>CM075674.1:111615000-114072500 GCA_037962975.1 Clitoria ternatea | reverse complement strand
AAGAGATTAACAAAATGATGTCAAAATTTCTTTCCTTCTTATTACATGAATTCAAAATTACAACCCATCCAGAAAGGATCTTAATTATGTGAAATCGATTAAATAATTGAACATATGTTTGACGGCAAAAAACAACAGTCACACAAAGTATTTGACTCTATGAATGATTGCAAACGTGCTGTATTTTTTGTAAAATGAGCAGCTCTACTGAAAGGAATAAATCTTCTAAAATGGCTAATAATAATAAATGGAGTTGATGAGAAACTGTCTAGTCAGAGAAGACAGAGACGTGCGCAAACCAAAAGTAAGACTGCACTAGACAGTGTTGAAAATTTGAGTGTGTTTGTGTGTAAAGTTATAAATTTGAGCATAGTTTAGTCAAATTATAAGTCATACATTTTTCCCACAATTATGCCATCTGCTGCATTTGGACTTAAGTCATAGGAACCAAAGAACAGAAAATACCTGCAACAGATGAGGATAAAGGCCATTGATGCAACCCTCGCCTATGGCACCAAGAGCCAATACAGCAGCTTCCCTTTCTTTCCAAGCATCATCCCCACTGGTAGCCAACTTGGCCTGCACACATTCTTAGAAATTATAGTATACCTCATCTAAATAAAAGTAGTTTGATGTCTTGCACATATAGACCAGTGTTTGATCCACTATCATTATGCATACAGTCTTCCATTGAATTAATAGAACACCAGTTTAGAAGGTACTCATTCTCTAGCCACTACAATAATTAGAACCTCATAACAAATGACCACAAGCATAAATCACCTCAACAATAGGCATCAGAGTCGGAAGGATCTCATCTCCAAACACATTTGAAAGGATATCTAGAGCAGCTGCACTGCATTTCCGTAAATTCCATATGTTGACAACATCATCATCCTGTAAATATGAAAAGAAAATTAGACTTCAGATTGGCCAAGCATTTTTTTATCAGTTCATCTATCCAAAGCTACACAAAGTCCAATACATTATAGCAAAATGATCAATCAAATAACTAGAACAAGAATAGAGTAAATACAACGTACATCTTCCACTTCATCTGATCCATGAAACCTTGATACATGAAATCTAGGTTTTAGATCCTGTAGTGCAAAACTCATAAAATTAGAAATCTGGTGGTCTCAAATCAAAAAAAATCCAGCAAACCAAGTAAAAGACAATCAGACCTGATCTCGATCAGGTTGAGAACCATCTTCCTGGAAAAAAAACATTGTACAAAAATGAGGCCAAATTAACAGGAACTAATTGAAATCCATTTATAAATACTAATCAATCCAAGAGAAAACCTCGGCTTCAATAAGTGATTCATCATCATCTGCATAAGCCATATTTGACAACAATACCTGCATAGATGCAAAAGATAAATTTCAAATTCCAAACCTTACATGGTAAAACAATTATAAAAGAAAACGTGCATAATTTGGTTTACTGGAATAAGGCGAGGCAGGAATTCTCTTAAGTTTTCAGGTGGCAGTTGAGCATCACAATAAGCAGACCTGCAATAGAAATTATCAAAATGAAAAAGATTAAAAACTCTGAAGATTTAATAAAGACCAAATTTTAGTGCAGTTTACTAATTTAAATATTCTTAACAAGAAATATGGCATCACCATGGGATAGAAACATCCAACTCTTATTTGCATCAGCATGCAGATTCTAGAAACAGGAAATTCATCATACATACACTATCCTAGTGACATACGATAGATAAAATGAACCCCATTCATCAATTTCAGACAGAAGCCTAAAATGTATATACACAGCTGTAAAATTGTATTGCTTGGGTGTTAGAATTATTCAACAGGCTGGCTACCAAAGAAAATTTGGGAAGAAGAGGGATTTCAAACTGGTACTTGATCACTTTTAAAGACAAGAACTTAACAAAATTGCTTTAAATTGTAAAAGTATACACCCTGGTATGAAATACATTCCAAATAAGAACAAATTTAGCACCTGACCTCCCCCCCCCCCAAAAAAAACAAATAAAAAGACAAGGCAAAACCAAATACAAGTAATTCAATTTATTATTTTCCTTGTGATCCATAACAATATCTAGATGCTGCACAATGAAATCTAGCTACCTCTACCAGTTGTAACATTAAGAAAATAACATCCCACACAAATAGTACCAAAATTCACAAGCTTCAAGGGCTACTTCATCATCTGGATCCTTGTTGACTTGTAACATGTATTCGATCACATTCCTCAAATGTGGCTGCAGTGTGTTAACAATTGCATCGGATAAGTGAGAACTGATAGAGGCAAGGTTAATTTTTAAGGCAGCAAATAGGTAAGACATTTGGTGCTTGCTTGTTTGAGTAAGTGGAGAATTAGAATGTATTTACATATAATAAAATGCAAGAATGTAAAACATGCAATGTATTCAGATTTTAATGTTACCAAATGAATGCAACTTACTCCAACAAGTAAACATCAAGATATAGTGTGATAGTAGGGGAAAGGTAGATCAAGCACCTCAATGTGAAACATTCACAACAAATAAATATAGGGTATAAACTAGAAGAACTCCCAGAGAACCAGAACAATATGCTTACCTCCAAGAAAGATGGACGGACTTCAATTAGCTGAACAAATGCCGCACAAACCTGGTCATCAATGGCAACTAGGATGTTTTCAATTGATATTAATAAGAAACAGTAATAACTCATTTAAGTAAAAAGCAGTTATTGAATTCCTACTCATTAGAATGCTATCCAAGTTTAAAAGAAAACCTTCAATGGGATCTAGTTTAACTCTCATAGTAGTAGGTGATCAAAAATCAAAATAATGCATATGCAGCAAGCGGAGGACTGGGTCAAAAGACCAAGGCATTCAACAACTAGCAATTCAAAGTTTAAAGCAGTGATAGTAAGATTTATTTGGAAAAGGAGCATTATTAATCCAGCAATAATGCAATATTTGAAAATATGTCATCCAAGTTGCATCAAACAGAAGGCATTAAGAACTCACCAATTTCCTCACTTCTGCAGTAGAGTCATTTGAAAGAATAAACAGACCTTGAAGATATTGATCCATGGATACATATAAGGCCTGCACCGAACAGTTTAGACTATTACTATCAATTCCAAACTTCAATACTAATTTAATAAACAGAGAACTGAGATTATAGAGTCTCATGATACACTCACAGTAGGCATTAACATAATGTATTGATTAACGGAACCCAGTGATAGCTTTCGCAACGAAGCATGAGGAGATTGGAAAAACTGAAACAAAGATTAATTATAAAAAGAAAAAAGAAATGTTGGACAATACAGTTATAAATAGTGAAAGAGAACAAATATGACAAACAAATACTAATGTTACCCGAAATAATCGTGGAAGAAATATGTTAATTGGGCGTTCTGCTAACCCCGGTACATCAGCATCAAGATATTGGGGAATATCCTCACAAATCTGTATGCACAGTAAAATATCAAGTGTTAAAAAGGAGTTGTTGAAACAAATGTAATGAATATTTATTTATTATCAGTTGCTGAGACTAGAATGCTCCCAGCCCACCAAAAATATATTATACAACATACAGACTCTTCATCCAGGTGACTTCAATTTTCCAACTGTATGTGCTAATTGCTATGTCACTTCAAAAATTAGAGATCAAAATCAATAACTTTATTTGCACAAAAAATTAAACAAAAAGATCAAAATCAATAACTTTATTTGCACAAAAAATTAAACAAAGGATGATAAAGAAAGGGTCAAAGGTGGTGCAAAATGAGATGGGGAAGGAAATACATGTAGTTTTTTTTGGCTCAATTACACTTCCAATCTCATTAGTTCTACTAAAGTTCAAATCTGGTGCCCTTAACTTCAATTGCAACAACACTGTCCTTTTAATTTTCAAAAATGGTGCAAATGAAGTCCTTAGTCCTTACCACTATCAGATTGATATCAATGTGGCACACTTTTTGCATGGTGACATCATGGCACATCATTTTCAATTTAGCGAATTTATAAAGAACAAGTGTTAAAATCACATTTTACACCTTATGAGCATGGAATTGACAAGAGGATTTCATTGAATCAAATCAATACAAAAAAAAAATATGATGAAAACATTGCTGCATAAACAACAAGGAATACCAAAATAATATTTTAGTAAACTTAGATAACCAGAAGTATACCTAAGCCTTTCTATTTTAGGTATCCATTATGACAATGTTTTCATGGGGTTTGTTCTATAAAAGAACCATGCTGCATCCACAGTATCAAAGCTTTCACCAAATCAGAAAAAGAATGGAAGAAGTATGGACACAGAAAAGGCATACCCAACTCAGATTTTAAATCTCATATGAATGATCATTATTTTAAGTTTTAACATCAATGCTTTTTTTGTCGTCATCCATATTAACTGCACTTATAAAAGAATTAATATAAACACAGATTATTAACGAAGCTGGAAATAATAAGTGAAACATATACCAATTTGGTGTAAAAAAGTATAGCATCTCAATGTGTTTATGTTAAAATATGTTATTGTAATGTAACAAAAAAATACATGAACTAACTGTGGATGGAAGGGGGACACAAAAACAGCAAGTGCGGAGTGCCCACCCCCTGTATGTCTTTATTTTCATTTCAATTGTCACTTCTAACTTTTTCCACTCATCATACTGTTGTAAGTTATAACCAGGACTGCAAAGAAAAACTAGAGAGGAGTTATAGAGACTGAATTTAACACAGTTCCAGCTACAACAATAGGAATAAGCAAGGTAGTTAAAATCAGAATTCGAAGTTGAATCAGAGAGGGGTCCAAAAATCGTTAATCGTATCGTAAGATTTTAAAAACTCCTATATATACATATAGATTTCTATATATTACTATATGTAAATATAAATTCCTATATATTCCTTTTTGTTTATATAAGAAAGATGATGAGATTTAATTTGCAAAGTTAGACATCCAACTGGTCTCCATTTAAGTGTTTCAAATTATTTCAAAAAAAGACTAAAAAATTATATAAGATAGATTTAAAAGGGGTCTATTCACATAATGATCAATAATGCTACGCTGCAGCTTCACCTTCTTTTTATTACACCTTCTGTTACCTTTATAAGCACCTATATTTAAAGGCACACAGTTTTATGAGAATAATTATTGTTTTGATTTTATAAAAAGCAGTTTTATCTTTCCAATTGTATCCTCATTTAAAGTCACACTTCATCATCCTATGTTAATTATACAAGTTTGAAAATATTAAATTCTTAAGGGTAAATTAAGAAAAATACAATAAATGCTTTTAATTATTTTTGTAGGGGCTTATGGAAAGTAACAATTTTTTTTGTTTTAGGAGACTTATTAAAGGTAACAGGGGGAGTATTATTCAAACTGCACCTCTCTTTTTGATAACTGTGCAATGCGCAAGAGAATTGAAGACTCAGCCTTTCACCTTCATTCTCTGACTTCCACCGACAAAACCATGATTTTAATTATAAAGTGCACACAAGTTTTCGAGAAGTAAAGAACAGTGGTGGCGGGCTGTTCTGAGATGAAGAACAGAAGCACGAAGAAGGAAGAAGGAAGAACGAACAGAGGCGCAAAGAAGAGGCACGGAGAAGGAAGAACAGAGATGGTGGCAGGATGTTCAGAGGAGGTACGAAGAAGGAAGGAGCAAGAACAGATCTAGAGCATGTGTAGGTCTTTGAGGCTGCACACGATTTCACCAAATCGGGTTAGGTCGTTGAAAATGGGCATTTTGAAAAAATCATTTGGAATCTTTTGGAATCGGGATTCTAATGATTTCACCCAAAAAATCACGATTCAAGCGGAATATGATTTTTTAAAACGATTTGAATCGGAGACGCCTCAAAAACTCGTAAAATCCCGATTTTTCTAACTCAGATCGTGATTTTAACTACCATGGGAATAAGTATACAGGCAAAACAGAAAGGAAATTCACCTAGGATTGCGAGGATTAGTCCTGGGCCAAAACCCTAATCCACATAAACCCACAAGCTTACCATTATGAAGACATTGTGCTAAACGCTACAACCTACTGACTTGGTCCTTCCACGTCCACCACTGAATTCCCTGGGAATAATTTTGCAACCAGCCTAAAGAGGATGCCTAATCCACCCTACCTCAGTTTCTATTATTTTATTCCAGTAAACCCTATTCTTTATCAAATATCAAATAACAACAAACTTCTCTCTCCCTTCTCAACAAGGGTTCTTCTGGGCAGCACCAAATAACAAAAAATACTTTCATTTTCTTTGAAGCCTCTATTTTGGCAAAGAATAAAAATATAATATTTATATTTGCTCTAAAATGAAGAAGGATAACATACCTTGGATAATGCATCCATTGCACCTTCCATGTGATTTAGATCATTACTATCCAAGCAATTTACAAGGGCTTGCAACAATTCAGGCCACCCAACAACCCCTCCTATTTGAACAACAACACTGATAATAGTTCCTGTCGTGGACCTTATGTGCTTATCTGCTGCGCCAAGGCAAGGTAGCAACTCCGATTTCACATACTGTTGGTAGATAGGCAGCATAGATTTATACGTGCTCCTGAGGTTATTTTTCAGATATAAACCCGCAGCCTGCCGAACCTCCACCGATTTTCCCTGCTCAAAACAAAACCAACGCAGCAGCATAACTATCAATCCAATGCTACACCATCCCTCAAACCACGATTTCCACACCCAACATAGTTTCACAGAACAGTCTCAAAAGTGTCATTTACTTCAGGCAATTAAACTTATTTCCACGAACAATCTTAGCAATTTCACTACAAGTAAAAGTTGACTAGTGTCATTAACTGGTTCGTGCAAAATTAATGAAGTAAAAGACAAAAGAAAACCACACAACGAACAAAAACAGAAAACAAAACTGTGTCTTTTGTTGCGCCAGCAGCATCGACATAATCAGTCCAGTAGATTTCGACCAGAACAAACAACCAAATCATCATACAGTCAAACCAAGAAGCGATCGTTAAAGTTGCCAATAGCACGAAACTACATACGTAACCACCACGCGACGAGGCAAAGGAAAGGCAAAGAAAATAAACGCGGATTTCGGATAGTAGTGAAAGAGATGAAGTGGTAATTGAATACCTCGGCACGGGAAAAGATGAAGGCGAGGTAATTGTTGAAGTCGGGAAGGTGAGAGTAGTGCTGAAGGTGGTGCCAAATCTGAGCCTTATCGGCGGATGAAGAATGCGAAATCTGTTGCTCAAGAAGACCACAGATCTCCTTGAACCCTTGCTCTTGAGGCTGCCACGATGAACTCGTCGTCGTTGTCGTCACCGCCGCCGCCATCGTCGCCGGAATCAATTCGCTTCAATCGAGAGAGAGAGAGAGAGAGAGAGAGAAAAAAGGGGTTTTGGAATATATGGGCGCAGCAGAAAGAGAAGGAGAGAGAACGACACTGCTTTTTAAATGAAACGCAAAACGCAAGGTTTTGGCTTCGAGGTTCTCTCTCAAGCGCAAAACATTACAAATAACTTTTTGTTCTGCCAGCAAAGAAACAACCCTCACTCACTGTTCACCCCATCAATCACTGTTCACCGCTTTGCTCGAGTTTGCGTTTAGGGTAAGGTAAAAAAATTAAAACGTATGTAAGTTCGTTAAATAATAATTCAAAAATCATGCATTATCCTTGTAGTCATCATATTCCCCTATTATGGGATCGTCTTATTATTGATTTTTTACACAATGTTACTTTTGTGAATATTAGCATTATTGTTAACGCACACCACAGAGCTTCCAAATACCAAAATAAATCAATCCATCCTGCCAGTGATTGCCTCCATTTTCTGGCCGTAATTGTAGATAGCATCACAATATGCTTTGAACCCATACACAAAGGTTTTGTCCTTAAGCAAAATGGTAACTTGCTACTACTAGTATTAACTTTTGGCATACTTTAAGTGTCAATGTTTGGAGAAATAAAAATCAAATTCAGTATATTACTACTTAACAATGATATATGGATAATCAATACTAGATTTTTTATAACAGTGTCCATTAACTTTACTTTCCAATTTTCTTAGAAACTAGTGGCTTTCAATTAAAAAAAAAAAGGTATTCATTACTTAAAATCTCAAAAAGTATTTGTCTAGCCCATTTTTATCAACCCTCCTACAATTTTAAATCATTGATTTAAATATCAGATTGATCACCGAAAACTAAAAGGAAAAAATGACTAGTGTGCATTTTGGGTATAATCTTTATTTGGAGTAACATTCTGTGATCAGATGTTGTGGAAGAAGATTTAGGAGGTTGACACTCTATCTTGTTGTAAGGAATTGGTGTGGAGGGTTGTAACAATATATATACTATGCAGTTACCAGTTACTGTGGGTTTTATATCTATTAGTTATGTTTTTGCACTTATGTGTGTCATGACAACGTTAAAACAAGATTGTGTTTGACGGGGTAGTATGGGGATTTTTCTGTGTGGAAGTTGACAAATATAATTGTTACTGAGCCATTGACACGGTCATGGGTGGTGTCCCCTTGAATATTGATGATGTGGGTGAAACATCTCAATTTTTAATTATTGGTTAATTTTTAATTAATAGAGTAATTAATTAGTAATGTTAATTTTTGAAATTAATCTAGTTAACTTTTGGGTAACTAAAAGTTACCAAATTAGTTTTAGAAATTAACTGGACTGGAAAACGGACCATTTTGCCCTTAATGCTTTGAATTAAATTGTCTATCTCTAATTTTCACTCTCTTCATTCATGTTGGCAAGCAAAAAAAGGAGAGAAAGTTGCTTCATTCCCCTCCTTCTCCTCACAGTATCATCCTCGCCAATTTCTTCCTTCTCTATTTCAATCCAAAGTTAGGGCAACTGTAACATCCCTGATGTTTTAATGAGAATTATAAGAAATGGGAAATGATTAGTAAATGTTTTAGAATTTTTATTTAATATTTGTTTTGTCTTAGCCAGAGACGGGAAAGCCGGTGTCGAGATCGGTCTCAGGAGAGCGGTCAGGCGGAGCTAAAGATTGGGAGTGTAAGAGGAGAGCGGACAGGGCCAGGAGGTTTGGTCCGAACCGTTGTGAGGAGAGTGTCTCACACGGAGTCATAGCCCGGATTAACCTCATAATGACTAAAACAACGGATGTAGGTAACCAAGAGGTGAGCACGGATGAGATATCCGACCTCTCAGGTTGTAGCTCGGATTTCCGAGGTATGAACACTGAGATAGAACACCGGGGGCCGATATTTATATTGGGCCTATACTCTTGCGAAGTATTAGAGAATTGTGAATAATTAAACGTTGAGGGAATAAATACGTGTAATTGATTTGATAACTATGCAATAGTTTAATATAGTGAAATTGATTAAATTTAGTAAGAATACAAATAAAATAAAGGAAAAGACGATCTTGCCCATGAGCTATATATATAAGGAAATTCTCTTCCTTCCCTCTTCATTATTTACAAGTTACCTTTGCTGTTGGTCTGTTCCTTCTCTTTCGTTTTTCTCTCCTCTCTTAACGTTGATTTGCATGCGCTGGAGAGGGACTCTATTTGTGTCTAAACTTCAATTGAACCTCATTCCTGTGATCGAGGCTTCAAGGTGAGTCTACTGATCCGTTCCAATTGTGATTCCCTTATTCCTTTTATTCTTTGGCTGTTAAGGGTCATGCATGGCTATATTCGTGGCTGTTCTCCACTCCTCTGGTGAGTGTGAGCCCAAATGCAGTCCATGAACTAAGGGCGTTGAAGTGACGAGCTGTACTTTACGATCCGTAGGTAGTAGGCTAAGCAACGGAAGATTGAGTGACGGAGTTGAGACTGCGAAACCAGTGCTCAGAGGAAGGAATCGACACAGAGAACAGATCATCGAAGCGTGGAACCAAAGTAAGGGGGTGTTCGGGTTATAATTAATTAGAATAGAACTCGCTTCTTATACAGGTCATTGAAGTAACGTAAACAGGTTAAGGAAAATGTTGCTAAATGTAGTTGTGTGTTTATGCTTGTGCATGTGTGACTGAGTACATTAATTAGTGGAGGATCGGGTGTGGATGAGTTTATCATGTATGATCTTGTGATATCTAATGTGAAATGATCAGTGTTATGTGACGTCGGGTTAGCAAGCAGGCTACCCGAGTGATGAGGAATTGATATTATTATGTGAAAGGTAAACTGTTGAATGATTATGTGGTATGGGATGGCCGACGGTATATGATAGCCCCTCATTTCCGGCTCCCGTAGTTTTCGTGCCCAGTTGAGCTACCCAGTGGTCAAGTAGGACCCAGTGGTCGAGGTGGAGAGTCAAGCAGGACTCGGTGAATCAAGCAGGGTTCACGGGGTGTCAAGTAGGACCCCCAGCTGAAGGTCAATTCTTTAGTATCCGGATACTAGGAGTCAAATTGTATGAGAGTCAGTTGTGATCATGATGAATGTGATGGAATTGTGTGGTTGGTTTAATATAGTTACTGTATGTAATACACTATGTTTCGGTATGCTTACTTATAAGTGATGCTTGATGTGTATGTATAAATATGCATGTATATTTGTTAAGTTCCATTCTATATTAATTACAATGCCAAACACTCACCCTTGCCTTTTTTTTTTTTAGTAACCAGAGACAGGGAGGGGGAAGGAGCCATGGAGTCGCGCCAAGGGGGAGAACGGTGCCAGGGTCCGAGTGACTTCGAGTGACTCTCTATAGAGTCATATGTGTGTATAAGAACTTCTTAGTATTATTATTAGTTGTGTTTAATTAAGACCGGACCGGGTGTAAACCTATATTTTAAAATACATCACTGTTATTTGCATATGCTTTCATGGTAGTTATGATAACTCTTTGGGTTCACAAAACCATTTTTAGAGTGAAATTTTGGAAGTCCGGTTGCATGTTTTGTATAATCCGATGTGTGAAAGGTATTCGCTCAAGCGAATAGAACCTCGTTTAAGTGAGAGTCCAGAATCTCGCTTAGACGAGTAGGGGCCTCGCTCAAGCGAGAAGCCCTGATTCCCTTTCTCTCATCCGTTGTGTTTAAATTAACTTGCTTTTCTTTTTTAAACCTCATTTAATTAATCTAACTGTGACTGCTGTCACTTAAATAAGTCAGTAAAAATAAATGCTTTTTCACTAAATATCGATTAATTTTCAAAAAAAAAGGAAAAATTTATCGTAAGAGGTAATTATTTGAATAAAAATAAATGCAAAAATAACCTAGGATGTTACAGCAACCTTAAAATCTCATCCTCATTTCCTTCCTTCACTCGTGCAAGAGAACAAAGTCATAGCAAGGTTTATTCTCCATTTTCCATATTGATAAGGTAAGGGTTCTTGAACTCACTTGTGGAATTTATGAAAATTCATAGTTCCTGATTCGATCTCGATGGCCGATGGACATAAAGGTTATTAGACCTAAAGTCGCTATTCAAGACCGGCATCGCACATAATATTGAAATCTGATATCAGCTTCCAACATCGCACATGAGACTCATGACCCAATAACGGTATGAGTCATTCTCTCAATACCGGAATGTCAGAGTTTACTCACGCAACCGTGTGTTGAAAAAGCAACTTGTAAAGTGCCTGATAAGAAGGTACAGTCGTTAGGTAATGTCACTATTGCGTGTTAGTCTTTCTGCAATGATCAAATTTAAGCTGACATTTCATACAGTAAACTCATCTACTTGAAACGATTTTTCCACTGCATCTAAGGTATAAAAACTTACAAATTAACAAGGAAAACGTAGAATATTTTTACTACAATTGACGCTTGAGCTTGTTTATTCTCACTAAATATCCCACTGACTTGAGCGTCAGAGTGTCCTTACAAGTAACACCCCCTTTCGCCCAACAACGCGTGAGTTTGGTGAGATTTTGATAGATGGAACACTTCAATACTCTTATTTCCCCACTAGAATATGAGACATAATATTGGATTCTCACTGGACTGATGTGAAATACACATAGAAAGGCATCATTTGAGGGTCAGTTGCCATGCCGAATCTTGCACCCGGTCTAAACCAGTTCAATCTCAATCTTCAATACCTTTAATTTCATGGTTATACAGTGTTTTGGAACTCATTCTTAAATGTAGGTTGCATCGGAACCTTGCAGGATTAATTTCGGAGACGGTCGACGATTGTTCGGTAAGTTAAAAACTCTAAACTCTTGCCACTTGGTAAATTATTGTTAATAGTAAGGTTTTGGGTTTCCAAATGTTTAGAAATTTGTTGAAACTAGTGAATGATTAATTAATTGAAGAGTTTCAATTGTATTTAATGTAGGTTCACTTTTGAAATGATACCGGAGGTTATGTTGGAATCGCCGATTCCAGGTAGAGCGAGTATTATATATTTTAAATGTATGAGTTATGAATAGATAAAGGATTAATTTATAATTGTTGGTAATAAATTGGTTGATTTATGTGATGAAATGATGACTATGTGCTTGTGATAGTAAACCATTTTGTTATTGTTTATTAATGTATGAAATGATGTTGATAATAATGATTGGTATGTGATAGACTATGTTCATATATATATTAATGATGAAATGATGATTATGATTGATAATTACATGAAATTACAATTAATGTATATGATACTTGATGTTGATTATTGATATTTGCACGAGGTTACAATTATTGAATATGATGCTTGATGTTAATTATTGCAAATAGGCATGAGGTTGCCATTGATGAGTATGTTATGTTGACAATGATGAATGATGTGAAATGAGAATGTGAATGGTTGAAATTGAATGATTTTGATACATGCTATGCTTGATTGATGGTTTGAATAAGGATCCTTGGTGATGGTAATTAAGTGGTGGCCTATGGTGATGGTAATAAGTGGTCCAGTGATGATTGTAGGTTGTTTTGCATAGCATGTACACTAGTAGACGCTTACAGAACTACAAGGGACCTGTGATGCCGACCTAGATGGGAGGGCGGCCTTTGGATAGGTACAGACACTATGGTGGTTTCTTAGGATTCCACAACCACCTTTGAGTTGGGCTCAAGATTGGCCTACAACACCTGAGTTGAGATGTCGTTGTCACTTGAAGTGATTGGTGTTGCAAATGAGTGAATGATTTGGTACTGGTAAAAGAATTAAAGACATAAATTGAGAAAATTTTAATACTCTAGTATTAATCTCATCGATAGAGTTGGGTCCGCATATGTATTAGCATATAGTGCTTGAGATTTAGATACTGCTAGATAACTATTAATGATGATTATGATTGTGGTTGATACATCAATGATGATGTAATGACTTAAATATATGTTAAATGGCATATGATGATTTGTTGATGAATTATGATGAAATTGGCTAATTAAGATTATGTAATGTGATTTATGAACCGGATGATAATATGATGATATTATGAGTGAATATGGTTTTGTATTTGTCATTTAACATATATATAGTTCATTCCTCGCATTATTGATTTTTCAATGAACTTGGCATGAGCTTAGAACTGGTGATGTGCCTGTGTGGCTTTGCTATGCAATGTCCCATGAGAGGATTGGTAGCAATATGTTGTATAGTTTTTGATATACATGCCTTGGCCAACTCTTATGACATATGTTACGTAAATGTGTTGTAGATAGGTATTTGGTAACCTCATTGGAGGTTTAGTGCATGTTTTAATACTCATGTATGTAAATATATTTTGATAACATATATGTGAATGATGACAGCTTAGATTTTGAGATAAACAGGGATGGATCCATGATAAATGGAATACATTGATAATGTCCAAGAATTGATATATAGCAAGACATTAGTATATATTGCATTATGGACAGGATTGTTGCATGATATGAATGATGTAATGTTGTGAGGCAAAGCATGTATAATGGCATTGAAACCTTAATGGTTTGCCATGTTGTTTTATTGTGAAATCATGCATAAATGGAAACTAGATAGGTCAAGGGAATCGGGGCGCTATAATAGGGACTAGAATGGTGGTCTGAAACAATGAGGTATTGTTTTGGTAACTACAACAAATTTCTATCCTTTAGTTAGTTGTGCTCTTAAAATTAAAGGCCTTTTTTCACTTAAATGGTGATCCCTTAAACAACAAAGACAGGAAAAGAGGCAAAGGCAAAAGATGAGTCTAGAGATGGCAGACTCAGACAACGAAATTACCAGTATGGCCATTGAAAGGACCCCAATTTAAAAGCTTGTCACCTGGTCAAAACTTCAGAACCAAGTAGGCAACTTGCTTGAAAAAATGATTAAAGTCTGTCAAGTGTCACATCACAAGTTGGACCTTTAAAAGACTATAAATACTACCATTCATTACCAGATAAGTAATATGCATTAGCTCTCATTATCTCATACTTATACACTTTGGTTGCTCCGTTATATTCAAAATCTAACTTAAACATCGAAGAGTCATTGCAGGTAAAACCACTACATTCCCTGTGCCTAACAGACCGAAGTGTTTGAGCGTAGAGATTGAAGGGTACGATGCTCTTACTGATTCCCACTAAATTGGTGTAAGAGTAAAGTGAAAGCAAGGTTCTATACTGGTTGTGAGAGTATCAAAGTACCCCCGCATAACGGTGATTTCAAATGGGCTATTAAGCTAGCAAAGGACTTGTGTTTTTTCAATGTTCAAGTTGAGTCTGATTGCATCTCCCTCGTGAATTAGTGGAAACATAGAGGGACTTGACTTATTTCAATAACCTCGTGTTGGATTGTTTATCTTCTGGTTTATCTATTTTCAGCCTTAAGTTTACGTATAAAGAATGTAATAAAGTGGTTAATTTCCTTTCTAAATTGGCTTTTGTATGGAAAGAGATAGTCTGGTTGGAGGTTATCTAGCACCGGTATGGAAACAAAAACAGAAATAGAGACTCGAAAACATCAATCTCAAAATCAATAAATGGGTATAGTGCAAAAATGTTGTAAAAGTTATCAAAATTTTACACATAATAACAAATATCCATAAAATTGGTTCTGTCTACATCTATAAAAATGACAAAATAATAATAAGTTAGATGAAAAAAATAAAGAGATGAGAGCTCACTCACTGTGCATGTCTGTCACTGAGAGGAGAACAAGGGATGCGTAGAGTGCTGACTACTATGTGCCTTGTTCAACACCAACACAGTCAGCGATTGGGAGAAGGAGAAAAAACGAAACACGAAGGAAGGAGTAAAGGCGAAACTTTGGAGACAAACCACGACGCACGAAGCAGGAGGGGCAAGATAAAGGTTCGAGACAAGGGGCAAAGGTCATCAAAGGGGGAGAAAACCATCGAAGAAGTGAACGACGACAAATGTGGGCACGAGGGCTGAGAGAGGTGAGTTGAGGGAGATAAAATTAGGGCATCCACAAAAAGAAGGAAACATAAATCGAAAAAGGGATCTTTTAAATAAAAATATCTGTTTAACTTTTTTTAATAGGGAAAACGTTTAAGAAATACGGCCCACGGGCGTTCGATGTTGGGCCATTTCCGAATTGTTTCCTAAACTAGTCCAAAAAGAGGAATTTTCAAGAAATGTTTATGTTGTTTCCTTGTATTTCCCATTTTCGGAACGTTTACGAAACAGGAAGCGGGACCTATGAGACATTTCCATGCTTCATTTCCATGCTTCATAGGTTGAAGGAGTATTCACCTACTTGTAAGTTGTAAATCTCTTTTGAATAGGGTATGTGAATTTCTTTGTGGATGATGATGTCATTGGTTTTGATTCAGTTTAAATAAAACTATTTTCCTTGCAAAAAGAAATTAATAAATCTGGTATAATTTATTTATTAAAAAAAATTGGTGAAACCTTACACTGATATCAAATGAATATATTTTATGTCATGTAAATTAAAAAAAAATTAAAAAGTTAAATCATAAGAATTCATAGATGCCACCTATAATTATGCATCGAGCATTTATTTGATTTAAGAATTACTTGAGATTAAGTCCAAAACTTTATTTCATAAAAGAAAGACAGGTAAAATTGGTTCTCAACTTGGGGGTAATAGTTACCTGATTTGTTAAGCGGTTCTGATTACTTTATTAAGAGAAAGCTTCAAAAACGCATTTCTATACAAATCACTGGTTACTGCTCAATACCAACGTTTGGAAGAGAATGATGCATCTTTCTGTCTAGGTGAGTACAATTTTATAACTGTCTAAATAGGTCAAGTGACGTGTAATTGTCTCTTTTTTCGCTTCAGTTTGCTCGTTCGAGGGGTGTTACGGTTGTGTTGCAAATCTGGCAAACTTCCAAGTTTGTCCCTCATCTTTCAATTCAATCCTTGGACCATCTAATATACAACCATCATCATCATCTTAATAATAATAATAATAACAACAGAGTCATAGCCCCACGCCACGATTGTCGCCTTTTGTACAACATATTTATTGTTCTGCAAACATGCAAGGGCTAATAGAAGCATCATTCAAGTATTCGTCTATGTCCAATTTCAAATCTACCTACTATCGTAATTGCACTTTATAAGGGATTCGTCCACAGCGTTGGGTTACAATTTTAGCTTAAATGACAAGTTCCATCCCCATTCACGTGATGTATAGTGTTGCATACAGACAGCAAAATGAATTCCGAACTGATAAGCCAGCTAGCACAAAGGAATTGGTAGAGGCTAGCGTACAAATTTTTACAATCATTGGTCCCTGGCTTTCAATCTGCTAGCGCGATGGAAGAACTTGCTTACTTTGTTCACGACCCAACAACATTTAGCCTATGCCCATGATGACATAAAAACTACATGACTGACTTAAATTTCAGTTGTGGATGATTTTCATCATAACTGAAATTTCCTTGAATGATATCATCGCAGGTTGCAGTCTCCTGAGAATAATTAAGCAGAACAAATCAGCTATAAAGGTCTTTTAGTAACATATGCAATACTTGTCAAACCCCTTTCCTTTATTTGTGCTTAACAATGATAAGATAATGGCACGAATTTTTTTTTTTATAGAATTCTCATGGTCTCTCACCCAGCTCGCCTTCCTCACAAATTAAAAAGGAAAAAAGTGATAGGGATTGATGTAAGCTACTCAGTTTCCATAAGCACAGGCTACTTCTCTGTGCTCGGTATTAAAACCAGGAGAAAAAAAACGCAACGCACATGGAATTGCAAAAGAATAACAATAATTAATTATACATAACATAACACAAAACCAAAGATACATCCTCCTCAATTTTCATAACTAGATACAAAGACTCCAGTTGACACATCGGTAATGATGGATCATTAATGACAACAATGGTAATTACAGTATCCAAATATTTAGAATTGGAGATTACCATGGCAAATAATCCAATCTTATGCTTAGCATCTGACAGTATCATCTTTGCTTTTCTACAGCCTGCACACAGAAACAAGCCATGAAAAACAGGTAATATATAAAGTAACAGATGTTGCAAAAAGTATTGAGGCACTGGAACACAGATTATACAGAGCAGTTAACTCCTAAAAAATGAAGGAAATACATTCAGAACTGGTAGTGGTAATCCTGAAGTTTGGATAATTACACATAGTAAATCGTCAATCTCCTTTCAAGTCACTTATCAGAGTCCAAACAAGCCACTTTCAGGATACAATGAGCCTCATTACAATTTACAGTAGAACGTAGACTCTTGATAAAATTAAATTAGAAGCACTTGAGGTATAGGATTTTATCCATGAATAGCTCAATCATCCAAACATCACCAAGTATACAATCAAATTTGAACTGGAATAGGCTTCATGCTATGCAAACTAAATTAAACTTTTAAAAAAACCAACAAAAAATCACAGCATTCCATTCCTGATGCCTCGATAACCATTTAACTATACAACTAACAAAAAAGACAACAGATTCTATCATTGGAAGCTAAAATTCAAGTGCAGGATTGGCCTCTTTAAATCTAACTCCTTAGTTCTTTCTTTCACATCATAACAGCATGAAAAATCATCAAAAATATATAAAACCTAAAAAACTCACCCCACATTACACAATAGTGCAAGTTATATCAAAATACCACCCCGAGTCAAAAATGCTGGAAGAAACACATGAGGAAGCCAAACTTAACTTTAATAAGATCCACTAACTCAACTTTAAAAAGTTCAAATTCAAATACAAAAATTGTCATAAGCGACGAAACTAAAAATCACAGACCTTTTGTAGTTTCTTCAAAACAGAATCCTCAAAAGCTTGATACCCAGCCCCTACCAAATTACTCATCCTATCAGTGTCACCAGACTTCGGAACACTTGAACAATCAGCCGCCATTGCCGGCTTAAGAGGCAAGACAAGCAAGGGATTCGCAAGATGACCAATCACACTTCCTGTAGCAGTAACCTGAACGACGCCACAACAAAAATTAACAAATCCACACATAAAACACCACGTGAATGTTTGATATCCAGTTCCCAAAATCAAGTCATCTAATAGTCACTATTGAACTGACATATCTTTCAAGAAATCTTCAAACTTCATTTGACTAAGGGATTCTTCTTTAGTTTCCCAACCCATTTTTCACAACTGGATACCAGACAAACACGAAGTCTTCAAACAAAAACCACAAAATGAATGAACAAAACTCACAGCTCCTTCTTTAGTGGCCATAACCACGAGAGCAGAGCCTCTCTTCTTACTTCCCTTGATAACAACATCTTCCACTTCACCGAATTTCAAAAACAATTCCCTCAACTTATCAGCCGAATAACCCTCACCAACCTTCTCCCATGAAACCTTCAGAACCTTCTCTTGATCCAAACCAACACCACCACCGCCGCCACTAGCAGCGCTGTTTTTCTTGGCTTCCGAAAACGGTGCCGAACTTTTCGCATGCATAGCCCTAATTCTGGCAATCTCATCCTTAAGCTGTTTGGCAATTCTGGCCTCCTCTTCACGCTCTTTGACAAAGGGATCAGGAGCAGTAGCGTCGCGCTCTCGGCGTTCAAGATCGGAGACCATCTTACGGCGTTTTCCGTCACGCTGGGACTGGCGGAGTTCGCGTTCACGCTTGACGCGCAAGAGGTCGTCGAAGAGTTTGCGAGCCTTGTCGTCTTTGAGGATGTCGTAGGAAGTGCGAAGCTGTTGAAAATTGGAAGCGGCGTTAGGATCATCAGGTCTCTTATCAGGGTGCAATTCCAGAGCCTTCAATTTGTATGCCTTTGTTATCTCTTTCTCTGTAAGCTTCGCACCTTCTTCTCCCGACGGTAAACCTAGCACCGCGTAGTGGTCAATTTCTGCTTCCATTTTGATTCTTCTTCCCGAAACGGTGATTGAGGACTCAAAACCCAAACCCTAACAGAGAAGGAGAAGGATAGGGTTCGAAGTGTGCTCTGATTAGGGTAAACGAAAGCAGAAAAGGAGGGAAAATGACCAAAACGCGACGTGTGCGCGATTCGAACGGGAACAAGAACGACGAGCGAATGACGATTGAGAAGGCGAGGAGAACGACGGAGAACGGTGCTTCACGGTTCTAAACCTCGTTCTAACTACCAAACTTTTAAACAAACACGCTGAAAATGGAATTTAGGGTTCTGTTTTTTTTTACTAAAGGGTTCTAATTGTTTTGATGGTAGGGATTGTTGGGTATAAATTATGTTTATGAATCGTTAGCTGAAAAATAAAATTTACCTTTTTTAAAAGTTTGAAATTATAATTATTCCCTTTTTAAAAAATTCAGGATTAGCTTTTGTAAACAATTTCTTTAGTATTCCTAGATGTCTAGTTGTTTTGTTAACTAGTAATGTACTAGATGAAGTTTCATGTATGACATGATTTGTGTAATAAAAAAAGATAAATAAAGGTGTTAAAATATCAAATGGTGATATTTAATCTTCAAAATGAAGAAATCCTAAGCCTCAAATCACTTAATGTTAGTCAATGTCTAGGTTTTTTTGTTAATTGTTTTGCTTTTGAGGATTTTGTGTGATTGTGAATGTTTGTATAACAAACCACTATTGCTATTAGCCTCTAACAACAAGGATAACTTAGTAGTGTATTTTAAACATGTGTAAATTAAGGTTGGGTGAGTATTTTGTCGGGTTGAATTTCAATAATAAAAAGACATGTGATTCGATTAAAGCTAATTAGATCAGATTTGTGTATTTTTTAAAAATTTAATTTAAGTTGGTTTAGATCAAATTAGATTATCAACTATTTGAATAATTATAAATTTTTAAAAGAATATAAATTTAGAAAACTTTTAACATCACAAAAACTTTCCTATCATAATTAAAAAATTATGAAAATCAAAATCATGACAACCTAACATAATCATAATCAAAGCATGGACAGTGTTGTATAAAACAACCAAATCAAAATCACAAATTAGCACCTGCTTTAACATACAAATACAATCCAGATTCCATACAAATCCATGTCAACCATACATCTAAAATTAAAATAAAATAACAACATTAACCCTAGGCTGGGTTACTTAGTGTGAAAAAATAACATCAAATAACAACAACAATAATATGAAACTAGGTCACATGGAAATCAAATACTCAAATCTATGAACCACAAATTTGATATCCGATTCGATTACAGTTGGTTATTGGTTGAATGTTGTCAGAACCGGACCAAACCGGCTGGTTGGACCGGGAACCGGGGACTCAACCGGTCCGAAACTGACATAAAATCAATTATTAATTAAACTAGTCAAAAACCAATGAAAAAAACAATTTGCAATATAATTTTTTTTATATTTTAGAAATTCTTTTAGTGCGGTTTTTTGTAAAAACAACACTAATAGCTACTGTACACCAAATAAAATTGATATTTTTTTTATTTTTGGTTTGGAGTAATGTGTTTTTAGACTTTTTAAGTATGTTATGATAGATTATGTACTATTTTGAAGCTTTCTTACTATGTAATATTTTAATTCTAATGCATTTATTAAATTTATTTTATAAATAGTATATTATTTTGATCTAATTGACTATTATTTAATATATAATAATAATGATTTGTCCTGAACCGGAGTCGAGAGATCCGGTGTCGAGTCAGTCACAAATAGTAAGATGATTACGTCTCTGAAGACCAGTTATATGAGTATCCGGTTTACGTATCCGATGTCTCAGTATGATGAGAGCGGATTGGGCGTCCTGGAGGTCCTTCACACCGTCCTTACGCGTTGATGTGGGCGAAAGGTGGTGTCACCTGCAAAGATTCTCCGACGCTCAAGTCAGTGGTGATATTCCAAGTAAGGAGTGTTTACAGAGAGTAATTATAAATTGATAGAGTAAAGATCCCTCCCTTCATTGATGAAGAGAGTTCATATACCTGATTGGCTCGATATTCGAGGATCCGTTAGTGGGGAACCACTAACCTCCAATAACACTTTAAATTATTATTTTATTGCACACTTACCAGTATGATTGGGTCAAGTGACCATTTTATATTGAGCGTAGGGAGTATAGGCTAGAATTAAGGGACAAATTGACCATTCCCGTGAGCAGATTTTGGCTCGTAGTGCAGGGAATTATTGATCGGTCCCTGTAGCAATGCCTTTTGTCTTCTGCATAGTGACGTGTGTGTTATCCGGTGTCATGGTGTTATCCTGGACAACCGGTATAGGGAGAGCGCCTGATACGGAATTAGAGTCCGGATGTATACCGATGACACCGGTTGCACGTTGGCGAATTGACAAAGACGTTGAAATATGTCTAGTAGATCGGATACCGGTATCAAGACCGGATCATATGTCCCCTGGCTTGTGTGAGGGACTGTGTAGTTGTTCACATGAGCTACTCAACCTGCGAAAGGTCTAGATGCCGGTATAGCTTTGCAGGAAACGTTTTTATGCATGTGTGTTGTTCAGCATTATTACATCATGAGGAATCGTCCTAGGGTTGAACGTTCCGTTGTCATGATGTTGTTATAACGGTTTCAGACAAAGATTCGCAGCAGGAGAATGCCAAAAGTTTTTTGAAAACTGAGGACCCTTGAAATTCGAGTAACGTCTGTAAAGCATAGATTGCGTTGCATGATTAGATATTAAATACCTTTAATCACGTGTGCGAGCAGTTATTGCGTCTGAGACGTAAATCTCAATAACCGTCGTTTGGGGCTTAATGGGCCTACGATTTTTAAAACTTCTGGGCCCAGCGGAGAGGCCCTTTGGCGAATTGATATTGTTTTGGCGCCCATGAATTTAGAACGACTGTGTCGTTTGACTTGTAAATCGACGCATTTAGTCGTGAACGACACAACCTCAAGAGTTGGTAACCGAACCCTTTCGTTTCCTATAAAAGAAACACTTAGTGGATTCTGGGTTCCACCCACTTCTGATTTCTTAGCAAAACTCTACAAAAATTTTGTAAGGACGCTTGCCCCTTGTTTTGCGAAGTTTTTCTCAGTCTTCATCTTCCTTATCATTTGAGGTAACCATTTTCTTTCCCCTGTTATTTCCGTCTTCTTTTGCTCTGCTGTTTTTGCTTGAAAAGAATGTATCTTACGAGGGGGAGATTAACTTCTCGCAACCCTAATTATCGTGGGGGAAGAATCCTTGTGATTCTTCCGAGGGCTGAGTCATGTCGCTCAGAAAAGGGATCTTACTCACGGTGGAGAGTGACTTTTCCCTTCTCAGAGTCGTCCTTTGATTGTAGTCGCTCTTTGAAAAGTGGGTTGAGTAATGATTGTTACCCTTCTGACGATGTGACTTTTTATCATAGAGCAGAGATTTTTGTTCACGCTACTCAAACGATGACTGGAGAAGGAACCTCTGGAGATCAAACTGTTCTGAAAATAGCAGAAGGTCTGTACAGTGTAGTTGCCTCTCGGCTAAACTGGGAAGAACTCCAGGCTAAGTGGCCCTTCTGCTGGATAGCTGATGAGTTTAAAAACTTAGCTTCCCATCACGCGAATGAGGACGGAGCTCGGATTCAGCCAAGGTTTACAGTTTGCGCCGAGGAGGAAATGAAAAAAAGGTTCAGGGTATTTGCAACGCTCCCTACAGAACGGATATACCACGTCGTCCCAGATGAGCGTTCAGTGTATATGCATGATTTTGTATTTCATCACCTCAGAGTTCGTTTCCCCTTATCCGAGTTTCAAATGGGTGTATTAAGGTTCCTAAATTGTGCACCTTCTCAACTTCATCCGAACGGTTGGGGACTCGTCCGTGCTCTAGAAGTATTGGGTGACTACTTCAACTTTACACCCACCGTAGCGATGCTGTTCTACTACACTCAGGTAGTTCGGAGGGCTAACAAGCAAGGCGGTGTAGGTCTAATCACACTCCGGACTCTATGTTCCTTCGTGAACTTCGAATCCTACACCGATTCGGCTAAAGTTGACGGGAAGTCATTTAAGTCCTTCTTTACCCGGATATCAATTAAAAAGAATAAGCCTGTCTTCTAGAAGAACGAAGAGGGTCTTAATAAATTTCCCCTGAGCTGGACTCATGAGCACTTTCTTCTGAACTCCTCAGCATACTACACTCATCAGTCTGAGCTATCTACTGAAACGGCGACGGTGTTATTCGCCCTTGAAGCATATTCTACACGCTTTAAAGCATTTTTGTGTAGACGTCTTTTAAGTAGTTCAAGTGCAGTCCGGGATGAATATTTACGTAATTCCTGTTTTATTCCTTTTTTCCTCCTTTGTTGATTGTATTGAGCATTTCTTTGTTGCTAATACATTTTATTTATGCATGTAGGTGAAATAGAGCAAAAATCTCCAGACATGGACAAGCTGAAATCCTTGAAAGCAGGAGGTAAATCCGTAGCTGGTGAGAATGAAATTTAACCTAAGAAGGATTCTGTGAAGGGTTGTTCTGAGTTGATCATTCTGACCTCGGATGTCGAAGGGGAAATTCCGCTGGTGGAGGGTGATTCAATTGGTGTTTATGCAACTACAAGTCAACCCAAAATAACAGAGAGAAGGAGGAAGATCAAGAATGACCCTTCAGGAAGATTGACAAAGAAACATAAACCTTCAAGGAGTCCGGAAAGGGTGAGGGCCTCAAAAGGTAAAGCTATAGAGACCTCAGATGCAGCTGAAGTTTCCGCCGGACTCCATAAGGGTATTCTTTCCGGGGTCTTTGGGTCTTCAAGTCCGATCTCCTACCCAACTGCTTCTTTCCTTACTCCCTTCCTTTCATACCGAGGGACAACCCCAGCGATTCTTCCTCAGCCTTTATACGAGCTCTGGCCCATGCTTAAACCTAAAGAAATCAAAGAGGCGTGTGAGGCCGGAAAATGGCAATTAGCGGAGCTTACTAGGATGCTTCACTCACTCAGTTTGTTAGCTGATGATGCTGACAAGGTTGATAAGCTGAGTGATAAAGTAGAACAGCTCAACCTCTAGGCGAGGAAGGATAAAGCTGCCTTAAAATTAGTTGAAGATCGCCTCACCAAGTCTAAAGAGTTTGGAGATTTTATGAACAAGGAAAATCTCAAGCTCAAAACCATGCTTAAAGACTTGAAGGGTAAACTGGCAGAGAAGGAGGAGATGCTTGGTAAATCTCAAGAAGAACTCCGTAGCATTCAAGCTAAACAAGCTGATCTTGAAGATAAAAGCAAAGCTGCTGCAGAGGATTATTTTAAACAAGCAGAGGAATGGTCCCAGAAGGAGAAGAATTTCCTCCTTGAGATCGAGGGACTGAAGGCTAGGATCACGGAATCTCAAGGATCGGATGGAGATCTTTCGAGGTTGCGGGAAGAATTGGCTGTAGCAAAAGCCGAGGCGCAGGAAGCTATTGACATATGCACTCAAGCAGTTGAAGAATCCTTCGGCCTAGCTATACGCCAAGTTTTCTATCGTAACCCCACTGTGTCGCTTAACCTCTATGGTATGGATCCGTTCTATGAATTCCATGGAGGGAGGTTAGTTGCAGTGGTTGATGGTCGACACGAAGATCCTCCGGAGTCCTTGTATGGTTTGGCCCCTCTTCCCAAGGGTCAAAGTATGGGACCGGATTTCGTTTTTCCTATACCTGAGGTCGCCTCATCTGCAGGAGGTGCTAAAGCTCCAGAAGAGAAGATTCCAGAGGAAATCCAAAGGGAAGGGATACAAGAACCTGGAGAAGGGGAAGGACAGAAAGAGACTGAAGAGCAAGTTCCCCCTCCGTAGTCTTGCTATTTTTAATATGTAAAGTTGTGTTCCGGGATCAACTCCGGTATTACATGTAATCCTGCTCTTCACGAATGAATAAAATTCCCTTTCAGAATTTTGTCTTCAATACTTCATGAAGAATAATATGACTTAGATGTATATATTGTTTCAGTAATTGATAATCCACTCTGTAGGGCTAACGTTGAGGTTGGATTGAAATAATCACCTCAGAAAATCATATAATTTTAGAACGGAAAGATATATAAATGAATATTGTCCCCAAGTGTAGGTATGTTAAGGAATAGGTACCTGTCATAGGGCATCATCCTTAATTCCTTTGGGGAGAAAAGAAGTCGATCCGTTGTTCACAGTAGCGGTGTCACAGGACGAATGACTAGTATTAGTTTGTATTATTCTCATTGGAGATGAAAACGTTGTCCAATGTGAGAGTATTGTTCCGGGCTTGGGGAACTACAAAGATACATAAAAATGATAGTTGGATCTTCCATCATAAAGATGATGATGGGAATTTGTTCACGCCATGAGTTACATCATTAAATCACAGATTAGGTGATTGAGATTATCCGTCCTGGGTAAATATATCTCAACCGTAAGAGTACGGATTGAGCCTTCAAAATCATAGAAGTTGCATCATCAAACCACAGGATAGGTGATTGAGATCGTCCATCCTGGGGAAACACTTTTCAATCGTCAGGATACAGATTGGGACTTCAGAAGCTTCCATCATAAGGATGATGATGGGAATTGTCCATGCCAGGAGTTACATCATCAAATCACAGGATAGGTGATTGAGATCGTCCGTCCTGGGGAGTACACCATGCCAGGAGTTACATCGTCAAATCACAGAATAGGTGATTGAGATCATCCGTCCTGGGGAAATATATCTCAACCGTAAGAGTACGGATTGAGTTTTCAATTTCGCTATCAAGTTCGGTATCGAGACGAGATCATCATTCTACTTGTCCCCTAGCTTATGTGAGGGACTAGTAAAGTGGCTCATATAAGCTATGTCATTTTAGAAGAAGTGTAGATGCCAGATGATACACATTGTGATGTAGACATCCGTTCTTGGAACGAAGGTTTCGTCGTCATGGCACTCGTGAGGACGGATATGGATAAAGATTCTTTGTGCGAGAATCCCAAAAGTTTTTGAAACTTGCAACCCTTGGTATTCGAGTAACAGTTGCAACGTATCTCATGATTGGACATTTAATGCCTTTAATCACGTGGGTGAGCCATTATTGCCTTAAATGCGCACGTCTTTATAACCGTCACTAAGGAGCTTCATGGGCCTGAAATTTAAATTCTGAGGCCCATTTGAGAGGCCCTTTTGACGAATCAACGTTGATTTCACGCCTTAAGGTTTGAAACGACAGCCTTGGATTTACCAAAATGGCGTCGTTTAGTGGCAAACGACATAACCTTCGACTCGTAATTGAGTCTGTTGACCCCTTATAAAAGGAATACTTAGTGAATTCAGAAATCACTCAGTCTTGCTTTCCTGACGAAACTCTGTAAAATTTTCGAGAAGACATTGTTTGCTTGTGTGATACTTGATTCACCACCTTTCTTCATCCTTAGGTAACCTTTCCTTCGTCTTCTCGTATTTTCTTCTAGTTTTTCTAAATGTCTGGGAGAGGTTTCGCTGGCTCGAGCCGCGTTGGCCCTAGGGGAAGAGGAGGAAGAGCGTTGTCTCGAATTTCCTCTAGTCGTGGTGGGAGGATCCCTGTGATCTTCCATTCAAACCCACTTCATTCAGAGAGGGAGGCATCGCCCTATTCAAGGCGAAGGGTGATAATACCCTCTTCAGAATCCTCTTCTAGCGAGAGTGAGGAGAGCGCTGATTTATACCTCTTTGATGATGTGAGTTTTTATCGCAGCGTGAAGGTGTTTAAACTAGCTATAAAGGAGATGACTGGAGAAAGTGCCTCTGGCAGTGGAGCACCATCTCAGCAGTATATCCTGAAGACAGCTTCTGGGCTGTGCAATGTAGTTGCACACCGGATTGATTGGGTTAAGCTCCAAAAGGAGCGTCCTTATTGCTGGGTTGCAGGTGAATTTCTCTCAACACCGTCTATCCATGCTCGGGAGGACGGAGCAAGGTTGGAGCCCCGCTTCACAGTTTTCAAAAAGGAGAAATTCAAGAAGCGTTTTATGGTGTTGGCTCCTCTTCTCTCAGAATGGGTTTGTCATACACCGGATGAGAGGTCAATATTCATGTATGACTTCGTATTTTTGAATTTAGGTGTACGCCTTCCCTTCACAAAATTTCAGATGGGGGTGTTGAGGTTTTTGGACTGTGCCCCCTCTCAGCTTCACCCCAATGGATGGGGGTTAATCCGTTCTCTTGAAGTGCTTGGGGATCACTTCAATTTCACACCCACGGTGGCCATGCTTTTTTATTTTACGCAAGTGGTCTGTCGTGCGGATAAGAAGAAGGGAGGAGTAAGCTTGATAACCCTCCGGACTAACTCCAAAGTCATCAACTTCGAGTCATACACTGACTCCGCCAAAGTAGATGGGCGTTCATTCAAAACTTATTTCACCAGGATTCGTGTGAAGCCCAATGACCCAATTTTTTGGCTGAATAAAGATGGGATTCAAGAATTTCCCGTGGCCTGGACTCATGAACACTTTTTGTTGACGTCCCAGGCTTATTACACCGATGAGGATGAGTTAACCCCAACATCGGTCTCCGTTCTTTCTGCTCTTCAATCATACACCGCCTCGCACAAGTTTTTCTCTTATAGGCGTTTGCTAGGGTCGGAAACTACCCGCGAAGAATACTTGCATAATTTTCTGTGATTTTTTATTTTCTTTCTTTTTATGTGTTGATATCTTCTGTTACTGATGATCTTTCTATCTGATCATGCAGTTGAAATTAAAGCTGAGCCACCAGAGATGGAGAAGTTGAAGGGCCTCAAAGCTGGAGGGAAATTCGTCGCGGCTTAAAACAATATTCAGCCAAAGCGGAATTCTAAGAAGGCTACCGTTGAGACCATCATACTCACTTCGTCCGCTGGTGACGATATTCCTTTATTGGAGGGCGGATCTGACATACCGACCTCTAATGTTGAGGGAATAAAGGCCGGAAAGAAGAGGACGAAAGCAGAACATGACTCTTCTAAGAAAACGGAGTCTCAGCCCTCCCCCAAAAAACCAAAGACTTCCGAAGGGGCAGCTGATCCTGGGGCCTCTAAAGGAAAGGGGAAAGAAGAGACAACAACGGCTGCCCCCAGCAATGTGATTACCTTTGGCGCCAGGCCAATAAGTTCTTACTTTGTGCCCAAGGTTTCCTGTCCCCCTCCAGGCAACTCCAATCTTGCCCCATACCTAATGTATGAGGGTCCAGTGCCTCAATGCATCCCCGATTCTCCGTATAAGCTGAAGACTTTAGAGCCTGGAGAACTAACTCGAGCTTGTGACGCTGGACAATGGCAACTGGCTGAACTTTCCAGTCTTCTGAGATCGGTTCGCAGGCTGTCAGAAGATAATGAAAAACTTGGCCAGTTAACGGGCAAGGTTAACGATCTGAACGTTGCCGCAGCTAAGGACAGAACGAACATTCTTTGCTTGGAAAGTCGGTTGGAGGCTTCCAAGGAAGAAGGGTACCAGAAAGACGAAGAAATCTCCAGGATGAAATATCTTGTTAAAGAGCTGGAGGCTCAAGTGCTTGATCAGAAGAAAATCAATTCCGACCTCCATACCAGCCTCTGTATGGAGAAGGAGCATTCGGCCAAGTTGGGAGAGGAACTGAAAGAAGCCAAGGTCGTTTACTCCCAAGGAGTTGAAGACTGGGCTCTTAAGGAGAAGGAGTCGTTACTAAAGTTGGCGAGTTCGAATGACGAGGTCAAAGTTCTGAAAGTGGATTTGACTGCTGCAAATACCCGAGCGGAAGAGGCTGTGGATATTTGTGTCCAAGCAGTCAAAGAATCTTTTGGGTTGGCTGTTCGTCAAATTCAATACCGGTATCCCAAAGTGGAACTTAATTTGAACGGTATTGATCCGTTCTATGAGTTTCATGGAGGGAAACTCGTAGCTTTGGTTGACGATCGTCAGGAGGAACCGCCAAACACCATGTATAAGCTAGCTCCTCTCCCCAAAGGCTAGTCAATGGGACCTTCTCTTCTGACCCCTATCACCAAACAGCCTAGAAATGAAGGAACGAGTGCTAGTGCTGATGTAGGCAAAGCTGCTGGTGATGGGGAAGGCGAGGCCGGAGATAAAGGCAAAGGAAAGGGCGGAGAGACAAGCCAACGTAAATAGTGCCTTCCTTGTCTTATAGTTTTTATTGATTCAAATTTGCTTTGTTCCGGGATCAGCTCTGGGTTACTGAATCAATTCTCTCATGTAATTCAGGATTCGATCAATGAAAATACAACTTGCTTTATACGTTTGTCCGTTGAGAATAATTTCAATAAAATCATTGTATGTGTAATGATCCAATCCGGATTTAGACGCGTAAATACTACATCGGATAGCAGCAAACAAGTTTAGTTCTCATGTATAGGTACTTAAATAACCAAAGGCTCGGTTTGATAGAAAAGATAGAATATCTTTTGTTGAATTGATATTGTAGTGTGACGAAATTATTTATTTAAATCACACAAGCCCGGTAAAGGTGTTCCTTAATCTTCGATGATTAGGCTTTCAATTATAAGTACCATAATGAGGTTTGCTGTTGTGGTGAGACACGTTGTCATCATGAGAACGGCTTGCAGTGTTAGCCTAGAGGGGAAGTAATTGTGAGGATGTTTTACTAAGTGTACATCCTTCGGAATACTCGTTAGTCATTGGATACTGTCCCCAAGCATTATTGGGTGTTCAGTTCCGGGTGAGCAACTGACTCTGAATGAGAGACTCCGAGTGAGGCTGGTTCTGGCCATGCCACCCGGGAAATTCCATTACCCCTCGAGTTGCTCAGTAAAAGCATGTACGTTTTAGCTGAGTCTCATTTTTCGTCAAGGACAATTTCGAGTGATACTTCTGAGTGGAATTTATTTCGATTAAGAATTCCGAGTGGGAGCTTTTCTGAGTGAGAGCTCCGAGTGGAAGCTTTCAAAGTAAAACTTTCTGAGTAAAGAGTTCTGATTGAACTTTCCTGAGTGGAAGGCTCTGAGTGATTCTCCAGCCGCACTCGGTTTGATTGTGCTTACTACACTTAGGAGTTCAGTTTTAGCCTTACAATCCGAGTTTTCATTCGGGCTCGAGTTTTCTGAGTGCAAATTCTCCCGAGTGGAGAATTTCTGAGTGCAACACTACTAATTGGGATTGCACCGAGTGAGACATTTTCGACTCTTCGAAGTATAGCACCGAGCGAAAAATTTCCGAGTGGGCTATTTTAGTGGAAATACCTTTGGTCAGAGAAAGGTTCTGAGTGTGCATATATACGTTTCAGATGGAAATATTCTGAGTGAATAATTGCTGATTGGAACTCCGAAGTGAAATATTTTCGACTTAAAGAATTCATGAGTCGGGCACTAAATTTGAAGTGTTTCCGAGTAAGGAATTCTAAGGAAAAGTATTTCTGAGCAAAGTTAATGAGAGTGATGATTGATTCTTCGTGAGTCAGATTTTGATGAAATATTGCCGACTGAAGAATTTAAATAGTATAGTATCGAACTTGAAGCATTTCCGAGTAAGGAATTTCAAGGGAAAGTATTTTCGAGTGGGGAATTCCTAAAGGAAGTACTTTTCAGCGATTTTGAATAATCCCAAGTATGGCACTTTAGCATGGGATTTCACTGAGTGAAGCATTTTCGAATATCATAGCTCCGAGTGGAGCATTTCTGAGTAGGAAAAAGACCGAGCGAAATACTTCCAATTCCCGCGTGGCATGGCACCGAATGGAATATCTCTGATTCCTACATGGCGCGGTAAAGAATGGAGAATTTCCGAACAAAATGCTTCGGGTGAATACGCCTCAGATAGAGACATGCCCGAGTGAATTATTCCTGAGTCGGAAATAATGAGTCGGGCTTCGATAAAATATGACCCGAGCCTTTGAAGTTAAAACGTTCCCGAATAAGGAATTTCAACAGAAAGTATTACCGATTGAAGAATTTCCAGGAGAAGTGCTTCTGGGAAATTTAGAGTTCGGTGTCACTTACTTGTTGTATTTGGAGTTCGGTTCGATCCTACAGTCCAAGCCTTTCACTAGGGTTCGGTTTTGATGCTTCAACCCATGTCTTTCTTGGCGTTTGGTTTAATCCTACTAACCGTTCTTTAGTCGGTGTTAGGTTTTATTCATTCACCGCTCTCCACCAACGTTCGGCCAAGCCTACTAGTCGTACTCGGAGTTTGGTTCAATCCTACAATCTGAGTCTTCAACACGGGGTTCAGATCAGGGCTAATCCTGAACTTACTGCGCCCGTTACTCGGGGTTCAGCGTGGTCTTGAAGGAGAACCAGCTTACTGCGCCCAAGCCTTCTCCGGTGTTCGGTCATACCTACTAACCGTACTTGGAGTTCGGTTTGGTCCTACAATCCAAGCCTTCAACGGTGTTCAGCCAAACTTACTAACCGTACCCAGAGTTCGGTTTAATCCTACAATCTGGGCCTTCGAATGGGGTTTGGTACAGCCTTATATAAAGGTCTGATCCTACTGCGCACAGGTCTTCCTTTATTTGTACACATTCGAGGAGTTACATCGTCAACTACAGAATGGGTAGTTGAGATCATCCGTCCTGAATATGTTTGTGCACGCCGGATAGACTGAAAATCACAGCATAAGAAAAACTCGAAAGAGTTAAGTTGATGTATGAGATTCTTATTGAGCAAAAATAAGAATTACAATAAAAGCGTAGCTGGGATTATGATATAATGATTTCTTCGTTGAACAATCTCAAGTGAGGAGAAAAGAGTGCATGTTGCTCCAGCAGTTAGCTATAATAAATGCGCAAGTTCTGGGTATTCCACTTATTTCGGATTGGAGTGCCATCAAGGTTTTCAAGGCGGTAAGAGCCTTTGCTAGCAATCTCGGATACCCTGTATGGGCCTTCCCAGTTTGGGGCTAGTTTGCCTTGATGAGAGAATTTGTTTCCCACACTTGCTTTCCTCAAAACCAAATCTCCGACATTGAAAGTCCTTGATTGGACTCGTTTGTTGTATTGAAGGGCGACTTTGCCTTTGATGGCCTGATCTCTAATGAATGCTTCTTCTCTGAGTTCTTGTACGATATCCATTTCTGATGCCAAGTTAACGTTATTGCTTTCTTCAGAGAAGTACTTGACCCTAGTAGAAGCAATTTGCAGTTCCACAGGTATCATTGCCTCCACCCCATAGGTCAAGCGATATAGGGATTCATTGGTGGAAGAATGAGGCGTTGTGCGATATGCCCAAAGGACGTGACACAACGGGTCTGTCCATCCGCCCTTGGCTTCACCAAGACGTTTCTTCAGTCCTTTCAACACCTCCCTGTTGGCCACCTCAGCCTGGCCGTTAGTTTGGGGATGTTCGACGGAGGAAAATATCTGGGTTATTCCTAACCCTTCAAGTAAATCTGTAAATTTCCTGTCCGTGAATTGGGTGCCATTGTCTGTGACAACCCGTGCTGGGACTCCAAATCGTGTTATAATATTTTCATACATAAAACGACGAGTTCGGGCTGAAGTAATATGCACCACCGGCTTTGCTTCAATCCACTTAGTGAAATAATCGACCCCTACAATGAGATATTTGATACCCCTAGGAGCAGTTGGGAAAGGGCCCAAAATATCCAATCCCCATTGGTAGAACGGCCATGGAACAACGGATGTGAAGAGTTCTTCTGCCGGTGTGTGGTGAAGATTAGAAAATTTTTGGCAGGCATCACATTTCTTGACAAAGTCAATGGAGTCCTGCTTCATTGTGGGCCACCAATATCCCGCTCTGAGGATTTTTCTCATCAGACTTCTTGCTCCGGCGTGGTGTCCACATTGTCCTTTGTGCACTTCCTCCATTACTTCATGTACTTCATTCTCTCTCAGACAGATTAAGTAAGGTACTGAGAGTGCCCTTCTGTAGAGGTTACCATCTATCATAGTGAAGTATGGCAGTTCCCTCTTTATTCTCTTCTTTTCCTTCTCATCAGTAGGCAACTGCCCATCGGCCAAATAACGGATGTAGGGGGCCATCCATGTGTCACCATAAAGGGAATTGGTCATTATGGCATTTAGAGAAGGGAAAAGAGGAATGCTGGGCGATGTCAGTGTACTCTGGACCAACGTTGTGGTGCTGCCTGGCTTTTTGGTGCTTGCCAATCTGGAGAGTATATCCGCTCTTATATTCTCTTCGCGTGGAACATGTTTGAATTCTATTTTTGAGAATTTTTCTCTCAACTCCTTGACACAGTTTAAGTACAATTGGAGTTGAGGCTCACGAGCTTGATAATCTCCCAGGATCTGTGAAATCACGAGTTGTGAATCACTGCATAGCGTCGCTTCAGAGGCTCCGATGTCAATCGCAGCTCATAGTCCGACCAAACAAGCTTCGTATTCAGCTTGGTTATTGGAAGTTTTGAAATTAAAACGAAGGGAGATCTCTAAGTGTACTCCATCGTCACTTTTAGAGAACTACACCTGCTCCAGAGCCCTTTTGATTCGATGAACCATCGACATAGATGGTCCAATGGACACAAGGTGTATCTGGATCTATCCCTGTCATTTCCACAATGAAATCGGCCAGGACCTGAGCTTTAATAGCACCTCGAGGTTCATAGGATATATCAAAATCTGAGAGTTCAATGGACCATTTGATCATCCTACCAGCGAGGTCAGGCTTGATTAACACAGAGCGGAGTGGCAGATCCGTTCTTACCAAGATTGGGTGTGCGTGAAAATACGGACGTAGCCGTCGAGAGGACCAAACAACAGCGAGAGCGGCCTTTTCAATTTTTTGATACCGGATCTCAGCACCTTGTAATGTTTTGCTGGTGAAGTAGACCGGCCTCTGTCCATCAGGAGTTTCCTTTACTAAGGCGACGCCCAAAGCTTTATCTGAAATAGCCAAGTATAGGATGAGCGTGTCCTCGGGGTCAGGCTTCGTAAGAATAGGAGGTTTGGACAACACCTCCTTAAGCTCTTGGAATGCTTGTTCTTGTTCCTGTCCCCACTCGAATTTCTTGGACTTTTTCAGCACTTTATACAGAGGAAGTGACCTGTGAGCCATCTTTGGCATGAACCGTGCCAAGCCTGCTACTTTGCCATTCAGGGATTGGACTTTTCTCAGATTCTTTGGACTCTGCATGTTGAGAATCGTTTGGCACTTCCCTGGATTGGCCTGGATACCGCGTTGAGTTAACATGAAACCCAGAAACTTCCCAGCTGGGACGGCGAAAGTGCATTTCAATGGGTTTAGCCTCATGTTAAATTCTCTCAAGCGGATAAATACTTGGCGTAGGTCTTCAATATGATCACCCCCAACCGATGTCTTGGCTATGATGTCGTCAATGTACACCTCAACAAGTTTGGTGTGCATGCCCTCAAACACCTTATTGATCATGCGCTGGTATGTGGCCCCAGCATTTTTCAGGCCGAAGGGCACAACGGTGTAGCAAAAGACACCACGATCATTGACAAAAGCTGTTTTCTCCTGATCCTCCTCGCACATCAGAATTTGGTTGTAACCTGAGTACGCATCCATGAAGCTTAGGTACTGATAACCAGAGGAATCATCCACCATCCGATCTATGTTAGGAAGAGGATAAGTATCCTTTGGACAGCAACGATTAAGGTCCACATAGTCAATGCACATTCTCCATTTGCCATTGGCTTTCCGGACCATTACTACATTTGAAAGCCAAGAGGAATAAGGGATTTCCTTGATAAATCTGGCCTTCAGCAATTCCTCGGTTTGTTGGCAAGCTGCTTTCTATTTCTCTGGTCCCAATCTTCTTTTCTTTTGGGCAACCGGTCTCGTCTCTGGGTAAACAGACAATTTATGACAACAGAAAGTAGGATCTATGCCAGGCATATCGGCTGCAGTCCATGCAAAGAAGTCTTTGAACTCCTGTAGGAGCATCAACAGTCGCTGCTCCATTTCTGTATCTAGCTTGTCATTAATATGGGTGACCTTTTCTGGAGAATCTCCCAATACGATGTCCCTGGAACTTCCATCCGGTGTGGGCTTTGATGGGTTGGACGGATCAATGTGCAAATTCGCCCTAGGGTCCGGGTCGACAAGGCTCACAGAACCAGCAGCTGTCCCACAATCATTGAGTTTCCTCTTTTTATTAGAGGCTTCCAACTTTGTCATATTTAGGCTCAGGTTGTCACAATACTTGGCCATCTCTTGGTCACCTCGGATGGATGAAACAACATTGTCCTTATCGATAGACTTGATAAGGAGATGTGGAGTTGACACGACTGCCTCCATAGCATTCAGGGTGGGGCGTCCTATAATGTCGTTGAATGGTGACTCGACATCAATCACCAGCACTCGGGATTTAACCGTTCTGGCTCCTGGCTCACCTTCAAAGGAGATAAGGGTGTCAAGGTATCCCTTTGTTGGTTGCTTTGCACCATTGAAAGTTGTTAATTCCTGTGTGTAAGGCTGTAAGTCTGAGTCATTAAAACCCATTCTTTTAAAGCAATTATAAAAAATAACATCACATGAACTTCCCTGGTCAACAAGGATTCTTCGGACGTCCTTGTTGGCTATCACTGCAACGATGACTACAGTATTATCTCCACCAGGAATGGTAGGACCAAAATCCTCATCAGAGAATGAAATTATTGGAGCTTCAACCCCTCCTCTGTAAGGACGATTGTCTTTAACTTTTCCTTGTACAGACAGAATCGTTCTATGATGATTCTTACGGGCTGTAATTGAAGCTCATCCCCCAGCAAACCCTCCAGCGATCATATCAATGACTTTACGCCGGCCTTGACGCTGTTGCTGAGGCATGTCATCTCTGTGTGCTGTATCATCAGTCATTGCACCTTTCTGTTTCTCCGCAGCAGAGAATTTTCTAACCGGATTGTGGTTATTGTCATCCCCATCGTCTGGATCTCTTTCTCTTTTCTCATTCCGATCTGCCCTGTCAAAGGATTTTTCTTTGAACAGGTACTGCTTTAATTTGCCTTCTCTAATTAACGTTTCAACGGCGTTCTTTAGAGCTTGACATTCATCAGTGGAATGACCTGTTTGTTCATGAAAGTCACAGTACTTACGGGGATTCCCTGGTCTCTTCACAGGGGCTGGCCTCCTTATGCCATAGATGCTGAAGGCTGGTCATCCTACTTCTCTCAAGATTTGATATGGCTTGGCTGACAGAGGTGCATAATGGCTAAAGGAATTAACACGCCTTTCTCGAGGTCGAGGAGAGGAGTTATTAACCTTGGGGTTGTTGAATGGCCTCTCCATGCGTTCTGACCTCATTTTCTCCTTATCTCTCCGCAGCTGTGAAGGTGGTGTTGGTGGCTTTTTCTTCGCAGCCATAGCCTCTAGGTGCATCTCTATACCCACATACTTTGAGGCTTTTTTCCTGAACTCCTCAAACGTTGTTGGCGGGCTTTTTGCTAGTGAGAGAGCAAAGGCTGATCCTGGCTGCAGTGCCTCGATAACGATATGCAGCTTAATAGATTCTGTGAGGTTAGGAACCAGGGATGCTTCCTTGTAGAACCTCTTCAGGAAATCCTTTAAGGTTTCATTTTTGCCCTGCTTAATTTGGGCCAAAGTATGAGATGTCCTGGGAACATCTCTAGAGATGACAAAGTGAGTTTCAAAAGTAACTGCCATTTCAGCCCAGGAATCTATGGATCTAGAAGGTAAACCTTTGAACCAGCTGAGGGCCTCTTCTGACAATGTTCGCGGGAACATCCGACACATTACGTCTTCATCAGCCCCCAAGTACATGGCTTCAAATACGTAAGCATCAAGATGCTTAGTAGGATTAGTTTCACCATTATACTTTCCAATGGAAAGAGGCTGAGTGGTTTGCAGATGTTTGGGGATATGGACACTCATAAGTCTCCTTGAAAAAGGAACTTTGAGTTTGTATGTTACCGGGGGTGCTGTAATTAGCTCCCTCCTTCCCCGAGCGGCTCCATCATCAGAATGTGGGTCTGTTCTCTCCCCTCAAACGTAGGGATGTTTGAGTATTGGAGAGTTATGGATTTTTCTCCATCGGTTGTATGGGGAGTGTCTCTTGTGCGAGATGACTCCTTGTCCTCACTCTGCCTTCTCTCTCTTCGTAATTCTGTGAGTTCTCTCTGGAGTTGACTGATCAACTCATCACGAGGATCAGGGCTAGACACAGGTACTACCTTCTTTGAGCTGCCCCCATGAGAATCGAAGTTAAGCTTCCTGAAGGCGTTGGGGTTGGTCCTGCCTTTAGGTTGATTCTCCATGAAATCATGTGCTTCGCCTTCCATTGATGATCACTTGTTCTTTCACAGGATATGGGAATAACTTTATCGAGTCCCACCGGGCGTGCCAATGATCTATCCTGAACCGGGGTCGAGAGATCCGGTGTCGGGTCAGTCACAAATAGTAAGATGATTACGTCTCTGAAGACCGGTTATATGAGTATCCGGTTTACGTATCCGATGTCTCTGTATGATGAGAGCGGATTGGGCGTCCTGGAGGTCCTTCACACCGTCCTTAGGCGTTGATGTGGGTGAAAAGTGGTGTCACCTGCAAAGATTCTCCGACGCTCAAGTCAGTGGTGATATTCCAAGTGAGGAATGTTTTCAGAGAGTAATTGTAAATTGATAGAGTAAAGATCCCTCCCCTCATTGATGAAGAGAGTTCATATACCTGATTGGCTCGATATTCGAGGATTCGTTAGTGGGGAACCACTAACCTCCAATAACACTTTAAATTATTATTTTATTGCGCACTTACCAGTATGATTGGGTCAAGTGGCCATTTTATATTAAGCGTCGGGAGTATAGGCTAGAATTAAGGGACAAATTGACCATTCCCGTGAGCAGATTTTGGCTCGTAGTGCAGGGAATTATTGATCGGTCCCTGTAGCAATGCCTTTTGTCTTCTGCATAGTGACGTGTGTGTTATCCGGTGTCATGGTGTTATCCTGGACAACCGGTATAGGGAGAGCGCCTGGTACGGAATTAGAGTCCGGATGTATACCGATGACACCGGTTGCACGTTGGCGAATTGACAAAGACGTTGAAATATGTCTTGTAGATCGGATACCGGTATCAAGACCGGATCAAATAATATTAATTTATTATTACTAGTTCGACCACCGTTTTGACCAGTGACTCTTGAACCGGTGCCTTTACCAGTTTAATGACCTGTCTGGTTTTAAAAACATTGAGTTGAATTAGATCGGTTTTGATCCGATTACCAAAAAATTTAATCCAACTTAATTGTATTGGATTGGATGATCAGGTTAAATAGGTAAATCTGATACATTGCTCAACTCAAGTGTAAATTAGATAGATAAGTATTCTATTTTTCTTTGATTTAGTTTATGTTTGTTCTCTGGTTATGTACTTCTTCTTTCTTTTGTGACCATTTTTTAATATGTTCATTTTATTGACGGTGGAAACGAATTGGGGCATTTTAGATTCCCAATCCATGGTAGTGAAGTTCATCATAGGGACGTCAATAGGGTTACTTTAACTTAGCAAAATACAGGACTAGGAATTTCATGTCAACCTGTTTGTGTGCAATATCTTAGGCCCTTTTGTTCCTCCTAATTCTATTGTTTGTTGTAGTGAAGGGTTAAAGAAAGGAAAAAGGTTAAATTGGGGAATCTCAAAGTTAGTTTAAGGTGGGTTAGTTTAAGGTTTAAGGTTTGATTTCAGTTTATTTTGGTTTAGGCCCTTGAAATGTTTATTGTTGGGATTAGGTCCTACAAAATGTAACTCATATTTGTTAGGTTCAATTGAGTTATGTGGTTAACCAAAAAACAAAAAATTAAGTTACGTGGAGTTCAGTTATTCAGTTAGACACCTGGTATTAATGGATGTAACTGAAATTTGTGAAATGAAATATGGTATTTGGTGATTGTGTTACTATTTGAGTTCCCAACGTGTCATTAAAAAGTAGGGGCATACTTTATATATTACAAAGTAAACATATAATAGAAAATATTATTACAACTATATTATAAAATTAATATAAAAATTAAAAATATTCACTTTTATAAACCATACAAAGAACAAAGTAGGGGCACACTCTAAAGTGGTCGAAAATTTCTCCCTTATTAAGAAAGTGTCATTTATCTTCGTTGACTTAAATTAGCTATTTTTTTTAGTAAGTTGTTAAGATATATCATCGTATTCTTTTAATATAAGAAATTTTTATAAAATTTCTTTAATTCTTAATGTAAAAATCAATAATATTAATTAACTTTTCACTAAAATACTCTCAATAACCATTAACAAAATAAATATCAATTAAAAAAAGTAAGATTTATAAATTTTAATAAATATACAAAGGCATTTTAAAAAAACTGCTACAATTTATACACATTAAATGATTTTATTTATATCAACTAAATTTTCTTAAAAATTGAAACTAGTTAAAAGACTTTCATATTAAAAAATATGAACAGGAATTGGTATTTCATGGATTTATCAAGATAGTGGAGCACGACCATAAACGAAGATTCTCGTTGTGGACAACTTATGTGATGTGTCATTCCAAATAGCCAGACAAGTGTATCATGACGACTACTATCTTAGCAATACATGCTAGTTTGAATTATTAATAAGGTAAAGCAGATACATACATCAGGGAAGTGTCCGAAAGACGACAATCCTGATTATAAATATCCTAAAAACAATCAAATTACAGGAGAGAAAAAACATTATGAAACAAGCAAACATACATTGGGAGAGCAGCCTTTACAAATTCCAACAGTCCCACGATGCAATTGGCGCCATCCCACACTAACCACTAATACTTACCCCACCAAAAGAAGGAAAAAGCTTATGGATCAAAACATCTATGGGGTTTTCTTTCCGACTAACTGACCCACTCAAAATATGAGGCATTCAAACAGACTCAATCCTTTATTATATTTATGCTGCATAGAAGAAATATGGATTTGGGGGGAGAAAGCAAAGAAACAAAATAATTTTGGCCGATGAAAATGGGCACTGATTGAGCAGGAGACCAAGGCATATGAACTTGCTTGCATAATCATCAGTTACCCGCATCTCTGCTGTAATACTGGTCAAGAGTCTTGGCTGGGATACGATGAAGAAGTTCACGAGGGAAAATCCGGAGTAAAGTCCATGCAAGATCAAGTGACTGGAATATATTACGGGTGTCATAAGCTCCCTGGGAAACAAACTTCCTCTCAAACTTGTCCAAAAATTCCAGATACAGCTGTTAACAAAAGGTGAAGGAGAGTTCCATTAATACCATCTCAAGGGTAATTTTCACTTAATGAAACATAATAATACACTTGAAAAAGAGAGAGAATTGTTAGAGACCAGGTCCTCGGATGAAAGTGCTTCTTCTCCAACTACAGCTTTCATTGCCTGAACATCCTTTCCAATAGCATAATTCGCATAGAGCTGAGAAGAAATGGAATAAATAACACGAATGAGAATGGGATAGTTTGTGAACAGAACAAAAACTACATGACAAACAAACAACATCAGACCTGGTTGGACACATCAGCATGATCCCTTCTAGTCATTCCCTCACCAATAGCACTCTGCAGAGGTGACCAATGACCCACCATTAGAGTACTGTGAATCACTTAACTTGCTTTTCAATAAGAACAGAAAATACTTATCACTTGAGTACACCTTGATATCAAACAAAAAAAGTTTAAAGTTACCTTCATCAACCGAGACAGCGATGGGAGGACATTGATTGGTGGGTATATCTGCTCAGTTAAAAGGAATTTCAATGTTTAGTTTGTCTCAGTTTTAGAATATTACATCACAGCTGAAAGCTTCAACATAACCCACCTGTCTATTATACAGCTGCCTGTCGATGTATATCTGCCCCTCAGTGATATATCCTGTTAGATCAGGAGTTGGATGCGTAATATCTGTACAGAAGAAGTTTAAAATATGATCATTGAGTATTAAGAAAGCACTCTGCAAGATAGCTGATAAACCTATATATTTGATTACCATCATTTGGCATGGTTAGAATTGGAATCTGTGTAATAGAGCCTTTACGCCCCTCAATTCTTCCAGCACGTTCATAAATTGTTGCAAGATCTGTGTACATATAACCAGGATAACCACGTCTTCCTGGCACTTCCTCTCGGGCAGCAGATACCTATGTGATCATGAAGTGATCAATAGCTTGTGTCGGGCAAATTGTTTGAGAAATATTTAAATATTTTTAAGGTTATTTCTTGCACTCCAAAAATGAGTCAAAGGCAAAAAAGCAATGTCAAATTTTAATTATCATTGAATCCTCCAAAATAAACAGAAATAAATCAATCAAGAGGAGGATGGCAATGGCTAAAAAATGTTAATCTCTTCTTTCCTACTGTTGCTTTTTGGATGATAATACGTTACCTCACGAAGAGCATCAGCATAAGAACTCATGTCTGTGAGTATCACAAGAACGTGCTTCCCACATTCATAAGCCAAATATTCAGCAGTAGTAAGAGCAATGCGAGGAGTGATAATACGCTCAATTGTAGGATCATTTGCCTGCAGTGAAACATGGCCCCAAGACAACAGAGATTTTAATAATTAGTCCTTCATGCAAGTTACAAGATCAAAATTCCCAAATTATCAGCATAGGCCTCGTTTGAATTTTGCTTTTAACGAATGGGAAGAAAAGGACATTCTCAATATAACATCTTGTGTTCCTAAAATACAACATGATAATCCATTTAAAAAGTTTTCAGGTCATACATTTTTTTATGATAAAAGACTACCTTTTGTAAACTATAATTTAAATTTTACCAGTTTGTACATCCTTGAAAAATTTACTTTTCCCCCCATACTTACAGATGCACTTAGTTCATATTAACATGCAAAAAAATTAATGGATATACCACAGCTATATACATATTTATCTCAAGATGTTAGATTGCATTATATACAAAGAAGCAATTTTTTCCATAACGAACAGATTTGATCACATTATTCACACTCTGGAAAAAAGTTAACATCAAAATAAAAACCAAGCTTTTATCAAGTTCCAAACTTCCGAGCATGAATTGTGACAATATCAATACAAGGCCATTATTTTCATTAATTGGTAAACTAGTCGAGCATAATAACTGAAGGGGGAATTCAAATGATGAAAAAAATAATAGACTACGGGGAGTAAAAGAACACTTGCATACAGATTTTAATTTAGATTACCAAATTAAGGAAAAGGGTCACTCTCTCCATTGAGCCATTCTCCTCAAAGTCACGTTTGAAAAACTGTGCAGTCTCCATGTTAACTCCCATAGCTGCAAACACAATAGCAAAATTGTCCTCTTCTCCATCACCCTGTAGAACATAATGTTTATGAGAAAAAAGCACTCCCACCCTATCCTCTCATAATTTCACTGTTCTATCTCATAAACTTTCTTCTTCCATCCAAAGTAGTAGTAGTAAGTAATATCCAGATGGAACACAAATCATTATCAATTTCCAGAAGTCATAATTCAAGAGCATATAACATATTTAATGAAATGCACTAGCTATACCTCAAGAAGATTATCGGACTTCTCCAATCGCTTGACTAAGCCAGCCTGACGACATATCTGTGCAGCAATTTCATTGTGGGGAAGACCAGCTGCCGAGAAAAGGGGGATCTTTTGACCTCTGGCAATAGAATTCATGACATCAATTGTAGATATTCCTGTCTGTATCATCTCCTCGGGATAGGTTCTCTCACTAGGATTGATGGAACTTCCTGGATTATTGGGAAGATGTTAGGACAAAGTTCACACATCAACTTACAGTTGTAGAATATTTCAGAAGAAGTTAAATACCAGATATATCCAAGTAAGCCTCGGGTAAAATTGGTGGACCATTATCAATAGGTTTTCCAGAACCATTAAATATGCGTCCAAGCATATCCAGTGAGACAGGAGTTTTTAACACCTGTGGGCACGAAGAAGAGAACAAGGAGGAAGTCAAAAGGTTATTCATAAATAAAATTGAAGTGTCCATTTTCCACAACAAATGTCAAGTAAACATGTCAAACATAAACACAGAATGTAAAATTTGTAAATTAATCATGTTAGTTGATAAGTAAATTATATTGGTTATGGAGAGAGAAACCATATAGCCCTTTTTGAGGTGGGGAGTGGAACTGCAGTTTCAACATACTCATGGGATAATTAAAATTGGATTTGTCTTATATATTTCCTGTTTAAATTTAGAAGACAGCACCCTAAAAAACTTGCTAATGATCAGCTCAATTCTGCATTTTCTACTAGCAAACCAGAATGACCAAACTAACAGTTAATACAATACTTAGGTCCTAGAAAATTGAAATTTGAACATTACCGACACCAAACAGCAGACATTTTCACGGGGATAAAATAAATAAAATTTTCACATATTATTTTACATGTACTTTCAATATAGAGATTAGAGAATAGTAAAGTTTATACCTCTCCTGTAAATTGAACAGTTGTAAATTTATTGTCAATCCCAGATGTACCTTCAAACACCTGGATAGTAAAAGAAAAGGCGAATAAACAACTGTTAATGGTACTAGCAGAAGGACAAAACTGAACAGTGACAAAATTATTTGCTGTTAAACTCCATGCAGCTACATTCCCACTTGGTAGGAACTTCATGCACATGTTATCACAACACAACTACGTAAATAAAGTAGACAACAGTGAAGGCATTTCTTACTGAGAAAACTACCCAAAGACTGAGAGGACAGGGGAATCAGATAATGTTTTGGTTATGCTTAAAGAAAGGTAAACACATAAATCTTAAAGTCATCAGATAAGAGGCAATTAAAGAGGACGATTATGTGTGACTACAGGGTCTAACCTGAATGACAGCCTTTTCACCGTCAACCTCTAGAACTTGTCCACGCCGAGTAGTTCCATCTCCTAAACGAATATTAACAATTTCTTGATATTTGGGTCCCTGTGCAGTTGATCAGTATATACTCAAGTCACAACAGAAATAAGGACATTCTCATCAAGACAATCAAAATGCCAGAAAATTCAATAAGAATATCTGCAAGCACACCATCAATCCGTCATTACCTTAACTTTTTCAAGAATAACCAATGGTCCAGCAACACCAGATACAGTTCTGTATTCTGCAACATTAATAAATAGACAAAGAATTTAGGGCAAAACTAAACAATAACCAAATGAATACCATAAGCACCAACCAATGACAGTATACTAGTCATGCTAGCCATTTCCATTTCATGCATTAGACATCCTTTCTTTAACTACTAATGACTGGTGCATACACAGCCGCAGGGAATCCAATCACGGTACAAAATAAATTAATTAAGACAGGCAAACCTATGAAACACATACCCATTCCTATGTCCAAGGTACCATCGTCCAAATCTTGAATATCCTGAGCCACACCCATCTTGGAACTTCAAACAAGCTGACAAAAGAAGAACCGCACATGTAAGTGAATTCATGCTAAACCAAAAAAACACAATCGAGAAGCAATACTAAAAAGACACTGCTGTCGTCAATAATTAAGACAAGGCAAACACCAATAGCACAACTCAGAAAAAGTCAATTCAGAAGCCAACACAACAATAACATCTACAGCTACATATACATACACACATACACACACATACAGATACACATACTACATATTATACATTACATATCACATATTACATATACATATGAATATACATATGCATATAAACAGCGCTACATGTATAATCCAACCAGAACCATCCAAAATTCTAAATAGCACTTGATTTGTGAGTAAAAAAGATTAATGAAAAATAAATTCGGCTTGATCCGAGTCAATTGCTACTGAACAAACAAAATGAAAAATGAAAAATGAAAAATGGAATAAACAAAGGTTCACAAACAACAACGACATGCGAGTAACCTTCAAATTTTGAAAGCACTATATCTATGAATAGGTTATTCCAGTTGGTGAGTGATGGAAGTGTGAGCTAGTTAGAGATTTATGCAAAACGGCGAAAGAAGGAGATCGTGAATCGCAGAATAGGAAGATCGAAGCCAAAAGAAGAAGAAAATGGATCAGAGGGAAGAGAGTAAAACTTACGAGTGGAAAACGGTTTCGATAATCGTGATCTGAAGGGGAAGAGAGATGTGGGCGAGAGACAATGGGTGAAGAACACGGATCTATTGGACCAAACAAAACGAAACAGGAAATTATTAAAATCTCTATTATTTTCTAATTTTAATTACAAAAAATGAAAATTTAAAAAATTAATATCGTTTTAACTTTGATTTGAAGAGTAAGTTGTAACTGTAGTTTTTTCTCGGGTGGGAAAATGAAGATGAAGATAAAAAATGGAGCCGCAACGCCATGGTGCCAGGTACCAAGGTGACACGTCGCATTTAGGTTTTGTAATTTTCGGAATTTATTATTTATCATCTATTTTTCTTTATCATATTTAACCATCTGAATCTGTTATTGAGTTTGTGAAGATATCGGTTTAAATAAAACGTGATTAAACTAGAGTTGAATCCGTAATATTAAAAAATTAACTCGAATCAGTCACCTAAACAATTCACAGTTTAGTCGATCAACCGATCAATCTAGTTAGATTTTAATAACAATGACATTTTAAGAATGGTTTTGTTTCTGTTTTTATTTTTTATTTTCTAAGTTATTTTAAAATATTTTTACAATAAATATTAAGAATATTTTTTCCGTTTTAGTTACTTCTTGAAAAATTTTTAAAAAAAACAAAAAATCATATACCAATTTTGTAATTAAAATCAAATAGTAAAATGACAATAGAAATGAAAGCAAAACTTATAATTGTTTACTTTTAGAAAAAAAATTCCATTTTCATTTTTTATTTTATTTTTTAATTATAAGACTCTTATCTTGATTTTAATTACAAAATTGTTATATTGTTTTTTCATTTTTAAAAGTTTATATAGAAAATAATAAAAACAAAGAAATATATTACAAACTAATTGTTTGTTCATTTTTTATTATTACTTTATAAAATCAATGTATAAATATATGTTATGTTGCAATTTTACTGTATGTAATTAATGTATGTTTGGTTGGGAAAGGTATTATATTGTTTGTTATTTGTTATTTCGAACCATGTTAAATAAGGATATATTGGATAACTAAGTAAATAATTTTTATAAAATCAACAACATCAATGATTTTTTCTACTCCAGGTGCAATTGCTAAAGTGCCGTATAAAAGAAAACAGAATAATTTCTAAGAAAATTAAATATCATTCATTTATTTCATGATTTCGATAAAATTAAGGAATGAGCATAAAAAATTATTAACTAGAAAATTCCTTATTTGGAATTTGATAAGCTTCTTTATAGGCATAAAGAATTTGTCTGTGTGCTATTACACGAGATTAAAGATTAAGATTAAAAAAATATTGAAAATTAATATTAATTTAGTCTTTGTAACTTTTAAGACAAATCCAATATATTCTTTGATAATTTTTTATTCCCTTAATCGTGTGTAATGTTGTTATACATGTTAATATAAAGGGAGGCTAAATTACCATTTAAGTTACTTATTTTTTAGTAAATTTTAAGTTAAACTTTTAACTTTTTTTAATCAATTAAGTTAATAAGGATCTTTTAAACCTTTTCTTTTGTTTTCAATAGTTTAAGACTTAAGATCTTGTGTTATGATCATCTTAGGTCATTTGAGTTGTATTTCTTCTTATGATTTTATTGTTAGGGTTTGAAAATCACCCTTAAGCATAAAAACTATATTTTCATTGTATTTATAGTTTGGTCTAGTATAAGCTTTAGAGTTTTGGGTCTTACATGACATCATTTGTGTATTTGGACCTTAGGAACTTAGGGTCATGTTTTGTGTGAAAATTCACCTATGTTTAGAGTTAATTAGCCTAACTAGGGTAGTTTAGTTAGCTTGTTCAACAAGTTTTTAGGATTGTCAATACATAGGCCTAGTGTTTCTAATTATATCAACTTCTGTTCATTTGAGGGTCTACCAAGTTACAACCATCGTTATGGGTACCATCCGCTCCCCCCTTTATAGGTCTCTAAAAAACCCTATGATGTGTGCGCTATGACGAACTACTTAAGCGTTCAACAACCACTTATGTTATTTAACGAATATCGATTTCTTTTTAAATCAAACTTGTGAGTTTGAGATTCTATCTAGGGTTCTTCAAGTACACTTAGAACTTAAAAGACTTTTATCATGAACTCTTTCATGTAGCAAGTTGAATCTTGGTTTATCTTAATCCTTTGAGTGACGTTTATTCCCTGACTCATCTTCTAAACTTTTCATTTTCAAGATTCTTCATATTATGTGTTTAGAATATCTACATGGTGTCTTTGTCAAACCTGATATTGAGAAGATGAGATTGTTGATGTTTAATATATGATAGTGCCTAATTGAAAAGCATCCTACAATGAAGAATTCAAGAAAAATGAAAGCATTCCTACATTATAGGTCTCTTATCTGTTTAAAATATTTTAGCTAAGTCATCTCCATCTAATTGCCACTAACTACGTTAACAAAGTCATGATGTGACAAATGAACATCACAATGACAATGTCCTCATTTGTTGACTGTGCAACACTGTCACATACATTAGATATTGTTGACGCATACTCTATTGAATAGGTAGTCATTGTGTAGTAAGTCATGAGTTTAATCCCCTTACAATACATTTTTTTCAATCTTTAATTTTACTCATCAACTAATAAACATTTAAAATGTGAGGTTATCATATCAGTAGCATTTGACACGCTAAGTAGCCACATTAGCAAGGCTAATGGCATATCAAATCTTTATTAAAGGAGTGAGTAAAAATTGGAGGGAAAGAACCTAACTGAAACATTTTAAAAAGATGAAAAACCTAAATAACTAAATAAAAGTTAATAATGTAACTTAAAATTTACTAAAAAGACATAAAATTTAACTAAATATGTAGTCTTTCGTACTAATGGGGTTTTTATTACTATTACTTATAATTAGCATTATAGTAAATTTTAAAAAAATAATTAATCATGTTTTAAAATTTTAAGTGAACGAGAATACACTACAAGGAAAAGGGAATTTAGCTGCGGGCATATAGTGGTGGTTTTTATCTCAAGTGAACAAATAGAAAACAATTTGTTATAATGATCTTATTATTAAAATAAAAATAATAATATTTATACATCAATATCGATTATATTGTTATATATATTATAAATTCAAAGTGTCTGGTATTACGCTGTCATCTAACACTTCCATTCATATTAGTTCTACCAAGTGAACAATTTTACTTAGTTGTGAGTTATCACATAAGACTATTTTAACTCACATTTATTTCTATTAATAATAATTTCATTTTCATATTTATGTCATTTTAATTTTAATTAAATAAATTTAGAAGAGAACTTACACACTTCACTATTCTATTACTCCCTAAATTTTAATACTCTTCTCCTTTTGCACTAAATTTAAATGCTTTTCTCCTTCTGCACTAAATCATTCTTCTATTGGAGTTAAAATGCTGGATTTTCCTTGCCATGACCCTATGTACATACTCTTTCTTGTTTGCTACTTTCTAGAATTTGTCAGCTTCTCAATTTGATGAGACTAAACACCTCAATTCAATTTGAATTTTAGATGGTCATTTTCATATTATGCATTATAAAAAAATCATGTAAAATCACATCTCTTTTCAAATAATATGAAATATAGTTATTCTTATGATTTTGTATGAATCTTAATCTTATCTTATCTTAATTATTATATATATTTGATATGGGGTCCACTTAATAGAAGTTGATAGTGAAATTTTAGAGGTGTCACTGTCTAGTGAATCCCCTTTATATCTTAAGGCTTTTAATAATTTTTTTATTTGTTTTAAATAAAAGTTAATTACTTTTTGTCTTTTTAACTACTTAACTCTTTCTCTCTCCCACTTAATGCTCACAGGTTTGAGTTTCCAACTTTCTCTATGTGCATTCAATCCTTCATCTTCCATTTGCAATTCAAATTCAAAATTTTCCATAAAATTGTATTTAACGGTTAAAGGTCTCAAAACATTTTTTTGTTCCTTTCCCCAATTCTTTAATTCTCTTTTCTCACTTTTTTTATATTCTCTAAATTCCTCATGTGTTTTCTCTAAATTCCTTCATTTTCTCCGACCCTTATTTTCATCAGTTGCCATCATTCTCACGTGCCATCATCTTCGGCCTGAAGAACATGCCTCTTATGAAGCTATAGTGGATGTTGGATCATTCATTTAATCTTTCTCAAAGGGAAATAAAAGAAGGCTTTTGTTGATGTTGTATGTATTCATCCTATTATTCTATAGAAAAATCCTATTATAGAGTTACGTGCAGAAGAAGTTATCCAATTATTTCCCATTAATGTTCTTAATAGTTTCACAAATGGATGTCACAATATATCATTTGATAAGAACTATTCCCATATTTTTTTTATAGACGATCAGTTACTTGGCCAAATTAATTGTCTGTCACTAGTAGTAATAGTCAAATATCAAATTGCACAGTATAACGGTAAAAACATTTGGCCGCGCTTTATTTTGTTCACTAGTAGTTCATGCTACCGGTGAACAATATCAAGAAAGAATGGAACTCTCCCCTCATTGCATTCAAATACCTTCTAGTGAAGCTGATGTCTGGGAACTTGATACCAACCAGCTGAAATATGAAAACAAAGTTGGCTCTGGATCATTTGGTGACTTGTGAGTTATTTTTGTTCGATGTACATTAGTACTCTCATGTTCTTTTGCTTATGTCTCTCTACTCCTTGCTTTGAACTTCTTTAGGTACAAAGATACATACTACGGTCAAGATGTAGCCATCAAAATTCGTAAGCCTGAGCGTATAAGTACAAATATGCTGAGAGAGTTTGCACACGAAGTCTATATCATGAGGTTTGTGGAGCTTTTGTTTCCCACTTTTTCTTTACTGAGAGTTTGAGATATCAGTTTCTCCTATAATTTCCTTCCTTATGTTGTAACTTCCTCCTTCGTGTTTATAATTGTTATTTTGTATTATGTTAAATGAAATCTGGCTTGCACAATCTAATTAACTATGATGGAGGAATGAAAATAATGGACTTGATGAATTATCTTGATATGCTGTGTTGTTAGAGGCTTATGATCAATTGAGTAATTTTATGTCTCTCTTACTATTTCTAGACTTAAAATTTTGAACTGCTCGATCTTTTCTGTCTTATATATGTGTGTGTGTATATATATATATATCAATTTGAAAACCAAAATTAATAACTGTTCCATTTCTATGCTTGATTTCATATTTTGTAGCTTATATTAGTTATTCATGTATATAAAACTAAATTATTCATGGTCACTGATTCCATCTTCGTATATAGAAAAATGAATTATTCATATTCTGCCGCTTATATTAGTTATTCATGGTCACTCTAGAGAAATCAAAGAGCTGAAGGGCTTATATATGGTATATTTCATTTTTCTCTATTAGCTTGCTCATGCTCTTGCTCTTTTGCTAAATGCTCTTATTCGATCTTGTGCTATTAATGTTTAACAGAGTTAATCATTTTATTGAAAGAGTTACGGGAAATCAAATTCTATTTTCGTGGGGCTAAAATATTCAACCGCTACAATTGCATGTAAGTTAAAAAATCATTTATAATTAAATTATTAATTATTGTAATAATTTTAATACTTTCAATAACTTTATAATATGTTTTATTTTTTAATATTTGTAGTTTCTAATTTTTATTTACTTAATCAATGTTGTGTATAATAATTAATTTCTCATAATTAATATTATAAATTTTATTTGACTGATTAATATATAATTCCAGAAATATTATGGTCTATTTTTCTTAACTGTAGATACTATATATATTATTAAATTCTTTATATGCAAAAACTTGAATAAAAACAATGTATGCATCATCTAATTTGATTGTTATTTAACATTTATTTTACTTTTGGTTATTGTTGCATTGCAAGAGAATTGGAACAAACCTTCCTCTAATGGTGTAGCATTATCCCTCTATCTTATTGCTCATTGATAAGGTTAGCCAAGTGAAAAAGGATCAGTATTTTCCGTTTCTTTCATTTATTTTTAAGATTTGTCAATATATTTATATTACTATCAGTCATGTCTCTATTTATAATATAATTATTATATTGTAGAATTTTTGTTTTGTTTTGTAGAAGATGAATCCAAGCTCAGATATGAATAGGGTTCGATTTTTCTTTTAATCTATCACTTGAAAATGGTATTGGTTTCCAAGAGAATTAATTTATGGTAGAAGCTTTGTCACTCCTTCAATAGCTTATTGTGCAAAATAGTAGTTTGTTAGTTAGCTTGATAATTGATGATGAGGATGTTAACACTATTTTCAACACCATTGCCTCTTATGAGATTTATGATGCTATTCATGTGCAAGAAAAGAAGAAAGTAGATGTTATTGGTCACATTCTCTATATTACTACCAAGATTACCATTTTTTTCATGCAATGCCATGTTCAAAAGTCTTTTCTTTAGAATTATGGACAATTTAGGATTTTTTATTAGTAATATTTATAGTTTACCAAAGGGTGATATTGTCTCTTCTCATAGAATTAAGTTTGGAACCCTTTATCTCTACATTAATCTACTTAGAGGATGTAGGGAGTTAATGGTTGGGTCTGAGGAAGCAGCACTGCAATATGTTTTTGAGCATAAGACATGTTTCCCTATGATACATAGTTTTTCAACTCCATTATTTAATGTTTTTGGTTGAGCCTTGGCTATAAGTGCTGGCAGATGCCCTCGTAATCCATATATATACGTTGTATTCTATTAATTAGACACACAAAAATAATTTGTTAAATTATGGTTTCATTTGGTGGCAGGTCTTAACAAAAGATGTTTGAGCAAAAGGGTCTCTTTGGTGTTGCTGGATTCATCATTTAAGAGGCCTTCAACAAATATGGATCTCATTGTAGCTGTAAGGTTGTTCGGTTCAAGTTACGGGTTTGTTTTATCACATGTCAATTAATTGTTAAGTTTATTTGAGAGTATATGAACAATTCTTGATTTACAATAAGGTTAAATTTTATTAGACTTTAAACATGTATATGATTCAATTTAGTTATTGAATCATATTATAAAAAAAATTACTAATTCATTTGTTACTGATCCGGTCCTAACACCGGCCCCCAAGAGCATGGCTTCAATGCCCTGCCAGATCAGCATTTGGAATAAAGAGAAGTATTTTTCAAATACACTACAAATACAATACGGGGTGCACACCGCCAGGGCAAGTAACGCCGCCAAGGTTCATAACTCCGCCCAGACACGTTACCCCGCCAAGGAACGTAACTCCGCCCAGGCATGTTACTCCGTCAAGGAATGTAACCTCGCCAAAGTTGTTACTCCGCCAAGCCATAGGCTCAACTCAGGCGGAATACTGAATTTCCCACACTGCGTAGCGAGCCCATACTCACAACCCCGGCACGAGATTGACTCTGTCTTGAGAGGTTAATAATGGGAATCACGCTGTCACGCATAAAGGGAAATAACAATAAAATATTAAAGCACTAACGCTTTCCAGACAAGTTGTGATACCTACTACAATAATGGTGCTAGTAAACGGCGCAGGGACCCACTACCTTTTCAGCATTATGCCTGGAGACAAGGAGCGGGTCCTACCAATAATGCAGCACCCGTGACAGGTATGTAAACCTCTCTTGAAAAGGTATAAGGGATCTTTTTTCCCATTCTCTGAACCTTACACTCGATTACTTGCATAATCTTCTCTGATGATCTTTCTAAGTCTCTAAGTATTCTGAGATACTGACTTGAGCGTCGGAGAACGATTGCAGGTACCATCCCCAATTGGGTCAAGGCAAATCAGATCCCGTCAGGCGGACTGTGACACCGCCCCGCAGTACATTATACTCCGCCTCAACATACGAAGACTCTTTGTATTTACATTTATACATACATTGCTTTGTATCAAAACACACTTATATGTATATTTTGAGTTGTTCTACAAGCACACTTCTACACCCCCTGTAAAGAACAGTTCATTGGCACGCCCAGTGGGACCTGTAAACTAGGTAATCCCACAATCTTGATCAATCTTCATCATCAATGGAGAGACAAGGACCAGAGATGCAAAACGAGGATTCTCCTCCACGCAATCCCAGACGTCTTAACTTCGATGATGGTGCTCCGAAAAAAGCAACGCAAGCTGATTCTCTAGATCCGAGAGATGACATGATTCGAATCTTGAGAGAAGAACTTGCAGAACTTCGTCGTGAAAAAGCAAACCCAGTGCATGAGAAAGCTGGTCCCGCAAGACAACCACATCATGAATCACACGTGCAGGAGGAATCAAGTACTCCTCACTACTCTCGTATTCCTACATACATGGAGGAGCAACGAAGCCTCCCACTGGTGAATGCTCAGCATCAAGAAGGAAGGAGAGCAGGCTCAAACGCATCCCCCTCAGGATATAAGATGAGCATCCCATTTTCCAAAAGGCTCATGAATGTACATGTACCCAGACACTTGCAAACCATGCAGCCCATTTCTATAGGGAAATATACTGGGGAAACAGATCCCTCTAAGCATTTAGATGCTTATATCTATGAGGCCATGTTTCTAGGAGCTGAGGAGGACATCATATGCAGAATGTTTCCCAGAACTCTTACAGGTGAAGCTCTTAGCTGGTTCAAGAGCTTACCTTCAGGTTCCATTGATTCGTGGGAGGAGCTGGCCTCAGCTTTTGGAAGCCACTTCGTGATCTCCAGGGATGCACCTAGAACCTCTCATACCTTGGCTCAGATCAAACAAGGCGACAAAGAATCTCTGAAGGATTTCCTTAAGAGATTTTATAAAGAGGCGGCCATGGTCCCTGATCTGACTGAGGCAATCCAGTTGCATATTCTCATAGAAGCTATGCAACCAAAGTCACCTTTCGCTTTGTCTTTGGCAAAGGGACCTCCAACTACGATGGAGGAATTTCGCAGGAAGGCATCTAAGTACGTGGGTATTGAGATGCATCTGGAAGCCACTGCATCTCGCAGCAAACCACTCCCTGCAACTCCATCCCAAGACAAAGGGAAAGATAAATTGTTGAAGAATGACAAATCCAACCAAAGAGACAAAGTAGGGAACCAACCTTTTAAACAGCAAGACAGACGCGTGTTCAATTTTGCTCACTATGCACCACTGAACACAACCTGCGAGCAAATCTTGCGTGAGATAGGATGGACCACCCTCAATGTTTATGGAATTCAACGTCCACCCCCAATCAGGCGCGGTGGAAACCCAAGGAAATATTGTGAATTCCATGAATCAGTTGGCCACACCACGGAAGAATGCAAGCAACTCAAAAATACTATTGAGGTGCTCATTCGAGAAGGTAAACTGAAACATTACCTGTTCAAAGGCAAATCTCATGATGAGCCTGAGAAGTTTGAAAAACGACATCGTGATCGCTCTCCGGATCCTGATAGTACTCGGGAACCAAAGCGTACGGCGGTGTCAGAGAAATAAAAAGGCATTGTTTTGGAGTCCGCCCAACGAGAACCGAGCCCTGAACCTAGGTCGCGAGGTAAAAGGCAGGTGGTGGACATGATTGCTGGAGGCTTTGCAGGAGGCGGACCCTCAAACAACGCCCGGAAAAATCATCATCGTATGATCTTATCTGTGCAGGGCAAGAACAAAGAATATCGCCCATTCAGGGACGGAGTTCAGACTCCGCCTATAACTTTCACAGATGATGATTTTGGCCCAACCATCCCTGAGGGAGATGATGCAGTAGTGATCATTGCGGTGATCGCTAATATGGATGTAAAACGCATCCTAGTTGACCAGGGAAGTTCCTGCGACGTTATTTTTTATGACTGTTTTAAACGCATGGGACTGACTGACGCTGATTTGCAGCCTTACACACAGGACCTCACAGCCTTTAATGGCGCCAAACAGCCTACTAAAGGCTACTTGGATACAAGGATTACCTTCGATGGTGAACCTGGAGCAAGGACTGTGAAATCCAGGGTCCTCGTCATTGATGTTAAATCCCCATACAATGGCATCATTGGGCGGCCTACTCTGAATGCCATGGAAGCCATCGTTTCAACCCCCCACTTGTTAATCAAGTTCATTGATAAAGATAATCAAGTCTCATCTGTCAGGGGTGACCAGGAGATGGCTCGTTACTGTTACAATTTAAGTCTTAACATGGTGAAGCTTGAAACCATGTCTAAGAAAAGGAAATTGAATGAAGGAAACAGTGCGGCGGCATCCGTCAACTTGGTGGATCTTGATCCCAGGGCGGAGTCTTCTATAGACCCACTGAACCCTTTGAAACCAACTCCTGAAGGTGGCTCCAAGTCTATTGCTTTGGGCAGCACCCCGGAGCAAATAACTAACATTAATGACAAGCTGGAGCCTAACATGGAAGCGAGACTGATTGCACTCCTCCATGAATATAAGGAGATTTTTGCCTGGACAGCCGCAGACATGCCTGGTATGGATCCTAACTTCTGTTGCCACCGCCTGGCGGTGTATCCTGAAACTAAGCCAGTGGCACAAAAGAAACGGCGTATGGGTCCTGCTAAGCAAAATGCTGCTTGCGAACAAACCGAAGAACTCCTTAAGGCGGGGTTCATCAGGGAACTCCGTTACTCTTCTTGGCTGTCCAACGTGGTTATGGTGCAGAAAGCCAATGGCAAATGGCGCATGTGCATAGACTACGTTGATTTGAATAAATGTTGTCCCAAAGATCCTTATCCTCTCCCCAACATTGACAGGCTGGTTGACGATTCATCAGGATACAAGTATCTATCCTTCATGGATGCTTACTCCGGATACAACCAAATTCCAATGTGCGAGGATGATCAGGAGAAAACAGCATTTATCAACGACAGAGGGGTCTTTTGCTACAATGTCATGCCATTTGGGCTGAAGAACGCTGGGGCCACCTACCAGCGCATGATCAACAAAGTCTTTGAGGGCATGCACACAAAGCTGGTGGAGGTTTATATTGATGACATTATCGCCAAAACCCCAGAAGGAGGAGACCATGTTGAAGACTTACGCCTCATTTTTCAACGCCTACGGCAATACAACATGAGACTCAACCCACTAAAATGTACATTTGCTGTGCCTGGGGGGAGATTTTTGGGTTTCATGTTAACGCAAAGAGGCATAGAAGCTAATCCTGACAAGTGTCGTGTGATACAAGAGTTGCAGAGCCCCAAAACATTGAAAGAGGTACAATCCCTCAATGGCAAAATCGCTGCTCTAGCACGATTCATGCCAAAAATGGCTCATCGCTCTCTCCCCTTGTACAAGATGCTGAAGAAGGATAAAAAATTCAATTGGGGCCCAGAGCAAGAGGCGGCCTTCCAGAGCTTGAAAAATGTCTTAGCCAGCCCTCCAATCCTGGTAAAACCAAGCCCAGGTGAGCAACTCATCGTTTATTTGTCTGTTTCAGATGAAGCGCTGGCAGTGGCACTGGTCAAAGAAACAGTCGAAGGCCAACGACCGGTATACTTCACTGGTAAAACATTGCATGGTGCAGAGTGCCGCTATCAGAAGATTGAAAAGGCAGCACTTGCAGTTGTTTGGGCCTCACGACGTCTAAGACCATATTTCCATGCACATCCCATCCTGATTCGTACAGACTTACCACTCCGTACTATATTGTTCAAGCCAGACTTGGCAGGAAGGATGATCAAATGGGCCATAGAACTCTCTGAATTCGACATATCCTACGAACCAAGAACTGCTATCAAGGCACAAGTCCTAGCAGATTTCGTAGTTGAATTAACAGGCTCTAGCCCAGATGCAGATCATTCACACTGGACAGTATACGTCGATGGGTCTTCAAACAGCAAAGGATGTGGGGCAGGAATCGTTGTAGAAAGTGATGACGGGGTACATCTTGAAATTTCATTGCACTTTACCTTCACTACGTCTAACAATCAGGCGGAGTACGAAGCCTGTTTAGCCGGACTCAGAGCAGCACAAGATATTGGGGCCAAAACTGTCACCCTATGCAGTGATTCTCAACTAGTCATCTCACAAATTCTTGGTGAGTATCAGGCTAAAGAACCTCTACTGCAACAATATCTAGACTGCGTCAATGAGTTGAAACAGCGCTTCGATGAAGTAACTTTCAAGCATGTACCTCGCGAAGAAAATACGCGTGCTGATATCCTGTCCAGATTAGCCAGCACAAAGAAGGCGGGGTGTACAACCACGGTCGTACAGAGTACTCTGGCCGAGCCAAGTATATCCCTTCCCTCTTCAATTCATATGATTAAAAGCCGCCCCGTTGATGATAACTCCTGGGTAACACCAATAGTTCGTTATCTTGTTAATGGACAATTACCCACGGATGATCTTGAGCGAAAGAAGCTAAGGAGGGAGGCACCCTATTATACGCTCCTAGATGGGCAGCTATACCGCCGAGGAATTTCTGTCCCATACTTAATTTGCATAAATGAAAACGAGGTGCAAGCTGTTTTGGAAGAAGTCCATGAAGGGCAGTGTGGACATCATCCAGGGGCACGAAGTCTAGTGAGAAAAATCCTCAGGGCGGGGTATTGGTGGCCCACTATGAAGCAAGACACTGCCTCATATGTTCAAAAATGCGATCAATGTCAACGATTCGCAAATTTTCACCATACCCCAGCTGAGGAAATGTCATCATCAGTGACACCCTGGCCTTTCTATCAATGGGGTATGGATATTCTAGGTCCATTCCCAACTGCGCCCGGCGGTATCAAATACCTGATAGTTGGTGTTGATTATTTCACCAAATGGATTGAGGCAGAGGCAGTGGTGCACATAACGTCAGCCAGGACTCGAAGATTCGTCTATGAGAATATCATTGCACGTTTCGGAGTCCCCGAACGCATAGTCACTGATAATGGCACCCAGTTCACAGATCGCAAGTTCACTGAACTCTTAGAAAATCTCAGCATCACGCAGATTTTCTCTTCTGTGGAACACCCTCAAACCAATGGACAAGCTGAGGTCGCCAACAGAGAAATCTTGAAGGGCCTCAAAAAACGCCTTGGTGAGGCAAAGGGAGACTGGGCAAATCAGTTATGCCACGTTTTATGGGCATATAGAACCACCCCACACTCCACTACGAATGAATCTCCATATCGGCTGACATATGGAGTCGAGGCGGTCATTCCCATTGAATTAACAGCCCCCTCAGCTCGAGTCCTCTATTTCAATAAGGAAGCCAATCAACAGAACCTCGCACACGAATTGGAGGTTTTGGCGGAGTTGAGAGAGGAAGCCTTTGTGAGAGATCAAGCTGTCAAAGCAAAGGCCGCCAAACGGTATAACGCACGCATGTGTGAACGCCGTTTCAAAGAGGGAGATTTGGTCCTGAGAAGGGCCAACATTGGCAACAAATTTGCGCACCAAGGCAAGTTGGCACCAAATTGGGAAGGTCCATACCGAGTCACCGAGGTCTTGGGCAAGGGTACATACCGCCTAGAGAACTTGGATGGCACTCCGGTCAGAAATAAATGGAACATTTTGAATTTACGCATATATTACAGTTAGTTGGGTAATACGGTATGATCTTTTCTTCCTAACTCAAGGATCCTCCTCTGTATGCTTTCCTTGAAAAGGTTTCAAAAAGATATCTCCCAACTCAATCTTTTATGTAATTCCATTCTCAATGAAATGCCTTCCTGCATTTAATCTTCACTCTAACTCTGAATTGATTATCCATGGCAGAATTTATTCCCATGCAGATAAAACGACTCTAAAATTGAAGCACAAACGCATAACTCTTTATTCCATAAAGATCAACCAACATGCAACGCCGCTTCACAAACGGAGTCAACAAAAACTCCTTGGGGGATTGGTGTCTCAGCTATATGCTGCACCATGCCGACCCTAAGGTACAGAAAACTCCTTGGGGGGAAAGGATTGGTGTCTCAGCTATATGCTGCACCATACCGACCCTAAGGTACAGAAAACTCCTTGGGGGGAAAGGATTGGTGTCTCAGCTATATGCTGCACCATACCGACCCTAAGGTACAGAAAACTCCTTGGGGGGAAAGGATTGGTGTCTCAGCTATATGCTGCACCATACCGACCCCAAGGTCCTGCAGGCCGCCTATGGAAAGAACTAGTGTCACAGCTATATGCTGCACTAATTCACCCCCAAGGTCCTGCAGGCTTCTTGTGGGAAGAGCTGGTGTCTCAGCTATATGCTGCACCACGCTAACCCCAACCAATTTCTTGCAGGTTGAATTGGTGTCACAGCTGTATGCTGCACCATACCGCCTCGAAGGTTTAACCAAATTCTTGCAGGATGAATTGGTGTCACAGGTATATGCTGCACCATACCGCCTCGAAGGTTTAACCAAATTCTTGCAGGATGAATTGGTGTCACAGCTATATGCTGCACCATACCGCCTCGAAGGAGTCGCACTCCAATCAAAATGCAAAAGGATGAACATTCCATCCAAAACTTGACTCTGCTTAACTCCCAACGTTTTACGGAGTACATGAGAAACAAACTCAAGCACTACCCAACAAGTTCAAGTAAGTTCAACACTTGTAAAATTGTGCTTCATTGAAATTCCTAAGGGGCAACTCCGCCTCCTTACGGAATACAACTTCATTGAAATTCCTAAGGGGCAACTCCACCTCCTTACGGAATACAATTTCATTGAAATTCCTAAGAGGCCACGCCGCCTCCTTACGGAATCCAATTCCCTTTAAATTCCTAAGAGGCCACTCCGCCTTCTTACGGAATACTATTTCATTGAAATTCCTAAGGGGCTACTCCGCCTTCTTACGGAATCTATTCATGGAAATTCCTAAGACGCCACGCCGCCTTCTTACGGAATCCATTTCATTGAAATTCCTAAGAGGCCACGCCGCCTCCTTACGGAATCCAATTCCCTTTAAATTCCTAAGAGGCCACTCCGCCTTCTTACGGAATCCATTTCATTGAAATTCCTAAGAGGCCACGCCGCCTCCTTACGGAATCCAATTCCCTTTAAATTCCTAAGAGGCCACTCCGCCTTCTTACGGAATACTATTTCATTGAAATTCCTAAGGGGCTACTCCGCCTTCTTACGGAATCTATTCATGGAAATTCCTAAGACGCCACGCCGCCTTCTTACGGAATCCATTTCATTGAAATTCCTAAGAGGCCACGCCGCCTCCTTACGGAATCCAATTCCCTTTAAATTCCTAAGAGGCCACTCCGCCTTCTTACGGAATCCATTTCATTGAAATTCCTAAGAGGCCACGCCGCCTCCTTACGGAATCCAATTCCCTTTAAATTCCTAAGAGGCCACTCCGCCTTCTTACGGAATACTATTTCATTGAAATTCCTAAGGGGCTACTCCGCCTTCTTACGGAATCTATTCATGGAAATTCCTAAGACGCCACGCCGCCTTCTTACGGAATCCATTTCATTGAAATTCCTAAGAGGCCACGCCGCCTCCTTACGGAATCCAATTCCCTTTAAATTCCTAAGAGGCCACTCCGCCTTCTTACGGAATCTATTTCATTGAAATTCCTAAGAGGCCACGCCGCCTTCTTACGGAATCTATTTCATTAAAATTCCTAAGAGGCCACTCCGCCTTCTTACGGAATCTATTCCTTGGAAATTCCTAAGAGGCTACTACGCCTCACTATTAAAATCATTTCAACAAAATTCCCACGAGGTTACTACGCCTCACTGTTGAAATTACTTCAGTTAAATTCTCAAAAAGGCCATTCCGCCTCGTTATACTTAGTCATATTTCATTAAGTCCTCAGATAAATATTCCGCCTTCTCAATATCATTATACAAGGCATAAATACGACGGACTTAAACACTACATCTATGAACAAGTATACATTTGCAGGAAATATACTTTATTAATATTGTCAAGAATTGATAAAAGTCCAGAGCCTATCCTGGAACAAGGCAGTATTAACAAAATTCAAAAAATAAAAGCTGGCGAAAGGTCTCAGGAGCTGGTCTTTAAGGGTTGGACGGCGTCCCTTCTTGTTGGACAGAGGTGGCTTGACCTTCACCAGGTTTGCTTAAACTCTGAGAGGGAGGCAAGTCCGCCAAAACATATTCGTCATTGGGCGCAGGAGCATGACCCCCTTGAACAGGCACCATCAATTCTCCATGGATGAATTCATAATAAGGATGAATGCCTGTGGTGGTTAGAGCAACACCTGGATTGCGGTAACGGAGTTGACGAACAGCCATGCTGAAAGCATCATCAATCGCTGCCTCAGCCGCATCCAGCGTGGATTGTAAATCCTTGTCAAGCTTTTCATTGACGGCCTCAGAGGTAGCTTTTTCAGCTTGCAACACTTCAACCTGTTTTTCAAGGTTAGTGTACGCAGTAGCTGCTTGGTCTAACTCCGCCACCCAGGTATCTTCAGCAGTGGCCTTATCAAGTTCAAGAAAAATCAACCTCTGCTGGAGCTCACTTGCATCCTCGCCCAATTTTTGTTTCTGCTGAATTAAATCTGAAATCTGTTCTTTTAGCAAATTATTGTCAGCCCTCACCTGGGTCAGGCCACTCACCTCCTCGCCCAGTTTTTTGTTTTGCTCTTTTAAGCCGGAGACCTGCTTCTCCAGCAAAGCTTTATCAGCTCTCACCCGAGCCAGCTCCTCCTCCAGCTTTTTGGTGTTGGCATCGGCGGTGTCCAGATGCTTGTCCTTGGCCTTGATCACCTCGGACAACTGCTCATTGTCATGCTCCAAGCTACGAATCTTTTCCACTGACTCGTGGTAAGACGCTTGGAACATGTTCGCCTCAGCAGCAACCTCAGCTATCCGGGGAACAGAAGCCAAGAAACCATCTAATTCAGAAAGGTGCCACCTCGCAGCTGCGGCAGCCTCCGGTACCTCCTCGAAGTCGATGTCGGGGCGGAGAATGAATTCTGGGTCACGCCTCTCTGACTGGCGGAATCCCGTATTTGTAAAGTATAAGAAGGGATTCAAGCGAGACCCCGCCTCAGGCAAAGAAACAAGCCGCCTAGATGTTTCCCCTGGTACATCAATGGGAAAAACGGCCGTCCTTCGGGCGGTCAAGCTCAAGGCGGGATCCTCAGACGGGCGGACTGGGGAGATTTGAATTCCCTCTGTCTGGTCCCCCATTTCCTGGCCAGAAGCAGCTTGAAGTCCCTCCGCTTGCTCCCCCTCGATATCTTCTTCGAAAATGCCTTCGGCTCCGCCCATATCAGCAGAAGTACCCACAACAGGTACTTCCGGAGTCTCCTCCAAATCAATGGCGGCATCGATTGATGTCCCCGCCTCAGCCCTTTTCTTGCCCTTGGTCCTCCTTCTTTGCAAAGGCTGGAGGTCTATTTCCTCTTCTTCTTCTTCAGCAGCTTCTGGTTCTTGGCGTTTTTTAGAACGCCTTTCAACAGTAGCTGCTGAAGATCCTGCACCACCTTCAAAATTTGCTATGTTGGTGGAGGCAGGGAAGGGAAGGGTCTTTGTGAGAGCAGCAGTCAAACTCCTCCTGGGCTGCACATTATTCTCCGCGTTCCTTTCCCTGCGGCTCATTTGCATCTGCTTAATACGGTCCATCCCAGGGAACTCCGCGATTTCTCCTGCAAAATAACAAGATGAAGATTCAGTTAGAAAATGCAAGGTAGAGGAAACACTCAATCACATTGCAAATTGTTCATAATATTACTCAAATATCCTTGAGCATCCCGCCCAAGCAGCCTTCGGCAAAGAATCAGCTTGTGGACGGAGTTGTACTCCTTCAAAATCCGGAGTACTTCCACAGACGCCGCCGATAGAGCACCCTCTTCAACCTCATACGCTCGTTTGGTTAAGAGAAAATGCTCATGCGTCCATGCCACTGGGAATTTGTCAACACCCTCCTTATTCCGCCAAAAGACAGGTTTGCCCTTCCTGACGGATACCTTCACGAAACTCATCCTGAAATGAAGTCCGCCTTCTTTGGCGGAGTCAGCAAACGCCTTAAAATTCAAAATCTTTGGCTCCGCCCGGAGAGTCACAAAACCCATGCCGCCGGTTTTCGTATTTACTCTCCTCATAATGCGGCAGAAGGAGAAAAACAACGCCACCGTAGGCGTAAACCCCAAATGTTCAGCCATCACCTCAAAACTGCGAACTATTCCCCAACCATTCGGATGCAGCTGGGAAGGGGCACAATCCAAAAACCTAAGCACACCCATCTGGAATTTATTCAATGGGAAGCGCACCCCTAACTGGGTGAACAGAATATCGTACATATATATGGTACGATTATCCTGAGGACGATGGCAGACCCGTTCATACGTCTTGGGTGAACGGACGATGAACCTATCCTCATATTTCTCGTCCTTCCATACCGGAACAGGCAACTCCACTACCCCTCCGCTTGTCGTCGCATGTCGAGAGGAAGCATCCTTGACATCTTCCTCAACCCAACAGTAAGGGTCATTCTCGAGTGTTTTCTCCCAATCCAACCCATGCAATACAACATTTCTGCACTCTGCCATAGTCAGCACTTGTGTATGGGAAACACCTCCTGACACAAATGAATGTACAGCATTACTAAAGTACTCCACGCTGCTATAAAACGTCGAGTCCCTCCCAGTATAAAAAGCATCATCTCCACTCTCAATGTCAGAAAACATGGGACGAACAGAAACCCTAGAACGTGACCCTGCCCTCTTTCCTCTCATCTTCCTTTTTACAAACACACAATAAGGGGAAACAAAGCTAACCCAAAGGAAATGAAGAAGCAAAGAAGAAGAAGAAGCAAATACCTTAAGCTTCTGAAAGATAGAAGAACTCCAAACACCAGTGAACTTGCAAAAGAATAGCAAAAACACTTTCAGCAAACAAATACGAACAGAGAGATGAAGCAAAACATTCCCCTTCTGAGAGTTTACCTATTTATAGGCATGGCTTGGGGGGAAAATAAGCGAATCCTCAGAAATTTCGAAGATGTGTTTGCAGCCGTTAGATGAATCTCGTCGACGGTTCTAAAATTGAAACATGCGATTACAACCGTTGGATTTACCCCACTGACGGTTCCTTTTTTACTGAAATCAATAGATATATCTAAGGGCAGGTATTTCATGGGCCACGTTTTCAAAATCCAAGGCCCACGGTAATAACCTCGAAAACGGTTCTCAATTGCTATCACGCGCATTTATGTCCCATCATTAGAAAGGCAACCGTTACGAGGGCATACGTGGCAATAGGAGACTGAAGAACAAAAAAACGTGGTTTCGAGGCGCATTAATGACAGGCGTGACAAGTGATGACAGCTAATAAATGCACGAAAGCACTTGTCCACAAATCCTGAACTGGCAAATGCCGCCTAAACCCATGCCTACAAAAGCTAAAGTGTTGTAGCTTATTAAAGTGACTCCGCCAGTCACTATAACAAGCTAGGGGGCATATGATCCGGTCCTAACACCGGCCCCCAAGAGCATGGCTTCAATGCCCTGCCAGATCAGCATTTGGAATAAAGAGAAGTATTTTTCAAATACACTACAAATACAATACGGGGTGCACACCGCCAGGGCAAGTAACGCCGCCAAGGTTCATAACTCCGCCCAGACACGTTACCCCGCCAAGGAACGTAACTCCGCCCAGGCATGTTACTCCGTCAAGGAATGTAACCTCGCCAAAGTTGTTACTCCGCCAAGCCATAGGCTCAACTCAGGCGGATTACTGAATTTCCCACACTGCGTAGCGAGCCCATACTCACAACCCCGGCACGAGATTGACTCTGTCTTGAGAGGTTAATAATGGGAATCACGCTGTCACGCATAAAGGGAAATAACAATAAAATATTAAAGCACTAACGCTTTCCAGACAAGTTGTGATACCTACTACAATAATGGTGCTAGTAAACGGCGCAGGGACCCACTACCTTTTCAGCATTATGCCTGGAGACAAGGAGCGGGTCCTACCAATAATGCAGCACCCGTGACAGGTATGTAAACCTCTCTTGAAAAGGTATAAGGGATCTTTTTTCCCATTCTCTGAACCTTACACTCGATTACTTGCATAATCTTCTCTGATGATCTTTCTAAGTCTCTAAGTATTCTGAGATACTGACTTGAGCGTCGGAGAACGATTGCAGGTACCATCCCCAATTGGGTCAAGGCAAATCAGATCCCGTCAGGCGGACTGTGACACCGCCCCGCAGTACATTATACTCCGCCTCAACATACGAAGACTCTTTGTATTTACATTTATACATACATTGCTTTGTATCAAAACACACTTATATGTATATTTTGAGTTGTTCTACAAGCACACTTCTACACCCCCTGTAAAGAACAGTTCAGTTACTTTTAATTATTTGTGGATGTTCATTTTACATGTGTTTATAAATTAATGATATAGCATTATTTGAACAATTATTATTGTCGTGGTTTAATTTGGATATTCTTTGCAATATATTTAAGGAAAACAACTACTTATTAGATTTACGCTACAAAGTAAATATTTTAAGGTTACAAAAAAATAATACTTTATTCTAAATGGATAATTTAATTAATTCCCAAAAAGTATTAAATAATTAGCAGGGTTTACAAAAGCGTGGCTAATTTTATAAAAGTTTGTTAAATGTTCATTTTACACGCGTTGTTCATAATATAATATAATAATATAGCATGATTTGATATATTTTCATGGTCATGGTTTCATTTGGAAGTTTGCCATATTTAAAGAAATGGTGAATTATAATAGGTAGTCTTCTAATTTTATCTAATCACATGTGTTAAGTCAATATCACAATCTGCCCTCTTGATTCAGTCTTGGTATCTTCATGTCTCTACCCTTTTGGTCTCACAAATCTGGTTTTCCTGTCTAAAACTCATCTTCATATATGCAGCTTTTTAATATTTTTTATTTAAGATTATTTGTGTGTTTTTAATAATGTTTAATGTTTCATTTGAAAAAATTTCAGTTGCATGTCTTTTCTGCTTCCATCTCTCCCTCTCTTGGATATGAATACATTTAACTTGAAATATCTAAGTGACATCTTCCTTAAATTTGGATATTTGCTCACCTATCTGGTTAAATGTGTTGTCCATCCAGGTTTCATATAAGATTCATAACCGTGTATGTGAATTTTGACAGGATATGCAATCCAAAGTGAGTGATGTTATCCTTGGGAAAGATAAGTTGGTGGAAGAATGTGATCCTGGATATCAAAAGATGAAGCGTTACATCTTTGAGCTTGAAAATCACTTTGCTTTTATTAGTTGCCTTATTTAGTTTGTATAGTAGAATACTATAGTTTCTTTACATAACATCACATCATTATGTGGCTGAATTTAATATTCATGACCTGTTGCGTGAAATCCTTTCCTATGTGGTAGAAGCAGAGCATGGATATAAAGAGGCAAGTTTGTTTATGTATTAAATCAAGCTGAACATGAATTTTGGCAGGTTGATCAAGCTAGAGATCCATAGAAAGCCAGGCAAGAAGCTGAAAAAAGAGAGTATGTTGTATGCATATTTGCTTTAATTGGTGATGGCTTGACAAAATTCTTTAATGCCATTCAACATTATAATGACATCCCGCATAACATGTACATAAAGATGTACCATGTAATTATTGAAATCATCATATTCATAAGCCCTCGAATATTGAAGGATGGCAATGAAAATTGAGTGTGCATCTGCAGTTAGCCATGCATATCCAGTTCCCTGTTTTGTTTTGAAATATATTATTTAAGTGTTATGATATATAATCTCTAAAGTTCCTAAGATATTGTTATTGTATTATTGCTTTCTAAAAAAACTTGTAATGCTTATATCTAACCAACACATGAATAGTGATCTACTTTGGTCTACTTTCTACAATTCACCCATAGATGAATGAGACTACTGTTTGCTTCAAAAGAAAAGGGTAAAATTCTATTTTTAGATATTATATGTATTATTAATGTGTATTATTAATTAATTAATCAGATATTATGTGTTATTAATTAATAATCACGGTGAAATTTATAGTGTAGTGTATCCCAAATTGTTAATTGATTTGGTGGACAAGCTTTTTATCTTCAAGGTTTTCATCCAGCCATCTAAAGTATCTAAACACCCATTAATATTTTGTATTAGAAAGATATATTCAGATGATCATGACATTGTGAGATTTCGCCAAATGCAAATGCATTATAAGAATATGGTTGTAAATAAATCTTTTGTAAAAATAAAGTTAGCTTCATGTTAAAAAATTTAAAACTAATTTTGATTTTTGTTCTATTAGTATTTAATTTTAGAAGTAGTTATCATAGAAATTAGTTGTTATAGAAATAGTTGCTACATAATTAATACATATTTTCTCAGGCAATTATTTTCCTCTCCTTTTTAGGATTAAATCCTGGAGTGGGTTGTCTCCCTTTAAAAAAGGATGGTCTTTAACTGTAAGTTCTACTATGAGCCTTGGGTAATTGTTTAATATTTGGTTTAATATGTATTAGATATTATATTAGATATTATATGTATTATTAATATATGTATTATTAATTAATTAGATATTATGTGTATAATTAATTAATAATTACAGTGAAATTTGTAGTGTAGTGGAGATTTGTATCCCAAATTGTTAATTGATATGGTGGACAAGTTTTTTATCTTTAAGGTTTTCATCCAGCCATCTAAAGTATCTAAACTCCCATTAACATTTTGTATTAGAAAAATATGTTCTGATCTTGATATTGTGAGTTTTCGACAAATGCAGATGCATTGTAAGAATATGGTAGTAAATAAATCTTTTGTAAAAGTAAAGCCAGCTTCATGTTAAAAATTTTATAACTAATTTTTATTTTTGGTTTATCAGTATTTAATTTTAGAAATAGTTGCTACCGAATTAGTTGCTACATAATTAATACACAATTTTTCACGCTATTATTTTCCCCTCTTTTTCAGGATTAAACCCAAGAGTGGTCCCTGTAAGAGGATGACCTCTAACTGTAAGTTCTTTTATAATCCTCTTGCATATTCACACTCATTTTATAAGTAATGTATAATACCGTGCACAACACAGAAAATATTCCAAGAATGAGCATGATACCTTCCTCAGGAATTCTCCGCATCAAATTTCAAAGGAGATATTTTCCGATTATAACAAATAAGTCTTAAGGACACTCTTTCAAATATTGGGTTGTATCTACCACAACCAATCTTCTTTTCGTTCTCAAAGGAAAGCCTCAAATCATTCATGTGAGGATGGAAATAGGTTTTCATGTGTGGCCCGTTGAAGTTTGTTGGATTGGTAGAAGGCTATGGGAAGTTCATCTTGGTACAGGCTAGCGTGAGTTCTGTGTCAACCACAATTTCAAGAATAGTGATAGGATGTTGATTGGGAAGCCTTTTGCCAATGCTCATGTTCTATACTTTAAGCTTTCAAAATAAATATTTTTCAATCTAGACCTTTTAGCGGATTATGTTTTCATCTTAGTAGGAGATTTTTTGTTTAAACATATATGGTTTTGTTGGATTTTATAAATGAATGATACATGAAAAACATTATTTCTTTTATGTTGTGCATGATGATAATTTATGGTTTATACTTCTTATGTTTGAAAATTAATATATACTTGCAAGTTATAATTATATTTACTGGAGTTTCAAGTATCTTAGGGTCAAATGCACCTTCTTAGATTAAATAAATAATAGGTCCAAACATAGTTGAAAATTTATGGTTATTTAGTTAATTTAACTTGAAAATCACAACAGGAAATGCTATCAACTTTTTCCCCTTCGTGTTTTAGATAAGATCAATATAATCACTTTTAAGAGTGCATGCTTAAAGAAGTCAATTTTGGGACATTACAAATATTCATTTCTTTATTTATTATCCTAATCAAAACAAATTTTGGATTACCAAACTATTCATGTAGATGTATATTCATTGTAAAGAAAATTTGAGTGATTAGTTTGCCTGCTTGAATGTAATTACAAATTGCCTTTGGGAACTTAAACATCACTCTAGGTTCTCTCATTAACTAGCCAACTATTGTATATACCCTTCATTGACTAGCATGACTATGTAGTTGTCTTGGGAATTGAAACATCAAACAAATGTAATGCCTTTAATAATATGGTTTACATTGTTAGTTACTATAGTATTTCACTTATATACCTGTATCTTATAAACCAACTGTTTCTTATAAACCAAAGGGTCATACCTTATATCAGTAGATAAATATGTATAGTGAACAAATTTAACATGTAAGTTGAAGGGACATTCTTAATAGCTCAAGATAGTTGTTATACATTTTTTAAGTCAATCTAGGACAACTCCCAACTATTTATATTAGTAACATTTAATAGTAGTAACATTTTAAATTTAATTTAATATTTATTATTTTATGTTAATATTTAATATTTAATTTAATATTTATTATTTTTATGTTAATATTTAACATTTAAGAATATCTGTTTGGATTCTAATCTTTCCAATGATTTTGTTTTATTTTTCCATCAATGTAAAGAAACTTTTAATGCTTTTAGATTAGAGATGTATACCATAGTATGACTCTATGACAAAGTTCTTATTGCTAAATGAATAAAGATGATATATAATCTTCTTATATTCACACTCATTTTATAAGCAATGTATAATACCATGCGCAACACGGGAAACATTCCAATAATGAGCATGATACCTTCCTCGGGAACTCTCTCATTAAATTTCAAAGGAGATATTTCTCATGATGGTGTCATTTACAATGACAATAAATAAGTCTCAAGAATGAACTCTTTTAAATGTTGGGTTGTATCTATCGCAATGAATCTTTTTACATGGCCAGTTATATATTGTATTGTCAAAAGTGAGATCAAGAAGGATCTAAGGATCCTACTTGAAAACCATGATGATATTTCTCCAAACAACACCATTAACATCGTGTATTGGGAAATATTTCTGCATTGTAATTGATAACTCAACTTATCAATTTTTTTTAAAACTATGTATAACATCTTATAAGAGTTCTGTTTCATTTCAGTTTTCTATCAATATGTTAATCCATCTATCGAATTATCATCTATGAAGGGTATATCATCTAAACTGAATGATTAACTTAAATATATTTGAAGCAATTATTTTTATCCGTATCAAAAAAATCAATCGTACAACGCAGGGTTCTTTTTTGAGAATGGTTTTACATTTCCATCACCTATTTGAACAAATTTCAGAATTTCTTCTCACATCTATTTTTGTCTTTGTATGATTGAACTCATAATACAAAATATTTACACGCTTATTCTCTCGTATTGGATAATGTGTAACTTCATGCTCATTGTTTTTCCAAAATTTCTTTTTTACTTAAATTGTTTTGTTATCACAATGACTTATTAATATTTCATATTCCTTTAATAGATCAAACAGTATATTGTCTAACCTGAATGGTTAGCTTAAATATTTCTGCAACAATTATTCTTATGTAAGTCAAAAAAAAGTTACCGAGCGGGTTCTAAAACTAGTAATGATTTTATTTTTCAAGGAAACCAATACTAGAATGTATTATATCAAAGGTTTGTTTTAAATCCAAATTCATTAGAAATTTTTGCTTGAACTTTGTGGCTACCGTCCTTTCGCTTATTTTGAAATAAGGAATGTGAAAAACTATACGTTATTCTTTTTAAAGATATCTCAACTTTTCAATTTTGTTAACGTCATCAAATTTTAATTATTAAATTTTAATCCAAATCCCAAATTGCGATTTTCAATACAAGAGAAAAAGAATGAGGTGAAAGACAATATATGAAATTCATCATTTTTATTAGTAACTTCCTAATTAGATTAGATGGAAAAACAATTACTAGTGATAATTTTGTATATATTATTTAAATTTATTTTTCTATATCTTTATAAATTCTAACTATATTCATCTTGAATTATACAGGTATATTTATTATATTCACGATACAAATATTCAATCAACCAAAATAGACTAGAGGTGGTAAAATGGACCGACCCGTCATAAAAAATGTAGTGCGCGAACCTTAAAAAGAAATTCAAATTTAATATTTGGAAAAAAGTCTGATACTTAAAAAGCCCGAAAAAAATGGGTTGAGTATGGGCCGGGCCGACTCTCTTTATGCACTAATTTTATGGACTTTTGTAGAATATGAACTTTTCTTATGGACTATTATGAAATAATAATATGGACTGTTTTAGCATATATTGTGCTCCGGCAAATGAATAATTTTATGGAATATGGATTGTTTTAGCATATATTATGAAATATGGAGTATGAATAATTTTATGGAATATGGACTGTTTTAGCATATATGATAGAATATGAAGTGTTTTAACGTATATTATACTTAAATGAATAATATTTCTAATTTTACTTTAAAGAACCCATTAACATGCTGGTTAAGGATATCATTATCTTTAAATATTTGTTGTGATTAAACTATAATAATTAATTCTAATATTAAAAATAAAAAATCTATCTTGTGTGCTCCCTTATTATGAAATATGATTTTTTATAAATCAAATTTCTTAAAAAAATTAATAATTTTTTTAAAATAGGCCACCCAATCAAGCCCTTAACCCGTTGAGGGACGGGCTAGGGCCTCTAATTTAAAGGCTTAAATTTACGCGGGCTTTTTTTGTCTAACCTTAAGTAGTCCGCAACTCGATTCCCACCTAAATTGCCAATTCTAAGTTAGAGACTCTTTAAACAAATTTACAAGTATAATTAATTTATAATTTAATAAATAAAATTAGTCATAATTATCATAAACAAACATCTAGTTATAGTTTGTTATAATTTAAGTATGCAAGGAAAACTCTTCTTTATCAACTCCAAATAATATAAATGTGTTACTTAATGTTGAAAATTTCTAATGTAATAGACAAATTTTTTAACATGAGCTTTCCTCCTATAGTTAAGTTGTAACACTATTTCATAGTACTGTACAGTTTTTATTTTTTTTTTAATTCTTTTCCATCCATTATTCATTGCATCTTGTGTGTTATTATGCATGTATAATTACTTTTAACCATACTCTTAATTCCAAATATAGTAAACTAAATAAAGAGTTTGAATGAAGTTCCAAAATAGTAAATTTAAAGTAAGGTTTCAAAGGGTAAAAGAAAAAACTAGAGATTATGGATGTGGCGTAGAAGGAAGAAAGAAAGAGAGAATTGAATTGTTTGTATAAGATGAAAGATCTTTATCAAGGAATCAACGGTGATGAAACGAAACAAAACAAAAATGTGGCTGTTGCTGTTGCCGTTAAAACTTACCCATTTCAACATAAACACCACTCACTCACTATAAGCCTCACATTTCACTCACAATCACAACATGGCTGCCACTCTCTCCGTCCGGCCCGACCGTCTCTCCGCCGGTTCATCCTTCCCCAGACCGCCGGTCCGCCGGTTCGACGCCCCTCCGCTTGGAAAACCCATCGTGACGGTACCTTGGAGAGGCGCGGTGCTTCAGATACAGTGCAGGCGAAGGACGGTGGGCCCGGTCCAGGCCGGTTCGCGAGCCGATGACTCAGCACCGTTCGAGATGTCGGTGGAAAACGCGCTGAAACTGTTGGGCGTGTCGGAGGGTGCTTCCTTCGAGGACATACTCCGCGCCAAGAACTCCATCCTCGCCAATTGCAAAGATGACCAACAAGCCATTGCTCAGGTTTTCTTCAAATTGACTCAATACAACAGAAATTGAATCGAAAACTGTGCTTGGTAATTCGTTAAATTAACTTGGGGAATTGTAATGGAAATTATAACCGAAACATGAGAATCTTGAAAATTTAATTCACTTTTCTTTTTATAACTCGGGAGAATAACTTCCGTTATTAAATATGTTTGCAGATGGTTAATAAGTTGTACATGTGGAAGGATGCACATCAGAGGATAAAGTGAATACTATCTATCAGTTATCGATTTAGAAATTAATGGTAGTAATAATGATGTAAGATACATGCAGATGTGCAATAAGTTATGAATCTCAAAAATCTATATTCAATTATATTCAATAGTAGATTTTGCATTTTATTCTCTAAAGTATAGTCAGAATGCACACTTTAGTGCTTGTTTGGTAACCTAATTATTCAAAAGGGGTTTGGTTAATGTTGGTTCTATACTTCTTTTGAGATATCTTTTAACTCAGTTTGGCGATTAAAAACTTTGGTTGTGTGTAATATGTGGATTGGGTGGGGGTTACTATTGCTACTTTAAGCATTAACTATGAGCATGTGGTGTTGTTGTGTTTGATGTTGGTTGATAATGAAATGGCTAGATCAATTCTCTTGGAGAAATGCTATATCTTCCTACAAATCCTCCTATTTACTAATTCAAGAAAGAATTGAATGCTTTTTATGTTTTCAAAATAATGCATTATTTTTTTTAATTCATTACTTTTTAAAGTAGTAGGAGGATATAGCATTTTTCATTCTCTTGGTGGTGATTGGTGGTTGGCAAGGGAAAACATTAGTGTGTCACATTTTCTGTTCCTAGTTTACTCTCAATAAAGTTAGTCCTAATTTGCTTGCTGATTTGATTGGTGGGGTTTTTTTTTTTTTTTTCAGGTTGAGGCTGCATATGACATGTTACTTATGCAGAGCCTAACTCAACGGCGAGCAGGGAAAGTAGCAAACAGTAATGTTCGTTATGCTGATGTCAAACGTGTGAAGTCCCCGGCTATGGGATCAATGCCTCAATGGTTGAAGAATTCGCCTGTCTCAATTGAGTCACCTTCCACCAGTGATTTTGGTTTACAAGCTGGAGTATATGGTGCATTGATGGGTTTAACATATCTTAATGGGGCTTCTGTACCTTCTGCGGCTTATGCTGGGGCTGATGTTCCTGGACTCATCTTGGCTGGTAGCTTTGGAGCTTCCCTGTACTTTATGACCAAAAAGAATGTTAAGTTAGGTAAGGAGTTTTGCCATGCATATTGTGACGCTATAATCAGTTAATTGCAAATATGCAATCCAAAAAGAATTTATTGTTTCATGACTGGCAATATTGTCATTGACCCGTGCATGTTGCAAAGAAAGAGGGATTTGCTAAGGAGATGATAATGAGTGGGAGAAATAGAAAAAATGGAAACCATCATGCTTTCCATTGATGAAACTTGATATTTTGATGACAGATATGAGATGAAAGCAATAAGTGGTGAGAATCAATCTCTGTTTTTGGATTCTCTGAAGAGAATTGTGGTTTAGTTTGTGTAACAAATCACACAGTACAGTAGGATGAGACTTGGTTGTTGTTACTGTGGCTGTCTATGACTAAAATTTTCTTGATTGTTTTCTGATGTAATGCAAGATCTATGAGCATAAAGTGAGACTCTGCTTTTTATAGGCTATTAAGTTAAGCTTTAGCCATTCATAATAGTATTTTTGTCTGCCGAACTTTTCCCTTCCATTGTTACTAGACAAGGTTAAATAGTTCACAAAAAATTTTCAGAACATTTGAGGCCAACCTGATGAACTGACTTCATCTCTTGCGTTCTCCGGACCTAGACTTCTTATGGGTTTATAGAAAAGAATTGTAATTCTGACGCTGCTTATCAGGATACCACTGCTCGTGCCTCTGAGATGAGGGTTTAATTTACCTAACATGAAGATTATGTCTATGTAAATGGCTGTCTGGAAGGAATAAGAAGTATCAAATAAAGTATGGCACTGCAGTTGAAAAAGTTAACCTACTTAACAAATGGAACTTCTAGCTATGGGTGGTTGATGTCTTTTTCAAAGCCTGTCAGACTTTTTGCCTCTTAAATTCCGCTTTATTTCCTTTCTCATCTTCTTCCTTTTGTATTCTGCTTATATTTTGCAGGGAAGGCCACTGTCATAACCATAGGAGGACTTGTAGCTGGTGCAGTTGTAGGGTCAGCTGTAGAGAACTGGTTGCAGGTAGATATTGTCCCATTCCTGGGCATACACTCCCCTGCTGCTGTTGTTGGTGAAATCATTATTATATCTCAATTCTTGGTTTCTCTGTACCTAAGGTAGACAGGAAAGCAAAGCATTGTGATCTTGCATTAAAATGTGAAACTTGTAATTATTCATTTGCATGCAGCATGATCATACCTAAGGTAGACAGGGAGAGCTACTTTTATAACCGTAGGACTCAGCGACCTTGTGGTTGGGTCAGCTGTAGAGAACTGGTTGTTGGTAAATATTATCCAATTTCTGGGCACACACTCCCCTGCTGCTGTTGTTAGTGAAATCATAATTCTCTCTCAATTCTTGGTTTATCTGTACCTAAGGTAGACAGGAAAACTTATATTAAAATGTGTAACTATTCATTCGCATGCAGCATGATCATGCCCAAGCTTTTTTTAGGATGTGAAATCATTGTATATTGTACAAAATTTGAATAGAATGCAGTTATTTATCCGGTAAATTAGAAGCACGAAGCTTGCTTATGTTTGAAAGATGCAGATTTAAGTTCATAGTCGGTGAGCAATGGAGCATATTGCAATCTCAATACGTCTTTCTTGCTTTAATAGGCCAAATGGGACTTGTTTCCTATTTTGTCCTTTTTTAAACACCCTTTACTTTTTTCTTTTGGTCAATAAAACCATTTACTTTATTTCTCATTTAGTTTCCAAAGAGCAAGTTTCCTTTTCGGAGTTGTGTTCATCTTTATGTGTTACGGACTTACGGGCCCTCTTACAAGATAGATCATTTGACCACAAAAAACGTGTTGCTTTGGATCTGCTACATTTTGGCTTTTTGTCCCAAAGCTTAATAATAATGATGCATCTGTCTTGTGTTGGTGGGTCGTAAGCACTTGCCTTTGGTACTTATCTCTCACGCTAAGACTGCACGTCACCCTTTTACACCATGCGACACAGCTTGTATTTAGATGAAAGTATTTAGGGTTTTTTGTGTGTGTAATGTCAAGATTTGAGTGTGGGGAAATAATGTGAAGATAAAACACACTTATCTTAGCAAGTTAGTTTCTTGGGAAAAACCGAAGGTAAAAAATATTGGAGCAAGCAAAAGGATTTGCATAAGATTTTTGTTGACTTGGAAACAACCTATGTTTGAATCTTGGGAGAAGTGCCATAGAAAGTCTTGGAAAAGAGAGGTGTCCGGATGGTGTATAAAGATTGCCTCATATTTCAGAGATGTTTTTTGAGTCCTTATTTATTTGATTTAATTTTACATGTTCTAACTAAGCTCATCCAATAATAAGTTGTTAAATGCATGCATTTTATAGATGATGTAGTCCTCATCATGGAGTCAAGGGAAAAGATCAATTTCAAACTTGAGTTATGGAGATAGTTCTTGGTTAAGTAAAAGTAAATCAAAGTATATACACTGTAAGTTTAACAAAAGACAAGCTAATATTGATTTGAAGATCAAGTTATATCTCAAGTATCAAAGTTCAAATAATTGGGATTTGATAATACAAGATGATGATGAATTTAATTGGGATGTTTTGCATAAGATACAAACTGAGTGGTTGAAATGAAGAAAAACTTTGAAAGTTATGCGTGATTGAAAAGTTCTTGATAGATTTAAAAGGAAGTGATTGAAAAGTTCTTGATAGATTTAAAAGGAAGTTTTATTGAACATGCTTTAAGATTGTCAATACTATATGGGAGTAGACGTTGGATGGTAAAAGGTCCATATGAATATTAAATAGGGCAGTTAAGATGAAAATGTTGAGATGGATGCGTTAACACACAAAAAAAGATCAAATATGTAACAATAGTTTTTGAAGTCAAGTTGGAGTCATAGTTACTTACGAGAAATTGGTTAAAAATTATAGTGGTTTGGACATGTGCTTAAAAGACCCATAGAAATGTCTATCAGTAGAGTTAAGTAGATGTTGTAAAGCTTGTAAACAGAGCTAAAAAAAAACACCACACTTATTATTGATGGAGTTGTTTTGGTGAATAAAATTGTTAAAAATTAATAAATGATAAGACTCAATAATGTTTTACAATCCATATAACCGGTCTTAATTGGATAAAACTGTTATTATAATAAAACTTTCCTTACAGAATTTTCATTTTCATTTTCATGCCTCACACTCAACCAATTATTTAAAACAATTATCTGTAACTGAACTATGAATAATTGTTAAATAACTTGTACATTATTTAATTTCGACTTACTTTTCATTTGTATATAATTCACCAGGATAAGAATATTCTTAAAATACTTTTAACAAAAAAAAATTCTTTAAATAGCTTGTACATTATTTAACTCCGACTCAACTCACTTTTCTCATTGTAGAAAGAAAACTTTTCATTTAGGTGGCAATGATTTTTTTTTTCGGTTGCTATGAAGATAGACAGCTCAAGAACAAGGAACATAACCACACCATGCTAAGAGAAATGCAGAGTCTAGTAAGAGTTCTTTCACTCGCAGCCCTGAGGCTAATAATACTTAATATGTCCTCATTTTCTTGGCCTTTTTACCTGCTTAATGCAATGGGAGGAATATTCAAAATTGACAATCAACATAGCCTAAAGGGGGGGCAGTGACAGTCTCAGCAACAATAGGGATATACTAATACAATAGTGAACTATGTCAAGTCACCCAAATTACCTTAAAAATTGATGTCTCAGCGAGCTGCTTCGACACAACACAACACAAAATAACATAATAATTAATTACACAAAGCACCCCAAATCCACTAATATCTCCCTCTCTCACTAATAATACTATTGTTTGCAATTTTCAACATTGCAACCACCCTCTATATAAGTAATGTTCCCAACCTTGTCACTATTTTCACTATAACTTACAAGACCATTGTACATTTTTTGGGATGCTTTGGAGAACTCTGTCAAAGATTCAAACACTAGACAAAACCCAGATTGCAACCCATGCAACGTGATCCTCTGTGTTTCCTGCAGGCAACTCTGGTGCTTCTCCTTCTCTACCTCCAGTTTTCTCCTTAGTGTCTCCAAATGATCATGCTTCTCCATCATGCATTCGTCTTGATGATCTGTTCCTGGTTCTGATTTTTGGTCTGCGGCATGATACTCGAGCATGTTTGTCTCCATTTTATGTGAACCTGAACATCTTCTGTCCAAATCTCTGGCTAACTTGTCTACTTTTCTTTTCTGCTGCTGCTCTTTACTTTGCTGAAGCCAAAGAGCTCTCACATCTTTCACAAAGCTTTTCAACGCAAGTGTTACCATTTTATCAGGTAACTTTTGCAGGGATGATAACCAATCATTGCATATCACCAGTAGTGGCGGCCCATTGAATTGATACGGCATGGCCACATTTTTGCTTCTTGAGTAAAATTCAACTTCTGGGACTATGAACTTGCTTAGCCATCCATGCAGAGATTCGACATATGCTTTTTGCGCTGTGGTGTACTCTTTAAAGCAGTCACGCCAATTTTGAAGCTGAGCTTCAAGCTGAAGAGTTGCAAATCCATGAGATTGATTGCTGAATTTCCCATACGTGGCACATGTGAAGTACGTGACTTCAGAAAGAATTTTCTTCTGCGTTTCATGGGACTCCAACATAATTTTCCATGACTGAGTTAGGCTGCATTAGGAAAATGGAACATTAGAAATTGATAATACCCAGATTATTTAGTGTGTTTAGTTTCCAGGGTAATATATTATCCCACCCTTTTAACAGTTCAACAATTTGAGGCTGCAATTCTTCATCTCTCATTTTCTGAATTCTCTTTGAGATTGACTCTGCACGTCGAATTGCAACCAAAATCCCAGCATATAGATCTTTCACTTCAGCTCTGGTTTTGTCCATGCTTAGTTCATCATCTCCTCTAACGTTCTTATTTCTCAACTGTGCGCATTTTTTTTCATAATGTTTCCGTGTGCTATCTCCAGCCTAAGGTAAAGAAAATTTTAAAATGTTGAAAGCAAGATGAAGCAAGGTGGAAGACAAGACCATGCTTCCGATCAACACAGAAATTCTCAAGGGAAGTTGATTCATTATCTCCTTTGTTTCCATAGCACTTTGTTTATTGACAAACATAAACTCACTCAACACAAGGCATACATAGAGACATGGAAAGAAATTATTGACATTTGTACTGTATTCTATGCAACACATGCAGTTAAAATAGTCCTCTACTTGAACAACACATGCAGTCAAAAATTATTCCATTGGACAAAATCAAACATCTTAGGAAAAAGAAAAATCCATGATGCCAGTTAAAATTTGGTGGTCTAGGTGATTGACAGGTCATTAGTAAAAGTTTTGGTATTTCTAGAAATTTTTAGAAATACAAATAGATCATAATAATTATTTACATGTAATGTGATTGCAACTCTTCAAGTAGACATCTATGAAATAAAAGTAGGTCTACAACCATCAAACTATTACCAGTCCTTGACTCAAGTTATCATGGATCAATGACTGGGGGAAAATTTGCTAAGATAGGTAGAATAATCTGCTACATATTTCAAATTTTCATCAACAAATTTGTGTTCTAAGCTATAGTATTCCATGTTCAAAACTTCAAATAATTCTGGATATGTTTTATAGCCAATCTGAGCATGTCTGCAAGCATAATAAATACTACAGATAATATATACGTACATACACACATGCACACAAACAAACAGATAAGAAAACATTATTTATACAATACCAAATGCTACCAAAAGTTAAAATGTCCCTAGAACTTGTATGTAGACAGATGCAAGATGCGAAGGAAAAATAAAGCAATGATATATGGATCAAGGTCAGCTCCATCTACTCGAGAATACACGCTGAAGCAATATCACCATATAACAAAAAATATTCAAAACAAAGGAACTACAGAATTAACATACCTTAACCTCCTCAAACAGTTTCTTTTCCCAAGCATATAACCTTCCCAAGGTTAATAAATGACTTCCTGAATCCATTCCTCCATAATCTTCAAATAGATCATTCTTATATTCCACCCAAGTTGAAGAATTTGTCATATTTGGAACCATGAGACTCTTGCATGATGATTGCCTAGATGAAATGGACTTCCATGTTATTGCATTAATGAGTTTGGTTGAACTTTCTGCATTGAGATCAGATGGTTCAGATTCTCAAGTGTTGAAACTTGAAACCGAAGGCATATGAATCCATGCATAGGTAGTTAGGAACATGTGAAGCCATCGTGTATAATTTATAAAATGTATTGGTGTATTAAGAATGGATACATGGAATATATATCACAAGATGAGACATGCAAAATATCGAGTTTGTAAGCATGCCAAAACAACAATAATAGCATGGCTTTGATAATTTTTAAAAGAAAAATCATTTTTATGTATTTTATTTTTCTTCTACAGCTATCTTGTTACCTTTCCAATAATAAAAGCTATTTTGAACATAGAATAAACTAATTCAAAGTCACTCTAACAAAATAGCACTTCCTTTGAGGGGGTTCAGATAAATCTTGCAATTAATCCACAGATGCAATCTACCTTAGGGACAAATTTCAACAGTGAGCATATTTGAAGTTGTGTGAGTTATGCAAGTTTGCACCTAGGACTAAAAAATGCTTTTACTAATGTCAAACATTGTTTTGGGTACCTAAAGTAGACTACACTACACCTACAGTATCTAATTTAGAAACACCAGTGCCTGTGAATTATGGCCACATGGATCAACATGTTGGGTGTCAGAAAGATGACCTATGCAGGAATATGATAAATTTAAAAAAACTACAAGCATAAAGATGAACAAGATTGGAGTATAACCGAAAATATTCAAACTAGGAGAGAGAAAAGGACAGTCCACAATGGAAATAAAAACAAGTTAAGGGTGACATGATAATCACACCTTGCACATACTGAAGTTGAGTGAGGCTAATATGAGATAGAACCAACACAACAACGTACAAGTTTCCATGAATCAATTACTCAAATTCCCCTTCCCTTGGTCCTATTTTTTTTCCTATTATTGTTATTAGTTATAGCTATTAAACCCAACTTTAACCAAGAATTTGATATTTGCAAAATAGTTCATATAGTTTCTAATATTACAGTGAAAGGGCCCACCTTTTATTTCATCCAAACTAGAATGAAGGGGGATTCTATGAGCCTCCAGCATCCTGGTTACATCCTTACCAGAATCATAAGCCCTGAGAAAATGGTCCTCAATATCTTTCAAAGCTTCAAGCAACTCTCTTCCCTCTGCTGGTGTATCAAGAACAGCAAGCCCTCTCTGCTCCCCTTGGTTTTCAGTATCCACATCCACCACCTTCATGGTCTCAACAGCACTCATCACATGCTGAACACCTTTATCATGATGCTCGTCAACACTACTCACCACTTTGTGCTCAACCTCTTCCCTTTCCACTTCTTCCTCCAATTCTGGAATCCCCTCCTCCTCCCTCACTGCCCTCAAATCATCATCATCTGGGTCCCTACGGTAGCCACGGAGAATTTCAGTCCTCACAGTGTCAAAAGGGTTGAAGAAATCCCACCCAAAATCTCTCTGCGGTGATGGCATTGAAGGTGGCATAGTCATATGCATAGGCATAGGCATAGGCATGTAGTAGTACCCACATGGATGTTCAACTTGCACTTCTTCTACCTTGACTTCAACCTCTCCCTCCCCTTTTTCTTCACTCTCTTCCTCAGAAGACTCCGAGGTTGTTGAGGAGATGCATGAGTCACAAGCAATGGTTTCATGCTTGGTTTCTGAGGGTGTCTGCTGGAGGAACATAGGGTTGGTTATGACATTCTCAGAGGAGGGTGGAACAGGGCAAGGAGGAGGGAAAGTGATGAGGAAAGGTGATGAAGGTGAAGAATGGCGTGCAACAAAGAGGTTAATGGCTGCAGATACTGCGTTCAAAGAGTGAAAATACTTACAATGAGCCTCTGCAAGTGCATACCTTTTCTCCACTGCTAGCTTCAGAAGCCGTTTTCTCTCTCTACATATGGCTACCACTTCCTCTTCTTCCTCTAGTTTGGAGGCAACACATCCCATCTCTCTCACTGCTGTGTGAAGGGTCTTCCTTATCTTAGCAAAGAGAGGGTTGCTTTTAGAGGGTGGAGTGAGAAAAGGGTCTTACCTGTGGAATGTGCTGTTCTTTTCTCTGACAAAAAAGGAGGGAGCTTTCCCAGATAGAGAGAAGCAAGAGACTTTCTTTCAACTTGGCTTTAATACAAACAAGTTTTCAAAAATTGGCTTTTTTCCTAAGTTTTGGAGTAAGAGCAAAACCATTCCTCTTTTTTGAGACAAAAAATGCAGGTTCTGAACAAAGCTCTGAGCTCAACCCAGCTACTATTTCCATCCCTCGTCAAGCAGTTTCTCACTACTTATTCACTACCAACAATATGGAAATATTTTACACTATGCTTGTTTTGTGTGAAAGTAGAAAGTTTTATTATGAGAAAATTTTTTGACAATCTTATTGATTAGATTTGGGATGTTTGGTTTCATGTTCCGATTGTTTAACTCAACCCAAAAAACCTCTCGTAATTAAATAGGTTTTTAATTGTTTTAAATAACGTTAATAATTAATATTATTTTTTAAATTTTTTTATTTTTATAACTCGTATAATTATATACCAAACGAAAAGGATTAGAGAACTTTGAAGAAAATTTCTCTTTAAATATTTTCTCATTTAAGTTTGATGAGAAAATTATTATGTTTAATGTTTACTTTAATTACTTATTTAATTAGAAAAACTAAACCGTATATTAAATATAATAAAGAATGATAATAATATAAAAATAATATAGTTAACATAAATACAATATAAATAATTATTAAATAATTATAGTAATATAATATAAAGAATATAATAATATAATGATTAAAAATATTAGTAATTTGGGTTGGTATCCGACCTAGAAAATACTGACATGTGGTGTGGATCAACGTTGCCTTAGGTCTTTAAGGGGTTATTGGAATCCAGAGTTCCTTAGTAAAGTCACATGAGAGTACACCGATTTATACCTGCAAGAATGTAAAAATAGTCAGATTTGTTTATTCGTATTGACACACTCTCACATAATACTCAACCACCACCGAACTCATCAAACTCTATACACACATCTCATCTATGACCCACCAAAGTACGTGATATTCTCAAACTTATGCTCAAGCTCTAATATCAAATATCAAAAGCGAATGTCCTTACATGTAACACTCTATTTCATCTATCAACACAAAGTATCGGTGTGATATCCGGAAAGAGAGACACTAGGACTTTTAACTTCCTACTGGACCGATGCAATACACAATGAGATAGAGATAGCGGTTCCTTAAACTGAAGTACTATCCCAATATCAGATAGTTTAATTTATAATAATACTATAATAAAATAAAAACAATAGTGGTACATTGACAAGTTTTTAAAATTACACAAATGTCACTTTTATAATATAAACGGTATATTAGTAATTATGTCAATTTTTATATTTTTTTCTCATATTTTTTAATGAATCAAACATTAAATAAAATAATCTTACAAAATTTTCATACTTTTCTAATCAACCAAAACACATCGATTTTCTCATTATTTTTACATTAATTTATTTTTTATACTTTTTTTCCATATTTTCTCTCGCAGTTTTCCGTCAACCAAACTTACCATTAGTTTTGATATTATTGTCTTTATGAAAATAATACTATCATCTTTAAAAACTGTACCTTTAGCAGTAAATATTCTTGAAAAGATTATGTTAACAAGTGTTCCTGGTTTCAGAAATCATGTAATTTTTTTAATAAAAAATTATATTAAAATTATCTTAAAATTGAAGTGAGCATTGAGAATGATCTTTATTCGTGGTCATAAATTCAGGTTGTATAACTTTTTGTGTAAATAAAAAAAATGAATTTTATTTTTGATCTTCTAATCAATATCAGGTATTAGTTTAAGAAAGCATGACTAAAACAGTTTTATAAAAAGATATGCTAAAAGTCTTAAATATTAACGATAATTTAAAAAGAATCATTTCTTTAACCTGAGGAAACCAATATTTTTTATTTTTTAAAATAATCGGGAAAATGACAGAAAACAAATGTAAAAATTAATGTTTAAGTCTATGACATTTTATATCATATCAAATATTAATTGTATTTACTTTATTGATACATAAAACACCACTTCTTCTAGTCTTATATATAAACATACATTCTAACGTTTACAATAGCGAATAGCGATATGAGAGAATTGATTTTTTAAGAATACCCAAAATAGGAAACATGAATTTTTACTCTCTCATGATAAACAAAAGATATAAAAGAAAATTTAACATTAACTTACCTATAAATGTATAATTATCTCTTATATTAAGAACAAAAAATAGATTTAATTTATCTTTTATATTCATGATGAGATAAAGTATTAATTAACATTTTTTAAAAGAATATTAACAAGTGTTATAAGAGCATCAGTTTAAAAAGTAAAAATAAAAAATAATTATTTAAAATATAATTAAAACTTATACCCTAATTTTTAAATCATCCTTAAATAATTTTCTATATAATAAATTCTATTTTTAAGTGTTAAAACAGTATTCTTATAATACTTATTAATAGGATTGTTTTCTAGGAAATTAAAAAAAACTACAAATTTATAACTTGACTTGAAACTTGCAGAGAAGAGAGAGAGATAGAAAGAGTGTGAAGAAGGTAGGGGCTCGAGAAAGAAAGAGAAGGCAAAGTTTTTTCTTTCTAGTGTTTGGCAATATGCTCTTCATGACTTGGGTACGGTCATGGTGAGGCGCATTATACTTTGCCTCGTAAAGTTCGTTTAGTATCTAGTTGTAGAAATAAAGTTATAAAAGTAAAAAAAATTAATTATATTTATTTTTTATATCGTTCAAGACTTGATAAATTAACAAAAAAAAATTTCTTAAAAGTAATAATAGATCCTAGTGATATTAAAATATAATTAAAAAAAAACACAGAAAATATATACAAATTACAAGAGAGGGACACACATGCAGGGTAGAGTGGTGGTGACTTGTGAGTAAAAAGAGGAGTCAAACACAGAGTCAGTAAAAATAAAAGAAACCGTTCCACTCACCCAGAGGATGGTTTTGTTTTATTATCAGTAAACTGTGTCCAATCTTGGTTGTGTTTTTTTATTTAACTCTACTCTTTGTCCTGTAATCCCTCACATAATGAGAGAATAATTGTGTTTATCCCATTAACTAAATTTGGATTCAGTGTGGGTTTAGCAGAACTGGTGTATGTCAGAACTGTCATATACAGTGCTATTCTTATATTAGATGCCCTGACCCACTACACCATTTGCCACTAGATTTTGCCAGTTATTTTTTTCAGGTGTGTGACTCAACAGAACATTTCTGTGTTCAAGTGGTGCTATTGTTGTTACTCACAACCTCATGGAACTACCAAATCTTATGCTTTGTTTGGATATTGGAATGAGGTAGGATGGACCAAACAAAAAATAAATAGGATGAAAACAAAATTAAGTGAACAAAAATTGATCGAAAAATATAGAGGCAAAATTAGATTAAAAATTTGATGTGTTTAAATGAATTGAAATAAAATAGGAAAGAAAAGAAAAAATAATAATAACTTTTTTATATATTTAAATGACGGAAACATTTTTGAAAAGGCTAATTTATCTATGTTCTGTGTTTTATTTACCCACTAACCTTTCTTGACATTTTGGTTCATTCAACTTTTTAAGGACAAATTCTACTCAAATAACATGGTATTGGGATGGATTTAATTTTCATGTCCAAACAATTGAAAAAAGCATAAAATCTTTCTATTTCTATTGATTCTATTTCCGTTAGCTAAAAATCAATCCAGACAAAAAAGACATGGAAGTATAATTGTAAAAATTAATAATAAAAAATTAATATTGATCTAAAATTTTTGCGAATATTTAATTTGTTGATGTGACAATGTGTTACTTGGGAATTTTAATTTGTTGATGTGACAATGTTTATTACTTCCTTTATTCCTTTTTGGGGTTTTTACATGGATTAAGATTTTGTGTTAAATGTGCATTTTTTTATTTCCTTTTACTAAAATGACTTTTTCTTTTTATAGTTAATGGTTAATTAATATCCTCATGATTTAATAAAATAATTAAAATAATTAAAAATCAGAAGTTGGAAAACAAACATTAAATATTGTCTTAGATTTATAACTTAATAGATATTTAGGAAAAAGGGAGTATTTGAAAAGTAACTTTCAAATTTCTTGAAAATGGTACCTAATCTTATTAAAAAGAAATACAGTGTTATCCACTAATCACACGTGTTGTGAAAGGTGAAATCTCGTGTTAATTGTCCAAATATAATTTTTACTCTTTAATATAATTAACAAATGTCTCTAACAAAAAGCTAATAAATTAACATATAATAACAATTATGTTGTTTAGTATGAAGAGTTTTTGTTGTACAAATTCGGCGAATGATTCTTTTGTAGTAAAAAACTAAAATTAATTAGTTTTAAATAATTTCTACTCCTTATTCCAAGATTTGGTTGATACCTGCACTATACTCATATAAAGTATATTAAATATTATATTTTAATGAATAATGTATAATTTTATTATATAATGTATACTAAATATTATATTTTTAACTGTTACAAAATTATATAATTTTTATTTTATGAAAAAATATGAAAGATTGGTAAAAAAAATAGAAAGAAGGATATTAAATAATATTCCTTGTTTACACTAAAGGAACAGTTGTCCCAGTGGTCATGCTATCTTACTGTGTTCAATGGGTCTTAGGTTTAAGTCTTGTTGAATGTAATTTTTATCAATATTTATAACGCCTAAACCAAGGCAAAACCGTCTCCCCAGAGTGTGATGTAAGCGTGACACGTGGCACGCTCCAATCAAGATGAGCATAATTGGTATGCCTCCGCAACTTAAATACCTATAATTTTTATGAAGAAGTCGATGGCTAATGCCCCAAAGACTGCCTGATTCACAAATTTGTAGAATCATCCCTACTGAAATTTTCAGCCTAAACACCATGTAGTATTTCAGGCATAACTCGGGCTACCGACCTCCGATTGACACGAATTTTGGTGTCAAAACGACCGCGGCAAAATTCTATACAACTTTCATGAAGAGAGCAAAAGCTCAATCCGTCTTGCTTGAGCGAGAATTCGACAGTAACAACCCCTAATCAGCTCGCTCAAACGAAAATTTGGCAGAAACCACTCATTTGACACTCGCTTGAGCGAGAATGTCCTCGCTTGAGCGAGATTTCAACAGAATACACCCCAAACTCATACTGAAGCTCGCTCAAGTAAGAATTGACTCGCTTGAGCGAAAATAACAGCTCATAACCTATAAATCAACTTCCAACCTACCTATTTTGCCCATTTCATCTTCGATTATTATGAAACTCTATAGGCACTATGTTTTCCACATTCTGGAACTGTTGGTGTTGTCCGTTCACCAAAATTCCAACATATGACTAAGCTATGTGTAAAATTTTATTTTGACCATTTCAAAGCTATAATATGCAACCTAAACCTCATTTCTCAATGGATTTGGTCCATTCCAAATCCTACAAGTCTTAAATCATGTATATGACATATTGGAACCATCTAGAGGTATCTGAATCTCATAAAATGCAATAGAGCCCGTCCAGTTCATGATTTATGCATAAATTTCACTAAAATCATCATATTTCCATTTCTTAACAACCACAACTATATTTCAATACATAATTCTTCCAAATGCAATGCATGAACAGTTCTTGCCCATATCACCATATTCCCTTAATTTAATGCATCTCATGCACCATATGAGACCATCTATGATCACCACAACAAAATATCACATAATTATCAATATCATCATGACATATATGTAATCAAAACATGAAATAGGCTTCTAGTGAAGCTGTCAGCTACCTATAATCCACTAATCAAGATATGTACATCAACAAGATCACTAATCACAAGATCCGGCTAAGGCTATACTGCCAAAAGCTATACAATCTCATATCTGTGTGCATATACAATAACTCCTTCACGAATTTGGTTACTCCTCACCATTCATCATCTTGATCCAAATCCACTGAAAAGATAACCATAATATAAGGATGAACATATTATATATTAAATAACAACTATTGAATCTGATTCCAACCTATCCAATTCTACACATCTCATTAATATAGTTCGTCATCACTTCGCATAATTCATAATCCACAATATCATCAATATATCAATTATATCTCATGAGTTATCCAAAGCTTCAAACCACTCAAACACAATATGCAAATGCATATGCATCCGGATCTGACTAGTGTAATTGGAATTCTACCCACATAACTTTATCTCAGTCTACTTCCTTATGCCCTTCTTGCGTAATACCGGTCACCTCGTGACGTCTCGAGACGTCTCGAGACTTAACTCTAGCTCCAAAAGTAATCACGAACCCTTAGGACCTAGACTAGAATATGTGGTGCTAGAAATTCCAATTCCGAGTTCTTGACATTCCATGGATCACCCAACTCATCATGAAATGCGACACCACACAGTTCTATTCATATTTCATCAATATACTATAAGCTACCTCAAGCTTAATTCATCATTTTTAATTATAATCGGATGCAATCAATTCACCGTATAACATCATTGCAATCTCATGCAATAAATCACATAATTATATACGGGAAACATACAATTCATCAAAAATCACAACATCACATCAACGGGGTATAATGCCAATCATCAAGTCAACAATAACAATTAATCACATATAACGTATCCAATCAATCAAATACAACAATGCAATTATACCCCTATCTGTCCATAATCTATACATTTAAGATATAATGCTCCCTCTACCTAGAATAGACGATTCCAGAAGCTCAAAAAGCTTTTCGACACTCACTGATTGCTTCCTCGTAGCCTCGAAACTCCTAGAAACCATTAAATATTTATTTTAATAACTCTTAAGCTATCAAATTCATAATTTGATGCCATAATATGCAAACCCATATACATTCAGTAGTCTACAACTCACCGAAGCGCATCGACGACATCTGATACTTACTTCCGAATAAATCTCTAAGCTATCCACCAACTCAAAATACTCCGAAACCACCTAATTTCATACGACCAATTATTATTAAGCTTCAAACCCTTGGAAATAGAAAGCTAGAAATCATGGGTTCTTACAAAGCTTACAAACAATGGCGGAACATTTCCCACACAATATTGCCCACGCACAAGCAATGGCTTCGAACAACTCTAAATTTAAGAAAATGGAAGGAATTGGAGACGGGGTTCAAGAGTTGCACAAGAGCTGAACTTGGGTGCATGTATCCTTACCTTCAAATTAAAAAGCTAAAGCTTATTCTTTCCACAACAATGGCTGCCAACGTGAAGAGGAAGAAGATAAAGCAGAGCTTTTCCTTCATTTGATAAAGATTAAGTAAGAGAAGTGGATAAAATAGGGCACGCAGAGGGAAGAAAAAGAGCAGCAATTTGTTTCTTCTTTTGCATGCACGAACAAATGAGAAGGAGAATTGAATTTTTGGGTGTTTGATATCACGGGCAAAAGAGTAATCTTATGCTATTTTAAATTAATTAATCTTAGCAATCTTATTTTAATTACTAATTAGCATAAGATTAATCAATAACCAAAATTAGGATATAACACCATATATTTATATATATTTAAGCCTCAAATTCTTTGTATTCTTGTTTGCTGGTATTGTTTACCACCTATAACCTTCTATCATATTCTTATTCTAGGATTGAAAAATCCTGGAATTAAAATTGATGTGTTTCTACAATCTTTGATGGATGAATTGAAAATTTATGGCATTTTGGTGCTTTTGCTTATGATATGTATAAACGATAAAATTTCATTATAAAGGCATGTTTGATATGGACTATTAATGATTTTCCTAATTGTGGTATGTTGTTTAGATGAAGCATAATTGGAAGATTGACTTGCCTAAAAAGTATGGAACACATTAAGTCATTTTGGTTACCATTTGGGAGGAACGTTCCTCATTTGACTGTCATTTGCGATTCTTACTAGTGGGACTTTTGCACTATGGACTATGGACTTTATTCATTAGAGAACCTTGTTACTGCTGTTTTGGCAAATATCTACTGCACTATGGGCTTTTCCCATACCCAAGGTGGAAAGAGGATCCTTTGTTCATTTAATAAGAATTTTAAATAAAGAGGATAATTAAAAAAAAACATCATCCACTTCCCTTTGTTCCCACGACAGTGCAGAAAGGAGCTGTTAGGCACCATGGGAGTGGAAGACCATCCTAGAATAAAGGAAAACAAGCTGTAAAGTCACAATCATGCATAAATAATTCATCTGGAAATTAAGTTTAAAAACCCAAGCAATATGCTGCGCGGGGGGCTTTTTTTTCATAGACAGAGAACAGAGCACTACATCCACCCTCATCAAACCAACAGATTCAAAGGAAAAACCTCCACTATCATCAAACCAACATATTCAATCAATATCACAGGCCAAAACAAAAATTTTAAACCCAAACATCAGACAGAGATCAAAAGAAAACAAAGAAATAGAGGAACACAGATCAGAAAAGGATCCTCCCAGCACTCTCTGGTATCTCTCTCTCCCTCTCACGATTTCTCCCTCTTTGCTCTCACGGTCTCTCCCTCTCTACTCTCACAGTCTCTCTTTCTCTTTCTCTCTCTTACTTTCAGATTCTTTTTCTCTCTACCCCTTATCTTTAACTGCCCCCTGTGTTTCTACTACTTCCTTTTTCCTTCTTTTGTTTTTAGGTTTTCAATGGGCCTCAAATAATGAGGCCCATTTCTTCACATTTCCTTTATTTTCTTAAAAAAAGCAAGGAGTTTCCTATTTTATGATAAAATTCTAAAAATAAAATCCATTAAAATCTAAACATTCCTTTTATAAAAATAAATAATCTGTTTATGCTAATTCAGAATTTTATAAGCAATGTCGTAAAAAATCATTTTTGCCTACATCAGTTTAATAAGATCTTGAAGGTTTGTACACGTGCGAAGTACTTCGCATTGTATTTTCCCTTCCTCATGAATTTTCTTCTATTATTAAAATTAAAAAAATTAATGTAATTTTAAATATTTTAGCATCGTTTCAAAATTAATTCCCTAGAACTACGTGACCCTGATTTCTCAATACGCTTGAGAATACGTAGGAGCGGAAATAATTCCTGTCAGGCCCACTTTCTCGTTATTAATTTCTATGTCTCCGTTATTATCTTGATTAATTTTATATTTTTTTAACATTTAAAAACCATATTGTCCCAATGAGGTTAATTTAGACGAGACGTCTTGTTAATCTCGTGCTTTTTAATATTTTATTTAAAATAGTATTTTCTTAAAAATGAGGTTAATTTAGACGAGACGTCTTGTTAATCTCATGTTTTCAATATTTTATTTAAAATAGTATTTTCTTTAAAATGAGGTTAATTTAGAGGAGACGTCTTGTTAATCTCATGTTTTCAATATTTTATTTAAAATAGTATTTCTTAAAATGAGGTTAATTTGGACGAGACGTCTTGTTAATCTTTAGTTTTGTTAATCAACTTTATTTTATTCCGTATCATTTAATTTTATTTTAATCTTTAAATTTTATGTACAAATTAAGGTTAATTTAGATGGGACATCCTGTTAACCTTTACTCTCACTCTATTTTGCTTTTTCTTACTATCATTATTTTGTCAAGTTTTTTTTATCTCGTTGCTTTGTCGTTTCTTACTGTCCCTGTTGTTCTAGTTTCTTTCTGTCACTGTTCCGTCAAGTTTCTTACTGTTGCTGTTTGGTATTTTACTGTAACTGTTTAGTTAAATTGTTTGATTTAAGATTAATTTGGATGAGACGTCCTGTTGATCTTATTTCAAGCTCTCTCGTCTATTTTGTTTGTTCATTTTTAAAGAAGTTAATATAATTTCTAGGCTACTTATAATGCGCGCTATCAATTTGAGGTTACCATTTTATAACGGACAGTTATGAGGTGCTAATACCTTCCTTACCTGTAATTTGACTCCTGAACTTAGAATTTCATTTTTGTAACTAGTGCTTTAAAAGAGGTTTTTTCCGATATTTTACCCTTTAAAAAATATTGGCGACTCCATTGGGGATATTTTGAGAGCGAAACCAATCAAGTTGATAGCGCATGTTTTTAAGTAGCCTGTTAATTATTTAACTTCTCCTTTTATTTTATTGTCAGTCAATGTTTGTATGTGGTTTCTGTTTGCTTATATTTTTTCATTTATGTTCTATTAATATTTATATATTATTGAACCCTAGGGTAGACGACTTTATTTTATTGTTCTGTGTTTGTTCTCTATACAGGATGAGTAAGGTACAGGTATTGAATGCCCTTTCACACACTTCACTCACAATTTGCATACACTTATGAATGGGGCCCTATACCCGGGCCCAAATGAAGCTTAAGATTAGGGGAGGTTGATAGCGGTGTCATTTGGGATGTACTTCCTGTCTGGCTATCGTGAGAACCTCAACTAGAGTTTGACTTATTCATGATGCCCACACCTTGTAGACTTCCTACTGTTATGGTCAACATCATGAGTAGGATCTTGGCTCTAGTGACTTTTAGAAATTTAGTACAAGCCACCTAATGTGAGATATCACTGTTAGATAAGCCTTAGAACCGGTAGAAGACCTTCAGATAAAACCAACTTAGGGCACAAAGGGGCAGACTTTCCGTCTACCTTTTCTCATTCTCACTTTCCCTTTTTAATCTAAATTACCAGACCACTTACCCATTTGATGGATTATCCTTTTTAGAAAAAATAATTTCTTTTTGTGGAACTAATAATCCTCTAATGGGTAAGCAGTCTTTTCCTTTAGGTATATTTTACCTAAGTTGGGGATTTCAGGATATGGGTTTTCCAAATCATCCAACAGAAAAAGACCAAACAAAACAAGACTGTAAAATCTTTTGAGGATGATTGGAATACCCGTAACCCACATGACTCTCAGTTTTGTCATAAGTTTCGTTAGTTGTTATTTCCCCAGGTGTAAAAATATTTTCAAAGTAAGTTTTGAGGGGAGTAACAACTCGTGAAACGTGTCAAATTCCATTAACTGATTTTCTCTCTCATTTTGTTATTGAAGGAAGCTATTCAGAGCTTGGTAAGTACCTTTGAGAAAAAACATGGAAATTAACATGGGATCAGATGGTTGTGGTATGAAAGTAGTCGAGTTGAGGAAGTTGCTGCATATCAAGGCAAGGAAAATAGATACTGCTAGTCTACAAGCTTTGGGAAGGAAAATGAATTTAACTAAGAAGATGACATTCTTAAGAAAGTATGGGAAGATTTTGAAATTGCTCGAAGTAGAAGTACAAGTCGAAGCAATCACCACTTTGGCTCAGTTCTATGACCCACATCTTCGATGTTTCACGTTCCGGGATTTTCAGTTAGCTCCATCGGTAGAGGAATTTGAACAAATTCTAGGGGTGCCCTTGGAAGGACAAAAACCTTATCATCCTCTAGAGCATCAGGCAAATATCTTTTCCATTGCCAGTATCCTGAAGATTGATCCAGAAATGTTAAGAAAGGCGCAACTAGACAGAAATCAGACCCCGGGATTCGCCCGAAAATATTTCGAGAAGCATATACATATTTTGGCCGAAAGGGAAGAGTGGGAAGCCTTCATGGATACCTTAGCAGTCATAATTTATGGTGTGGTTTTATTCCCCAATATTGATAACTACATTGACTATGATGCCATTAATGTTACTGTTATTTTGGCAAATATCTACTGCACTATGGACTTTTGCCATACCCAAAATGGAAAAAGGATCCTTTGTTGTCTACCTGCATTATATGTGTGGCTCACATCCCATTTTTCAACCTAAAGAATAAAGTTGAGTGCCTTATTTCTGAATTGAAGTTATGCCAACTGGGAATAAAAAATGGACGTGAGTGGGCCAATCATTTAGTTGGGCTCACTGCTGAGAAAGTAAGATGGTACCCTGAATGGCTAAAAGTTGAGGCGATCATCTATCATTGTGGAAGCTACCCAAATGTTCCTCTCATGGGTACCCAGAGTTGCATTAATTACAATCCTGTCATAGCTAAGTGCCAACTAGCTTATCCTATGTTGAGTCCGCCTGAAGAAGGATCATTGACCCCTTTTGTCTTCTACTATTCCTAAGAAGATTATACTTCAGTAATTTGAGGCATAGAAGGAGCATGGAAAAAAGTTCCTAAGAAAGGAAAAGAGTTGGGTGTCAAAAGTCACGCCGTGAGTGAAGAACACTGCCAATGGGTCCTGAAAAGAGTCTTTATTGTCAAGTTACCATTCAAGAGTCCTACCTATCTCCCAACAAGCACACATACTCTCGTGCTCGCCTTTGAGGATGAAGAGACCAAAGCAATGAAGGCTAAGATCGAGGAGTTAACGGCCAAAAACAAGAAGTTAGAGAATGAATTGCTAAAATCTTAATAGGATTGTGCCCTTCACAAGAGAGAAAGTCAAGAAAATAAGCAAGCTATTGAGAATTTTGTTAAAAAGCAAAAGGCTAAAAAGGAACACCCGAGAAAAAAGGATCAGTGCCTTCGAGCAGCTAACTCACAACTAAGGCAGAGAAACAGACAGAGGGATGCCATGCTGGAAGACAAACGACTTTTGAAAAATATGTTGGTCAAAGCCAAGGAAAATGAACAGGATGCCTTAATGCAAAAAGAACTTCTGCAAGTGCAAATTAATAGAATGGAGCAGCAACTAAATGATACAATAGAAGCTTACCAGCAAGAGGTTAACAGTGAGCGATAACACACAGTAAAAATTGAACAAAGGTGTCATGAGGCAATGCAAAACATGAGAGTTGAAACGGAACGACAGGATAAGATCCTCCATTTATGGATGCAACGCTTTGCCAATCTGACATACCTGGCCAATGGAGCATTAGAAGACATCCCACCCTTGTTGATGAAGACTGAAGGAATGGCAAACCCTCTTACTACCCCCGAAGAAATTATGACTTTCTTTAATTATTGTAATGAGAAAATTCATAGAATGAGGGTTATGATCGCCCAAGCTAGGAATGGTTGATTTACTTGTGTAACAAACGCCTATGGCAGTGATAAGTTTTACGAATTTCAGAATTCTTCTGTTACCATAATCGTCCCATGTTAATTTTCATTCGTTGCTTAGTACTTTTGAACGTGACGTTCTGAGGAACGGTCAAAAGATACTCGCCAAGTTCCGTAATGGCTCCGCATATCTTTTTATTCTTTGCTATTTTGTTTTATTTATTATTTTCTTTTAACAAATTCTCATTTATTTCCAAAGGCATCACAGGAACGCACCCTTACAGAACCCGACTACAGAAAAGGCTTATGGCTGAAAGAGAACAAACAAATGAAAGCCTCAAGAATGAGGTTAACCAGCTGAGAGAGCAAGTAGCAGAACTGACGAAGCTCCTTGAAAAGAGGATCACAGAAAGGGGCTCTTCTACAGGGAACGAAGAACAACGATCTACCCTACTACATCCTCTGGGTTTTGGTCCGACACCGGCCCAAGCTGCAAATCCCACACCAGTTCCCCTCACTATTAATACCGAAAACCCCAATCAAGCTACTGACCCTCACACCAAGCCTCACGACCTACCATATGGTTCTGCGCCATTACACACTTTCATTAGCCCAAACGGTAACCCTGTACCCTTTCCACAATACGACTTACCTCCAGGATATTTCCCTCCTCTGTTCACTAACCCCCAAGATAGAAATACTCCACAGCTGGTAAATCCCCAAGTTCTAAACCCTACCTAAATGACCATTCCACCAGTCAATCAAGCTCTAGAGCCTCAAACCACCCAAACTCAAATAACCCAAACGGCCCAGCCGATCCATATTGCCCAAGTGATAGCCCAACCACAGGGTCCTACACTAAACACAGACCTGATGAATCAAGCTCATTCGACTACACCTTTTTACCCATATTACAGTTACCCGTATAGGTATATGAACTCTTATGCCGCCAACCCACAAGGTATGACTCAAACGACAAACACGGTTGTCGATCTTAGCGCAGCCACAGCTTCTCAACAAAAAGGGAAGATGGAAATCTTAGAGGAGTGATTACGGATTGTGGAAGGTGCGGAAGGCCATGGTTTAACAGAAGCTTCTGAACTTTTCTTGGTTTCGGATGTTATCATCCCACCAAAATTCAAAATGCCAGATTTCGACAAGTATCAAAAAATAACCTTCCCTCGGAATCATCTCACAATGTATTGCCGAAAGATGGCCTTATATGCCTCCGATGACAAGCTGTCGATACATTGCTTTCAAGACAGCCTAGCTGGGGGTGCACTCACTTGGTACACGCATTTGGAGCGATCACGTATTCATTGTTGGAAGGACCTGGCAGATGCCTTCCTGAAGCAGTATAAGTATAACCTAGACATGGCGCCTAATAGAATTTAACTCCAAAACATGATGAAGAAGGACAATGAGACATTCAAGCAGTATGCACAATGCTGGCGTGAGACGGCTGTACAAGTGGATCCTCCACTCTCAGCAAAAGAGGTAGTGGCAATGTTTGTTGACACGATCCAGTCACCTTTCTACGATAGGATGATTGGCAGTGTTTCATCCAATTTCTCTGATATTGTTCTTATTGGAGAAAGAATAGAGAGCGGTCTAAGAATAGGGAAAATTTCCCGAAGCCCGTCTAGGGAACCCACTGCAAGAAGACCGACGCCAGGTAAGGGAAGAAAGAGAGATAGAGAAACCAACTCCATCTCTTACGACCAAAGGAGGACCCAGTCAAGATCACAAGGCCCTGCCACTTTCTAAACTGCGCCATACCCATATATGGCTATTGTTGCCCACAGCCAGATCCCTTATCCTACCTCACCACAAGCCCACTTCCGTCCGCCCGTCATCAGAGCACCAAATCCACAACCAATGCCATATCGTCCCCCCAACAATGGTCTCAACCCCCTAATCCAAATCAAAACCAAAGGATATCAAACAATGAACGTACCTCTGTTCAATTTGACCCAATTCCTATGACCTACACTGAACTTCTACCTTACCTTATTTTAAATTCCCTTGCAGTCCCTTGTCCTGCTAAACCTTTGGAACCTCCCTACCCTAAGGGGTATGATCCAAATGCCTGGTGTGATTATCATGCTGGGGCACCCGGGCACTCCACGGAAAATTGTATGGCCTTAAAGTATAATGTACGACATTTAATCAAAGCCAATTGGTTAAATTTTCAAGAAGGTATTCCAAATATAGCCACAAATCCCTTACCCAACCATCAAGGTTCAGGGATTAATGCTGTGGGAGAGGATGAGGAGTACATGATAAATATCTCTGACATTAAGACACTGTTGAAGGAGATTCATGCCCAATTATTCAAGAAAGGTTTGGTTGGAGAACCTTGGGGCTGTCAAAACGATGATGAGCATACTATAGGCCACCAATATTTCTATGAGGTCCTTCAAGGACTCATGGATAGTCATATCTTCCAAGTCTATAGGCATCATGACAGTGATATGAACATGGTTCAAGGGAAATCAGAAATGTCAGCTCTAAAGCCACTGGTAATTTACTACACCAAGAACCCCTCAACGACTATAACTCTTATCCATCAGCCTGTCACAATCCAAACACCTGCCCCTTTACGTTCAAAGATTCTCGCGTTGTTCCTTAGAAATATAATGTGGAAGTAATAGCTGAAAGCTCAGAAATAAATGACCCATTTTTGTCAAACATATTAGGGGTAGGAAAAATGACCCGGAGCGGTCGAATTTACGCCCCACCAGAATTGAGGAAAGAACCAAGCCCAGTGATCGGAGGTGGTAGTAGTGGAAAGGCCAAGTTGGTCAAAGGAGACATTGATGGGGAAATCAAAAGAGCAGTGACTGGTGAGGAAGCTCAGGAATTTTTGAAATTTATTCATCAAAGTGAATACCAAGTGATAGACCAGCTGAACAACACCCCCACAAAGATTTCCCTCTTATCACTTCTACTGAATTTTGAGCCCCGTCGAAAGGTTTTGATGAAAGTTCTTAATGAGGCTCATGTGACACATGACATCCCTATCGACAAGTTTCAAGGAATAGTGGGGCACATCACTGCTGACAATTACCTATCATTTACAGATGACGAGATACGTGTAGAGGGAATGGGGCACAATAAAGCCCTCCATATCTCAGTTAAGTACCGAGATCACATATTGGCAAAGGTACTTATTGACAATAGTTCATCTTTAAATGTCATTGCCGAAATCGACGTCGGCCAAGCTCCCATTTGATGGGACTCATATGAAGCCAAGCATCATGGTAGTGTGAGCATTCGATGGAACTTAAAGAGAAGTCATGGGTGAAATTGAGCTTCTAATTCAAATAGGGCCATGCACTTTTCAGGTTTTATTCAAAGTAATGGATATTATGCCCGCATATGCCTCTTGGGATGACCTTGGATCCATTCTGCTGGGGTGGTCCCCTCCACTCTATACCAAAAGCTAAAGTTTTTCATCGATAATAAGCTAATTATCATTTTTGGTGAAGAAGATTTTCTGGTCAGTAAAACCCTGTCCACTCCTTACATTGAAGCAGCAGAAAAGGCACTCGAAACTTCCTTTCAAACTTTAGAGATTTCCAACGCCGCCTATGCAGGAGAAGGGGCTGCAATGCTAAAGGCCTGAATATTGAGCGGACCTCTGACGATGACAAAGATGATGTTATAGAAATGGTATCAACTTGGGAGAGGCTTAGGTCCCAGCCTGAAAGGAAGAACAGATCTGGTGTATCTTCCAGAAAATAAAGACAGGTATGGTTTGGGATACCAACCTTCAGCAGCCGATCAAAGAAGGGTAACGGAGGAAAAAAAAGAGAGAAGGATTGCCCGTTTAGAAGTTCGTGAGCCCCGTATTGCGAGAGCCCCTTTATGTGACCTCTACCAGAGCTTCCGAAGCACGGGTTTGGTGCTTCATGATCAAGTGGCCGCTATTGAAGACAGTCCTTGTGAAGATACGAGCTTTGTGATCCTCTATCCGCCAGGAAAGGACCTTTGTAACTAGGAAGCCATCGAGCTCCCCATGACTTTAAATTCTCTACCAAAGTAATTGGCATAACTTTAATGACTCGTTGACCCCATTGCCATGCCCAAGGCTTTGGGGTATTTCTTTATAATAGGGGTGAACACATGTTTTATTATTTTAAGCTTTCGACAATAAATACGTGTTGAATTCCAATCTCTATTCTCATACTTTCCTTATCTTTGCATTGATTCTTTTTTTCTTTCTTTTCTCTTTTCTTTATTGATCAATCGTTTGTTTCTTTTCATTCACCAAAGTAACATGAATAAACACAGATCCAGAGATGTCCCTCTCGAGAATAATAAGCTCGTAATCCCATTTCATGACTTTGACCACCTGGTTGACTATGCTGACGAGGAAGGTGAAGAAGTTTATGATTCTTCCCCCAAATTAGCAAGGTTATTAGAACAAGAGGACAAATAAATTCAACTTCATCTAGAGATAGTTGAGATTATTAATTTGGGGGATAAGGAGGATAAGAAGGAAGTCAAGATCGGTACATCATTGAGTAAGGAGCAAAGGGAAGAACTGATTAAGCTGTTAATGGAATTTCAAGACATCTTTGCTTGGTCTTACCAAAACATGCCCGACCTCGATACTAGCATTGTCAAGCATAAATTACCCCTGAAGCCAGACTGTCTTCCGATAAACAAAAACTACGCCGGATGAAACCAGAAATGCTCTTGAAAATCAAAGAAGAAGTTAAGAAGCAGTTTGATATTGGGTTCTTAGCAGTGGCAAAGTATCCTCAATGGGTAGCAAATATTGTCCCTGTCCCAAAGAAGGATGGGAAGATGCGAATGTGCGTAGACTATTAGGATCTGAATAGGGCTAGTCCCAAAGACGATTTTCCTCTGCCACAGATTGATGTCTTGGTTGATAATACAGCCCAACATTCCATCTTTTCATTCATGGATGGTTTCTCTGGGTATAACCAGATTAAGATGGCATCTAAAGATATGGAGAAGACCACGTTTATCACCCTATGGGGCACTTTTTGCTACAAAGTAATGTCTTTCGGTTTGAAAAACGCTGGGGTAACCTACCAAAGGGCGATGGTGACCCTCTTCCATGACATGATGCACAAGGAAATAAAGTTTACGTGGATGATATCATTACCAAATCTAGAACTGATGAAGAGCATATTGTTGATATGAGAAAACTTTTTGAAAGGCTAAGGAAATTTAAGCTCAGGTTGAACCCGGCCAAGTGTACCTTTGACGCAAGATCAGGAAAACTATTAGGGTTCATTGTAAGTGAGAGAGGAATAGAAGTTGATCCTGACAAGGTCAAAGCAATTCTCGAAATGCCTCCTCCCTATACAGAAAAAGAAGTCTGAGGGTTCTTAGGAAGGTTGAACTACATTGCTCGATTTATCTCATAATTGACAGCAACCTATGAACTGATCTTTAAGTTACTTCATAAGAACCAACTGGGGCAATGGAATAAAGATTTTCAAATGGCTTTTGAGAAGATAAAGAAGTATTTATGGGAGCCACCGATCTTGGTATCGCCGACTCCTGGGAGGCCACTTATCTTGTATCGGACCGTGTTGGATGAATCTATGGGTTGCGTATTGGGGCAACATGATAAGATTGGGAAGAAAGAACATGCCATTTACTACCCGAGCAAGAAGTTCACTGACTACGAAATGAGGTATTCATCTCTAGAGAGAACTTGTTGTGTATTAGCATGGGCAGCCCGACGTTTAAGGCAATATATGCTAAGTCACACTACTTGGCTAGTTTCCAAAATGGACCTTGTCAAGTACATGTTTGAAAAACCTGCCTTGACCGAAAGAATCGCTCGATGACAGGTCCTATTAACTGAATATGACATAATCTATGTCACTTAAAAATCCATAAAAGGGGGTGCTCTGGCAGACTACTTAGCCCATCAAGCCATAAGTGACTACCAACCCATGCATTTTGAGTTCTCAGATAAGGATATCTTGGCATTGTTTAATGAAGAGGATACCTAGAAAGACAAATGGGTTTTGAAATTTGATGGAGCTTCTAATGCACTGGGGCATGGGATTAGGGCCATCCTGATCTCACCAAATAAAGAATTCATCCCTGTCTATGCCAGACTTTGTTTTGACTGTACTAATAACATCACAAAATATTAGGCATGCTCTCTGGGGATCCAAGCAGTATTAGATGCAAAAGTAAAGAAGTTAGAAGTCTTCGGGAATTCCGCCCTGGTCATTCACCAACTAAAAGGCGAATGGGAGACTAGGGACAACAAGTTAATTCCTTATCAAGCTTATATCAAGGAGCTAATCAAGGAATTTGATAATATCTCTTTTCACCATATCCCCCGGGATGACAATCAAATGACTGATGCTTTGGCCACCCTTGCATCAATGTTTAAACTGAGCAATGACTGTGATATGCCCCTCATTGAGATAGAGAAGCATGATAAGCCCGCGTACTGCCAAGTAATAGAAGAGGAGTCAGATGGCAAACCATGGTATTATGATATCAAAAGATATATTCAAAGTCAGGAATACCCTGAAGGCACTATAGAAAATGACAAAAGAACCCCCAAACGGCTCGCAATGAGTTTCTTCTTAAACGATGATGCTCTTTATAAGAGAAATCATGACTCTGTCCTCCTTCGTTGCGTTGATACTGTTGAAGCAAACAAGATCATGGTAGATATCCATGAAGGATCCTTTGTAACTCACACCAATGGGCATGTCATGGCAAGAAAGATCTTGAGGGCTGGATACTATTGGATAACCATGGAAGCTGACTATTTCGCCTATGTTCGAAGGTGTCACAAGTGTCAGATATACGTTGACCATATTCATGCACCCCTATCATCCTTGAATGTCTTATCGGCATCGTGGCCCTTCTTAATGTGGGGCGTGGATGTCATTGGACCTATTGAGCCAAAAGCCTCGAATGGTCATCGTTTCATCTTAGTCGCCATTGATTATTTCACCAAGTAGGTGGAGGCAGCTTCGTACACCAATGTAACAAGGAACGTTGTGGTCAAATTTGTCAAACGAGAATTGATATGTCGATATGGCTTGCCAAATCTAATTATTACTGACAATGGTATAAATCTAAACAACAAGATGATGAAAGAACTGTATCAAAGCTTTAAGATTCATCATCACAATTCCTCCTCTTTATCGACCAAAAATGAATAGAGCATTCGAGGCGGCCAATAAAAACATCAAGAAGATTATGCAGAAAATGGTTGTAACCTACAGAGATTGGAGTGAGATGCTCCCTTTCGCTTTCAAGGGTATCGTACCTCAGTCCGGACTTCGAATGAGGCAACCCCTTTCTCTCTAGTTTATGGCATGGAAGCAGTCTTACCCATTGAGGTAGAAATTCCCTCTCTTAGGGTGATCATGGAAGCAAAGTTGGAAGAAGCCGAATGGGTCCAAGCTCGACATGACCAATTGAACTTAATAGACGGGAATAGGTTAACCACTCTTTGCCACGGACAGTTATATCAAAGGCGTATGAAAAGAGCTTTCGAAAAGAAAGTGCGACCTCGACAATTTCATGAAAGAGATTTGATCCTTAAGAAAATTTTGCCAATGCGAAAGGACAACCGGGGCAAGTGGACACCTAATTATGAGGAGCCGTATATCGTAAAGAAAGCCTTTTTCGGAGAAGCCTTGATCCTCACTGACATGGACGACAAGGATCTGTCGATGCCCATAAATACAGACTCAGTCAAAATGTACTTTGCCTAAAAAGGGCACCAAAGAAAAGAAAAAGAAAAAGTGAAATAGTGCTCGCTAGGCTGAAAACCTAAAAAGGCGGCCTAGGCAAAAGTTAGAGCGATCCGGTGAGTCGAAAACCTGAAAATGTGGCTCAGGCAAAATTTAAGGTCAAATGTTTGACAACATGGCTAAATTTCTCTTGTAAGAAAGTACAAAACCAGATTAGAGCATACAGATCATGATCGAATCACTTCTCAAAAACAAAGTCGAAGAGGGAACTTGAGGTCATGATATAGGATTAATATGCGTGTTGGTCTCAGAGGTTCACTAGAAGATCAGCAAGCTTTCCTTGTTTCATCCATTACCAACCTTTGTATTTTGTTCCCTTTACTTTCCCTACTTCCCTCTCCCTGTACCTACTCAACTCATTAATAAATTTCACCCTTTTTTGACACGTGTTTATATTGTGAATTTCATTGATATATGAAAAGACATGTGTTTTCCTTAGCAAATAAAATAAAAAATAAAGTCGTGGGAGGCAAGATGCTCCTATTGCTCGATCTCACATCAGGCGATCATTATGAAGACTGAGCCTAGACACGCTCTTTGAAGCTAGAATTTCCTCATTTGTTCTGTTCAGTCATGAGTCGCCTCAAGTCTGTAGGGATGATGGTTCTATGGGGAGTCTCCTCAGATTCCTATTTATTTTGTCTTTGCACTACTTACCCCTTTTCTGCAGGTTGTTGTAGCAAACGATCATGTGGAGTCTCGCCACCTCATTCAATTTCTTCTCCCTAGTGGAATCACAACCGTCAAAGTTAGCATATCAAAATTTATTTCAATGGCACTTCCTAAAGACTCTTCCTCAATTGCCAAAATTGTCACCTTTAAATTTCTGCGCTGCCTAGGATGGGCACCTTTAAATTTCTACACCGCCAAGGATTGGCACCTTTAAATTTCTGCACTGCCTGGGATGGGCACCTTTAATCTTCTTTCTTGTTGTTGAAGTTGGCATTCTTTTAAGTTTTCATCGCCTAGGATAGGCACTTTTAAATTTCTTGTTGCCGAAGTTGGCATTATTTTAAGTTTCATCGTCTAAGATGTGCACTTTTAAATTTCTTTCATCACCTAGGATGGGCACTTTTAAATTTCTTGTTGAGTTTCATCGCCTAGGATGGGCACATTTAATTTTCTTTCATCACCTAGGATCGGCACTTTAAAATTTCTTGTTGAGTTTCATCGCCTAGGATAGGCACTTTTAAATTTCTTGTTGCCGAAGCTGGCACCCTTTTAACCTTTTGTCGCCAAGGATTGACCCTTCTATGATTTTTGTTTGTCGAAGCTGGCACCCTTGCCTAGGATGGACACTTTTATGGTTTCTTTTTGCCAAAGCTGGCACCCTCTCAAGTTTTCATTGCTTAGGGTGGGCATTTTTATGTTTTCTCCGTCGTCGAAGTTGGCACCCTTCTAAGCCTTTGTCGCCAAGGAATGGCCCTTTTACGATTTTATTGCCAAAGATGGCACCCTTCTAAGCTTTTGTCGCCAAGGATTGGCACTTTTATGATCTTTTGTTGTTAAAGCCGACACTCATTTAGGCTTTTATCACCAAGGATTGGTTCTTTCAAGTTCTCTCATTGCCTAAGCTGACACCTCTTTAAGTTTCCATTGCACCTTTTAAGCTTTCTGTTGGCCTTAGTTGGCAACACTTTAAGTTCTCATTGTCAACGTTGGCACTCTAAAGACCTTTGTATTGCTAGAGCTGGCATTGTTTGAGTCTTCTGTTTGCCAAACTCGGCACTTCTTCAAACTTTTATCACCAAAGCTGGTGTTCTTAAGTTTTTCTCATCATCAAAGTTATCGTTGTTTAAGTTTTCTGTTTGTCAAAGTTGACACCTCTTTAAACTTGCTGCTGTTAAGATCCTGGTTAAAGGAATGGCGTTCACATCTTTACTTCCTCTCCACGATATAAATGAATCCTTCATATTTTCACGAAAAGAAAGTAAAGAGGGGCAGCTATGAACATATTTTTTTCATTTAATCAGAATTTTAAATAAAGAGGATAATTTTAAAAATAAAAAGTAACATCATCCACTTCCCTTTGTTCCCACGGCAGTGCAGAGAGGAGTTGTTAAGCACCATGGGAATGGAAGACCATCCTAGAATGAAGGAAAACAAGTTGTAAAGTCTCAATCATGCATAAATAATTCATCAGAAAATTGAGTTTAAAAACTCAAGCAATATGCTGCAGGGGGGGTTTTTTTTCATAGACAAAGAATAGAGCATTACCCCCACCCTCATCAAACCAACAAATTCTAAGGAAAAACCTCCACCATCATCAAACCAACACATTCAATCAACATCACAGGCCACAACAAAAATTTTAAACCCAAACATCAGACAGAGATCAAAAGAAAACAAAGAAACAGAGGAACACAGATCAGAAAAGGATCCTTCAAGCACTCTCTGGTATCTCTCTCTCCCTCTCACGGTCTCTCCCTCTCTGCTCTCACAGTCTCTTTCTCTCTCTCTCTCTCTCTCTCTCTCTCTCTTACTTTTAGATTCTTTTTCTCTCTCTACCCCTTATCTCTAACTGCCCCATCCCCCTTTGTTTCAACTACTACCTTTTTCCTTCTTTTGTTTTTAGGTTTTTCAATGGGCCTCAAATAGTGAGGCCCATTTTTTTACATTTCCTTTCTTTTTTTTAAAAAAAAGCAAGTAGTTTCCTATTTTATGATAAAATTCTAAAAATAAAATCCATTAAGATCTAAACATTCCTTTTATAAAAATAAATAATCTGTTTATGCTAAGTCAGAATCTTATAAGTAATGAAATCACTTTTGCCTACATCAGCTTAATAAGATCTTGAAGGTTTGTACAAGTGCGAAGTACTTCGCCTTGTATTTTTCCTTCCTCATGAATTTTCTTCTATTATTAAAATTAAAAACAATTTTTAATGTAATTTTAAATATTTTAGCATCATTTCAAAATTAATTCCCTAGAACTACGTGGCCCTGATTTCTCAATATGCTTGAAAATACGTAGGAGCGGGAATAATTCCTGTCAGGCCCACTTTCTCGTTATTAATTTCCATGTCTCCGTTATTATCTCGATTAATTTTATATTTTTTAAACATTTTAAAACCATATTGTCCCAATGAGGTTAATTTAGATGAGACGTCTTGTTAATCTCATGTTTTTCAATATTTTATTTAAAATAGTATTTTCTTAAAAATGATGTTAATTTAGACGAGACGTCTTGTTAATCTCATGTTTTTAATATTTTATTTTAAATAGTATTTTCTTAAAAATAAGGTGAGATGTCTTGTTAATCTCATGTTTTCAATATTTTATTTAAAATAGTATTTCTTAAAATGAGGTTAATTAGGACGAGACGTCCTGTTAATCTTTAGTTTTGTTAATCAACTTTATTTTATTCTGTCTCATTTAATTTTATTTTACTCTTTAAATTTTATGTATAAATTAAGATTAATTTGGATGAGACGTCCTGTTAACCTTTACTCTCACTCTGTTTGCTTTTTCTTACTATCATTATTTTGTCAAGTTTTTTTTATCTCGTTGCTTTGTCGTTTCTTACTGTCCCTGTTGTGTCTAGTTTCTTTCTGTCACTGTTCCGTCAAGTTTCTTACTGTTGCTGTTTGGTATTTTACTGTAACTGTTTAATTAAATTGTTTGATTTAAGATTAATTTAGAGGAGACGTCCTCTTGATCTTATTTCAAGCTCTCTCGTCTATTTTGTTTGTTCATTTTTAAAGAAGTTAATATAATTTCTAAGCTACTTATAATGCGCGCTATCAATTTGAGGTTACCATTTTATAACGGATAGTTGTGAGGTGCTAATACCTTCCTCACCTGTAATTCGACTCCCGAACTTAGAATTTCATTTTATGACTAGTGCTTTAAAAGAGGTTTTCTCGATATTTTATGTAACATCCTAGGTTAATTTAATCATTTTTCGCCATAAATTTCTCGCGTTTAATAAAAAGTTAGATCTTAATATAAAATAATATTTACTTCCCTCGATAAACAACCCACTCGGCCTTGATGTAAAATAATATTTACTTCTTTTAGTTACATTCCAAATAATAAAATCATACTCAGTATAAACAAAACCGATCGGAAACACATCCTTTAATAAAGTGGAGTTGAAAGCAGCAGGAGAAGAAGAAGAGGAAGAAGACAGGGGGTCATTCGCTTAAGCGATCGCCGACTCGCTTGAGCGAATGCCACACACTAAACCTGAGCGAGTAGGACGCACACGGAGACTCAAGTCAGAGTTTCACTCGGCAAAAGGGTTTCACTCGGGAAACACTTAACTTTTATTTACTCGGGCATACCACGCTTGACTCATTCCTACGCTTCACTCAGAAAGGTCCACTCGGTCACCGCTCACTCGGGGATAACGTAACCTCCTTCACTCGGTAAGAGGTTCTCTGGGTATCCCCACTCGGAAAATACCCCATCCTTACGTCACTCGGGAGAAGCTCTCTCGGCCACAATTCATTCGGAAACCTTTTCACCTTCGCTCGGAAGCACTCAAATTTTCACTTGGAAACATTCTACTTTTCATCACTCGGAACATTCTCCCGGCCAATCTCACTCGGGACATTCTAATCTTCCACCCAGGAGGGGGTCTCTCAGTTATTCTTCACTCGAAAAAGGAACGAGGAATTCCCACAGAGATAAAACGGACATCAAACCGACCGGCCCTCGCTCAAACACGAATAAATCCTCTCGGGCAAGATTCGCCCGGTAATCGGCTTTGCTACAACAAACACATGAAAATTAATATCAATCATCTAACAACATAAATTCACATTCATTCCATTAACAAATCAACTCACACTTAGTTCCACCCTCGGAAAACTCATTATATATATATATATATATTACACTATTTATTCAAATTCACTCGGCCTTGGCATCGACCTCCCGCTTGGCGCGACTCCCGGGCTCCGACCTCCTCCCCGTCACTGGTTACTAAATTGAAAACAACAGCAAGGGTGAGTGTTTAGCATTATAATTAATCTAGAACAGAATAAAATATGAGTATAAACTCTATCTGATTCTTTATCTTCAGATTGTACATTACACTCGGCCTTTTACTCACACTCGGCACTTTACTCACATTCTGCAATATATGCATTAACACTCGGCTTTAGAGTAATTCATACTCAGCAGTGTAACAATTCTCCTTCGACAATCTTAACAAGTAACATTCAGCAAGTAATTTCAACTCAGCAAATATAACAATTTTCCACTCAGCAAATATAACAATTTTCCACTCGGTAAATATAACAATTTTCCACTTGGCAAATATATCAATTTTCCACTCAGCAATTACCTCAAATCGTTCAGCAATGACTTAAACTTTCATTCAACAATTATGACCAATTTAACACTCGGTAATCATGATAATTCATGCTTAGCAATTATAATACTTCATACTCGGCAATTATATTCAACCTCATTCAGCAAATACAACAAGTTACACTCGTCAAATACAACAGATTGGCCCTCAGCAAATACAACATCATACTCATCAATTTTCACTCGGCAGTTTACTCATTAATACTTGGCATTATGGTAATTCACACTCAGTGTTATGACAGTTCTCATTCGACAATTTTCACAAGTAACATTCGGCAAGTATAACAATTTACCACTCGGTGAATATAACAATCACTCGGAAATATGTGAAATTACACTCGGCAATCACATCAAATCACTCAGCAATTATAGCAATTTGAACTTGGCAAATATAACCACTTGTTCAGCAATTACAACAGACTGCACTCGGCAAACACATCACAACCACTAATTCATCAATTATCACAACTGACTCTCAGATAAATTTTTGACGCCTAGTATCCGGATACTAAAGGATCGACCTTCAGCTGGGAGTCTAACTTGATATCCCGTGAACCCGACTTGGTTCACTGGGCCCGACTTGGCTCCCCCTCAACCACTGGGTCAAAGACCTCTGGGTAGCTTAACTGGGTCCGACTTGACCACTGAAGCCAAAAACAGGGTAGTTCATACCGTTGGTCGTCCTTCACCATATAATCACATTCCATCATATAAACAAACATATCATTCCGATTACCACTTACAACTGTCAGAAACTGACCTGTGCTCACAGCGTAGGGCGACCGACTCGTCAAGCCCCTCAACATAACATACCAATTACCACAACCATCACTTATTTCATGCCATTGTAAGCCATACACACATACATGCATACACATACAACTCAGCATTAAATATTTCCAGCTCATGACATGATTAACTCAACCACACACCCGATCTTCAACTGATCGGTGTACACAGTCACACACGTACAAACATGGGCACGCAACAACATTCAATAACATTTTCTTACCCTGTTCATACCGTTCAATGACTCGGATGGGAAATAAGTCCTATTCAAATTAATCATAACCCGAACACCCCCCTTACCTCGGTTCCAAGCTTCTATAATCTGCTACTGGTGTCGGTTACGCCCTCTTAGCATAGGGTTCATAGCTTCTCCTCCGAACGCAGCACCAGCACCTTCACTGCTACCTATGGGTCGGAATACAAACCCGTTAGCTTCACACTCTCAGCTCTAAGAGCCTCCATCGAGCTCACACCCACCAGAGGAGTGGAGAACAGGCCCACACACAGCCATGCATGGCCACACGGTTACCAGAGGAACGAAGGGATAAGGACCCACAAACAAAACGGATCAGTGGACTCACCTGAGGCCACGGTCACAGAAAATGAGCCCAACACTTGGTTTCGATACAAATGAGATCCTCTCCTGGAACATGCAACCCAGCAACGCGAGAGGAGAAATGAAGAAGAAGGAGAACAGACCAAGGAAGAAAAAGAAGAAGTAGTTCTCGTAAAAATGAAGAGGGAGAGAGAGAGAGTTTCCTTTTATACAAGGCTTAGGCGCAAGACATCCTTTTTCCCCTTACTTCATTTGCATTCTCATTAAAAGTTTTTGATTAATTTCACCATATTGGGCCCTTTTATAATTAACCAACCAACTACACTTATTTACTTTCACAACGTCTAATCATCCATAATTATCTAATACTTCATAAGAGTATTAACCCGATCTGGATACCCGCCAACCGGTATCCTGGCATAGTGTCCCCACCTCGGTAATCCGAGCTAACGCTTGAGGGATCGGACAATTCATCCGTTCTCACATCCTGGTTACGTATATCCATTTGCCTCAGTCAATATAAGAGGTTGATCCGGACTATAATTCCGAGTTAGGCACTCTCCTCACACCGGTTAGTCCAAGACCACACCGGGCACACCGGATAAGCATCAGTTACAAGACAGTACGCCTTTGACCGTTCTCCCATGTGCAACCGATCTTCAACACCGTTTGGTCCTCACGTCTGAGACCGGTCCGACACCGGATTTCTTGACCCCGGTTCAGGCAGATCAAATATTAAATAAATCTCTAAAATATTTGCTAATATTTTTCACTCTTTATAATCTTTATTAAAATACCAGGAATGTTACATTTTAACCTTTAAAAAATAATGGTGGCGACTCCCTGTTTTCTTTTCGAAAGGATTGTTTTCTTTTCGAAAGGATTTCGAAACTCGTTTTATTTTTAAGGGTCGATCATCCCGTCGCGATCTCGGTCGTGATAATCTACAATATGACATTGTTGAAATAAATCATACTAGACCTTATGGTGACTATGACATTGTCAATCCACAATATGACAGAGTTGAAGTAGATCACGATGTGAGGCACAAGTTGAATTGGTTATCCCATTTTGATAACTCTACAATTATAGCTCTATCAATTTCATATCATCTATGAAATCATTAATTTCAGTCATCTCACCTAAGAATTTCAATCATTAATTTCATTTCCCCTCCTTTCCTTAAAAACTCTAACAAAGTTGAAATCTCTAAGAATAAACCATGTCATGTCTTCAAATAAAATTTTTTATGTTCCATTATTATCATGGGATTGTGTTCACTTGATAAGATATGTGTTAACAAGTTAATAATGTTTTTTTGGTAGAGATTTAAAAATAAATTCATATTATAAATTTTAAAAAAATCTTATAGAAAGAGCTAAAAAAAATATGGAAAAAGATGTTATTATAAGAAGGAAGAAGAACTAAAATATATTATCTGAATTATTTGAATCCTTTCTTAGGAAGTGGGGCAGACTCGATTCAAGGCACGGTGACTTTGTTTGCATTGTTTCACGTTTCAATTTGCAATCAATTCCATAATGTACAACCACAATTTATGTCTTACATGGAATCTAATGGGATCCACCTCAATTAAGAGGATAGGGAAAAAATTACTATTTATTTCCTTGGTCCTATATTTTTGCATGCTTTCTTAATCATATTTTTTAAAATTTAGGTAGGAATTGAATACTTGTTTAAATGCTCACAAGCTAGTCTTTCTTTGACACTAGTTCATCAGTTTGAACCAAAAAAGAAAAAGAAAAAGAAAACAACTTGGTAAGAATAATAGAAAAAATGGAAACTTCACGGTAACATTTTTTTATATATATAATTGATGAATTATATGGAGGAAAGTAATATGAGAGAAACAAATAGGAGAGAAAGAAATAAGGTTGAAATAGAAAAAAACATATATTGTTTGGATGGATAAAAATGTTGGATCTTTTGTATTTTAAAAGAAACTAAGTTTTATATTGTTTGGACTTAAGAATTGTTGAGAGTTTATATACTAATGTATATGTAAAAGTTATAAATATGAAGAAGAAAAAAGTGTTGGGACCTTATGTACCTGAGTCTAAACATAATGTTAAAAACTTTATTTCAAATTGATGGATTTTCTCCTTCTGTACATGTTGATATTAAAAAATGATTTTTGTTTTAGATTACTGTTATAACACTCATGTTATTGAATAAATATTTTCCAAAAACACATCAAATCTTCTTCCTTTCTATAATGAGTTTCCTTATAATTCTTGTTAGTTTTGGTCTAACCCTTTTGGGTAGATAAATGTGTTGTATCCCAAGAGATTTCACGATTTAGCGAATAAATCATCGTAAGATAGTGTCAACACATGCTTCTGGCTTTTTGATTTTTTATTATTTTTAAACAAAACAAAAGGGAAATAAGTTAAACAAATTCTCTCAATTTATTTGGTTCGGTATAAAGGAGAATAGAAATAAATAAATAATATAAAGAATGTTGGGCATTAATTAAAAATTAAAAGATATATTGTTTGTATGGATAAAAATGTTGGATATGTTAAATCCTAAAAGATACTAAGTCTCATATTGTTTGAACTTGAGAGTTGTTGAGAGTTTACATACCAATGTATAAATAAGATTTATAAATATGAAAGAAAGTGTTAGGTCATTGTGCACATTAGTCCAAATATGATGTTGAAAACATTAATTCAAATTGATGGATTTTTCCCTAATGTGCATATTGGTATTAAAAAAATGTTTTTTATTTTTTGAAGTTTTATTTATTATTTTGGACTTGTCTTAAAACCCTTATTTTTCTAGTTTTAAATTTTGCATTGAAGGGTTACCGTTATAACACTCATGTTATTGAACAAGCATGTTTTCTCATCAGATGTATTTCCTGTCATTTTTTCAAACTGCCATCAATGGAACAAGTTTGTCCTTCTGCAAAGAGACACTTTTCTATGATATGTCTGTCTTTAAGCGAATGTCAGTCATGCCCTTTCACTTCTTATTTAAAACACTTAATTACATTTTCCAAAAACACATCCAATCTTCTTCTCTTCTTCATCTAGTTTACTTAAAATTCCTGTTAGTTCTAGTATGGCCTTTTTGGGTTGTTGGGTCTATTTTATTCTGAAATATTTTGTGATTCAGTGAATAAATTCTTTTAAGACAATGTCAACACACGCCTCAAGCTTCCTAATTTTTTATTATTTTCTATAAAAAAAATAAAAAGGAAATGAGTTAAACAAATTATCTTTATTTATTTGGTTTGGTATAAAAAAGAATAAAAATAAATAAATGAAATTATATAAAAATTTGGCTATTAATTAAAAATTAAAATAAAGCTTTTAAAATCTGATTTTTCACATACATTTTTTATTAATATATTTATATTATTTAAAAATTGAAAACTTTTTCTCTCTATTTCATCACTACAAGGGAAGGATTGTCTAACTCCTTAATCAAAATAGAGCTTATTTCATATTGGAGTTGATTGGTTATCCTCAAGGTAACAATAATAAGGGAGAGATACGATGAGAATAGAAGGGGGGATAAAATAAACTATATGACAAATTTTTTTATTGATATAATGACAATTATTGTTTATAGAAAGCAAAAGAAATGTTAGATGAATGTGTGAGAAAGTGGGGATGTATACATTAGAGTTGATGTGAGAGTGAATACAACTTTAACATTACATCATGCATTTATACCGTGTTTCCCACCCTCCACTTTCAGATAATGCATTATCTAAGGCTACTTCCTAACTAATCTATTCTAATCTATTATTTGGTCCAGACATGAAGGTAACTAGTGATAGTAATAGGGTGGGGTGTGGTTAAGTTTAAGTCTTCCCGACCACAACCCTATAAAATTAGGGCGGATTTATACGCCAGTATAAAAGAGACGAGATTGAAATTATGTAACTTAAACTCATCTCCTCTAGTTGCTGTGAGGTTCGGAGAAACCTGTAGATTTTATGTTTTACGATATTTTTTAATTTTCATTATTTTAATAACATATATATATTAATCAAAGTAATATTTTAAAAAATTTAAAAATAAAAATATATTTAAGAGCAATGTCATATTTTAAGAAAAATATATTAATGTATTATTATTAACTAATATTATTAATCTGGTCCTGATACCGGTCCATGCGCTATACGATAATTACTATATGTTGTTTAGGACCGCTATCCGCATAGTTTAGTGTCACAACACCAACATGCCGGTATTACACGTAAGGTCACAGAATTGACTCTGGTATAAGTCATTCCCTCAATAACGAAAAGTCAAAGTTGACCTATGTATTAACATATTGAACAAGTAACCTGCAAAGTGGGTGTTTGGTAGGTAGAGCCGTTTGGAAACATCTCGTTAGTCTTTCTGCAAGGGATCAGAATAGTAGTGACATACGTGAAACTTAGGGAGCATGAAGGCTCTTCCGTTACCTCCAAGTATAAATACGCATGAATCAACGTAAGGTCGAACATTATCTCTCAAACTTAGGCTTAAGCTTTGATATTCCTTTTGAATATTCACTAACTTGAGTGTCGGAGGTGACAACCCTTTCGCTCCACAACGCGTAAGGCTGATGGTTTGGTACGAGGAATCACTGCAAGACTTTTATTTCCCGCTGAAATAAAAGATATAATAATGGATCCTCACTGTACTGGTGTAAAACACACATGTATAAATAAATATTAAGGACTGTTATGAGACCAACCCTTACACTCCGACCTAGACCAGTTTAATTATAATTAAAATTAATTAACTTTTATACCAAATTGGTTTAAAATGAGTATTTATATTCTCATATCCATTCCATTTTCAAATCAAATTAAAATAAATTTCTCGGATCAAAATAAAAAATGACATGAATCTTTATCTCCAAATTCAAACCTCATTTTGATCCCTATTTATATATATCTAACCTCGTGCCAACTAGTCTAAGTTGGTTAATTTTTGTAAAAACCAGTAATGCGGCTGCATTAAACAGGACAGGTCAACCAACTTGTCTTTTCTCTTTCATGTCAAAACACCATCATTTCATTTAAGTGGATAAAATGGAGGTGACATTGAAATATGTTCATTTTAAATTAGGGTAGTTATAATTATAATATTATAAAATTTTGAATCATCTAAAATTTGTAAGATATGATGATATATATCATTTTACTAATTAAAATAGAAATGATTATCACCGAGTTTAAAAACATTACTAAAGATAACTTTATGGGAGACGTCAACAGTTTCCAAAATCACAATTTGTTGAGACAAAAGCTAGCAGGAGATAATAAGGGGGTGTTTATTTAAATGTTGGAGTTGATCAAATTCTGGTTTGATCAATTTTTTAAAAAATTCTATGGTCAAACAGGGTTTTGGGTGTGAAGAAACAATAATAACATTTAAAGTTTTCTATTTTCATAACTTTGTTTTCGCAACTACATAGAGACTAAAGAAAATGGTGAAAAAGGATAAAATGGTGCAAAGACAACTCTTATAATGGTCATCAGAAGATGTCTTGTGTCCTTTGGGTTTGAGTGGGGTAAAAAAAAAGAACCTAAACATGAGTATTAGTATTTTAGTAAGTTACAGTTCACATTCAAAGAATTCAAGTGCTGCTCCTCTCTCTCACTGCTATTTGAAGATAACTGGTATTCACACAAGAAAATGATACACCAAAGAAAAGAAGAAAAAAAGATACAACTTAGATGAGGTAGAGCACCAACAACCTATGTTGGTGTGGTGCAAGGTGCCAGTGTGTTATGTGGGAGGTTAACACCACCCCCTCTAACAGAAATACTAGGGAACTTCACAGTGCTTGCCCTACTCATGAGATTTGAGTCAAGATACACAACAATCACTGTGATGTCATCGTGGAAATGCCTACGAACTCCTCTGTCGATTTTCTTCAAATCCGAATATCTCATTTCTCTCTTCTTCGCCGCTTCTTGAAGTGCCGCTTTCACCAGCTTCCGTGCACTTCCCTGAAAGAATGATGCAAAATAAAAACATGAATCCATTTTCACTACCCGGAATGGCCCATATAGGTGGTCTTTACAAAACTGTTATCTTGTTTTCATGTTGTTTATTGTTTTTCAAAGGTTTGTATATGAAACAGTAAAAACGAGGTCTTTTTTTTTGTTTTAACTGTTTCTTGTATAGTTTTTTTTTTAAAAAACAAAACATTTTCTCAAACCAAACAATCCTTTATATTTTTGTTAGAAATTTAGGAATGAAATTCTGTAACTTAGATATTGCAAGACAATCAATCATTGGATTACAATTTTCACATGGAAAAGAAACCTGTTCTACACACTATAAAGAATTTATTTTTATACAGAATTACTTTAACAGTTACTATCTTTCACTATGTCATATTCTCTAATAATTCCTCTTACTTAGACCTGTAGGCACGAATCCATAAGTTTTGATAAAATTCCATTTGCAATTGCTGCAGAAACAACCTCAAAGATTGCTTAACTGCATCTGTTCACATAAATTTAACATGCTCAACCAATATAAGTAGGTCTACACCATAACAAAATTCAATCTTGTCTATGCATGGGCTGCAATGCAGTATTACTGGTGCAGACTAGAATTCCTCCAACAAATTCATTACATAAGCATAGCAGATACTTGAAATAAATCAACAAAGAAGAAAAAAACAATTAATTGATCAGAGAGACAAAGCATGGCAATTTAAAATTTCAATAGCATGTAAAGTACTCAGCAATAACATGAATAAGAAAAAAATCAGAAAATGATCAGAATATTTTCTTTAAATTTTCAGTTTGAAGGAGCCATAAATCTATCCATTTTATTCTTATTGATGTCAGTTATATCAACACTATCAAGTATTGCCAAATTTAAATATGTATCTTACACTGCGGGGATTGTTTTGAACTATATCAACTGCTTGTTGATTGCTAAGGTGCTCCCAGAGTCCATCTGATGCGAATATAATAAACTGATCATGTGGTTGCAAATGATGTACTGATATTGATGGATCAGAGCTCAGTATTGGTCTCTTGATTGGATCACGAAGTCGAAACTTAGCATATAGTGGTTCTCTGTTGAACTCGGCCTTTTTCAAATATACATCACCAATGGATCTTGAAACCTGCAAGGAAATTTTAAAAAAAATAATTTATGATAAGGTTTTGAGGAATGAAAAGAAAGATTAAAAATAATAGTAACATTACCACTCACTGAAGATTACAAGCAACATTTATATGGTATTTGACATTATTAGATCACATTCTTACTGAATTATAGTTACTAAAACAGAACTATGGTGATAAAAATTATCCCATTCAGTCCAGCATCTAGGACATAGAAAACTGGATTGGAGAGGAATTATGCCGTAGTACTAAGAAAATTTCAACAGCTATTCATTGCAACAAATGTCCGGTTATATGAAGTCATAATGTAATACCATAGTGTAATGATATTCAATAGCATAAAACTCTAGTGAAGTTGAGAAAAATAAGCCCTTTCACCAAACAAACTTGTCACTGTTTATTTCTCTGTCCCTCTTTCCCACCCCTTCCCCGGTCTCTTTTACTACTGCACAGCATAGCTCTGTACTTCTGAAGTCATTGTCCACATTCTGAAAACTCTTTTTTTACTGATGTGAAGTCAAGTGTTTACTATAATGTTATTAAGAGATGTGAAGTGAAGTGTTTACTATAACGTTATCTAGTATGTGTACAAGTGACAGCTAGAATAGATAAATAACCAGCTCTAGCAGCAACAAAAAGCAATACTAGAAGCTACAAGTGACTTACTTGAATAAGGCCCTTCACACGCCATACATTGTGCTTTAAAACAACAATATTTGGATCATCAGGATGCATAGAATGCAGTTCCTGTCTTATAGACTCTATCGATGCATTGTGCTCAGTTGATAATTGCATGGCTAAAACCTCACCGGTTGCCTTGACTGCTCTTCCCAAAACAGCCCGGGAATCCCCAAGATTTGCTATATAAAGGGTTCCGTTACAAATAACACCAACAAGACAGCACGACCCAACAGCTGCAATTTGTGGTGCGATTGACCATTGTCTGGCTACCACTGACATGAACCCCTCTTCTGTTGCTTGGAGTGCCTTGCGAATTACATCCACTGACATTGATTGTTGCTCTGAAGTAAATCCTGAAATTTATGAAAAAAGAAAAGGAGAGCTAATATCTTTAATCAAAATTCTGTAATCAGGTGCAAAGCATGGTTCAAAACAGAAACAAACCCATCAATGACATACACGCAACTAAACAGGTACTGAAAACCACAATTTTCTTTGCGTCTTGGTTTTCAATATATCTGAAACTTTTTATAGCCTTTAATTCATTGCAAAGCTGATAGAATGACAGACAAAAAGAAAATACTGGCTTCAAGAGAATGAAACCTCACTGCCTATGGTCTAACAATTTGTCTGGTAAGGAAGAAAAATTCAAGAAAACATGAGTCTCCAATTGGCATAAACCGGTACCAAATGTGACAAAATGCCAGTCTCTTGGATATTAAAGCAAGCAACAGAATCCAAATTATCTATTCTTTTGTCTTTCTAGCTAAGTAGGGTCTAGGGGAAAAAATGGACTACATGAAGGCTTTTCTTCCCCAGGGTCTATCTAAGACAATTCCCTGTATTTGCTTTTTGTCCATTTCAAAGACAAAATTGACTATAAGAGGCTTGGAACCAGAAGGCAGAGAGCTTAAAGAACTAACTTAAAGTTGAAGAATTTATTGTCCAGTTGAAGTCATGAAGTAAAATCTACATCAAAACAGCAGAAAAGCTTGAAGAATTAACTCAATGTTGTGTTTTTGGATAGATGTTGTGTTTTTGGATAGAGAATTTCAGAATTACAGAGATTGTTAAACTAATAACAAGTAAAGATTATAAAATGAGTCAGGTATGAAAGTAATTGTAAATGATAAGTTAGAAAAAATAGAATTTTAAAATTTCCTTTAACATGCAACATTTGAAATTCATTCTAGAGTACTAAAAATATCGCCTATCTTGAAATTCCGTAGAATTTTAAAATTCTTCAACCAAACATAAGATTTATATTGTTGTCAACTTACTCTTGAGATGGTGAAAAAGGTGATCATTGATAAACCGTGATGTCTCAGGCCCTCCATGCCCGTCATAGACACCGATGAAGGTACCGTAAGGACCGGATTCATTGGAGGACAAGCTGCCTGACTCAATCTGGCTTTGATCTTCCAGCAGGTTATTGGCTTGAACTACAGCCATTGAAAACTCACCATTCAAGTGTTGCCCCGAATCTTTGTACCACAACAGTCCATCCTGTCTCCCTCCGGCATCCGAACCCGATCGCGCAAATCCATCCGAACCCGGCCGGAAACAGGCCCTCAAAAAGTTCATCAACTCCGATAGCATCCCTCATTTCACCAAACAACCGTCAAGGATTTCCAACATCTATCAACTACCCCTATAACAACTTCACCCCCCAAATTTTCACTCACTATATAGTTTGCAGTCCTGAACTCCTCACCAATCCACCACAATGATGATGACAATGATCCACCACAAACTACAACAAACAGAAAAACAAACACACAATTATAATCAATCAAGGTTCAACTCAGTCCAAGTACAACCTAAACCTTGTATGAACTAGACACGTAAAAAACAAGGTGCTTTTCAGTTTTCAGTTTTCAGTTTTCCCAGCTTCCTAAGGAATGATTAGCCACAAACCAAAATTGGCATCTTCAATGAAAAAACTCCAACTTTTTGTCCCCTTTATATCATAACAAAAACCATGACCATACACAGCCGCAAAAGATGAAAAAATCAGCAAAAGGAAAATTTTCTTCCTTTTTTTTTCTCCCCTCAAAGGTCAAAACTCACTTTTTTTTCCCAAGACACCCTTTTGGTCAGATGATTGTAAATCCCTTGTTCACATTTCCGTTGAAAATTAAAACCCCTCAACTTACAGTAATCTCCACACAATCCAATAATGACAACATGTTAGCTTTTTCATTAAGTCTAGGAAAACTGTAACAACAACAGCATAGTAATAAGTCAAAATAAGATTAAAAATTTCGGTAAGAGATCTCACCCAACAATTTGACTATTGATTACTATGATGCCCCAGATGAGGAAGATATATGATCCAGAAAGGAGATATATATGAAAAGAGTGTGTGAAATCATTAGATCTGTGGATCCATCAAATCAAAAGAAAGAAACAGAAAAAGGGTAATTTTTTTTTGTTGGTTTTTTGTTCTTTGTTTTGGAGCTAAGTGGCGTATGCAGATGATGATGATGAAGAAAAGTATTGAAGAAGTGGTGCATGAAAGAATGGAAATTTTTGAAGAGGTGAGTGTGAAAGATTGGACAAAGTGAGAGAGGCTTTATATTTTTCTTCTGAACTCAGCGGAGAAGCCCCATAAAAAGACTAACAATGGAGAGCTTGGAGCCAGCAAAGCTATGGGCTCCACAACAACTCTAGAGAGAGAAACAAGAGAGAGTCAAATCAAATGAACCATAGCATGTCATTTTTCGGACAATGATAATAACACTAACCGCTTATTAAAAGACTAATAATCAATGTTTATCGAATCAGTAATAAGATGATGGGGAAATATTAATTCAAATGAATCTGTGATCAAATCGAATTGGAGATGAAAACATAGTTAAATGCTAACGACGAAAAATTGATCTGAACTAATGATCAAACCATAAAATTACTAATAATAATACTAGTTCTTTTTATGGGGTTCATATACACAAATACAACGAAGAGTTCCTCAATTCCAATAAATTCTTCCTCAGTGTGGTAACTTTCTAGCTGCGAGTAACATATGATTTGTGGACTCAAATTTCGGCTATGCTAATTATTTAAGAATAAGATATTGAAACTGTTTTGGTAAATTTTTGACTTATCATTAACCGTACGGCAAAGTTTGCCGTGTAGAGAGAGAGGGAGAGAGGAGTCAGAGGAATTGAACAATAAATTTAACAGCCATGTTACGTTTATTATCCGATTTCTTTTTTTTATAAAAAAAAAACATTCAAATAGACACTGGTATTTCTTATCTTCTTTCTTTTTTTTCCTCCTCTTATTAATCATACTATTGTTTATTACATGTATGTTGAGAGTTTTACATTTGAATGATTAATTAAAATTTAGTTGTTATACGATTGAAAATTCTCTCATTCCATAAATTTTAAAGATTGTTTTATATTTCTTATTCACTTCATACTAAGTCTTGGAGAATATTTAAAAGTTATAGTTTATTTTTAAGAATGTCATTTAAATACAATATTTAAAATTTTTAACTTGTCTTGTTGGCTTTATGTCGAAGTGCTAAAATTAGTTCATTGTGAGTGATTATCAAAGTGGTGTTTATTTATTTGTCTTGTGAGATTAATATGTCCAGCTTTCTGGATATCTAAGTTGAGCTAATATCTTTACATTCTAATAGACAAATCAGTAAATATTATGAGGATTGGTGGTTTAGATATTTGTGTCTCGTATGTCTCATCAATCATTTCCATTAAATGCTTGCTTATTGAAAGCTTTGTCGTGTGTATGGTTGTGATGATGTCTTTTTGTTGAATTTAATGTTTCTCTTTTCTCGTTGTTTTAACAATCAGAATAATGGTTGCAAACATGTCGTGAATAATGCTTCTTGTTTTCGTTAAAATAACAATATAAATTTCCTTTGTCTCTTCATTCCTATGGTCTAATGATCTTATTTCTCTTTTGTTGCTTCCATACTAATTTTTCCTTTTCCCCTTAACTTGCACTAGCTCTCAGAATTTCTCATTTTTTACTCTTTCACTCTTCATTTTCTTTGTTTTTGTTTTTGCTTTGGCTTTCTTCAACTTCGTTTTTTTCCTTCTACTTAGGTCGTCTCATTTTCGTCATCTTTGCAGGTTTTGATGTTATCTTTCTTTTTCTTTACATATTGTTAAATGTGTTGTTTCTATTTCTGTCATTATGCTTTGTTCTGTCATCGTGTTTTGTTTTGTTTCTCTCATCCTTTACTATTGCTTTCTTTACTTAGGCATGTTTTTCTTTTTCTTTTTCTTTTTGCTTTTGTCGTGCCTTTCCTTTCATTTTCCCTTAATGGTTTTTTTAGGAGGAGTATTTTTGTCCTTTGCTAATTTGACCGGATTCTAGGGTTTGTGTGTTTATATTGTTACCTAAGTAGCCTCTAAGGAACTCAAGAGGGGGTGAATTGAGTAGTTGGAAACTTATTGCTAATGATTTTCTCTTCTAAAAACTTAATATGCAATAACAAGTAATTTAAATAACAATATTTAAAATATAATGAGTTAAGGGATAGGGAAGTGCAAACAGAGATTTTATACTGGTTCGGCCAATATTTGTCTATGTCTAGTCCTCAAGAACCCCTTAAGATTTTCACTATAACTTATCAAAGTTGTAATAACTGAGCACTCCCACATCTCCAGGATACCTCACCCTTAGGTGAAGCCTCCAACCTTGCAAGGGATACCTCTCCCTTGACTTACACTGCTAGGATTGCCTTACCTTAGACTTAACTTTGTAAGGGATATCTCACCCTTTATTAATAAAGAATGATATACAACTCAATTTTATCTCTTGAAGAGTAGATAGAACAAATTGAAGTTCTAATGGTAACACGCAAGTAATAAGATGACCTTAGATCATTATGGAGTGTTTCTCAATTTGGATTACAAGGAATGATTAATTGCTTCTCAAAATCCTTGTCTTGAAATGATTAATGTTCTTCCTATTTATACCAATTGAAGAGAAGTATTTGATTGATGAAAAGATGCCTTTTGATGTTGGAAAGATGCCTTTCAAATGGATATGTTCATTCAAAGGTTTGGGTAAAAGAACATGTCTTTGCATGCAAGAAAACATGAAGAGATGTGTATTTTCTACACATCTGATGTTGTTGTAATCGATTACATGATTTGTGTAATCGATTATAGGCCTTTCAGAATTCAAATACTTCATTTAAAAATCAGATCATTGGCCATGCATCATTGTGTAATCGATTACAGCAATATAGTAATTGACTACATGTTGTTTTAACTTATAGAAAACATTTCAAATATGCATGTTTTGAAAGTTTTAATTAGGATTTAAGGTCATGCTTATATTTGAGTAAAACCTTACATAAATTCTAAGACCTTTAAGCTTTGATGCTTCATTGCTTGGCTTGTAGGTCTTGCCTTTTAATTGGTCCATTTTCTTCCAATCTTGACCTTCATAATTGATTCCTTTTAGAGCTTACTGCCTTTTGTCATTATTAAAACTTTATGTCTTCATTATCCCCCTTTGTGAATATCAAAGATAAAGATAGCCATGAGAGATAATATGACATTTTAAAGTAGAAAATACTTGCTAGTTAGAAATCAATTTTGAATATCACCTGTGAGTCAAAAGTAATTTAAATACTATTTGTTAAAAAATATTTAAAATAGTGTTTGTAATAGAATATCACTGATCATGAAATGATTTATGTTTCATGATACCACTAGTCATATTAATACCATGATACCACATGTTATTATATTAATAGCATGAGTCTATGCAAAGATGATGTGATATCACTTGTTATTCTAGTGATAGCATCAGTTAAAAGAATCTTGATATCACTTGTTGTATTTCACAATTAATCTTATGGTATCAACTTATTGGTTTTCTTGTTGAATCATTGGTCATGATTTCTGGTAATGCAAGAATGATTAAATTAAATAGATTGATTGGGATTTGAAAAATGTTAATCTAAAAGAATTTTGAAAGGAATTTTGAAAAGTAAGAGATAAAATGATACATGTCATTATGTAATTTTTCTACTTGTTATTATATTAAAAATATGGATTTATGCAGTGAAAGCATGATACCATTTGTTATGAATTATGTGAAAATGTAAGAATAAATTGATTTATGTCTTTGAATAATTTTTTAAGAGATTGAAAGAAGTGATCAAGAAAGAAAAATTTTAATCTAAGGAATTTGAAAAAGATTTTGAATTTTGAATTTTGAAAGGAGTATTGAAATGTGCAAGTAATTAGTTGAAAGATTGAATTTTTGAATTATTGAGTTTTTGAATTTTAAATTTTAAAAGGAGTATTGAAATCTTCACACCTTGGTAATCGATTAGTGTAATCGATTACACCAATTTAGATATCAGGTAATCAATTACTTGAGAGGTTTCAAGTTTTTTTCTAGGAAGATTTTGTTTTAATTTTCCTTTTCTTTCTTAGTTGCTTCTAACTCTTGCTTCAACTTAGAGTTTTCCTTTTCTAAATTAATGATGATTTTCTTAGATGATGTTTGCTAGTTTTTCTACCCTAATGGATTCTTCATGTAATTCATAAAATGCATTTTGTAATTCATCAAATATAGGTAAGCATTCGTGATTAGTAAGACTTACCTCATCATCACTTTCGTAGTCTTTAGCCATTAAACAAAGATTGGTTTGCTCATGCACTAATTTTTCTGAAGAGCTCATGTTATTTTCTTCCCATGAAATATAGGCTCTCATTTCCTTCTTGTTTCAGGAATCTTTTCTCATTTTTTTCCACTATTATAGATTGGACATTCCATTTTTATGTGTCTGGTTTTTCCATGTTTGTAGCATTTTGGATCATGAGTTAATTCCTTATTTATTGCGAAAGTCCTTGTGAAGTTTGGTTTCCTTTGATTTTCCTTTAGCTTTAGAAACCCGTTAAATATTTTAACAAATAAACTAAATTCATCATCATTTATAGTACCTTCTTAATCACTTTCTTTAGAATCGTTTACATCATTTATTGTGGAGGAGGCCTTGAATGTTATTCTCTTTTTATTTTTGTTATTCTCTTCATATTGATTTAATCTTGCTAATTCAAGCTCACGCTTCTAAAGTTTTCCAAATAGTTAGGCTTTGATACCACTTGTTACCCAAGTGGCCTCTAAGAAATTCAAGAGGAAGGTGAATTGAGTAATTAGAAACTTATTGCTAATAATTTTGTCTTCTAAAAACTTATCATGCAATGACAGGTAATTTAAATAACAATACATGAAATATAACGAGTTAAGGGATAGGGAAATGCAAACAAAGATTTTATATTGGTTCGGTCAACACCTGCCTATGTCTAGTCATCTAGAACCCTTTGAGATTTTCACTACAACTTGTCAAAGTTATAATAACTGAGTGCTCCCATACCTCTAGGATACCTCACCCTTATGTAGAGCCTTTAACCTTGCAAGGGATACCTCTGCATTGACTTACACCGCTAGAGATGCCTTACCCTAGACTTAAATTTGTAAGGGATATCTCACCCTTGACTTAATAAAGAATGATATACAAACTCAATTTTCTCTCTTGAAGAACAAATTGAAGTTCTAACGATAACACTCAAGTAATAAGATGGCCTTATATCATTATGGAGTGTTTCCTAATTTGGATTACAAGGAATGATAAATTGCTTCTCAAAATTCAAGTCTTGAAATGATTAACGCTCTCCCTATTTATAGCAATTGAAGAGATGTATTAATTGATGAAAAGATACCTTTTGATGTTGGAAAGATGCCTTTTCAAATGGATGTGTTCATTTAGAGGTTTGGGTGAAAAAACATGTCTTTCCATGCAAGGAAACATGAAGATATGCATCTTTTCTACACATCTGATGTTATTATAATTGATTACATGATTTGTGTAATCAATTACAGGCCTTTCAAAATTCAAGTATTTCATTTATAAATCAGACCGTTAGACATGCATTAGTGTGTAATCGATTACAGCAATATGGTAATCAATTACATGCTATTTTAACTTATAGAAAATATTTCAAAAATACATGTTTTGAAGGTTTTAATTAGTATTTAAGGTCATGCTTATATTTGAGTAAAACCTTACATAAATTCAAAGACCTTTGAGCTTTGATATTTCATTACTTGACGTGTAGGCCTTGCCTTTTAGTTGGTCCATTTTTCTTCTAATCCTGACCTTCATAATTGATTCCTTTTAGAGCTTAGTGCCTTTTGTCATTATCAAAACTTTATGTCTTCATTCTCCCCCCTTTGGATGATGAAAAAACCTAAGAAGAAAAATGACAACACACAAATAAATAATACAAATAGTACATCCATGTTTGTATTCTCTCCGTTTTTAATGGTTTGTTTGGAATTTTATATTCATATGTTCAATTTATATGTTCTTAAATAATCTCCCCTTTTTTGTCATTATCAAAAATATACAGAGCTTGTACAAATAAGCAATAATCTCCCTTACTTTTAAAAACATATATCTCCTCCTTTCTGGTTATCAAAATAATTGGACGGATATAAGCGAGTAGAGGATAATAACAATAATATAAAACATGTAAATTTTCTCGCCTTATTGTTATTATCAAAAATAATTATTGACAGTAATAACAATGTATGTTCTCCCCCTTTGTGAATATCAAAGATAAAGATAGCCATGAGAGAGATAGTACGAAATTTTTAAATGGAAAATACTTGTTAGTTAGAAATCAATTTTGAATATTAATTGTGAGTCAAAACTAATTTAAATACCATTTATTAAAAATACAAAATATTGCCTACAATAGAATATCACTCATCATGAGATGATTTATGTTTCATGATACCGCTAGTCATATTAATACCATGATACCATATGTTATTATATTAACAACATAAGTATATGGAAAGAAGATGTGATATCACTTATTATTCTAGTGAAAACATCGGTTAAAAACATATTAAAAACCTGTTGGGTTTTTAAAAACCTGTTGGATCTTGAGAGAGTTCTTTGGATTTATTGAAGTTGGGTTTTCTTTGCCCTTTATTCTTCTTTAAAAACCTGTTGAATCTTTTAACAAGTAATCCAAATTCATTAATTTTGTTTATACCTTTTTGTTCATCGATAAAGTCTTCATCACTATCATTGAGGGTTGGTGAGGAGACTTTAAGTGTTATTCCTTTCTTTTTATCAGTTTCCTCGTGTTTATCCAGTCTTGTTAATTCCAACTCATGCTCTTGTAGCTTTCCAAATAAAGTAGCATATGACATATTGGCTAAATCTCTTGATTCAGATATTGTCATTACTTTGGGTTGTCATTCCCTGTTTAAGCATCTTAACACTTTGTTAATCAAATCTTCATTAGAATGTTTTTCTTAAAGATGCAAGATGATTAATAATATGTGTAAATCGTTTTTGCATATCTTAAATATTTTTAACATGATTCATCCTAAGTAATTCATATTCTCGAGTGAAGGTTTTAGTTTAAATCTTTTAACCTCACTAGTTCTTTCGTGTGTTACTTCTAAGGTGTCCCATATTTCTTTTGTACTTTTGTAATTTGATATTCTAAAAAATTCATCAATTCCTAAGGAAGAGGTTATGATATTTTTCACCTTAAGATTATGCTGGACTTTTCTTTTCTCCTCATTACTCCAATCACTTCTAGGTTTATCTACAGTTCTAGTTCCAATCGTTTTGGTGGGAATGAAGGGACCATTTTCTATAGCATCCCATATGTCAAGGTCTATGACTTTTATGAAAATCTCCATATGAGTTTTCGAATATTGGTAACCCACTCCATTGAATATTGATGGTCTATATATTGAATTTCCTTCGAGGAAAAGTGTTACGTCCAACGTCATTTTACCTTTATTTATATCTGTTTAATTGTTTTTCATAATAATTTTTTCACGTTTAATAATAATTAATTAGGTCTTAATGTAAAATAACATTTATTTTCCTTAAGCATACTCAAAATAATAAACAATAGTAAATAAATCAAATAATAAAATGGGATTAATTAAAATAAGTGGAAGAAGAAAAGGTCAGGGGTCATTCGCTTGAGCGAGACCCTGATTCGCTTAAGCGAAACCAGTGAAGGCCGCTTGAGCGAGTTCCTACTCGCTTGAGCGAGTTACGAGACTTGCAAAGAAAATTCACTAACATTTCATAGTCTTTTACAAAGAAAAACAAGCTATATCCCTAAGTTGTTCCTTCAAGTGCACTCGCATCTGGAGTCTCTACACTCGGCGTGTTCCTTCATTCGAAGCCAGAACCTTCCTTCACTCGGAAATGGTCCTCCCGGTCATCCCTCACTCGGAAATTTCTCACTCGAAGTCAGATCCTTTTTCTTCACTCGGAAGGTCTTATCTCAGACATGATTCACTCGGAAACATCTTAATCTTCCTTCACTCGGAAGTGGTTCTCTCAGCCATTCCTCACTCGGAAACATCTTAACCTTCCCTCACTCGGAAGGGGTTCTCTCAGTCATTCCTCACTCGGAAACATCTTAATCTTCCTTCACTCAGAAGTGGTTCTCTCAGTCATGCCTTGCTCAGAAACACATTAACCTTCCTTCACTCGGAAGTGGTTCTCTCGGTCATGCCTCACTCGGAAGAGGGCGAGGGATATTTGTTTGAGCGAAATAGGCACAGAATCAATTCCCCCAGCCCTCACTCGGGCGAGACTGAATCCGCTCGGGCGAGACTGAATCCGCTCGGGCGAAAATCATCCAGTAGCCCCCTTGTTACTGCAAACACATCTCGCTTGAGCAGAAATCTTCCCCGCTTGAGCGAATCTGACACAGTGGTCATTTCCTCTAGCCATCGCTCAAGCGAAGCTGGATCCGCTTAAGCGAAACTGGGCCAAAGACTATACTATAGATACAGAGTACTCTCGCTTGAGCGAGAATTCATCTCGCTTGAGCGAGTTATGCAGCACATGCATGGAAACTGAAAATTTTTGCACAATCAGTATGCCTAAACATTCAAATGTCTCATTTGGCCTAATTTACCTATTTACACACATCCAAACATGCAAATAGAATTGGTTTTAACTGATCATACATTTCACTTCTAATCCCAATCTACTAAATGCATATCAATCACCAAGACACTAAACAATTCACACACCATCTGCATCATTCATGAATTCACATCCACATCATTCAACACACCAATTCTAACTCATTGTCTAGCACAATTATTCATATTATAAAGTTAATTCAACACATCAATTCTAAATTAGTTTAACACACACAAGCAACATATTATGGCATCACATACACAGAAAACTCATTACACGTTACACACATAATTCATTTAATAATTCCTCGGTTCCTTGGCATCAATCCTCCGCTTGGCGCACCTCCGGAGCTTCAACCTCATCCCTATCCCTGGTTACTAAATTAAAAGAAAACCACAGCAAGGATGAGTGTTTGGTATCATAATTAATCTAGAATGGTAATTTAAGAACGAAATACATAAGTACTACATTATGCAATTAACCTCCCTTTTTCTTCATCCACCATTTATATTTACAGATTCCTAACTTCATTCAAGTTTCAACATCATCAAAGTATAATTCGCAACCAACACATGCAATCAAACACATCCACAACATCACATAATGCCAATAATCTCATCAAATAGCACCACTGACTCTCATATCAATTCGACGCCTAGTATCCGGATACTAAAGGATCGGCCTTCAGCTGGGGGTCCTACTTGACACCCCGTGAACCCTACTTGGTTCACCGAGTCCTGCTTGACTCTCCACCTCAACCACTGAGTCCTACTTGACTACTGGGTAGCTCAACTGGGCACAAAAACCACGGGAGCCAGAAACGAGGGGCTATACATACCGTCGGCTGTCCCACACCACATAATCATACATGTATATATATCACACTTCTCATATCACATATCAAGTGGCCTTCAATAACAAATCATACTCATCAAATGGGCGACCTACTTGTCAAACCCGTCATCACGACGCCACTATACACATCGGTTAATCACAATGTACAACACTTTAATCTCATAATCATCATAAATCATACACAATTCACATTCATACATCCATACACATACAATTATCATATAGTAATCTTTCTTACCGTTTTAATACTTAGTTCGATGACCCGAATCCAAAATACGCACATATTCTAATTAATTACAACCCGAACACCCCCTTACCTCAATTCCGAGCTCCGACGACTCGTTCTTGATGTCGACTGCGTTCTCTAAACGCTGCGTTCAAGGTCCTACCTCCGAGTTCAACACCCGCTTTGCTAATCGGTCCTCCGACGTCCGTTTCGTTACCTACGGAGGTCGAAACACCAAAACCCATTAACGTTATGTTACCCTCATTGTTCCAATTATCGTTTTCAAGCTCACATGCACTAAAGGAGTAAAAACAAGGCCTTCTTCCACCATGCATGGCCGTCGGCTAGAGAGAGAAAGTGAAGAGGGGGGAAGATAACTCAATTTAAAGGGTCCATTGAACTCACCTCGAAGCCACGATCTCAAAAACGTAGTTACTTCGAAGTTTCGACGCGAAATGGGCCTTCCCTTGGAGCATGCAAGTCCACGGCTGGTGAGAGAGAAGAAAAAGAAGACGCTGACGTGAATGAGGAAGAAGAAGAGAGATTTTTCATTTTAAGGCTCAGGGGCAAAACTGTCTTTTTCTCATTTCTTTTATATTTTCTTTGAAAGTTTTAATTAAACTCTTACCTTTTACCCCCCATTGGTAACTTCTAATTTTACCTCCTTCCAATTACTCTTCATTTAACCCTTTTGTAATTAATCAATCAAATAAATTTATTCATTTCTACAATCTTTAATTATTTATAATTGCATTTATATTAATAATAATTCCCAAAATTTCTAATAAATCTCAAAGACAATTATTATTATTTTCCGCCAATCACAAATTTTACTAAAATATTAGGGATGTTACAAAAAGGGGATTAAAAGAGGTCATAGAACTTCTTGAGGTTGTTAGACCTTTTCCAAATAACTAGGCTCTGATACCACTTGTTACCCAAGTGGCCTCTAAGGAACTCAAGCGGGTGGGGGGTGAATTGAGTAGTTGGAAACTTATTGCTAATAATTTTCTCTTATAAAAATTTTTATGCAATGACAAATAATTTAAATAACAATACTTGAAATGTAACAAGTTAAGGGATAGGGAAGTGCAAACAGAGATTTTATACTGGTTTGGCCAACTCCTGCCTACGTCCAGTCATCAAGAAACCCTTGAGATTTTCACTATAACTTGTCAAAGATACAATAACTAAGCACTCCCACACCTCCAGGATACCTCACCTACCCTTATATGGAGCCTCTAACCTGGCAAGGGATACCTCTCCCTTAACTTACACTGCTAGGGATGCCTCACCCTTGACTTAACTTTGTAAGGAATATCGCACCCTTTACTTAATAAAGAATGATATACAAACTCAATTTTCTCTCTTGAAGAGTTGATAGAACAAATTGAAGTTCTAATTGTAACACTCAAGTAAAAAGATGACCTTAGATCATTATGGAGTATTTCTCAATTTGGATTACAAGGAATGATAAATTGCTTCTCAAAATCCATGTCTTGAAATGATTAATGCTCTCCTCCCTATTTATAGCAAGTAAAGAGATGCATTTGATTGATGAAAAGATGTTTTTTGATGTTGGAAATATGCCTTTTCAAATGGATATGTTCATTCAAAGGTTTGGGTAAAAGAACATGTCTTTCCATGCAAGAAGACATGAAAAGATACATCTTTTCTACGCATATGATGTTGTTGTAATCAATTACATGATTTGTGTAATCAATTACAGGCCCTTCAGAATTCAAATATTTCATTTAAAAATCAGACCGTTGGTCATGCACCAGTGTGTAATTGATTACAACAATATGGTAATCGATTACATGTTGTTTTAACTTATAAAAAACATTTCAAATATTTATGTTTTGAAGGTTTTAATTAGGATTTAAGGTCATGCTTATATTTGAGTAAAACCTTACATAAATCTAAGACCTTTGAGCTTTGATGCTTCATTATTTAACTTGCAGGTCTTGACTTTTAGTTGGTCCATTTTTCTTCCAATCTTGACCTTCATAATTGATTCCTTTTAGAGCTTATTATCTTTTGTCATTATCAAAACTTTATGTCTTCATATGTATTTGTTCTTTTGGTCCATGTTTATGTCTTCCATGATGCGAATCTAGAGTGTTTTATTTTCAAGTGATTATGGCCACTCAAAATAAGCAACCATTAGCTAGTTCTCATGCTCCAATTCTAAACCCTTTTGCTTGGGTAAAAAGTGAAATGTTGGTCAAGAACAACTACATTTTTAGGCATGGTCAGCTTGTCGCATTAATCAAGAGGACTGTATTTTTGTCGACTAGAGATGATGTTGGCGTTGAGTGTGTTTTTGTTAGGAGGGTGATCGTGTTTGTGTCGGAAAGAGTTGTGAGAAGGATTCAAACTTCATTTTTATTTATGAAGTATTGTTCACCTGAGTGAGGTTAAGGCTACCTTTTTATGCTTTACAAAAGGCTATCCTTAGAGAAGGGAATGTGGCTTATTCTCAACTTCACCCGAACAACTAGGCCTTTACCAAAACCTGAGGTCTTCCTTTTTATTTTATTTTATTTTATTTTATTTTATTTTTTCTTCCAACCAAAAATTACTAAGAGGTGTTCTTTGGTCCGTTAGGTTTTTGTAAATGACATTACTAGTGGTGGAATATTGGAGATTTTTTAGCCTTTCTTTAAAAATTTGAAGGAGTCCTTTAAAAAAAAAAAAAACTAGTCTTGTGGAAGGTAAGGACGATTTCTTGCAAGATAAGGGCAACCTACCTCTTTTTTCCTATGTACTGGAAATCAACGTCGCGGGTAGTTTGGGTAAAGATGGTTTGTTGAAGTATTTTGGTGTGCTTTTTTTATTGTTCTTGTTCATTTCTTTTTTATTTGCTGCTTATTACTTGTCTTTACGTGGTTGGTTTTTTGTTTCATTTCATTATATTTTTATGATAATTTGTAATGAATTTTTTTTTTACTGTTTTTCTTGGCATGGGCCCGGACTATAATAGTTTAAATATAAGACAAATCCAATGATTTGATCTAATCTAAAATTAATGCATAATTGTTATTGAATATTTTGTTTTTAATTGTTGTCATTAAATTTGTTAACTATTGACATGTTTAATAGAACTTCATATCATTTTTTTCATATAATTCTCATAATTCCAATTATTACATATGACTCTAACATCTAAAATACATTTGTTAATAGTTAAAAGTGTTTTTAAAACTGTTACAAAAATAAATTTATTGAGATTTTTAACCACATAAAATAGTATCTCAGTTACTAAAATCACACATTCACCATTAGTTGAATCTTATAGAACCATAAGCTATTGTGTAATTTTATTAATCACATTAATAGAAACTAAAAATAATAAAATCTAATATAAATTAAAAAATACAATTTAGAAAGGATACCGAAGAAATACACGTGTGTCTTTCTACCGCAATACACAGCACGCGTTTTCCGGTTGCTCATGCCTTTAGAAACCCTGTTTTAGTTTTGCAACTTGAAAAGTGTTTTTTTTAATGAAACATGGGATTTGCAGCTAAATTAAATAGGATTTTTTTATTCAACACGAGGAAATTTAAATATCTTTATTGAAGTTAAATTAATTATTTTTTTTTTCTAATTCAGGTAACTCATTTTTAAAATAAAAAAAGTTAACATTTTCCCCTCTTTTTTACCCAAAGAAACAAAACAGTGACCCAAACTTGCACAAATTTTACTTAAAAAAAATGAAAAGGAAACAAAATGTGCACTGAGGATTTAAATTTAATATATGTTCTCAAGTTTATGTATCAGGAATACAATTTTATTAAATCCTAATATAAAGAGTTTTGTCACAAATGCGTACCTTTTTTTTTCTTCTATAAGTTATAAAATTATCAAATATGACATAAACATTTTAAATTTCTAAATGAAAGATCCTATAAACTCTTCTAACTTTTCTAAAGTGAAAAGAATTAATTAAACTAATTATCAATAATGAATTGGTTTAAACTTTGTCTCAATGGTCCAGCATAAAGTTGATAGTTGGTATTTCACGTTGACATAAATGTTATGTTTTGAAAAGACTATGATAATTGATTTAAATTAATTTATAGTTTATTTTATTAGCTTAATAATTTGTTAGGTAAAATAGTTTTGTTTAGTAAAAATGTTTATTTTAATAACTTATACTATTATTTAAAATATTATTTGATATAGGGTTGATACCGGTTTTGGTATCCCGGTGTTTATACTAGTAGTAAAGAACATATATTCAATATGGAACCTACCTGGATTAGCACTATGAGAAGTTACATTTGACATAAGAATGATCCATATAATATCATTCCCCATAGAGCACCTTTCAAAACTAGTATCAACAGAATTCGGTATTCGATAAAGATCGAGAAACATGTTAAGGACATATCGGTCAATGTCTGTAAAGATGTTAGAACTATTTGCGTCTATGTCAATTTCCCCTTAATTTTAAGGAAAAGATGTCGACACATCACATATGACATAATTACCACCCAACTTTATAAATTACACTCATTTACTATGTATAAAGTACGTTCAACCAACTTTAATGTTTAAACTTCAATAAAAATATCGTACTGACTTACATTGAAGTGTCTTTGTAGATAAAATCTCATTTCACCCATTAATGTGAGATCATGGTATGTGTTGGATGAAATACAATATAATCTTGAGATTCTCATTAGACTTAAGGAAATAACATTAAATTCTCACTAAATTAATGTAAAATATTAAACTCATAAGCCTCATATCTTGTACTAGAAACCTATCCTTCTTATTAGACAAATCACTATTTGAACCTTATAGTAACACTTAAATTTATAAGCTTTGAAAATATTTATTTTTTAACTTTTATCCTTACTGGTATTTTTTTAAAAAAATTTACTCTTATCTATTTTAAAATATATCCTTTTGCATTTAACAATAGTTTTGTCAAACACATTTTGATTCAATAAGTTAGTTTATCAATCTTCAATATTCAACTAACTTTTTAGTTTTTAATTAATTTATCTATTTATTTTACCAAATAAACCCAAAGTTTTGAGAGCATTATTCAAACTTTAACTTTGTACTCCCCCTCTATTATTGTGTACCAAATTAAATATCTTACAAACTTATTTCATTTTAAATTAATAACAAATAAACATTATCTTCTTATATTATAAAAGGTAAATTACACTCCTACCTTTTTAAGTTTAATGAATTACAGTAACCACCCATTATTTTTCAGACCATACACAAACTTCCCTTAATTTATATAAAATCATAATATCGAGTAGCTTAATCATTTACATGACATTCCCTAATTTTTTTTATAAGGAGAGGTATAAATATAATTTCACCCTTATATAAATCTATTTATTTATGTTAATGTTTTGGATTTTCGTTTTGAGAAATACAATAATTTCATTAAAAGCTTTTCTATTATGAGAAATATGTGTTTAGGAGTAAGGTATCTGCCGTATAAAATCGTTTAAGTGAATCTGATTATGCAGTGGCAGTGGTTTTCAAATGAATAAAGAGTCAGAATAAACGAAATTTGTCAAGACTAATTAATTGTTTCCAAATCAAACATTTGACTTTATCTTTTTCAAGACCATTAAATGGGATCAAATGATTTCCATCCAGCAAATGCCTTGAAAATTTATAATAAAAGGATAAAAAGAACTCCAAAAATACATTCGTTTTTAAAGAATTCCAATCAGCACAATGTTGACCACTACACGGCATCTAAGGTTTTCGAAATTTAATTAGAGTATATTTGGTTTGTAGTTGGGGAAATGAAGTTATGAAAATAAAAAAAATTTAATGATTAATATTAATCCTTCATGTCGTTTGAGACAATCAAAACTCCGTTTGATGGTAAGATTAATTTTTCCCCTTTGGCAAGCTTTGTTCCGTTGCAAACGGAGGCAGACCAAACATATTCTTAGAACCCGTTTGATATCTAGTTAAAGAAACAGAGTTAATAAAATAAAAAATTAATAGTTAATATTGGTTATTCCCACTGTTTAAAATAATTTTAACTCCGTTAAATAAATAATTTTTTTTGTCAAACCTCAATTTGATTGACCTAATAATCCACCAAACTACCCCTTAATAACCGAATTAATTAATTTATACACTTAGTAGTCTCCTGTGGCATGAAGTAGCTGCCATTCAAACATTGATCATGATATACCGTGTACTGTTTAGTCTACACATGATAGATGTGGGCATAATCTATCACCACCACCTGTCCTTAGAAAGAAGAAAAAACCCTCCAATGTCCAATTTTGGAGGAACTTTTAGGTCCTTCATCAACAACGATCACATGCAATATCTTACAAAAAGTTGACAACAAATACTTCTAAAAATCTCAAATGTTTTCAATTTTCTGGTGGCTACGAAAACCAACCCAGCCCATAAGAGAATTCTCATCATATTCAGGGGTGTTTGTTTAAATGTTGGAGTTGGTCAATTCTAAGAAAAGATTTTACGATAAATGATTAATATTAATTTTTAAATTTTTCTATTTTCATGACTCTGTTTTTCTAGTTGCATACTAAATAGACACTCATTCATCTAAAAAAACATAGACATTTATCCTATAAGTTACACTTATCATTTATTAAATACATAAATATAAAAACATTTAATTCTTAAGATTAAAATAAAAAAAAAGTATAATAAATGATTCAGATTTTTTGTATAAGTTCTTTACCCTTTTGATGACTTTTTTGCTTAGAATGTCGAGGATAAAAAATTCATTGGGGGAAAGCAGCGAAACACTCCTAAGAAAGCTAACGATTAGCATTAAATAAAAATGCATCCACCTCTTCATACATATCAGGAAAAAAAAAACCACGAAACCTAAAAGATAAAACAATTAATTTAGGAATCAAACGAAAAAACTATGAACACCCTAAAAACAAAGACTCGGGGATGTTCACAGGGTCAACTCTGATCAATCAAAACTTTATTTTATGTTTAGGACAACTTTATAACATATAAAAAGACAAATATTATAATTTTTACTGAAAAATAAAATGATAAACCCTAAAATTTGATCTTAAAGAGCAAAGATTCATATTTGATTAAAGGACATCACATTTAGACACAAAAAGATACAAACATTTTATATTTAGTGTCCGTTTGGTATACAGTTAGGAAATGAAGTTATGGAAATTGAAATATCTAGAGGTTGATATCGATCATTCACGTTGTTCGAAACAGTCAAAACTCTGTTTGACCGTAAGATTTTTTTTGGGTTATATGGAGAACCAAAGAGACTTTTATACATGATTCCATATGATATGAATCTTTAGATTCATTAGGGTTTAGAAAGAGGATTTAGAAATCCAGGTTTGGATTCACTATGAGTTCCAAAGTTTCAAAATGAATTTAAATCTATCCTAAGATATCAACCGTATGAAATGATATCATGGTTTTGAACATGGTCTTTGATGAAATAATGCTTTAAACCAATATACTTTGATATTGGGTGCTGAATATTGTTTTTAGATAAGTTTAATGTTTAAGATAAATTGGAGTTCCGGTGTGCCTTAATGAGTAATCTTTCAATTGATGCTTGATCCATAGAATCTGCAGTTAACTCATAATTATTTCTAACAATTATTTTTAATATATGTGAAATAATGTGTGTGTTATAATTAAGTTGTAATAATATTTTGTGTCTGCGAGTGTTATTATAGCTATAATCTTGTGTTTATAGTGTTGATTCATATATATAATTTGATAAAAATACATGGAAATTTATTTGATTCATATATATAATTTGATTAGATTAATATGATTTTTTATTATATATACATCATCACCAAATTTAAAAAGATATAATTACATTTGATTCATATATAAAATTGCCTCTATGGAGGGGACATGTCTAAATCATGATTTGTGGTACAAGAATGAAAGCACTTGTCCACAAAGCCTGGACTAGCAAATACCGCCTAAACCCATGCCTACAAAAGCTAAACTTAAGTGTTATAGCTTATTAAAGTGACTCCGCCAGTCACTATAACAAGCTAGGGGGCATATGATCCGGTCCTAACACCGGCCCCCAAGAGCATGGTTTTAATGTCTTGCCAGATCAGCTATTTGAATAAAGAGAAGTACTCTTCAAATACACTACAAATACTTTACGGAGTGCATACCGCCAGGGCAAGTAACGCCGCCAAGGCTCATAACTCCGCCCAGGCACGTTACCCCGCCAAGGAATGTAACTCCGTCCAGGCATGTTACTCCGCCAAGGAATGTAACCTCGCCAAAGTTGTTACTCCGCCAAGCCATAGGCTCAATATTGGCGGAATACCGAATTTCCCCTACTGCGTAGCGAGCCCATACTCACAACCCCGGCACGAGATTGACTCTGTCTTGAGAGGTTAATAATGGGAATCACGCTGTCACGCATAAAGGGAAATAACAATAAAATATTAAAGCACTAACGCTTTCCAGACAAGTTGTGATACCTACTACAATAATGGTGCATGTAAACGGCGCAGGGACCCACTACCTTTTCAGCATTATGCCTGAAGACAAGGAGCGGGTCCTACCAATAATGGAGCACCAGTAACAGGTATATAAACCTCTCTCGAAAAGGTATAAGGGATCTTTTCCCATTCTCTGAACCTTACACTCTCTTACTTGCATAATTCTCTCTGACTGTCTTTCTAAGTCTCTAAGTATTCTGAAATACTGACTTGAGCGTCGGAGAACGATTGCAGGTACCACCCCCAATCGGGTCAAGGCAACGTAGATCCCGTCAGGCGGACTGTGACACCGCCCCAGAGTACATTGCGCTCCGCCTCAGCATACGAAGACTCTCCGTATTTACATTTATACGCACATTGCTTTGTATCAAAAACACATTTATATGTATATTTTGAGTTGTTCTATAATCATACTTCTACACCCCCTGTAAAGAACAGTTCAGTTCTCATATATATGATTCAATTTTCTAAAATACATTTAATATCATTTATTACCTGATGAATTAGTAACTTTGGAATATTTGATAAACAAACATTTAATGACATTAAAAAAGTATAAGTTTGTTTAAATTAAGGGAGCAAAAAATTGCATTAAAAATTACTTATATTTGGAACCGGATGTTGTGTACGTTTGGTATGCAGTTTAGGAAATAGAGTTATAAAAATAAAAAAATCTAAAGGTCAATATTAATCTTTCACATCATTTGAGACAGCTAAAATTTTGTTTGCTTTTATCATCCTTATTACATGTCTATCCCACGGCATTGGAGTTTTTAACCTTCATACATGTATTTTATGAGAAAAGTTCTCTTATTTGAAAGTAAAAGAAATGAATCTGCGCCATACAATCATCATATAATAGATGATTGAAATTAACAGTTTTTTAAAGTCACATAATCATTTAAAAGGTCACATGACTTTTTTAAAAACTCATATGATTAATTTCAGATTCGCTCATCTCATTCTCACCTAAATTTTTTTTTCCCATAAGATACATCCTCTATATATATATCACACACAATACATTACACACTAAATATAAAATAGCCCTAATAATTTCAAAACAACGATATATTGTTGATAAATAAAAAAGTCCCAAACCCGGCACTAGGCAGGCACAAATGATAAAACACAATACCCCACGATGAAATAAAAAACAAAACTAAGTCCACCGCTACATCCCATATCACTTACAATTCATAGCCAAAAATTGACGTGAAATAACCTATGCGGATATCACTTTCTGCTTGCAAATTTAATTTATTTAAATTTTATACTTATCTCTTGTTCATTGTTTCTATTGAAATTTTTAGTCTGATTGTAAGGTTAAGGTTAGAGAAAGTATGAGAAAAAAGAAAAGAAAAGAAAAGAATAATATCAGAAAAATTTAATATCAGAAAATATATATTGTTTGGTTATGATTTTTTAAGTTGCTTACAATTTATAAATTTTTAGATAGTTTATTAAAATATAATTTTTTTGTAAAAATAGTTTAAATTATGTTATATAAATTTAAGAGACATGATATTTTACTTATGTGAGAGGGAAAAATTGTCATTTGAAAAATATATGATTAGAATTGATAACTAAGCAATCCATGCAGAGCTTTATGTGTCTGTTTGATGCAAGTAGCTTATGACTTTTTCAGAAGCTTTAGACTTTTCAAAAGCTATTAGTGGTTTTTTGTTTTCTGGTTGAGATATCCCAATTAGGTTGGCCATAAATAATTTTTTTAATCTGTTGGTCAAATAAAGTTTGAAGGTGTTTCGAACAATGCGTTTGACCAATATTGATAATTGGATGATTCCATTGACCAAACTCAATTTTTATAATTGAATATCAAACAAACACTAACTATTTGATGAACACAAAATGAGGATTGAGTTTATGATGCAACTTATGATTTTTCATAAATTATAAACCATCTCACCATGATTGAGTTTGGAAGATCATATAAGCAACTTATAAAAATAACTAATGAACTAGTTTTGGTCGGGGTGCAAAATCTGACATGGCAACCAGCCCTCAAATAATGCTATTCTGTATGTGTTTTACACCAGTTTAGTAGAGATCCAGTATTATATCTTCTATTCTAATGAGGAGATAAAAGTTTTTTAGTGCTCCTTTAAGTATATACCACCAACCTCACGCATTGTAGGGCAAAATGAGGTGTCACATGTAAGGATACCCCGACACTCAAATCAGTGGGATATTCAAATAGATTAAAAAGGCTTGAACGTAAGTTGCAGTAAGAATGTTTTACCTTTTTGTCGTTGATTTCTAAGTTTATATACCTTAGAGGAGTAGAAGAGTCATTTCGAGTAGGTAGGTTTTCCGTACAAAATGTCAACTTGATTTTGATCATTGCAGGAAGACTACAATCCAATAGGGACGCTACCAAACAATTGTATGTTCCTAGTAGTCACTTTGCAAGTTGTTTTTTCAACACGCAATTGCATAACTATAATATTCTGATATTGAAAGAATGACTCATACCAATATTAGGTCACAAGTCTCATGCGCGGTGTTAGAAACCGATATTAGATTTCAATATTATGTGCGATGTCTGTCTTACATAACGGCTGTAGATCTAATGACCTTTTTGTCTATAGCCGGTATTGAGACTTGATCAATTAATAACTGTCGTAAGTTGTTTTTGACTTATTCTAATAACTCACTTCATGTAGCTTATTAAAATAAGTTATTTTTAACCTATTACGGTAAGTTTTGTAATCAAATTTATAGTAGAAGTTTTCATTAAAAAAACTTATTTCATAACTTCTTAATTAAGTTATGTATCCAAACTCACCCTAATTGTACAATTATCATTTTTATCTTTATATTTTCTATAAAAACAATAACTTATCACTCACATAATTAAAATATTATACGTCATATAAAGTCATTTAATATAATTTAAGTAATTTTATCAAACAGCTCTAATTCAACCAGCTTTCTAAGAAATTACAAGTTATATATATGCTACCCAAAAGCCATGAGCTATAAACTAAGCTTGTTTTGCCAATAAAAAAAAAAACCTATAATTTTTTTTAAAGAAGTCGTGAATTAACTGATGTGAATTCCTTATTTCTTTTGTTTACCAAGTAGTTTTAATAATTTCGAAAACTATAACCTTTTAAAAAATCCATAAACTATTTAAACCAGATGGATACGTAAATCCTAAATCAACTATTTCATTTATCAATATTACTACAGACCAACAAAAAAATTAATCATTATATTTTATCCCTGAAAAGAGCTACTTTTATCTGAAATCATAAATATCCGCGGAATGCTTTGCATTGTCATTGCAAATCCCAGCCACCACCCAATGTTTCTCATATCACATGCTTCTTTGTTTGACAAATGGGGAACACCACATAATATAAAAAAAAATGATTATTTCCAAGTTTTCCTAGAGGATAGAGTAACTTCAAATTTCGAAAATTGAATTATTTTACTTTTAAAATGTAAATGAATATTCACACCATACTATAAATTAAATTCTTACACCTACAACAAAAACCCTAGTTATGCGTAAGGGCGTTAAAACAAGATACTTAAATTCTGATTCACATTGGATCAGCCTAGTATGTGTGGCAAGCTATGGTAAGACAAATTTAGAAGGTACAATTTTAATTCAATTAAGAAAATAAGATGTTCATCAAGATTGAAAACAGTCTAATTTTGCAGCCACACATTTTTTTATAGAAAAACTTTGGATGAGTCATGGGTCCTAAAGTTAATCAAAGTTAAAAATATCAGACTAAATAAATGTTTATATGTATATATATATATATAGTAGTCGAAAGTTAACCCAACATGGTTTATATTTATTTTGTAGTTTATAAAAAAATTATAAGATCTAAGGCTTGATTTTAATACTTCTAAATAAAATACTTAACTAGATCGACTATCTCTATATATAACAAACATTTTTATTAAGATCCACCATTTATAGATATGTGCTTTTATATATTCAACAAATTAAGGACCTCCAAATTAATGCTATTATAAATTATGTTTCACGGATGCAGATTATTTAATATTTTAACATTAGATAATCAAAGACGTATATGATATTATTTTTTGAAATGGTATACAATGTTATATATTATTGTTACTATCTTTAAATTGTAAATTACAAATGATTGACTACATCTATGTCATCCTGAACTTGTATACTTGTGTCTTGCAATACATAAGACTTGTTCATTCATATATATCTTCTAAACTTATGTCAGCCTAAATTCAGACCTATGTCAAGACATTTCTCGGGAGGGATGCACCCCTGGATGATACCTCTCAAACCCAAGTCAAGACATCTCTAGAGAGGGATGCACCCTTAGATAATATCTCCCAGACTTAGGTCAAGACACCTCTCGAGAGGGATGCACCCTTAGACGATATCTCCCGAACCTATGTGAGGACACTTCTTGGGAGGAATGTACCTTGGACGATACCTCCTGGACCTAAGTCAAGACATCTCTTGGGAGGGATGTACCTTGGACGATAGTCTTGAACCTAGATCAGGACACCTCTTGGGAGAGATGTATCCTTAGACAACACACTAGTCATTTATGTTATGTCACCAACAATTTCTAAAAAGACACCTAATTAACTTATTATTACTTTCATACATCCCATCCCTTTTAAATATCCACCCCAAAGGTCAACTTGGGACCCTCTGAACAACTCTTTACTTTTATGCCGATCATTTTACTCCAATATCTATTGACTTAAGTATTAAAGGTGTCTTAAAGAATATCCATTCAATCCCTTCTAAATATTATCAGTACTTAAACTAAAATTAATACTAGTCACATGAAACACACCAATCTAATATCATAGTCTTCCCTAAAACATATATATATATATATATATATATATATATATATATATAAACGAACAACAAATATATCCTAAAACTAAAAGCAAAGATAAATGAAGTTGTCTCATTCCAAAAGTATTAAGAAAACATTATATCCCAAACTTTTGCACCAATTTACTGTACTTGAAGAACAACTGTGTATGTTATTAAAAATTAACTGTCCATAACCCAAGGCGTTGCGTGCACAATCGTTCCGTTTTAAAAAAATAATATCACGGTAAACTGCACGTCCCTTCCAAAAAACTTCCTATTTTAAGCCGTCAACTAAGTAGACAAATAAGGTCACAGTAATGAAATAGAAACCTAGTAATTAGTAGTCACAATTCAAATTACACCTTCCCCAGAAAATGTACATGCTGTCTAAATAAATATAATACCCTACCTTATCTAATATATTTACAAACTCTTTGGTTGTAAAAAAATCTTACACTTAAATAAAGTTTTGATTGTCTCGAACAACATACAGAATCAATATTAACCTTTAAATTTTTTTATTTTGATAACTCCATTTCTTCAACTCACACTTATATTATTGGGCTAATTATTCTATCAGTCAATCTTTTAAAACTCTTTTCTCATAATGTTCAAAACCATGAGCTTGTTAAACCAGTCATTTTGTTCTGCTATGTTGGTTTCACTGATATGGTTAGTAAAGAATACATGTTACTATTATGAACTTGAAAGAAAACAGTAAAAAATGGTTTTATATATATAAAAAAAAAACACAAGGGAGGGTATCTCTTAGCATGGATGGATAGCATAGCAGAAAGTGACAGGGAAAGGAAGAGAGAAAATGGCAGCAGCAGCAGAGATATGCCCCTTTACCTAACATATAAAATTAAATGTGTCACAGTGACAAGGCAATCTCATAAGTCATGGATTGAATATACTTGTCATTTTGTTCCATGGTGAAATGAAGGGCCAGGCTCAGAAAGCTTGGTATTGTGGTGGGGCAATATTATACACTGATTAAAAGTACTGCACAAATCCACCATTATTGCCATTGGATTGAGTTGAATTGAGCCCCCTAAAGTGCGCCACGTGAACAGAATAAGACATCCCTTTTATTTCATTTGTTCCCTCTTTTGGTTAGTGGATAATCCCAAACAAACACTTGCACACAAACACAACAAATAAAAGGGAAATTGGAAAATTACTTATTTTATCGTTTTATTTCAAGTGGATTCTTTTTCTTGACTATTATATATTATATATAGATACGTTCGCCCTCACGTGAGAACAGCCTAGGGGGCACAGCTTTATATACAAATTGGAAGTTTGATTTCTCTTCTTCATATGTATGATTTATAATTCTAAATGAATGGGTTTGCAAACGTTCGAGGGCCATTTCATTTTTTTTTTCTCTTTCCACGAATAATATGGAAGCTAATATACTTGTTCACAACGAATGTAAAACATAAAAATCTTAAAGAACTTCTTTTGGAGAATTAAGTTTGTATTACTATCAGAATGTAACACTTAAATTACAAAAAATAAGAGTATCTAATCCTCTATACAATAAGTAAAAAGGAAAGAAAAAGAGAGGCTTGCATGCAGGCCCAATATAACTTAAAGATAATTGTATCTTGTCATGATAAAAGAGATTTTAATTATCATTTATCCTTACCTAAAAAAAGAAAAGAGAGAGGATAATATGGGCCCCTCTTGATTTAGGAAAACAATACTAAATATCATTTTCTTCCTCTTCCCTAGTCTTAAATTTATACCTATTCATTTTAAGTGTGTAATATTACTTAAAATGTCACTTAAAAATATAAAGAGGTTTTGAGGCTCTATTTATATAATAAAAAAGGGGTCTTAATTTCAGTTCAACAATCATTAATTAATGATAATCTCTTAAAATTACGAACGATAAATATATCTTTCTAAAATAAAAGAGGGTTGGGAAATAGTGTAATAAATTTGTTCAAAGAAAGTAGCAAAACAAAATATGTAGAGATGAAGTTGAAGCATGGGAATTTGGCGGAGGGCTCTTTATATAACCCACCGCCGACAGAAGAATAGGAATGGACAAATGTGGATTATGTTGTTTGAAGTTTCAACTCATATAGTCATGTCTAGATTGAGGAATCAATGTACCTAGTCTAAGTTTAGCTTGATGCATTCATGAAAATGGTCCACAGCACAAGTTTTTATAAGGACTAATTTGGTTTTATCCATCGATATGAAAATTAAATTATTCATTTGCAAAGTTTCGCCTAAACTTGCATTAGTGCATTTAATGCGGTAGACGACTTGTTTCAAGCAACCCTATACTAACTTGTAAATATCTTTGTATACTGTGAAATACATGTATTATTATATAATCTTGTTTCGTGTGACTATAGTAATTAGGGGCCGTTTCATGGGTGTGATAACAAAGGATATGAAACAATAAACCAATAAGACATATTAATAGATAATAATATGATAGGATGAAGATTCAACAAATTCTTATTTTACCTAATGTTTGATCTATACTACAGATAAAATATATAAGGATAACGAATAAAATAATAATAATAATAATAATAATAATAATTTGTCTAGTATATAGGGACAGATTCTCGTTATGAATATTAAGTATATATGTATAATGTCTTATACCGATTTAATAAGAATCTGATATTATATTTTTAAATTTAGTAATGATCTTAAGGTCTCATTGTGATTCCGTCCAACATACCAATATCGTGCATTATTAGACAAAATAAAGTATTACTTTCAAAGACACTCTAACACTTAAATTAGTACAATCTGAGAAAGCTTAAAGCAATAATGTTTCTCAACACATATTATTAAGTGTAAGTTTTACATAATGAGCTTATAATTTTTTATAAATTTATTATTTTTTTATCACAACTTGTATCTCTCACATTATTAAAATATTATATGTCTTTTAAAATCATTCAACACAATCCAAGTTAGTTCTATCAAATAACTATTTCAATAAGTTCCTTATAAGACTATAAGTTATAAGATATTTAAAACGCCATAAGTCATAAGCTATAATTTATAAGTCTGTTTAGTCAAACCTAATGAATCCTAAATTTTAGTTAATCAACCACAATGTGAACACATCTTAGAACCAAAACTTGTTTCTAGATAGATAGTTTGAAAACTCTTTAGTCCAGTATTCAATCTCTCTAACAGCCGCATGCAATCTATCACTAACATAGAAATTATGTATTGCTATTACTTGTCAAAAGGAGATTTTGTTAGGGAACACTCGTAAACTATGCTTAAAATCCACAAGAATAAATGTTAATAATGTGATGTTGCATTCAAGAACAATCACCAGTGAAAGCTAATAATGATAAAAAAAAGTGTATATAGAAAATGTGTAGGGAAGGATTTGTTTCAGAACATCACTAGTGAAAGCTAAGTTTTGGAGCCCATTCCATGTGATTCTGAAGGACATCACAGAAGGTATATATGATGGATAGTGCAAAAGTGAAGGGCCAAAGCTGTGTATATGCTTGTCATAGAATGGTCAAATTGTGTGACGTAGATAATGACAGGATCATGAAAAGGATCAGCAAATTAAAATTCTGGAATGTAATTATACCAGTCCAATTTGAAATCAAAGGGTGTTTTTAGAATCTCCAAAGGTTACTTTTCATTGGTCAAATTTTGAATCTGTTTCCACTTTCCATATATGTATTCTGCAACATGCTTATTTAATATTTATGTGATGGTTATTAGGAAAGGGTGTTACTGGGGGGAAGATGAAACTGATAACAATCATTGTTAACTCGAGTTTCTATGAATTTTATGTATATTTGATTGAAAAGAAGAGAATATAATCGGGTTTTGAATTCTAATGGGGACGCTTCATCCAACTCCAATCTTGTCTCCAGATTAGTCATAACCACTTCTTCTCGAAGCTGTTTTAATTTTATTTTTTAAAAGTTTTCTTTACATATTTTTCTGAGGATAAGTCCAGATACTAATCTTTAATCCAACCGTTAATACACAAAATAATAAGAGATTAATTAAATAATTTGCATTATATTCATATGAGTCGAAGATCAAACTCTTTAACACATACTTAATGTTGAAGCATCTCATCAAGTTGATTTGAAGTTATCTTAGTATTAACATAAATAAATAAATATTTTATGAAAGTTTCAATTTAATAATTTGACTTATCAATTGAGTTTACTTCTTAGTGTTTTAATTTTTTTTCAAACTATTTAATTTGTTAACCAGTGTATCTATCTATATGTTGTACGGTTTTAGTTTTGAAAATACTTATTTAATATTTATTTTATTAATATAAAATTTTAAAAAAATATAAGTTGTTAAAATATTTAAATAAAACAATCTAAATTATAGTTCAAATGTAAAATATTTTAATTTTAATTTTAGGTTTTTATTTAAATTTATTATTTTTATTTTTTAATTAAAAATCTTCTAACAAATTCAGACATTTGAATTCACCCTATAAAAATAATAATTAGATGAAATTCTTCTTTGAGACAATTTACTTTAAGATTTGAATGTTTAACGAGATAAGTAACTTTAACCTAATGTTGCCATCCAATTACACGAATAAACTATGGGTTTAAACAAATTTACTCATAACAGTGTTATAGAAACCCATAAACCATAATTTTATAAAAAAGATTTTTTTTTTTTAAATTCAATGAAACTATGTGAAGGTAAAAAATAGACTGTAGAAGGGGGATTGATTAAAGCATGTAACTTTTAAAATGTTCTATTTAAAATTCTAGCAAGAAAAATGATATATATAAATAGATTTAAAGAGAAAAGACATAAAAAAGTAACACAGCAAATTGATATTGGTTTACTAAAAAAAAATCCCAAGAGTTACTTAGTCCATTCCTCAAAAATGAATAATTTTCCTATAACAACAAATGTAGACTAAAACCCAAGTACTTTTTACAAATGTCACTCCTTATTTAATCCAAATATTCTTTAAAAAGAACATTAGACTTGACTTATCATTGTTTAAAAAGAATAAATATTTTAAAAGACTTGACTTATCAAAAACGAATAACTAATTAAACCAATGAAACTAATTTAAAAGTAATAACTCAATAAATCTAAGAAGGAGTCTAAGTATACTTTACAGATTTTGAAACTTACAACAATTAGTGATTATTCATCACAACAATAAAAATATAGGAGGATGTATTATTTTTCTATTTGTAAATATATTTTATGATTAAAAATTCAAATTATTTAAAATTTTCAAAATATTTAATTTATTGCAATTCAATTAACATATTATTGTGATGATATAGTTGACGGGACAATAGTTATGACTATCATATGAGGTTCGATCTTAATTTTTTAACAAAATTGATCATAGTGCTGAGCAACAACTATACTAATTAGTTGCTAGTTTTCTGCTTAGGGTAATGGTTGATCCTGTGTTGATATTATCCTAAGTATATATAAGATGCAAATAAACGTATTATGAACTAATGTCTTCATTGATTTAATGGTTAATTAACTCTTGAAAATATTGATAATGATTAATACTTTTTGAAAAATTAGATTTGATTATTAATAATTAGTTTATAGTTTAAAGGTTAAATCATAGTTGAATTGTGTCGAACTAGTTTCAAAATAATATTTTTTAGACTAAATTACCCATTTAGTCCTATATGTTTAAGGTTTGTTTAAATTTTATTTGTAACTTTAAAAAGCTTTCATATATTCTTTATGTTTTAAAAAAGTTTGAGTATTTCTGCTGATATTACTGGAAAGTATTGTTGATAGGTCATGAAAATAAAATAAAAAATAAATTTTATTGAAAATAAGGTGATGCTTTGGATAGCTTTGTTTGCAACCAAAATCTCACACAATTTGAAGAACTCTTAGCTCTTAGGCTTGTTGATTCCACTACATGCATGTGTGGTATACATTAAATTTTAGATTATAATATGATTTTGGCATGTTTGGTAACTTTCATCAAAATTAGATTATAATCTATAATTAGATTTTTGAGATTATGATTATAACATAATAGATTAAAATTCATAGGAGAAGAAGGTCAATTTTCCAATGTGATATGATTCTTTACCTACAAATTTAAAAAGATAAAAAAAAATTGTATGATCAATTTTGGTCTTAAAGCAGTGAAAACCTATCCATTCTCATTGGTGGTGAACCAGAAGAAAGGAGCAATCATGTGCTGAAGTCAAGATTCATAAACTCATGAAAGACTTCCAAGTAACTTTACGTATTAGCTTTTGATTCACTAACAATGCTTGACTTCCCTTTCTCCTCAAAATACAAAGCATGTTAATGTTGTTTGAGCAATAGACAAGGTTGGGAATGAAAAAAAATATGGGAAGGACAAGGAATTAAGGAAGGAAAGAAAGTGAGTTTGGTGGAATTGGGTTAAGGGTCTGTGACATTATGGTGAGTTTGGAAGAGCTAAAGGGTTTAAAAAGAAAAAAGAAGTGGTGGGTGTTGGGGATTTATGGTTTCAGGAATGATGGGGAAGAATGAATTGAAAAAGATGATAAGTGACTCTAACGTTAATCACTTAAGTACCTAACAAAGTAATGAGGAGGTCTTTTTGAGTCATCCAAAAAATTTTAGGGGTTAAACATAGTCAAATTATTTTATAAGAGTTTTGTCAAACCCATTTTTACAGGATTAAAATTATAGTTACACCAATTATCATTTTACTTATTATTAATATTATTAATTTTAATTTTTAAGTTAATAAGTTTGTATATTATTAGGAATTGAACTCATGTCTTACTCATGTCCTTTCATTAAATACCTAAAAATTAACACTACTAATTCTCAAGATTCAAAATAACACAAAAGAAACATGATGCATAGACACTTCAAGCAAACTCCTCTTTCAAAAAATAAGATTACCCTAAAAATTATAGGTATGATAGATTAATAGTTGAGTTTGATTACGTGAGATGAAGCCATTTCAGTGTCACAATTTACATTCTCGATTTAGTTTTTATTTTCAAATTTGAATTAAACATGTATAACATTTAATGAAAACATAAACCAAACAGTTCTTAAGATTCTTAAAAAAGTTTTTTATAATGTTTTCCAACAAAACATTATCAAGTAGGTGAAAAATTTTATTTTTATTTAAATGACATTTCAAAAAACTTTATACATATTAAACATATTTTAACATTTTCAATAATCACATTCTCAACAAACAAGACTCTCACCCCTAGGGATTCAAACACATCCTTGATATCTCAAAAACCTAACAATGTTGGGTGGGTGTTAAAAGTAACTGCCAACAAAAAAATTCAATCTTGATCGCAGGCCTAATCTTGATTAGCGAGGCCCATTTCACCTCCCAAAAGTAAACAGGTTTGGTTTGGCAAGGGAGAACACACGACATACCCATAACACAAAGCTTTGGAGCGGTCTCTCCTTTCCCTCTTTCTGCCAAATAAACACCAAACCTCAGTTACAGTTAATCTAACCGTTTGATTCGTTGAGGTTATGGCGTTTTTGCATCGATTCCGAAATACTAAACTCAAAACCCTGTGCATCCAATTCCATCGATGTTACATTCACTTTCCTCATTCGTCTTCCTTGAATTCTGCCTCCAAACCTTACCCAGTGGAGATTCCACATCCGTTTTCGGTGTTCCATGGCCGACCCACAAGTTCTTTTAACAGCGTGAGGTTTTTCGCTGCTCCTGTTCAGGTAAATTTTCAATCTTTATTTGGTTGAGAGAGTATCAAAGTTGTTGCCTTTGTTTTGTAATTGAATGTGGGTTGCATGGTGATTTTTGAATTGTGCTGAGTAGTTTATGCTTTCTGGGATTTCAGTTTCAGGTTAAGGCCAAGAAGGAGGAGGAATCTACCAGTGGGCAACGGTTGAACGAAGAAATCAACGCTCCATATGTCAGGCTTGTGTTGGATGACGGTAATCCTGTGAACATTTAATTTAAGGATGTTTGGTTGTTGCTGTTGTTGTGTTTTAATCTTGATTTATGGCGTTGCATAAAGTTCTTAAACTTTGGAATGCTATAATGGAAAATTGCTTGAACTCAAAGCTATCAAGCTAGATAATCGTATTGGACTTGCACCTCATTCTTAGATATTTGTTTTCTCTGGCTTAAGCCACTGTAACTAAGATCTACTGCAGTGTAGGCTGGGGCCTTGCTTAGGCCTAAACAACTTAAAGTTAGTCGAAGAAATTTACATGTGAATTTGAACTATATTAATATTAATACATGGACTTGGAATATCAGCTTTGAGTGTTACTTACCGTGTAAATGCACAGGATGTTTTGTTTGAGCTCTGAATTCCCTCATTAAATTGATGAGTTTATGCAGGGCATGCAATAGTACCAAGGTTCGAAGCATTGGAACGTGCCAGGAAGCTTAAACTTGATTTAGTTGAGGTAAATGAAATTTCTCAAGTCTTTTGCCATGTTAAATGGTATATATGTTTGTGTATTCAAAAGATGCCAGCACAATAGAGATGCCGAGTTAAATTAGATTACGAAATTTCAAGTAAATCAATCATTAATTCAAGCATATATTCATATATATATATATATATATATATATATATATATATATATATATATATTCAAAGCGATGCCTAGACGACAGAGGTGCTGAGTTAAATTAGATTACGTAATTTCAAGTAATCCAATCAATTATACTTCTAACATTATATAGTGATAATTTTCATGACTGCAAACAAACAACAGATCTATAATATTTGATTTTGTGCTAGTGATAACCTATACACTCATGTATGATGTATCGTATTTGCCAAGTCCTATAGCATTAAAATTTGCTCCAGGATATGCATGACAAAGGTTGGGATGTTGAGTTAAGCACACGGGGACGCTTCCCATGTCTCTGGAATTTATTATATGAGTACTTGGTCATGTTACAGGTTCAGAGAAATGCTAATCCACCTGTTTGTAAAATAATGGACTTCCACAAGGTAAAGTACAAGCAACAAGAAAGGGAAAAGGAGCGTGCTAAAAGCAAGGTACAGTGTGCTATGGGTTGCTTGTGAAGTTTCTTTAATTGCTTTTAGTTGAAATCAATGATAAAAGTTTTCATCCTACTCATTTTTTTTATAGTGATATGTTAAATTCAAGAATCATGAATGCTTATTAGCAAAGCACTTATACAACACACACTTTTTGGCTATTGGAATACATGAGCTGCACTTTATGCTGTAATGTTGGCAACAGAACAGAATAGAGTAAATAAAAGTAAAATGGAATTTAAACAGGGATTATGGCATGGGTATTAGAAGCTCCTATGTCACCACAGTTACAGTTTACACATTATAAGTGTATACTTATTTTTTATCTTTTTAAGTCATGGTTGACTTGCTAAGAGTGGCTTTAATTTCGGACAATTGTATGTTTATATTGGAGTGAGCTATCATGTGCCTGCTAACTTGGAAAGAATTTGATTCTGCCTGGTCCAAACCCTCACAGTAAGTAAGTCAGGCTAAAGAATAAGATTGCTAGCAACATATAGTCCTGATCTTATAACATCAAGCTGAAGTTTCAATTCTTGAGAGACTTAATAGGAAAAAGACCAAAATAATGCCATTGCACCAAACAAAAATGAATACACTAAGTGAATTTCATGCTCTCTTCTCATCACTCCAAAGAATAATTATGGTGCAGCAAGATTTTTTAATAGCAGTGACAGTTTAAATATGAAACTTTTTATAGCGTTAGCATGCTTAATCAATGGCCAGGAATTAAAAATGAACCTTAGCATTTTCAGTAAATGAAACTACAACTGAACCCAATATCATGTGGACTTGAAAAGTTAAAACATTTTCCATTTATTAATGAGTGCTTTACCTTTTAATTACTTATAGTCATCTGTTGATGCCAAGGTAATGGGCGCTGGCTTAAACCCACTATAAATGTCTGTTTTACATTTAATGAGGGTGACCCTTGACACAACAGTAAGGCTGCTACCTTTGGAACCTTGCATACATTTATCCTTCCCAAACAGCACTAGGTTGGAGCCTCATGTACTGGGTTGCCCTCTAATATTCATTTTGCTATTATGGCATCTTTAGTGAGTTGTCAAATATAAATATGTAGTCTTGTGGTGTAGTGTAGTGCTGTTTGTAATCAGTTTTTTGGTAAATGCAGGCTGAGACGACATTGCGAAAGGAGTGCAAGGAAGTGCGATTTTCTGAAAAAACTGTGAGTTTTCTTTCTCAGTATCTTTTATTTCATTTTTCTGTACCCCCAAACTACTTGATAGCAACTTCGGTCCTAATGCTATGATAAAGAGGCCCAACTATTGGACTCTACACTAAGGAAAATAATATTGTAGAGGATGTAGAAGTGCTGAGTTGGCAGGTTGTTACAGTCTATATGGGGGGCATGGTTGGTGGGAGAAAAGGAGAGGGGTTCATTTTAAGTGGTTATTCGGCTGGGCAGGGAAACTGATATTTCTGAGTAGCTTTTGCTCTGGGAGAGGGAGTGATTCCTCTACTTCCTTGGCTCATTGAGCTTGTTTGATTGTTTCCCATTTAATAAAATCCTTGTTTTTTTTTTTCTGTTATTAATTTCTGGTTTTTATCAGAATTAATTTCCATAAATTAAGTACAGTAGCATGTAGCTTTTAATAGATTTCCAATTATAAAGCCAGGCTCTAGTGGCTATATTAAGAAATTATTGCCAGACCCTTATATTTTTGGTTTTGGTATTGATGTTTCACATGCAAATGAATTAGTCTGCATCAGCCACACTAATGTTTTATCACGTTAGTTTGTTGAAGCTGTCTTTCATGGTTTATAATTAGGCTGTAGCTGAAACTGAATACTTTTTACTTTCAACTCCCCTGTGCACACTTTTTATGAGCAAACCCAATGGTTTTAGTGCCTGACTCAAAAATAGAAGACACCGGGAGCCACTTGAATCAAACAAGTGACCTGGTGAAGGCAATTAAGTAAAGATTGTCTTTACGTGTGTGTGTGTGTGTGTGTAACTCAAATAAGTTTCTATATTCTGACTCTGTCATACTTTATTTTCTAAACCCCAAAAGAAAATATTGATGGATTGAAATTTCTTCTGTTGATGTTTTCAGGAAGCAAAAGACTTGAAGACAAAAGCAGATATGGTCAAAAAGTTAATGGAGAAGGGCTATCGGGTGAAGGTACTCTCTTTCTATATATGGCATATACCCCTGTTTAGTTTTGAATTGGATTTTTTCCATCTATATCTTCTTCATAGTGTCTAGGGAGTAATCTTGGTTGTAAGTAATTGTGTTTCCATTTAAGTTAGAAACTCGGTTTTTCAAGCAAAAGGTTGGGTAATGGGTATGCATCTGGTTTTAGAAATGCTGGTTGTACTTTGCAACCTAGGATTGGGAACATCACAGATTTTTCTGGGAAACCATGCTGATAATAGCATTGATCGTGAGTGTGTCCTGTGCACTTGCAATAAGAGAAAAATGGTCAATCACCATGGCTACCTCTTCCTCAAGCATGTTCTTGCCTCCTAGGAGGGTGGGTGGGGGTGGCAAAAGGGGTTTGACCCATTCAACCCACCACCCCGCATGATCCGGCCCATTAATATGGCGGGCCAAACCTGCTGGTCGGGCTGGCTAACTCATAAAATTATGTTTATATTTTTTATTTTTATAACTTATTTTTAATGTTTTAGCCTTTTATGTTAAAAAATACACACAAAATTATTATTTTTAATTAGTAATTTTAGTTTAGGTTTTAATTTGTTCCCTTTTACTAATTTTTTTCTCATTTTAATATATATTTTCTAAAAGCTAGGCGGGCCAACCTGCCAGCACCCCCACAAAACGGGGTGGGTTATGTTTCCCAGCCCATAACCAAAGGTGGGCCACCATCCCGTCCTGTCTTTTAGCACGTCAGAGCATGTTGGCCCGTTTTGCCACTATCTAAAGTTCATCACAAGTCTAGCAGAATCTATTTTAAGGTTAGTCTTTGAAGTTTCTTCATTGGAAATCAAAAGATTAGGTACATAAATTCATCTATAGTTTGAATGTTTGGATGTCGGGACCTGGCTCTGAATATGTTCAAAATCTTAGTGAGAGTCTACATCCGGGCCAGGTCCAGTAGTTTTGGCACCCAGCAGAATGAGATTTATGTAAGCGAAATGATTACAAGAGTAATAAATACATGCTGTTGTTTGCGAGAAAGAAATAATGAGAAAATTATGGGTTAATTGTTTTGTGGGAGAAACACTTAATTGCGCAGTTTCCAACAACATCTACAGATTAGTGACTACCATCTTTGTTTCATTTATAATGAATTATTTAATCAATTCCTGTCCACACAAACACTATATGCTAGTAAATTATTGGTTGGAATCCGCATCCAGTTTCATCGCATTTACCATAAAATAATATTGTACATGTAATTGTTTTTAACTGAACAACTGTATAAAAAGTCACCTGATCACTTATGTCACTGGACCTCAAGGGACCGTAGGTTCTAGTTTTGAGAAATGATATATGCAGAGATGAACATGAGAATAATCTTGTAACTTTTATGATCATTTTAACAACATATGGTTTAATGTGTTGTCAGTAAATGATTATTTGTCAACTCAGAATTATTCCCTTTTTGTCTATTTAAAACAGTGCAAGGTAGCATGCAACGAAAATCAGGACTTGACAGGACTATTATCTCGTCTTCATACGCTGGTATGATAATCACCGCTTTGTTTTGAGAATTTTCTTTCTGAAATCTGAACTATGATTTAGGATTCTTTTTCTCCCTCTTTTCTGCTATTCCTTTATATCTTTTCCATTCTACATTCATAAAGTTCTTTGCAGATAGAAGATGTCTGTGTTGTGGAAAGTGGACCACATATGGCAAAAAAAGATGCCTTTATGATTGTCAGACATGTTAAATATGGGCTATCTAAGAAAAGTGGGAAAAAATTTTCAGATCCCAGACATATGGACAGTAAGGCTGACAAGGGTGACATGGAAACATCAACCGCCAATTCTAGTGATTCTGTTGAATATGAGAGTTATGCAGAATCTGGGTTTGAAACGGAGGAGGAGGTGGTTTCTGAGGGTCCCCGGTCTGTATTCAGCAACAACATGAATGTGACTACCTCTCATAATACTGCTCAAGACAACGCCTTTCTGTCTAGAAGTAATGATTCGGTACCTCATACTGTGCCTGAAAATAGGTATAGAAGAAATAACCAACCAGGGGAGAATAGGTTTCAATCCAATCCACAAGTGCCTCCTGCAGTGACCGAGAATAGGTACAGAAGAGCAGAACCAAGAAACAGATACCAACAAACAACTTCAAATAACGCAGGTTTTAATAACAACCGTCCAGGAGGAAGAGATGATGTCAGGTCGATGCCCTCGAATCGGAATCAGACAAGGCATGTCCCAGCAAATGTTAATATTAATCCCAACATAGAAAATAACATGCAAGCTTTTACTCCTGGATCAAGGCACTCAATGCCATCCCGTGAGAATATCCCTAGGCATCCTAGTGCTCCTAATACCTCAAGACCTGGTTATGGCAATTTTAGTGGTCCAAAAGGCCCTGAGACACAAGGTGTGAAAGCAGGGATGCATAGAAACAGAGAAGGGAACTTTCAAGATTCTACTTGGCAACACTTTAACCAGGGTTCTCGGTAAATTTGAGAGACAAAGGTTAGCTGAGAAGGGATATTACCAACACATGCATACAATACAGGAGGGTTGTATCAAAGTTGAGCTAGATAGGATGGCTAATATATTATTACAAGAACAAATGTGGTGCAAGTGAGGCATAAATAAAATAACACACACACCCTTTGCTACACAGGGCCTGCTGCTGCATTTACTTGCCTTGGTTGACCTATGAAAGGGTCTATTGGTTTATCAGAGTAATGGTGAGGAATTTGCATTATCTAATATTGGTAGTTTTAGCATGGAAGCTCACAATTTTGAGTGCCTTTTATTTATTCATTTAATTTAATGTGGGGACAGACAGAGATCTTTTAGTTTTTAGTACCCCGCTCGGAATTTTGATGTATGATGTATACGTTTTGCCCCTCCTTCCTAAGCACAACCTGGTTCTATTATGGTTTAACTAGGGATAAATGTCTGGATTTGCTAAAACTTCGTTATTAATGAAATGTAAAATTACACTTTTGGGTTATTACGTTTTATGTTAGACTCGAGTTGAATCTTTATATATTTTTTTTTACTGAAAATTGTTCCTAACATTTTTAAAATCGATTTTTTCTGTCATCTCTGTTAACCTACTGAATTGAAGTTGCTTACATGATGCCTAAAAGTGAGTGAATGATAGGTAGAATCACCTTTCCAATTAGGATTTGAAAATCAAAAAGCTAAAAAAAATGAAGAAATTGGTGTCACCCTCTTCCCTGGTTGTGACAATCGTGTCTTCTTGTCTCTGTCGTACATGGTGAAAGTCTCTTCTTCTTGGCTGGCCTAGGAAAACGACACCGTTTTATTCAGAAACATAAAGAATTTAAGGGTCCGTTTGGTTTTTAATTGGGGAAATGAATAAATTTAAGGTTGATATTAATCATTCGGATCTATTTTTGGGGTTGGTCAAACCTCAGATCCAAACGGACTCTTTGATATACAGTTAAGGAATAGAGTTATAAACACCCTTTAAAGCTTGTATCAGTTTCAATCTTTTCTATTAAACTTTACAATAATTTAAATTTGTCAATTATTATTTAAATTTCTATTTCTGTCTAAGTATCTGCTCAATTATTCAAATAGGTAATTATTGATTCTTGTAATTCTAATGGTTGACAAACATTACTTTGAATATTAGGGCAACACTTTTAAGAATATTCCATGTTTTCTAACCATGACAATCTATAAAAGCCTTTTGGTATAAAAGTTGTTTTAAGTAGAGATTTAGATGTATATCACCTATTGTGTCAGAAATAAGAAAACACCATATCATTATGTTATGATAAAATTTCTTATCTTTAAATTATTGTTAGGTATTACCATTGGCAAAAAATATAAAGATGCAAACTTACACTCAAATTATGATATTTAAAGGTTAATTCTCTTCAAAATTAAATTTAGAAATCATAATCTTTTATATTTATTTTTCATAAGTTTACTAAAATATCTAATGATTATTGAGAATATGAAATGTTTAGCAGTGCGGAACAACTGATTTAATTTTAAAATGGAAGGATACACTAAAAATGTCATAAATGTTCATATTAAAATCTAGGCTAAATACATGGTTTGGTCCCCTAATTATTTAAATTTTTTCAAATTGGTCCCCTATTTCTTTTTTTTCAAAGAGGTCCCCCTAGTTTTAAAAACGCGTCTGGTTGGTCCTTCCGTCATCTCTGTAGTTAACGCCGTAGGAGACTTCTCTTACGTGGCATAGAGACGTTGCAACAATTGAACATTTCCTCCATTAAAGTCCCATTGAAGGTCTAGGGTTAGTGTTTTGGCGTTGGAATTGGTCCAGAACATAAACAACTTCACTTGCCAGTTACAATCGTGTCTCATGGCCAACTCTGGAGGTTCTTTGTTAAGCAATGGAAGCATCTCAACTCCTGTTGTTCATCCTTATTATGAATGTGTTGGGAATCATAAAGCTATGCTTCGAACATCAAAAACAATGGTAAACTATGGAAGACAAGTCTGGGAGTGTAGGAAGTATCGGGTAATGTAATTATTTGTGATTGGTACCTTGCTTTTGTACATGGTTTTGTACTTGTATGGACAAGTTGATGGCATTTTCTCAGTATGGTTTATGTTGTTGATGGTGTTTTTGTAGGGGGTAGTTGGTGATGGGAACTGTAATTTCTTCCAATGGGTCACAGACACTGCCCAAGCTGAGAAGGATCTATTAATTATCAACAGAGGAAAAGAATAATCGCATTGAAGAAATCACTTAAGGAGTCAACAAGATGGAACAAGTGGATGTACTGTTTTTGTGTGTTGTCTACCTTATGTAATGTGTTTGTGATATTTCTTTGTTGGTCATAGTGAATTAAATATGGGTATGCTCTTTTTTAGTGTACTTTGGTTAAGTTTAGGGTATGGGCTCCTGTTGTTAATTTTAGTTGAGTTGTTATTGTAAGTCTTATTTTGAGTTAGTATTTTCAATCGTAAAGTTCGGTTGTTAATGAAGAAATGTACAATGGAGTTGGGAAATTCAGTTGTTCAATTTGAAATTGATTTTTTAATTTTAATTGCGAATATTTAAGTTATGTTAGTGTTAACATTAAAAATAACCAACCATTAGTTGCGAGAAAATAAAAGCATTAACATTTCCAAAATAGCATTCATAGAAATTAACATTGTTCTGTCTTATAAGGACATAACAGAAAACATTATACACACAAAACAGTTACTCTTAAGTGAAATGTAACATTGTTCAATCACTGAAACACATAATGATTCAAATTTTGTTGCGCCTTGGTGTTTACTTTGGCCTTTGTTGGGCCAGATTTGTAGAAGCAACAGTGCGACGTTTTCTTTTTGTTGGGGTTGCAGCAGCTATGGTTGTAGGGCCTATTGTTTGGTTGTTGGAAGATTGTTGGGTGTAGGGCTGGTCTGGAAGTGGTTTGGAAGGACAGGTGGTCTTGTTGTGGCCTGTAGTTGCACAAACAAACATCCTGATGTCATCCTTTTCAAGTGGATCCTTGTTCCTCGACCTCTTAGGCCTGCCACCCTGCCTCTTCAATGGTGGAGGCTGTACATTGTTTGCTTCAACCTTGTCCCACATATTTTTTCAAATGATGGGTAAGATAATGGGAGAATAACACTGAGCATATGCTTCCTTTCTATACATTGCTGGGATGTATGTATATGGAGTTTTATTAACCTCTAGCATACAGGAAATTGCATGATTACAAGGGATTCCTGTCAGCATCCACTTCCTGCAGTTACATTCCCTGGCCTTCAGGTCCACAATGAATTTGTCAGCATGGTTAATGTGGCTAACCTCATAAACACTATTTCCTGACCACCTGCACATGAGAAAATGATAGTTGTGTGTTAAATTTTCATACAGGCAGGTCTAATAGCATAGAAAGATCAGACAAAAACTAACCTGACTTAGTACATATTGCAGTAAGTTTTTGATTTCTCAATTCTTTGTTTAATCCTTGGAAGGACATCACCAGTAAAGGATTGCATCCCAGTCCTGTTGTTGGTCCATCGTTCCATCATGTAAGTCTTTATCGCTTTTACCATAATAATGATTGGCTTCCCCCTCGCTCCAATGATCACTAAATTAAATGTTTCAGACATGTTATTGACCAACACATCACTTTTTGGTGCAAATGAAAACCTGGACTTGCTCCAGTGTCTTGGAGGTATTTTGATCAAGTCCCTGTATGCTGCCTCATTGAGTTCCTTGATCTCTAACATTGTCCTTTCCCAAGCATGTGTGTAAGTGGACTTTGCTGCCTTCCATAGTAAGTTCTTTAGTTGTTTTTCTAGATGTTTCTTCCTGAAGTTGCTATATAAATGTCTAACACAGAATCGTTGATCAACACCTGGTATAAGCTCTTTCAATGCATGAAGCAAACCTTGAAAATTAGACACCAAATGGCACTGCAGTTAATCATCCAATAGATAAGCTAGATTCAAAACACATTTACTGGTTTAAGGGTTCAGGGTGAAACCCAATTTGTGACTTAGGGGGCTAGATTATAACACTTTTACTTAGTTAAGGGACCACAATAGGGGACCTGAATGAAAACATGTATATTGCAGATAGTATATTGCAGGTCAGGTATATACAATTGCAGACCTGATTATATACAATTGCCTATATACTTCCTGGTCTGGTACATGCTATGTACTTCCTGCAGACAACCTTGGTACGTGTTATATACAATTGCCTATATACTCAGGTGATGTTTACAATTGCATACATGATCATACCATGGCACTGCTATATTGCACACACAATTGTAGACAGTATATTGTACTTGGTACATATTCAGTATGTTGCACACACAATTGCAGACAGTATATTGCACTTGGTACATGCACTGCTATATTGCACACATAATTACAATAGTATATTCAGTATATTGAGCCACAGGCACTTCTCAGGTTCACACACAATAGCATACAGTATATTGCACACAGTATATTCACACACAGTTGCATACAAACCAGATTCACACACATAGTCACATACCTTCTGTTGATCAGACATAAATGTGATGCCTTTACAGACTTGGGCTCCACCTAAATCCCCAATGAGTAGTTCCAAAAACCATTTCCATGAGTCTGTGTTTTCACACTCAACCACACCAACAACAATGAGTAGCATCTGATCATTAAGGTCTCTACCCACTGCACTAAGCAATTGTCCACCAAATGGCCCTTTAAGAAAGCACCCATCCAAGCCAATTATCTTTCTGCAATGCTTAAAACTGTCCTTGCACTCTCTCAGACAAACATAAAACTTGTGAAAAGATGTGGCAATTGCTCCATGATCATCATTAACTTGGCCTGCATTTGCAATTGGTTGTACATTCAACTTCATAGTTGAACCAAGATTCGAACTTAGTAAAGCATTGCAGTAGTCCCACGGTTTTGTATACTGCTCCCTGAAGTCACCATCCACAATCCCTATTGTAGCTCTTTTTGCCCTATAAGCCTTGGACTTGGTCACCTTTGCATGCCAATTATCTTGAGCTCTGTTGCATATATCTTGTAGTTTCAGATTTGGATTCTCCTTCACACCAGTCACCAATTGTTTAGAGAGCCATTTTGCACTAAAAAATTTGATCCTGTGCTGCCTCCCACAAGTGTGACTGTCAATTATGGTCCTCAGCTGCCATGTTTCTTCACCTGATAACTTCCCACAATAAGGGGGTGTTTGGTACAAAGTTGAGTGGATGGAGTTTAGAAAACTGGGGTTTTGTAAATGGAGTTTGGAAAATTGAGGTTTTGTAAACGAAGTTTTGTTTGGTTGAGAGTTGAGTTAAAGTGAGTTGAGTTGTAGTGATTTTGTTTGGTTTGTAGTAGAATTGGGTTTGGGAAATGGTAGTTAAGGGTGAAATTACTAAAAAGGGTATGAATTTAAATATATTTATAATTTGTGTGTATATTTATTTATATTAATATTAAATGTATAATATAAAACCAAAAAATAGATTAAATTTAATAATACATATTTAATAAATGAATAAATATATTAAATAATAATTAATGTAAATTTTATTTTATATAATAAAACTAATTAATTAATGTGATTAATTTTATATATTATGAAATAAGAATATATTTGATTGTTTTTATCATAGTAAAACTAATAAATGACGTTAACCCATTTTTTATTTTTTATATATTAAAGGTTATAAGGTACGTTAATTATTTATTTAAAAATTAAATGTATAATATTAAACCAAAAAGGTACTTAATTTGATAATACATATTTAATAAATGAATTAATATATTATACTCTAATTAATATAAAAAAGTTACATTCTAACCCTTAACCATTAAAATAAAAGTTACATTCCTAGAGTCAAAACCATTAAAATAAAAATTACATTCTAAGTCGTAACCATTTAAAATAAAAGTACATTCTAAGCCTTAACCATTTTTTAAAAGTTAGATCTATTTACAAAATTCATCTATATAAAACTTGATACTATAATTATTTTATAAAAATTAATAACAAATTAAATCACATTCATGTTGCTTATATCACTAAATTAAGTTTCAAAAAATTTCAATGCTGAGAGTTTTTTAAAAGATGTTGTCAAACACAAATCGTAACTTCAATTTGTTATAAGTAGCAGCAACTCGTTACGAACCTCTTATTTACGCAATGTAATTTAAATATAAGAGTAAATTTCTCATTATTATTTTTACACATAGTAACTTAAATTACCGCATATACGCAAACCCTTACGATTTTTAACGTATTATCACTTGTTATTCGTCGTTCGTTAATTACGCGTACTAGCTAAAATTATTCCAAACCCATGTTTTCAACACTAAAGTATAATTAAATTTAAATATTTTATTTAATAAATACAAAACTAAATTAAATAACCTAACCTAATATTCCTTCAAGAAATATTTACTCAATACATCTACAAATTTACAAGTTACATTATTAATCAACATACAAAACTCAAAACCATACATATTATATTTTAAAAAAATATAAAAAACTAAAAAATATTATGGTGCACCCACCAACAAAAGCACACAGATGCACCACATTACATCCACCATCCATCATCTCCTCAACATCATCATCACCGTCCATCCAGGCCACTGACCGTGCCCGCACCACTCATCATCCACCATCACCACCACCCACATCCAGCCTGCACCACCACCTGCAACCACCACTGACCGTGCCCTACCACTCCAACCAACATAACCCATCCCCCAACCCGAGCCCAAGCCCAGCCCAAACCCGACCCTTCCCCAACCTACTACACCACCGTACCACCACCACCAACAACTCCCCTTCCCCGAAACCAGCCAGAGAAATGAAAAAAACCAGAGAGACCAGACAGAGAAGAGAGAGGAAGATATAGATGGGGTTCTATTACCTCAATGCCGTTGGAGGATGTTCTTCTTCAGATCGGAGGTCCCAGTTGTAGATCGGAGAAGAAGATGGTCGCTTGGTTCACGAGATCCGACGAAGAGGGAAGGGGCACGCCTTATAGCCGTTGGAGGGGTACTATGGACTTTCACCAAACGTCGTTCAGTGGAGGGAGGTGCGAGCTCCTTCAACCCAACGCGCGTTATGGGCAACACAACTCTGTTAGTGGCGACAAAACGGAGAGGGAAAAGCCTGCCAAACAAAGAGCCTAGCGAACGGAGCTCTGCCGACGGAGAAAAACTGGTGAAACGCGACGGAACGGAGAAGAACCCACCGAACCAAACAAGCTCTAAGCATAAAATTCACACCCTTCAATGCACTTGACCCTCACCCTTTTTCTTGTCATTTTTTTCAAATCTAAGATCTTTACCATTTGCAATGGCATATGCAAAGATTGCTTCTTTGAACTGCTCCTTAGTCAGGAAGAAAGTACCCTTCTCCCAACGAAAACCCTCCATCTGTGTAGGCATCTTGAAGGTTGGATACCTTTCGCTTTCGCTTTCACTTTCACTTTCTTCTGATTCACCACTATATAGTTCATCAGAATCATCCTCAAGGTCAGAAACTACCCTTTTGCCTTTGCCTTTGCCTTTTCCTTTGCATGTGTCTTTCTGATCATTGCTCCCCTCACCCTTCATATATGTCTATGGGTTAACTGTTCTGGGGATTTTTTTCCTCTTCCATTTTTTTTGCCAATTGGCTGTGTAGTACCACCTCCATCATTTCCTACTGTAGCCTCAGCACCTACTGCAACATCATCAATGGGCTCTGCATCCACCCCCTGATCAGTGGCTTCAACATGTGTCTTCTCTATCTGATCATTCATCACATCATCAACATCCTCCCCTTCATCATCAGAGTCTTGGAAATTGATATCCATTGCACTGTCATTGTCATCTGTTTCATCATCCATCCCTTGCACACCTTCATCATCTCCTTCATCACCTTTACCATAAACATGTACTTCATCACCTTCAACATCAACATCAACATCAACATGTACTTCATCACCTTCATCACCTTTAGCATCAACATGTACATCATCACCTTTAGCATCAACAGCCTCATCAACATGTAGATCATCAACATCTAAATCATCAACATCATGGGTTTCTTCTGGCCCAGTTAGGTCTAGAACAACCTCTGGCACATCAAGAGGGTGCACGATAAACACTTGAACTCTCCCCTGAGAGTGTGCAACCCTTGCCAGCTCTAAGCAACCGTGATCATCCATTAATTTCTTTAGACCAACATGAAATTGTTTGCCTCCGATCTTGTACCATAATTCTTCCACATTCACATACCCCGTGTCCTTTAGTATTCCCATAACTTCAAAATAACTCCATCTATCCTCATCGATATCCCATTCAGAGTCGGTACCGGTATACCCCACCTTCTTCCCATTTTCTTCAATGAAACACCCCCATGAAAAATCTCCAACTTGAAACGAGGATTCATCTTACAACATCATTTTAAAACCATGTAAAATCATTAAATGATAAACACCACATTCATGCACTAATTTTTTTTTCTAATCCTACAACATTAGTTCATGCACGAAATGACATTGTTGCTCACCAAATCATACAATGAAAAACTAAAAACAAAGAACGAAGGGGACTACAGGACTTACCTTCTCTGTGGAACAATGATTCGTAAAGAAAAAACTATCGGACTTCCTCCTCGGAGCTATGCTTTCCTTGGACCTTAGGTCACCCTTCTCACACGCAACAAACACGAAGACGACGAAGGGACCAAGTTGGAAACATTTTACATCCATTCATCAAAACGGGGTCGTTTTGCACTTCCAACAGAGCAAGTAATTGAGTGACACATGACATACATGTCATAATCCTCTTACACATCAGACGAGTCTCAAACGGCGTTAACATGTCAGATGACGGAAGGACCAACCAGACGCGTTTTTAAAACTAGGGGGACCTCTTTGAAAAAAAAAGAAATAGGGGACCAATTTGAAAAAAAACTTAAATAGTTAGGGGACCAAACCATGTATTTAGCCTAAAATCTATTTTAATACATAATTCAAAATCATATATAATGTACCGTAAAAAAACATGTATAATGCTCACAAATCCCCCTCGATTTATTATTCATATTTTCATTAAAATACTATAATAATTTGTTATTATAATCTGTTGTAAATGATTTGGTTTGTGTTTTATGTCATCCTTAATATTTTTCAAGTAGTTTTGTGTCATTTAGGTTTGTGCAATTTACTCAATATTTAATCATATAAAATTAAAAGTTATTCACGAGCTTAATCTTTGTAGCGTAATATTTTATGTTTTATAAATCAAACTAATAATTTAAATTGACGAGGACGCCTATTTAAATAACTAGGTAGTAAATTAAGATTGAATAAGTAATAATAAAAAATTAAATTTAACCTTTCACCTAATCAATACCATGAGAATATTCAATTATATAATTAAAAAAATTAATTATAAAATCCAGAAAACTAACTAGTTAAATTTCAATGTCATTACCTCAACTAATAATAAGATAAAAGTATAACAACAAATTTTCTAACATAATAAGAGGACCCATGTCAAAAAATAAAATAAAAATAAAAATTATTTTAGCTTTACTTTAAAAATTATAAAATCTTTTATATTTACGTTAATTTTAAATAAACTTTCTTCATTTTTAATCTAAAACATGCGATGAAATTTATAATAAAATATAATAATAATAATAATAATAATAATAATAATAATAATAATAATAATAATAATAATAATAATAATAATAATATATCCTTTTGCAGGTTTTCTTTATTAATCTTTCTACTAACAATAATCATAAAAATCTACTGTTTTTAAAAATAAAAAGATATTTATTTATTTATTTTTCTTAAATCAATAAATATGAAAATTGTTAAGAGGAGATAGAATTATTCTGTTATTCTATAATAATTCTACAATAATAATGAGTTTGCTCTGCGTGCGCTGAAGCTGAGTTCTGAGATTCGACCCCGAAAACCCTAACGCTTCGTTGATTCACCTTCGCTGAACTCAATCAACCAGGTGATTTATCATTCCAAGTTAGAGTTGAATACAGCGACGATGGATTTTGATGAATACGAGTATCTAGAGAACACAGTCGAGATTAAGAAAACAACCAATGGCGTGAAATCCGAAGAGAGAGGCCATAGTAAGAATTCCAAGCACAAGGATGGTGGTGATGATGATGATAACAATAATGGCAATGATCACCACTCCAAGCAGAAAGAAAGAGGCTCGTCTCGCCACGGTTCACATTCCAGGGGTGGGGACAAGGATAGGGATCGGCATAGAAGCTCTGGGGAGAGTCGGGATAGGAAGAGGGACAGAGAAAGAGAGCGAGAGAGAGACCGCCATCGCGACAGAAGAGACCGCGGGAGTGAGAGTGAGCGTGAAAGGGAGAAAGATCGCTCGCAGCGAAGCACAAGTAGATCTGGAAGGCATCATAGCGATTTGGAGGACAGAGATAGAGGGGCAAGTCGTGATAAGGACTATAGGGATAGAGAAAGAAGCCGGGACCGGGATTACAGAGACAGAGAAAGGGTTAGGGAATCAAGGGAACGAGATAGAGAAAACAGGTACTTTTTCATAGTTTTGTTTTGTTGATTTTACTTATCTGGTTGATTAGAAAGCTATAATAATTTTACTGGCTCTAGGTTTATGTTTCTTCTTGACTTACTGCGTCCGTTGTGTAGGAGCGTTATTTTATGTAGGAATTTATTATTTTCTGCTGTATCTCGTCTAAAGAAATAGGCAAATCAATAGTATTTTTAAAACTATTTAGTTTGCCAGAAAAGAAAAATGTTGTTTCAAGATTAATTACCTGTCTAGGTTTCTTGGTGTGATGTATTTTGAGGGTCAGTGACAGTATTTTGAGGGTGAGCAACAGTATTCCACATTACCAAAGAGCGTCACAACACAAGTTTGACACATTGAGTGTTGAACAACATGAAGGGGCGTGTCACACCATTGAGTCAGTCATACATGTTAGTGCATGGTATGTGGTGCCTTCCTTTCATGTTGCTCAAGCTTGCTGTGCTTCTGATGATGACAATGAATGATTAGTTTATGCTTTTATATTTCAGTTGTCTGTTGATACTTTTAGTTATATCGCTGATGATTTAATTTACTGGTTGGGTAAATTCTGTTGGTTCTACCCTACACACACATTTTAACCTGTGGCAGGTAGTACATGCTATTGACTAAAATAATAGGTCATAACACACCCCATTTTGTCACGAGGCAGCACAATAAGCGTTGAGCCTCATGAGAGGCGCCACTATGGTGACATGTGGCAAAAGAACAGTAAGGGTTGAGCTACATGAGGGGGCGCCACATACCATACGCTGGCTGACATATGACACCACACGGTGCGAGACACCCTTCCATGTTGCTCAACACTTATTGTATTGCTTCATGTTGAATTGTGCTGTGTTGCATAATTTTGGTAATGTGGTGTGGTCTACTGTTTTTTATCCACCCTCAAAGCATAGTCAATCTCAAATTGTGTCGCGACATGGCTAACCCATAAACTGGGATCGCAGTGTTGTAGAGCAACTTGCGGATGCTATTTGATTCTATTGCAGGGGAAAACACATAAACATGTATATATGCAGAATCACTTAAAAAAACAACAGAGAAATATAACTAAAAACACTTCAAGTTCATAGTAGATAATTAAAAACCAACATTATCCAAATGAAAACATAGTCTAATCATGATCCGAAACGTTAAAAAGCAACAATTCAAGCATCCTAAGTTCCTAAGGCAGCATAAAACCAAAAACATATCAAGGAAAGAAACATAATAAGCTATGAAGTGAAGTAGTGAACTAGGAAATCTATAAATCAATAATCCTATTCATCATCTTCATCTCCTAGTTCCAACTCTTTTTCCCCTCCGCATGAGCTCTCATCTTGATCAGTTCTATAAATTTCTTCCTCTTTAGAAGTATCTTCTTCATCACCAAGCTCTTCCTCCTTCTCTTTCTCTTGAAGACCAACATATTTCCCTTTCCCTTTTTTCCTACTGCTAGAGGGAGGCCTATTGGCGACCATTTGCTTACGCTTCCTCCTAATGTAATGCAATGGTTGTCCAGCACTGGTAGTATGTGACACTTGCTCCCATGTCAACCCATCATCCCTACCAAACATAAATTCCTCGTCCTCTCCATCTTCACCACTTCTTAATTCTCCTAAAAACCACTCCTTAGTGGCGGTATCGTTAACTTCCTTTAGGAGAAACAGATCTTTGATGGTCATAACATTAAACCTGTCATTTAAAGTTTGGTTGTACATGATGAAAAGCAAGTCACACAACCTTTGATGCTCAAGACGACTTCTCTTCTTATAGTGAATTTTGTTTGATTTTAAAAAAATGTAAGCTACCACCAATCCAATTAAACTTAATAATGTAAAAAAAGAAATTAAAAGCTTACATGCTCAAAAGTGTTCCAGTTTTGCTCAAAGTCAGAAGAGCTACAAGTCAAAGATAAGACTTTAACAACAATCTTCATCAAATGTGGAGTAAATGTCCCATATTACTTCCACCATTCAGCTACAATTAATTACATTAATTGTTGTTGTTTTACTTTACCAAAATATAAAACAAATGGGCAATTAAATGTAGAAAGAAACTCTTACCAGAGGCCATAGTGGTCCTTTGTCTTGTAGCTTCAACCCCACCAAAGATTCCTTAACACTTTTTTATAAGGGAACAACTCTTCAAAAGCCTTATCTTTATAAAAATTTGTAGGGGAGAGCCGAGTAATGGTCCCAAGAGGCCGCTTTTCACCTCTAGATAATCCTCAATACCTTTAGGATCCTTAAAGAAAAATGCGAGATTAAGATAATACCTTGTAGCGTGTAATGGATGATGCATTTGACAATCCCACCGCTTAGCAACGATGGCAAAGATGTCTTTGTATTTGCTTTTATCCCCTTTGAAAGCAACTTGAACATTTTATTTAGCCCTTTCCGTTGCCTCATAGATGTAACCCATTGCGGGTTTCTTCTCATTATCTACAAATCGTAAAACTTGGATGAGAGGCCCCATAGCCTTGAGGCTAAAGACCACATCCACCCAAAATGAAGCCATTAGAACGGTGTCCTTTGCCTGGTCTGGCAGGCTTTGTTGGAGGGAGCATGTTGGATGTCCTACATTGCTTGCCTCATAATATATGGTATGGTTTAAATACTTGTTAGGCTACTCCTTTCATTGTCATTTGGTTTTGGGATGGAACCTTGAACAATTTCTTTTTTTTCTCTTTGCTGAGCGCTAAACCTAGTTTCTTTTGTCATCTTCATTCTTCACCATCATTCTTGTCAATGATATAATTATGCTTACAGTAGTAGTTTAGTTGGGTCACCATCAGATTTAGTACAATGAATTTTAAGGAGATGCCGTGAACTTGCCAAGAATTGAGAGACTTTGGTATTTGGGTGATATCTCATCTGGTTCTGATAAAGTTTAGAGACCATTAATACATTTTAAGGTTGAGTAATGCAAATGCAGATATATTCACTTGTCTAATTATGTTATGCTCGTTTCTGGATAAAGTTCTCTTGCTTCTCAATTCATCTCTATTTTTAGGATCATTGTAAGTTTGCTTTACTGTTATGTATTGATTATAATACTTCAACTAAAGTTGAGAATAATGATTCCAGAGATGGATATAATATACTTAGTTTTCCTGTTCAATTTAACAAACCTTAATCTTCTTAACATTGGATATTTGATCTTTCTGGTAGAGTAACCATCAAATGATCTCTCTAGCAATTGGGCCAAGCACTGAACCTCAGGTCATGGTTTTCTTAAATTATTCCCTTTTGGAGGGTTATGAAAGCATACATTGCAATTTGTTTGGAGGGTGTTGGGTGGGGGAATGTTTGCTGTAGCCATGGTGATGCTATGCTATTGGTTATCTTGAACTTTGTTGCTCAATTGCATTTATTCCATACTAGTCAATCCCAAATAGCGGCACGGAGCGGCTGCCCTTAAAACCAGGATAGCGCGATAGCGGAAAGCGGGATGACCGCTATTTTGAATAAACCTATATAAATATTTCCTATATTTTCTACACATATATATGCAAAAAAAAATGACACAAAAATTAAATTTAAAGCCATACAATCATATTCAAATAATAATAATATTCTTGACAAACATAAAACATCACAATCACATAACATAACATGACATAAAATTAGTTATCACATAACATAGTAAAGTAAATAGTTCACACAAAGTCACAATAAGATAAACAGCTCTTGAACAGCCTTCAACAGCCCTTCAACAACCAAAAAATAAAACAGAGAAGCAGCAAAGAAGTGAAGAAAACTGAAGCAGAAGCTCGCTGGAGAAGAAGACAACAGCTCGCCGGAGAAGACAGAACACGCTGGAGAAGACAGAACCTCGCCGGAAATGGGTGGAGAGCGCCGGAAATGGGTGGAGAGCGCCGGAAAGGGGTGGGAAACGCCGGAAACAGGGTGGGGAACGCCGGAATGTGAGTGGGTGTCGCGGAATGTGAGTGGGTGCAGTGGGAAAGAGTCGACCGTTTGAAGAAATGGGAAATCTTGGCTGCTGGAATGCTTTAGGGTTTTAGAAAGGGGGGAGAAGACAGCAAAAGGGCTAAAATACCCTTAAAAAAGTCATTTTACACACGGGCAAAATGGGGAGGGGGGAATAGCGCGCGATTCGTGCCGTGATTGGCCGCTCCCGCTCCGCCGCGATTCGCGCCGCGATGCCTGTGATTGTTTCCGTCCCGCTATTGTTTGGCGCGTCGCACCCAGGCTCCGCTCCGCTCCGGCCGCTATTGACTAGTATGATTTATTCCATTGCAGAAATGTTGGTGAGGGAGTAATGGTTTATGCTTAAGTTAAGAAAAGCAATGCTTGTTTTGATGGCTGTGGGGCTACATTTTTGTCACAGTTTCTGCTATGCAATAGATTGGTGTCAGTTGTGATTGATACAAGACATATTATATATTATTAGAAAGTTCTCTAATAAGAATTTTTTATTTGTTCATTTACTATCAATTAGTGCATGGGTTTCTTTGGGTAAATGACTTGCACAACTATGTGATGAAGTCCATTAATATTTGTTGTTTATAGCTAACCACAGGTGGTCCATTGCAAAAATATTTTTCTCATTTACATCTTTGGTCCTTTATTTGATTAATGAGATTAAAGCCTTAAATATTGATAGTGAGAATTTTAGAGATTTACCTACTGCATGGAATGGATGGATTTTTTCTGTACTGTACTGTCATGTTGCCGTTGATTCTTACCTTCAATTTAACCATGTCATTAGTGGCATCTTATATAAAACAAGTTTTTATGTGTGAAACCAGTTTCATGCTTTATGCTTGTGGCTTCTTTTACTCCATATATAAGCTATTAACAGGTTTCAACTTAATGTAATTAGGTCCCTCAATCTCGTACTGCCATCAATCCAAGTTGGTGATGCTGTTTCAATATAGGATTTTGTTTTATTTATAGAAGGTACAAAATCTTGTGTTAATAGCAATTAAATGACATTCATTCTGATCTCCCACAATCTCCTGGTTTGATTTTTTTTGAGTTCAAGAAGCTAGGTCATGAATTAAAAAGCCATGTTACCTGGAGATTCATGTTAACTTCATTTAGTTCCCTGCAGGCCTATGTCACGTGGATTGGGACTTTATACATGTAGAGACAATTTTGCTGCCATGTTGCAAATTTAAGAAACATGAAAACTTTGTGTGTTGGGAAAATATGATTTATGCAGTAGTTTGTTGCTGTATGTTTTTTTTATTTTCAAATCAGGATTGCTATAAAGAGGTTGCATGTATTCCAAAACAACTTAGGCTATAGTTTTGTGTGTATTTCTGTTATAATTGCAGACGAAATAAGGAGAAAAAGGAAGAGGCAACAGAACCTGAGGTTGATCCTGAAAGAGATCAAAGAACGGTGTTTGCGTATCAGGTATTTAAAATAAATTTGCAATGCATTGCATGATCTGTTTTTTAATGCTTAATACTCATTATTAGCTGTGCCAGATCTGATCTGCAAAACATTTTCACAGATTTCTCTGAAAGCAGATGAAAGAGATGTATATGAGTTCTTCTCAAGGGCTGGCAAGGTCATACTATTCCATTGACTTTATTTACTAACATAAAAATTGCTTTCTTCTGTCGCTGTAACTGACTTTAGTTATGGATACTAATATATGAAAGTGAAGTCTGACATTATTTATGGAAGAAGGATTTATTTCCTTCTGATGTTTTGAATGTAATAGATCCCATGTGGGTGGCCTAGCCTAGAGTGCCATGCATTTTCAGAATTACAAAATTGAGGAGTAGAAAGAGCTGAAAGATACACGAATTATTGTTGAGAGAAGGACTGATATGCACAAGAAACTTCTGAGTAAGTTGAAGAGCTGGTAAAACCATCATTTCCGACAAAACCAGAGTTGGTAAAGACAATTATCTTGGGAAAATTTATTGACACTTAGAACGTTCCTGGGGATTGACGAAAGTAAGAGCATGTTATGAAGTTTGAAAGTGAAAGAAGGTTGAATTGGAGAAGAGAAGGAAGAAGAGCTAAAAGAGTTAATCAACATACCTTGGCCATGGCTAATGATGATTTGGTCAGGGCCTTCAAACAATGCTATCTTCTGAGAATTTTGAGAACCATTAGTCACATGAGCAACTGCGCTTGAGTTGGGATCCCACTGTTTATTGGAGCCTGTGTTTTGGAATGTAGGCTTGGGTAACTTGGTTTGATGAACCAAGTGGTGCAGTAGCATAGTAAACAGGGAGAGTGTTGATTGGATCCCTTGGTGGATGTGGAGTCCATTGAGAACTAGAGGGAGTCAAATTCTAATTGAATCTGTGATAACACACACAGGCATAATGTCCAAATTTCTGACATGCCTGACACTGAAATGAATACTGACCTCCACGACCATGAGATAGTCCCACGGGGATTTCATCTTCTGAATCTAGAACCATGAGGAGCATAATGATATTGATTGTGAGAAAGGTCTAGGATTTAGAAGCTCTAAGTTGGTTGCAACATGAAGTTAAGGAGAATTTGATAGAGTTTGAGATGCGTGAGAGAGAGATTAACTGTAACATTAACATCATCTTTCTTATACTTTTCTGGGCATGCCTCATCTGCCAAGAGAAGTGTGTTGATTTCAAAGTTCGCATAGTATCAAATTGCGAGCTAATTAGGGTTACAATTGACTCAATCTCGTGTCAAGCCTTGTAATATGACATTAATCTGTTCCGGTCGTGAGATCGATTTACCAACAACATGAGATCGATTTACCAACAACAAATAATGTGTCTACAATCGATTTGATACGAAGGAGGTACTCTGATATGGATCTGCCTTTGAGACTAGTGATGCAAAGATCCATAGAAAGCTGGCGTGAGTTAGAAAGTGTAAGTGTATTCGGTCCCATAGTTCATGCATGAAAGGATCTCACTAGAATACAAGGATTGGAGCAAAGAGAGAAGAAGTTGATCTTGTTGCTCCTAGAATTGGTACTCTTGACTCACGTGATTGAGAAGACGATCTTCCTTGGAGATGAATCGAATGGAATTTTAGGGTTCATGAGGAACGTATGAAGTCAATGACCTTTAATCACTGGTTTGAGTTGTTTCCATCTCCGATCGGTGAGTTTATGATTGAGTGCGAAAAAGGCAATCAAACTTGTCATCGGAGACATATCCGACAATGGTGTTTCAGGCGGATATATATTGATTGGTGTCGCACCAACACTCGGTGGCGGTGATTTGATTTAGTATTCATGGATTGCCGAGCTCTTTGATACCATAATAGAATTCTAACTACTGGGAGAGAAAGGTAGAAGAGATAGAGAGAGAATTTGTATTTGTGATTTTGTATTTCAGAGAAAGTGAGTGATACATTGATGTTTGATATATTTAGAGATCAGGTAGAGTACAAAGGAAGATAGTCATAACTAACTAGAGCAGTGATCTACTGTGTACGCACCCACAGTAAGCAGATATAATTTCTGTATATCTATCGCATCTAAAAAATGTTAAATGCAATACTGCATGTGAAATGTTGTAGTTGTACTCAAATGAAATTTCACCTTGCTTAGTGATAATGTATATAGTTTTTCTGTAGGTGGACCAAATTTAAATTTATTTGATGTGTTTTTTCATCACTTTGTTTTTATCCCTTTTTATTTTGAGAAGCCCGTTACTTCAACTTGTGATACCTTGACATTTCTAGTTTACTATTTTTAGGTGCGAGATGTTCGCTTGATTATGGACCGCAATTCAAGACGTTCTAAGGGTGTTGGGTAAGAGTCACATAACTATTACTAAAACTAAATTTTGTTTCTTATCGTAATTGTGCAAAAAAAAAATTAGCATGAAAAAGGGCTGTAGCAGAGCTTACTGCTAAACAGATAGGATTATATTATGAAACTTAGTACTCTTCATGTTTGATTGAAATGAGTTTATACTGCTTAGAGTTCTCTGTTACTTAATTGGTATTAATTCCATGAACAGTAACTTGGGGTTGAACTTATATATTTTTTGATGTGAATAAAATGTAAAGTCAACATGTGTAAGTGTAAGCATTACAGATATCAAGAGAGCTAAAGAGAAGTTAACCTTGACCATTCACTCTTACATTGATGGTCTAGATAAACTCCTCTCATTCACCATTTCTAATATCTGCCACTCAAAATCTGCATTATGATTATGGTCCTTTATATTTCTCCTTTTATGACGTATTATTGAGACCAGACTGGATATGTACATAATAATGTGGACCAGGTCGCTTGTTAAGTCACTTCGTCAGTAGTTGTATGTAATTATAAACAATTAATAATTATGAATATATTTTTAAGGTACATAATGTAAACATCAATTGACTTTGTATGATTGATTATGTGCTGCTTTCTTATGTTTGCAGGTATATTGAGTTTTATGATGTCATGTCTGTCCCCATGGCAATAGCACTTTCGGGGCAACCGCTTCTTGGTCAACCAGTGATGGTAAAGCCATCAGAAGCAGAAAAGAATTTGGTCCAGTCTACAACATCTGCTGCTACTGGGTCCACTGGACTTGTAGGCCCATATTCTGGGGGAGCAAGAAGGCTGTATGTTGGCAATTTGCATTTCAATATCACTGAAGCTGATCTTCGTGGGGTGAGCACTTCTTGTTTCTTTTGTCTTAGGATAATAATTCATTGATGCATCTTGGGATTGATTCATTTACTAGAACTGGTTGACTGGAAGGGGTCCTCACTCCTCAATCCTTTTGATATGATCCAAGGCAAGAGTAGAATGTGATAGGGCCTGATTTTTGGCATGCTTCTCTTTTCCTTGTGTTACATTTCTTTTTGATTTCCAGAAAAGGCAAGATTTTACTTTTTCTTCACATTTAAATAATGACATTTTTATTTCCAACATCATTTTGAATTGATCTTCCTTGTTGAATCATTTAGGTGTTTGAAGCATTTGGTCAAGTTGAATTAGTTCAGCTGCCTCTTGATGAAAGTGGGCAATGCAAAGGTTTTGGCTTTGTGCAGGTGAATCATACAGCTAGTAGTTACTTATTTGTCTGAGTTAATTCTATCTAGTTTTTCCTTTTTTCGGTTTAAATTATCCTTGTAGGCTTATAATATCAATCATGGTAGTCAATAGTGGCCGGAGCGGCCGCTATCGCAGCGGAGCGGGTCCTGGGCGCGACGCGGAGGTCCATCGCGGGAAGCCTTTGATCGCGGCGATCGCGGCGTTGTGGGAGCGCCAGATCGCGGGGCGAAAAGCCCGCACCTGCTTCCTCCCTGTTTTGCCCGTGTGAAACGGATTTTTTAAGGGTATTTTAGCCCTTTTGCTTTCTTTCCCCCCATTTCTGAATCCTCATTTCTTCAAACACGAAAGGTCCATTTCCACGACACCCACCCCATTTCCGCGACACCCACTCATTCTCCGACGTTCCTCACAGGTTTTCCGGCGTTTCCCTCCTATTTCCGGCCTGTCCCACCCATTTCCGGCGAGTCCCTGTCTTCTCCGGCGAACATGTGTCTTCTCCGGCGAGTTTCTGGTTCTGTTCTTCTTCACCTTTTCTTCTCTTCTTCTCCGGTGGGCTGTTGAAATGCTGTTGGAGGCTGTTGAAGGTTGTTGAAGGCTGTTGGAGAGGCTGTTTAAAGATTTGGAAGGGCTGTTGGGAGGCTGTTTTTATTACCAATCAACTCTTTTTATTTTACCAATCAATCCAATCTGCAATGGCTGAAGGAAATACAGCAAGAGCTGTTGAAGGGAATGCTGCCAGGTTTAGGCCCTCACCACTTCCTGGACATGTGAAGCCTAATGCACGTAACCAAGACATTGCTTGGGATTGGAACAACTTGAAAGACATCAACAATCGAAAGCATGTCACTTGTGATTTTTGTGGCAAGATCACAACTGGTGGAATTACCCAAGCTAAAAGACATCAAATGGGTGTGAGAGGGGACTGCGGTAGTTGTCATAAGTGCCCAGAAGATGTTAAAGAGACTCTTAAGGTTGCATTTATAAACAAGAAAAATGAAAGAGATGCATATTTGAAAGAGATTGATGACCTTGATGAGGAACATGAAGAAGTAGAGGAGATTTCGGCCATTCGACATGGAAAAAGAGTTGCAAGTATGGCGACTTCGGTTGCATCATCACAAACAGCTTCCACTTCCAGGAAACCTAAAGGTCCATTGGACTTGTTTTTTAAAAATCCTGAATCAACCATTCGTTTGGGGGGGAAGGCTTCAAGGCAAACAAGCATAAACGATGCTTGTGACAAGGAAGCAAGGGCTAGGACAATACAATATATAGAACGGTTCCTTTGTAGGAACTCAATTCCTTTTAATGTGTTGCACACAAAAAGCTTCAAGTTAATGGTGGAAGCTATTGGAAATTATGGGAAACATCTTAAACCTCCAAGCTATCATGAACTAGAGTTCCTCTTTTGAAAAAAGAATTGGAGTACACTAAGGAATTGTTGCAGGATCATGTGAGAGAGAGGGAGCGTTATGGTTGTAGTATAATGTCGGATGGATGGACAGATAGGAAGAATAGAACCTTGATAAATTTTTTGGTCCATTGTCCAAGGGGTACTATGTTTATTAGGAGTGTTGATGCTTCATCATATGTGAAGACCGGGGAAAAACTCTACAAGTTGCTGGATGATTTGGTTGAGGAGATAGGAGAGAGTAATGTGGTGCAAGTGATCACCGACAATGGGACCATAAAAAGAGGGATCTCTCTTCTGGGCTACATCTATAACCGCACATTAACCTTGAATATTATAAGGCAATTCACTCATAAGAAGGAGTTGGTTAGGCATGGAGTCATAAGATTTGCCATAACATTTCTTACATTGTAAAGGCTGTATAATTTGAAGAATGATCTTAGGAAGATGTTCACTTCAGATGAGTGGTTGAAGTCCAACAATGCCAAGGAGACCAAGGGGAAAAGAGTAGCAGACATTGTCCTTATGCTTACCTTTTGGGGTGATGTTATTTACAGCCTAAAGGCAATGGCACCCATTGTGAAAGTGCTTAGTAGTTGACAATGAGAAGAGGCCCGCGATTGGCTACATATATGAAGCTATAGATAGAGCCAAGGAAAGTATCCGTAATTCTTTCAAGGGAGATGAAGCCAAGTTCGAGGAGATTTTTTCCATCATTGATAGACGATGGGAATGTCAACTTCACTATCCATTGCACGCAGCGGGTCATTACTTAAATCCCCAATTCTTCTATGGCAACCCACAAGTAGAAAATGATCCAGAGGTGATGGATGGATTGTACAAATGTATTGAAAGGTTGTCCACTAGTTCAGATGATGAAGACAAAGCTCTAGATGAGATATCACTATATAGGAGAGCTGCTGGCCTCTTTGGAATTAAGGCAGCTATAAGAAAAAGATCTACAATGTCTCTTGGTAAGAGTGTTTTTTAGGATTGAAGTTGAATAAGTTGTTGAGTTATTTGCTATTTTGGTTTTGATTTGCATATTCTTCAATTGCAGCTGAATGGTGGGTAAGTTTTGGATCACATACTCCAAAGTTACAAGCTATTGCCATTAAGGTGCTGAGTTTAACTTGTAGCTCATCTAGGTGTGAGCAGAATTGGAGTATGTTTGAGCAGGTAAGTAGAGTTCTCAATACATTCAATTTGATAGCATTAGTCTAGTAGTTTCTAACATCTTTCCATTAATTTTTTATTTAGGTTCATTCTAAAAGGAGGAGGAGGCTAGAACATCAAAGGTTACAAGATTTGGTTTATATTAAATATAACCAAACTCTTAGGGAGCGTTTTGATTGTCAAGATGTCATTGATCCTATTGTCCTAGATGATGTTGAAGATGATACCAATGAGTGGGTACTAGGAAGGATGGAGGATGAAGATGAGGAAGGTGCATGTGATTTGGTCTTTGATGATGATGTCTTAACATGGAGGGATGTTGCTGAAGCTACTGGGGCTACTGAGCCATTGACATACACTAGGAGGAGCAAAAAGGGAGGGAACACAACTGCTGCCCCTTCTACTTCTAGGAAGGGAAAAGAGGTAATTCAAAAAGAAGAGGAGGAAGGAGAGTTTGACGGTGAAGACAATGCATCGGAGGGGGAAGAGATCTACCTAAGTGGTGATGAAGATGATGCAGGAGATGAAGAGCCAAACCTTGAAGATGAAGATGATGATGAATATTAGGAATTTAGGATTGGAAACTAGAAAGGAACTTGAAGTTTGTTAACTTGTTTAATTGTCTTTTAGGTGCTGAAATTTCATGTGTTTATCTTATTGTGACTTTGTGTGAACTATTTACTTTACTATGTTATGTGATAACTAATTTTATGCCATGTTATGTTATGTGATTGTGATGTTTTATGTTTGTCAAGAATATTATTATGATTTGAATATGATTGTATGGCTTTGAATTTAATTTTTGTGTATTTTTTTTGCATATATATGTGTAGAAAATATAGGAAATATTTATATAGATTTATTCAAAATAGCGGTCATCCCACTTTCCGCTATCCCGCTATCCCAGTTTTAAGGGCGGCGATTGACTAGTATGATATCATTATACTTAGCAATTGCTCATTCTACATGGAAGCTAAAATTGAGGAAGGGGTTCTATTTGGACCAAATGGAGTAATGATCTACTAATGAATGAAATTACTACTGGGTTCTGATGCTATTTTACTATATGCTTTTATGATAATGCTTTCTGCAAGTTGCAGTTGTTTACAGCGGTGTAGGTTAATTTAATCAATTGTTTACTGTAGTTTGTACGCCTTGAAGATGCAAGAAACGCCCAGAGCTTGAATGGTCAATTAGAGATTGGTGGTAGGACAATCAAGGTACTGTTGACTTGTTCATAGATCTGAGTTTAGTTGACCCCTTTTATTCAAATTAGGCTTTAATTTCCTATTAAATTTTATAAAACATGAACGGTGAATGGTTGAAATGATGATGTAATGAGCCATCAGCTTATGGACTAAATTTATTTTATTTGTACCTTTATCTTGTGATGTAACTGGATGTGTAGATCATGTGTAGTAAGTTTTTGATTCTTGTTGCTGCTGTCATCTGGATTTACTCTTTCAATTTCTACTCAATTATGTTACATTAGGCAAGAATTGTTTGTAATAATTTGCACTGAATAGTGTTAAATGTGGAACCAACAGATCAAATAATGTAGTATCATTTACTAATAGATCTGCTACAGATATCAGTAACCAGAGGTATAATGAGATTCCGGGAAAACTAGAAAAGAAAAAGATAACAAATACTGTAGCATTTGGGAGAACCAGACACTTCCTCCTTTTCCATTTGTTTCCTTCTTTAAATGTCTTCCTGTACTTCCTGTGATTATCCATGCTGTAGCTAACTGAATATTCACACGATAAGTCCCTTTCCAGAATGTTAGCGTTGACTTTGACCCACTTGGACTCCTAATTCTCTACTACCCTCTTTCTCCCTACTATACACCCATTTAACTGACAGCCTATTGACAAATAGTAACATAGATTTTCAGGAAACTACTATGATGGTCTTCTTGGTCGTATATCTTTTTGTGATTGACTTTATTCTTCTGCACATAAAGCAATAGAGCTTGCATTTTATGAGGATTAACTACCAGTGGATATTCTAGTAAATAGTCTTTTGCGTAGAGGATCTAAATTGGATGACCTTATTATCTTTAGTTTCTGTTGTATGAATTAGGTATCAGTTGTTACTGATCAATCTGGAATGCAAGAAGTTGGAGGAAATGCTGGTGATTTTGATGATGATGAAGGTGGCATGGTGAGTAATCTATTTCTCAAAACAATTGCTTATAACCTTCTAAAATTTACTAAAGCATATTTTGAAAGCCTACACAGGACTCCACTAATGCATTGGAAGTTGTGACAGCCACATTTTATAACAGAATAGTGATATCCCCTCTGGTCCTATTTATATGGTCCTTTTAGAGATGTTTGATGGTTCTCTTTATAAGTCTCTACAAAATTTTAAAAGCATTTATTACTATTTTTACATATTTGCTCTTCATGATTATTGAACTTCATAACTATCAATAATTAATGTAAAACTAGTGTTTGACTTCAAATAGAGGTAAACTTGGAATGTTAGTAATAAAATATTCAAAGAACTAATATTGTAATTATTTTAACTTATTTCTTAATCTATGTAACATAGTTTGAATGATTTTATGAAAAGGACCAGGTAGAGTATTTCGTTGGTGTGGTTATTAACTTATTATGTCGCACCTTCCTTGCTACCATATTTGGATGGTTTTCTAGTGAATTCTCATCTAGGATGTGTGCATATCTATTGTTATCTGATCCACTGGTATATACGAAACTAATAATAAGTGCTCACTAAATAAATTATGTGTTTTGTACCTGAAAGATTGGCTGATCAAGTCTTATCACAATAAAAATAAATTATTTTTATATTAGCATTTTTCAATCCTAGTAACATAAAAGGAGCTAAATTGTCTAAGGTTGCTGTTAGTAGTTATGACAAGGTTTGAATTTAGGCCCTACTTGCTTTGTGGATTATTTGTTTCTACTGTGTTTGAATTGAAATGTATTATGTATAGGTGTATTTTTTTTTTTGCATAAGTTTCTTCTCCCCTTCTCTCTCAACACGCATTTTAATTATTAGCTAGCTTCATGTGTATACTTGTTTGTTTTGAAAAATTCATATTAACATTTTATAAAAAAAAATGATTTAAATAGAATGTAACTTTTACTGGAACAGTATCTTGACTAACGCATCTGAAATTTTCAGTCCCTGAATGCAAGTTCTCGAGCATTACTCATGCAGAAGTTGGATCGGAGTGGCACTGCATCAAGGTTTGTCCCATCATTTTTTTTGATATCACATGTAGGATGTAGCCTCATGATGCGAATTCATTGGAAGTGTATTTCGTTGGCAAGAGCACAAATCATTAAGATGTAGAATATTTGATCGTTCCTACGGGGATTGTGTTAAGTATCACAATCTTGAGGGGTCTCTAACTAAACCTTACACATAAAGCCATTAAAGTTTTTAAGTTTTCTGAATTTTATATTGTTTTTGTGAATTTTCAACAGTAGTGTCACTAAGTAGAATTATGTTAACAATTAAACTATACTAAACACACAGATTGAAACTGAAATCAACACACTATAACTCACAAATTTGCATGAACCAACCATCAGACATAATCAAGCAGAATTCAATGAATAACTCCTAATTCCTTAGGTAATTACCACTAATCCAACCTAGACTAACCCTAATCCCTTAGGTACGAGCTTCAGTTGAATTTAGATGCGAAATTAAGGTGAACCCAAACACTATCCTAATTCCTTAGGTATAATAGCAAGTGCGAATAAGAATTCCTCACTATGATTCCTCTCTAGTAAAGACTTCAGAATGTTCCTGGAATCCAAGAGAATTAAGCACTCGTGGATGGGAAATGAAAATGGATACATAGAATAGAGGTTAGGGATGAGAGCATCTAGTGAGAGAAAATATTTAGAAAGAGAAAGGAAATCTTAGAATCAATTAGAATCTAAAAAATTAGTATGGGATCTCCCTTACATTAATGACATTACATGTATTTATAGCTTTCTATTCTAACTAAATGCTAAGTAAAAATTATTTACAGAGAATGCCATTAATTACAAGTACAAATAAAAAAACAACTTAAATTAACTAACATATAGAGGTACAAATCTGAAAATAACTAAGTTACATGCACAAAACCCTTGGGTGTATGGACTTTGGTGTGGGGTGTATGGACGTTTGGCAAAGTGACCATGGAAAATGAAATTCTATGACAAGTGCACTAATCGTTAAAAAAATAGTATATTTGATTGTTCCCACAAGAATTGCGTTAAGTACCACAATCTAGGGAAGTCTCTAGCTGAACCTTACAACAAAAGCCATTATGTTTTTATATTTTCTGAATTTATGTTGTTTTTGTGGTTTTCTAACAGTATTGTCACATGTAAGAATTATGTTAGAAATTAGGTTATACTAAACAAACAGATTGGAATTGAAATCAGCAAGCCAATTCTTTTAATTCGCATGAAATAAGCATCAAACTCAATCACAGTAGAATTCAATTTCACAGATGAATAATTCCAAATCCCTTAGATAATTATCACTAACCCAACCTAGACTAACCCTAATCTCTTAGGTGTCAGCTTCAATTGAGTTTCATTACAAAATTAAGGGGAACCCTAGTCACTCTCCTAATTCCTTAGGCACAGAGCAACTAGGTCAGCAATGTGCAAACAAGAAGTTCGCACCATGATTCCTCTCTAGTAAGGACTTCAGAATAGGCCTTGGATTTCCCAATCCAAGAGTGAATCCAACACTTGCTGTGTTAGAATTTGTTGCAACTGAATCTTCAGCTTAAATCAATCCCAATCCTAGGGATTTATGCACTCATCAAGGGAAAACGAAAATGGAACACAGGTTGAAGGTGAGAGATGAGAGAATCTAGTTAGAGAGAATGTAAATAAAAAATGAAAGTTAGTTTTAGAACTTATGGAATCTCCCCTACATTAATGACAATACATCTATATATAGGTTTCCTAAACTAAGTAAGTTCCTAAGCAAAACTAATTACAGTAAATGCCATTAATTAAATGGTACAAATAAATTAGTTAACTTAACTAAAAATACAGAGGTACAAATCTGAAAATGGTACAAATCTGAAAATAACTAAGTTAGTTGCATGTAAGTGCCTTGGTGTATGAACATTGGCCACTAGCGTATAAACGCTTGTAATGTTTTCCATGAAACAACAAATGGGTGTGTGAACGCGGAGTCCTAGCGTATGGACCCGGGTGTAATTGTGAGGGGTTGTGGCGTATATGGTGACGTAGGACCAGCGTAGGAACGCTTGGCCTCTGGAATCCAATATTGCATGGGCGTGTGACTAGCGTGTGTGATGGTGTAAGGACGCTGGAAATCTGAATGGCCCCTGATGTTTGCAAAATTCCCCAACGTATGCTCACGCCAATGGGCGTAGAAATGAGTGGTGCTTGAGTGGTGCATGGGAAATGAGTGTGTGGATGGGGGTAGGAAGTGGTGCAGGGACGCTGAAGCTCTGGATGGCATCTGATGGTTGAGCATGTCCCCAGTGTGGACTCACGCCCACGGGTGTGATGTGCAATGGTTTCCTGGGTGTGAGAGGTAGCGTGTGGCAGCGTTTGAACGCTGCATCTCTGTTAGTAGCACTTGATTTGGTCATGTAGCCAGCGTGTGCGTGAGCGTGGTCAAGTGTATAAACGCGTGGTGTGGATGGGAACCTGGTTGTTGAACATGTGATGGGCATGGAATGTAGCGTTCATTAGCTGGGTTCTTGGAGTGGCTTGTACTTGATGCTTGACTCTTGTGCCTTGCTATATGGTCCTGAAACACACAACAGGCAACTTCCAACATACCGCTGTTAGTTAAATATGATATGTCAGGGTTAAAATACAATATTTTAAATAATTATAATATTAAACTAAATTAAATAATTAATATTAAAAATGTAATTATTTCATAAAATGAATAAATTCCTCAACTTAGCAAATACTTACTGTTTTTGCTTCTAAATTGATAATTACATACTGTGAAATAGGCAAATATGATGGAAAATGACCTAAATAAATAAGCATTTTCAGGGTTTATCACCGGGCTCCTGGATCCTAGGTCTGAAGGTGGTGATTTGTGGGCGTAAGTCTAGCGTAAAACCAATATATGGACGCTTGGTTTTTGGGATCATAGGTTGCATGGGCGTGGGAGTGAGTGTGTGGTCTGGCATATGGACCAGCGTAAGAACGCTCGATGCATGGGTCATGGAACATGATACTTGATTTGGTTGCTTGGTTAGTGCTTGGCCCTCAAAGTCCCTTGTATCTGAAAGATACAAAAAACAACTTCCAACGTATCAATCATTAGTTAAAATATGATACGTTGGAGTTAAAAAAAAATCCAATAATTCAAATAATTATAATTTTATACTAAAAATCAAATAATTAATATTAAAAATGCAAATAATTTATAAAATGAATAAAATCCTAATTTTACTAAATATTTACTGTTTTCATTCTAAATTAATAATTAATTACTATTAAATAGGCAAATCCTAATTTTACTAAATATTTACTGTTTTCATTCCTAAATTAATAATTAATTACTGTTAAATAGGTAAATATGATGGGAAATGACCGGAATAAATAAGTCTTTTCAGGGCTTATCACCTCACTTCTCACTTCTCACTTCTTGGGCTTTTTTGACAGCATGGTTGGTTCCGTCGGTAATTCTGTTGTCAACTCCACAGGTCTTCATCTACCAGCAGCAACTCTTTCTGGAGCTGCATCTGTGGGTTCTCCAGTGGTTTCCTCACTTTCTTCTGTTCCTGCAGTGGCTGGATTGGCAAGTGGAGGTCTCCAAATACCCACGGCTACAATTCCTTCTATTGATACAATTGGCGTTCCAAGTGAATGCTTATTGTTAAAGAATATGTTTGATCCCAAAGATGAGGTGGCTAATTAGCATCTATAACTATACTTCAAATTCTCTTATTATTTTTATTTCGGTGTAATATTACTGGCATAATGTGTGCTGCAGAGTGAACCAGATTTTGATTTGGATATAAAAGAAGACGTTGAAGCAGAGTGTTCTAAGTTTGGGAAGTTGCGACACATATATGTTGACAAGTGAGTAAAGTATTTCTGCTGCTCCTCGACTTCAATGACAATAAATTTTCGGTATTTTCATTTATGATTATTTCTATGATAATCAGGAAGAGTGCTGGTTTTGTCTACTTACGATTTGAAGATACTCAATCTGCAATAAGTGCACAACGAGCTTTGCACGGAAGATGGTTTGCTGGCAAGATGATCATTGCAAGCTACATGGTACACTTAATTGATCTTATTTCCCTGTGGTTTTGTTGATATCCACGTTCATGAACATTTTTTCCTAACCAGAAATCTATTAAATCCTGTATATGCGGGCAGGTACCCCAGTCATACGACGAGAAATTCCCATCCTCATAATTATACGACTTTTGGCTTCCTTCGAGAAAGATTTAACCAAGCATACTTCCGTATCGAGCTTCCATTTGTCTTGGAGAAGTTGAGAGGTTTGATTTAAGTGTTCTATTACAGTACTTACTGTCGTAGCTACGCAGTGGTGTTATTGATGGGACGAGGGTTCTGTTCTGTGATGGCAGAAATATTGATGTAATCCAACTTAAGCTGATGGCAAATGGCACAAAGTTTTGATGTATGATTTTGTGGGCTGAACGGTACATGCCTGTAAGGAAACTTGTAATGAGTTAGTTAACAAGGTGATGATGAATATTAGTATTTGCTGGTGTTAATTTCTTCTTATTCCCATGTTTCCGCATATTGTTAAATCACATTAAACTTTAAAATAATATGAACGGATTTCTAAGGGTGACTTGATAGATTGCAAAGTTACAAAGGTCACCGGTTTCTATGTCAATCAGTTGGTCTGAGCTCATTTTCAAGACATTAGGTGTCTGTTTAGTTGTAGTTAGAAGAAGGTGAGATGTTATGTATTTCTAAATTGTTTGGATGGAATTGATGATTTTTAACTTCTTTTCAATAATTGTTGCACCAAGCTCTAAGTATAAGGATATACTTAGTGGTAACAAAATATTTATTATTGCTTAAATGAGTGTTGGAGTCAAATTTTTAGATATTCTAAATTAGCCATCCGGTAGAATGAAAGGGAGGTAGTGACTTTCACAGGGGGCCCAGCATGCCAATAATAGCACACGTCACGTCTATCTCAAAAATTTGTATTATTCTTATTTTTGGTACCAAAAAAATGTGTATCTTATGAGAATATTACGTTTCACCAAAAAAAAAGGGAATAGTACGTATTATCTTTCATCATCAATGAGCCAATCATCTGAATCCACCTATGCAAACCTTTGCATGTAAATGTCTGTTTGGTTTCCAGTTGGGGAAACAGAGTTGGGGAAATGAAGAAATTTAAGAGTTGATATTGATCTTTTACGCTGTTTGAGACAGTCAAAACTCCGTTTGACCGTAAGATGTATTTTTGAGGTTGGTCAAACCTTGAAGATATTGTGATTGTAGGAGCTGGAATCCTTAGGGCTTCACAGGTGCCTTTTCACTTCTCTTTATCTCTCTCTTAATAAATGTGATGTTCTACTAATAATAATAGCTAATTATTCATGCTTTCAGGTTGGGTATCCCGAGTTTGGTACTAGAATCTTCAGATACTTTGAGGGCCACTGCCTTTGCTTTGACAACATGGAAAAATGCTTGCAGGGCCTTGGATGATCTTGGTACATCCTCCGCCACAAGCATATCCTGATAAATGGGTCAGAATATTAATTCCAACTATAATAATAATACTATCTCCGTCCTTAAATATAAGACCCTTTTACCTAATTCACACATATTGAGAAAAGTAGTTAATTTAGTCAAAATCATTAAATTTGTTTGAAATCTATACTAATTTTTTAAAATTGTCCTTAAAATGATTATCACACATCATTAAATTTTCTTCATTTATTCTCTCAACCTACTACGCAATTATCATTGGAAAAATAAATAATCTAATGGAGGTATGTCATTTATTATTATATTGATTCCCATAAAAGCTAAACATTAATAGAGGGTATTTAGGTCAAAAAATAATTAATGACATTGAAATTTAAAAAAAGGTCAATAAAATTTTTCTAAAAAGGGTCTTATATTTAGGGATGGGGTAAAATAAAAACAACTGCTTTAGGAATAATGGTTGGGAATAGTTATTTACATTAATATTATCAAATTTTTGGTTTAATATACTAAAATACCCCTAACATTATTTCTTACCCAAAACATTAGTTGTCTTTGGGAATACATATAAGGAGGACATACTAAATTATAACTAAACAAATAATAATAATAAGGGTAAAATATACGCATAGTCCCTTACGTTTATTGAAAGTCACAATCTGATCTCATATGTTTTTTTTTGTTTCAGTTTGGTCTTATACGTTTATAATACGTATCAAACTTTTCCCCTCTGTTAATATCGTTAGAAATTTGGATGGAATGAGTGACGTATCACTAGGACAAAGTATACCACTGTAACAAGATGATGATTATTTATTTATAAAACATACACTCAACTTAATTATATATTAAAAATATATTATTAAATATATTATTGATAATATACTTATGAAATTATAAAATTCTAATTTAAATTAATTTTTTATAATATGTTTTTAATAAAATATATTTAAAATATTTAATAATAATTATTATTAATGTATTACTAAATATATTTTTAAATAAATGATATAATATATTATTATTATTATTATTATTTATTAATATATATTATTGTTAATATAATTTTTAATGATATATTAAAATATATATTTTATATAATACTTATATTATTAAATATTTTTAAAATGTATATTAAATGTATTTAATTTAATAATATTAAATATATTACTTTATAATTTCAAATATTAACTATATTATTAAAATATAATTTTTAAAATATTTTATTGAAAATAATTTTAAAATATATTATAAACTAATATATTTAAATATTATTAAATATTATGTTAATAATAATATATATTAATATTATATATAGTTTAATTTATTTAATAATACATTTTTAACAATAAATATTATTAAATATTTTAAAATTTATTGTTAAAATGTTAGATTAATATTTAATAATTTTTATGAGAAGGATTTTATTAATAATATATTTAATAAATTTATTTATTATAACTAATAATATTATACATATAATTAAGTTGAGTATATGTTTTATAAATAAATAATCATCATCTTATTACGATGTCCTAACATCTTTCTTTGTCTTTTAATGGTGTTAAGTTTAAGTCCCTTGGAGGTCAAAATATTTTTAATTTTCAAGCTAACCACTCGGTCAATCAATTTATAACACCTGTCAAGCATCAAATTTGAAAGGGAACGAGAAGAGTGGATAAAAGTTATCTATATCCGGTTTCAATAGCACTCACTTTCAATCATGCCTTGTGGATTTGGAGATGCCGAAAGCGATTGTTCACTGTTCTTCTAAGATAAATTATTGGTGGTGGAGTACAAGCCACCTTACTTCATGTGGTCCCAACTTTTTGTACAATCAAATATTAATCCATCATCATTAGTGTTTTATGCAATTCAAATCACCATGCAAGTTTAACTTAAAATATCTAGTGCAAATACGTTTTCAAAAAAGTAACTTTTAAATGTTTTTTTTTTCTTTACCAAGTGATTTATTTTAATCCTAATCATTTCATCAATCAACTTTATTACCACACTTTGCCTTCTTCAAATTTTTCTTGCAAAACTTTATTTTTTAACCATAAAATGCAGTTCAATTGATGCTTGTTGTAATGAAGGTGGACATTACCTACAATGTTGATCTTGTAATTGGCATAAGAGTTTAGAGCCTGAGACTAAACTACTTGAACTTGAGTGCAGGAATGTCACTACTTCTTTGATTGCAGGGCAACAAACATCAATTACATCTTTCAAGGGAACATCAAAGCAGTAAGTACACTCAATTGATAATATAAACTATTAAAGTTCATCCCATGCTTTGGCTTCTAATATTTCTGGCCATACTAGATTTATGAGGGACAATATATAAAAGAATCAGTGTGTCCAAGTGTTGAGTTTGAAACTAATTAACCTATATGAATCATTCTTTTTGGGTAATAATCATCAAGTTTAGGCCAGAGGGTGTCATGAATAGAGATAAATTATTCATACGACAATCATGTAAATATAACATTTCAGGAGAAATTCTAGGAATTGCTGAGAATTTGAAGAATGAATAGGGATTCATGAAAGAAAGGACCCGAATGTATTATTGAGAGAATTGAGATGTCTTACACAGGAGAGAAGTTTACAAATGAATTCAGTTAATAGCTAGCTGTCAACTAACTAATGCTATACAATTATCACTATCATTGGTTCTCAAATCTTGAATTTGATCTTTTTTTTTTCTGTGATGGTGCTTCTGTGCCATGCAGTGGCCCATGTGAAGTTCGTCGTGTTCGAAGGCAGTTAATGTTAGAAGCCCTTGCCAATGAGCTTCCAAGTGGCACCATCAGATACTTATCAAAGGTTGTTGCTATTGAGGAATTTGGCTTTCACAAGATAATCCATCTTGCTGATGGAACAATCATCAAAACCAAGGTAGACAAAATCTTTGACATGAATCCAAGTTAATAAACCATAATTGATACATCATTGTTTGTAATTGAACAGGTGTTAATTGGGTGTGATGGAGTGGACTCCCTGGTGGCAAAGTGGATAGGCTTCAAGCAAGCCTCTTTTGTAGGAAGATGTGCAACCAGGGGTTACTTAGAGTCTAAGGGCACTCACGGCTTGGAACCTAGCATCATGCAGTACTTTGGCAAAGGTTTTCGAGCTGGTGTTATTCCTTGTGATGACAGGGGGGTTTCCTGGTTTTTCACTTGGACACCAACCAGCCAAGGTGAATTTTTAATACATTGTTATAAAAACCGAATAAGTTTAACAGGTTCGACCAGTTGAACCATGAACCGGTTAGGTGACCGGTCCGTAATACTACCGATTCAATTATAGTTCGGCTCTGATTTGACTACAGTGTTAATGTCAAGTTCTTTCCGGTGTCTTTACCGGTTCAATAAGCAATCCGGTTCTAAAAACATTGAGGGTAAAACATATCTAAAATTACTTAATTTTTAATTTCAAGTTCTTTCCAATGATGATATGTGGACATTCTTTTCAATAATAATTAACTTTCATTAAATATGTGTCACATAGTTCAAAATAAATATCCATATATCATTTGATCAGAAAACTTAATAGAAAATTTGCAAGGAGCTTGCTTGCCATAAGTTTTTCTTTTTCAAAAACCGGTTTTTCTAATGTGGCACACATTAGAAATACGAAACTGGAATTTTTTTACTAAAAATTGTCTTGGACCTACATTGAAAATCATAGAGAGACTGCATTAATGTTAAATTTAAATACAAACTTTCCATTTTTGTATTAGAAAACCGTTTCAAAAATATGGTTATAATTACTAGTCCACTTGGCTTGTCTTGCAGACAAAGAGACAGTAGAGAACCCTGCTAAGCTGAAACAATTTGTGTTAAACAAACTTCAGAATATGCCAATTGATGTTAGATCCATCATTGAAGAAACTGATATAAATAGTTTCCTACCATATCCATTGAGATATAGACATCCCTGGGAACTCATGTTTGGGAATATTAGTAAAGGAAATGTTTGTGTTGTTGGAGATGCTTTCCACCCTATGACTCCTGATATTGGCCAGGGTGGTTGTTGTGCCTTAGAGGATGCGATTGTTTTAGCCAGGTGTCTAGCTGAGGCATTCTCCAAAGAATCAATGAGAGATATCAAGGTGATGGATGAAGAAGAGAAGGCTAAGGAGCTATACAAAAAGATTGAAGGAAGTTTGAAGAAATATGCAGATGTGAGGAGATGGAGAAGCATTGATCTTGTTGCTAGTTCTTATATGGCGGGTTATATTCAGCAGAGTGAGTCTAAATTGGCTACCTTTTTGAGGGACAACATTTTGGCTGGATTCCTAGGTAGTCTTTTGCTGAAGAAATCAAATTATGATTGTGGGAAACTGAATAGCTCTTGAGTGACACAATTATCATCTGAAATGCTAAGTCCAGCCAGCTTTGTGACACTATTTGTCTGTTTTCTTCCTGTTATTTGGTGTTGGTTAATAAAGTTGCATGAATAAGAATGTAGCTGAGATCCAATCTCAATTTATCTATGGTGCTCATCAGTTAGAAGCAAACTGTGAAAGAATAGATCAATAACTTCTTATGATTGGTGAATGCCAGCATGGATTTCAACAACGTGACAAGATTTATTTACTAAAAGCCGGATAAGAAAATGCAACACAAGTTGTTTCCAAGTTGTACTTGTCCAAAACGGTTTACAACATGTAACTTTTTCAGTTCAAACATGTTTTCCTGACTTGTGTTCTTTCAGTTCATGTTCTTTCCTGTTTTCGAATATTTTAGTCCTAAGATGATTTTCTCTTCATTTTTAATGATTCACTATAAGTGTATCATTTACTCCCCTTCTAAAATTATTGTCACTTTAGTATTTTATGTTTGTCCCAAAAATATTTTATCACTTTAAGAGTTTAAGGTATAATTAATTTATATTTTTCAATTGTATTTTCTTGTAATTAATGTATCTCTCTTCTATCACGTTTCATTTAACCAATGAATAAGTTTTAGAAATTTGAGACATTATTTATTTCTAATAAAACAATAGAAGTAAATGATGGTATTTTAATCCATATTAATTCAAGTAACTACATATTTAAAAGTTAAAATAACAATAGTTCTAAAATGGAAGGGGTAACATATTAATTCTTTATGGAATAATTATTAACCCAAATTATTCTTCAAACATGTTAATTCAAAATGGATAGAAGGAATAAAGTATTTCACTGATAATTCAAAATGGATGGAAGGAATAAAATGTCTCACTTTTATATATATGAGGGACTAAGCAGTTAGTTTTTTAATATTAAATAAAAATTGAAGTGTCTCTCATTTTATTACAGTAAACAATTTAACTATTCCTTTCATTTTATATTATAAACCCCTTTTTTAAAGACACAGTGTTAAAAGAATAATTATTGTTTTGACATTGTAAAAGATAAATTTATCTTTTTAAATTTATCGTCAAAATCAAACTCAACTATCATATATTAATTGCATATATGTAGAAATATTAAATGTTTAAGGGTAAAATAGAAAAATAATTAATAAATATTTTTAATATTATTTTTTATAAAGACATATAAAATAAAACACTCATTTTTTTATTTTAATGACTTATAATATGAAATAAAGTGAGTAATAAATATGGATGGTTAGGAAAATACTTGTTTGAGGTCATCAAACTGTTATATATAATCTAACACTGGTAGTTATGTAATGTAAAATTTTAAGAATAAAAAATAAAATAAAGAATTTTCTTGTCAAATAAAATGAGTGAATCACAGGTAAAGTTATGTCTTTGACTCTAAAAGGCATTTTTATTGTTGAGTTATCTTTTTTCCTTACTAACGACAAGCAAGGTTTTGAAAATAAAAAATTAATAATACAAATCAATGTAATATGATATTTAAATGTAATAGTTTGCTTTAATTATATGACATATTGCAAAAACATATTTGGTTAAACATTCTAGTTTTAATTATATTTTCTTTAATTATGTGAAGACATTAAGGTTTAATTTAAATTTGAAAAAAAAACTAAAAAAAATAATTAGTTTTTACATTGGTTGTAAAATAGAAGTGTAAAAACAAACTTGTTGCATTAAGTGTAAAACAAAATTAAAAGTAAAATATCATATTTTATAATGGATGTAAAACAGAAAACAATGTAAAATATCATTTATTTTTTACATCCCTTAAATCCACACTAGTTGAGGAATTTATATAAAATATCAAAAGCAGCCGGTATAAAAAATAATTTTTACATTAATGTTAGACACCATAATAAAACTCTATCTAAAATCATAAACTCAAAACAAGTTAAAAATCATAATTAATATGTAAACATCCTATATGAGTTACCTACATTTAAAAAATAATAATAAACAACATAACAATTAAAATATTCAAAAATTTCTACAGTTACAGGACCGTCACATCACATTAGCATCTAACAACATTAATAATCTACCCAATGTTTGTCAAAAAAATCATAATAGTTAAGTTTATTTTGGTATAGGCGTGGGGCACATTAAAATGTTGACACCCTCCATGACGACATCTGGTGTGGTTCAGTATGGGAATATTACGTATTCTCTTTCATCATCAAATTCTGAATCCACCTATATAAACCTTTGCATCTGCAGAGATGTACTTAATTAGCATAGCTTCTGGTCACTCAATCCCAAATTTAATAATAAAAAAGAGTGAGTAGTAAATAGTAGAAGGATTGATAGCCTTCTTTACACATCATAGCAATAATGGAAACAAAAATAGTTGAAGATATTGTGATTGTAGGAGCTGGAATTGCTGGCCTTGCAACATCCTTAGGACTTCACAGGTGCCTTCTCACTTCTCTTTATGTCTCTGTCTCTCTTAATAAATGTGATGTTCTACTAATAATAATAGCTAATTATTCATGCTTTCAGGTTGGGTATCCCAAGTTTGGTACTAGAATCTTCAGATACTTTGAGGGTCACTGGCTTTGCTTTGACAACATGGAAGAATGCTTGGAGGGCCTTGGATGCTCTTGCTGTTGGAGACATCCTCCGCCACAAACATCTCCTGCTAAATGGGTCAGCATATTAATTCCAATCATAATAATATAAAAAAAAAATAACTACTCTCACACTTACACGCGTTAAAAATAATGATTATGAATAGTTATTTGTATTAATGTTATCAAATATTTTGTGTAATATACTAAAATATATCATTTCTTATCCAAAATATTAGTTGTATATAATGACATTAGAAAAATATAATTCTATTTATATTATAAAACCAACAAATTATATTAAAATTTGTTTATATTTATTTATATTTAGAAGCAAGTAGTAATGGTAATAATAATAATAATAAACAACTTATTTAAAGGTGAAAAAATGAAGTCTGGAGTAATTGGAGTAAGAGTTTAGAGCCTGAGACTAAACTACTTGAACTTGAGTGCAGGAATGTCACTACTTCTTTGATTACAGGGCAACAAACATCAATTACATCTTTCGAGGGAACATCAAAGCAGTAAGTACACTCAATTGATAATATGAAGTATTGAAGTTCATCCTATGCTTTGGCTTCTAATGTTTCTGGCCATAATGAGGAAAAATATATAAAAGAATCAGTGTGTCCAAGTGTTGAGTTTGAAACTAATTAACCTATATGAATCATTCTTTTTGGGTAATAATCATCAAGTTTAGGCCAGAGGGTGTCAAGAATAGAGATAAATTATTCATACAACAATCAAATAAATATAACATTTCAGGAGAAATTCTAGGAACTGCTGAGAATTTGAAGAATGAATAGGGACTCATGAAAGAAAGGAACCGAATGTATTATTGAGAGAATTGAGATGTCTTAAACAGGAGAAAAGTTTACAAATGAATTCAGATAATAGCTAGCTGTCAACTAACTAATGCTATACAATTATCACTATCATTGGTTCTCAAATCTTGAATTTGATCTTAAGTTTTTTTCTATGATGGTGCTTCTGTGCCATGCAGTGGCCCATGTGAAGTTCGTTGTGTTCGAAGGCAGTTAATGTTGGAAGCCCTTGCCAATGAGCTTCCAAGTGGCACCATCAGATACTTATCAAAGGTTGTTGCTATTGAGGAATTTGGCTTTTACAAGATAATCCATCTTGCTGATGGAACTACCATCAAAACCAAGGTAGACAAAATCTTTGACATGAATCCAAGTTAATAAACCATAATTGATTCATCATTGTTTGTAATTGAACAGGTGTTAATTGGGTGTGATGGAGTGAACTCCCTGGTGGCAAAGTGGCTAGGCTTCAAGCAGGCCTCTTTTGTAGGAAGATATGCAACCAGGGGTTATTCAGAGTCTAAGAGCACTCACGGCTTTGAACCTAGCTTCATGCAGTACTTTGGTAAAGGTTTTCGAGCTGGTGCTATTCCTTGTGATGACAGGGGTGTTTACTGGTTTTTCACTTGGACACCAACCAGCCAAGGTGAGTTTTTAAAAGGACAAACATTGTTATAAAAACGGAATCGGTTTAACCGGTCTGACAGGTTGAACCGTGAACCGGTTTGGTGATCGGTTCATAATACTACCGATTCAACTATGTTTTAACCCCGATTTGATCACAGTTTTCTTGAACCGGTGTCTTTACCGATTCAATGACTGGTCCGGTTCTAAAAACATTGAGGAGAAAACATATCTAAAATTACTTAGTTTTTCATGTCAAGTTCTTTCCAATGATGACATATGGACATGCTTTTCTATAATAATTAACTTTCATTAAATATGTGTCGCACAGTTCAAAATAAATATCCATATATCATTTGATCAGAAAACTTAACAGAAAAATTGCAAGGAGCTTGCCATAAGTTTTTCATTTTCAAAAACCGGTTTTTCTCACACTAGAAATACAAAACTGGAATTTTTTTACTAAAATTTGTCTTAGACCTACATTGAAAATCATAGAGAGACTCTATTAATGTTAAATTTAAATACAAACTTTCCATTTTTGTATTAGAAAACCGTTTCAAAAATATGGTTACAATTGTGACATTTACTAGTCCACTTGGCTTGTCTTGCAGACAAAGAGGCAGAAGAGAACCCTGCTAAGCTGAAACAATATGTGTTGAACAAACTTCAGAAGATGCCAAGTGATGTTAGATCCTTCATTGAAGAAACTGATATAAATAGTTTCCTATCATCTCCATTGAGATATAGACATCCCTGGGAACTCATGTTTGGGAATATTAGTAAAGGCAATGTTTGTGTTGCTGGAGATGCTTTCCACCCTATTGTTAGGGAATTTCGCAACATCACGCCTTGATTGGATTCGAGAACGAGCAAAAATGCGGAATAATAAGACACAAAATTTGATAACGGAGTTCGGCCAATTATGCCTACGTCTCCGGACTGCTGCAGATATTTTACTAATAGAAAGGGAAGATACACAAAGTGTTTACAAACACTCACAACCTCTCAAAACCCACAACCCAATTACACCCAAATTTTCACTCACTAAAAACTTATCTCTCTAAGTTTTCTCTCTTGAAAGCTTAGAACTTCTTAAGCTTGGAATGATTTTCCTCTTCCATGGATGCATCTATTTATAGCAAGTTTTGGGCAATGTGAATGCATTAAAAATGGTTGGCCACCAACCATTCACATTTTTCTCATTTGCAAGGTTGGTGGCCTAACAAATTAGGCCAATTTTGACTAACAATCTCCCACTTGAAGACTGATTTCAATCTGTCTTCACACCTTGATCAATGCAGCAGTCTTTCCTGGTCTTGTTATCCTAGCAGGCCAACTGAAGTTGAGCACAACTTCAGTTTGTCAATAGTCACCACCTTTGTTAACATATCTGCTGGGTTCATACTTCCTTGAATCTTTTTTAATGTTAACACCTCATCCTCAAGAAGAGATCTGATGAAATGGTAACGAAGACCGATATGTTTTGTTCTTGAATGAAATGTTGAGTTCTTCGCCAGATGTATAGCACTCTGACTATCACTATGCAAAACACTTTTCTCCTGGATGAATCCCAACTCTTTTAACAAACCTTGAAGCCATATCAATTCTTTGCTGGCTTCTGTCACTGCTACGTACTCAGCCTCTGTAGTGGATAAAGCTACAATCTTTTGTATCTGCGACATCCAACTAACAGCTGTAGTTCCGACAGTGAATATGTAACCAGTGGTACTTCTTCGGCGATCAACTTCACCTGCAAAATCTGCATCTACATAGCCTTGTACTTTTAATTCACTTTTACCAAAGTATAAACACTTCTTTGGCGTACCTCGTAGATACCTTAGAATCCATTTGACAGCTTCCCAATGAGCTTTACCTGGATTTGACATAAACCTGCTAACAACTCCTACTGCATGGCCAATGTCTGGCCTCGTACAGACCATTGCGTACATCAGACTTCCAATGGCTGAAGCATATGGAACTTTAGCCATAAATTCTCTTTCTTCTTCTGTTTGAGGGGACTGATCTTTGGATAGATGAAAATGACTTGCCAAAGGTGTACTAACTGATTTGGCATCACCCATATTGAATCTTTGCAAAACACGATTGATGTACTCTTCCTGAGATAACCGCAAAACTCCTTTTTGCTTATCTCTTGTGATTTGCATTCCAAGGATCTTCTTTGCTGGGCCTAAGTCCTTCATGTCAAACTCTTTTGACAACCGCATCTTCAAACTTATAATCTCATTCATATCTGAACCTGCTACTAACATATCATCAACATAAAGTAGCAAAATGATATAATTGGACTTACTTCTCTTGAAGAAGCAACAGTGGTCAGCATTGCACTTCTGGAAACCTTCCTTGTGCATAAAGCTATCAAACTTCTTGTACCACTGTCTTGGAGCTTGTTTCAGGCCATACAAGCTTTTCTTCAATCTGCACACTAAATTCTCTTTTCCTTTCTCTAAGAATCCTTCAGGTTGGTGCATGTATATCTCCTCATCTAAGTCTCCATGGAGAAATGCAGTCTTTACATCTAACTGCTCAAGATAGAGTTCTTCACTGGCAACAATACTTAACACTGACCTTATAGTATTGAGCTTCACAACCGGAGCAAAAATTTCAGTGTAGTCGACTCCTTCTTTTTGTTGGAATCCTTTGACAACTAATCGGGCTTTGTACCTTTTTGAGCCATCATGCTCTTCCTTCAATCGATACACCCACTTGTTGTGAAGTGCCTTTTTCCCCACGGGTAACTTAGTCAGTTCCCATGTCTGATTTGAGATTAAAGACTTCAACTCTTCTTCCATGGCAAGCTCCCACTTGCTGCCATCCACGGTCTGACATGCTTCCTCAAAGTCTTCAGGCTCCCCTCCATCAGTCAGCAACATGTAGTCCATGTGTCTCCTGTTAGGCACATGAGGCCGGAAGACCTTCTTAATACAGGAGCTGGAGTAGGAGGCTCTAGTGTGTCAGATTGTTGGTCACTACTTTGCTCAGTTGATTCCTCTAGGTGAGGACTCTCAACTATAGGACTTTCTGGGACATCGTCCACCTCTGCATACACTGGTCCTCTCTGTTCTGAGTTGTGGTTGTTTATGCTATGCTTGTCTTTGTACAACACTCTCTCATTGAAGATCACATCTCTGCTACGGATCATCTTCTTGTTTTCATCATCCCAGAGGCGGTAGCCAAACTCATTCTCACCATAGCCGATAAAAGTGCACTTCTTTGATTTGGGATCAAGCTTATTCCTGCTATGATCACTAATATGCACATATGCTACACAACCAAAAACTTTAAGATGCGAAAGTTTTACTTCTTTTCTACTCCATACCTCTTCTGGTATTTTATGCTCTAATGGTACTGATGGACCTCGATTGATTAAGTAAGCTGCTGTGTTGACTGCTTCTGCCCAAAACTGCTTCGGTAAACCTGACTGCACACGCATGCTTCTGGCCCTTTCAGTCAATGTTCGATTCATACGCTCAGCTACACCATTGTGTTGAGGCGTGCCTGGCACAGTTCTCTCCATTTTGATCCCATGCTCATAGCATAATTTCTTGAATCTGGTGTCTTCATACTCACCACCATTATCAGTTCTGAGCCTTTTGATCTTCAACCCTGTCTCATTTTCTACCATGGCTTTCCATACCTTGAAAGCCTCAAATACTTCAGACTTATGTTTAAGAAAGTATACCCATACCTTCCTAGAGTGATCATCAATAAAAGTCACGAAGTATTGCTTCCCACCAAGAGATGAGATGGCCGATGGACCCCAAACATCAGAATGAACAAGCTCGAGTCTCTCCTTCTTTGGGGTTCTTCCACTTGTTTGAAAACTTACTCGTTTCTGCTTTCCAAGTATACAGTCTTCACACATGTCAATTTCTACTGACTGAAGACCTGGTAATTTGCCCTTTGAGTGCATGATCTTCATCCCTTTCTCACTCATATGGCCTAGTCTCTGGTGCCATAGATTGGGATTTTCATTTGTTGCGACCGCAATCAAATTGCATGCTCCTGCTGTCTTGTAAAGAGTACCACTCTTTCTACCACGAGCAATCGTCATTGCACCCTTTGAAATCTTCCATTGATCTCCATGGAACACTGTTGTGTAGCCATCATTGGCCAACTGGCCTATTGAGATTAAGTTCTTTGTTAGGTCGGGAATATGTCTGACATTTTTTAATTCCCATACAGACCCGTTCAGCTTAATCTTTACTACACCTTTTCCAACAATCTCACAAGATTGCTCATTACCAAGGTAAACTTTACCAAGGTTTCCGGGGACATAATTCTCAAAGAATTTTTTCTGTGAAGTGGCATGAAAGGATGCTCCAGAATCTAGCACCCAAGACTCTTCCTTGTTCTCCAAAGAGCATATTAATGCATCATCCCCTCCTGAGGTGGAAGCAACATTTGCTTCTATCTTCGCCTCCTGATTCTTCGGTGCACTCCTGCACTGGTTTTTATAATGCCCGGTCTTTCCACAATTCCAACACTTGATAGTTTTCGAGTTGTGGGAATTACGATGATTTCTGGATTTGGACCGCCTGTCCTTCGATTTTCCACGAGCATTTCCTCTGGTTGAATTTCTCCCTCTTGACTCTGTATGCAATACTGAAGAGGTTGATGATTCACCCGACTCTCTCCGTCGGATCTCTTCACTGAGAACCAGATCGCGAACATCATTAAATTTCAACTTACTGCTTCCTATTGAGCTACTCACAGCTGTGACAGTAGCATTCCAACTCTCTGGAAGAGAAGATAAAAGTATCAATGCTCGTACCTCATCATCAAATTTGATTCCAACTGAACTTAATTGGGTTGTGACTGAGCTAAGTTCATTGAGATGCTGGGCTACAGATCCGCCTTCTGCCATCCGCAAGTTAAACAGCCTCCTCATCAAATGAACTTTGTTTGAAGCCGACGGCTTTTCATACATGCTGGAAAGAGCCGCCATAAGACCTGCCGTGGTTTTTTCTGTTGCAATGTTGAAAGCAACATTACGGGATAATGACAATCGGATAACCCCAAGGGCTTGTCTATCGAGAAGATTCCATTCATCATCCTTCATGCCATCTGGTTTCTTTTCTTGGAGAGGTTGGTACAACTTCTTCTGATACAGATAATCTTCAATCTGCATTTTCCAAAAGCCAAAGTCTGCACCATCGAACTTTTCAATTTTCACCTTTCCTTCATCTGCTGCCATTGCTCCCACTCAAATGTGACTTCCTCTGGATCGTTTCTGACAATTTCAGTGAACCACCGTGTATTAGAACACTGCTGTGGATGAATTTGGTATTACTGACCAAAATTCACTATTCACGAAATTTACTATTCACGAAATTACTATTCACGTGAATAGTACCCGTTGCAAAAATTTGACAGAAATAAGCACCTAAGCTCTGATACCAGTTGTTAGGGAATTTCGCAACATCACGCCTTGATTGGATTCGAGAACGAGCAAAAATGCGGAATAATAAGACACAAAATTTGATAACGGAGTTCGGCCAATTATGCCTACGTCTCCGGACTGCTGCAGATATTTTACTAATAGAAAGGGAAGATACACAAAGTGTTTACAAACACTCACAACCTCTCAAAACCCACAACCCAATTACACCCAAATTTTCACTCACTAAAAACTTATCTCTCTAAGTTTTCTCTCTTGAAAGCTTAGAACTTCTTAAGCTTGGAATGATTTTCCTCTTCCATGGATGCATCTATTTATAGCAAGTTTTGGGCAATGTGAATGCATTAAAAATGGTTGGCCACCAACCATTCACATTTTTCTCATTTGCAAGGTTGGTGGCCTAACAAATTAGGCCAATTTTGACTAACACCTATGACTCCTGACCTTGGCCAGGGTGGTTGTTGTGCCTTAGAGGATGGGATTGTTTTAGCCAGGTGTCTAGCTGAGGCATTCTCCAAAGAGCCAATGAGAGATATCAAGGTGATGGATGAAGAAGAGAAGGCTAATGAGCTATACAAAAAGATTGAGGGAAGTTTGAAGAAATATGCAAATGTGAGGAGATGGAGAAGCATTGATCTTGTTGCTAGTTCTTATATGGTGGGTTCTATTCAGCAGAGTGAGTCTAAATTGGCTACCTTTTTGAGGGACAACATTTTGGCTGGATTCCTAGCTAGTCTTTTGCTGAAGAAATCAAATTATGATTGTGGGAAACTGAATAGCTCTTGAGTGACACAATTATCATCTAAAATGCTCAGTCCAGCCAGCTTTGTGCAACTATTTATCTGTTTTCTTCCTGTTATTTGGTGTTGATTAATAAAGTTGCATGAATAAGAATGTAGCTGAGATCCAATCTCAATATATCTATGGTGCTCATCAGTTAGAAGCAAACTGTGAAAGAATAGATCAATAACTTCTCATGATTGGTGAATGCCAGCATGGATTTCAACAACGTGACAAGATTTATTTACTAAAAGCCGAATAAGAAAATGCAACACAAGTTGTTTCCAAATTGTACTTGTCCAAAATGGTTTACAACATGTAACTTTCCAGTTCAAACTTGTTTTCCTGACTTGTGTTCTTTCAGCTCATGTTCTTTCCTGTTTTTGAAATATTTTACTCCTAAGATGATTTTCTCTTTATTTTTAATGATTCACTATAACTGTATCATTTACTCCTTGTTCTAGAATTATTGTTGTTTTAGGATTTTATTTTTGTTTCAAGAATATTTTGTCACTTTAGGAGTTTAACGTATAACCAATTTATATTTTTTAATTGTATTCTCTTATAATTAATGTATCTCTTCTATTATGACCAATGAATAAGTTTTAGGAATTTGAGACATTTTTTTTATCAGCAAAAGAGAAAACAATATATTAATATGGGTATAAGAGATACCTTAACCCATATTCATAAAAAACTTAATTACAATCTTAATAGACAGAGGTTTCTTATACTAGTCAACAAAACTTCTAAAAAACCCGTTCAGGCGAAACCTTAACCATGTCTAGGATCTTAATGAACCAATTCAAACATGTTTTCAACATTCACATTTCCTCCCTTAAAAACGATGTCATTCCTTGCATCCCATAAAATGAGGTATTTTAATCATATCAATTCAAATAACTACACCTTTAAAAATTAAAACGACAATAGTTCTAAGATGAAGAGAGTAACATATTAATTCTTTACCAAATAATTATTAACCCAAATTATCCTTCAAACATATTAATTCAAAATGGATGGAAGGAATAAAGTATCTCACTTTTATATATATTCTTGATAATTCAAAATGGATGGAAGGAATAAAATATCTCACTTTTATATATATATATATATATATATATATATTCTTGAGGGACTAAGTAATTAGTTTTTTTAATATTAAATAAAAATTGAAGTGTCTCTCATTTTATTTAGGAACCAATTTAACTATTCCTTTCATTTCATATTATAAACCTTTTTTTAAAGACATACAATTTTAGAATAATTATTATTATTTTGATATTGTAAAAAATAATTTTATCTTTTCAAATTTATCTTCAATCAAAATCAAACTCAACTATCATATTTTAATTACACATGTGCAAAAATATTAAATGTTTAAGGGTAAAATAAAAAAAATTAATAAATGTTTCTAATATTATATTTTATAAATCCTTATAAAATAAAACACTCATTTTTTTTTTATTTTAGAGACTTATAAATGATTAGGAAATGCTTGTTTGAGGTAGTCAAACAGTTATATATAGTCTAACATTGTAGTTATGTGATAATGTAAAATTTTAAGAATAAAAGGAAAATAAAGAATTTTCTTGTCAAATAAAATGAGTGAATCACAGGTAAAGTTATATCTCTGACTCAAAGCATTTTTGTCGTTTATTTTTTTCCTTACTAACAGCAAGCAAGGATTTGGAAATTAAAATTTAATAATACAAATCAATATAATATGATATTTAAGTTTTAATGATATTAATAGTTTGCTTTAATTATATGATGATATTTATATTGCAAACGATATTTGGTTAAATGTTTTGGTTTTAATTATCTTTTCTTTAGATTTAATTTAAATTTGAAAAAAAAACTAGAAAAAAAACTATTAATTTTTACACCAGTTATAAAATACAATAAGTATAAAAATGAACTTATTATATTAGGTGTAAAATAAGATCCAACATAAAATGTCATATTTTACACCAGGTACAAAACATAAACTAATATAAAAAGTCACATATGTTTTATATCCTTTAAATTTGTACATGTTCAGGAATTGATATAAAATGTCAAAAACAACCCATCTAAAAAGTCTTAGATTCCATAATAACTAACTAAAATCATAAATTCAAAACAAGTTAGAAATCTGTCTATATAATCATAAATTCAAAACAAGTTAGAAATCTGTCTATATGAGTTACCTATTACATGTTTTTATTTTAAGAAAATGAACAACATAACAATTAAAATATTTAAAATTTTCTAGACTACCTAACATGCACTAGTCATTAATAATCTACCCAATGCTTGTCCAAAATCATAATAATTATATCCTATATGAACTACATATATTTTTAAGAAAGATAGACAACAAAACTAATATCAAACTTTCTAAATTTTCTATTGTACCTAATAACAACCAATCACATCAACACCAAACATCCTTAACAATCTACCTAAATTATCATAATCTTATCTAACATAAGTTTGGACTATATAACGATGATAACATGAAACTTTCTGAATTTTTTACACAATCGTATTTTTAATAACTCATAATTGAATGATTTTCAGTCTTTTGCAAGTGTCAATGAACATCCTGTAACAAAAGTTGAATTTCAGTGGTATTCAAACTACGAGCAATGAGAAAATTTCATTCCAATAGTCATTCAGTTCATTATCTTGTACAAACATATTAACACGATACAATTTGCTGCTAGGATCAAACAAATGTAAAATCTAACACAGGCACAACGAATTCTTGTAATAAATATTTCGTATGGTGTAAATATTTATTGAATTATTTTAAACTTTATTAATTGATTTTGGGACCATAGAATCTAGTTACTAATATGTTGATAAAGTGTATGTAATATAATATAATAATAATTATTATTATATTGTATAGAGTGGATTGGTGAAAGAGAATTAAAGTAAGACGTGGCTCTTGTAGTGATCATTTTACACCTCAAAAGTGAAGATACGGGATATCCTTTAATCTTTCTATCTTTTTTAAAATAAAAAAAAATAGGGACATGTTCTTAAGGTGAAAAAGAAGATAAACATTTTTCATGAAACACTTGGGTATGTATTTGTTCAAACAGGGGCAATCGCTTCACATTGTAGGGGAAATGGAGTCGGGAAAATAAAAAAATCTAAAAGTTTATAATAATTTTTACATCGTTCGAAACAGCTAAAATTTTATTTGACCGTAGGATGAACATTCTCCTTCAAACCACCTCCGTCCCGTTGACACAGTGAAGACACTCAAACATACTCGTTATGCAAAGTTGCCCAATGATTTACTGTTTGTTTAGTATGTAGTTGGGAAAATAGCATTGTGAGAATAAAAAAATTTAAAAGTTAATAATGATTTTTCACGTTATTTGAAACAGTTAAAATTCTGTTTAACTGTAAATATTTTTAATTTTTATCATAACTTGTTAAAATGTTTTACTTTGCCTGCTAATAGAGTTTAACAAGTCTTAAAATAATTCCTTTATCTTAATTAATTTTTCTAGAAGAATTTGATCAGACTTACTTTTAATATAGGATTTATCATATTTTAATATAAAATCATCCATAGAATTTTGTAAACTCACAATATTATATCCATTTTCTTAAGAATATATTTTTTATTTTGATAGAAATCAAATACAGATTTACAATATTCTATGTAATCAACTGGGTTGATAAAAAATGTCATTTTTTCTATTTCTTTTTATCTATCTAGTTTGTTATTTTTACACAAGACTAAAGAATTCATTAAATACATTAATTTTTATGTATTTTATTGATAATATTTTCCATCTGCAATAGTTGCAGGCAATAGCCATGATGTTTGGGCAACCCCTATATAAATGTTTATATCCTCTCCAATGGAAGCACCTTGTGGCAGCTTACCTATTAAAATTCTCTTTCCACAGCAAAAGAAAAACGAAGTAATGGAAGCAGTAATCGAAGACATTGTGATTGTGGGAGCTGGAATCGCTGGCCTCACAACTTCCTTGGGACTTCACAGGTACCTCTTGTTTCTCTTTCCCACTGATTCTGATTGAAGTGTTAGATTCATATTATAAGAAAAAGATGAGAGACGAGATTCGATCTACACTAAACACATTTATCGAAGGAGACGAAAAAAAATTAACATGCAGTATTTAAATTATTGCAGATGCGGTGTGAGAAGTTTGGTATTAGAGTGTTCAGATAGTTTAAGGGTGACAGGGTATGCCTTAACAACTTGGACAAACGCTTGGAAAGCTTTGGACGCTGTTGGAGTGGGAGACATTCTTCGTCACCAACATGTCCAGCTAAATCAGTAAGTACCAAAGAATAAAATAATATTACTAATATATATTAAATAGGTTAGGCTTATATCATTATATGATTAAAAGAATCTAAAACAAAATTTTCAAATTCATACGTCAAAATTTGGTTAGATTTTTTCTCAGTCATGTTTAGATAGATAGATAAATAAATGAGTAAGTGAACTAATTAGTATATATACACTAGTAATTGTCATGATAAATCCATTGGTAATGTTTTAATAAATTATTTGATAAGAAAATTTAACTCATTGTTTATATAAACATCTATTACTGATGCTTAATTTTTGTAATGTATATTATATATAGTTGGTTAGAAATTAATTGAGACGAAATTAGTTAAAAGTAGAAGATAGATGTTGTCGTTGTCGTAATCTATTGTTGTTTATTTTTTGTAATGTATATTATCTACAGTAAGTTAGTTAAAAATTAATTAAGAAAAAATTAGTTAAAGTAGAAGATGGTTGTTGTTCTCATTATATCTATTATTGTTGCATATTTTTTGTAATGTATATTATATACAGTAAGTTAGTTAAAAATTAATTAAGACAAAATTAGATAAAGTAGAAGATAGTTGTTGTTGTCTTTATCATCTATTATTGTTGCATATTTTTTGTAATGTATATTATATATAGTTAGTTAGAAATTAATAGAGGCAAAATTAGTTAAAGAAGATGAAATCAATCATAAACGTATTATTATTATTTTATTATCATTACAATTATTTTAAAATTTGTATTGTTTTATTATAATCATTATTATTACTTTAGTATTATTGTTGATTATTATGATATTATTATTATTATAATTATATTAACTGTTACTATAATATTATTTTTATTATATTTTCTTTATTATTATATTTTTGTGATTTTATTATTATTATAATTTTTTTGGATACTACCACTATTTTTTTCATTTTTTTAGTTTTTAAAAATCTACTTTGGCTTGAAAAGTGTGATACTGTGAACTTGAAACTAAATTGGAGGAATTGGAGTGCAGGAATGTCACTACTTCTTTGATTACAGGGAAACAAACATCAAAATTGTCTCTCAAGGGCACAAGAAAACAGTAAGTACAATGTATATAGGAAAAAAAATCCACTCTATGCCATGGCTGATAATATTGACATTTCTGGTGCAACTTCCATTTTCTATATTACTATTGATTAAATGTAGGACAACAAGACATTTCAAGTTCAAACCATTCTCTCAAGGTTTCAGATTCCATATTGGTTGATCTTAAAAAAGAAGTTTAAATTTAATTATATTTTTGTCCTTTAATGGCATCCAACAAACAATGTCTTGGTTTGTCTTATATACAATGTTGGTCCCTCAATTTCTCAACTTTTTAAAGTGTGAACTTTTGGTCTCCTTGTTAATTATTTTCTATTTAAACTTCTTAAAAAGTATCTTTTTATCTAGATATTTGGTGATTTAATTATGATAAAATTAGGATATGGAATAATTCTTAAAGAGCATAAATAAGAAATTAGTGAAAGTTTGATGAAATCTGAAGGATTTTGTGTGTAAGACGTGAGATTAAGTATGAAGAGGTAAATGTTTTATTTTTGAGATTTTAGATGAAAAATTTGATGTTTTGGTTTGTTGGTATGATGCGAATAAGCAGTGGAGAGGGTGAAGTTCGTTGTGTTAGAAGGCAATTGATGGTGGAAGCCCTTGCTAATGAGCTTCCAAGTGGCACCATCAGGTTCATGTCAAAGATTGTTGCTATTGAGGAATCTGGTTTCTTTAAGATTGTCCATCTAGCTGGAGGAAAAACCATCAAAACCAAGGTATAGAAAATATGTCACATGCATGTTTGGAACACGTTTGATCAAATCTAAAAAAATAAAAGATTGTACGGTCAAACTTCATTTTTCTTACGGCATTCTTTACGTATAAGAATTACAAAAACAAAACTCTTCCCCATTGAAGAAAGAAGTTTATATTTTAATATTGCCTATGAATTAAAGTATTGAAGCTAATGGATACGTGGATATGTTTATTGGAGCTGAAAAGGTATTGATTGGGTGTGATGGAGTGAACTCAAAGGTGGCAAAGTGGCTAGGCTTCAAGGAGATCTCTTTCACAGGGAGATATGTAATAAGGGGTACTGCAAATTTGACGACCAAACATGGCCTTCACCCTGTATTCGTGCACTTCTTTGGCAAAGGTTTTCGATCAGGCGTAATTCCTTGCGATGACAACACCATTTACTGGTTTTTAACTTGGACTCCCACTGCTGAAGGTTAATTCTTCAATTTCTTTAACCCTTTTATTACTTTTTCTACAAACATAATAAGTATTAAGATTTTACGATGAAGAATCTCTATATCTAATACATTCACTACAACTCAGCCAAAATGAAGCAATTGGTGTTGAGCAAGCTTAAGCCTTGGAGTTTTCTCATTCAACAGACTAATTTTTTAGCTTAAGTTATCTTCATGTATTTAAGTTCTATCATTATTTCTTTTGGGTTGAATATGTTTAGAGAAGGAGCTTATGAATAACTCAGCCAAAATGAAGCAATTGGTGTTGAGCAAGGTTGAGAAAATGCCAAGTGAAATCAAGTCCTTAATAGAAAAAACTAAAGTAGAAGATATTTTAACATCTCCATTGAGATATAGACGTCAATGGGAGCTATTGGTGGGGAATATCAGTAAAGGCAATGTTTGTGTTGCTGGAGATGCCTTCCACCCCATGGCCCCTGACCTTGGGCAAGGTGGATGTTGTGCCTTGGAGGATGGGGTTGTTTTAGCCAGGTGTCTAGCTGAGGCATTCTCCCAAAAACCAGTGAGACATATCAAGGTTATGGAGCAATACAAAAAGATTGAGGCTGGCCTGAGGAAATATGCAGAACAGAGGAGATGGAGGAGCATTGATATTAGTACCACATCTTATATACTAGGCTTTGTTCTGCAGGGTGATTTGGACTTGGTTGCACATTGTAGGGACAAAGTTTTTCCTACATTCCTAGCCGAATTGCTTTTGAACAAGTCAGATTTTGATTGTGGGAAACTTTATAGCTAGTATAAGACAGACCCTCTTGTCCTTGCTATGCCCTTAATTCATTTCATTCACCCATCTCATGATATATGTACTTATGTAGTGAGTTTTTAAGAGTGTAGAAAAGTGAGAGATTATAAAGTCTCATGTACACTTTCATCCCAAATAAACATTTTATTTCCCAACTATAGTTTGATTTATTTAACAGATTGCATGCAAGTGAATAGTTTGTAAGGCTTGTAAGTGTGCTACACTATGAAGCGATTCTAACACAAACACACCGTTGATTTCCAAAGCATAGAAATTAGAAGGCACCGTTGAGAATATATATATATTCTTACCAATTCTCATATGATTTGTATATTTTTGTCTAGCCTGATCCTCATATGGGTTTCTCCCGGGGTGACACTACTGCTAGAGAAACAGTGTCTTTTATTTAAAAAAGTAGATATGCATTACAAACATTTATTTAAAACAGTGGTAAATACATAATGCATTACCACTTTTAACCTTATTCTTAATATATATTTTGTTGATATCAATTTAAAGAATTTTGTCATTTCTTATTTTTAGAACTGGTAATTCCATACTACAATTGATATGTTTCGTTTTTTTAATGAGAAAGAAATTGTAAATTGTAAATCCAAGACTAAATAAATACTAAATGTTTTTTATTTAAGAAAGTAGACGTGTATTATAAACATTTATTTAAAACAGTGGTAAATGCATAATACATCACCACTTTTAGCTCGTGGTGATTGACGTAGATTTAAACATCTTTAGGAATATCATTTGGATTCATGAGCATGCAAACAGCAGCAGGAGCACCTTCTCCTGTCTTGACCACTGTAAACAATTCACATATAAAAATTAATTAGAAAAAATGACTTTTAACATAAAAAGAAAGAAGAACAGAAAAGAATGGAATGGTACCAGAAGTAGCCTGGAAGAAAAGAACAACGTGAGGTGCCCACGTTGTGGGAGGAAACAGCGACATTATTTGATTGATTTAGTAAATTGGTGAAATGTGTTAAAGGTTATTGTATGAGTTAGAAGCTTTGCATCAATTGCACCAATTTATAGCCAATTTGGTTCATTCAAATGCTCAACACGTAACCCTTCCCTTCATTTAAATGCTCAACACCTAAGCCTTGCATTCATTCATATTTTTATTATAAAGTTCCACGCGAGTCATGGGTTCATTAAAAAATCACAGTCGATATAAATCAATTAAAGGTGTTATTCAACAATATAATTTACTTTAAATTTAAAACTATAAAGTAGTTAATTATGTAACTAAATATTTGATCAAATTACTCTAGATAACTATAAAGTAAATTATATTTAATTGAACATAAATTTTCAGATAAATTATTGAAATAAAATACAATGTTAGAACATGATCATATTAATATTAAAACTTAATTAAAGCCAATCAATATCAATATAATCAATTAAATTGAAATACACACAAAAAAATCAATCTATTGAAACAATACAATTAGTTTTCAATCAAATTTATTTGCTTGATAAAAGAAGATTCTAATATTTATAAAACATTAAAGTAAGATTGTCACAGAGGTAAGAAAAGGGGTTATATAAGAAATTATATATATTAAGAAAAATTGTGAATAAATATAACTTTAAAGACAACTCTAAATTCTAAGTGTATTGTATGTTCCAAAGTCTGTTGGTCCCATGACAACAGACCCAGCATGCTGCAAAATCTGTTTGTAGACTTTGCCTAAGTCTGTTAGAGACTTAGCCTGATTTTGTTATGATTTAGTTTTTATGTAACTGTCTTGGTTTATAGATGGTGCTAAACATTATTTCCTATAAATAGGGCCCTTGTGTGTTTGTGCAATGGACAAGAAAAATCATTGGATCGTTGGCTAAGTGTAATGGTTGTAACCGTGTAACAACATTACCTTAATTAGTTTTGCTGCTCTTTCCGTGGATGTAGTTGAACCATGTAATTTCTTGATGCTCTTCCTCCTCTTTATCTCTCTTTTATGTTTAATTGCTTTAAGTCTGTGTGCTTTGGTTTATGCTTATTTTACCCTATTGTTCAATCAAAATGTGTCTCTCTTTTGCATTTATGTTTTGTGGTGTTCTTTTATGTTTTTTGTTATCAGATACATATTAAAGAATCAACAAGTAACGTCATTTATGGGAATGCTTGAATCATTAAGAAATCAAAGAATGGGATTTTACATAAGTAAAGATTTTATTAAACATGGAAAACTTACAAATGGGAAGAAAGACTTGAATGCTACACATGAGAGAGAGTTTTAGAAGACAGACTTGATATTTTTCTGTTCCGTCTCTTAAATGAACTCGTTCCCTTATTTATACACAAAAATCACAATGTTGACAATAAGTTTACATGGTTTAAAGATAAGATTACATTCTAAGAATGTATTGTTGAGGGGTACTCTTATCTTCTGTTGATTTTTTTAACTTTTATTGAAGAAGGATTCTTCTGCCGACACCTTTTTTTTAAGTTTGGTCTTTATTGATTTTGTTGATTTCTGCCGACACTATATATATATATATATATATATATATATATATATATATATAGGTTATGAAAAAGGTTTGTTATATGAGAATGAGATCAACAAAGTTAAACGTACATCATATATGAATGGTTATTGTTCCCCCCTCAATATGAGGGATGGTCCCCACCAATCCCTTATATCTCTCTTTAATATCAGATAATAGATCAGTTTATATCTTAAGCTAATGGGCCGAAGCCCACCTGATAACTTTTGTATAAAAGCACATGTTATTCACCAAGTGTAATCAAGTGACACATTATAGAAATTAATAGACCTAATTCCTAGGAATATTTTCCTAGGGTTTTGTGCTCCAAGCTCTGTGTATGAACAATAGTGAAAAATCCTGATAAGAAAATAATGTTGATAAAGTAGAATGAAATGATGATTGAGTTTCAAATTAACAGCCAAAAAATAAAGTAAATGGCATGTTACTAATAACGATGGTGATGTGTATATTCATATGTATTTAGATATCATGAATATTGTCTTGATTGTGGATGATTTATGTTGATGGTTAATGACGGAGGCGATGATATAATGCTAATGGTGAGGTCGATAAGCACATGTGTGATATAATGACATGATTTTAGATTTCAAGTGTGTGATACTGTATAATGATTATATGGATATAACCTGATAAGATGAAATAAGATAATCGATTAAGTAAATGAATGGGGTAATGAAGAGATTGTATTGTACGCATACTAGAGTTTGATTGGTTAGTATTATATTATTATTGATGTATAATAAAGAACGATAGCTAAATGATATAAGGTATGGATGAAGTACTATGTGTATGCATGATATTACTTGTGGAACTATATGAATAATGATCTGTCCTGGACCGGGGTCAAGAGATCCGATCTCAAGCCAGTCACGAATAGTATGTCAATACCGTATAAGATACCGGATGTATGACGTGAAACGGCGAGTTCGGGCTGAAGTAATATGCACCACCGGCTCTGCTTCTATCCACTTAGTGAAATAATCGACCCCTACAATGAGATATTTGATGCCCCCATGAGAATACTAAAGCCTACTCTCTATAACTACGAGTAGCAACTCGAAACGAAACTAAAGCGACAAGGAAGAGATAGTTACCTCAGATAACTGTGATGAATTTGAGGAACAAAGAGACCCTCGCAATGTAGGCGATAAACTTCCTTGCAAAATTTCTGCAGAGTTTCGTTGAGAAAGCAAAAGCAAGTGGAACTCAGAATCCACTAAGTATTCCTTTTATAGGAAACAAAGAGGATCGGTTACCTCCTCTTGAAGTTGTGTCGTTCTCGATAAAACGCACCTGTTCAAAAGCAAAACGACACAACCGTTCCAAATTCTTGGGCGCCAAAACGATAGCGACTCAGTAAAGGGCTATCCACTAGGCCCAAAAGTTTTGAAAACTTCAGGCCCATTAAGCCCAAAACGACGGTTAATGAGATTTTCATCTCAGACGCAATAATTGCTTGCCCACGTGATTAAAAGCATTAATGTCTAATCATGCAACGCAATTTACGCTTTACAGCCGTTACACGAACTTCAAGAGCTTTCAATTCCAATAAACTCTTGAAATTCTCACACAACGAATCTTTGTCTGAATCCGTTGTGACAATACCGAAAAGGTCTTTTCTATTAAATTCAGAGCGGTTCTTTACGAATGACAACAGATGCTAAGGAACTGTTACACACGTAAGCTTACCGATATTAAGACCTCTCGCAGGTTGAGTAGCTTATGTGAACAACTATTCAGTCCCTCACACAAGCTAGGGGACATATGATCCGGTCTCAATACCGGTATCCGATCTGCTATACATATTTCAACGTCTTTGATAAGACATCCACGTGTAACCGGTGTCATCGGTATACATCCGGACTGTAATTTCGTATCAGGCGTTCTCCCTATACCGGTTATCCAGGATAACACCATGACATCGGACAATACACACGTCACTGTGCTAATGACAAGGATTGTTGCTACAGGGATCGATCAATAATTCCCTACACTACGAGCCAAACTTTGCTCACGGGAATGGTCAACTTGTTCCCTAATCCTAGTCTACATTCTCTACGCTCAATATAAAATAGCCACTTGACCCAATCATGCAGGTAAGTGCGCAATATAATAATGCTAATGGGAGTTGGTGGTTCCCCACCAACGAGTCCTCGTTAATCGAGCCAATCAGGTATATGAACTAACTTCATGATTGAAGTTAGGGATCTCTTCTTCAACTCTTTTACGACTGAATCATCTCTGAATACATTCCTTACTTGGAATATAATCACTGACTTGAGCGTCGGAGAATCTTTGCAGGTGACACCACCATTCGCCCACTTCAACGCGTTAGGTCGGTGTGAAGGATCTCCAGGGCGCCCAATCCGTTCTCCTCATTCAGGGATAACGGATACACATATCGGATACACATACATCCGGTATCTTATACGGTATTGACATACTATTCGTGACTGGCTTGAGATCGGATCTCTTGACCCCGGTCCAGGACAGATCAAATAAGAAATGATGATGGAAATGCTAGAACATGGCTTGTGAGGACTGGATCATGTGGCCGCCCTACGAAGTAAGTATATATCAGCTTCTGATATTATACCTGAGATCGATGATGTTTAGCCGTATTGAGATAATTGAAGACACCCTGGACACTGTTGAGGGTGGGGAGTGCTCGCCGGTGCGTTGACACGGTCGAAAACGGCTCCTGACAAGCTTCTAGTGGAGGGATTATATAGCTATGCTTATGATATATGACTAATTATATGTAGGGGTGGCAAAACGGGCCTACAGACCGGGATGGGCCAAAGCTCGCATAAGCCCGTCCAAATACGGGCTGGGCTATAATAGGAAAACGAGCCAAAGACATTGGCCAGGACCGTTTTCTGTATGGCCCGCGGACCAAAATGGGACAAAATGGGCCAACTTGTTTTTTTAATAGAATTATATAAGCTATTTTTATTTTAAATTTAAACTATTTGTAAATATTTTTTAAGAAAAATTAGAAATAAAAATTAGATTTCACCTTTCCAAAGCAAAGTTTTTATAATTAATTCAATTTATTTCATTAAATGGAAATAATAAATAGTCATCAAAATTAATTTCTTATCAAATAATCAAAATTACAACCAACCAAATATCAATATTATATATATAACATATTAATATATATTTTAATAAAGGCTGGCCGGGCTGGGCCGGGCTGGCCCTATTCGGGAAAATGGGCCTCAAAGGTTGGCCCGTCCCGGTCCGTCTCGTTTTAACGGGCCAACCCATATTTGTAACACCCCCTTATATACACGAGACATATATCTATTCTTCTTGCTCTTTTTTTTTAAGAAAGATATACATATTTATCACTTCTTATCTCGTGTATACAAGGACATATATACATCTGATTTTCTTTGAATTTTGAAAGTAAAAAGTTTCAAATTATTTATAATGATAAAATGAACTTTCAGAAAATCATAAGTGATCAAAGATTTCAGTATCATATCCAAAGAATAAAGTTTATTAAAGTTTAACCTTTACATTGATTTACAATCATCCAACTTAATATTGTATTAAGGTAAACTAAAACTAAAAATTTAATACCTCTACTTCGACTGTAACCAATTATTTCCTTATCTTCAAACCATGTGATTTTGAATCCTATTCTTGTCACATCTCTTCTCCTATCTGATTGAGGATGAGACCAATTTACCCTCTTGTAATTTCATCCTTTCATCTTGAACTGTTAGCTATATATCATATAACATATATTTTGGACACAAAATTCAAACAAGAAGGAGTGAGAAACAGAATATAATACTTTACAGATAAGACATAAGCATAAGGGTTTTCATAACATAACAATTATATTTTCATTCACAACCACCCACATAGAATGTCATAATCATATGAATGTCATGCAATGTTTTTAATACTATCATCTCATTCATTCTATGCATGTGGGCCCTTAAAGCTTTAGTTTGCACTAGGCCAACCAGAAGTTTACACAGTTCCATAAATTCCGGATAATAATAACATAAATGCCTTCATGGCATATGAACAGCTCAACTGGCGTGGAAACACTTAGAGACTAGTCAGACTGAGAAAGTTTTTATTGTGAAAATACTGGACACTAGGGAGCGACCCCAGGTCACCTGAAGCACCCTTTCACACCCTCTCATCCCAAGGCTCGCAATTAAGCCTCCTCTAATGTATCCTCGGTTTCTATAATCCGTCCCCAGGCAATATCACATCTCATTTCTCTTTAATGATTCATGATGCATGAACTACTCGCATATTTAGTTGGTTAAGACTTTTAGAAACTCAATTATTAAATACCATAAAGGTTCACAAAATCATCACAATAAACTGTACATTCCCATAAGTTCTTCTTTGAACTTCTGTTATACTGAAATAATTTAGTACAGTCTTCAAATTCAGATCTTACCAAAATTGAGTTTCCAAGCCTTAAATATCTCAAAACTTTCTCTTAAAAATCTTCACATATTTACATAATCTTTCTCAATTTGAATCTTAACTAGATTGAGTTTTAGAAATCTCGACAAAATATTCTTTAGTTATTTCGTTGGGGAAAACCAAAATAATTTACTTTAAACTTCTAATTTCTAAAGAAAATAATTTAAAATCATTAACTAAGAATACTTAAAACTATAAAAATTTTCTTTAATTCAAGAATTAATTATCTCAACCTCTGATTTTTCATAAAATAGCTTCTTTCTAATACTAGATTTTATTATTGAAATTAAAAATAAAGTTAGTGAAAATTATTTCTAAGAAGAAATAAAATACTAAAATAATTATAAAATACTTTCTCTTGGAATAAAAATTTAAAGAGTAGGGTAAGAAAATTCTTACTGAGTTTTAACTTTTCATCATGCTTGCTATATGCTCAAACTTCATATCACAAGGTCATCAATCATTCATCAACCACAATCAAGTATAGTAATCTCATCAATCACAATCAAATATCATCAATCATAATTGCATATTATTAATCACAGTCTAATACAATATCATTAATCGAAATCAAATACAATTAATTATAATCAAGTCAAATCAACTAAATATTGCTCATAAATATAATTCAAATTTTAATGGTTATTTAAATTAGTAGTTTTAATTTTTGAGTCCTTATAGTTCATTCCTCGCACAGGTCTATATAAGTTCATATATATAATCCAGTCTTCGCATAGGTATAGTTCAGTCTAGACAGGTCATAATAGTCCAAGTCCTTGCATAGGTTTAGTTCGATCCATATAGGATATAAAAATTCAAGTCCTTGCATAGGTTTAGTCCAGTCCGTATAAGTTATAATAATTCAGATCCATGTATAGATATTTCAGAATAAGTTACACAATATATTAAATTTATTATAAATTTTAAGTTGAGAAGTTATTACTTTAAAATAATAATATTATTAAATTTAAAAGGAGTAGGGGACTCCTCCCTTTATTCTTATGTCTTTCATATTATATTCTTATCTCACTCCCCCTTACCTCTTGTATACCGATTCGTTATTGAAAATCCGTGCGCGTCTTGTCTCCGAGTTCTAAAACATACCAATTTCATTTTAATATAATTACAAGATGAAAATTAAGATTACTACTTAAAATAAAAATGGTAAATTTTGAATAGTGAATAGTGAATAGTGAATAGTAACAGTAAATAGTAAAACGTGAATAGTAACAGTAAATAGTAAATCGTAAATAGTAATGGTAAATAGTAAAACGTGAATAGTAAAGGTAAATAGTAACAGTAAAGGTAAATAGTAATAGTAAATAGTAATTTACTATTTGAATAGTAATTTACTATTGAAATAGTGTTACTATGCAAAATAGTAACTTAAAATAATATTATTTCCAGTATAATAATAGATTTCTAAAAACGATATAAAAATAATCCTAACAAATATAAAAGAGATGTATTCGTACCTTAGAATTTTAGCAGAACCTTCTTCCAAAAAATTTATTTCTCTCTTTTACTTCCACCACTATCTCACTAACACTACTATATTAAGAAAACTTAATCTGAAATTGTGAATTCTAAAGAAGAATTCCTTCGGTATTTATAGGAAAAAAATTTACTATGTATTCTATTATTTTAATATAAAAGTACTATGCGCTTTTTGAAATTTAAAACCTGGTTACTGTGCAACTTTTGAAAATTTCATACATGCACAGTGTTTTGCATAGTAAATGTCGGCAGAATTATTAAGCCAAATAGTAACATTTCACTCGGTATATTTTAAATATTCAAAATTAATCCTTTTTGAAATTTAGCGATATTATATCGGTTCTCACTAATTTTATGATAAGTAATATAAAGTTTAAATTTTAAAAATCTAAAATTTCCTGTTAATAAAAATTTATTAGTACGTTTTTAATTTTTTTACGATTGGTAAAAATCAAGATTTTACTCAAACCAATAATTTTTAGATAAGTCTACTTGAAATAGATTTTAGAAAATTTTCTTATAATTTAACTTTACATTCTTGTAAATATTTTTAATTTTAAGCAACTTTATATGAATTTAAAATTATTTAAAATATATTATTTTATTAAAATAATTTAAAAATTTCAAAAAATTCCAGAAAATCATAAATATTATGTAGATCAAAAAGTTCAAAAGAACCATAGTCTAATTCCTTCAAAATTTTATTTTAAAATTCTAATAAGAGTTAAATCTTAAATATGTAAAAACATAAATATAAGAACATAAAATAAAAATGATGAATAATAAAGATATTAAAAATTCTTAATATAATTTTCTTAATTAGTAAATACTAATTAAGTCATTTTAAAATTCTCATTCAGAAATATTTTCATTTTTTTTATTATTTAAAAACAAATAATTAAATATAAATAAAAAATGATAATAATAAACTAACTTATAGTAAGTATTTCTCAAGAAAGATATATTAATATCTATTTCCTATTTGTGATGAAAATGGGATGTTACAATATTTCCATCCCTAATTATGTGATTATGTAGTGGAGGACGACCGATGGTATGAGTTACCCTCGTTTTTGTCTTCCGTGGTCAAGTCAGACCCAATTGAGCTACCCAGAGGTCTATGACCCAGTGGTTGAGGGGGAGCCAAGCCGGGCTCGGTGAACCAAGTCAGGTTCACGAGGAGTCTGATATACATGAGAGTCAGTTGTGTTTTATACTCCTCGATTGATACATATGTTATTGAGGATGCTTATATGATGTGATGTATATTGTTGAGTAGACATGATAGTGATGAAATGAGATGAGGAAATAGAGGATAAGTGGCTAGGTATGTATGCTTGGATTTAATTGATCATGATATGATAATGATGGTATTAGTTTAAGATAACCAACATAATTGTGCAAGTATATCAATAGGAATGGTAAGAAAAGAAAGGACATGAAAAGTAATTACTAGTATTGGATAATTATGCCTAGAATCGTAGCTATGCTATACCTTTACTAGCTTTGATATTTATTTCTGTATTAATTCTTAATTCTAATCACTCACCCCCTGTATTGTGGTTTTAGTGACTGTTGGCAGGTAAGGATGCACACCACGGAGGCGATAGCTAAATGAGGCCAGGGCGACATGGAAGGCGGAAGAAAAGATAGATATATGTAACTATGTGTTTGTTGTTGAATTATAAAGATGTAGTAGTGTAGCATTTCATTATGTTTGTGTGTTGTGTGGCACATAGCCACTGTATAATTGCATGATATGGGCAGGTCTTGCAGTATCTGCGTGCTTGGATGATATGCGAAGTATGATTGTATGTTGAATTGTTGATATGAGGGTTGAATTAGGATGAAATAATTAGACATTGATAACTTTTTTAATGTGTTGGATGGATGAATCTTAGCACGGAGCCAGTGTAGCATGATTGAGTGTGATGGGTAGGTACTGTGTAGATGCATGATTGGTATATGGTGTGTGTGATGCGATTGAGTAATGTATGGATGATTTGGTTGATTTTAGGAATCATGTATATAGTGGGTATTCATGATTCTAAGAAACTGAATAAGTGGTTTTGAGATCCGGTGGTTTTCGGAACCCTCGGAAGGGACCGGTAGGTTCCCTAGATCATTTAGAAACTGTGTGTATAGGCCTTAGGCCATTTGGAGTCCATTTGGGTAGTTTGGTGCAAGGGTTTTGTAGCTAAGCGAGTTAAACTGCATTTTGCGCATAACTTATGCATACGATGGAATCTTGGCGAGCGAACAGCGCCAATAATTTTGGAATGAGGAAAACAGTTGGCCCATGAAGTTTCCTGGCAATCGGACTTGAAACGGGCCAATGAGGTAGGTCGGAAGTTGGCCGGAAGGCCTAAAACTCATGACAACATCAAGTGCTGTTATTGTCATGCCCACGCTACGCGTGGGGTGCGCAGCTTTGGGTTGACCCTGTTTCAGTTTTGGTGTGCCTTTCATTTTGAAGGACTTTTAGGGGTATCAAACTATAATATACCCTATATTTTATACCTTTCATTCAAAATGATCATTTTATAGATATCGAATTATTTATTGATTTATTTTATGAAAAATTTATTATGAATTTTAATTAAATGAATAAAAAATAATTATAAATTAACTTAGGACGTCACAGTAAGGTTGTTCTTAAAGTTTATCAGTTTTCTCTAAAGGAAGACACAGTTTTTTTAAAAACAAAAATATTCTGTGTAAAATCCAGTAAAGGGAAACTCGTAGCGATAGCTTGAAATTTTACATGTTTTTTTTGCAGAAATATTTAGAAACACGTTATCTTCTTGTTCCGAAAGTTTCATAATTTTTCTTCAATGTAGAATTTTTACTAAAATTTGATTGCTAATGCCCCACGAAAAATTTAACTGTACTGAGCGGTTGAATTTTTGTATGATTTTTTGTGGTAATGCTTAGAAATACATTGTAAGGTTATCCCTAAAGTTTCATTAGTTTTGAAAATCTTTTGAAAATAAAAATATTCAATGTAAAATCACAGTAAATGAAAATAGTACCTAGATATATATTAATCATCACCAGGTATATATATATATATATCAATCATTATTCCAACATCAATTATTACCAAACACCACTACATATACACATCTCATTACTATCTTGATGTGAATGATCAAATTGTTGAGATTTGAGAATTAAATTCTCTGATAATCGATTACCATTGTGTGTAATCGATTATCAAAGAGTGAAAACTCTGATTGAGTAACTTTTTAAATTTTGAGACGCCAAATGGTATGACTTTTCAAAGGTATAATGCCAAATGGTATGACTTTTCAAAAGGTGTAATTGATTACCATTGTGTTGTAGTTAATTACATGCCTTTTCAGTAAATTTAAAGAGTCTCAACCTTTTATGAAGAGTTATAACAATTCATAAATTTGTGTCCCTTTGATTCAGAAGATGTCTGATCAACATCTATATAAAGGGATCCAAGTGCATTACTCAAAAATACAGAAATAAAAACACAAATTAAATTTCTTTCATCCTTTGTTCTTGTTTTGCAACAATACAAGAGTGAGTATTGTTGTTGAATCTTCTTTGTATCTCAAAATTGGATTTCGTGATACCCACACTCTATAGGGACAAAATACTAATTTTAGGAAAGTGCTCTGCATGCCTAGAAGATCATATCAAGTCCTCTAAATTGTTGTTCATCTTTTGGTTCACCCTTACTTTGGAAAATTGTTCCAACAATCTAAAATTAGTATTTCCAAGAAAAATGGCAACAATCCGTGATATGTCTACAAATTTCCACAAATTAGACAAATTTGAAGGCGTTGGTTTTCGTAGATGGCAAAAGAAGATGCACTTCCTCCTCTCCGCCCTTAATGTGGCCTATGTTCTTAGCACTCCACAACCAAAGGAGAGAGAAGAGGAAACTTTGGAAGAACAAAGAAAGAGGCACAAGTGGGAGAATGATGATTACATATGCCGTGGTCACATTCTGAATGGCATGACCGATGCATTATTCGATGTGTATCAGTATGTAGAATCGGCCAAAGAATTGTGGGATCAACTTGAAGGCAAATACATTTCTGAAGATGCATCAAGTAAGAAATTCCTTGTTAGTAATTTTAATAATTATAAGATGAGTGATGCTAGACCTATAATGGAACAATTCCATGAAATCCAAAGAATCCTTGGAAGTTTTAGGCAACATAATATTGCTATGGATGAGACTTTTATTGTTTCTTCTATAATTGATAAATTACCACCCAATTGGAAAGATGTGAGAAATTCTTTAAAGCACAACAAGGATGATATAAGTGTTGAACAATTGGCAATACATCTTCGAATTGAAGAAGGAATCCGTCTACAAGATGGTAATAAGGATTCTAGCAATCCTAATTTGTCCACTGTTAATATGGTGGAAGATGAGAAATCAAAGGCAATACCAAAGTTCAAGAAAAGGCCCCTTAATTTCAATAAAGGAAGTAGGAACAAGAGGCCTAAATTTGGTAAGGCAAATCAACAAGTAACTTGTTGGGAATGTGGCAATTCCGGTCACATGAAAAGAGATTGTACAATCTGGAAAAGGAAAATGGCCAAGAATGGTGGAAAGCAAGGTCAAGGCAATTCTAGCCAAGACCAACCTAAGAAAGGTAATTTTGCACACATTGCACATAATTCCAATTTGAATTTTGTGGAAATGGTTTCTGAAATCTTCTGTGTGCAAACTGATGATTCTTGGTGGATCGACTCAGGAGCTTCAAGACACGTGTGTAAAGATCGGTCTCTATTCAAATCCTTGAAGGAAGGTGACAATGGAGAAGTTCTTTACATGGGAAATGATTCTATGGCTAAAGTCCTAGGTTGTGGACAAGTAGAATTATTACTTAGTTCTGGAAAATCACTTGTATTAAGAGATGTACTATATGCTCCAGAATTAAGGAGAAATTTAGTGTCTGGAGTAATCTTGAATCGATTAGGTTATAAATTGGTATTTGAAGCTGATAAGTTTGTACTATCTAAAGGTGGTGTATTTATTGGTCTAGGATATCTCTATAACAATATGTTTAAATTAAGTACAATAAATCGTGTTATTGATTCTGCTTATATTATTAATCATGATTCTTCTTTATGGCATTTTCGTCTTGGACATGTTAATTATCGAAAACTACATTCTATGTCTAAATTTGATCTGATTCCTCCATTTGATTTGAACATAGAAAAGTGTAGAACATGCATGCTAACAAAGATAACAAGAAAACCTTTTCCTAATATTGAAAGGAATTCAACTTTGCTTGAATTAGTACATAGTGATTTATGTGATTTTCATAGTACACCTTCATTAGGAAATAAGAAATATATGATAACATTCATTGATGATCATACACGCTTTTGCTATGTTTATCTTTTGTTTACTAAAAATGAAGCCTTAGAAAAGTTTAAGGTGTATAAAAATGAAGTAGAATTGCAACTTAATACTAAAATTAAGAAGTTGAGAACTGATAAAGGTGGTGAATATTATGATCCAATTTATTTTCAATCTGTGGGTATTATCCATGAAACAACTACTGCATATACACCACAACAAAATGGTATAGCAGAAAGAAAGAATAGGACTTTGGAAGAAATGGTTAATTCTATGTTGTCCTATTCTGGTCTAAGTGATGGATTTTGGGGTGAAGCCATGTTAACGGCTTGTTATATTCTAAACCGAGTTCCGATAAAAAGGAATGAGGTAACCCCGTATGAGCTTTGGTATAAAAGAAAGCCAAATTTGACTTATCTCAAAGTTTGGGGTTGTAGGGCAATTGTAAAAATACCGGAACTCAAGCGTAAGAAATTGGGTGAAAGAGGAATTGAATGCATTTTTATAGGTTATGCTGAACATAGCAAAGCCTATAAGTTCTATTTAATAGGACAAAATGATTATGTGTCACTACATTCAATCATAGAATCTAGAGATGCAATTTTTGATGAAAGGAGATTTTCTTCAATTCCTCATTCAAAGGATTTAACTCCTAATACCAATATTGAAGAATTGGATCAAAGCTTGATTGATCAAGGATCAAATGTTCAAACTCTAGATGAGAATGATGCTTCCACATCACAACCTAGAAGAAGTAAAAGGGCAAGAAAAGAAAAATCCTTTGGCCCAGATTTTCATGTGTACTTAGTTGAAGGTACAAGAGATTCTATCTTAACAAAGTTCTCATATTGTTATAATATAGAAGAAGATCCATTGACATATCAAGAGGCTATGAGGTCTCAAGATGTTGCTTTCTGGAAAGAAGCAATTAATGATGAGATGGAATCCATCATGGGAAATAACACATGGATTTTGGTTGACTTACCTCCTAAGTGTAAACCAATAGGATGTAAATGGATTTTCAAGAAGAAAATCAAAGCTGATGGAACTATTGATAAGTTTAAAGCACGTTTAGTGGCACAAGGGTTTAGACAAAAACCTGGAATCGATTATTTCGATACATATGCACCTGTGGCTAGAATCTCCACTATAAGGTTATTAATAGCACTTGCTGCTATTCATAAACTTGTGATACATCAAATGGATGTCAAGACTGCATTCTTAAATGGAGAACTAGAAGAAGTGTATATGAAACAACCTGAAGGTTTTGTTATGGAAAACCAAGAACACAAGGTCTGTAAATTGATTAAATCCTTGTACGGATTGAAACAAGCGCCAAAACAATGGCACCAAAAGTTTGATGACGTTGTATTATCAAATGGTTTCAAAATAAACAATTCAGACAAGTGTGTGTATAGTAAATTTGATGACAAAGGTAATGGTGTCATAATTTGCTTGTATGTGGATGACATGCTGATTTTTGGAACAAATTTAGATCAAGTAAATTTGACCAAAACATTTCTATCATCATATTTCTCCATGAAAGATATAGGAGAAGCTGATGTCATCCTAGGTATAAAAATTAAGAGAGACAATGAGAAACTTATCCTGTCTCAATCACATTATATTGAGAAAGTTCTCAAGAAGTTCAATAACTTTGAATGCTCTCTTGTTTCAACTCCTATGGACCCAAGTTTAAAGATATTACCTAATGGTGGTAAGGCTATTTCACAATTAGAATATGTAAGGGTAATAGGATGTTTGATGTATGCAATGACAAGTACAAGGCCAGATATCGCATTTGCGGTAGGTAAACTGAGTAGATATACTAGTAACCCTAGTTTATCACATTGGCAAGCTGTACGTCGAGTACTTAAGTACTTAAAGAAAACTATTGATTATGGTTTGACATATAGTGGTTATCCTTCAGTTTTGGAAGGATATTCTGATGCAAGTTGGATTACAAACCAAGAAGATCACTCTTCTACTAGTGGTTGGGTTTTCCTCTTTGGAGGAGGAGCAATTTCTTGGTCATCCAAGAAACAAACTTGCATTACTGATTTCACTATGGCTTCAGAATTTATAGCTCTAGCTTCAGCAGGAAAGGAAGCTGAATGGCTAAGGAACCTCATGTTTGAGATACCACTGTTACAAAAACCAATATCACCTGTAGCAATACATTGTGACAATGGTGCAACTTTGGCTAAAGCTTATAGTCAAGTGTACAATGGAAAATCAAGACATATAGGTGTGAGACATAGTTATGTCCAAGGACTTATCAAGGATGGTATTATTACCGTTGATTTCGTTCGAACAAAGCTTAATTTGGCTGATGGTTTTACAAAGGCATTGGCTAAAGATTCCATCTCTAGAATGTCTATTGAAATTGGAATGGAGCCCATAATTAATCACTAGTAAGGGAATCTTAACTTGACGCTTAATATGACATTAAGTCTTAAGTTCAATAAGATTAAATCTCTTATTTGATGATTGAAAGCACAAGGGTGCTTTGGACCTGTGATGTAAGGAGGTTGAATAATTCTTAATTGATTTCTTGAATTTATGTTTTATCGCAGGAACATGTTTTACCTAAGAAATCAACCTATGTAAGTGCGAAGTTTGGCCGCTTCAAGAAGTCAAGGGGCAATGACTTTGATGCACTTATGAATAGATATGGATGCATGGCCCTATTGTGTCAAGTACAACAAGAACATGTAGTTTATCTTATATGTAGTTGTATCTTCAAGTTTTCATTATGTATTATATCGGTTCAATCGTTTCGATACCAATAAAATACGATTTCTTGGAATGTATACTCTACTAAGTGGAAGTTCAAGTCTATGTACACTTTCATTTACGTGTAAGATTGTATATATTAAATTTAAATTTGTGTGTAGTAATTATTTAATACTCTCAAATGGGGGAGGATTGTTGAGATTTGAGAATTAAATTCTCTGATAATCGATTACCATTGTGTGTAATCGATTATCAAAGAGTGAAAACTCTGATTGAGTAACTTTTTAAATTTTGAGACGCCAAATGGTATGACTTTTCAAAGGTATAATGCCAAATGGTATGACTTTTCAAAAGGTGTAATTGATTACCATTGTGTTGTAATTAATTACATGCCTTTTCAGTAAATTTAAAGAGTCTCAACCTTTTATAAAGAGTTATAACAATTCATAAATTTGTGTCCCTTTGATTCAGAAGATGTCTGATCAACATCTATATAAAGGGATCCAAGTGCATTACTCAAAAATACAGAAATAAAAACACAAATTAAATTTCTTTCATCCTTTGTTCTTGTTTTGCAACAATACAAGAGTGAGTATTGTTGTTGAATCTTCTTTGTATCTCAAAATTGGATTTCGTGATACCCACACTCTATAGGGACGAAATACTAATTTTAGGAAAGTGCTCTGCATGCCTAGAAGATCATATCAAGTCCTCTAAATTGTTGTTCATCTTTTGGTTCACCCTTACTTTGGAAAATTGTTCCAACACAAATACCATGGACTTATAAAATGTAAATTTCCTGTATTATAATTAGCATTCTAATTTAAATTTTTAAAAAATCTTTAAGTTATATTTCAATAAATAATTATCACTTTTATTTTTGTTTATTGTTTAACATATCAGTTTTAATTAATTTATTAGGTTAAACGCAACCTTGCTTGTGTTTTCCTAACAAAAAAATCTCTTATTTTTTTTCGGCAAAATGTTTCTATTTTTACACTACTAGCACTCACCCACGTATCACCCCATTATTTATACCTTCTAAGGTTTTAAATTGGAAAAATATTATATTTGTTATATAAATTACTCCATTTGAGATGCAAATAACATAAATTTTGAAGAAAATGTGACATTTTTTTTGTTTAATAAACCAAATATAGGATTTTCAAATATATAAGGCTAAACCTTTTAAAAAATAAATAAGTAGATAATTGAATATGAAATAGATTATACGTCTTATGAACCAAGTTTAATTAATTTGGTTCCATCTATTTTTCTTGTTGGTATCTTCTAATGTAAAACTCTCACACTTAATCCACCTATTTTCAGCTATCTTTGTCTATCTTGAAGTGGGTAGGAACTCACAATAATGCTTTTACCCGTGATTGGTAAACTAAAAAGCAAAATATTACTCGAATACAATCGAGTTGTAAGTTAAAATGTTCAACATACTTAATTCAATTTGGTTAGTATCCATCAGTTATAAGCTAAACTGAAATTGATCGTAAATGATACTACATAACCCACTAAGAAGACGCATTTGGTGATTAGTCAGAGTTCATAATTGGTTGATTATCAAAGATTAAGATAATAATTATTTGCAAACCCTTAAATTAAAGAATTAAAAGGAAGTTTATAAAAAATAAATTATTTTAGACTTATGCTTTGGTGTTAGTTAGTCTTATAGTTAAAATACAAATTCCCTCCATGTAAAAGCTAGAGTTTAGAAATTACCGTTTATATTTTAATCTTATTCTTAGTATACATTTTGTTAATATTAATTTAAGGAAGCCATTTCTTATATTTAAAACTAGTAATTTTATACTATAATTAATATTTTCCATATATTTTTTTGAATAACAATTAAATAAATTATAAATTATATTCATTACTAGAGAAGCACTGTCTTTTATTTAAGAAAATAGATATGTATTACAAGTATTTATTTAAAATAATGGTAAATACATAACGTATCACCACTTTTAACCTTATTCTTAATATATATTTTGTTGATATCAATTTAAGGAACTTTGTCAATTCTTATTTTTAGAACTAGTAATTTTATACTACAATTGATATTTTTCACTTTTTTGAATGACAAAGAAATTGTAAATTGTAAATCCAAGGCTAGATAAACACTAAGTGTTTTTTATTTAAGAAAGTAGATATGCATTACAAGCATTTATTTAAAACAGTGGTAAATGCATTAATGCATCACCACTTTTAGCTGGTGATTGACATAGATTTAAACATCTTTTATAATATCATTTGGATTCATGAGCATGCAAACAGCAGTAGGAACACCTTCTTCTGGCTTGACCACTGTAAACAATTCACATATAAAAATTAATTAGAATAAAAGACTCAACATATATTTCAAATATTCAAACTGGTTAAGTAAATATAGTTAGAGATCATGAAAAGAAAGAAAAAAAAAAGAATGGAATGGTACCAAAAGCCTGGAAGAAAAGAACAAGGTGAGGTATATCATAAATGTACCCCATTATTTGATTGATAGAGTAGATTGGTGAAATGTGTTATAGGTTGTTGTATGAGTTAGAAGCTTTGGTTGCACCAATTTATAGGCAATTTCCTTCATTCAAATGCTCAACACGTAATCCTTGCCTTCATTTAAATGCTCAACACCTAAGCCTTGCGTTTATTATTATATAGTTCCACGCGAGCCATGGGTTGATTCAAAATTATCTTCAAAAATTTGTTTGGAAATGTGGGAGTGAGACAATGACGGTATAATCTACAAATTTTGAAAACATGAAAAATTTAATATAAATATAAATTAAAAATAAACTAATATTCAATATAGTATATCTAAAATATAATGATTAATACATATTCAACTAAATAGTTTCAAAGTAGTGAAAATACTATTTGAGTTCAAATATCATGTATAAAAAAATAATCAACATAATAAACAATTAATCATTAAATAAAGACAATTGAAATAAATAGAAACGATCTTTAAAGTAATCAACATAATAACTTAAACCTCTTCCTAACGTCAAGTTGAAGCATTGCTTGAAATTAATCAATTTTTCAAGACATTGTTGATACATGAGTAGAGAACAGTTATGGAAACATGTTTTTTTTTGGATAAAAGTCTCTTAGAATTAAGGTGGAGAACTATGAAAAAATATGATTCTAAAGACTGCTGCAGACTCTAAGTCTGTTGTTTTAAAGTCTATTAGTTTCATGATAGACCCAACATGTTACAAAGTTTATTTGCAGACTTTGTCTAAGTTTGTTAGTAGACTTAGTCTAATTCTATTATGATTCAGTTTCTATGTAATTGTCTTGATTCATAAATGCTGCTAGACATTGTTTCCTTTAAAAGGGCCCTTGAGAAAAATCATTGGATGGTTGGCTAAGTGTTGATAATGATTGTAACAACGTAACAACATCGTCTTAATCAATTTTGCTACTCTTTCCTTGGATGTAGACTATCCTTGGCTAACCACGTAATTTCTTGGTGTTTTTTTTTTCTATCTCTCTTTTATGTTTAATTGTCTTAAGTCTGTGTGCTTTGGTTTATGATCTATGTTACCCCGTTTTTGGCTCAACGTCTGTCTTTGTTTTACATTTGTGTTTTGTGATGTTCTTCTGTGTTTCTTGTTATCAGACTCATATTAAAAGAATAAACAAAAATTAAAAATTAACTTCAATAAAAAATAATAAATATTTAAATGTTAATACTCAACATCACTAAAGTAATCCAACCAATTATGTACGTTAATTTTGTTGGCTTAACCTACAAATTATGGATGCCAATATATACAAAAGGATTATGGAAATTCAGAATGCTTTTGCACTTGTTGATTCACGAGACAACAATTTTGCAATGGTGAATGAATGTTTAAACTGAGCTGTATCGTGTTAGTGTAACCAAAATCATATTGTTGAAGTGCTTTACCAATGATGGTTCTGTGATGTTAGACATGCAACATGAAGCAATGATACATTAAATTAAAATATAAATACAATACACTAAATACTAAAATTTTATTGTAGTTACTGAAAAGACATCAAAATCAAAATAATAAATATGGTAGAAAGAGAATAAGAGACCTAAGCATGAATGTTTACAAGCAAACAAATTCTTCCTAAAATCACAAGCACTATGGGAAGAGTCAACCAAGAATTTTGGAAGCAGCCCTTGATTTGCAAACACTCTTTTAAATCCCATCCAACCACTAACACAGTAAACAAAAAGTTACATGTCATCATTTCTCTTATATTTCATTAACATTCTCATACACCTAAATTTTTAAACTAAATGTTTGGAAAATAAAAAACACATTATTCTAAATTTTCTTAAAAAACAATCACTATTTAGAAAACTATATATCCAAAATAGTTTTACAAAAATTTTCATTATAAAAGAGGGTAAGTATTTTAAATTTTTCTAAAACAAGAATAATGAAAACACTATATTTCAAAAATTTTTAAAATGTGAAAATAAAACAAGAAATAAAATGAAAATTTAGTTGCATATTTTAATGTGTTTTTGAAAAACTGAAAAATTAACACAGGTCTGAATATATTTTCACAAATTTTCATACTTTTTTAGAAAATGAAAAATTTATAACACTTCTTAAAAACTGAAAAAAGGATGTACCAACTAAGCACCACTACATAAATTTTCATAGCTTTTGTTTTCTAAGTATGTATAATTATGAAATATTATCCATGGTTCTACGTTATTGTGCTTGGCATTTTTTTTAAAACGTCAAATACGAAATATTTATTATGAAAATTATTAATTAAGTGAAATTAAAAATATAATTAAGGCGGATCGTTATATAACACAAAATAAATATTAATAAAATTTTTATATAATAATCTATTAATAATAATATGATATGAATAAATATTATAGTGCAGGGGTGAAGAATAGTACTATATTACACTTTATCAATATTAAAAATACAATAATATTTAACTTACAAAATTAAATATTTACATAATAAAAAAAATTAATATGTGTTGTTAAATACATGTCTCAAATTTGGTTAATGTGGTACTTCATTTATCTTGAGTAATTCAAATTGAATTTTGTTTCTTCATAATACCAATTCAATTTGGTTTTTACTTCTTTACAATAGCAATTCAAATTGAATTCTAGTTCTTCAGAATACAAATTCAATTTGAATTCTATTTCTTCACAATACAAATTCAATTTGAATTCTACTTCTTCAGAATACAAATTCAATTTGAATTCTACTTCTTCAAATACAAATTCAAATTGAATTTTACTTCTTCACAAAACCAATTCAATTTGGTTTTGTCTTCTAGTTAAGGAAATATTATTATATTCCTTAGAATTGCCTATAAAAGGATTCAAGGTACCACATTTGCAATCATGGTCAAGTTCTCTCCTAGTGTAATCAAGAGAGAGTTTTAGTAGCGAGTATATATTTTAGTTTCATCTAAGAGAGTACTCTAGTCAGAAAATTTGAGAGATAACTTTATTTTTGTCCCTGTGACTTATAGGGCTATTGTCTCTTTGTTCTCTTTTCTTTTTGAGAACTTCTTGTACTCTCATTCTTACATAGTGAAACTGTTTTACTCGTGATCATCAATGTTCTTTTTCTCCAATCTTGGAGGTTTTCTACGGAAATCTTGTGTGTTTATTTTCTTACCCTTATACTCGCTTCTCTTTATCTCCAATTGATTTAATCCAATGCTTCCGCAACACGCTGATTTTCTTCACAAGTGGTATCAGAGCCTTGTTTGATTGGAGGTTCAATATGTCTACCGTCACTAAATTTGACATTGAGAAGTTTGATGGCAAGATTAGTTTTTCTATTTGGCGTGTCTAAATGAAAGCTGTTCTCACTCAAAATGGATTAAAGAAAACTTTAGATGGCAAATCAAAAAGGCCATCTACTATGACCGATGAGCAATGGGACGAGTTGGATGAAAAGGCGCTTTCAGCAATCCAACTTTGCTTGTCCAAGGAGGTTCTTCGTGAAGTAGCCAATGAAACCACTACTACGGCTTTGTGGTTGAAGTTGGAGACTTTATACATGACCAAAAGTCTTGTAAATAAACTTCGTCTCAAAGAACGGTTATATACCATTCGTATGGTTGAAGGTACTTCTATTCAATCTCATCTTAATGAGTTTAATTCTATTATTATGGATCTGGAAAATATTGATGTAAAAATTGATGATGAAGATAAAGTTGTTCTGTTGGTCGTCTCTCTACCTTCTACCTATAAACACTTTAAAGAAATTATGTTGTATGGTGACAACGATACCTTATCCTTTGAAGATGTTAAATCTAATTTATTGTCCAAAGAAAAGTTTGATCTTGAAATTCATTCTGAGGACAAGGGTGAAGGTTTAAGTGTCAGGGGTAGAACTCAAGAAAAAAGGAGTACCAGTAATAAGAAAAGCAGATCCAGATCCAGAGGGCGTAAATTCAACAAAACCTGTCGCTATTGCAGGAAATATGGGCATGATATCTCTGATTGCTTTATCTTGAAAAAGAAACAAGCATGAAAAAGATAAACAACCAGCTGAAGCTGCTAATGTTGAGAATGATTCTGATGGTGATGTTATGCTATCTGTTGTTTCCTCTGATAAGAGGAGCAAACATGAATGGATTCTTGATTTTGGATGTACTTTCCATATGTGTCCTTATAGGGACTTATTTACCACTCTTGAACCTATTGATAGTGTTGTCTTAATGGGTAATGATACCCAATGCAAGGTTGCAGGAATAGGTACCATTCAGATCAAGTCTTATGATGGTATTGTTAGGACTCTTTCCAAAGTTCGCTTTGTTCATGACTTGAAGCGGAATCTCTTGGGTGCAAGTATTCAGCTGAAGGTGGAGTTCTAAAGGTATCAAAAGGTGCCCTTGTTCTATTAAAAGCTACCCGTGTTGGTAGTTTGTATATCTTGCAAGGATCTGTGGTGACAGGCTCAGCAGCTGTTTCATCTTCTATGCCTGATATTGATGTCACCAAATTATGGCACATGCGCCTGGGCCATATGGGTGAAAAAGGCATGCACCTTCTGATCAAGCAAGGTCTTCTTGGTAATTAAGGCATCGATAAGTTGGAGTTTTGTGAACATTGTGTTTTTGGGAAGTAGAAAAGAGTTAGCTTCTCTACTGTAACTCACCGAACAAAAGGTATTCTTGATTACATTCATTCAGATCCTTGGGGACCTTCCAAAGTTCCTTCTTATGGAGGAAAACGTTATATGATGACTATTATTGATGATTATTCTCGTAAAGTCTGGGTCTACTTTCTAAGACATAAAAATGAAACTTTTCCCACTTTTAAAAAGTGGAAAACTCTTGTTGAAACTCAGACAGGGAAGAAAGTCAAGAAGCTCAGAACAGATAATGGATTGGAGTTCTGTGAAGGTGACTTTAATGAGTTCTGCACAAATCATGGTATTGCTAGACATAAAACCATTCCAGGTAAACCACAGCAGAATGGTGTTGCAGAACGTTTAAACAGAACTATCCTTGAGAGAGCGCGTTGTATGCTCTCAAATGCTGGGTTATGGCATCGACGTGAATTATGGGCAGAGGCAACATCTACTGCTTGCTACTTGATTAATCGCTCTTCACACTCTTCACTTGATTTTAAAATTCCAAAAGAAATTTGGTCAGGTAATCCTGTTAATTATTCTAATTTAAGAATCTTTGGGTGTCCTACATATGCACATGTTAATGATGGCAAATTAGCTCCAAGAGCTATTAAGTGCATATTTCTTGGTTATGCATCTGAGTCTAAAGGATATCGTCTATGGTGTTCTGATCCTAAGTCACAAAAGTTAATTCTCAGTAGAGATGTGACTTTTAATGAGGATGCATTATTATCTTCTGGAAAATAATCTTTTTATTTCTTCTTATAGTACTAATAATCTGCAAGGTACTAGCGAGAAGGTGGAGTTAGAATTAAAATCTGCTAATGTTGATGCCGCATCTTCCTCTACCAATGAGTCTAGCATTGATGATCATGGTGATGATCATACCACTTCTCCTATTCAGCCACAGGAAGAGGATTATTCTATTGCTCGAGATAGACCAAGGAGACAAATTAAAAGGCCAGTCAGATACACTGTTGATGATAATCTGACTGCTTATGCATTGTCTATTGCACAAGAGATAAATGATGCTGTAGAGCCTACCAGCTATTCTGAAGCTGTTTCTTGTGCAAATTCTTCAAAATGGCTTCTAGCTATGAATGAAGAAATTGAAAGTCTTTATAAGAATAATACATGGAGTTTGACAGAACTCCCTAAAGGCAAACAACCGCTTCGATGTAAATGGATTTACAAGAAGAAAAATGGCATTCCCGGGGTTGAAGATCCTAGATGCAAGGCAAGATTAGTCGTCAAAGGCTTTTATCAAAAGGAAGGTATTGACTTTAATGAGATTTTCTCACCAGTTGTTTGCCATACCTCCATCCGTATCTTGCTTGCTTTTGTTGCTTTATTTGATCTGAAATTGGAGCAACTTGATGTTAAAACAACTTTTCTACGCGGAGAGCTGGAAGAAGAAATCTATATGGATCAACCTGAGGGATTTATTGTTCCTGGTAAAGAGCATCTTGTTTTTCGTTTGACAAAATCTTTATATGGTCCCAAGCAAGCTCTTAGACAGTGGTACAAAAGGTTTGACTCCTTTATGATTGGGCAAGGATATTCAAGGAGTCAATATGATGACTGTATTTATTTCCAACAATTTCCTGATGGAACTTTCATTTACTTGTTACTTTATGTTGATGATATGTTGATTGCATCATGTAACAAGTCTTTGATCAGGAAATTAAAAGCTCAACTCAATAATGAGTTTGAGATGAAGGAATTAGGTGCAGCTAAGAAAATTCTTGGCATGGAGATTCACAGGGATCGTCAAGCTGGTAAATTGTTCTTATCTCAACAGAAATATGTTGAGAGATTGCTTGATAGATTTAATATGAAAACCTGTAAACCTATTTCTACTCCACTCGCTGCACATTTTAAGTTATCTTCAGATCTATGCCCACAAACTAAAGAAGAAATAGAGCGTATGTCACACGTTCCTTATGCTAGTGCAGTTGGCAGTTTAATGTATGCTATGGTATGCACTAGACCAGATTTAGCATATGCTGTCAGCATGGTGAGTCGATACATGCATAATCCTGGAAAGGATCATTGGAATGCTGTGAAATGGATTTTTCGGTATCTAAAAGGTACTTCTAATATTGGCTTGATATTTGACAGAAGCAAAGCTACAACTAATAGTGTTGCAGGTTTTGTTGATTCAGATTATGGTGGTGATCTTGATAGAAGAAGATCTCTTTCTGGTTACATCTTCACTCTTTGTAACTCTGCTATCAGTTGGAAAGCTTCTCTTCAATCTATTGCTGCATTATCCACAACTGAAGCATAATATATTTCAGTCACAGAGGGTGTGAAAGAGGCTCTTTGGATTCGTGGTTTGGTCAATGAACTTGGTCTTACACAAGATATTCTTACTGTGTTTTGTGATAGTCAAAGTGTTATTCATTTGACTAAGAATAGTCGTTATCACGACAAGACCAAACACATTGATGTAAAGCATCACTTTATCCGAGACATTGTTACAATTGGCGAAATTATGGTGCAGAAGATTCATACTTCTGATAATCTAGTAGATATGCTTACTAAGCCATTTCCTAATACTAAGTTCCAACATTGCTTGGACTTGGTTGGTCTACACAGCACTTGAATGCCCTACAATCAGCAATTTAGCACATTTGATCCAAGGTGGAGATTGTTAAATACATGTCTCAAATTTGGTTAATGTGGTACTTCATTTATCTTGAGTAATTCAAATTAAATTTTGTTTCTTCATAATACCAATTCAATTTGGTTTTTACTTCTTTACAATAGCAATTCAAATTGAATTCTACTTCTTCAGAATACAAATTCAATTTGAATTCTACTTCTTCACAATACAAATTCAATTTGAATTCTACTTCTTCAGAATACAAATTCAATTTGAATTTTACTTCTTCAAATACAAATTCAAATTGAATTTTACTTCTTCACAAAACCAATTCAAATTGGTTTTGTCTTCTGGTTAATGAAATATTATTATATTCCTTAGAATTGCCTATAAAAGGATTCAAGGTACCACATTTGCAATCATGGTCAAGTTCTCTCCTAGTGTAATCAAGAGAGAGTTTTAGTAGCGAGTATATATTTTAGTTTCATCTAAGAGAGTACTCTAGTCAGAAAATTTGAGAGATAACTTTATTTTTGTCCCTGTGACTTATAGGGCTATTGTCTCTTTGTTCTCTTTTCTTTTTGAGAACTTCTTGTACTCTCCTTCTTACATAGTAAAACTGTTTTGCTCGTGATCATCAGTGTTCTTTTTCTCCAATCTTGGACGGAAATCTTGTGTGTTTATTTTCTTGCCCTTATACTCGCTTTTCTTTATCTCCAATTGATTTGATCCAGTGCTTCCGCAACATGCTGATTTTCTTAACATGTGTGATTGAGACATAAAGAATATATTATAAATAAAAGGTAAATACCTATATATAAAACATATCTTATTAATTAGTGGTTGAAATTTCTTACATGTAACTGGCATAGGAGCATTATAAAGTTAATTTTCATTTCACATATCATAATAGTGATTTACTTGGATAACTTCTAATATTTTTTTATGTACATATTCATCATATCAAACTTATTTTCTATAGTTCAACCATTTATCTACTAATAAATGCTAGTTAGTTTCTTAAGAAGTGAAAGTAAGAAGTTAATTTACAATGGTCACTGTTTGATTTTTTAAGAAACTAACAAATCATATAGAGTGTTCAAAAAGGTATGTTATTAGCATATTTTCTTATTTGTTTGTTGATAGTATTATTTTTTTATCTTAATCAATGAACATCGATGATTTACGTAAGCTCTATTGTAAATTAATAACTTTAACCATTTCATAATAATTTCTTTTATTACATTATCTAAAAGTTTAAGACAAGTTAATAATATAATATTTTTAATAAACATGTTAATTTATAAAGAAAATCATGGATGTAACAATGATGTCACCTAAATCAATTTATACCTTACGTTAGCCATTAAAATTAGGCACTGTCTTGGGTTGAAGGATTTCTCAACAATCTGAAACTTGCACCACCCAAAATAGCATTTTCATTGCTTTGCTTTCCAACTAAAACATCTTTTATCGTTTTTCTTATTTCCCACCTCATTCTCCTAATTTTGGACCCAAATCAAAATTCTATCTTAAAATAAAGACATTAATTAAAGTAAGAACCCAAATTTAAAAGAGAAAAAAACACTATTTAACAATAAAATAACAGTCACACTAACGTGTTCTAAGATACTTGGTTTGGTTGGAAGGATCAATATGTGTTTTTGTAAAAAAATCAACACACTGAAAATTTAAGTATTAATATTTTTAAATTCTTAACAAGTATTTTCAATTTATTTATCATAAAAAGAAAAAGGTAATACTAGAAAACGAACGGTCCTGATGGAGGGGTTTTGATCTAGTCTTCAAAACGAACGGTCCCGATAGGGTTAGTGGATAGCTGAATATAGAAGCAGAAACAATGGTATCACAATTGGAATGACGAAATTACCCCTATGTTTGTGCAACAAATACTCTTTCTCTCTGCAGAGTCTTTCGCGTATTCTTCTTCTTCATCGTCGTCTTCATCTGAAACCCACAAACTTGTTTTATTTTCCGCAGGGTATGCTTCGAATCTCTCGCTTCCGTGTTCCACAATCATGGATTTTTCTTTTTATCTTTTATTTCTTATATTTTCAATTTGTTTCTAATGTTGCTCTTTTCTCTCTCTATCTATATATCTGTGTTCCAAATCATTCTGTTTTATGATTAACCTCAAAGGCGCCGATGCAGGCTGGAAATCTAGCTCATTCGTTTGTCCCTTCTTTTGTTTCTTTTTCTTAATTTCCGATCAATTTGTTTTTTATTTATTATTGTTTTTAAATGTTTTGAGCTACGTTAGGTATGTTATTGTGTGTTTTGTTGTTGTGTTTGATTATGGTTTTGGATAATGTTAATTACGGTGATGTCTGATTGAGCTGAAATTGTTTATTGATGATGCCGTCTGTGTGTGGATTTGAATTCGCAAAGTGGATTATGATTGGAAGCAAAACCATGTTTTTGTTTGATTCCGCTGAGGTTTCAGATCCCGACTTGGCTTGCCTTTTGTTTCTTGACGTAAAGATGAAAGTCGGTGGCAATCTCCCGCCCCCCTTCCCCTTTTTATGTGGCATATGTTTCTTAGCATTGAAAGTTATTTTAAAACCAGTTTGGAGACATGCTTTAAATGTTTCAATTTATTATTATTTAGTTAAAGGATAGATTTTGCCCCTTGTTTACTGAGTAAAAAATTATAAAGCAGTGGATGAGATGGTATGGAATACAAGCTAATTTGAGTCGAGTAACAAGATTAGAAATAAAGTGTTGTGACATTGATGTATTATGATTTTAGATGGGATTGCAACGACCTGGAGCACTTTCTGAAGTTACAGAGCCTGTTGAAAATGCTTGTGAAAGTAAAGAAGTTAATGAATCTGCTTGTGTTTCTTGCAAGAAAAGTAATACCCCACATATCTATAGACAAGATGTTGTGAGAAATAATATCAGTGGCATAATTGGGATCGTGACAGAAGTTGCTGGTGATTCAGATTCAGACTCAGATAGCAGCATCACTGATGATGAGAATGATAGTGAGGATGAGGATGGTGATGGTGAGGAAGGCGATGACAGTAACAACACTAGCAGAAATTCTGATAGTAATGATGCTGCTGGGTCCTGTAAAACTGATGCCCTTCTGCCCGACCAGCTGCGTGTTCTGTGGACGGATGAATCTGAATCCACTCAAAATTTCAGCGAAGTAGAAGTTGTTGATCGTGCATTTTTACATGGGGATTTTGTTGCCACAGCTTCAGACCCCACCGGGCAAGTGGGTGTAGTGGTTGATGTCAATATATGTGTGGATCTGTTGGCCCATGATGGATCCATGGTAAAAGACGTCTCATCAAAAGACTTGAAGCGTATTAGGGATTTCACCGTTGGTGATTATGTGGTTCTTGGCCCCTGGCTAGGCAGAATTGACGATGTTTTGGATAATGTGACTGTCTTATTTGATGATGGTTCAGTTTGTAAAGTCTCCAAAGCAGATCCATTGAATCTTAAACCAATTTCTAAGAATATCCTTGAAGATGGGCATTTTACTTATTACCCAGGGCAACGTGTAAGGGCTAGCTCTTCATCAGTCTTCAAGAATTCGAGATGGCTGTCTGGCTTGTGGAAAGCTAATAGATTAGAAGGTACGGTCACTAAGGTTACAGTTGGATCAGTGTTTGTTTACTGGATAGCATCTGCTGGTTATGGGCCATATTCTTCCACTGCCCCAGCTGAGGAGCAGAGTCCAAAAAACTTAAAATTGTTGTCTTGTTTTGCTCATGCAAATTGGCAATTGGGTGACTGGTGTCTCTTACCCTCATCAGTACTGTCATCCTCAGTTTCCTTGGACAAAAGCATATCAAAATTGGAGCTTAACGATTCTGCTAACAATGAATTGGATTCTAATCAGACAGGAAGTGGGTGTGATTCAGAAGAAGTTACAATCGAGGAGTCAAATGGGAATAAAGATACTATGGACCTTGATCCAGTTGATGCTTTGGAAGGGAATGGTGGAAATGATAAAGGTAATCCTTCACGTGATTCTAGCTCATGTGGTAGTTCCATCTCGGTATCAAAGGAACCTGTCCATGAAGCTTGGCCTCTTCACCGCAAGAAAATTAGAAAAGTTGTCATCAGGAAAGAAAAAAGGGCCCGAAAGAAAGAGGAAAGTTTTGAGAAAGCCCTTTTAATTGCCAACACAAGGACAAGAGTTGACGTTGCATGGCAGGATGGAACAATAGAGCATGAACTAGATTCTACAAGTTTAATTCCTATAGACAATCCTGGTGATCATGAATTTGTTTCAGAACAGTATGTTGTAGAGAAGACATCTGATGATGGTGAGGATATTTCTGAACCTAGGCGAGTTGGGGTTGTGAGAAGTGTTAATGCCAAGGAGCGGACAGCTTGTGTGAGGTGGTTAAAAAAAGTTATCAGAGCAGAAGATCCCCGGGAGTTTGAAAATGAAGAAATTGTAAGTGTGTATGAGCTAGAGGGCCATCCAGATTATGATTACTGCTATGGGGATGTGGTTGTTCGGCTGTCACCTGTGTCTGTTGGTTTAGAAACAGCTTCTGTTGGAGAGTCCTGTGAGAAATCAAAGCAGAAAAGTGAAGAAAGTGGGATTAAAAAGGAAGCGAAACACCAAACTGGTAAAGTAGAAAATGCATCTGGTAGTGAAACTTGTATGGAGTTTTCAGATCTCTCTTGGGTTGGAAATATAACCGGCCTTAAGAATGGTGATATTGAAGTTACTTGGGCTGATGGGATGGTGTCAACGGTATGCACATTTTGTCTATTCATTCTCATTTTATTTGTGTACACACACTCTCTTTCTCCCCCTTGCACCTTATTTCATTGAATGGAAACTGAAGAACTGCTTCAATTATTGTATTGCATAATGGAGATTTAACTGTTAAATTTTTCTGGCCAGGACATAATCATTCCCTGAAATATCATGGTGACTAAAATATTCTACTATGCATCTTAGTGTTACAAGAACTCCATACTTATATAGTGTGGGTTTTGTAATGTTTATTTTTTCAGATTATAATTTGATTGTCTTGTTTGGTTACTTTTGCTAGAATCATATATAATCTGTAAATCAGATTATGATCTAAAAATCATATTATAATCTATAAGCCAAAAATTTGTAGATTATGATTATAAGATAATAGATTATTTTCTAGTCAACTCTTGTTTTCCTATTTTATCCTTATCAATTAATTAATTTTAATACATATCTAACTACTACAAAAGATTTCATACCATTTTTTTGTAATTTTACCCCAAAATAAGTAATTATTTCAAAAAATTCAAATGAAGTAGTTTATTTTAAATCACCTTTCACCTAACACATCCAAAATATATACAATAATTGATTATCACTGTAATCAATTATTGAAATAATCTCTAAAAATAATCTCACCCCAAAACACCCATACTCTCGGTCCTTTTTGTTGTTGTGAAGAGTAATACAGGAAGACTTTCATGAAACCCTAGCAGTTAGACAGGATTTGTTTAGGATGCTTATTGGGCATGTAAAATTGGGCTTCATCTTTTAGGGGAAAGGAGTAAAAGAAGTATCTACTTTTGTTTTTAGTTATCTGATTCTATGCCACTAAAATAGAGGGAAAGTTCAAACTTGAGGATCAAGCAAGTTAAAAGATTATGGCCTATGTTTTGTAATTTTCCATTGCAAAACAGCCTAATGAGTCCCCAAGTATCTGGGACTAAGTACTACCTATGAGGAGAAAGTACCTAGAAATAGAATACCCAAAACCCTGAAATAAACACCTAGTAATTGTATTAAGGTTTTCTGGTAACTAGATAGATAAAGGTTTTCAGAAATTGTTTGTTTAATATTATAATTATAACAAGCCCCAGTGTCTCAAGTAAACCTTGTTATGGAATTATTTGGTCTGTCCCTCAAGCTTTTAGAGGCATTTGTTATTATTTTGTGTCAACTGTCAACAAGGAAAAACAAGATGGAGTTGTAGATATGGGATTCAATTATTGCTTGATATTGGTTGGGGGAGGGGCATTGTAATTGTAATGTTGGTTGGCTGAACCTGAAAGGGTTTGTACCACACACACAGTAATTGCTAATTTGATAATGATGTCAAATATCTATAAGTTTTAAAAAATGTAACTGAAAAGCCTGAAACCGTTATAAAATAAGTAAAGAAATGTTCTTTTTGTTATTGTGTTTGCTAAGATTCTTTGATTGTGAGCTGAATGGACTGTTTGTGCTAAAATAGCTTCAGAATTTTTGGTTTTTTGGATCTTTCCCAAGCTCTATCTTAAATGAAGTTTCAATTAGTCTCTTTAAAATCTATCCTGTTGGTCTAAAGTCTCTAACAAGTAAAATGAAGATTGAGGTTGGTATATGTATACATGATTTTATGTTTTTAAGCACAGCATGTCTGGTGATACAACTTATCTATTTTAACTGTCAATAGTTTGCTTCACTTCTGTCCAGGTTGGACCCCAAGCAATCTATGTTGTTGGCCGAGACGATGATGATGAATCAATTGCTGCTGGGAGTGAAATAAGTGATGCTGCAAGCTGGGAGACTGTTAATGATGATGAAATGGAAGTGCTTGAGGATTCTAGGGAGGTATGTTTCTTTTCCCACCTGTACTATGATTCTGAGTAATTCTTGAACTCACTTCTCTTCTGGGCAGAGAAGCCCAAGGGAAAAATTACCTTGTAGATATATCAGGATCCCTTTCTAAAGTTGTTTCCGCACATTAATAAGAGATGCAAGATCAGGAAATCCAAAATTTCTTGGACTTGCAAAAGTTGGCTGCTTCCACAGCCCTGTTCATCTTTTTCTCCTAGCCTTTTATGTACCCATAATCTAAGCATGCATCTAATTGTTAATTTCTGTTTAATATTTCATCAAAGAAGGGATTGTGAAACTTATCATAATCTCATTTCAAAAGGTTTTGAAAGTTTTTTGGAAACACATTCTATTGGCCAACTAAAATTGTAGTTATATTAGCTTGTTCTTTAATGATGCAATACTATGACATGCAGGATATTGAGAGGGAAAATTCAAGCAGTGTTACTTCTGAGTCAGAAGAAGGTGGAGAGAATGACTTTGATACAGCACTTTCTGTTCCCCTAGCAGCATTTCGATTTGTCACCCGACTTGCCAGTGGAATATTCTCAAGGGGCCAAAGGAACTTAGATCCTGTTCACTTGCAGTCTAAAGGTGAAAGTGAACATCCATCATCAGTGGTTAATGGTGAGTCTAGTTCTCAGAAATGTATTGCCATTGATGGTGACAATTTAGGCAATAAGAATGAACGAGATGAGGAGGTTGTTCCAGAAGAATCTGAAATTGTGGTAGCATCCAAGACACTCTGCAGCTTGAGAAATGACGCCCCTGCAAGTTGCGATAATGACGCTCCTGCAAGTCGCCATAATGATGCTTCTGCATGTCGGGATAATGATGCCTGCAGTTTGAAACATTTTGACATAACCACAGATCCATCAGACCATTATTTTATCGGTGCAAATGGGCAGGTACTGGTGCTGCCTTATGTCTAATATCTTTTGAGTGCCTACTGTAGATACTAGGTGGAAATGATTTCATAGTCTATGGTAATACCTTATGTGGCTGACAGACTCATTTTTCATAACATTTTGTTAAAAAGTTATTTGTCCAATTTCTGAGACCAGTGATGGATTAATAGGACAGAAGGTTGGGCAAATGAGAGAAGCAGTTTGAAATAGGGAAGAGGAATTGAAAAACTTAATTTTTTCAATGAATGAATTTAAATTATATTATTGTCTTTAAATTTAAAATGTTAAAAGAAAAGGAGTTAGAGTTTTTTGTCCAGTAAAAAGTGTGTAGATACTAGATTGCCAATATACCCCTTCTATAAATCAAGTGATAGTGTATTAGTGAGCCCTTATATTATATTTTCTCTGATAAATATTGACCAAGACACACATATACCTACAGTATTACAGTGGACTTCCTGGCTATTGACAAAATGATCGTTACAGAATAATATTAATGTAGATTAGGTTCTTATATTTAACTAAACCCGAGATCAACAGTGTTGATCATATAGAAGCGTCAAACATGTGAGTGTGCACAGCAGAAGTATATTCAAGCGTTTGCTTCTTTCTTTTGAATGTGACTCTTTTTATTATATAGCATACTGCAATCACTAAATTTATTTTCATCCATTTTCAGAATAACAATCGAAAATGGTTTAAGAAAGTGCAACAAGATTGGAGCATACTGCAGAATAACCTTCCTGGTCAGTGATACATTTATTTGATGCCATGTAAGTTTTAAAGCAAACACTCATTTCAGTAAGTGTAAACAATTGAAACATTTTGACAGAGGAAATCTATGTACGAGTTTATGAGGATAGAATGGATCTCTTGAGAGCAGTTATTGTAGGGCCATATGGGACACCTTACCAAGATGGGCTCTTTTTCTTTGATTTTCACCTTCCACCAGAATACCCTGACGTTCCACCGGTAAGAATAATGTAATTCATGTATTCAGTTTGTATAAATATAGTCCTGAATATATCTCACATTTCCTCTTTGTTTTTTGTCTGGGTCTCACATGATGCAGTCAGCATATTATCATTCTGGCGGTTGGCGTATTAACCCTAATTTATATGAGGAAGGAAAGGTTTGCCTTAGCCTTCTGAATACATGGACAGGCAGAGGAAATGAAGTATGGGATCCAAAGTCTTCTAGCATCCTTCAAGTCCTAGTTTCACTGCAAGGGTTAGTACTCAACTCTAAGCCTTACTTCAATGAAGCTGGATATGATAAGCAGGTTGGAACAGCCGAAGGAGAGAAGAATTCATTATCATACAACGAGAATACATTTTTACTCAACTGCAAGACTATGATGTATCTTATGCGGAAACCCCCCAAGGTATTATGAATGAAGTTTCTGTTTATCATGATTTATTAAAGCAGTATTACGTTGTGCGTGATTATTGTTACTAGATAAACTATATATAGCTCATGTTGATATTATAGAAAATTGAAACTCTTAGAAGGTTGGTAATAAAGTTAGTAAACAAGAAGCCCAAGGATATTTTGTAGAACTTGTGTGTTTGGATTAGCTTATTTTGGGAAAATAATTTTATTTTTTTGTTCTTTCAAGAGAAAAAGACACTATTGATTCAACTAGTGTATGAAATTGATCAATTAATAGCAAAATGTGCAAATTTTCCTTGGCAATAGTTCATTTGTAAGGAAGTCTATCGTGTCTTTGTCATGATATATTTGCATTCTGATGTCTAGATTTAATATTTTCTAGTGTTTTTGTTTTGGTGAGACTGCTGTTGTTTCTGTTAGTTGTGGGAAGTATATTTGACTGTTACTGATGGGTACTGTAGGATTTTGAAGTGCTCATCAGAGAACATTTCAGAAGACGTGGTCATAACATCCTCAAGGCTTGTGATGCATATATGAAAGGTTACTTGATTGGCTCACTTACTAGAGATGCCTCTGTAAGTGAAAAGAGCAGTCAGAATTCAACCTCCGTGGGTTTCAAGTTGATGTTAGCGAAGATAGTGCCAAAGCTTTTCTTGTCACTAAGTGAAGTTGGAGCTGATTGTGAGGAATTTAAGCATCTGAAAGAGTTGTAGTGAAGTTATGATGATACATCACTTAAAGCCAATGTGGTCTGGTGACTCTGCCCAAATTTCAAAACTGAAGGTGCCAACGAGTGTAAAGGTTCAAATGTACTGACAATGTTTTGATTATTCAATTTAAAGCCTTTCATCTGTTGTCTTGTTTGAAAGACATTCACTTCTAAGGAGCTTGAAGGAACAGAATGTTTGAGGGAACTTGTTCATTGAGAGAAGCAATCACAGAGCAGGCTGGGATATCCTTTTGATTTTACTCACCTGAAGGGGGAGGCAATGTTGGTTACTAACTTGTATGTTTAGTTGTTTTTTTTCTTTCAATTATTTCATTTCTTTTAAGTCTAGGGAGAGGGTGAGAGGTGGGGTTGGATTGTCTCAGGAATTTGAAAGCGTTTGATTGTGTTGCATTGATTGATTTGCCTTCTATTTGAGGATACAATGAATTGAATATAATCCCTTTCTTTTTTACCCATCTCGTCTATAAGCTAATAAATAATCTGCACCTTAGCGTTTTGACAGAGTCCAGTATTGCAAATGGAGTGTAACTTTTTCTTGCTATGATGCACTTACTGATTTTTTCCCCCTTCAATTTTAAATTTCCTTTATTGTAATTAGAACCTCGATTTTAGTACAAAGAATGAGTATTTATGTGCCCCAATTAGGATAGCATAACCATATACATGAATGAGTTGGAACTTGAAGTTTGTAAGCATGCATAATTTGCAGCTCAAACTCTTATTTGCACTGATTATCATTTTCTTGTATCTTTATACTAAATTATGGTTGAAATCTGTTCCTACGAGTTGGAATAAAAAAGTCAAAATAAATTAATTTAACCCTTATAAGTTAAAAAATACCATAGATTCCAATGCATATTTGGAGCCTAAAAATGTTTCTCGATGTTGGTGGGAGATGTTTGTGCTCCATACTTGTATGTTTTCCACTTATGATTGGTTAATTTGGTTACATTTGATTACAGATCGTTTAATTGCATTTTGTATTAGGTAGAAACCACATGTTGACGAGAAAGCAACAAAATGTAGTTGATAGTTTTAAAAATTGAAATGGTCAAACTGCTTAACCAATGATTTTGAGTCATTCAACAAAAATATTATGTTTTAGGTTTTTTTATTTGTTGTGTTTGAAGGATAATTTAGGCTTTTATATTTATTTTTGAATGTTAAAAACTTATAAATTGTATATTATTTTTAGTTTTAGAATCATGAAGCAATCATATTATATTTGTTATTAACATTTTCATATAAAATATAATGTTTATTATAAAAATATTATTTCAAACTTAATTAAGTGTTTAGTCCCAGTAAAATTTTTAAAATTTGCATTTAATCCCTACAAAACAAATTGTTAGGATTTGATACTTAAGTTTATTTTATTGTCTAGATTTAATTCTTACAGTTACTTTTGCTAATTTAACTATGGTTATACCATTGTGTACTATTATTAACTTATTTCTATTTCAATTTTCTTCCCCATCAATTAATCACTATTTAAACCTTAAGTTGCTGTCCCAAAAATTAAAAGAAATAATGAAAGAGAAAAGACGAAATATTGTTGGATAGAGTGTATAGCCATGAGAATCGCCGGCCGAGAGATAGACAAAATAATCGACAAAGAAAGTGCAACAACAATAATAATAATTATGAACTCTTGTTGAAGTTTCATATAAAAAAAAGTAGTATTTGCATTATATATATACAGCCGAACATAAAACACAAGGATAACGTATCTTGGGTGTGAAGTTATTAATCATTCTGGCCAGCCATGTTCTTCCAGATTCAAGTCTGTTTTGGGTCCATTAGGCAGCACTTTTGTATTTTATTATGCACAGTTTATTCCAAACCAGACCACCATATTTTTAGTTACTTCTTCTAACACAAGCAATTGCCATCTTATATTTTCTTACACATGGGGGCTACATGTTTTCTCAAAAATTGTACCTTCTTGCTTACAATTTTCACTCTGTTATGTAATTTTTCCTTGAGTTCTGTCATGGCTAGTGTTTACACTGTTGGTGACCAAGAAGAATGGAGTACTAGCCAGATAAATTATGCTCAATGGGCAGACAGATACAATTTTACCCTCGGTGATGTTCTTGGTATGTCATTCAATCTTTACCTCCTGTCATTTTGTTTTCACCAATTCAAGACTTTTCCTATGATTCTATGAGTGTTTATTTGTTTGTTTGTGGTTGTTTTGGTTTAGTTTTCAAGTACATGAAAGGGCAACATAATGTGTACGAGGTGACAGAGGAAACTTATCGATCTTGTGATGCGAGTGGTGGAGTGTTGGCAAAGTATGAGAGTGGAGAGGATCAAGTGACACTGAATGAGATTAAGAGATATTGGTTCATTTGCAACATTGCAGGGCATTGCCTTGGGGGCATGAGATTTGGAGTTGAAGTAAAAGATGGCAACAATGTTAACCCTCCTCCTAATAACCCACCAATTCAACCAACTCCCTCTGTTAATTCTTGTACCAGTTTTTATACCTCTCTCAGGTGGAGATTCATTGGCCATTTTGTTATTCCTTTTGGATTATTTGTGTTCAACTTGTATTGTTTATAAAATGGTCAGGTATGTGGATTTGATTATTTATTTCCCCCACTTTGTGTTTTCATGTGTACACTTATACATTTCATTAGGTTTAAAGCATGAATAAGTATCATCTTCTAAACTAGCAAATATGTAAATTATATTTTTAGTTAAGAACATTAAAACATGTCTACTTTATCTTATCAAATTAAATTGACATAGGTTTAGATATGAAAATTACAAACCCAATTTATTTTTGGGTTTTTTAATACAGGCTTTAACCCGACTTAATAAAAATATAAGATTTTATTGCCAAATTTAACCTGGTGGGTTTTCAAATGGTTTGTAATTTGTGGGATCACTGCTGGGCCTTAGTAAAAATGTAAGTTTTGTCCGGGTATTAGGATTGCATGAGGAAAAAAAAATTATACTTAAATATGATGTTATGTTGTTGTTCCTATAAAATAGTTTCGGTATAAAATATTTATTTTCTATGACACTCATGTTATTTTATTTTTATTCGCTAACGTTAACATTAAATCCTTAAACATTGCTAAATTACGCATATTTTTTTATGTAATCTTAACATGTCCAATATTAACTATTCACACCTCATTCTAATGGCTAAATTTCTATCTTTCAACTCATGTTCTCTGTAGGAACAAAATTACAATATAATGTTTAATAACGGTCTGGATCCAACTGAAATATGTTTTTTGGTGTCAAGGATATTACAATCCCTTTACATTAAATGGCTAAAGAGAAAGTCGTATTTGAGTCAGAGACATATATGCTAGTTTACTCAATGGAGCTAATGGTGAAGCTAGACAATTTTCAATAGGATAACCAAATAAATTAAATATTTCTAATGAAGTTTGTCCTATAAGACTATAAAGATAAAGGTGTGCTTCTAGTTCTTGAAAAAATAATTAATTTTATTATTATTAATAATAATCATAAAACAAGAGAAGAATCTGAGATTTTTAAAGTAAGAAAACCAAAAAGAAATAAATTTGTACATGAAAATTAAAAAGAACAAAGAAGAAGATTTTAGAATTTTAAAATAAGAAAAACAAATGCAAAAAAAAAACCTGCATACTACAAAAATAAAGTTATGTAATAATATATATGTCCATTTTTAAATAATTTTTTAAGATGATGGTGCAAACACAGTAACTGATTTTGAAAATTGGTGACCATTCTGAAAAGGTATAATTTGAAAGATTGTGAAAATATAGATGATTATTAGATAAATAAATTAATATATATTTTAAGAATAGTTATAAATGATAAATTTATTATCCTGCATTTTAATTTCATAGATTTTTAGGGATATTTTTTTAAGGAGATTTTAATGTAATCTTGTATGGGGTCCTCATTTGATGAGAATGATGTTATTGTAAAATTTTAAATATTATATATATAAATATGAATATAATTTTTTATTTAATATATATTTTCATATCCCGTATTATACTATTTTTAACCATGATGTATTCATACTCATTCCGTACATACCTACACCTGTACAATATATCTTCACATAAACAACACACTTGGTGTCTGTTTGTTAACAGTTAAGGAAATGAAGTTATGAAAATGAAAAAGACAGTTAAAACTCTATTTAACCGTACAATCTTTTCTTGAGTTGATCAAACTGAGGTTTAACCAACCGAAACAGGAAACCAAACGCCCCTTGATGGGTGTAGAAGAGAGAGGTCAACCTTGAAATATGATGATTGAATCATTAGTCACATTAAAAATGGTTATCCAAAATAGTTGCATCATACACAAGGTCCCTATCATAGATTGATTCCACAGGATAAGTCTGAAAATGAGCAGAGTAAAGTCTGTTTAACTATGGCTCCATAAAAACATTTATTCCAGTGTAATTCAGGATAAGTTCCTTTCATGATTTTCTTTTAATTTCAAGTTTACAAATAACAAGCAAAAACCCTTTACTTTCCAAAATTGTTATCATTTGTCGTAAAATAAAATATAAATGATTATTTATAAATTAGGATTAAAATAAGAGTTTTGTTCAAGTTAAAGCTTAAAAAGGTATACAAGTACATGTCACAATTATAATCTTGATGTGTACAATCAGACTTAATTCTCCAGAGATTGTTTTCACCATCTTTTTTATTTTTATTTTTTGCAAAATGAAAGCAATGTGTCTTTTATGTAATTACTGTATTGAAGAACATTCATATTCAAAATTAAAGCGAAAATTAAACCAAACTTGTTAGATAAAACATTTCCTATTTATTTTCACTATTTTCTAATCTCCAAGATTTGCTTTCACCATTCCCGTACAAATCGTTCAAACAGAAAATAAAGTAAGAAAAAGGTGGCCTTCTTTAAATTATTAATGAAAATATGAAATTAAAACATGTATTTTCTCACACAAAAAAGGTGATTGATTTTTCCCATTATTAGTTTTTTTTGGTAAAGTAAATTACACTCCCTTCTTGCTCCTTGAGAGTTGAATATATGATGTATACTTTATCCATTTTAATTTAAATAGTACTATTTCTAATTATAAATATAAATAAGTTTAAGTGAAATTTGAGATGGTAATTTATATCATAGCACTGCACATTTACCCCTTAGGGGAGGGGGAGAAAGCATAGCAAAGGATGATGCAATCTAACAACCTCTCATACCGAGCGCACATTCAACAAAAAATATTGATATCAGCACTACATCACCGACGCTAAACTCACCATAATCCTTTTAATGTCACAATCAATTGGCCGAAACATACAGATCACACGGCCTCACACTAGATTAACTTTTTCAGACAGAAATTATAATCTTAATTTCATATTAAATAATTTTCTCCATTTTCATATTATGGTAATACAGTACCACACAAAGTTGCAATGAGACCAATAAGATATAGATAGCCTACTAGCAAAGCTTCTATACATGAATACAATCAGAAAACTTTATACCAATGATCAAATAATCATACATCAATCTCTTTTAAGGCAACAAAGACACAAGATAATTGTGCTTCATTCTTCAATGTCTCAATTAATGTTTAAGAAAACACTTCAACAAAAATCATGAGAGCCCACCCTGCAATGAATAAATGAAAATCAGTTTGGACAGTAATTTGTGGACACTACAAGTTGCTTAGACTCTCTCACTCGAAAAAAGATGAGCAAACAAATGGTTATGCTGAGAAAAATAGTCAACATATGTTGCTACTAAGACTAAAATTATCATTTGTCAGTTACCTTGTTATCTTCGTTTAAGTATTTTCTAACAACGACAATCTGCCGTATAACCTTCTCCATGGCATTCTCGATGGGATGGTTAAAGTGCGTTGGAAATCACCAATCAAGAATTAAGACCATATTTAAAAAGGAACAAAAACAGAACAAAGAATTGAATTTGCAATAAAATATATTCTACGCACAATAAGAATAGTCAAGTTAACCAATCAAGAATTTTGATTCAAAATGTCTGCAATTTTTGGCAATAATCTAAGCTAACCATATCAGAAAATGGAGAATTCGTTGGGTCCTTATAAACAAAATTGACCATAATTTCTTACAATAAGGGCAACTTCATGTTCACTTCACACACAAAAGTATATGAATAAATTCTTCTAAAAAAACTCACATACTTTATAGTTTTCCATACAGTTTGGTTTCATCCCAATAGAAGTCAACTTCTTAGTAGAAAACTTATCCAATAACATGAGATTCTACGAAACAAGAGGTTTACGACATGCTCTCTTGGATAAAAAATTATCTCATCTCACCATTTTCGGAGGCAAGGAAGCTTTGCAAGATGAACGATTCAGAGATCAAACAACAACTTCACGTTGCTATTCAGAATATCTAGTGACCAGCTGTTGAGTGAGCTTAATAGCCTTAAGTATATCTTTTTCCTTTGTATGGTAAAAGATTCCTAAGGAAAAATGAAATTTACTTTCAAAGAGGTCTTACTACCTATAATAAAAAACAATTAATCTTAAAATCCACATTAGATTAATTGTTTTTCATATAGTAAGGCCTCTCTGAGGGTAAATTTCATTTGTCATTAAAAATCTTTTACCATACAAAGGAGGGAGATGTACTTAAGGCTATTAAACAGTTGACACCAGATATTTTGAAGAGCAATGTGAAGTTGTTGTTTGATCTGCGAACCGTTCATCTTACAAAGCTTCTCTGCCTTCTAAATAGTGAGATGAGATAATTTTTTCATCCAAAAGAACATATGGCAAAATTGTTTCATCGAATCTTATCTTATTGACAGAAAGCAAACTTTAGAGTTTTCTATGAAGAAGTTAACTTTAATTGGGATGGACTCAAACTGTATGGAAAGACATAAAGTATGTGAGTTTTTTTCAGAAGAATTTATTCATATTCATCTACATGTAAAATCAACAAGAAACTACCATCATTACAAGAAATTATGGTCAATCTTGCTTACAAGGACCAAGCAAATTCTCCATTGTCTGATCTGGTTAGCTTATAGAATCATCAACAACAGACATTTTGGATCTATATATTCTCAGTTGGTTAACTTGACGATTACTCCTTGTACTTAGTATATATTTCATTGCAAATTCAATTCTTTATTCTATTCCTTAACAAATATAGTCTTAATTCTCGGTTGGTCATTTCAAACACCCTTTAACCATCCCACAGAGAATGTCACGGAGAAGCTTATAAAGCAAGCTGTGGTAGTTAAAAAATACTTAAGCAAGGATGACAAGGTAATCGGGAATTGACAATTTTCATGTTCAATTTTTAGTCTTAGATGGCAACATATGGTGGCTATTTATTTCAACATAACTTTTGAAATTTAAACTTCAACACGAACCATTTATTTGCTCATCTTTTTTTCAAGAGAGTATAAACAACTTGTACTAGGGAAACGAGAGATGTAAATATCTTATTGTCCACAAATTAGTGTTCAAACTGGTTCCTCTATTTATTCATTGCAGGGTGGGCTTCCACAATTTTCGCTAAAATGTTTTCTTAAACATCAATTGGGACATTAAGGAATGAAGCACGATTAACTTGTGTCTTTGTTGCCTCAAAAAGGATTAGTATATGATGATTTAATAATTAGTGTATGATGATTGTATTCATGGATATAGAAACTTCGGTAGTAGGCTATTGCAACTTTGTGAGATATTAGTATTACCGTAACATCAAAATGGAGAAAATCATTTGATACGAAATTGAGATTATAATTTCTGTTTGGAAAGTTAATCTAGCATGAAGCCGTTTGATTCTACATGTTTCGGCCACTTGATTGTGACATTAAAATTGGTTTTAACCTCATAAAATGTCTGGAAGATGAACCACCTTAATACATCTGCTACCTCTGGATTCACAGTCATATCTACATACCTAACCATAGATTCACAACAATGTGAAGAAGAAACATTTTATCTCCAGGGCTAACCAAATTTACAGTCCAAGATTATAACAAAAAATTAGAGAGGATGACATGGAAAGTAAAAAGTACAAGGAAATAACAACACAAAAATATATGAAAAAAAAAGAACAAGATACAAATTCTACTACAAAAAAATAAGAAACAAATAAAAATAAAATTGATGAAATATTATTGTTAAAATACCTGTATTTATTTGTCAGGTTCCTTAGCTTTTCTAGAAAGCCTTGCTGTATGCCTTTCTTTATGCCCTGTTTTATGCATTATGTCTCCTATTATGTCTCCTTTTGTTTTGTATATAATTGTAGCAATTCCTCATTAATGAATATACAGAATATTTTTGAATCTCAAGTTGGTATCAGAGCAGGTTCGATCCTGCTCTGCAGTCAGCGGCGCCGCCGCCGGAGCCGCCGCCCGCCGCCGCCGCCCGTCGCCGGCCACCGTCAACCGGCACCTTTTTCTCCGGCGAACCTAGGGTTAGGATCGCCTTGAAGAGCGCGGCCTATCCCTGGTAACCGCGTCCCCGACGGCTCGCTCACGCGCCCTCACGCGCCGCCCAAGCTCCGTCCACGCTCCGGCGCGTGAAGCCCACGCGCCGCCCTCCGGTGACCGCTTCTTCACCGGACCTGTCTCGCCTGGCTCGGTTTCTCCTCCCCTCTCTGTTCCAAGTCTCGGGTTCAAGTTTTGCCAAGCTTGAACAACTATTTCTCTAATTTTTCTCCTTTTTGGGCTTTATTTTTCCCTAAAATGGCTTCTGCTGGGCCTGTTTGTGCTTTTTCTGGTACCCCAACCATTACTACTGCCAAACTAAACTGGAAAAATTATTTATCTTGGTCTGCCTCAGTTGAGTTGTGGTTTCTTGGCCAAGGGTACCATGACCACTTGGATAAGGAAGCTACAGCTGTGTCCAATACTAAAAAATCTGAATGGGAGAAGCTTGATTTTCAACTATGTGCTGTGCTATGGCAATCTGTTGAACCAGAAGTCTTAGAATTTCTTCGGTCCTTCAAAACGTGTTGCTCTTTCTGGAAGAAGGCTCAGGATATATTTGCCAATGACATTCAACGTCTGTTTGATGCGACCCAGAAAGTGGCTGGCCTAAACCAGACCAATCATGATATGATTGCTCATGTTGCTAAAGCTCGGGCTGCTGTGGAAGAACTGAAGAGATTCCTTGTGGCAGATTCATTGGAGGAGGTTAATAAAAAGCTGGATAAATTTTACATGGTCCTTATCCTGAGAAGTCTACATTCAGATTTTGATCATGTGCGTGACCAAATTCTTGCTGGTGATAAGGTCCCATCAATGGACTCTCTTGTTACTAGACTCCTTCGTGTTCCCACCTTGATGAAAGGAGAAAATTCAGCTGAAATTGTGGAAGCATCTGCCTTGGCAGCTCCACGTAGTACTAGAGGGGGTCGCAGCAACAGAGGAGGTCGTGGTGGAAGAAATGGACGACCTCAATGCTCTTACTGCAAGCGAATGGGTCATACTCAAGAGAATTGCTTCTCCCTGCACGGTTTTCCTGACAAGGCTGCACATATAGCTAAATCAGAAAAAAACCGACACTAAACTTTCTGATGAGGAGTACCAAGAGTATTTGAAGCTGAAATATGAAAAATCTGTTTCCATGCCAAGTGGTTCAACAGCCTGTATCTCTCAGTCCACGGAGGATTGCAGTCCTTGGATTCTTGACTCAGGTGCTTCTGACCACATTTCTGGTAACAAATCCTCATTCTCATCTATCTCTTCTCCAAATATTCCCCATTTTATTACTGTAGCCAATGGGTCTCAGGTTGCATCCCAAGGAATTGGTCAAGTTCCTTTGTCTCCTTCCTTAAAATTAAATTCTGTATTGTTCATTCCCCACTGTCCTTATAATTTAATTTCCTTGAGTCAATTAACCCGTTCATTAAATTGTTCTGTAACTTTCAACGCTGATTCCTTTGTTATTCAGGAACATGGTACGGGGCGTCTGATTGGAGAAGGACATGAATCACGAGGTTTATATTATTTAAAACCTAGCCCTCCTGTGTCTTGTTTTGCAGCCTCAACACCAAAACTCCTGCATGATCGTCTAGGTCACCCAAGTCTAGCCAAATTGAAGATAATGGTCCCTAGTCTTAAGCATCTTCAAGCTTTAGATTGTGAGTCATGCCAATTAGGAAAACATGTTAGGTCCACATTTCCTCCACAGAATAAGGAAAGATGTGATTCAGTTTTTTCTATCATTCACTCTGATATTTGGGGTCCAAGTCGTGTCACATCCTTTGGTTTTAGATATTTTGTAACCTTCATTGATGAATTTTCTCGATGTACTTGGGTTTATTTAATGAAAGAAAGGTCTGAACTTTTACCTATTTTTATGACCTTCTTTAATGAGGTTAAAAACCAATTTGGGAAAACAATTAAAATTTTTCGAAGTGATAATGCTAAAGAATATTTTTCCCATGATTTATCCTCATTTTTGTCTTCACAAGGTATTTTACATCAATCCACATGTCCTCATACCCCTCAACAAAATGGTATAGCAGAAAGGAAAAATCGCCATCTCCTTGACGTTGCACGTTCCCTAATGATAAATTCAAATGTTCCTGTCCATCACTGGGGAGATGCAGTTCTCACAGCCTGTTTTTTGATAAACAGGATGCCTTCTTCCTTTCTCAAAAACCAAATTCCTCATTCCATTTTGTTTCCTCATGATCCTCTCTTTCATGTCTCTCCCAAGGTATTTGGTTGTACTTGTTTTGTTCATGACCTTACTCCAGGCTTAGACAAACTCTCTGCTAGAGCTATTAAATGTGTCTTCTTGGGGTACTCTCGTCTTCAAAAAGGTTACAGGTGTTATTCACCAACTACTAAACGGTATTATATGTCAGCTGATGTATCTTTCTTTGAAGACACACCCTTTTTCAATCCTTCCATAGACTATTCTTCTACCCTTCAACAGGTCCTTCCTGTACCATTATCTGGTCCAATGAGCAATTCTTACCAAAATGTGACTGAAATTCCAGCTAATCCATCTAGTTCTGTTGAGGCTGCCCCTCCACCTCTCATCACATATCAACGCAGGACACAACGCGTTAGTTCTACTTCACCAGAGTCACCTCCTCGTGATCCTGTTCCTTCCCCAACAGATCCTCAGACCATGGCTCCTTCGAATGCGTCACCTGATTGTGCTACAGCCTGGCCCATCGCCCTTAGAAAAGGTAATCGTTCAACTCGAAACCCACATCCAATTCATAATTTCTTGAGTTATCATAGATTGTCCTCTTCATATCTCTCTTGTGTTTTTTCCTTATCATCTCTCACCATTCCTAAAAATATCCATGAAGCACTTGATCATCCTGGATGGCGACAGGCCATGATTGATGAAATGCAGGCTCTTGAACACAATGGCACTTGGAAACTTGTCCCTCTTCCTCCTGGGAAGAAAACTGTTGGTTGCAGGTGGGTCTATGCTATCAAAGTTGGCTCTGATGGTACCGTTGATCGCCTTAAAGCCCGGTTAGTCGCCAAGGGATACACTCAGATCTATGGCCTTGATTATTGTGACACATTCTCTCCGGTGGCTAAAATTACCACAGTTCGTCTGTTTCTTGCTATGGCTGCCATGCGTCATTGGCCTCTACATCAACTAGATATTAAAAATGCCTTTCTTCACGGTGACCTTGAGGAGGAAATTTATATGGAGCAACCTCCTGGATTTGTTGCTCAGGGGGAGTGTGGCTTAGTATGCAAACTAAATCGATCTCTCTATGGGTTGAAGCAATCTCCTCGAGCATGGTTTGGTAAATTTAGTCACATTGTGCAGCTCTTCGGACTGAAAAGAAGTGAAGCAGATCATTCTGTTTTCTATTGTTTTACATCTCCTGGAAAATGTGTGTATCTAATTGTCTATGTGGATGATATAGTAATTACAGGAAATGACGCTGCCAAGATATCTCAGTTAAAGAAACATCTATTCAGTCATTTTCAAACCAAAGACCTGGGTTATTTGAAGTACTTTCTCGGAATTGAAGTGGCTCAATCAAAAGATGGTGTTGTGATCTCACAAAGGAAGTATGCCCTTGATATTCTACAAGAGACAGGTCTGGAAAATTGTAAACCAATTGATAGTCCTATGGACCCAAATCAGAAGCTCATGGTGGATCAGGGTGAAATCTATCCTGATGCTGAGAGATATAGGAGGCTAGTAGGCAAACTCATTTATCTTACCATTACAAGACCTGACATTTCCTTTGCTGTTGGGGTTGTTAGTCAATTTATGCAGAAACCTCATGTTGATCATTGGAATGCTGTCATTCGTATTCTCAGGTATTTGAAGAAGGCTCCAGGACAGGGACTGTTATATGAAGACAAAGGTCACACTCAGATTACAGGATATTGTGATGCGGATTGGGCTGGTTGTCCCATAGATAGGAGATCTACCTCAGGATATTGTGTTTCCATTGGGGGAAATATCATCTCATGGAAAAGCAAGAAACAAAATGTTGTTGCTCGGTCCAGTGCAGAGGCTGAATACAGGTCTATGGCTATGGTTACATGTGAACTTATATGGATTAAACAATTTCTTCAAGAGCTGAAATTTTGTGATATTGACAAAATGACATTATATTGTGATAATCAGGCAGCTCTTCACATTGCCTCCAATCCGGTGTTTCATGAGAGAACCAAACACATCGAGATTGATTGTCACTTTATAAGGGAGAAGATTCTGTCCAAGGAAATTCACACTGAATTTATCAACTCTAATGACCAGCCAGCAGATATCCTGACTAAATCCTTGAGAGGACCTAGGATTCAATCTATATGTTCCAAGCTTGGTGCATATGATTTGTATGCTCCAGCTTGAGGGGGAGTGTTAAAATACCTGTATTTATTTGTCAGGTTCCTTAGCTTTTCTAGAAAGCCTTGCTGTATGCCTTTCTTTATGCCCTGTTTTATGCATTATGTCTCCTATTATGTCTCCTTTTGTTTTGTATATAATTGTAGCAATTCCTCATTAATGAATATACAGAATATTTTTGAATCTCAAGTATTATAAATGATCAAAATATCTATTAGAGATAAGAAAAAATTATGAGAGTAGATATTGTCCAACAAAAATAAAATAAACCAGAAAAAGAAAATTACCTAGGATAGAAGAATTGTATTCCAACAAATTGATTGAAAATGAGAACTTGTTGAACACCCAGTCAAAAAATATTTATCTTGAGAAGCATTAGCTTCCATCTTATCCTATAATAAGGCAACACCAATTAATTGACCATTAAATAAAAAAGGCAATCACATTCTTAACAAGCCACAACAGACTTTCAAGGTAACAAACTTAACATTTATCCAGCTTAATAAAAAATGCAAGAACTTGATGAAAATGCAAGAAGTCAATTATAAATTCTGCCAAGAACTCGAAATGCAAGAACTCAATTATAAATTCTGCCAAGACTTCCAAGGCAATCACATCCTTAACATTTTATCCAGCTTAATAAAAAATGCAAGAACTCAATTATAAATTCTACTAAAAACTCAACTACTCTTATACCTGTAAATTCAACCACGAATAGTACCATTTTATACAGCCAAGACAAAAATGCAAGAACCCAAACTCAATTATAAATTCTGTCAAGAACTCAATTACTTCTGATACCTGTAAATTCAACGACGAATAATAATATTTTATCCAGCTTAATCAAAAGATAAGGTTAAATTTTTTTTATTCGTTCTTCATCTGAATTGAAACAGAGAAGAGAGGGGTTCACCACCTGTATGGGGTCGACGTTGACGAACAGAAGGGGTCACCACGACGGTAGATAGGGCTCGACGACAACGGCAGATAGGGGGCAAAAGCAGAGCCTGCAATGGAGGGAACATGAAGCACGATCAACGAAGAAAGGGAGGATGATGGACGGAGAAAAGGAGGGGAGGCACGACAAAGTGGGTTCGCAGGATGGATGGGAGAGGCTCGAAGGAATGAAATCTGAAAGGGCAACTTAGGCTCAATACGACGTCGTTTAGGTGTAATTTTTCTTTTTAATAAATATACTAACTCTATATGTGTCCAAACCGAACAAGGCACAATCCGACCGACTGATCCAGTTCTGAAAATCAAACACTTAAGAAATTTATAGTGTAGACTGGAGCTAGTAATTGGGGCGGGCGCCTAAACAAGGCGGGCTTTATTGGGAAACGAGCCACTTAGGACCAAGTAAAAAAAAAACCCGCAAAAATTCAAGTCTTGAAATTAAAGGCTCTAGTCCGGCCCTTAACAGGCTACGGGCCACATCAGGCAGCCCGCTTTAAAAATGTTCAAAATATAAATTTATAAAAAATTAACAAAAACTAACATTTATTCACAATAAATTTTAGCTTGTTAAAAATAAATAAATAAGTATGCACAGTGTTATGAGTTAAACTGTTGGTGATATATATGTTTAACAGATCCAACAAAAATTTCTTGTTCTGTCAAACTATTGACAAGTGATTTTTCAATTCATGATTATCACTGTATATTACAATTTAAAAATAAGTAGTTTTAAAAAAGCTAATTGCCTGGTTATTCAATGGTCGACAAGTAAACAAAGCAAATGTGATAAGAAGCGTTTTCTAATTAAAAATGATTAATCAGCATATATTTTAAGTCCTTAAAATTGCAAATCATTTAGTTAAAGCTAATTTCATCAAACCAACTAGTAGCTCAGGCATTGCACAAATAAAAGGACTGATGCACAATTATTGCATAAATGAAATCAATTAGTAGCTAATTCCATTATTGATGCACTATGCCTCTTGCATAAATGAGACCAATTAGTAGCTAATTCCATCATTGATGGACTATGCCTCTATTACTAATCTCATCAACAGCAATTACGCATATTTTACATAAGAAAGACAGATTGACTAAATATCTAAATAATGTTAGAGGTAACCAAGAATGAAGCTGTAAACCAATATCAGATTTTCATTCCATCATATATGCTGAAACAATAAAAAAAATTGGCAATATTTGCTTCCGAAAATAAAATAGCTTGGAAAAAAAATGAGCATGCTAAGAACAGAGAAACAAACCAACTGAAAGAGTGGATTAGAGAAGAGAAGACAATGTCTGTTCCACCTGGCAAAGGAGTCATATCAAATTTTGGATTCTTCTCAAAACATCTGTTTACTGATTTTGTTAGTATAACAAGCATCTGCAGGTGTATGAACAGCAGGAATAAATTATATAATCATTCCAAGTTTGAATTAATCTCTTATAAGAAACAATACTGGTATGTTTGATACAAATCAGTTCTTCTTTTTTTTTTACTTCCTTTTTAGCATTATAATTTATAACTTGAGGTAGTTAAACTAAGAGAGACAGCTTTTTGAAGTACAATGACTCATGGAGAAGGTGAAATTCTGTGACTGATTTATTAATCATATTCCCATTTGTTGATTTTGAACACAACATTAGAAACGTGTGCGCTTGAGAGTGTTTCAGTTTTTAAAAAATATTTGTTGGGGTGGTTTAGGAAATGTTTATATTTGTTCTTGTTTTTCTGTCTTTACAAATTTGTTCTCAAAATATGTTTTTAAAACACTTTTGTTTTTTTTTTAAATCTGTTTACAATATAATTTTAAAAATAAAAAATTGGTTGATAAATTTATTCTAAAAGCATTTTAAAAAATTAAATATTTAGTGTTTAAAAATAATATTTATAGTTCTAAAGTATAATAACATTTAAAAATTTATTGGAATGAAAATAATTAGCTGTAAGAAAATAATTAAATATTAATGAGTTTTATCTAATATTGAAAACTGTTCCAGAAAGCAAATACCAAAAGGGTTCTTAACTTTTTTAAAAATTGAGAATATAATTAAAAACTGAAAAAAAATAAAGCTGTGTGGTTTTTAAGGAGTAGTGTTAAATTATTTTGAAAATATATTAAAAAACTAAAATTATTTTATTGAAACAAATTTTATTTCTAAATTTATTTTTGAAAACTAAAAATGAAAAACTAGTCTTTCGTTTTACTATTTTTTTGAAAATAGAAAAGATAGGTTACAAACTCAAAATTAAAAATCAAAATCAAATTTTCTGATTTTGAAATATAGTTTTCTTGAAAAGAATTGAATTTATATTATTTAAACAAGTTTTATTTTTGAAATTCTCTGTTATAACTGATAGATAGAAGATGAAAAATCTTCTCTTTTGTTATTGATTTTTGAAAAGGAGGGCTATTTATAGCCTTTTTGTAAAACAGATCACATTTACATTCCTACAATGTAATCCCTAAAATATTGGAACTAAATATTTATTCTCCTAAAAATGAAGACTAAACAACAACAACAAAACAAATTCTAAAACAGAAAGATAAAAAATATCTCTAACATTCTCACGTGACCTCCAAGTGCTCCACCCAAGGAGAATTCTTTTCTTTTAAATAATTACATTTTACCTTTAGCCCATAGTAATTATTAATTCACCATCACAAGCTAAACTAAATCCAATTTTGTAATTAATCACCCTTAATGAATTAGTTTAATCCCATCATCAATTTAAAAATTTTCAATTAACTTATTTTATGTAACTTATCTTTGTGAATAACTAAGAAGCATACCTTTGGATTTTAAAATAGTTTGTTCAAAACTTAACTCTAATCTAGATTTTTATATATATTTTTTAAGTTAAATATTTTTATTTGATACTGTCTTTTTGTTTAAACTTGAGTAAAATTAGATAATTATAAATGATAAATCCATTTTCAGTGGGCCTAAAGAAAACAGCTCGGGGAAAATCAAGATCTACACTTTGCAACATTAATTAGCATATATAGTTAGAAATACATAAAATATTTGATAGTAAATTTTGAAACAATAATTTACAATTCTTTTAAAGTCTGTGGGTTTTAAATTTTAAACATTTCCATAAAAATATTATTGTTTTCTAGTATTAAATCTGTTTGATTAAACTTATTTTACAGAAACAAATAAAGAACCTTTAGAACAACTTAAAAATAAAAGATTAATTATTCATTAAAATTAAGTTACTTCAAACAGATAAGGAGAATTTAATAACATAAAAGTAGGTTACTTTTTTGAGTTCCTTCCTCGAGTAAAGTAAGGAGATGGACAAAACTGTACAATTGATATAAATTTTATTATTATTTTTTTAATTCGGTGGACTTTAAAAGATAAAGTCTATATAATTATATAAATAAATAATTAAAAAACTAATAATTGAGATAAGCATAAGAGAGAGAAATGTATTTAGTAAAATGTTGAGATTGCGATAACATGTAAAGGAATTGATAACAAATTTGTTAAATTATCACAACTTAATTTTATTTATTAAATTGTAACTGTTGTATCAGAATATTGTGAAAACAAATAGGGTTGAAATTAGATAAAAAAAATCATGTCTGTTGGATCTGTTGAAAAATCAAAGAGAGAAAAAAAATATTTCGTTAATTAAATGATCATTTTAAAAATGCTTTAAAATATATGCGACTAAATTAGTTAAAAAAACATATAAAACCAAATTGTGATATAAAAATTATAGGGACTAAAAATATATTTTAACTTTTTTCAATAAAAACTTAAAAAAGATACACATTTTCTTTCCAAATGGCGCCTTATTTAGCCTAAGTTTCAAAATTTTCCTTAGGCTTCCCAGCAATGAGTGTTGATGGTGCATGGCAAAGTATAATTCAACATTTATGAAAAAAACATGTTCAACAACAAAGCTTGTGAGTAGAGAACACATAATGATGAAAAGGTTAATTAAGAAATTGATGGGGGTGATAGGCACCCATTTGGTGATGTTGATCCCTTCCCACTCCATTTTCTGTCATCTCATGAGTCCATCTGTAACACCCTCGGTTAGATAAGACAAATCCTTCTGTAGGTTCATCCTATTTAACTGAGAGTGTTAACAGTTTTCAGAAAAAGTGAATATTTTTTTTTAAATAAATAAATACGTGGTAGATCAGCGGAAGTAATATTGTATATATCACATAGTCATTCACAAATTGTAAATAATTGTACTCTTAACAGAATGGGGCACGCAGGCACCCTTAAATATTATACAGTCATCCGGTGTCTGATTATGAAAATTCTATCCTTAATGATTATTCTCAACGGGTTCAGCGTATTGCTGATCTTCACACTCGGGTTCTTGAGTTTCTAATTCCTCTGAAAAATGTTCAACAGTAAGGGTGAGTATAACCCGAGACCCTGATTGGTTCCTCCGGTGCGAACATAACCCAGTTAACATACAATGTCACATAGATCATACATTTAGCATATTTATAACAATCAAGCATATTGTCATCATATAATCGTATATTTAGCATGTTCACAATTATAACAATCAAGCATATTACTATGAAATAATTCATACATATAACATTCACAATCATAACAATCAAATATGATGTAATGAATGCATGAGTTTGGATCCATTATGATTTATCTTTGATTAAGTCTCATGATGCATGTGGGCCCAAGAAATTATTTCTTCTTCTCTGGAATATCACCATTCCAATTCTCTAGAGCGATCAGGGTCCGCCCAAGCTCTGGTACAAATGAACTCATTGGTTCTCATCATTGATTTATATATATATTTGAGACTTGGATCCCTACGATCATGGTCACACTCTGTCATTTAGTCAAAGTACACCAGAATTACTCGTCTCACCCGGCTATCAGGGCGCGACTCTGATGCCATTGGGTTGCCGTTCCAGTTGTACTCCCAAGATTCTTCATGGAGATCGAACGTGAGTGTCCTTCACTGTACCAAGTGTGTGCTCTAGAGGTTTTTCTTCTTCAAAAAATATTTTCATGATGCGAAATGCATTTATCTTATCAATTGATTCATTGGGTATCTTATGTATTTCCAGTCTCATCATATAATTCTCAAGTTCTTTGAAATTCTTCAATCATTTAGACCTTGTAAGATATTCGTTTATTAATTAAAGAAATATATCTATTATATATATTCTTTCATAAAGAGTAAAATAATATATTCTTTATGTAATTACTCATAATATCAATGTATAATAATAATAAAACTAATAATAATGATAACAACATTAAGTTGACAGTAAATAATGATAATAATAGAATAAGAATAATATTTATAACTTACCAATAACTTAAAAAGTAGTGAAGATTAGTTTTCAATTGAAAATTCAAGTGAAAAACACTAAAAACTGAGTTTTTCCGAGTGGAACAGGGGCAAATCCGAGTGAAATGGGTATGATTCCGAGTGGAATCATACAGAGAAGGGTTTTTCCAAGGGATCTGGCTAAAAATCCGAGTGACATAACACTGGAAAGACTGTTTTCCGACTGAAATAGCTTTAAATCCGAGTGAAATGAAGTGGAATGTTGTTTTCCGACTGGAACAGGTTGAATCCGAGTGAAAAATAAGTTTTTCCGACTGAAATAAATTATATCCGAGTGGAAATGTTGATATATAAGCTTTCTGAGTAAAATAGGTGTAATACTGAGTGAGAAATTGAGTTTGCCGAGTGAAATGAGTTGAATACCGAGTGAAAATAATTCTTTGCTGAGTGAAATTCAAACTGAGGAGTTTTCTGAGTAAAGATAATACGTTTTCCGAGTGAAACAGAATGATGAAACATTTTTCTGAGTGAAGTAAAATTGGATTCCGAGTGGAATTAGTTTGAAAGGAGTTTTCTGAGTAAAAATGAGGTAAGTTCCGAGTGAAACAGAGGCTGAAAGTAATTGCCTTAACTAAATATCTTAAAACCGTGTGAGGTCAATAGGAAAAATGGTTTCCTAAGTAGCATGGTTTGTAAATCCGAGTGAAAATCATTCTGCTGACTGGAATACATTCAAGTAAAGTAAATCCGAGTGAAATAATTCCTGATTCCGAGTGGAATCAGGTTAATACACTTTTCTGAGTTAGAATAAAATGATTTCTGAGTGAAATAAGGTCAAATTCCGAGTAAAATAGTATAAGAAGAAATTTTCCGAATAAAACAAGACTTGTAGGATGCTGTCTGAGAGAAATAGAGTGTTTAGCGAGTGAAATACTATGTTTTCCGAGTGCAATATAATGTTTTCCGAGTGAAATCAGCTAAAACCGAGTAAAATAAGTGTAAAACCGGTCGAATTATCATAAAACCGAGTAAAATAACCTGTTACCGTATTTATTTTACTGGAAATCACACAGTACCCATGTTTTCTTAGTAATTTCAGTCCAATATATACATATCATATCACAATTCATCACTCGGTAACAGATATATATATAAACATGCATATAAAATGATAATTTCAAGCATTTCAAACACACTGAATCAGTCCTCACTCGGTTTTCCCACAAGGCACCCAAGAATATACCCCCTTACCTCGAATGAAGCTCCTGGAGGAGAAGAAAGAGACTCCTTTTACTGTCCTGCCTGGAATCCGAGTGAAACAGAGGGAAAGGAGAGGGAAGAGCTTGCTGGGAAGAAGAGTGATGAAGTGTTTGGTTCGTGTGTGTGGTGTGAGGTCTGAGGACTTGAGTTCGTTTAAATAGGGAGGAAGTGAGTGGGGAGACAGGTGGGAGACAGCCCTTTTCAGAGTGGCTGCTGAGTCAGTGCCCATTTCTGAGTGGTATACTGACTCAGTGCCCATTTTCGAGTGGTATGCTGAGTCAGAAAGGGTCAGTGGAGATTAAACAATTGTATAGGCTGAGTCAGCGTCCATTCCTGGTCGTCCACAATCCCTAATGCGCACGATTGGATTAAAATATCATGAAAAGACAAAATTGAAGTCAAAACGCACTTCTGTTAGTGAATTCCGACTGGAATATTTGAATACCGAGTGAAATTATACTCGGTTAACACTTCTGTTAGTGAATTCCGAGTCTAAATTGCAACTCTTCACTCGGAATTCCCACTTCTAGGCACTCGGATTTCTTCCAAAACTGACTCAACACTTGCTTTCTCACTCGGTTTCACCTCTTCAGAACGAGTCCTCTCTTTCTTAGTGAATTTTCACTCGGAAACCGAGTCTTCTTCACTTTAATCACTCGGTTTTAGACCAATTTCTTCAAATAATGTTTATTCAAGCCATTACCTCTCGGACCAAGACTCACACAGAGTTCTTTCACTCGGTTTTGGTCCAATGGAGTGTATCTCACTCGGTTTTGGTTCCCTCCATCATTTCCACTCGGTTTCCGAAACAAAATCAGTCGGAAATCTTCCTAATTGTTTCCAGAACGCACTTCAGTCGGTAGGAAGCATCAAAACAAAAGCTTTCTTACATTCTTTCACTCGGAACCGAGCCTTTCTAAGGTGTTTGCACTCGGTTTTTCACTTAGAAGGTGTTCTCTTGAACATACTTCACTCAAAATTGCATTTCTTGTCAGGATTCCTCTCGGTGGTAGTCCCCTCAGTCATGTCTCACTCGGAAAACATGACACTGACTCGGAATTCCATCTTTCAGTCAGATTTTCTAAACCTTCACTCGGAATTCTTCATTTTTCACTCAGAATAGAGCATTTTCACTCGATTTTTGCATCTTTTCACTAATATTCCATATAAATTCCTTTATTAAGTGCAAGAATGATATTTTTGAGGTACCATAGACCATCAACAAGGTATATATTGACTTATTCTTGCTTACAAACCCTCCATAATCAAAATTTACAAGGATAAAAATTATTTCTAAAAACAGGGATGTTACACTATCCACTAGACCGGTCCCTTGTAAGCTCTAGTATTGAGTCTCTTACATCTTCAGCCTCAACCATTTCACTGTCCTTTCTCTGTTCAACAATATCCCAAAAACCAAAACAAAAAAATCATTGTCATCCTATATATACATGGAATCCAATTAACCAATTCAATCTATGTACATGTACATGTTTAGCTTCTCTGTTGATTTCCTATAAAATTAACTTGCAATAAAATAAGTAAGGATTCAATGTGTGAATTTGAGAAGCTGAATCTGTACATGTATGCACATGACATGATATCAGTAGTACATAGTGATACACTAGTTTTTCTTTTTCTTTTGAACAGCTTAATGGAAAATTTGATTTAAACATACATAAAAACTAGTAGAATGACAATAACCTATCTTACCTCCACTTTGAAAACATTTGACACAAGGCCTGTGTGCCTGGTTACCATGGCATGCACCATATTCATGCCAAGAGTGTTAAATGCCTCCATCAATTTCACAAACCCACCAGGCCTATGCTCACAGAACACCTTCACAAAGTACTCATTCCCATCTATGACAGCCACTTCCACTTGTGGCTACAATATGCAAATTAATGTAGCACTTAAGAAAAGTATACCACCACACATGCATGTGTAACTAAAAAGAAGGCTATCTATGTATGAAACAAGCAATTAATAAAGCATTAGCATAATAAGGTAGCATAATTGTATAGTTACTTACCTCCATCTGCTGTGTGTGCTTGTCATTGACAGCACCATCTTCCTGCTTTTGTTTTACATCATAACCATTCCCTAATGTCCCTTTACCATGTTCAGCTTTTGGCCCAAGTTCACTTACACCCGTATAATGATTATTAGTGTTATTGCCATTGATGCAGTTGCTTTCAGTTTCAGCTCCTGTGTCTGAGTTTTCCTCAAGCTCATCTTGCAGCTCTTTCACTTGCTTTTGCAAGTCCTTTACAAACTCAATGGCATCTCCGAGAATAGAAGCCCTATCCAGCTTAGAAATATTTGGAACCAAAGAACGAAGGTTATATAACCTTTCATTTAGCTTTTTCCTTCTCCTCCTCTCTGCCACTAGGTTTTTAGATTGGTTCCCTTTCCCATTCCTTCTCCTATACTTTCCCTCTTCCTCTTCTTCATTCTGGTCACTGCAATCTGACATTGAATCTAATCTACCAACAACATGTTTCAACAACTCCTTGTCGTCTTCTTGCTTCTCCAAAGGCTCCACATATTGAGAATCTGTGGTCACCAAGCATTTCTGATAAGCATCATGCTCTTCTTCTGCAGTGGATTTGAGCAATGTGTTAGGAACAAAAGCAACTAAAAGAAAAAGAGAGAGGGAGAGAAACGACACAAGAATTTTACGTGGTTCAGCACACAATGTATGTACCTACATCCACGCCTACACTAGGAAGTGTTTATATTTTGGTGTGTTTAAAAGCTTTACAAGGTGTTACTTATATAGTAACATAGAAGGCATAAGTCCCTTAAGATTTTTCAATGTGGGACTAATTAAACTACATAGTTTCTAACAATTCTCCCACTTGGAGTTTAATTATAGTCCTTGTAAAACAATAAGCTTATCTGCTCTTTCACCTAGTGTAGCGCCTTCATCATCAATTATCCTTGAAGGCCAATTGAGGTAATGCAAAGCCTCAACTTGTCAGTTGTGACAGTCTAGGTCAACATATCAGCTGGATTCTCTGATCCTGAGATCTTCAACAAAGACAAATCTCCATCACTTATCAAGTCTATGATAAAGTGATACTTCAATTCAATGTGCTTGCATCTTGAATGAAGAACTGGATTTTTAGCAAGACATATAGCACTCTGACTGTCACTGAACAATGGAGAATCATCTCGTTCCTTCCCCAAATCTTTGAGAAAGTTCTTCAGCCATAGCATCTCCTTGGCTGCTTCAGAGATAGCCACATACTCAGCTTCAGTGGTTGATAGAGCAACTCTTCCTTGGAGTTTAGACTTCCAGCTAACAGCAGTACCACCCAAGGTAAAAATATAACCTGAGGTGCTTTTTCTACTATACAAATCTCCTCCTAAATCTGCATAAGAAAACCCCTGTAAAATGAGATTGCTTCTTCTAAAACACAAACACATCTGTGATGTACCCTTCAGATATCTTAGTATCCACTTCACAGCTTCCCAGTGCTCCTTTCCAGGATTGGATGGGTACCTACTCACAACTCCTACTGCATGTGCTATGTCAGGTCTGGTGCAAACCATAGCGTACATCAAGCTCCCTACTGCAGACGCATATGGTACTTTAGACATGTAACTTTCTTCTTTATCTATCTGAGAAGATTGCCGCTTTGAAAGTTTTAAGTGAGTTCCCGGAGGGGTGTTCCTGGTCTTGGCATCTCCAACATTAAACCTGTCAAGCAATTTTTCTATATATTTCTCCTGGGACAATTTCAAAATGCCTTCTGGTTTGTTTCTGATGATTCTCATACCAAGAATTTGTTTAGCTGGACCAAGATCCTTCATCTCAAAGCTGTCTGCCAACTGTTGTTTTAGCCTGTTGATTTCTGTCATACTAGACCCTACAATTAGCATGTCGTCAGCATATAAAGCAAGGATAATATAACTATCATCATATTTCTTAACATAACAGCAATGATCTTCTTCACATCTGTGAAATCTTAAGTTGGTCATAAACTCATTAAACTTCTTGTACCACTGTCTTGGTGCTTGTTTCAAGCCATACAAGCTCTTATGAAGTTTGCATACAAGATTCTCCTTACCTTGCTCTTCAAAACCTTCTGGTTGTGTCATAAAGATGTCTTCTTCCAAATCTCCATGTAAGAATGCAGTTTTGACATCTAACTACTCCAAATGAAGATTCTCTGCAGCTACAATACTCAAGATAACTCTGATGGTAGTCATCTTGACAACAGGAGAGAAGATCTCTATGAAGTCAATTCCTTGTTTCTGCTGAAATCCTTTCACTACGAGTCTCGCCTTGTATCTTTTGCTGCCGTCAGATTCTTCCTTTATCCTATAAACCCATTTATTTTGCAATGCTTTCTTTCCTTCTGGTAGCTTAGTCAAAGACCAAGTTTCGTTTCTCTGAAGGGATTTCTTTTCATCCTCTATTGCTAGCTCCCACTTAATCGAGTCACTGCCCTGCAAGGCCTCAGCAAAGTACTCTGGCTCAACAACATCAGTTAATAACAAATAATGCAATGAAGGGGAATACCTCTGTCGTAGCACTCTCATTCTGCTAGATCTTCTCAACTGGGTATCAGGAGTTTCTGACGTTGTTATGGGTTCTGATTCTGACTCAGGCTCCACTTCTAGATCACTTTCTGAAATTTCTTCCAATGCTACTTTCTCAGTGTGAATACCTATTTTTGTCCGGTGATATATATTAAAAAGAAAAAAAAATTAAAAAAAAAAGAAAAAAAAAGAGGAAAGTCACGGTGGTTTTAGTGGTGGGCCCGGTTTGGTTGGATAATTGGAGAAAATTGGGGAAATTGACATCAAATTTGGACAAATTGAAAAAGTAGAAAAGTGATGTCATTTATGGAGAATCCAATGCCAATTTTCTTCTATAAATAGAAGGTGATATTGAGGCATTTTGGAGGAAGAAGAGAAAAAAGAGGGGAAAGAGTGTTAAATTTTTGTGAGAATTTTTAGAAGTTTGGGTTTTCAAAAATTACTTTGTGTAATCCTAGTTAGGAAAATGAGTGCACAACTCTTGTTTGTCTTAGTATGTGAGTTTTTGTGAGCTAAAATACTGTCCAAGTGTTGTAACCGGTATCCAAATACCTTCAAATCAAGTCCAAACAAAGCCAAAAGCAAAGGAAATCTACACAAAATTGATTTCCCGACTTCCGTTCTAGTTTCTCTATAATTGATCTTGTACCAAGGTATTTTTTATTAATACAAAGTTGTTTATTTATATTTATTTATTCATCTTATTTAATTGTTATTTATTTTTCTGCACTTTTATTTTTCTTTATTTATATTCAAGTACTTTATTTTCCTGCACTTTATTTTTCTGCAGTTATTTATCTGTTTATTTATTTTTATGCATCTCCATCTTTATTTATTTATTTGTACCTTTATTTTTCCTTATTTATTTTTTTTACACTTTTATTCCTCTTTATTTACTTTTCTGCACTTTTATTATTGTTAATTTATTTTTCTGCACTTTATTTATCCGCACTTTATATTTCTGCAATTATTAGTTCATTTTTTTTATTTTTTACATTTTTATCTTTATTTATTTATTTTTATGCCCTTTTATTTTATTTATTTACTTTCCCGTCCCTTTATTTTTGTTATTTACTTTTCTGCCTATTTATTTTCATGTATTTACTTTTCTGCCCTTTATTTTTGTTATTTACATTTCTGCCCCTTTATTTTTATGTATTTACTTTTCCGCCCCTTTATTTTTGTTATTTACATTTCTGCCTCTTTATTTCTATGTATTTACTTTTTAGCCCCTTTATTTTGATTATTTACATTTCTGCCCCTTTATTTTTGTTATTTACATTTCTACCCCTTTATTTCCATGTATTTATTTTTTAGCCCCTTTACTTTGGTTATTTACATTTCTGCCTCTTTATTTTTGTTATTTACATCTCTGCCCCTTTATTTTTATGTATTTGTTTTCCTGTCCCTTTATTTTTGTTATTTACTTTTCTGCTGCTTTATTTTTGTTATTTACTTTTCTGTTCCTTTATTTTTTTATTATTTATTTTTCTGCCCCTTTATTTTATGTATTTATTTTTTTCTGCTCTTTTATTTTTATGTATTTATTGTTATGTCTATTTATTTTTAATTTTATTTTTTTGAACTTTTCATTTATTTTGTTTTTACCTTTATTTTTTTATTTTATTATTATTATTTATTCTCTATACTTTTTATTTTTAGTTATTTATCTTTTTGCTTTTATCTTTCTACACTTTCTATTTATTTATTTACGTTTGACCATTTTAATAGTTTATAAATATGTATATATATATATATACATAATTATCCATTTTTATTATGGTCATGATTTCCTATTATTTTCTCTTAGTAACCTTTTAATAATTAAGAAGAAATTATTTTCATAAAAAAATAAAAAAAATAAGACTAATAAATAGTGTGTTATTTATTCATTCATTTTTCTCTTAAATTTAAGATGAGATTAATTTAGATGAGACATCTTATTAATCTTATTTTCTTAAAAGATAATTAAATAATATTCCGTGTCAATTTTAATTAATTAAGTGTATTATATTTCTTTATCTTCATGTTGATGTGTTTAATTTTATTTTATTTTTTCTCTTATCTTTATTTATTTATTTATTTATTTGTTTTGAACTTTATATTTCTCAATAAAAATCAATTTTTTTACTAGAAAATAAGTAAGACAAGACGTCTTATTGTTTTTTTATCTTTTTATTTTTATGGTCTTTTAATCATTTGTTTATTTATTTTCTTAGAACTAAAAAACAACAAACTTAGGAGATGTATTTTTTTTACTATCTTTGTTTTATTCATATTTATATATTTTTTTTATTGTGTATATTATTTATGATTGTTTTATGAAGGATGAAATATTTGATAATCATTTTTTAAATTATGCATGATCAATTTGGGTAACCGTTTTTTACGGACAGTGTGGGGTGCTAATACCTTTCCCTCCTGTAATTCGACTCCCGGACTAAACAGAATCTCATTTAAAAAAAAAAAAAAAACCAGTGCTATTTAAAGGTTTTCCTAATATTTTCCTTAATAAATATTGGTGGCGACTCCTTGAACCCTTTATTTTTTAGGCTTCTCAAGAGCCTCACTTCAATGCCGTTTCAATTTTCTTTTATTTTGTCTTTAACCAGTCCGCGTCGTGCGCCGGGACCCCGGTCGCGACAGATGGTGACTCCACTGGGGACATTTTGAGAGTCAAGCCCGTTAAATTGATCTTGTGTATTTTTTTTTTGATTGTTAATTATTTCATCCTTTGTATTTATTTGTTATGTTATTCTTGTTGTTTATCTAATCTTCCATTAATTTTAGATTTTATACTGTTTTTTTCCTTCTTTATTGCCTTAATTTAGAACCTTAAGGTAGAAGACATGTGATATTTATTTTGCTTTATGTTTGTTCATTGTGAAGAATGGGTAAAAATCCAGGTATGAATGCCCCACACACTTCACATTCACCATAATGCACACACTATTAGAAGGGACCCTATTCCCGGGCCCCGCAAAAGACATAGGCTAGGGGAGATTATTAGCGGTGTCATTTAGGACGAGACGTCCTACCATGATTCGCGTGAAAATCTCAGCCGGGGTGTTATCTTAGTTATGATGTCCGCACTAAGTAGGATTCCCTACTTTTTGCATAAGACTCATAGCTAAAGATCAGAGCTCCGGTGACCTTCTTAGAACCAATTAGAACAATTACCTTTTGAAGAAACACGATTAAATAGCCTTAGAGCCAATTAGGTGGTTACCTTGTCTAAGACACAATTGGGCAAACATTCCTTTTATCTTTTATTCATTTGCACAAAGTTTTTTTTTTAAAAAAAAATCATCAAAAATGTATCTTTTCTATACTCAAGTCATGATAAATACTATCACTCTTATGTGAGGATATTTATCAAACTGTTTTCTTTGTTAATCTGATTTATTTATTTCTTTTGTTAAAGGTGAAATTTAAACATCGGTAAGTATCACTAAAAATGGAATTTAACATGAGATCAAGTGATCAAGAAGTGAACGCAACTGGTCTAAAAAATTTGTTACACCTCAAAGTCATCAGATCAAATACTAGCAATCTGTTGTCCTTAAGCAAAAGGATGGATATTACCCAGAAAATGACCTTTACAAGGAAGTATGGAAAGATCTTAAAATTCTTAGAGGTCGAAGTGCAAGAAGGGGCCCTTATTGCTCTAGCTCAGTTTTATGATCCTCCTCTCCGCTGTTTTACATTCAAAGATTTCCAGTTAGCTCCTACTTTGGAGGAGTTTGAACAAATATTTGGCTTGCCATTAGAAGATTTGAAACCTTATCGTCGAACTGAACATCATGCTTCAATCTTCAGTGTAGCTCGCATTCTTAAGATGGATCCTGAAATGCTTAAGAAGGCTCAATTAAACAGGAACCAAATTTCAGGATTCGCACTAAGCTTCTTTGAGCAGCAACTTCTCAGTCAGGCAGGGAAAGGAGAATGGGACGTGTTTGTTGACATTTTGGCGTTGGCCATCTATGGTGTGATCCTCTTCCCAAGCCTTGATAATTATATTGATTTCAAGGCAATTGATGTTTTCCTAGCTAGAAAGCTTAGAGGTGAAAGTTCCATGACTGCTGTCTTAGCTGATATCTATTGTACAATGGATTCCTGTCATAACCGGAATGGGAAAAAGATCGTCTGTTGTCTACCCGCCTTATATCTATGGCTTACTTCTCATGTCTTCAATCAAGTTGGCAAGGTTGAATGTCCTATCTCTGATTTGAGGCTCCTTAGGTTAACCAAGAAGACTAATAGGGAGTGGGCAGGACATCTGGCAGGATTATCTGCTAGCATGATTCGGTGGTACCCTCAGTGGATGAACGTAGATTCCATTATTTACTGCTGTGGAAAATTTCCGAATGTGCCTCTCATGGGAACTCAAGGATGCATCAATTACAATCCTAGCATTGCAAAAAGACAACTTGCTTATCCTATGATACAGCCTCCAGAAGAAGAAACAGTAACGCCTTTCCTTCATTATTATATTGAGGGAAATAGTGCTCCTGTTATTCAAACTGTCATTGATGCTTGGGGCAAGGTTCATAGTAAAGGAAAAGAATTGGGTGTCCGAAGTCATGCCGCAAAAGAAAGTTACCACCAGTGGATTTCAAATAGGGTAGCCATTGTTAAATTACCCTTTAAAGATCACGGTGCTCATGTGAGAAATCCAGTTCCCGATGAAAGCAAAGAGATTGAAAATTTGAAGAGTGAGTTGGCTGAAATGACAAAGAAAAATCAAGTTTTGGAGGATGATTTAATCAAAATTCAACAAGACAATGCTTCCCTTAAGAGAAAAAGGTGTGAATTAGAAAATGCCTTTAAAGACATAGGTAAGAAGCAGCGAATTGAAAGAGAACATATGATGCAATTGGATCAATGCCTCCAAACCACGAACAGCCAATTGAAGACCAAAGAGAAACAAAAGAATGATATATTGGCTGACAAAGGGCGGTTACGAGAAATTCTAGCCAAGACAAAAGAAGAAGCTCAAGGTGAAAAGAACCTTATGCAAGCGCGAATTGATGAACTGGAACGACAAGTCAGAGATGTCGTCAGTGCTTGCGAGCGTGAAATAAATGAAGAAAAATGGCAAGCCATGGAAGACAAGGATAGATATGAAGAGATTATACGTTTAATGACCCTAGAAAGGGTTGAGTTGGAAAGTCTTGTCTATTCTTGGAGAGACCGTTTTTCTAATCTAGCCGGTCTTGCTAATGGAACACTTGGAAATATTCCTCACTTGTTGAAGAAGGCTGAAGCGATGATGAATCCGCTTTCTACACCGGAGGAAATTACAACATTCATCCAATACTGCAAGGGGCAATTGGATGAAATGAAGGTCTGGATTGCTAAAGCAAGAGAGAATTGATTTTGAGTTGTTGTAACAAACAATGTATCAGAACTTGTTAATCAATGAATAAATCTCATGTTGAATTTGCATTTTTCTTCTAACTTAGTACTTTAGAAAAAGACATTCTAAAAGAAAGGTTTATCTTTACTTACCGATATTTAAAATTCATCATGTATTTACTTTACATCTCTTTATGTCATTTAACAATACTTGTTCTTGTACCAAGGGGGGTTTCTTTGTATTTATTCACATCACGGGGAGAAGGGGCTCAAAGCATCCTTATCAAACTAGACTGCAAACAAGACTCATGGCAGAGCCGGAAAGCGCAGTTGAAGAATTAAGGAATGAAGTTGGCCAGATCAAGGAGCAGATGGCAGAAATACTTAAGCTTCTTGAAAGAAGAGGTACAGAAAGGGGATCTTCTGCAGGAAATGGGGAACAAACATCCACTCCTCAAGTTTAAGCTCAAGAGGGGAACCCTATACCTTTAAATGATCCTGCTCCAGTCACTGAAACTCCATTCATCTCACACCAACCTTATGGTATGCCATTTCCACCTTTTGTTTCCCAAGACGGGATTGTTCAGCAAGCATATGCTTGGCCTCCATATGGCTTACCTCAAGGATATTACACCATGCATCCTAATCCCAATCAAGAGAATCCTCCTGCTGTTCAACAAATTCCCAATCCCCCTATATCTAACCCTCCAAATTTCAACCAATCAACAGCAATTTCCCAAAACACTCAGGCTCCATCCAATGTCACTCCACCTAATACAATTCCACCACAAAATCACCAGACTCCAAATGATGCCACACAACAAAACCCACAAGCAGTGCCATATTATTTCCCTTATGGTTGCCCAATACCACATGCAGGTGTTTCCCAAAACTTGTCACACAAAGCTCAAGTCCCTCCACCAAATCCTGATCAGCCAGCAGCGCCTTTGTCAAAAGGGCAAATGGAAATATTGGAAGAAAGGTTGCGTGCAGTAGAGGGAGGAAGTGGCTTAGGCGTAACAAATGTTTCTGAATTATGCCTAGTTCCAGATGTGGTAATTCCTCCCAAGTTCAAATTGCCGGAATTTGATAAATACAAAAGAACAACTTGTCCTCGTAACCATTTGACCATGTACTGCCGAAAGATGGCTGGGTATGCTTATGATGAAAAGTTACTGATCCATTTTTTTCAAGATAGCCTTGCTGGGGCAGCGTTGAGCTGGTACACTCACCTTGAACGAACTCGTATTCGTTGTTGGAAGGATCTAGCCGATGCCTTTCTGAAGCAATATAAATACAATATGGACATGGCACCAGACCGGCTACAACTTCAGAATATGACCAAAAGGAATACTGAGTCCTTCAAAGAATATGCTCAACGATGGAGGGAAATGGCTGCACAAGTTGAACCACCTCTGATAGAGAAAGAGATAGTGGCAATGTTCATTGACACTCTTCAGCCACCGTTCTATGAAAGGATGCTTGGGAGTGTATCATCAAGCTTTTCTGATATGGTGGTAATAGGGGAAAGAATTGAAAGCGGTTTGAGAACAGGAAAAGTTGTCCAAAGTTCCCCATCAATAGGAAGACCTATGACAGGGGCAGGAAGAAGAAAGGGTGAGGAAGCAAATGCTGTAATGGGAAATCAAGGTCAACATAATCAAAAAATATTTCAACCTTCCCCTTTCCCTTTCCCACCTCATTATCCACCGTACGGACCTTACCCTTATGTAGCTGTTGCTTCTGGAAATTCATTTCTCCATCCTCAATCATATAGACCTCCACCCGTCCATAATTTTAAGAATACACCACCACCTCCTCCCCAGCAATGGATGCAAAATCCCAACCCAAATCTTCCACAAAAAAAGCCAAACAATGACCGTCCTTCTGTCCAATTTGATCCAATTCCCATGACATATACTGAACTTTTGCCTCAACTTCTCAAAAGTTATCTTGTTGTACGATGTCCTTTAAAACCCGTAGGGCCACCCTATCCTAAGGGGTATGATCCTAATGTGAAGTGTGATTATCATGCTGGGGCACCGGGGCATTCTACAGAAAATTGCATTGCCTTAAAGTTTAAGGTACGTGATTTGATAAATGCCAAGTGGTTGGATTTTGAAGAAGGCTCCCCAAATGTGATTAGAAATCCTTTGCCTAATCATGGAAATACTGGGGTAAATGCAATAACACATGACTTGGGAAGTGATCATTGTCCCCCTTGCAATGATGTCAACATGATCCATGGGCAGCACAGTACAGACTCAGTAAGCCCAGTCACCCCTGTTCCTTTGGTGGTCTATTACACCAAGAAACCTTTGACCGAACCAGTCATAAACCATCCGTCCTTGACAATTAGGACCCCATCTCCATTTTCATACAAGGATACCCATGCAGTACCTTGGAAGTATGAAGTGGATGTAATCCCTCAACTCCTAAAGGGATCGTCATCCTCAGTAACTAATATTTCCGAGACAAGTGGAATGACTAGGAGTGGACGAGTTTATGCTCCTGAAAACTTGAGAAAGGAGGATACACCTGTAAGTGAAAAAGAAAGTCGTGGTAAAGAACAAGACCCTCCCCAAAGAATAACATAGGAAGATGCTTGTGAATTTTTGAAATTCATTAAGCAAAGCGAATACCAGGTCCTTGACCAGTTAAACCGCACTCCTGCAAAAATATCCTTGTTATCTCTCTTATTGGACTCAGAACCACATCGTGGAAAGTTATTGAAGGTCTTGAATAAAGCACATGTTGCGAAAGATATTTCGCCAGAAAGGTTTGAAGGGATAGTGGGGCATATTGCCTCAAATGACTACTTAACTTTCACCGACGAAGAGATACCTGCTGAAGGAAGAGGTCATAATAAGGCATTACACATCTCTGTCAAGTGTCGGGATCATATCGTAGCCAAGGTCCTAGTTGATAATGGCTCCTCTCTGAATATCATGCCAAAGTCCACTTTAAATCAACTACCTTTTGATGGGTCACATATGAAGCCAAGCTCAATGGTAGTAAGAGCTTTTGACGGTACTCGGAGAGAGGTCATTGGAGATATTGAGATCCCCATCCAAGTGGGCCCATGCACCTTCAATGTATTATTTCAAGTGATGGATATCAATCCTGCTTATAGCTGCCTATTGGGGAGGCCTTGGATACATTCTGCCGGTGTGGTTCCATCTACCCTTCATCAAAAGCTTAAATTTGTGGTAAACAACAAGCTAATCATTGTTTCTGGTGAGGGAGATTTCCTTATCAGTAAGCCCATGTCAACTCCATATATAGAAGCGGCTGAAGAAAGTCTTGAGACTTCCTTCCAATCATTAGAAATTGCTCACACCACCTATGTGAGCGAAGGGTTACAACTAGCTCGTCCTTCTAAAGCTTCTATGATGGTAGCTAAAGTGATGATGAAATCTGGATTCCAGCCAGGGAAAGGGCTTGGGAAGATGCTTGATGGAGGAGTAGACCCATTATTGGTTAAGGAGAATAAGAACGGCTTTGGGCTGGGGTATCATCCATCTCCAGTGGAAAGAGCGAAGGTTTTTGCAGATAAAAGAGAAAAATGACTTGCACGGTTAGAAAACCGAGAACCCCTAACTGCGAAGATCCCTATCTGTGACCTTTACCAAAGCTTCAGGAGTGCAGGCTTGACATCTCCAGACCAAGGGGCAGTCATCGATGATGAGTCCAAGAGAGAAGAAGACTTGATTTACCCTTGTCCTTTAGATACTGAGTTGTGTAATTGGGAAGCCGTTGAGCTTCCAGAGATCATTTCAAAGTAATTATTCACTTTGTAGGTTTTGTTTAAATCCTTTGGCTATGCCTAAAGCCTTAGGATGAGTTTTAATAAGGGCAAAACATGTTTTCTTTATCATTTTCAATAAATAAAAGTTAAGTTCGATTATCATTTTCCTTATTTTACCTTTTTATATTAAATAAATTGCAGATCTGAAATTGAATTCCAAAATAATAAGATTGCTTTCTCCCATCATGATTTTAATCCAACAAGCGAAGAGGATGAAGAGTCTGATGAACCTTCCCCAGAATTACTAAGGCTGCTAGATCAGGAAGATAAAGAAATTTCTCCCTATCTAGAAATTGTTGAAGTCATAAATTTGGGGAGTGAAGAAAACAAACAAGAAGTCAAGATCGGCACCTCTTTGAGTAGAGAACATAAGAGGGAATTAATAGAATTGTTGGTCGAATTTAGCGATGTGTTTGCTTGGTCGTATCAGGATATGCCGGGATTGGATAACTGCATCGTTGAACACAAGTTGCCATTAAAACCCGGTTGCATCCCCATAAAGCAGAAGTTGAGAAGGATGAAGCCAGAAATGCTCTTAAAGATTAAAGAAGAGATAACCAAACAGTTGGATGTCGGGTTCTTGGCTGTCTCCAAATACCCTGAATGGGTGGCCAACATTGTTCCGGTCCCGAAAAAAGATGGGAAGGTGCGAATGTGTGTTGATTACCGGGATTTGAATAGAGCTAGCCCAAAAGATGACTTTCCATTGCCACATATTGATGTTCTTGTTGATAACACGGCCCAACATTCCATTTTTTCATTCATGGATGGATTTTCTGGGTACAACCAAATCAAGATGGCACCCGAAGACATGGAAAAAACCACTTTTATTACTTTGTGGGGAACCTTCTGCTACAAGGTGATGTCTTTTGGATTGAAAAATACCGGTGCCACTTACCAAAGAGCAATGGTAACTCTATTTCATGACATGATGCATAAAGAGATAGAGGTTTATGTGGATGATATTATTGCCAAATCCAAATCTGTTGAAGGTCACTTGATTGACTTACGAAAGCTCTTTGAACGCCTGAGAAAATTCAAACTCAGATTAAATCTGGCTAAATGCACTTTTGGGGCTAGCTCTGGAAGGTTGCTTGGTTTCATTGTCAGTGAGAAAGGTATCGAAGTGGATCCCGATAAAGTAAAGGCAATCATGGAAATGCCCGCTCCTAGCACTGAAAAAGAAGTACGAGGATTCCTTGGAAGGTTGAATTACATAGCTCGTTTTATTTCTCAATTAACAGCTGTATGTAATCCAATCTTTAAGTTGCTTCGTAAAAATCAACCATCATAATGGAATAATGACTGCCAGGAGGCCTTTGACCAAATAAAGCAATACTTGCAATCCCCACCGATCTTGGTTCCCCCAACCCCAGGAAGACCACTCCTGTTGTATTTGACGGTGATAAATGAGTCTATGGGCTCTGTACTGGGGCAACATGATGAGTCTGGGAGAAAAGAGCATGCTATTTACTATTTGAGCAAGAAGTTCACTGAGTGCGAAGCACGATATTCTACTGTGGAACGAACTTGTTGTGCATTAGCATGGGCTGCTCGTCGCCTAAGGCAATACATGTTATCTTATACTACTTGGTTGATATCTAAGATGGACCCAATTAAGTACATCTTTGAAAAACCGGCTCTGACGGGAAGAATAGCTCGTTGGCAGGTTCTTTTGACTGAGTATGATATCATTCATGTCACCCAAAAAGCTATAAGAGGGAGTGCTTTAGCTGATCACTTGGCCCACCATCCCCTAAAAGAGTACCAACCAATGTCATTCGAATTTCCTGATGAAAATATTATGATGTTGTCAGAAGAGAAAGATTGTCCTAATAGAACTTGGATTTTGATGTTCGATGGGGCGTCGAATACACTGGGGCATGGGATTGGGGCCATCCTAATCTCACCAGATAACAAGCTTTTCCCATCGTAAAAATCAACCATCATAATGGAATAATGACTGCCAGGAGGCCTTTGACCAAATAAAGCAATACTTGCAATCCCCACCGATCTTGGTTCCCCCAACCCCAGGAAGACCACTCCTGTTGTATTTGACGGTGATAAATAAGTCTATGGGCTCTGTACTGGGGCAACATGATGAGTCTGGGAGAAAAGAGCATGCTATTTACTATTTGAGCAAGAAGTTCACTGAGTGCGAAGCACGATATTCTACTGTGGAACGAACTTGTTGTGCATTAGCATGGGCTGCTCGTCGCCTAAGGCAATACATGTTATCTTATACTACTTGGTTGATATCTAAGATGGACCCAATTAAGTACATCTTTGAAAAACCGGCTCTGACGGGAAGAATAGCTCGTTGGCAGGTTCTTTTGACTGAGTATGATATCATTCATGTCACCCAAAAAGCTATAAGAGGGAGTGCTTTAGCTGATCACTTGGCCCACCATCCCCTAAAAGAGTACCAACCAATGTCATTCGAATTTCCTGATGAAAATATTATGATGTTGTCAGAAGAGAAAGATTGTCCTAATAGAACTTGGATTTTGATGTTCGATGGGGCGTCGAATACACTGGGGCATGGGATTGGGGCCATCCTAATCTCACCAGATAACAAGCTTTTCCCATCGTAAAAATCAACCATCATAATGGAATAATGACTGCCAGGAGGCCTTTGACCAAATAAAGCAATACTTGCAATCCCCACCGATCTTGGTTCCCCCAACCCCAGGAAGACCACTCCTGTTGTATTTGACGGTGATAAATGAGTCTATGGGCTCTGTACTGGGGCAACATGATGAGTCTGGGAGAAAAGAGCATGCTATTTACTATTTGAGCAAGAAGTTCACTGAGTGCGAAGCATGATATTCTACTGTGGAACGAACTTGTTGTGCATTAGCATGGGCTGCTCGTCGCCTAAGGCAATACATGTTATCTATACTACTTGGTTGATATCTAAGATGGACCCAATTAAGTACATCTTTGAAAAACCGGCTCTGACGGGAAGAATAGCTCGTTGGCAGGTTCTTTTGACTGAGTATGATATCATTCATGTCACCCAAAAAGCTATAAGAGGGAGTGCTTTAGCTGATCACTTGGCCCACCATCCCCTAAAAGAGTACCAACCAATGTCATTCGAATTTCCTGATGAAAATATTATGATGTTGTCAGAAGAGAAAGATTGTCCTAATAGAACTTGGATTTTGATGTTCGATGGGGCGTCGAATACACTGGGGCATGGGATTGGGGCCATCCTAATCTCACCAGATAACAAGCTTTTCCCATTCACTGCTAGACTTTGTTTTGATTGTACCAATAATATTGCAGAATATGAAGCTTGTGTTTTGGGGATTCAGGCGGCACTTGAAGCAAAGGTGAAATCTCTACAAATATACGGAGATTCTGCCTTGGTGATTCATCAACTGAAAGAAGAATGGGATACTAGAGATGGAAAATTGATTCCTTATCAAGCTCACATCATGGAACTAATCAAAGGGTTTGATGAAGTCTCTTTCCATCATATTCCTCGGGATGATAACCAATTAGCCGATGCTTTAGCCACGTTGGCCTCCATGTTCAACGTAAGTAGGGATTGTGACATGCCCTTCATCGAGATTGAAAGGCGTCTCGAACCTGTATATTGTCATGAGATAGAAGAAGAGCCCGATGGGAAACCATGGTTTCATGACATCAAAAATTATGTTCAAAATCAAGAATATCCCCCTGGTATCTCAGAAAATGATAAAAGAACCCTCAGGCGCCTAGCCATGAATTTCTTTATGACTGGGAATACACTCTATAAGAGAAATTATGATTCTGTTCTCCTTCGTTGCGTAGACGTGACGGAAGCTAACAAAATCATGAAGGATGTTCATGAAGGGCCTTTCGGAACACATGCAAATGGGCTCTCGATGGCAAGAAAAATTCTCAGATCTGGATATTATTGGATGACAATGGAAAATGATTGTCATAACTATGCCAAGAAATGTCACAAGTGTCAAACCTATGCAGATAACATTCATGCACCACCATCTTCTTTGCACGTTCTAACAACGCCTTGGCCTTTTGCTATGTGGGGCATAGATGTTATTGGTCCCATTGAACCAAAAGCATCGAATGGGCATCGCTTTATTTTGGTGGCCATTGATTACTTCACTAAGTGGGTTGAAGCAGCTTCCTACACCAACGTGACTAAAAATGTTGTGGTCAAATTCATCAAGAGAGAATTGATTTGTAGATATGGTTTACCAAATCAGATCATCACTGATAATGGTACAAACCTGAATAATAAAATGATGGATGAACTTTGTGAGGAATTCAAAATCAAACACCTCAATTCATCTCCATACAGACCTAAGATGAATGGAGCAGTGGAAGCTGCTAACAAAAATATAAAGAAAATCATACAAAAGATGGTTGAAACCTACAAAGACTGGAGTGAGTTGCTTCCTTTTGCTTTACATGGGTATCGTACCTCTGTACGAACTTCGACAGGGGCAACACCCTTCTCATTGGTGTATGGTATGGAAGCTGTTTTACCAATAGAAGTGGAAATTCCGTCTTTAAAAGTAATCATGGATGCCAAATTAGAAGAAACTGAATGGGTTCGGTCCCGGTATGATCAATTAAATTTAATTGATGGGAAAAGGTTAACCGCTCTCTGTCATGGGCAGTTATACCGAAAGCGTATGAAGAAGGCATACGAAAAGAAAGTGCGACCTCGTCAATTTCATGAAGGTGATTTGGTACTGAAGAAAATCTTGCCGAATCAAAATGATCACCGAGGCAAATGGAAGCCAAATTATGAAGGACCATTCGTCGTAAAGAGAGCCTTTTCTGGAGGAGCTTTGATTTTGACGAACATGGATGGTGAGGAGTTATCTTTCCCAGTCAATTCAGATGCAGTCAAGAAGTATTATGCTTGAGCGTACTCTAAAGGGATAGGGTAGTCTTTATGTCCTCTAAAAGTTTGGATTAAAAATTATGATATAAACTTGTAATTTTCCCAAGTAAATATATGGAATTCTCAATTTCAGTTCCAATCCTGGTCTTGTCAGGTTTCATTTGCATGCATTTTGTGGAAAATATTAAAAAAAATCATGAAAGGCATATTTTTAATCTCAAACAAGCTTGATACTTCCCAATTACACGGACCTTGGTAATCAGGATATTCCGCTCTGCCATGAGTAATAACAAGTCCCATAAGGATTGTGGTAGTCACCTGGAGGAAACAAGATCTTTGACCTTTGGTTTTCCACTTGACTATTTCTTCCATGCAGGTTTGAGGGTACAACAAGGACAAGCGCTCCCCATGAAGAGTCGAGATCAACAGTTTCAGCCTATCACCTAACTCCAGTCGGGATGGTTTACTAAGATGTGAAAATGCAATCCTTGTATTCACTCGGAACCCACACTAAACCAGAAAAGTCAATCTCAGACACATTCTTCTTGAGCATAAATCTCATATAATTCTCTACCATAAGTCATTATGGTAGAGGTATCTCCCATTAGTCTTACTTCATGTCCAAGCCTAAGGTATCCATTCCTAGGCTACTCAAGATCAAATCAGGGGCATTTCCCCAGTCATTTAGTTTCATGTCAAAGCCTCAGGTATCCATCCCTAGGCTATCTCAATCAAAATCAAATCAGGGGCATCCCCCCAGTCATTTAGTTTCATGTCAAAGCTTCAGGTATCCATCCCTAGGCTATCTCAATCAAAATCAAATCAGGGGCATCCCCCCAGTCATTTAGTTTCATGTCAAAGCTTCAGGTATCCTTCCCTAGGCTATCTCAATCAAAATCAAATCAGGGGCATCTTCCCAGTCATTTAGTTTCATGTCAAGGCTTCAGGTATCCTTCCCTAGGCTATCTCAATCAAAATCATTCAGGGGCATCCCCCTGTCATCTATTTTATGTCGAAGCCTCAGATACCCATTCTTAGGCTCCTCAAAATGTCAAGACAACTTCATATTAACCCCTAGGTTATGCCATTTATCTTCCTGTCATGTTCCAAGTGCCTCTCCTTAAACTGTCTAGCATTGGGACAACACCATTCGGCTATTTACTTCTTGTCAAAAGTTGTCGGGTATTCTTAGTGGTGTTCACGTCTTTACTTTCTTTTCACATCAATAATATGAATATGTCTCATATTCTTTCATGAAAAGAAGTAAAGAGGGGCATCTGTGAACACCTATTTTTGTCCGGTGATATATATTAAAAAGAAAAAAAATTAAAAAAAAAAAGAAAAAAAAGAGGAAAGTCACGGTGGTTTTAGTGGTGGGCCCGGTTTGGTTGGATAATTGGAGAAAATTGGGGAAATTGACATCAAATTTGGACAAATTGAAAAAGTAGAAAAGTGATGTCATTTATGGAGAATCCAATGCCAATTTTCTTCTATAAATAGAAGGTGATATTGAGGCATTTTGGAGGAAGAAGAGAAAAAAGAGGGGAAAGAGTGTTAAATTTTTGTGAGAATTTTTAGAAGTTTGGGTTTTCAAAAATTACTTTGTGTAATCCTAGTTAGGAAAATGAGTGCACAACTCTTGTTTGTCTTAGTATGTGAGTTTTTGTGAGCTAAAATACTGTCCAAGTGTTGTAACCGGTATCCAAATACCTTCAAATTAAGTCCAAACAAAGCCAAAAGCAAAGGAAATCTACACAAAATTGATTTCCCGACTTCCGTTCTAGTTTCTCTATAATTGATCTTGTACCAAGGTATTTTTTATTAATACAAAGTTGTTTATTTATATTTATTTATTCGTCTTATTTAATTGTTATTTATTTTTCTGCACTTTTATTTTTCTTTATTTATATTCAAGTACTTTATTTTCCTGCACTTTATTTTTCTGCAGTTATTTATCTGTTTATTTATTTTTATGCATCTCCATCTTTATTTATTTATTTGTACCTTTATTTTTCCTTATTTATTTTTTTTACACTTTTATTCCTCTTTATTTACTTTTCTGCACTTTTATTATTGTTAATTTATTTTTCTGCACTTTATTTATCCGCACTTTATATTTCTGCAATTATTAGTTCATTTTTTTTATTTTTTACATTTTTATCTTTATTTATTTATTTTTATGCCCTTTTATTTTATTTATTTACTTTCCCGTCCCTTTATTTTTGTTATTTACTTTTCTGCCTATTTATTTTCATGTATTTACTTTTTTACCCTTTATTTTTGTTATTTATATTTCTGCCTCTTTATTTTTATGTATTTACTTTTCTGCCCCTTTATTTTTGTTATTTACATTTCTGCCCCTTTATTTCCATGTATTTGCTTTTTAGCCCCTTTATTTTGATTATTTACATTTCTGCCCCTTTATTTTTGTTATTTACATTTCTGCCCCTTTATTTCCATGTATTTATTTTTTAGCCCCTTTATTTTGGTTATTTACATTTCTGCCTCTTTATTTTTGTTATTTACATCTCTGCCCCTTTATTTTCATGTATTTGTTTTCCTGTCCCTTTATTTTTGTTATTTACTTTTCTGCTGCTTTATTTTTGTTATTTACTTTTCTGTTCCTTTATTTTTTTTATTATTTATTTTTCTGCCCCTTTATTTTATGTATTTATTTTTTTCTGCTCTTTTATTTTTATGTATTTATTGTTATGTCTATTTATTTTTATTTTTATTTTTTTGAACTTTTCATTTATTTTTTTTTACCTTTATTTTTTTATTTTATTATTATTATTTATTCTCTATACTTTTTATTTTTAGTTATTTATCTTTTTGCTTTTATCTTTCTACACTTTCTATTTATTTATTTATGTTTGACCATTTTAATAGTTTATAAATATGTATATATATATACATAATTATCCATTTTTATTATGGTCATGATTTCCTATTATTTTCTCTTAGTAACCTTTTAATAATTAAGAAGAAATTATTTTCATAAAAAAATAAAAAAAATAAGACTAATAAATAGTGTGTTATTTATTCATTCATTTTTCTCTTAAATTTAAGATGAGATTAATTTAGATGAGACATCTTATTAATCTTATTTTCTTAAAAGATAATTAAATAATATTCCGTGTCAATTTTAATTAATTAAGTGTATTATATTTCTTTATCTTCATGTTGATGTGTTTAATTTTATTTTATTTTTTCTCTTATCTTTATTTATTTATTTATTTGTTTTGAACTTTATATTTCTCAATAAAAATCAATTTTTTTACTAGAAAATAAGTAAGACAAGACGTCTTATTGTTTTTTTATCTTTTTATTTTTATGGTCTTTTAATCATTTGTTTTTTTATTTTCTTAGAACTAAAAAACAACAAACTTAGGAGATGTATTTTTTTTACTATCTTTGTTTTATTCATATTTATATATTTTTTTTATTGTGTATATTATTTATGATTGTTTTATGAAGGATGAAATATTTGATAATCATTTTTTAAATTATGCATGATCAATTTGGGTAACCGTTTTTTACGGACAGTGTGGGGTGCTAATACCTTCCCCTCCTGTAATTCGACTCCCGGACTAAACAGAATCTCATTTAAAAAAAAAAAAAAACCAGTGCTATTTAAAGGTTTTCCTAATATTTTCCTTAATAAATATTGGTGGCGACTCCTTGAACCCTTTATTTTTTAGGCTTCTCAAGAGCCTCACTTCAATGCCGTTTCAATTTTCTTTTATTTTGTCTTTAACCAGTCCGCGTCGTGCGCCGGGACCCCGGTCGCGACACTCAGAAAGTTCTAACTGTTTAGCTGCACACATGGATTCTGTAGACCTGTCCTTATAGAACATGTTTTCATTAAATGTGATATTTCTGCTTCTGATAATTTTCTTGTTTTGTTCATCCCAAAACCTGTAGCCATACATATCAGATCCATAGCCAATGAAATAACATATTCTTGCTTTAGGATCAGTTTATCTCTGTTATTAGAGTCTACAAGAATATATGAGACACAACCAAAGACTTTCAAATGTGAAAGGTTTACCTCATTTCCAGACCAACCAATTGATAATCCAAAGGAACTGATGGTCCTCTATTTATGAGGTAGGCTGCTGTGTTTATTGCATCTGCCCAAAACACCTTAGGCAGGCCAGACTGGATCCTCATGCATCTAGCTCTCTCGTTTAGGGTTCTATTCATTCTTTCTGCCACACCATTTTGCTCTGGCTTTCCTGGTATAGTCTTGATCATTCTGATCCCATTTTCTGAACAGAAATCTTTGAATTCCTGGCTATCATACTCTCCACCATTATCAGATTTCAGACTCTTAACCTTTAAACCTGTCTGAGTTTCAACTTCTGTTTTCTATTTTTTGAACACAGAAAACACATCAGATTTATGTTTTAGAAAATAGACCCATACCTTTCTTGTACAGTCATCAATGAAAGTGACATAATAGTGTGAGCCTCCAAGGGATTTTACTGGAGCTGGCCCCCAAACATCTGTATGCACTAGTTCTAGCCTTTCAACTTTGGATGTCTTTCCTGACTTTGAGAAGCTAACCTTTTTCTACTTTCCAAAGATACAATGTTCACAAACACCAACATCAACATGTTTCAAGCTAGATAATTTACCTTTTGACACCATGAGCTTCATTCCTTTTTCACTCATGTGTCCCAGCCTTTGATGCCATAAAGAGGAACTGTTGGCAGCTTCAGTGACTGCTACCATATCCTCATCCGCAACCATGTAGAGAGACCCTCGCTTCTTTCCACGAGCAACAACCAGATTGCCTTTTGTTACCTTCCAAGTTCCATCTCCAAAAGGAGTATGGTGTTCCTCATCATCCAACTGCCCTATAGATATTAAGTTTCTCTTTAAGGTATGGATATGTCTAACATTATGCAATGTCCATAGGGTCCCACCAGAGGTTCTGATATTAATATCACCTCTTCCCACAATGTCAAGAGATTTTTCATCTGCAAGGTAAACCTTCCCAAACTTTCCAGAAACATAGTTAGATAATAGTTCTAAAGAAGGTGTAGTGTGGAATGACGCACCCGAGTCCATAATCCATGAGTCAACAGGACTATCTAAACTGCAAATTAATGCATCTGTAATTTCATCAGTTGCTACGTTTACGGATACATCATCATCATCCTGCTTCTTATTTTTGTTCTTCCTCTTTGAAGCTCTGCATTGATTGGTAAAGTGACCTCTTTTATCACAATTCCAACAAATGATGTCATTCTAGACTTTGGTTTGTCTTTTTCCTCCGGACTTTGATCTGCCTCGGCCTTGATTCTGACCCTTCTGGCTATTCCTTCCTCTGCTTTCAGTATTCAGTGCTGAACCGAAAGAAGAATTGGAAGACTCTCCTGAGTCTCTTCTGTAAACATCTTCGCTTAGGATTAAGTCACGGATGTCATCAAGCTTTAACTTGGTATTTCTGGAAGAGCTGCTAACTGCAGTAACTATTGCACTCCAACTATCCAGTAGAGATGATAGTAGGATCAATGCTTTCACTTCGTCTTCAAAGGTGATATACACTGATGCCAACTGGGCAAGGATTGTATTAAATTCATTAATATGATGAGTTACAGAATTACCTTCACCCATTCTGAGATTAACTAGCCGACGTATCAAATATACTTTGTTGGCTGCTGATGGCTTTTCGTACATGTTTGACAATGACTTCATCAAACTTGCAGTTGTCTTCTCATTTACAATGTTGAACGCAACATTCTTTGATAGTGTCAGTCGGATCACACCAAGAGTCTGCCGGTCTAGCAACTCCCATTCTGCCTGCTTCATGTCGTCTGGCTTCTTCCCTGTTAAGGGTTGATGCAACTTCTTATGATACAAATAGTCCTCTATCTGTATTTTCCAGTATCCGAAGTCTCTGCCATCAAACTTCTCAATCTTCACCTTCCCATCTTCTAGCGCTATTGCCCCTTGTTACTTTCTCTAAACTAAGAAAGCTCCCATTATTTTCTCTAAACTGAGACTCCCTAGGAAAACTAAATCTTTTCTGATGTGGAAGTTCAGACAAGGCTGCAACCACAGAGCATACTAAGATATAACCAAATCTTTTCTGATGTGGAAGTTCAGACAAGGCTGCAACCACAGAGCATACTAAGATATAGGCTCTTGATACCAATTGTTAGGAACAAAAGAAACTAAAAGAAAAAGAGAGAGGGAGAGAAACAACACAAGAATTTTACATGGTTCAGCACACAGTGTATGTACCTACATCCACGCCTACACTAGGAAGTGTTTATATTTTGGTGTGTTTAAAAGCTTTACAAGGTGTTACTTATATAGTAACATAGAAGGCATAAGTCCCTTAAGATTTTTCAATGTGGGACTAATTAAACTACATAGTTTCTAACACAATAAACCCTGGTATTCTTCAGAGAAAGCATCGCTTTTTATTCTGTTCTAGTTGAACTGCTGCATGAAGTTCAACGGAGAACTGCATAGGTCAATGCGGTCCATGGTGGTCATGTGGGAGACTATAAGTCTCTGAAGGCTGAAAATGATTATTGTTGTTGTTGTTCCTGTTATTCCCTTCAGTTTCATATCCTAAAATTAAGTTTGGTTGCATATTGCTCATTGAATTCACCTCAATGTTGAAGCTCATTGAGTGTTTCACTGCTTCCTGCTCCACCAGGGCTATGCATTGGTTTGTGACAAAATTTATAACTTGATGATCTTCAGCCACCTGTTACATAAAATGAGAGAGATAGAGAGAAGAGTTCAATTAGTTATAGATGCTAGCTACCTGATACCTATTTTGAAAGAACATAGCATATGACATGAGAGTAGTTGTTTTGTGATAACAAGCTCAATTAGTCCACCTGGCACCGGAATCAAAACCTGGGTCCCAATTGTTTCCTGCAAAATAAATTAGTGTACTCGGTATATATGCAATTTGCTAAGAAAAAATTGAAATTCTTTTTACATCCCAGAGATGTAATGACAAATTAAAGAAGTAGGATTTAACTTGAGGAAGTTGACTTACTTCCAAAATGTTAGAATCCAAGCTATTGGAATAGTTCATCCAATTGGGTTGGTTGGTTAATAGGGTCTGTGCATGAATCCTGTTTATTGGTTCACTAGGTGAGAGCCCGGAACACCTTGTCTAAATATTTCAATGGCACAATATCAATTCCGTCATAATATTAAGGTTTTTGACTTCATTGCAGGTGTAACTGGACAATAATTTAATAGTGATATCAATGACATGTATGATTTAGTTGGATGATTGTGCAACTACGAAGCACTTCCACTCTCAGGATGCGACCAACATCCCACCCTTCTCTTCCATTATGTATGCTAGATAATTAAATTTTAAAGGAAAAAGAAGGAACCACAAAACTAAGTGAAAGCCCTTGCCTTCCTCTCTCTCTTCCTAATACTAATTTTTTCTGTTTCTAAAGGCAATGATAGGTACTTATTTTATCAGCAAATAAAAATCATTAATATATAAATAAGGGGCACCCCAAGCCAAAAGTACAATATAGAGTTACAACTTATAACAAGGAAAGCAAACAAATTATAGGTTCATTTTCCCAATCAAGTAAAGAGTAACAGAACCTTTCCTAACAAGATTTCACCCAAGTCCATGATCTTATTTTATACAGGTAAACAACAGAATAAAATTAGCAGATTTTCCTTTAAACGGAATTTCACTATACTTCCAACAGTAGGTAATGATAGGTACCTTGTTTAATCTATCTAACTTGGTTAGGTTTTAATGCATTTTCTAACATTTATTAATTTTAAAGGAAAAAGAAGGAACCTTTTGATTTTGGTCTTTAGGGACTAAATTGACTTATTTTACTAAATTAAATTTTTTTAGTATATTTGTGCTCTTTAGTATAGATGTTATGTTTTTTTAGTATATTTTTAAGTTTATAGGGTAAAGGTTATACCCTTAAAATTTTAGGTTTAGAAAACATAATCAAACTATTTCCTAATTATTTTTTGTTGTGTTTATGAGATTTGGGAATCGTTTAGCTAATGATGAGAAGCTCGAAAACATCCCGACTACCGCCCTCTTGGCCGAACCGTCATAGGTAAGGGGAAGTGTTTGAACTCTAAGGTCATTTGAATGATAGCCATGGTAACTGTTACACAATTGAAATAAATTGAAAAGGAAATATACTAGGTGTTATTTAAACAATAAACACAAAAGTACTTATGCAGCATGAATACAATCATTATATAAAGCATTAAAGGGGCAAAAGTAGACACTAACAATAAACTCTAATCTACTGATTCCATGGACAGGCAAATTAAGATTGTGTGTCTCACGGCTCCAAATACTTTTCAAGGGAGAAAACTTCCATTCAGGTGACAATTGAACCAAGCTTTGAACATAACTCCCAGTAACGGCTGATATGAGTTGCTTTGACCACCTTAGTAACACTACTTACCCTGTCCCACAAAAAAGCACAAAGGAAACTGATAATAATAGCCAACACTAGGACATAGATTCCAATAATCAAATTCTATTATCATTATCTCCTTCACTATCAATGAAGAAAATTGGCTGAGTGCATTGCATTTCTTTTCTTCATTTTCTTTCTTCCACCAATTATAAATTTCAGTTATTTCATAACAAATTCAAATTTGTTTAAGGTGTTTTTTTAATCAGATTTATATATTGTGTTTTAATTAATAAATAAATATTATAAAAACAGAATAATTCAATTCATTTTTAGCCGAATTAAATTACATCTAAAAGATATTATAAATAAAATTGTGTCGTTAAATTAGGTAACTGTTAACTAATAAATTAATAATTTTCTACCTAAATTAATCAATTTATTCTGGAGTGCTGATGGAATAAAATTTACGCAAGGCCGGTCACAAAGTGAAATACTTTCCCTTGCGATGGCTGGATGAGCATGTCGCTGTTGGATTTATCTTTTTTCACTATCCCATCAAGTCCCTAATGGACACATAACATACTAATCTTTTTAGAATTAGACCGGTGAAGACACGGTTCAAGTAAATTGTGATCAAATCAGACGTTAGCTATAGTTGAATCCATAGTATTCCATTTAAGCAGTTCACGGTTCAACCGATCAGATCGGCCAAACCGATTTAATTCTGATAACAATCTATATATGTAAACATGAACACGCATCTAATAAACCAGAGTTGCATATCTAACGTTATCCCTTTTTCTGGGTATTCATTGTATAATCTTTATCAATTAATTTAAATTGCCACAAAATTATACGTTAAATTGTAAGTTAATTATCTCCATTGATTAACTTGAAAAATTATTTTATGTTGTTAATTGTGATTAATATTATATTTCTTTCCAAAACCAAAAGTAAAAGTTAGCTAACTTTAAATTAAATAATCCTAAATCTTAGCAGAATAAATTAAATTTTGGGTATAAAATGATGTAATTCTAGTTATTATAACCAGATCAAATCAACTAATCTAACTTATCGAATTGTGAATAGCTAGGTAAACAATATTTATTATTCATTTATTCTTAATTATTTAATCACGATTGTCTTAAACTGACATCTTCACCGATTATTAAATGATACAATCTTTAAAATGTTGATAGAATCATCATGGATGAACAAAGATGCACAATATGATATATCCATGGGAAACATGCTAAGATTAATAGATACACACTGGATAACTAACATTATAACTTATAATTGAAGCATTAAGGTAAACACAAGCACTATATATAGAATGGTAGCAATATAGTCAAGAGGAATACGCTTTTCTAGCTCCATATCAAGAACTTTTTATTACGGTAATGATAATCATAAACATATATACCCCACAATTTCATTTCAGAACTACTATTATTTTAGCATTTTTACACATATTTAAAAAATTATCAAATATATAAGTATTTGAGTTGATATGAATTAAAATACTCTTATTTAATTTTATTGTTTTATTAGTAATAAATAATGTCTCAACTTTTTAAGTTTTTTTCATTAGTCAAATGAAATATAATAAGAGACAGATACATTAATTACAAAAGAACATTAGTTATGAAACAAAAAAAGGTCAAAGCGACAATGGTACTAAAACTGAGGGAATACATCTTAAAATAGTACAATACTAAAATCGTCCTAAAATTTCCATACAAAAGTAGGGAATGACTAACCTTGATTTGTTCGTTCATAATTCAAATCTTTCAAAAGTTGTATTGTTTTAGAGTCTTGGACGTTGAATTTTATTATTAAGTAATGATGAAAAAGAGAGTTTAAGGAATATCTACGTCCATAGAGTTGGATGAAATAAACGCAATGGAATATGAACCTTTAACAACAATATTCCTTAACTAAATCGTTTTAAACCCCTGCTGAGGTCTGACATTTTCTCTTCTGATCAATAGGAGTAAGAGAGTAAACTCTTGGGGATCATGACCACTCTTTACCAATTAAGGTTCTCATTATCACCTAATAAGCCTAAATATGGTTTTCACTTGTCAAGCTCATATCACTTTCTATTAAAAGTTTTAAAAGCTTACCAAATTAGATGTATTAAGAGTGTATACCTATAAGGGAGTCCCTCATTGAATACAATGGAAGGACGTAAACAGTATATAAGTATCAAGAGTATCATTCATAATACCATTAGGATTTATGGTTAAGTGTTTCTTATCTGTAACATCCTAAATTCTTTCTCATTTCACGCGTGTTCTGCACTGTTTTGGAATTCCTTCGTTCTTGGTGAGTAATTTGATGCCCATGGCTTCTATAATTTTATTCTGTGGGTTTCGGAGCCGGATAATAATTAATTAATTCTATAGAATTAGGTAGTTTCAGAGTGACGTATAGCTTGGGGTTCCTTCGGAGGTCGTTGGCGTGAATCGATAAGTCGTTAATTATTAAAATAATTATTGGAAGGTTATTCTAGCTCCGTTTCATGAAATTCAAGTATTAATTAGGTTAATGATAAATTAGGAATTGTTTTGGAAGCGTTTCGGTGTTTGAGGATTGATCGGAGGTGGATAGCATTTATCGTCAAGTTATAACTACCGAATACTAAATATAATGTTAGTTACAAGCTTCGAAGCATGAATTTAATAGCGTTCGGGTTATTAAAAATTAATTATACATGTTTTAGGATTTTTAGAGGCTTCAGATTAGTGATTAGATAACTTTGATAGCGTTTGGATAGCTCAAGGATCTTCTGGGATTTCTTATTCCAGGTAGTGGAAGCTTTTACATTTTAAATGCATGATTTATGGATGGATTAGGGGTATATTGACTTATTGCGGATTATGTATTTGTGAAACATGACGTTTGAAATATTTAGAATGTGAATTGGTAGTGAAATACCCCGGTTTAGGTGATATCTGAGAGATATTATGCCTTGTGATATTTTCCGTCCATAATGTTGTGTTATTTAAATGTATGAGATGCTTGTATTTATGAGATGTTTGATATGAATAAATTGCATGAGATGCTTATCTTGAATAGTTGATATTGAAAAATGTTGAGAGCATATAACATGGGATGCTTATTCATTGAAATGAAATTGATTTATTAATGATAACTGTATGCATGAGATGTTATGAAAGACCTTGAGTAGGACTCAAGGCAAGCCTATTAAGTGGGACTCAGGGCTAGCCTGTAACACTCCCGTTGTCGCTAAGAGTGATTGTGTTATGTGAAAGGGCAAACGGTTTGGTACCGGCAAAATGGCCGGATTAGCTGAGAGCTGAATATATGGCTATGAGCCAATATGTTGCAACACTATATTTGATAATATATGGATCCATGTGATTGCATTCCAGCAAAATGACCGGATTAGCTGAGAGCTGAATATATGGCTATGAGCCAATATGTTGCAACACTATATTTGATAATATATGGATCCATGTGATTGCATTTATATATATATATATATATATATATATATATATATATATATATATATAAGTATATGCATTGGTATATTTTATTGAGAATAACATGAATTGTGATAACCATTGATGTGATATTGTGAATATCCGGGAGAAGTGTATTATGTTGAATATATGTGATGTAGATGAATTGTGTTGAATGGCATTTGATATAATGATTGATTATGATGTTATGTTATGTGTTAGGGAATTGGATAGTTGGATCCGATTCAATAACTGTCATTTAACATGTATCATACTCACACCTATTTCTGTTGTTATATTTCAGTGGATTTGGGTCGCGAGGGCGATTGGTGAGATGCCATTGTGCTTGGGCGAGGAGTATTTGTATATACTTGTATATAGTATTTTGTGGTATAGCCTTGGCCGGCTCCTATTGATATCCATTTTGGTTGATGTATATGTCTGTTAGTGGATTTTAGGTAGCTGGTGGTTTTATTGGAAACCTAGTCACATTTGATTGTACATGATGAGATCATAGATGATGTTATATGAGATTGTGGATAATGGTATATATAATGTTGATGATGTATGGATGCAGCGGCCATGGATGGTCCTGTTTTATTTGTATATGATGCATTAATATCCAGAAATTGTAATTGTGTATTGAATACCATGGATGGATCCATGTGTTATGTTGCATTGTATTAATGACCAGGTGATTGTTGCATTGCATATATGGGCAGGTTATGTAATGAATTGTGTAAGTGTGTTGTGATGATGATGAAAGGATGATGAATGTTATAATTCATGAGTGTTGGAATAGATTATGTTTGCATAGTTTGAAATGATGCATAATGTGAAAATTAGGAATTGGAAGGGTGAATTTGGGATCCGACGGGTTTTTGAACCCTTAGAAGGGACTGTTAGGTTCCCTATATCATTTATGAGTTGTACATGTAGACCTTACCATATTTGAATGCAATTAGATGGGTTTAGTGCATACAAATTGCATATTTTGACCAAAATGTATTTTTATACATAACTTGAGCATATGTCAGAATTTTGGCGAATGGACAATGCCAATAGGTCTAAAGTGGGGAAAACGTGTGACCTGTAAAATTTCATGGCAATCAAACTTGAAACGGGCCATTTAGGTAGTTAGAAGTTGGCCAAAAGGCCTAAAATCCATGACAGCAGCAGCTGTCATGCTGACGCGGCTGACGCGTAGCATCAGGTGTAAAAACAGAGCTGACGCATAGCGTGGGGCTAACACGTAACGTCAGGCCTCTGTTGCTGTTTTGCATATTTCTTTGTTGTTTGTTGTTTTGGGGCATTAGACATGTGGTATGATTGCTCTTTTGGCTCCGTTTGAGTGATTTTGATATTTTCCTAATTAATTGATATTAAATCACTCCCGAAAAATTTTTATTTATATTTTTAATTATTATTTAAAGGTTAGGATGTATCATTATCCAATATAACTCAAGCCCTTAAAAGATAATATTTTATGGTTAAATTTCTCACATTCATAAAAGATGTAAATGACTAATATAACACCTATATTATTAAAATTATAAAGCTAACAGTACGTTAGGGCCTAAAGATTAAAAGTTGCCAACTAATAAGATTAATATTTTCTTTCCCTACTTATAAACAAGAAGTATACATGTGCCACAATTGACAAAAAGTAAGACACAAATAATTTTAATTTAGATATGAAAATCAAAGAATATTATTTCTAGATCTCACAACACTAACATTAGAAACATGTCCTCTTAAGGGTGTTTTAGTTTTTAAAAAATCTTTGATTTGTATATCTTGTTAGGGTGGATTAGGAGATGTTTAAATTTGTTTTTGTTTTTTTGTCTTTACAAGTTTGTTTTCAAAATATGTTTTAAAACAGTTTTGTTTTTTTAATCTGTTTACAATATAATTTTAAAAAACAGTTTTTAAAAATAAAAATTTGGTAGATAAATTTATTCAAAAAGCATTTTTAAATTAAATATTTAGTTGTTTAAATATGTTGTGTTTAAAAATAATATTTATAATTCTAAAGTCTAATAATATTTAAAAGTTTGTTGGAATGAATCTAATTAGTTGTAACAAAATAATTAAATATTAATGAGTTTTATCTAATATTGAAACCTGTTCCTGAAGAGGTTCTTAACTTTTTTAAAAATTAGAGTACAATTTAAAACTGAAAAAATTAAAACTGTATGGTTTTTAAGGAGTAGTGTTAAATTATTTTCAAAATATATTAAAAACTGAAATTATTTTATTGAAACAAGTTTTATTTCTAAATTTATTTTTGAAAACTAAAAATGAAAAACTAGACATTAAGAGTGGTCTTTAGTTTTACTATTTTTTTTTAAAATAGAAAAGATAGCTTACAAACTCAAAATTAAAAATCAATTTTTATGATTTTGAAATATAGTTTTATTAAAAAGAAATAAATTTATATTATTTAAACAAGTTTTATTTTTAAAATTACATTCCAAAAACCATAAACCGGTAGCTATTATGAAAGGAAGCAAGTAATATAGTTTAGAAATTGACATTTGGTCCACAATGATTTTCATGAAAAGGTTGAATTATCCTTTTCGTTGGTTTTGGTCATTTAATACTTAATGGGTTAGTCGATTTTGTCATAATAGGCCACTTACAAACCAAAAACTAGTTGTTCTTTTTTCTGTTTTGGTTACTGTTTTAAATTAAATGATTTTAAATATAGTAATTATTTTTAAAAAAAACTTGAAATTAGTTGTCCAGTTATTGTCCAGTTATTTTTTTAAAAATACTGAAATTAGTTGTCCAGTTACAATATTAGTATATGTCTATGTATTTATTCTTAAAAAAAATTATCTAAAAAATGGTTTGTGAATGATAAAATAAATTACAGTATTTAAATTTGAAACAATTAATATAAAGAAAGAAAGTGGTATAATCAAGAGATAAATTTGTTATAACAATGACAAATATTATCTAAAATCATTCTAATTATTCTAATTAAAGGATAAAGTTGTTATTGAAAACCTAAAATACAAAAATGATAACATTTATTAAAAAAAATAAATATTCTAATTAAAGGATAAAGTTGTTATTGAAAACCCAAAATACAAGGATGATAACATTTAATAAAAAAGAAATTTAAAAGTAAGAGATAATGTTAAAAGAATACCTATGTGTGTATAAATAGGAACTATGTGTACTCAAATCAAACACTTCTTTCTTCTTTGTGATTCTTTCTTTTCTTTTTATTTATCTTTTACTATTTTAATGAATTCTTTCTTATTTTTCAGTGGTTGTTGAGACTCTTTAAAACATTTGAGCAAATGATGAAGAAAGTGAATTCACTAATTGCTGATTGGTTTTTTCAATGAAGCTTTATAAAATCGAGCTTTTTAAAACTGATGCTCAAATGCAATGTGAATAAACATTATATGTTGATTTGTTTTCAGGGTGTTTCATGCATATTTCAAAGATCACCTATTGTAGGTTACTTTGAATAATAGGGTTCCCTTTCCCCTGAAACTCCATCTATTTTCATTTCCTTATGTTGTGCAAGTTTGTTAATTACTTCTCTTTTTGGCATCTAACTCTTTCCTCCAATAAGAAAACTCATAAGTTATTATTATTATTATTATTTTCTTTTCTTGTTCCCTTATGCTTCAGCAACTTGTTTTATATAACTTATCTTTGTGAATAACTAAGAAGCATACCTTTGGATTGTAAAATAGTTTGTTCAAAACTTAACTCTAATCTAGATTTTTTTGATATTTTTAAGTTAAAAAATAAAAGATTAATTATTCTTTAAAATTAATTTACTTCCAACAGATAAGGAGAATTCAATAAAATAAAAGTAGGTTACTTTTTTTAGTTCCTTCCTCTAGTAAGATAAGGAGAGGGACAAAACTGCATAGTGGATATAAATCTTTTTATAATTTTTTTAATTTAGTGGACTTTAAAAGATAAAGTCTATATAATTACAAATAAATAATTTGAAAACTAATAATTGAGATAAGTATAAGAGAATGAAATGTATTTAGTAAAATGCTGAAATTGCGATAACATGCCAAGAAATTCATAACAAATTTGTTAAATTATCACAACTTAATTTTATCTTTTAAATTGTAACTGTTGTATCAGAATGTTTTTTCACAGTGAATTTAGGGGGAAAGGAATTAGATGAATGAGAATATTGTGGAAACAAATAGGGTTGAAATAAGATAAAAAAAATCATGTCTGTTGGATCTGTTGAAAAATTGAAGAGAGAAACAAATATATTTCGTTAATTAAATGATCATTTTAAAAATGTTTTAAAATATATGCAATTAAATTGGTTAAAAAAAACATATAAAACCAAATTGAGATATAAAAATTATAGAGAATATAAATATATTTTAACTTTTTTTTTCAATAAAAACTTAAAAAAGATACACATTTTCTTTCCAAATGGCGCCTTATTTAGCCTAAGTTTCAAAATTTTCCTTAGGCTTCCCAGCAATGAGTGTTGATGGTGCATGGCAAAGTATAATTCAACATTTATGAAAAAACATGTTCCACAACAAAGCTTGTGAGTAGAGAACACATAATGATGAAAAGGTTAATTAAGAAATTGATGGGGGTGATAGGCACCCATTTGGTGATGTTGATCCCTTCCCACTCCATTTTCTGCCATCTCATGAGTCCATCCACTAGACCGGTCCCTTGTAAGCTCTAGTATTGAGTCTCTTACATCTTCAGCCTCAACCATTTCACTGTCCTTTCTCTGTTCAACAATATCCCAAAAACCAAAACAAAAAAATCATTGTCATCCTATATATACATGGAATCCAATTAACCAATTCAATCTATGTACATGTACATGTTTAGCTTCTCTGTTGATTTCCTATAAAATTAACTTGCAATAAAATAAGTAAGGATTCAATGTGTGAATTTGAGAAGCTGAATCTGTACATGTATGCACATGACATGATATCAGTAGTACATAGTGATACACTAGTTTTTCTTTTTCTTTTGAACAGCTTAATGGAAAATTTGATTTAAACATACATAAAAACTAGTAGAATGACAATAACCTATCTTACCTCCACTTTGAAAACATTTGACACAAGGCCTGTGTGCCTGGTTACCATGGCATGCACCACATTCATGCCAAGAGTGTTAAATGCCTCCATCAATTTCACAAACCCACCAGGCCTATGCTCACAGAACACCTTCACAAAGTACTCATTCCCATCTATGACAGCCACTTCCACTTGTGGCTACAATATGCAAATTAATGTAGCACTTAAGAAAAGTATACCACCACACATGCATGTGTAACTAAAAAGAAGGCTATCTATGTATGAAACAAGCAATTAATAAAGCATTAGCATAATAAGGTAGCATAATTGTATAGTTACTTACCTCCATCTGCTGTGTGTGCTTGTCATTGACAGCACCATCTTCCTGCTTTTGTTTTACATCATAACCATTCCCTAATGTCCCTTTACCATGTTCAGCTTTTGGCCCAAGTTCACTTACACCCGTATAATGATTATTAGTGTTATTGCCATTGATGCAGTTGCTTTCAGTTTCAGCTCCTGTGTCTGAGTTTTCCTCAAGCTCATCTTGCAGCTCTTTCACTTGCTTTTGCAAGTCCTTTACAAACTCAATGGCATCTCCGAGAATAGAAGCCCTATCCAGCTTAGAAATATTTGGAACCAAAGAACGAAGGTTATATAACCTTTCATTTAGCTTTTTCCTTCTCCTCCTCTCTGCCACTAGGTTTTTAGATTGGTTCCCTTTCCCATTCCTTCTCCTATACTTTCCCTCTTCCTCTTCTTCATTCTGGTCACTGCAATCTGACATTGAATCTGATCTACCAACAACATGTTTCAACAACTCCTTGTCGTCTTCTTGCTTCTCCAAAGGCTCCACATATTGAGAATCTGTGGTCACCAAGCATTTCTGATAAGCATCATGCTCCTCTTCTGCGGTGGATTTGAGCAAGGAACCTTGGTATTCTTCAGAAAAAACATCGCTTTTTATTCTGTTGTAGTTGAACTGCTGCATGAAGTTCAGTGGAGAACTGCATAGACCAATGCGGTCCATGGTGATGTCATGTGGGAGACTAGAAGTCTCTGAAGGCTGAAAATGATTATTGTTGTTGTTGTTCCTGTTATTCCCTTCATTTTCATCTCCTAAAATTGAGTTTGGTTGCATGTTGCTCATTGAATTCACCTCAATGTTGAAGCTCATTGAGTGGTTCACTGCTTCCTGCTCCACCAGGGCTATGCATTGGTTTGTGACAAAATCTATAACTTGATGATCTTCAGAAACCTGTTACATAAATTGAGAGAGATAGAGAAAAGAGTTCAATGCTTATAGATGCTAGCTACCTGATACCTATTTTGAAAGAACATAGCATATGACATGAGAGTACTTGTTTTGTGACAACAAGCTCAAGTAGTCCACCTGGCACCGGAATCAAAACCTGGGTCCCAATTATTTCCTGCAAAATAAATTAGTGTGCTCAGTATATGTAAAATTTGCTAAGGAAAAACTGAAATTCATTTTACATCCCAGAGATGTAATGACAAATTAAAGTAGGATTTAACTTGAAGAAGTTGACTTACTTCCAAAATGTTTGAATCCAAGCTATTGGAATAGTTCATCCAATTGGGTTGGTTGGTTAATAGGGTCTGTGCATGAATCCTGTTCATTGGTTCACTAGGTGAGAGCCCGGAACACTAGTCTAAATACTTCAATTGCACAATATCAATTTTTCTACTTATGTAAACTTCCACGGGTAAGAAATAACAAAATGGAAAATTTTTACTGGTAATTGTATTAGACTATCGGTTTTTAATACATTAATGTTAAATTTAAATGAATACTTATCATCTTTTGATTTTTTATTCTATACAAGATTTCATAGATAGAAAAACCAATATAATATATATACCACACATTCACATGCATCTAGGTAAGGAATGGAAATACGCATACCCAGAATTGTCTATGGGTATGGAAGTGTTAAGTTGGGAAAGAAGATCACAGGGCTTTGTTCTTGAATGTGGAAACATGGTATCCCTGCATGAAGCCACAGAAGAGACAGGGAATATATGTTCTTCCCCGGCATTTTGATTGCTTTCAGTGCCAGCACAACAGCACCCCAACCACTCAAGGAATCTAAAACAAGCATCATAATTGGACACAGGGAGAGATAGAGAAGAAAAGTAAGAAAGATTAGTTAATTGTGCAGTAAGTGATAACCTTTGGTCTTCACTCAATTTCCAGTGAATACAATAGTCCCATCCATTCAAACCCACAAGGGGTCTTAGTCTCTCAGTTAAGTTCTGCATGATGATGTTCATGTCACCTGCAATAAAAATGCCAATTCATGTTGAGAACCGCTAGCTAGCCGACACAAACCTGGTACAAATCAAAAGTTTGTTTGATATCAAACCAGTACATGTGCCAGGACAAAATTTATGTACAGTTCTTTTGGTTACTATTGTGCCTACATTTGGTGTTGATCCTTATTAGAGAACAACATTAAAAGTAAAAAAAGAAGTGCATATAACTTTTGTCCTTTATTTTATCACGTCGGTCTTATATTTCTTTCAGAGATTAAAAAAGAAAAAGAAAACATATTATCATATCAGATAATGAACTGTATATTCCTTGCACTTTTGAAACAATTGAGGTAGACCTGGCTGATGAAAGTGGACCTCTTTGAGCTCCCAAAGAAAAAGTTGCTATGGCTGTGGCTACTTCCTTTGACTAAAAGCAAGAAAAGCTTTAGCAAAATTGAAGAAACAAAAACTGAAATCCATACAAATTACTATTAGTTGATAGCAACAGTTAACTGAACCGTCATTTCCACCTTATACCGAAAGTCCTAACTCAGCAAAGTGAGACAAGAAACAAAGTTCCTTACATCAATGTCTAGAATGAAATGAAGATGCAAAAGTTTCTTCTTTATTGCATAAGAATATTTTATGTATATATACATATGTTGGAGGGTGGCTGTTAATATGGTAGGTGAAATGCAGAGGGTGAATGAGAGAGAGAGATATGGCATGAAATAATTCTTTTGCCTTGTGTTCTGTTAAGGGAGAGAAACGAGAAAAAAGGAAAAAAAAGGTGAATTGAAAGATATTGATGAGTTGGTGATGATGGGAGGAGCATATTGCATGATCCAAGATGGCGTACAAAACCTTAACTACCTTCCTAAAGTTTTTAATTTGTTTTGGATTACTATATTCTCTCAAACTTCAACTACTCCACTAAACTATCTATTTCTATTCTATATTCTATACTAACCCCAAACGGAAACTGCATATAATAGCTGTATGTACACACCAACGTTACATAAAAAAATAATTAAGGTATAGTTAAAGACGCAATGATGCGTACACAAGAATAAGATCATTTCGCTTCATACATGCCATGCACAAGCGTATAAACCAAATGCTACTTTGAACATAGAGATTGTTAGAAGCTATCAAGGGTATAAGCTTCGTATTCCAAATAAACATATAAGTATTGTCAAATTAATCAAATGTTGTCACGTGTTATGACTTTCTTAGTGACACATGTGTAAATTGAAACTTTTTTACTAGTAAGAGGACCAATTTAAGTAAAAAAATTTTAAAATCAACTTGAACCTTTGAATAAAGTTAAAGGACTAAATAGACATTTTTGCCTAAAAACTATAAAGATCTTGAGAAAAACTATACATTTCAGGAGTGCATCATTTCCTGAATCCAAGTATGTCTAATGATCATGCTTGATAAATTGGTGGTTTAACATTTAGTTAAGAGTGGGAGTATGCAACTCTGTGAATCAAAGTAGGACTTACCTCTCAACCGGATAGACGAAGAGCATGTAACAATGACATAATTTGTAGCAAAGGCAGAATGTGATGGTAGATGGACCTGGCCTAGTTCTAAATTGTCTTTTATAGTACCTAGTTGCATATAATTGTAAAGATGTATAAATTCAAATTTTGACATGGGTTAGTATCCAAACATAGAGCTATGATTTCTGCTTACTTATCTTGTTTAGAACTTGATCTGGTACAAGAAGTATTTATTCAAAAATGAAAGTTTTACTTTTGTGTTTTTTGAAAGATTAAACATGTTTTTTAAAACTTTAAACAAACATAAAATTTAAAATAAGTATTGTGAACACCTATTTCGGTCCGGCCAGTGATTACATCGGATAAACACCATTTGCAATGAATCCCAACCGGTGTGAGGTAGTAGGTGTGACATCGTCTGATGTCTGAGAAGTAACACTGGCCCAAGGCTGAAGGAACACCGGTCTAAGCTGCTGAATGGGACATCGTTTGATGGCCAGATTACATCATCCGGTGTCCAGCAAGAGAACACCGGTCCAGGCTATTGAAGGGAACACATCGGCCTGATTTAAAATCATTTGAACCCGTCCTCATTATCCGGTGTCATGACTCTCATGAACCCAACAACGGGATGGCAAGTCCAGTTGCTTATGCTGTGTGACTTGAAATCGCACATCCAAGCCGATCCTTGAATCCTGGGAGTGGCAGACAGGGGACGAAAATGGAAATAATTAAAAATTCCCCACCAGCCTCTGCTCCCCACAACCCGTTAGTGGCCAGGCTGGCTCCACTGTACGCATGGGTGAGTGGAGGCTTGAGCTGTCCAAGCACTCAGCCAGCACCTTGGACCTCTATAAATGCCTCATCTGAATAGGCACAAAGGGTTGGAAAATTTGGTCATTTTGAGTCGATACTCTGAACACATACTCTCCTGAAAGCTTGCTCCGATCTCCAAAATCTCTTGACCCAAAGCCCTTGAAGTTTGCTCTGGTGTTCAAGGCCAGAATCTTGGTCTCCCGAACCTTATAATTGCTCCAGACCCTAAAGCATCACCAAGACACCGGACCAAACCCAATTTGCAGTGAACTTCTCCATTTCCCAGATACCATCCAGATCCCCTAAATCCCTCATCAACTTCACACCGGCTCTTACACCAAATCCTCATACCGTCCCTTCATTAAATGGTACACCGGCGCTCCATAATTCCACAGCTACACCAGCGCCACTCCGGTTCCTACTGTTCAAGTCCACACCGGTTTTCGGCATCCCCGTCACACCGGTTACATTCTGTTCCTTATTTTCCCTACTTTTCATTATTTTTTTTGTCTGTCAAATTTTATCGTTTTTGTCGAATCTATTTTCTTGCTCAAGTATATCCCGTTGAACTCCGTTTATTCTGCTTTGTAATCGGTAATAACAAAAAGAAACAAATGTTTTGAGTATCCTCTAATCAAGATAGAAGTTGTTTTAGGTCAGTGTCGTATATAAGTACTTCCGTCTACACTACTTCCTTAGGACCTGTGCACGTGCGAAGAACTTCGCCTTGTATGAGTCTTCCCCATGGATATTGTCTACCATCAACCGCATAGTTCTCTTTTCTAAAACCACCACCAAGAACTACGTAACCCTGATTTCTCGGTAACTCGAGAATACGTAGGAGCAGGACTTAACTCCTGTCGGGCCAATCCTTCCTTTTTCATGTTTACGTTTTTTTGTAACTATTCCGTTTTACCACTTCCATGAAAATCAATTTAGACGTGACGTCTTGTTGATTTTCTCCCATTTTGGTTGACCACCATCACGATTCATAAGGAAATGGATACTTAGGACGAGACGTCCCGTTTATCCCCTTCTCGTTTCGGACCCTGTATTTTTGATTAAAGGATGACTAATTTAGACGCGACGTCTTGTTAGCATTCTTCCTTTTCCTTGTTTTATACCGAAGTCGAGGTTAATTTGGACGAGACATCCTGTTGACCTTGCTTCGACACTTCATGTTTGTTCAGTTTGTTCCCTTCATTTTTTTACACAAAGTACAATAATAAAAAGGAAGAAATAAGACATCTTTTGTAAGGCTATTTATGTTGCGCATTTTTAATCTTGGTACTGTTTTTGACAGGTGATATAGGGTGTTAATCCCTTCCCTACTCGTAACCGACTCCCGAACTTAAATCTCACCTTTTTAACCAGTACTTTGTTAAAGTTTTTTCCCAATGTTTTTCCTGTGGATAAAAATGTTGGTGGCGACTCCCTGTTTTGTTTTAACATGTTTCGTTTTTCGAAAGGGTCGGCCACACCCGCCGCGATCCCGGTCGCGACAAGTATTTTTTTAATTAAAAAAACGCGTATCTTTTAAAATCAGTTTAAACAAACAAGCTTTACATCTTTAATCAAATTAATTAATTTCTAAATTAATTAATCCTTCCCAGATATGCTAATCATTTTCTATTGTTTCAAAGTGAAATTTTATTTTTAAAATTCTAGTCTTATTTCTCACGCTAAGATATCCTTGTTAAATTCTACTCATGCCATAGAAAATAATTTTCTAAATATAAAGTAAGTTTCAGAATGAAAATCAGGTGAAAACCAGTAAAACTATGCTCTGACATAACAATTTAAACACTAAAATTGTAATTCAAAACAGAGTTAGAAATCAAAACAACAAAATTTTATCCTATTTATTTTCATGAAAATTCTTTTTTTTCCACTCAAACCCATAAAAACCATTCGTATATCAAAGAGATCAAGAACCTATTTAAGTTAACTCTAAACCAATTCCAAAATCGGATTTTGGTAAAATCAATCATTCTTTGTCGAGTTTTAGTTATAACCAATTCAGATAAATTTTACATAATAAAATTAATTAAAATTATTATTTATATTAATATTATGAAACATTTCATATGTTTATCTAAAGTATTTTTAATTTTATTTATTGTATAAAAAATTTAGATGATTTAGAAATGTATTAAAAAACATATTTAGTATATAAATATTTAATAATATTAAAAAATATTTTTGTTGATATTTAAAATAAAAATAAATCTTTTAAATTTTGTTTATAAAGATCAGAGACAGTACATGTTTCCTCATAAGTACCCATTTGGTTAACAATTGAGGAAAAAACGTTATTAAAATAGAAAAAATCTAATGGTTAATATTAATATTTTATATCGTTCGAAAAAATCAAAACTTCATTTAAGCAACAAATATTTTTCTATTTTTACCAACCTCCATTTACTTTTTTTAAACTTTTAAACAAACATAGGCCAAGGAGAGTATAAACATCCCATAAACCAAACTCAAATGTATGCACTTTTAGGCTTCTTTAACCACATCCCATGTTGTAGGAAATGTCCCTCCCCATCAACTGGTAAAACAGATTGAACCTCAAACCAAACAGCCATAATTCCCACATCAAAGAAAGATGATATATAAGCTATATCACAAAATAAAAAAAATTGCAAAGCTCTTGTTCCAAATTACAAAATAAACCTTTAGTCTCTTCAATGTTCATCATCTTTAACCAAACCATCCTGTTGTAAGATTACTTTATTTTTCCGTAAATGAAGATATCCTTTTTGTTTAAAGTTTAACCGATTTAAGAAATTGTTTATTTTAGATGAACTTTAAGAGAAACTTCCTTGCATATGTAATAATGAGTAAAGAGAGGAATAATTTCTGGGACAAGACTGGAAGCTTTACTACGGCGGGAGCAATTTCGTACTGCAGTTAAAGAAATAAAATTATAGAATTGTGAATATTAATATTTTATACCGTTTAAAACAATTAAAAACTTGTTTAATAGACACCTTTTTTAAACTTTTAAACAAACGTATGTTTCAAAGAAAGTGATATCTAATTAGCTAATTTTGTTATGGCCACATGAAGACGCTAACTATAGACTTTCATGATTTTACGTATGCAACGTCAATGGAAATGTCCCAGCAGCCATTAATTTATATATTTTATTTTTGACTACACTACTTAGCCTTGTACCATTTTGCATTAGAAATAACATGTGGTTATAATTATTAATAATAAGTCCAGGGACGTACACTTATCAATTTCTATCTTTCTTTGCGGCAAAAGGTTTTAAAAGTCAATGAATGTGTTCACATCGTGCCACACCTTCACAGTACAAATCCTTGGTTGTGGTTTCTTTGAAAAAAATAAGATAACACGTGGGGAACAAACCAACAGAACGGTGAAGAAAGAAATTTCTTGATGCAAATAAGTTTTTGTCTTGAGAAAAATAGGTTTTAATAATTGATGTCATCATTCATATTGTTTGAGATAATCAATTTTATTTTATTGTAGGATTAAAAAATCTCTTCCCATAACTTTTGTTTGGCTCAGCAAACGAACAAACAAACAGATTGTAAAATAATAAACTGACAATAAGTTTGTAAATTATTTATCATTAGGGTAACTTCAAGTGATAAAAAGTAAGATTTTATAGATAAAAAATCCTTGTTAAATCTAATATATCATATTTAAACACATAACTTACGACAGAAAAGATTGTCTCCTAATGAAATACCCGTAGAGAATATATATACAGATGATGTATCATATGAGAAATGTTCTCTTATGTGAGAGTGAGATGAATGAATATGGACGTACAACCATACAATGAATGATTAAGATTAATCATGTGAATTTTTTAAAAAGTCATGTAACCTTTTAAGTCATTACGTGACTTTGAAAACTTTTAATTTCAACCATTAATGTATAATTATACGATCAGATTCACTTCTCTCATATTTACTTTTAAAGTCTGATTTTTCAAAACCACACACGTAGTAATATGAATCTTTGGTCTAAGATGTTGGGAATGCAAGTTTTAGTCCCACATTGAATATACATGTGTTAGTAAAGTGGTTTATAAGCATAAGGACCCATGAACCTAATATCTTAAGGTTTTGGGTTGTTGGTGGTGTCCTATGCTTATTGGTTCACTCATTTGACCAATTTTCACATACATATAGTTTACCTACGTACCTTAGAGAGAGCAGGGAATAATTTTTAAAATAAAAGAAATGATAAGAGTATGATAAAAATAGTAATTCTTTTTTGTTGTAAAATTTGTTTAAGGTCGGGTAAGTTTAAGGATGTAACTTAGTCTCTTATTAGATATTTATTTGTTTAAGACGTTATCTTTAAGATTAAACAATCTTGTTTACTACTGATAAAGGTATCATTATCTTTTGTATAATCCAATCACGACATATAAATTTCAAATAATCTAAATATCAATTTCGTTTTCCTATTTCTATTGAATTAAGTCAGTTTATGAAAAACCTTACTTATTAGTATCAAACACAAATTTGTTAAGGATTCAACGCATAATGTATTTTCATTCTAAATTATATATACTGATTTTTTTCCATTGAAAACACATTGAAATTTATGAAGTGAATTAACAACACGTTTTATAAAACATTTTAAATTCTTTAAGAAGTCAAAATCATTTTAAAAAATTGATTAATATTAACCTTTTTTATCAATATAAAAACCATAGTTCGTAGTTATTTGTTAAAAGGTTCAAGCCAGCACTTCCCCCGTTATAGTAAATTAAATAAAGAACACCTTCATACTCCGACGGGTAAATATAATTTAAATAAACCGTGATCAAATTGGAATCGAATTATTATTGAATTAATATATAATGTTAAAAAATTAATTTAAACTAATTACCTAATCAATTTACCGTTTAACTGATTAGACCAATTTAGTTTTGATAACAATAGTTATAATCATGAATTTTGTTGTAGGGATATTCACCATTAATAAGTTTCAAAGTAAATATATATGACTTTATTTTAAATATCTTTTTTTTAATTTATTGTTTCATTTTCAGACTGGTATACACATAACACAGGCATCTATTAGATTTTGTTAGTTGTCTTGTTATCTCTCAAGGTCATGTTGTGCATTTAGTTCCTAAATTTTTTTAAAAAAAAAACACTTAAGCTTTTGTTTGAAGTCTGCATTATCCATGCAAATTCTTGGAAGTGTACGACGGATGCTAATAAGGACTCACAATTTTATGTATCAAATTGTGACTTTACTCCTATAAGAAACATACTTATATGAAAAATTGTTTTTTAGTCCAAACATTTCTTTTTGGTCTTGGTTGGAATGGTAAAGGGGATTGGGCTATGAAGTCGTGAGGAACAAAAATTAATGTCTAAACTTTTTATCTTTATTATGAGTGTTGTTTCCTGAATCAAGAGGGGACCCTATGATACCTTTTTCTCTCTTATTTTAACAAGTATAATAGAAATTCTAATATCTCTTTATCTAATTTTATTTGAAGAGAATACTGTTATAGTTAGGTAAGTCCATTTTTTCATTCTATTGTTGTATAAATGTAATTATAGGAACCTTTTTGTATATTTTAAATGACATTTTTTAGTATTAACTCTAATTCACCTATATTTTGGGGTTTGGCGTTTTGCATACTTGTTATAAACAAGTGTAATTTTAATTTATTATTTTTTATGAAAAATTACATTATTAGATAATTAAAATAAATTAAAAAAACTACAGTTTTAATGTAATATAGTAAAAGAAATTTTTTCAAGATGCATACATTCATGATGAATTAATATTACATAAAAATTACACTGTCATTATTTTAAATTAAATTATAAAAGGTAAAAAAATATAACTAATTCTATATGTTTTAAAAATGAATTAACTCTATTCTTTAATTAGTTAAATTTATTATGATCATCAATAATAAAAAAAATTACGATTGAAAAACTCTATAGATTTAATTATTAATAATTTCATTCATAGATAAGAGTAAGATATAAGTAAAAGTGTAGTTTATAAAATATTTAAATTAAGCAAGGATTAAACGCGATTAATCTTTTTTATTACGTAGGATTCACACTTCTCAATAAGTCTGCATGTTATCAAACTTTGGTTTCATAATTAAAAAAATAGAAGAATGTCTTAAGGATATTCTATAGTGCTGATTTGAAAGTAAGGGTATAATTGTAAATTAAGGATTCTAAAGTTGAAAATTTTCCGTCAATCCATGTCACAAGGAAACGGGAAGTATACTTGATTGTACATATGTCATTTTCACTTCATTATAATAACAATCCTATATACTTGATTTTATCATTATTATTTATTTTTTAAAATAGAATTACTATAACAATTTTTTTTTTAAAATCGTATGTTAAAAAAACTTTTAATAAATCTTACACGTAATATCAGTTTTTCCATCTCAAATATTAATACTATAACTTGTAAAGAATTATGATAGTGGAAATATTTCATTTAGTTGGGTAAGGAAATCTTTAAATGAGTTGGTTCACATCAACTCACTAGTGTATGTAATGAGAGTGTATATATCTTAAAATTTATATTTATGATTAGGGTGTTTACAAATTTGATTGGATCAGATTGGTTTTGAGGTCAAAAATTATCTAATCAAATCAAGAAATTATTGTGCGGTTTGGATTGGATTGGTTAGGATGTACATAAAATTCGTTCCGATCTGATATATCTTACTTTGGATTGGATTGGATTTTCGTTTTTAGAAAATACCTTAAAAAATAAAGCACTTACTATAGAAATCATATATTAATAGTAGTAACAAATAAGTAGCATGATAATTTCAACTGAAAAATCTAAAAATTAATATGATAAATCTAACAACCCGCAAGGCCACATATGACATACTATGTTACTAACAAATGACAGGCATTGTCATTTGAGTCTAAGCTATTTTATTTTTAGAAATTATAGAAATAAATGAAATATATCGGGCTTTTATGTAACAAGTCCAAAGTAGTACTAGTTGTAACATCCTAAGTTTGAAAATTTTAGAAAATAACTCATTAGACTCGGTAACTTGTTCTCCTCATACGCATCGTTGGTAATTTGGACCTAACTTCCTCAAATGATGCTTGATTGGAATGATTTTAGTCTCGTTCACTTCGTTTTGAAGAGATCTTCAATCCCTATTTCTAGTCTCGATTCCAAGTTCCTACACTGGCATGCGAAAATTCAAGGATTTAGTAAATTCATCATAAAACCATGATTATTCACATCTTTATCCTACAGATAGTTCGTTCACAAATTCATAACTCTCTCATATGACCTTCGTTTCTTGCAAACTTGGTGTCAAAATCACCATAACAAAATTATCTACATTTTCTGTGAAGACATCAAGAGCTAGATCTTCCCATATTAGTACAGTTTTGAAGATCTTTGAGGACTCCGGTTCATCACGTCACTATGCTGATAGGTCTCAGAAAAATGGCAAAATCTCCCTCGTCTGATATTCAAATCGCTTCGTTATTTTTGATATAGATCTGTATCGAAAATATATATAATTGTTATGAAGGACACGAAACCCAATTCTCAAAGGAGAATTTTTGGTGAATTTATTTCTAATCGCATACCTGATTCAAAGACGATTAGAGCATTCTGTCGTATTTTGACCATATCTCAGGCTACAGGTATCGGATCATCGCAAATGATATATCAAATCTTAGGGAAAAAGAAGATCTACAAGTTTTGTGTTGGGAATTTTTTGAGATTCAGACCCCATGAATTATTATATATTTATTTTTATCGCCTTTCATTTCCGGTTTCTAAAAATCCTGCACATCTAAAATCATCAGGTAACAATTTAATTTTTCTAGTCAATGATTTCTAATCACACTACCATCTCTTGCCATCTACACAACCAGGTGTCTTCTTTTGACTTCTTCTACCCATTCAGCTGTCCCTCCTTGCACAAGCTGACCACATATCATAAAAAATTCATTCAGCAATTGTCCCATTCCAAGATGTCCCCACCATGATGTATCAATCCACTTAGCTCTCTTTACTCTGCACACTGCTTTCTCTTCCAAATTCAGACTCATTTCCTTTGATTAAACACACTATCTCTTCCTATAAAAATATAATTTCATTACTTCATCACCTGGTGCCAATTTCATTTCTCTTTACATGTTAGTCTCTCTTCTTCTCCTTATTCAAAACCGTAAACCCTTTAAGCTACCTCAAGGTAAGATTTTACAAATTTTTCTCTTGATCTTATTCTTGAAATTCTTGGACCCAAAATTAGTTTTTATTAGAAAAATTAAAGGGGTATTTCCTTGCTGTTTGGAAACCAAAACTAACCATACATGTTAATTATTTTAGGATCGGGAACCATCAACGGCTATCAGCAGATGATCGGAAGCGATTAGCGAAGTTTTGACGGATTTTCTCTTATCCTCTGTCATCAAGAGGTAAGGGGAGTTCCTCTTTGGTTAAATTGTGGCTTAGAATTGTCCTATTATGTTCGTTTAGTATCCGACAATTATAATTTTAAGTTTTGACACGATCCAACAGTCAAATTTTAAGTTATATAATTTTTTTAGGTATTTATGAATAATTTTATTATATTAAAAATAATTATTATCAAATTTTAGAATTTATCAGAATTATTGAAATTATGAAGGTTGGTTATTTAAATGCCACAAATATAATTTTTAAGTAGCGTATAAATTATTAAAATAATTATCGTTAATTTAGAAATTTCTGGCTTTGAAAACCAGAAATCGGCGATTGACTCGGATCGTTCGGGGAGTGTTCGAGTTTTGGAATCAAGGATTCCAGGTAGGGGGAGCATTTATATCTTAAATGTATAGTTTATGAATGGGTTAGGGTATATCGGTATATGTTTGGTTGATTGATTGATGAATTGATATGAATTAATTATGATTTCTATGCTTTGATGTTGTATAATGATATACCCTCGTATGTTAAGCTGTGAGCGTTTAATTTAATAAAAATAAATGTGATGTGTTTTACCCATCCTCATGAATTAAAGAAATGTTGGATATATTTTAAATTGCATGAGATGCAAATGATTGAATGATATGTGAAAAGTATGTGATGCTTGTGTTGACAGAATGTTTGATGTGATCAAATGTATGAGATGTTATATATATAAAAGACCTTGGATGGGACTCAAGGCAAACCTCTTGAGTGAGACTCAGGGTTATCCTGTAATACTGTCATTGTCGCTGAGAGTGATCGTGTTACGTGAGAGGGCAAACAGTTTGGTACCTATAAAACAGCTAAATCAGTTGAGAGTTGAATATGATCGATCAAGGCTGAGAACCTATTATATAAATATAAATATAAATATATATATATATATATTTAATGATGTGAAGCATGATATTAAATTGGATCCATATATATATATATATTGATGGTAAGAGATACCTGATGTTTCATATTGCTGAGGAATTATATTAATTGTTAATGAAATGATTTATATTGAATGACAGCAAATGTGATGAAATATGATATTATATGAAATGCAGATTATGAATTGAATTGAGTAAGGAATAGAATTGGATAGGATGAGATCCAATTCAATAACTGTCATTTAATATATTATGTGTTCACCTGTATTTGTGGATATATTTACAGTGGACTTAGGACGTGACGGAGATTGGTGAGAGGTCACCAAGATCGAGCGTGGAGCACTATATATATATATATATATATATATATATATATATATATATATATATATCTTGTATATAATGTATATAGTAGTTTGTAGTAGCCTTGGTCGGCTCCTATGCATACCTGTTTTGATGTGTGTACATATATGTGTATATATAAATGCTTAGTTGAATAGGTAACTGATGGTTTCAGTTGGAAGCTTAGATTTATATAGAGCATGTACTTGTTGTTGTGGTGGATGATGATGTTAGAGTGTGGAGATCCTAGATGGTCCCACCATATACATGTGATGCTTGATATATCCAGGAAACTGTTGCATTCATAAATGGGTAGGAATTGTTCATGTGTATGGCTGAATTAGAAGGTGCGTGATGATTGAGATAAATTATATATTAGAAGGTTGAGGTAGTGATGATTGTGTTATTGTATGGTCCTAAGACCCTGCTTTAAAACTAAAATTTTATTCGTGAAAAGTTTATATGGGTTATAGGTACTTTGTTTTACATGGTAGTAAAAGAAAATTTTAGATCAATTTGGATTGGATCGGTTCTTGAAGATGGAACTAAAATCCAATTTAATCCATTAAAAAATAACGATTTTTTCGGTTATCGATTTTTTCGGTTCGGTTGAGCGGTTTTTTTGGATTGGATGATGAACACCTCTAAATATGATGGTGGTTTTATATTTATCTGTTCACTTGTTTTGTTAGTTTTCTCTTAATGTGGTTAATTTTTTAGTGGTGTGTCTCTTCTTGGTTTTTACAATTGACATTAAAGCCAATGGTGCAATTTGGTGACCACACTCAAATGAGTATTGAAGGAAAAAAATAGTGGTATCAAAAGTATTTTTAATGTTGTGATGGTCTAAACCTAAGGATTTCAAACCTTACCTTAGGCTTACAACGACTGTTGTCATCAACATCATTCTGACACACTCACAGCTTATTCTTTATCGTGGTATTATAGTTTATGTTTTTAAGGGAAATTTTTGCAACCTTAAATATGATTTTAGACTTTGGAAAAGTTTAGAACTAGGATCAAGCCATTAAGAATTTTTTAAAAGATTTAACCCATGAAATAATTTATTTATAAGGGTGAAGTTCTATCGTTAACTTTTCGTCAATTAAATGCTAAGGTGGTTAGTAGTTAGTCACCTCAACATTGACATATGTAATGTTTTTTTAATTTAAATATAAAATTAACCCCTAAAAAATTTTAAATTACGATTAATCTCCTAATAATTTATTTAAAAGGTTTAACCCTTGAAATCTTTTTTTTGTTAAGATTAAGCCACATTGTTAATTTTCCTTCAATTAAGTATTATTTAGCATTGACATGGGTATTTCTTTAATTTTTTTAAAAACAAATTGTCAATTAAATCTTAATCATTTTTTTTCTTCTTTCCCATTTTTATTAGTCTTTCCTTCTTCTTTTTGCCGCCTATATCTGTCCTATTCTTTATCTTTTTTTCCCTTACACTCCTAGTTCCCCAATTTGCCTCATGGTTCATTTGGTAGTGTCATCGATACAATGTAGGTGATGTAAATGTAGGCTTGTTACAACATCAAAGAAGAACTTCATGATGGAAGAGGTGATGGTTGGTTCTAACGTTGTTAGGCTCAGAGCGGAGGCTCGATCAAAGACACACTTTCATGGTTTGGTTACATCTAAGTCTACTACCTTCATATCAAATATGATTCTAGACTCAAGGAACTACAATGAACTTGTGTTTGCATCACCTATATTGTGTTGATGACACCACCAAATAAACCATGAGACATAAGGAAAATGGTGAGACAAGTGAAGGGAGACGAAAAAGAAGAAGAATAAAGCAGAGATAAGAAACACAAAGAAGAATAAGACTAATAGAAAAATGATTGAAGAAGAAGGGAATGAATAAACTTAAGTAATAATTTTTTTAAAAAAATTGAATAAATACACACGATAATGATGAGTCACTACTTAACTGACGAAAAATTAACAACAAAACTTAGTCTTAACAAAAAAATTTCTAGAGCCAAACCTTCAAAAATTTCTTAGGGGGTTGATCCTAATTTTAAACTTTGTTAGATGTTAATTTTACATCTAAGAAAAATGACACATGTCAGTGCTGGAGTGACTCACATAAGCCACTTCAACATTTAATGGATGAAAAGTTAAGATGGAACTCAATCATTACAAAAAATACAGTTCAACGGCTAAATCTTTCAAAAAGATTTCTTAAAGGGCGATCCTAATTTAAAATTTTTTAAAGGGCTAATTTTATATGTAAGTCGTCATATATCTTAGTCAATTATTGATTTTAACATAAATGTAAGATTGGAGACCCAAAACATGAAAGTTTTATTTGAATTGATGTATTATTATAAGTTCTAAAAGACAATAATAGTTTTGTATACACATGATCCAGTCTCAATATCGGCCCTTGGACAGAAAGGTAATTTGACCAAAAAGTCATCATGCAAGACTGGCATTGTTGAAAGTATTAAAGTTTATCACTGGCTCCCAACATCGCGTGTGAGACTCATGACATGATCCTGGGGTGAGCTATTCTCTCAACACCAGATAGTCAGAGTTAACTTATATAATCTCGTGTTGGAAAAATAACCTGCAAAGTGACTTATGGAAAGGAGCAGCTGGTAGGTAAGGTCACCGTTGCGTGTTAGTCTTTCTGTAAATGATCAGAATCACGCTGACACCTTGTATGGTAAGTCCACTTACTCAAAACGACTCTTCCGATACCTCTATGTATAAATACTCCCACACAAAGAATGAAAGGTATACTTTATATACTTGAACTTACGTTTTAGCTATAATATTCTTCTTGAATATTCACTGACTTGAGCGTCAGAGTGTTCTTACAGGTAACACCCCTTTTGCCCCCTAACATGTAAGGCCAGTGATTTGGTATGAGAAATCACTTTAAGACCTTTATTTCCTCACTAGAATGGAGATTATAATACCAGATTCCCACTAGACCGGTGTAAAATTCGAGAGAATAATACACTTTAAGGACTGGTCTCCAAGCTGACATTCACACCCTGACCACGACTAGTTCAACACATATTAAGAATAATAATTAAAAGTAATTATTTGAAATAATGCAATCAAATATTTGATGTAGTATCTTAAAATACCCCTAATGTCATTTATTACAAAAAAAAACCCCTAATGTCATTTATTATAAAAAAAATCAATAGTCTTGAGAATGTATATAAAAAAGACATATTTAATAGACAAACATTTAATTACATTGAAAAAATATAATTTTGATTATATTTTATAACCAAACAATTCCGCTAAAATATCATTGAAAAATGTTAATATATAATATATATGAATTTAAAAACAGTAGATTGTTTATTATTAAAAACAATACATTTAAATATTAGTTGGATTTTAACAACTTTTTATATTTTTATATTTAAGTATATCTAACTGAAAAATAAAAAATGTATTTACATTTAATGATCTATACGAAACGTTTGTTCCATTAAATAACATAATAGTAATATATTATTAAATATAATATAATTATTTTATTGCAACTTCCCATTGAATTTAAATTAAATTAGATTTAGTTGAATTCTCTAGATGAATCGAATTTTAAAATATTAAGTCTAATACTTAACGGTTTCTGTCAATAACAAGGAGCGGTTGTTGTGACATCATCGACTTTCTTATCTAAATATATTTAACAAATAATTAATTAATGTATTTAAGGAATTTTTTTTATTGAATGGATAATAAAACGAGGGTGTTAATTCTGTAATTTAGGAAAATAATTAAAAATCAAAATGTAAAATTTTAATTAAAATATCATTAATATTCATACGCATTTATTTTTAAGTTATTCCCTTTTTATAAATAGGAGGGAAAAAAACTGGATTTCTAAATAATTCTGAAAAAGATTAGTTAGTACTTCTATTTCTCTTTTTAGGTTCTTTTAATTCGTATTATAAAAACATTGTGTAAGAAAATAAAAATGAAAATTTTCTATTGAAAATTATATAGGAACAATTTGAAAATTAATGTAAAAGGTTTTAATTATATTTTTAAATAAGTTTTTTTCATTTCTGTTCCCTTAACCAATATCTTTAAATTGGTATTTCATACATGAATTTGTTTTTAATTTTTTTTAAATGCCTTTAATGTTACCGCATTGGTAAAGATTTGTTTTGGTGACGTAATTTAAATTAATTATAATATATATAACTTTAATTTAACGTATTAATTAGAAAATTGAACACCGGTATTATAATATGTACTTGCTGCGCGTGAATTTCTAGATGTTTCATGTTTGACAAATTTGTATCGCTAAAATTGTGGGTTATAAAATGGTCCCTTTTTGTGGATTACTACTGCTCCTTGGTATCTACAAATATCCTAAGAAGGGATTAATATAAGGCACGTTTAGTTCTCTATTCGGGTTGATTAAAACAAAAATCTTAGGTAAATAAAATTTTGATTGTCTTGAATGATATTATTATAACTTCGTTTCTTGAATTGCATATTGAATGAACACTAAAATGTTTGGTTCGTTCTAATTTCTCCGTTTCCTTCCGTTTGGTCCTCTGTTTCCCCAAAAGCGACTGAGAGTTCCTTTTAGCCAACGGAGAAAATCTCCGTTGGCCTCCGTTCTATGTACTGCACCAAACATCTCGAATAATTCTTATGTTTGTAAGTGTTTTTACCCGGAATGAGAGGGTCTTTCATCACCCCTTTGTAATCTTAGGAGATTATTATTATCTAATGAATGTTATGTCAAAATTAACACCCCTTTATTCATGTATAAACAAGACATCAAAATCCTTGTAATGTAAGTAACATTTTGAGAAATAAATCCTATTTTTTTAAAGTAATTTTCTAAAGTTTGGTATTTTATACCAATTGAATATTAATTTGACCAACGAAAAAAACATAATAGTTTGACGAAGTTTTAACGGTCTCAAATAACATGAAAATCAATATTAACTATCATATTTTTCTTATTTTTACAATTTCATTTTCCTAATTAATTATCAAACACACACCTAATAAATTTGTCTTTTTTATCATGACATTAAAGAGATCTATGCCCTTAGATTTTATTCATGGCCATGTTTCATTAAATAGCAAAAAAAAACCCTCTGGTTTTCTCACGTCTACTGAGGCTGATTTTATTTTCAATGTGGTTTTGTTGATATTCCATATAGTTAGATCTATGCCGTTCACTAATTTTTTATATTAAACCAACGATCCTTACTGCATCATCGAATAAAGGGACCACTAACGGTCCCAAAATTTAAGGAGCATCGTAAGTTGAAATTTTCTAATGTTTCCCGTAGCCAGCGTTCAAAAGTTGTTTCTCATTTCATTGCTTCCGTCCTCTTTCTTCACTTCATTTATTTTAATCCTCATTTTTTTAATGTTTTAATGTTCCATTTGGTCAAAGAGTTTCAAAAGGTCACCTATACCGAAAAACTTCAAAGTTTCAAAAGGTCGCAAAATTCTAATGTCACACCCGCATGGTCAAAATTCCAACGCTTCCCCTTATTTTCCATTCATTGATTGCTTGTTGCACCCAAAAAAAATTAAAAACAGTTCTTTCAACAAATCAGACACTGTTTGATTTGGAATTTGGGTCACCACCTACTCCTTCCACTTTGCTACAACAACAACAACAACAACATCGTCTTTGTCTTCCTAGGTTGCTGCTTTTTGAATCCTTTTCTATGTTGAATTTTCCTTATTCTGTGTCTTCCTTCTTTCTGGGTTTTCTGTTTCATGGGTGTCTCCTTTTGCTGTATGTCTTTCCTTTTGCGCTCTTCAGTTTGTTTCAGACACTCAAAGATCAACTCTTTATGAGCTGCGAGTGTTGTTTGATTTGTGTGATCACGTTTGTGTTCTAATTTTTATTCCATGTATGTTTTGAAAAGATATATGCATTGAAAAATAAAACCTTTTCTGCTCTATTGCCCTTTTTGTTTTTTCTGTATAGAAAAAAAGTGAAATACTGTTTCTTTTTTCCTTTTCTCCTGGAAGGTGATGATGGGTTGGTTGGATAGCCATGGATGGGATGGGGGGTTAAAAAAATCATTTTTTTTATGTCTTGCTTTGCATAAGGATTTTTGTGTTATTACCCTTTTTGTATTTGCAAGAATTTTCATGTCATATATATATATCAGACACACACATATGCATTTGTTGTTTAATTTGAGTTTGGTTGTTGGATGCAACAGTCACAGTTAGGTTGGTTGGAATCACAAGTGAGGCAGGGGACACTCAGAAAGAGATGGCTCAAAACGCAAGAGTTATGTCAAACTGTGTTTATGCTCCTAATCCCTACCATGAATGCACCGAGGCTTGCTTGCAAAAGATCAAGGAAACCAAGCCAACTAAGAATAAAAAGAGCTCTGGTAAGTTCTGTTTACTCCTATTTTCTAATAAGCCCATATAAATGCACTTTATCTATTTATACAGTAATTATAATTTGTTAAGTGAAGTAAAACACCAATTTCTTTATTCTTAGTGGCATTTTCTAAAAACTTATTTCAGTTTCTTTTTCCCCTGGATTTCAATTACAAATGAGTATCAACTGAGAATAATTCAATAAGATTCGGCTTATGGATTTGTTTTGAATTTTTTTTTTAAATCACTTGTATAGTGCTATTATCAAGTATAACTACTCACAGCTATATGTAGCTGTTCTGTTTGTTGTTGTGTTTGTGTTTGTTTTCACTTCGCCCTGTATTCATGTCTGTGGTTTTTATTCTCCTTTGTTTGAAATTGCTGATTGATGAAGATTTTATGAATATTTCGTAATTGATATGAAACAATAATAAATTTGAGTAATCTATTTAGGAGTGCCTAGCTACCATTATCTGAAACACTAGTAAGTTCTGTCTTGTTTTTCTTTTTCCCCAAAAGGTTATCGCAGAAGTGTTACAGATGGTGAACTTGGCAAAAAGATGAATGAAGATAAACACACACATTCAGGTTGTCCTAAAGCATCTAATCCTTACCATGTCTGTGATGAATATTGCCACAAAAGAATGTCTGGAGCTGATTCAGGTTTCCCTTCTTTTTTATCTGCTATTTAAGAACATCGGTGACAATCTTTCCCGCTGTTTTGATCTTCTCCATCGGTTATCCAGCATATCTTCATGTTGTGAATTTCTTAGTTCACATGGAATTTTAAAGCAAGATTTCTCTTTTCACTTTATACAATTGACTTCTACAAAAAAAAGTAAAGAAGATAAAAAAATCCTATCACATTCCTCCCAGACAAAAAACTACTGGTCTGGAAGAGTGTGATTCATCCCGAAGGGAAACCTGAGAAATATTTCTAGTTCCACTTCAGTAGTGAGTGTCATTGGCAATGAAAAAAATAACTGTGATCTCATTTTATTCAATTCAGTTTTGATACAGGTTGTAAACAAATGATATATAAATTGCACGCTGTTATGACTTTGTCTGTGAACATTTCATGATAACCGTTACATCTTATAAAATGAAAGCACTGGAATTTGAACCTAAGATTTCATGCAAACTACCGGAACTCTCTGCCACTAGGTTGATTCTAGTGAATTTAATGGTTTCATCTTCTTTTGGCCAAACATTTTATTGTCCATCTTAAAAATCCTCACTATCACTGTAATTGGTCTGCCAAGTTCACAAATAAATATATAGTCAATGTCCATTCATGTATAAATAGTTCACAGGTAAATGTTTCTAAATATAATCCTCTCAAATTGCAGGTGCCGTAAGCTTTGGCAGGAAAAAAAAGGTAGGTTCTAAGCCAGAACTCCCGGTTCTTGACAGTGTTCCAGCCTCAAAAATTGGAGCCATTTATCTCTCTGATGCTTCTTCACCATTATCAAATTATTCTGAAAACAAAAAGGAGGAGCCAAAAAGCAATGTGCTAATACCAGTCTCTGGAGAATTACGTGTCCTCCCAAATGTCATGGTAGTTAGTGGCTTTAGTGGCATCTCTTATCTCACACTATCTTCTTTTGTTTTCTTGGTCAACCCCCTCTTTCTAATTAGAAGATAATTATTGAAATTTTGGGCTAATACAAACATATCCAATGAGCATGTGGCTGACTTGTCTCTTGTCCTTGTTTGTTTCAAAGGATAAGGATACCAATAACAAGGTTCAATCAAAGGATGTTGCTGATCATGTTGCCGGCCCCATAAGAACAAAGCAAGATGTGGACAAAAATGCTTCACCTAAAGTTGTTCCAATCACCTCTGTTGATGACACAGGAAGCCTTACTAAATCAGGTGGTGGGTCCATGGACTTTTGTTTCTCTGGTGGTCTCCATGACAATGAAGACAGCGATGGAGGGGAGACTGGGTCTGTGGTTTCTGAATCCCGTGTTCCCGTTGGACGGTACCATGTGAAAGAAAGCTTTGCTCCCATTTTGATGTCCATCTTTGAAAAATATGGTGACATAGGAGCAAGCTGCCACTTGGAATCAGTTGTCATGCGGTCATACTACATAGAATGTGTGTGTTTTGTGGTGCAAGAGTTAACATCCACTCCAATAGTGCAACTAACAAGGTCCAAAGTCAAGGAATTGTTGGCCATTCTGAAGGATGTGGAATCTGCTCAACTTCGTGTGGCATGGTTGCGCAGCATAGTTGATGAGATCGCTGAAAACGTCGAGCTCATCAACGAGCACCATGCCGTGGAGGTGGCAAAGGCCAACTCTGATCGCGAAATGGAATCATTGAGGAAAGAGCTAGAATCAAAACTGGAAACCTTGGCTCAGAAAGAACAAGAGGTGAGTGATATTAAAACAAGGATTGAAGAGATCAGGGAGCGGTTGAGCGAGCTTGAGGTGAAGTCTTCTGATTTGGACAAGAACATGTTGTCTATCAAGTCCAAAGTTGATAATTTGGATAGCAAATCATTGCTAGAAGATCTACTGTAATGAAATGCTTAGCTTATTAGTATTTGAATTGCGCCCTTAGTATTATGGTAAAGCTTAGTTAGCCAGTAGAATGTGCTTTGGAATAAACTCGTGAAGCTATATTGCACACACATAGATATGCACCTTAAACTGTACTTCAATTTTTTTATTTACATCCAATTGTTATTATCCCAACAACGTTGTTTTGAACTTTGAAGCCATTGCGGTCGTTATAAAGAATTTCGTTTATGAGCATATTCATGACACGGATGGAAAACTGAAAAAACATTCTCAAGAGTTGGTTTCATAGTTTTGGACAACTTGAAACTGAGTTATTTGAGCTAAGCTAAGGTAAATTCTAAAACATTTTGAAATCTTACATGTGTTTAGATTTATAAAAACCTCATTTTTCATTCATGAATGAGTGCCGATAAGAAATTCAAAGGTTAATATTAATTCATGCTGTTTGTGATAGTTAAAGTTTCATTTGACCGTAAGATTTAAAGTTTCATTTGATCGTATGATTTTTTTTTATTTGACTAATTAAACGGGAAACCAAACGGGCTCTTAGTATCCGTTTATGAATCAATTGTAAAAATAAAAAATTTAATTAATAAAGTTAAATTTTTGTTGAGATAACAAATTTTTTTTTACTCAATTCTCATTTGGTTTCCATAACCACCAACCAAATGCACACTCAATTTGCTTTCAGTGGCTCAACGTCTGAGCAACTAATCATCAGATTGGTTAAATAAATTTATTAAATACTAACCAAATAACTTACTAAAGTAGATTTACATATTTGGTGGTTAATTTTATGAAAGTGATATTTTTGGGCTTCAGGGGAATTATAAATTCTTAAAAAACGTTTATTCTGAAAAGCAGTAAAGACATGTCATATTATTATGGGAATTGTTAATTTACAAGAGGTCAATGTTTATTCATTCACATAGTAACATTACCTAAACCCCATTAAATTAAATATTATGGAAAGATTAACTATTTTGGTGGAGATTTAAAAGTCGATATATCTCTTAATAAAAATTAGAAATATATTTCAGATTGTGGTCAATTTGTTAAGGTGAAAATGAATTCATTATGATGAAGCCAAAGCAACATCATTTGCTTGGAGAGATTCACAACCAGATGCGTGTGATTCCACCCATTATCTCTCCTTCTCAACAAAAGTAAGTTTAGATAAAATAAAAAATAAAAAAATCAGGTGGTGCAACTTTACTTATTCTTTAGCACTATGAAATTTTTTAACCAAATAATTAACAATTTATATGTTTAAGTGTAAATATCTTAATTTTAAATATATTAAAATTTCAAAGTTTAATATTTTAATTTACATTTTATCTGGGATATATAAAATAAATATAAAACAATTAACATATTTTATTTTTCAATTCATCATAAAAGAAATGTTATTGTTGTAGGATAACCCCTATTTTTGAATAAAAAACGATAACATAATTAAATATTATTTATTTATTTATTATACCTAATATTGAATTTTTAAATTATCCTCAAATAAATTAAATACTTTATTTTTGATAGACCACTCAATGATTATGTTCGAGTGAAACTAAAAAATATCATATATATTATTATATATCAAACTTTATATAAATATAAATTTTTAGAATGAAAATTCGTGTATCGAACGAGTTATATTAAAAAATTAATATTTAATTAGGGTAAAGTGACAAAAAAAATTTATGGTAAAAGTATTTTTTATGAGTGTTGATCATTCGATCGAATTTGAAATGAATAAAACCGTTCAATAGTCTAAAATAATTAAAAATCGATCAAATTAAAAACGTAAAAACATATTATGTGTGGTTCAGATTCTACCTATGAAAACGAACGGAACCCAACTAAATATAGTCTTTAATATATTAATGACTTAAAACTTAAAGTGAGACTTAAAAGATTATAGATTTATCGTAGTAAATTTTTTTAAAGGTGGTTTTATTTTTAAAATAGTTATTTTTAATTTTATTGTATTAAAATTATATATCTTCTAATTTTTTTTTGTAAAAAAATAATTAACATAAAAAGAAAAGAAAACTGATTCAATCTAACTTTCATTTAATGGGATCAAATATTAATATTATTCATTTCAAATGATTGAAACTGTAAGTTAATAATATAATTATATCTTCCGATATTTTATCTAAAAATTAAATTGACGGGGTTATCACATTATCGGAGAGGGAGCGCTAACACAAACCCTAATCCCCCAAAAGAATAAAATCAGATACCAATCTCTTGGCTACGAGATTGGATTCCCATCGATCAAATACCCAAATCCGAACCCGATTCCCACTTCCATCATTTCTTTGTTACTGGTATCGTCTCTTTCTCCTTCTCTCTTCTTATTCTTTGTTTTTGCTTCAGTGTAATTCTTTTGCTTTCAATTTCAACTTCTACATACGGAACCTGCTTTCAATATTCGAAATTGAGCTATGCTTCAAAGCTTTAATTGATAAGGGTTTTTGTGTTCCTGTAACTGTTTGCTTTGCCGAAACGCAACAGGTCATTATTCTCCAGGGCACGGTTTCTTTGCACAATAACATGACTGATGAACGAGCAGTGCACCCCGATTGCCGGAATGCCAGCAATCCTTTTCATGAATGTAGTGATTACTGCTTCAGAGTAATAGCTGAAGCCAAAATCAGGATGCAAGAACATGAATCAGGTTAGTTTTTCAATTGCAATCTCTTCTTTTAAGTGATGCAAATCTTGTAGTTTGATCATGTAATTGAATAGTTATCTGTTGATTTGATTATGCTTGCAATTAACTTTTGACCCATAAAAGGTCAGTGTGTTTAAGTAAGTTGATAAATGATAACTCTATCCTGCTGGAAATGTTCTTTTCAATTTTTAAACTTCAATCATACGTCTTAAGGTTACAGAACTTTTATTTAATTATTGTTATATTGATGTTTGAATTTTTTCTTTGATAAAATAATTCATTGTATTTCTTGGTTATATGCTGCTAAGTTTATGTTCGTATCCACTACCTTTTTGTATATCTGTCAGAAGTTGCACAAGCTCATGGGGGAAGTGGCAGTAAGCAAGCCATCCAAGAAGAATCACATCCTGATGACTCTGAGGAAATACAAGATGACAGGCCCAATCTTGTAGAAAACTCTGACAGTGACCCTGACCAGCCTCCTGCAGAGCAAGTGGAGGAAGTAGACTACACAAAACTCTCCACGAGACAGAAAAAATGGATGGAGTTGAGAGCCAAGATGGTAAGCTAGTTAAAAAAAAACCCCTGTTTTGTTACCTCATTTATTTATTTGAAGAAAACCCGAGATAGTTCCTCTGTTTCTCTGGCAGCAAGAGGCAAAAAAGCGTAATCAAGTTGAAATAGCTGCTGAAAAGAAGAGGATGGAAGCTCCAACTGAGTCTAGGGGTGTTTCTAAACAGAAGTGGTTTGAGGATAGGAAGAAAAAGATTGGAAAACTCCTTGATGCAAATGGATTGGATATGACAAAGGCATATATGCTTGACACACAAGAGGCAGCAGAAGGAAAATACAAGAAATGGGAGAAGGATCCTGCTCCTTTTGGGTGGGATGGTAGGTTTATACTTATCCAACAATGTTATTGTGCAATCAGTTTCTTGCTTTCTTACTTTTCTTGCTGGCATGGTTATTTATTTTCTTGCATGTCTATGCGTACATATGTAGAATGTAGCTATTTACTTGCGTGTGTAAGATTCAATGTATTTCTCAAAAAATAAAGACTTTTAAGCCCTATGAGTCTTAAAGCTTATGCTTTGGTTAATTTGTTAACTGAAGAGTTTGATTTCTTTTCCATTTAAGGATATTCCTAGATGAACTAAAGATGTTTGCATGATATGTGAATGTGTCTCTGGTTTGGAATTTACAGAGTTTTTATTTTAGAAATGTTTTGTTACCAAAATGTTGGTGGAAAAAGTCTCAGTTGTTATTGCTTTTATGTTAATAACATGTTTGGAGTGTGTAATTGACTGCAAGACCCTAAAGAACTTTTGTGTTGTAAGGTTGTGACCGAAGCTAATATTATTTTGTTTTATCAGTTTTTAATCAGAAGACATTATACAATGCATACAAAAAGAGGACCAAGAAAATTGAAGTTGATGTAGAAGAATATAATAGAATGAAAGAAGCTGATCCAGAGTTCTACCGTGAAGCTTCAAGTCTCCAGTATGGAAAGGTATACTACCTTAACATTAGTTATCCATCCCTTTCAATATATGCACTGCATGTGATATTCAGGTGATTGAGTTGTCTTTGCTTTCATTGTAGGCACCCAAAATCTCCGAGGATAAGATTGACAGGATGGTACAGGAGTTAAAGGATAGGGATGAGAAGCGCAAGTCATTTAGCAGGAGAAGACGGTTTCACGAAGAGAAAGACATTGACTCAATCAACGACCGGAATGAACATTTCAATAAGAAGATCGAGCGTGCCTTTGGTAAATACACACTGGAGATTAAAAATAATCTCGAGCGAGGAACCGCATTACCTGACTGACGGACTTGCTTATGTAGTGATGTTCTATTATTGTGGTATTCTTCTAATACCTATAAATTTCACTGATGAATTGAAGTTTTTGGGGTGCTTTTCAATCATGTAATATTATAGACTAACATTTTGCAATGCGCATATGGAACATTGTGGAGTCATTTTGAACTTCAAATACTAAATGCTTGCTCTGTACATGGGTTCTTCCTAGTAGCACTCTTCCCACAATCATCACATAGATATGAGATCTTACGCTTGCGGAAATAATTTGTTATACCTTTCCATTGTGCTAGTAAACATAGTACCTCTTATGATAATATCTAGTGTGTGATACCACACGCTTAATCAGATAAAGAAAAGAAGTCACACCCTTGTATATATTATTCAGCTATTGATGGTCTGTCATATGGAAGGGTGCACTGAATCACATTGACGAACCATTGAGTCATTACTTTAGACTTTAGAGTGCTTGTTAGGACTAAAATAACCCACAGGGCCAAAAGGTCCATACACGAGAAAGCCCATATGGGGTCAAAAGGTCCACAAACCTTTGTGGGTTAGGGCTAACCCATGGATCTTGAATTTTTTAAAAATTAATTTAATCCTAAACTAAGTTTGCTCACTTCATGGCTTGTTATTATAGTTAGTAAAATAGTTTAGTTTGATTGGACTAACGTGAACTCACCTGGTAAATCTTGAGCTTTAGCTCGACCTGAAAAAGGTAGGAACAGATGCATGTTAACCCAACCGAGCCCAGACAACCTATACTGATTTTTCTTCATGAAATTTTGAACATATATTCATACATGAATATTCAATATTTTAAGTTACGTGAACAATAAAAAATATCATTTATCATCATTTATCTTTTAAACTTGACATTTGAATCTAATAGTTAATATAAATTTTCTTAATTTTTTATTATAACATTTTTTTCTGATAAGAGTTATTTCATATATGAGAACAAAATATAATAAAAAATGAGAATCCTTGTTTATGATCCTTAGATCAAATTAAGGAATCAAATTAGTTTAAATTAAAGATTCTAACACAGTACCATTAGCTCCCCAAAATTAAATTAAATTATACTTCTTTACCCAAAATTAAAAAGAAACTCAAATAGAGAATAAGACCGATCTTAATTTAGAAAATAACCATCATTGATCATCTTCTTCGTTGTTGGTTATACTAGGAACTAGATTTATCAACCTAAATCAAGATAAAAACTAATAAATTACTTTATTGGTTATCCTTTTCATTGTTAGTTGATCAATTCCACGAAATTTATTTTTCCACTAATTTTGTTCAGTGCTATATGAATTTGGTGGTCTTTTCTTTGAGCATCGAAAGGAAAGAATATATATATATATATATATATATATATATATATATATATATATATATATATATATATATATATATATATGGAGTAAAGTAAAAAAAACAGAAGCATCACGTTTGAAATTAGTTTTCATCGTATTTTATGAAAAATATGAACTACAAATAACAACATTTTAATATATATATATATATATATATATAATAAATTATTTTAATTTATTTGAAATAACAATTAAGCATAAAAATTAAAAAAAATTAAATCACGTACGGTGTATATATTTTATATTTATATTTGATTCATTTTTAATTTTAAAAAAATCTTATTTTATAATAATTAGATTTTTGAGTCCCTGTGACACCCATGTTATAACAGATATTAAAGTTTGGTACTAGACCACGGTGCTAGGTTACTTTTCACATTCAAGTATATATGTAATGCACTATTGCACTTCATTGTACCATATGACTTGTTTTATATAATAATAATAATAATAATAATAATAATAATAATAATAATAATAATAATAATAATAATAATAATAATAATAATAATAATAATAATATCTGTTATTATTAAAATGTATTAAGGAAGAAAGCAATGCATAAAAGATGAATTTCTATTTTGATATTTTTATTACTTAACATCTAAAAGCTAATACACGATATTTATACATGAGCAATTTAGCTTTGTTAACTCAGCATGCAACTAACTTACACTTTCGACCAAAAAAAAGAACTAACTTACACTTAAGTTAGTTTATCCCTTAAAAATAAATATCTCGAAGCAGAGAGAGTCTTGGTGAGGATATCAGCTGTCTAAGGGAATATGCAAAACACTAAGCTTCTTATCTTTAACAAGATCTCGCACAAAGTAAATATCCAACTCCATGTGTTTGGTGCGAAGAACAAGTAGATCTCCTACCATCCGGATCTGATGCCCAATCTACATCACAAAATTCAGTAAGAGAAAAATGTTGACTAGGATTCATTTTCTACATAACCAAACCAAAGTGAATAGTTCCTTTAAGATACCTAATATTAAGGAAGAAAGCAATACATAAAAGATGAATTTCTGTTTTGATATTTTTATTACTTAACATCTAAAAACCAATACAAAGATTATTTATTGGATATATTGTTGGCGTGGACAAAGATTATTAGTTTGATTTAGTAGAAAAATGGGGAATTATTATCTGAAGTTCACCAAATAAAAGTATAGGAAAAGACTAAAATGTTATTTATTACTTAAGTAGGTGATACTCGAAAAACACTTGATCTTTTTTAAAAATAAAGTTCAATTTTCATCAATTCTATTTTGAGTTTCTCCTTAACTCTTTATTTATGTATTAAATTCTGAAGTTCAATACCATTTTATGTTATGTTTATTTTTTGCAGAATTAAGGGATAATAAAATAGATCAGGCTTGTTGGGTTGACCCATCAAGTCTATAAAAAATGATAGAATGAACAAAAAAATTCAGCTTGGTGTCCACTAAGTCGGTTCCACCCAATTCGTTAGGTGGGCGGACCAACACCTTGACGAGAATGGGCCAATCCGTCAAGCCTCCACTTAAGAATTAAAATAATATAAATCTTAATAATAAAATAATTTTTTATAATTTATTTTATTTATATTTATATTTTCATTTTTTGAAACTAAAAAAAGTCAAACTCTCACTACTTTTTTTTAATAATATTCTCTTTGATTTCTTTTAAAAAATATATTTAGAATAATTTTTTAATTTTTTAATAATATTCACACATTTTTTTTAAAAAATTGACATGCCAACACGTCAACCCGCCATCTTTTTTTAAAAAGACAGATTATCTTTTCTTAAAAAAAGAGACTTTCTTACTTTGACAAGTAGTCTATCAACCTTTGTCAGGTCAAACGAGTATTATTCTTAAACTTTTAAATTTGACAAGACGAATAAACCTGTTTTATAATCCCAATTCCAAATTATGTGGAAACCCAAAATACAAAACAATCAAGCAATTTCATCACAGGTTTTGATTTAAGAATAGAAAAGAAAAGAAAAAGGAGATAAGACAAAATTCAAACATGGCAGAATTTTTTCCATCTCTTTTAAGAAAATAAGCAGACTCTCAGGTATGTTTAGTTAATATTTCAAATACTACAAGCACATGATGCTGTTATTAACGAAACAGTCTTTATATTCACACTGCCTTCAGCAGTCTACGAACACAAAAAATAAAGGATCAGGCTAGGCACAGAGCCCAACTCAACACACAAATTGGTCATTTTTGCAGCTGAAGGACCTATAAACATTCTGTGCCTATAGTTTGGAAGTTGGCAATCCTGCAATTGGAAAGAAAACATTGTAAGTCCACGTAAAAGGGTTTACAACATTGTTTGGCCCAATATACAAGATGTTATTACCCAAGGCTTTTGCATTAACAATGCTTGGACATGCAGCTGGAGGTTGAGAATTCTCATTGAGAAATGGTTCCACCCTATTGGAATCAAACCAAACTGGGTACCTTTTAATCTTTCCCTGCACATTTTATAATTAAGGACCATAGTCAGTTTTATAAGACACTCAAGAATTTACATTTGATCATAAAAATAAGTCCAACATGAAGAAACATATACCAGCACGTTTAGAGCTGCTAGTGTGGCCATTCCCTCACGGGTCCACTGCAAGTACATGATATACATGAATTTGAGTTTATTTGACACTAATATAATATAAGCTAGTTGTACTAAAACAAAAGTAGTTTTTCTAATGTGTATAAGGTTGCATATCCATGAAGTTATTGGCCATTTGATTGCTTTTGAAATTGAGTTAACCATAAAAGACTATTTTGATACTGAAATCTATCTAGCATAATGTACAGGTTTGAATTTAGAATTACCTTGGAAGCTGAAGCAATGTGAGGTACCACAATGGCATTCTTCAACTCTGAAAGCCCGGGTTTCATGTGGGGTTCATCCTAATAAAAGTTTTAGATATTAACTTCAAAAAGTGGTTTTGTAATATTAAATCCAATGATTCAAAGACTAAAGATGATTCAGTTACCTCAAACACATCAAGTCCTACTCGAAACATTGGGTTGTGTTTTAAGTGCTCCACAAGTGCAACTTCATCAATAACGGGTCCTCTACTGCAATTTATAAGAATTGCTTCCTGTAATAGACACATCAACATTATGCATCACTTGGATTTTATAAATAATTTAGAGCAAAACCATGTTCCTTAAACTTCACTTACCTTCTTCATCTTGGCTAGTCTTTCCTTGTTGACTAGATGATAAGTGGTTTTATCCAAGACAGGATGAAGACTAATCTACAAAAACAACCATGATAAACCATATTATTTGAAATAATCAAATGTAATTTGTTACAATTGGTACATTAAAATTCTCAGCATCAAATCCTTACCATATCTGCCTCCTGGAGGACCTCATCCATGCTTGATGCCCTTTTCCAAGTCACAGGCGTTTCACCACTTGCTTTCAAGAATGCAGCATATGCTGCAATGGGGAAAAATGAACCGTTGGTTCACACTTAGCACTAATTTGGTTTATCGTACCTTTTGCTTCTTCGTTCTCGAAACAGAACAGAGGTTTGGAAAAGGAGTGGTTTAGATCAGTTTAACGGGATTTTGAATGTTTTGAACAACGTAAACTATTAAATTTTTTCATTTTTACAACTTCGTTTCTTGAATACTAGTCAAACAGACACTATAAATAGAGTTTGTAGGAACATGCCTGTCACAAACTTTTCTAGTCGTGTGGCCTGGTAGAGGTCATAGTAAATCAGGTTCATCTTGAACCCTTCAACCTGATAGTGCAGATATTGTAGAACATCGAGTTTGAATATGTTCATCATATGATTAATCAAAATATCAAATGCATAAATTGTCATGTAAAGAAATCAAGCTATTTTTATGAGTGATATTTAGCATTCAAGAAATTCAACTCAATCAAGTGAACCTGAAATGGCCAATGTATTGGAAAATTACCATCATTCTTGCATAAGCCGATCCAATACGACCAGCTCCAATTACACCAACAGTTTGTCCCTTGAGCAAGTTTCCAACAAATCTACCACAGAAACAATTCAGTGCATGAAGACTAACAAAGAGCACATTCATAGTATTTAACATCATCAGTCATCACAGCAAGAAACAAGAAAGGGTTTTCATACAGATGTGGTAGCCATCCATCATATAATCCTGCCCTCATGAACTCATCAGCCTCAACTATCCTTCTAGCAGCTGCCAAAGACAGTGAAGCTGCTAGCTCTGCTGTTGTCTCTGTCAGCACTCCCTACCAAAATAAGCAATCAAACTAATGTTACAAAAAATACTTCCCCTTCAAGACCTTTTCTCATAAAACATAAACAACATAACTAAAACCCCACTTCAACATCACACATGAATGCATGAACTAGTAATCCTTCCTTCCTAGATATGACATAATCATTACAAAAGTCAATGGTTTTTTATATAATAATCTCTTTTGGTTTAACCATGAGTATTCTTTATCAGATATAATTATATTTGAATCGAGAATATTAACATTATAATGAGGGTAAGTCTTCTAACAAGATTCAAACCCAAAACATATTAAGGAGAATCAATCACATATCCTTATCTGTTGGTTGAAACAGTAATCTATGATTAGATTCCAATTAATTTTTTTAAAAAAATCTTCCAATTATAAAAGCTACTAACTTCAAACTTTACAAAAGAAAAACATACATTTATGATGTAATGAAACAGTAGATGGGAAAAGAAAATAGCTTACAGGAGTATTTCCAACAGCAACACCATACTTGTTAGCAGCATCAACATCCACATTATTATAACCAACCGCCATGTTACTGAAAGCTTTGCCTCCCGCTCTGCTCAAGGCAGAGAACAACTCTTCTCCCCAGTCTTCAGTAAGCTGTAATAGGAACTCCATCCATCACATCACTTATCCAGAAAGCCCAAGAAACAAAAAATCCATAATAAAGCCAAAATATTAAATGAACTATAAACTAATTATAAAAACTCAAAGCCATAAGATGGTCTAATCGTCAAGGAGAGAAGCTCATGTGTTATTCCCCCTTCTAACCAAAAACTAATAAACTAACTATTTACTTTCGCCCATTCAAAAAATTAGTTATAAAAAAGTTGACTTGTGGGTCACTTTGTAATTTGAAGCTATGATCAATGGCTTCATCACCATCTTGTAAATATTGTTATCATCATTACCTGTCCTATAACTCCATCGCACTTATCACCAATCAAAGCAATGATGTCTTCAATTGATAGAATTGTTTTCTTCTCGGTACAAATCTGAGTAACACATATGAGACAGTTAAGAAATTAAAATTCTCTGCATATACCAAAAAGAAATTAAAAGAAACAAAGAAAGTTGATTGATTACTTCAAGGCGACAATCATTTTGAATGAGAAGATTGATCCAACGAGTTCCAGGCATTGGTTTTGTGCTAACAACTCTATATTTCCCATTTGGGTTCCATACCTCAATGGACACTGGCTTGGCCATGAAGGCAACAAGAGTGTGTGTGGCTTACATGATTTTCAGTTGGTCTTTGCTTATAATATTAGAAGCATGTTATCCAGTGTGCAATGATATACCACACTAGTTTACTTGTGACCAATGAGATTGATGCATGGACAAGAGTTTGACTTGTGATGGCTTGACTTTTTATGAGTAGAGAGTGGTGTAATAGTTGGAGTTGGCTATAGGATTTGGCCCCTTTCAGATAACGTGAACTCATGTTTGGAAGAGAAAAGTTGAAGCAATGCAAGTGTCTTTGGGCCTCTCGTTGCCCAACTCGAATGGATAACATTCATCCTATTTCTCCAAAGACCAAAATAGCCTTTGATCTTGTGGCTTAAAGTGTAGAATTTGTTTTCTGTCGTTTAGTCATGAGAAATGATTTCGACCGGTTATTACAACGATTCAAATAAATTGTGATTAACTCGAGGTCTAACCGTAATTGAACTGGTAATATATCTAACTGGTTTATGATTTAACCGATCAAACCGGTCAAATCGATTCGATTTTGACAACAATAATCATGAGATATTTTTACTCAGTTTTGCATGAGCATAATTTATTTATATTTACAATAGTTTAACTATGAATATTTGAGATGTTTCAATACGTTGTTAACATGGTTGTAAAAATCAAACCAAATTGGCTGTTTAGATTGAGAATTGGCGTAGTTATGGTTTTAAATTGGCCTTGAGAATTGGTAAAAAAAAACGAAAAAATTAGGAAGAACTGGATTTTTCCTGGTTTGAAACATGCCATTATTATTTAAGAAGGAAAAGAAAAGAAAAAATGGCGTCATTTAATAAGTTTTTCATCAAATTTTCTTAACTACACGGGTTTTCTACCTCATTGCCTCCCGTCTGCTTCATACTCCTAGTATCTAAATCAAATCTAAAGGTGTGATTAGTTGTAACATTATTTATTTAGTTTTTAAAATTTTTTATTTTTTAAAAAATATGAAAAATTATGAAAATGTGTTTAAATAGTGTGAATTTTCCAGTTTGAAAAACATATTTAAATGTCACTAGTTTTTATTTTATCTTTTGTTTCCTCACATGGTGAAAAAAAATTGAAATACCTGTCTTTTTCTACAATAGAAAATTTTGGTTCTCGCCCAGATGAGATTTGTTTGGTTGGCCACTGCCTTATTTTCGCTCAAGCGGGGATTTCCTACTTGAACGAGATTGGGTTGGTTGGCCTCTAGCTGATTTTTGCTGACCTCTCGCTTGAGGGAGACTTTAGACAATGGTTTCTTCTGTTATTTTGGCGTAGAGCTAATATTTTTGGGGATTTTTTTAGGATTTTTATATTATCATGAGTGCCATAACTTATATGCTTCTATTGATTATTTCGGGTGATCTGAACGTGAAAAATTTACCCCAAACTTTACTATACTCTGGGGATAATTCCTAGAAATTACAAGGGGTGTTGCAATAAGTATATGTATAGCGAGCAAGAATTATTGATAAGTGAAACTGAACCAATAAAAAGAGTAAGAGGTGAGCATCAATCACAAGCCTAACAACATATCCAGATACCACAAAGAACATAAAACAAAACAAAAAAACATTAGGCACGTGTCCATGCCATGACCTGACTAGAGGGAAAAAAATGGAAAAAAAGAATTAGGGAAGACAACAAAAGGAATGAACCCTCTTTCGCAATTCAATAGAAAATTTAACTATAAAGCATTGTGCACAGGCATGCTGATCATCAGGGTTGGTTATGCTTTCACGGGCACGGTATGCTCAATTGCATATATTGCCTCTACATTCAGTCTTGAGCATGGTCATGATTCATGAAACCTTTTTCTTTCTTGTTCTTTGCTTAGTGTTTCCTATGTTTATTTTCTTCAATTTTCTTCCAGAAATCCTTAAAACTGTTGATATCATCATTTGTACAAGAAAACAAGAAAAAATCAAGTCAATCATATATAACTGAATGAACATATGGTATGAAAATAGGCCAAAATCTCATATAAAGTGACAATTATAGTTTATCACATATTTCTCTACCTCTCTAGTACGAGTCGCCTCTAGCTATGAGTCATACTTACATCTCCCTCTGTCTATCTACTTTGAGTCAATTAAGCACCAATCTTGAGTGCTCCAAGTTTTATAGGTATTTCTTGACTTGGATTTTCAATTAAGTTCTTCCCATTCCGACAAATTGAAAATAATAGACATAAAGTTTTCTTTGCCTAAAATACCTTGTACAAACTAAATTTACTTTAATGACATAAAAATTATGATTTTAGCAATTATAAATACATACATTATCATTTATAGATTGTGTCCATGTTGTTGTATTCTTGACCATACACTTGTAAATCTAATTTACATTGAATAGTAATACAACAACAAGGAACACAAACAATTAAATGATGTATGCATGTATAACTACTACCAACATAATATTTAATTCACCAAAATGAATTTAATTTGTAGATAGGCATTTTGGATAAAGAAAATTTTAATTCCATTATTGTCACTTTGTTACCATTTGAAGAAGCTATACTTGGAAATCCAAGTCGTGAAATGCCTATGCAACTCATACAAATCACCCAAAAACAATGCATGACATAGACTAGAGAGACATAGGGATGTACGAGTGTAACTTAGCCTGAGGCGCATCGTCCATAGAGAGGAAGAGGATATGTGATTTTTTGGTCGTCGATGAGAAAGTGCTAGAAGGAGAAGATCGAAAGATGAGATGTACACAAACTTGACACTTATAACTACGGTCAAGGATGACACAAATGATCATAATGGAGGAGAAAAAATGATGAAGCTTTGAGATTTTTCCAAGGGTTTGATTTTGATAATAAGATATGTTGTGGAGTAGAAGCCCCAAGGTAGCAAACCTTATATATCTCTAAAAATTTAGGGGAAACCTTAGTAAATGACATCATTTATTTTGTTGTTATCTTTCTTTTAAATAATTATTGCACCGTTTGAATCGATGACCACGCCCACAGATTTCTTAGACTTTTTGACTGGTTTTCAAGGCACCTAGTTTTTAGACTCATCCAAACCGATGACCACACCCATAGTATTTTGACAACCATGGTATTTTGGGCCAACCCTGAATTAATTGGATAGGGAAAGCTTAGTAAATGACATCATTTATTTTGTTGTTATCTTCATTTTAAATAATTATTGGACCATCCAAATTCATGACCATACCTACAGATTTCCTAAACTGTTTGACTAGTTTTCAAGGCACATGGTTTTTAGACCCATCCAAATTGATGACCACACCCACAATATTTTGACAACTATGGTATTTTGGGCCAACCCCAAATTGGATAATATCTCTTGTATTAATTTCATGTTTGGGTGGAAAGCTTAATTTGTGGTCCTATATTATGAGTATTCAACCACACAAAAGGTAAATTGAAAGGGTTCATAAATATCATACTTAAGGATATTAAAGTTTAATTTATAGATATGTTTGGAATAAGAATACGTAATTTACCTCCGTTTCCTTTTTATTTTATGTTTAATTAAACTTTCCTTTTAATTAAGCAATGGTATCTTTTCCATTTTTGCGGTGCTATTTTATTTGAGCATTGTAGTATTTGGTTATTTGGTTGTTGGGTTTTAAAGATGTTTTTTTTATCTTATGATAATTTAAAAGTCATTTCATATTATTTTGCTATAATAATTTTAATATATAACTTATATGGTGTATTTAGGCTAAAATGTTTGATTTACCTTTTTTTAACTTTCCAATTGCACTTTTTGTTTTCTAGTTTTTAATTTAGTCATAAACATTTTAAAATAAAAATTCCAATCAATTCTTATAATTTAATTATGGTTAAGAAGTTAATTGAATTTTCTCAAATACATGGTTGTTAGTTTAGATAGACATATGATTATATCCATCTTTTAGAAATATCTATTGAATTTGTAACCATATATAGTTGACATATAAGAACTAACTATAAATGACTAGTAAATCGATTAAAAATGGTGTTGGTTATTGATTTGAACATTGATGATTATTAGTCGATGAAAAATGGTGTTGGTTGTTGATTTGAACATTGATGATTATGATTGAATATTGTGGTGTGTGAATTAGATATGTGTGTGTGTGTGGGGGGGGGGGGGGGGTTATGGTTAAATCCAATTCATTATTGTCATTTAACAAGCAATTTCTCACCCCTTACATTATTGTCTAAATAGTGAATTTGACATGGGAGGAGGACTAGTGGTGTGCCAATGTGGATTTACTTGTAAAGTTCAAGAAGATTGGTAGCAAATTATATAACTTTTAGGATTGAATATGCCTTGGTCAGCTCACTATTTTGTGTGTGTGTTTATATATATATATATATATATATATATATATATATATATATGTGTGTGTGTGTGTGTGTGTGTGTATGTGTGTGTGTGTGTGTATTATATATAATTGTTAGTGGATAGGTAGCTAAATACCTCACTAGAGGTGTAGATAGTGTTTTGCATGTGTGAAAATGATAATGATGGTATATGTGACGTCCTAGGTCAATTTACATTTATTTCTACTCGTTTTATTAATTTTTATAATAAATTTTTTGTGATTAAATGATTTAGTTATGTCATAATTTAAGAAAATATTTATTTTAACCAGAAGATCCAAAAACAGCAATTATATAACAATTTAAAAGTGTAAAATACCATTTAAAATGAAAAATCTAAAATTTAGAAGCAGGGGGGGGAGCGTGACACCCAGAACGCAGCCCTAACACTATGCGCCAGACTGACAGTAACAGCACCTGATGCTCTCATGGATTTTAGGTCAACCGACCAACTTCTAACTTACCCAAATGGCCCGTTTTTTGTTTGATTGCCCCAAAACTTCGCGGGCAACATGTTTTCCCCATTCCAGAATTGTTAGTGTCGTCCGCTCACCAAAATTCCAAAGTATGCACAAGTTATGCGCAAAATACAGTTTAAACCCTTTTTGTGCAAAACTCTTGCACCAAACACCCTAAATGGGTTCCAATTGGCCCCAGACCAATACACACAGTTCCTAAACGTCCTAGAGGACCTATTGGTACTTTCCGGGGTCTCGAAACCCGCCGGATCTCAAATTCACTCAATCAGTTCCTTAAATCCATAACTATTCACTATGTGCATAACTTTCTAAATCAACCAAAACACCAATCAATTTACAATCACAATACACACAACATTCATATATTATAACAGATCCTACCAATAATATTCATCATTCACACAATATTGGCTCCGTGCCATAATTCATAATAATGTACACATTGCATACAATCCCACCATCATCATCAATTCGTCCATATCCTCATCACATCACCTACTAACTATCCCATCACTCATTATCAACATAATACATCATCATCACACATTATCCGCATACTAAATTAACTACACGATCCCACAATGTATAGCATAATCAAGTCATTACACACAATTAACAATGCATTATACACAAAAGTATATTTTACAATTCTTCTACATTCCTTGCCATCAATCTTCCGCTTGGCACACCTCCGAGACATTGGCATCCTTCCTGTCACTGGTCACTAAAATTTAACAAACCACAACAAGGGTGAGTGTTTGGCATATTATAATTAATATAGGACGATAAGTAAATATTTAAAATACCTGATTAACTAAGGCACTATAACTCTTATTAATTTATCACATACAATAATTACCATGAATCCTAAAACTCATCAGGGTATGTTATAAATAATAATTTATATTTCATCATCAAACATTTATCAATCATCAATTCTATCATGAACATCATAGGTACTAATTCACATTCCATCATCAAACATATATCCATATATTTCACAACTGACTCACATGCATCTGACTCCTAGTATCCAAATACTAAAAAGGACCGGCCTTCAGCTGGGAGTCTGACTTGACATCCTGTGAACCCGACTTGGTTCACCGAGCCCGACTTGACCACTGGGTAGCTCAACTGGGCACAAAGGCCACGGGAGCCAGAACATGAGTGGCTATATATACCATTGGCCATCCCACACCACATAACCACAGATTATATCACATCAAGCATGGTATATCATCAACAATCCCATGCATAATTGTCAGAAACTGACACGTGATCATAACATAGGGTGACTGACTTATCAAGCCATCAACACAAGCCATGCTATACAGGCACGTAAATCTCATCTCATTTAATCTCAACATTTTCATCAAATCATACATAATAACATCACTAAATATCATACCACAGATTATTTGATGTTACCCACTTACATAATTTGTATATATTTATTTCATTACTTCCTAACTCTCATTTGCTTAATCAAGATAATTCTTTATCAAACAATAACTTAACCACACTCCAACATACTTATAAAATTATATTAATTATATTTAACCACCATACGTCATCAACAATATTTTCTAAATAATTTCTAAGCCTCCTGAAGCTATCAAATATTCAAATCCTAATTAATTACGACCCAAACACTCTCTTACCTCGTTTCCAAGCTTCCACGAGTTATTCTTGGTGTCGGTTGCGTCCCCCGGTCACTTGATTCACGGTTCCTCCTCCGAATTCGACGCTCGCTTCGTCAATCGTCCGTCTAACACTTGTTCTGGCACCTATGGTCACCGAAACACCAACACGCTTAGTACATTATCTTATTCACACCTCTAAACTCACAACCCAAACTTCTAAATCCATTAAAACATAAAATCGAGGTCCCAATCATCACATGCATACGCGGTTTCAAAGAAGGAGAAGAGGAGGAGAAGAAGAAACTTAGAAATGGAGTCCCCACATGCCTTACCTCACCTCCCAAGGTCCAAAACCATCAAAATTCACAACCTTTCCAAGATCCTAACCAAATCGCATCAGAGAGAGGGAAAAATAAAAGAACAAGCTCGCTGGTACAGTGTTTGCATGTCCCTGTTTTAAAATAGGTCGCGATGCTGATGCTACACATCAGCTCATTAATTTACACCTGACGCTACGCGTCCCATCCACGCCACGCATCAGGGTCCTGATTCCATTTTCCTTAAAACTTCATTTTAAACTCCCATTTTCATTCAAGTATATACCTTATTTAAGCCATATATTATTTTAAAATCCTATTTCTCTTAATTCTAACTTAATTTATTATTCATTTATCTTTTCTCATTTAATTTTACTAGGGATGTTACAATATAAATATGAATTATGAGTATACCATCAAGGGAATTGAATTGCCAAATGTCGAAGAATTGTAATTAAGTCATGATATAAGCATTGAATTTACATTAGGCAGGTTATGAGAGATTAGAATGTGAAGGTTATCATTTAGACCATTGCTAGATGCATCCATAATTGACATATGGTAGATTGGTAATTTGATTAGGGATGCATTGTAACATTTAAAATTTAAAGGCATGTTAATTTTGAGAAGGAATAAGCCTAAAATAGAAGCTAGGTAGGTCATATTTTGATCTATGAGATTTCAGAACTTCTGGATAGGTTGAACAACACCTATGATGGATTTTAGAATGTGTTAGGACTATTTTGGACCCCTTTGGATAGGGTTGGGATGGTAGAACCAAATGTCTTACAAATGACCAGTTTGCATTTTTTGCATATCTCCCTCGTTTTGGAGAATTTTCAAGCGTGGTTGGTGGCAATAGGTCATAATTAGTGTAAATAAGTTTGTGTTAAAATTTGGCGATATTCAAAGATCAAATGAATAAGTTAAGGTGCGCAGAAGTTGGTCGGGGATCAATTTTCTACATATTTCTACATAATTGTTGCATAATGGCCTAGAATGAGCTTCAAGACGTATGTGATGAGATGAATGATTGATAGGTCATGAACATGATATATTAGTTTTGGTTCCCATGTCAAAATGCAAATAATTATATGAGTTATGTATGCCAAAATTGATATAGATGATCCATGAGTCATGTGTTCCAAAGCAAGGTGTTTTTACAAGCAGGAGACAGGTATGGTAGTGAAAACCATGCCTAGTAGGGAGAACCATGACCAGGCCATGGAACCCACTGCTAGAGGACCTGTTCTTGCCTTGTTTTCCCACTTTCTAGCAGTGTGAACCACAGCTAGTGGCAAGAACCATGGTCAAGCCATGGATCACACTACTAGGGGGCTAAAATTTTTACGATTTCTTCTCATTTCCTTGCTCATGTATGTCCTTTGTTTAGGGACATATCCCTACACTTCTTGGCTCTTTGTACACACTTTTTCATATGTCTTATGCTCTCATACGTGTTGAATTCTATCTTAAATCAATGCGGTGCCTATTAGGCATCGCCACACCAACATTTGTTGTGACATATTATATTGTGGCATTTGGTTTTCTATGATTTAGTTTGTGATGCAAGTGGTTTGGTTTATGAGTTTTAACGTGAGAAATTTATTCATATTTTTATTAATTAATTATACTTGCATCAAGATTCGGGTCTAAAAAATCAGGATGTCACACATTGGATTGGAAGGTCTTCCATGGAGGTTGAAACATTAATTAAACAATATCAAAAATTAATTATTATGAATAATTATTAAAAAATATCAGACAAATAATTCTACAAGAAGAAAGAGAAGAAATAAAAGTTAAGGGTTGTATTATTAATATCAAATTGATTTAAATGTATTTTGATATATCGTTTTGTAAATCTTGGTGATCGACCGATATAATGATGTTATAGTTGAGTAAAACATGATTTCACAGAGCGTGGAATATAGAAAGAGAAAAACCAATGAATATTTTACTTTTCTAAGTTAGTTTTATAATAAAAGAAATTTAAAAAAGATAAACTTTGAAATTATGTTTCAAGCAATTAAAAATATAACATAATATTATTTTATATTTTATTATATACTTTATAATAATTAGTTTTAAAACCAAAAAAATTAATTTGATGGACGAAATACTTTTTATTATTTTAAAAACTACAAATTAAATTTTTATTATTTTTAAAAATAATTAAAATTATTAGTTTTGAAAAACTAATTTAAAATATAATGTTTTTTAATCTTTAAAATAAGAGTTTGAAGCCTATTTAAAACTATTGTCAAGTTAGAATAAGTTGATGGTAAACAAATTCAAAAATCCAGTTTCAAATATTAGAAAATATATTAGACATTATCTTATTTTATATCTCATTATATATTATATAATAATTTAAACTTAATTTTAAAAGATAAAAATTAATTTTACAGACGAATTTGAAATTCAGTTTCAAAGATTAATATATATGATCCGGTCTCGATACCGGTACCAGGGCAGTGATGTAATTTCATTCGATCTCACTGTGCTACCGGTCTCATAGGTACATCTCTGGACTGTAAGCCCACATGAGACGCTCTCCATATCGGTATGCATATTCGCACACCCGGAAAGCATCCACGTCACCCGACAGGAGGTACAAGGTACAGCCACAAGGGGGATTCGCGGGAGACGCGGCTCTCCCCGTGTCATGTGTCAGAATCGTACATGAGCAGTGTATTATTTGTCCCCTGGCTAAACCTGACGATTCATTTTCCATGCTCGCCTATAAATAAGCAAATCTCATACGCAGGAAAGGTTACACTATTCTTACTCTCTACTTACTGTTACATTGCTCAAATTCCTTGGAATTCTTATTCTGTTCACTGACTTAAGCGTTGGAGAATCTTCACAGGTGACACCACCTTTCGCCCCTCTTCAGCGTGAAAGCTTGGTGTGAAGGATCTTCAGGACAACAAGACCAGATTCTCCCACTGAGAGTTCGGACCATAATACCAAATACTCACTGTACCGGTATACAAACATTCCTATCATTGACTCTTGAGGCTGGTCCCTACTCCGGATCTTTGACCCGAGATTAGATCAGTTCAATATATATACATATAAACTTATTTTGAAAGTTTGTTTTAAGTAATTTAAAATTATAATGTTATAGTATTTTATATTTTATTATACTTTTTATAATGAATACATTTTAAAATACAAATTTGTTTGTAGAATGAAATAGTTTTATTATTTTAATATAGTAGAAATTAGCTAATCCTTTTTAGGTTGGAGAATCATATTTATGGCTATATATATAAAACGATATAAAAATTTTAATATGTAGCATCTATGATTTGCAAATTAAAAAAAAAAATTTCACATCATAACTTTAAAATTATTCTAAAAGAAAAAAATATTACAACGACTCATAAAGTGTGGGGTTTTGAAAGGAGTTGATCTTGCTTTTATATATATATATATATATATATATATATATATATATATATATGCATAAAATTAAAATTTTGGGTCACATAGTTCTTTACGAGATTTAATCAAGAGAAGTTTTGATTTAGTTTTAAAAAGATATTTATTTATTTATTTTAAAAATTCAAAATAAAATTTTTGGAAAAGATATGCTAAAAATGATCTTTTTTTAAAAGGGTGATTTGAATTAATTTAGAATTTTGGGAATTTTTGAGAAAAAATATTCCATGCAAAATATATAGGATATAGTGATTCATACATTTATCTCCTTTAGAATTTTAGAGTCTCGGTAAAATACTTTACATGACACCTCTCTATATTTATTACATAAATTTTTATTATATATAAATATATTTATATATTGAATTTAAAGGAGGATCTCAAAGGGACCATATATATATATTACATAAACACGTATTTTTTTTTATTTTGACACTAAAAGGGACCATATATATATATATATATAACTTAATTTTTTAAAAAATATTTTTTATTTCAAGTGGGTCTCAAAGTAAAAGTACTTGACCAAAATTATTAAAAGCATAAAAATTTGGATTAATCTTTATTTAAAGCTGTATTAAACTATAGGTATAATAATAAAGAGAAGAAGAGCAATTGATAAGCAAAACCAAACAAAAAAATTAAAGAGGTGAGCATCATTCACAAACCCAACTACATCTGCAGGTAATACAAAGAACGCGAAACAAAAGAAAAGAAAATTAAAAGGAATCAACCCTTTTTCGCAGTTCAGTAAAAACGCCACCAAGCATTAGGCACAAACATGCTCATCGTCAAGGTTGATTTTTCTTTAATGAGCATTCAACCTTGAGCATAGTTGTGATTCACCAAACCTCTTTATTTATTGTTCATTGTTGATTTCACTCTTTCCTAGGTTTATTTTCTTCCATTTCTATTTTGAATTCCTTAAAATTAAATCGATGTTGATGTTACCATTTGTACTAGAAAACAAGAAAAAATCAAGTCAATCATATATAATTGAATGAACATTTAATATGAAAATAGGCCAAATTCTCAAATATAAAATGATGGAATCATAGTTTATCACATATTCCTTTACCTCTCTAGGCCGAGTCGCCTCTAGCTTTGAGTCATACTTACATCTCCCTCTATCTATCTAATTTGAGTCAATTAATCACTGGTCTTGAGTGTTTTATGTCTTGTAGGTATTTCTTGACTTCAATTTTCAATTAAGTTCTTCCTATTCTGACAAATTGAAAATAATGGGCGTAAATTTTTCTTTGCCTAAAATACCTTGTACGAACTAAATTTACTTTAATTTGTACATAGGCATTTTGGATAAGAAAACTTTAATTTCATTATTGTCTATTTGTTACCATTTGAAGAACCTATAATTAAAAATTCAGGTCTAGAAATACCTTTGCAACACATACAAATCACCCAAAAACAATGCATGACTAAGATTAGAGAGGCACGGGATGTGCAAGTGCAGCTTAGCCTGAGGCGCATCGTCCATAGAGAGGAAGAGGATATGTGATTTTGTTGTCGTCAATAAGAATATGCTCAAAGGAGAAAATCAAAAGATGAGATGTAGACAAGCTCGACACTCATAACTACGGTCAAGGATGACACAAATGACCATAATGGAGGAGAAAAAATGATGAAGATTTAAGATTTTTTTCAAGGTTTTGATTTTGATAATAAGATATGTTGTGGGCTAGAGGCCTAAGGTAACTCTTATATAGTTCTAAAAATTTAGGGGAAACCATAGTAAATGGTATCATTTATTTAGTTGTTATCTTCATTTTAAATAACTATTGCACCGCCCGAATCGGTGATCACGCCCACAGATTTCCTAGATTTTTTGACTGGTTTTCAAGGCACCTAGTTTTTAGACCTATCCAAACCGATGACCACACCCACAATATTTTGACAACCATGGTATTTTGGGCCAACCCCAAATTAATCAGATAGGGAAAGCTTAGTAAATGACACCATTTATTTCGTTGTCATTTTTATTTTAAATAATTATTGCACCATCCAAATCCGTGACCATGCCCACAAATTTCCTAGACTTTTTGACTGGTTTTCAAGGCACCTAGTTTTTAGACCCATCCAAACCGATGACCACCCCACAATATTTTGACAACCATGGTATTTTGGGCCAACCCTAAATTAATTAAAAGGGAAAGCTTAGTACATGACATCATTTATTTCGTTGTTATCTTTATTTTAAATAATTATTGCACCGTCCAAATCCGTGACCATGCCCACATATTTCCTAGACTTTTTGACTGGTTTTCAAGGCACCTAGTTTTTAGACCCATCCAAACCGATGACCACACCCGCAATATTTTGACAACCATGGTATTTTGGGCCAACCCCAAATTAATTAAATAAGGAAAACTTAGTAAATGACATCATTTATTTTGTTGTTATCTTCATTTTAAATAATTGTTGCACCGTCCAAATCCGTGACCATGCCTACTAATTTCCTAGACTTTTTGAGTGGTTCTTAAGGCACCTAGTTTTTCGACCTATCTAAACTGATGACTACACCCACAGTATTTTGACAACTGTGGTATTTTGAGCCAACCCCAAATTGGATAATATCTCTTATATTAATTTCATGTTCGAGTGGAAAGCTTAATTCATGGTCCTCTATTATGAGTTTTCAACCACATAAAATGTACATTGAAAGGTTCATAAATATCATACCTAGGGATATGAAAGTTTAATTGGTGGGTATGTTTGGAATAAGAATACGTGATTTACCTTCATTTCCTTTTTATTTTATGTTTAATTAAACTTTCCTTTTGATTAAGCAATGGTATCTTTTCCATTTTTGGGGTGCTATTTTATTTGAGAAATATAGTATTTGGTTATTTAATTGTAGGTTTTTAAAAGTGTTTTTTTATCCTTTGGCACTATGATTTACTGTTTGTGAAGTCGGATCTACATTGTATACTTTTATGCATTTGAAACTAAATATAGTTTTTAAAGTCCATGGCCTTTAGATACTGCATTTAAGAGTATTGGATTAATGATATATGATGAAAGATTGGAGGTGTTGTGGTTATGTTCGAAATTGAAATGAAATGGGTATATGAATTGATGATTGATAAACTTTTGTGCTTAATTGGTAATATGTATGATTTTGAATAGATGGTTTGATTATTGAAAATTATTTATGCTTGATTAACTTATTATGGATGAATTGGTTGAAATCATGTTTGGTGTTTCTATTTACTACTTTGAGTGATACTTACCTTTCGATCTATTATTTCAGTGAGTTTTCAGGGCGATGATGATGCCACTTGGTGAGCCCGGAGAATGGAAGTAATGTGATGCTGTAGAGAAGAATATGTATATGACTATTATGATTATGATGTTATTTTGATTAGCCTAGTGATGACTTGATTTGTATATGTGTATATATGACTGCTAGTTGTTTTGGTGTTTATGTTGATGTGTAAATGAAGTATTAGATACGTATTTGCTAGTGGATAGGTATATGTAACCTCACCGGAGGTTTAGTTATGAATAGTGAAACTAGGTTTCAATGCCTGAGTGTTGTTTTAGAAAGGTGCATATTGATATTGGGCAGTTTATGATTTACATTAGTTGCTTGGAATGGTTTCATATCATTGAATTTTAGTTTGGAATCATTTAAGAATTGATAATCATATGAAATTGGTGAAGGAATATGTGAAAATGAGGATGAGTGGGTGATATTTTGATCTGTGGGGTTTTAAAACATCTGGATAGGTGTTATAGCTCGTTTATCATAATTGCAATGTGGTGTACTACCTATAACCAAATTAAATAGGATTAGGATGAATTTGAATGACCAAACAACATAGAAATGGATAAATTTCATTTTTCTGTATATCTCTCTTGTTTTTTGAAATTTTTAGGCGTTGTTGGTGGCATTAGTTCACAAATAGTATGAATAAGTTAGTATTAAACTTTGGTGGCATTCAGAGGTTAAACAGACAAGTTAGGATGTGTGGAAGTTGGCCCGAAGCCTAAAATTTTACATAATTCTACATTTTGTCTGTCTAATAATCGATATTGATTACTGGAGAGCAAAATCTGAAATCCTGCACAGGTTGCCCGTGGGTAATTGATTACGGTAATTGATTACACAGATTGTGTAATTGATTACATAGTTGTCGAGCCACTTGAAATTGGTTAATTAAAGAATGTAATCGTAGTAGGTTTAGTTACCCCTAAGCCTAGGGTAACCTATGAGGGACCTGCAGTCTCAGGTAGGACTATCTTTAAACTTTAGTCTTTGTTTATGTTGTTTATTTAAAGTCACGTGTCATTTAAGCTCTTAAGGTTAATTCACCGAGGTTGGTTGGTTATTCACGAAAAATTCTCTCTCATTTTTAATAAGCCTGAGAATTAATTCTGGGGATTTAGGTGATACGTTGCACTTACATATTTATATTCAGCCTTAAAATTTACCTTTAATTAATTTTATGACATATAAGTTATCAAACAATAATGATACATGATGGTAGCATAAAGCTATACACTCTAAACAAATAAATTAAGGCATCAACTCATTTTATTCTTTAATTAGAGTTTCACTTAAAAAATTATAGTTTATTTTTAAGTTTTTTAACTCTAATTTAACATTTTTTCAATTTAATTTTAAATATTTGTTTTACTATGTTTGGTATTTTCAGTTAGCCCCAAAATTGAATAAATTTTCTCATAAAAGAAAATTGAAATGTAAAAATTAAATTTTTTTAAATAAAGTAATCGCATAAAGTATTAAATTTAAATTTTTTGAAAAAATGATGTGAACAGGTAGGCACTATATTATAATGACAACAGAATTTTTTTAAGCTAAGATCATAAAATTAAGTAGTGAAAGAAAACTTGCAATGGACAATATAAAAAAAAATCCTGTGGACAATAATTATACAATATTAGAAAATAATTATAAGAGAGAAGAAATAAAAGTTAAGTGTTGTATTATTAATATTAAATTGATTAAAATGGGTTTTTGATTTGTAATTTTTGAAATATTGATAATCGAACAATATGATGATATTATTGTCGACCAAAACATGATTTCACAAATATCAAAAAGAGAGAGATGTGCGTTAAATATGGAAAGAAAAAAAACCAAGATAATTCAACTTAGGTAAGTTTTTATAAGTGAATTTTTTTTATTAAGTTTTACTTTTTTAAGTTAGCGTTATAATAAAAGAATTTTAAAAATGGAGATAAACTTACTTTGAGATTATGTTTCAAGGAATTAAAAATATATAATATTATTTTATATTTTATTATACACTTTATAATAAGAGTCTGAAAATAAGAGTTTAAAAATATAATATAATATTATTTTATATTACTAAATCTTTAAAATAAGAGTTTGAAAACCTATTTAAAACTATTGTTAAATTAGAATAAGTTGATGGTAAAAAAAATTCAAAAATCCAATTTCAAAGATTAATATATAGATATTATTTTATTTTATATTCTATAATAATTTAAACTTAATTTTAAAAGATAAAAATTAATTTTGCTGATGAATTTGGAAATTCAGTGCCGAAGATTAAAAAACATACATAGATAAACTTATTTTGAAATTCTGTTTCAAGGAATTTAAAATTATAATGTTATAGAATTTTATATTTTATTTTTTTATATAAATAAATTTTGAAATAAAAATTTGTTTGAAAAATAAAATATTTTATTATTTTAATATAATACAAAAATTAGCTAATCCTTTTAAGATTAGCAAATGATATATATATATAACAATAGAAAATTTTAATATGCAGGCATCTGTGAGTTGCAAAAACATGTTTATATTTGGACATTTTAATTTTTGGGTGAGTTGTAAATGTCTGGAAAACACACATTTTAACACACATTAAAAACATGACATCTTAAACAATTTTTTTTAGCTTTTATGATAGCTTTTATTTAAGGTGTATCAAACTGTAAGTATAATGATAAAGAGAACAAGAGCAATAAGCAAAACCAAACAAAATAAAATAAAAAGGTGAGCATCATCAGTCATAAGCCTAACAACATATGCAGATATCACAAAGAACACGAAACAAAAAAAATATATTGTGTACGTGCCCATGTTCCAACTCAAGCAGAGGAACAAAATGCAAAAAAAAAAAAAAAACAGAAAATGAATCGATGTTGATATCACTATTTGTATAAGAAAACAAGAAAAAAAATCTAGTCAATCATATATAATTGAATGAACATTGAACATGAAAATAGGTTAAAATCTCAAATATAAAGTGATAGAAGTATAGTATATCACATATTCCTCTACCTCTCTAGAACGAGTCGCCTCTGGCTGTGTGTCATACTTACATCTCCCTCTGTCTATCTAGTTTGAGTCAATTAAATACCGGTCTTGAGTGCTCTAAGTCTTATAGGTATTTCTTGACGTGGACTTTCAATTAAGTTCTTTCCATTCTAACAAATTGAAAATAATAGACATAAAGTTTTCTTTGCCTAAAATACATTGTACGAACTAAATTTACCTTAATGACGTAAAAATTATGATTTTAGCAATTATAAATACATACATTATCATTTATAAATTGTCATTCATGTTGTATTCTTGACCATCTACTTATTAAATCTAATTTAGATTTAATAGCAATACAACAAGGATGACAACTAATTAATTGATAATGTATGTATGCATAACTACTACCAACATAATATTTAATTCACCAAAATGAATTTGATTTGTACATAGGCATTTTGGAAAATAAAACTTTAATTTTATTATTGTCAGTTTGTTACCATTTAAAAAAACACTAATTGAAAGTCCAAGTCTGGAAATATCTATGCAACTCATAGAAATCACCCAAAAACAATGCATGACTTAGACTAGAGAGACACAGGGATGTGCAAGTGCAACTTAGCCTGAGGCGCATCGTCCATAGAGAGGAAAAGGATATGTGATTTTGCCGTCGTCAATAAGAATGTATTCAAAGGAGAAGATCAAAAGATGAGATGTAGACAAGCTCGACACTCATAACTACAGTCAAGGATGACACAAATAGCCATAATAGAGGAGAAAAAATGACGAAGATTTGAGATTTTTTTCAAGGTTTGATTTTGATAATAAGATATGTTATAGGCTAGAGGCCCCAAGGTAGCAAATCCTTATATAGTTCTAAAAATTTAGGGGAAACCTTAGTAAATCACATCATTTATTTCGTTGTTATCTTCATTTTAAATAATTATTGCACCGCCCAAATCGATGACCACGCCCACAGATTTCCTAAACCTTTTGACTGGTTTTCAAGGCACATAGTTTTTAGACCCGGCCAAACCGATGACCACACCCACAGTATTTTGACAACCATGGTATTTTGGGTCAACCCCAAATTAATTAGATTGGGAAAACTTAGTAAATGACATCATTTATTTTGTTGTTATCTTCATTTTAAATAATTATTGCACCGTCCAAATCGATGACCATGCCTACATATTTCCTAAACTTTTTGACTAGTTCTCAAGGCACCTAGTTTTTAGACCCATCCAAACCGATGACCACACCCATAGTATTTTGACAACCATGGTATTTTGGGCCAATCCCAAATTGGATAATATCTCTTGTATTAATTTTATGTTCGGGTGGAAAGCTTACTTTGTGGTATTCTATAATGAGTATTCAACAACACTAAAGGTAAATTGAAGGGGTTCATAAATATCATACCAGGTAGGGATAGAAATGGATCAGGCCGTCCATCGGGGGCCTATGTCCTGGCTCGTTTAAAGCCTACATAGGCTAGGCTTGTCGGGCTAGAAGGTCAGGTTTAGGCTTTTAAAACAGCCTTTTTAACTAAATAGGTCATGTCATAGGCTTTCTAAAAAGCCTTTGAAGCCTAACAGGCCGGCTTGTTTAATTAGATTAATTGTTAATTATTATATATATAATATATTTATAACATAAAATTATATATATATATATATACACATTACATATTTATATTTATATAATATAAATTAATATTACAAGTTTACAATTAAAAAAGATTAGGAGGGAATGGAACACAAATATTTTTTAAATTGGTTTTGGCATTTTAAAAGTCTCAAGGCCTTTTAAACAAGTTTTTAAACGGGTCAGACCTTCAAACAGGCAAGCCTTAAAAAAAAGTCTATAACAGACTAATAGGTCAGGCCAGGCCCAGACTTTGAAAATTTGATGTAGGTCAGGCCCAAGCTGTAATACCCTCTGTTACGCCTTAATAAATTCTAGAAAAATTTGTAATTTTTTTTTACTAAAGATATGATTGTTAAAAAGAAACTATCGGAATAAATTATATACATTATTTCTGAAATACCTCATAAATATTATTAAAACTTTATAAGGCAATTTTACATTCATCCAACGAAAATAAATATTAAACATTATAAGAAAGAGAGGAAACTCCATGGCCCAGAAGCAGTTACTTAATAACATTATTTATTCATTGGACCACGGTATTCATACCGAGCTCCCTTTCTAGAACGTGCTATATTTACTGCCGATATTCTTCGATCCTTCCCTCTGAACCATCAATTTAGAATATATGAAACAAAAACACGGAGAAAGGAGTGAGAAATAGAATATAATATTCTCGATTAAGACATAAGCAACAAAGGGTTTTCACAAACCAATACATAATAATATCAATCGCAATCACATACACAATCAATTATGAATGCATGAATGTTATGCAATATCTTCATCATAACTTACCTATATATGTGGGCCCTTAAATTTTAATTTGCACTGGGCCAACCAGGAGTTTACACTGTTCCATAAGTCCGGATAATAATAATATGAACAGCTCAACTGGCATGGAACACTTAGAGACTAGTCAGATTGAGAAAGTTTTTATTGTGAAAGTACCCGACACTAGGGAGCTACCCCAGGTCCCCTGAAGCACCCTTTCACACCCTCTCATCCCAAGGCTCGTAATTAAGCCTCCTCTAATGTATCCTCGGTTTCTATAATCCGTCCCCAGACAATATCATTTTATTTCACTTTAATGATTCATGATGCATGAGCTACTCGCATATTTAGTTGGTTAAGGCTTTTAGAAACTCAATTATTAAATACCTTAAAAGGTTTACAACATCATTTCTATAAACTGTACATTTTCTCAATTCTCTGAATTTCTGTCCTACAGAAATAAATTTGGTACAGTTTTCGAATCTCACTGAAATTTGAGTTTCTAAGCCTTAAATATCTAAAACTTTCTCATATAAAATTTTACATAATCTTTCTCAAATTAAATCTTAACAAAATCAAATTTAGAAATCTCAATTATTTCCAAATATCTTTAGTTATTAAGTTGGAATAAAATAATTTTCTTTTAAAAATTTTATTTTATTAAAAGAGAATAATCTTTAAGTTATTAACCAAAAATACTTAAAATTACAAAATTTTTCTTTATCTCAAGATTTAATTATTTCAATTTATTATTAATTTTCATAAAATGTTTTCTTTCTAAAATAAATACTAATTTTTTTTATTCTAAATATTGAAAATAAAGTTAATATGAATAATTTCTAAGAAGAGAAGATTTAAAGTAAAAATTTAAAGAGTAAGGTAAGAAAATTCTTACTGAGTTTTAGCTTTCCGTCATGCTCGCTATATGCTCAAACTCCACATCACAAAATCATCAATCAAAATCAAGCATTATCAATTATAACTAAATATCATCAATCAATCAATCATAATCAAATCAATTAAATATCATTAATACATATCATAATACAAAATTTAATGATTATTAATATAGTCAATTTGAGTCCTTTGGTCAATTCCTCGCATAAGTATATGTAAGTCCATATAATCCAGTCCTTGCATAGGTATAGTTCAGTTCATATGGGTCATAATGGTCCAAGTCCTTGCATAGGTATAGTCCAGTCCATATAGGTCATAAAGGTCCAAGTCCTTGCATAGGTATGTTAGAGTTAGTTAAACCGGATATTTAATTTAAAATTTATTAAAAATTTTAAGTTAAAAAGTTAATATTTTAAAATAATAATATTATTAAATTTAAAAGGAGTAGGGGACTCCTCCCATTATTCTTATGTCTTTTCATATTATACTCTTATCTCACTCCCTCTTACCTTGAATTGTTACCCAAAAGAGATTTGCTTTGCGCCTCCGATTTCTAGAAATATTAATACCAATCTTATTTCAGTATAAGCATAAGATGAAGATTAAGATTAATACTTAAAACAGAAATGGTAAATTTTAAATAGTGAATAGTGAATAGTGAATAGTGAATAGTAAATCGTGAATAGTAATAGTAAATAGTAAAACATGAATAGTAACGGTAAATAGTAAATCATGAATAGTAACAGTAAATAGTAACAGTAAATAGTAATTTACTATTTGAATAGTAATTTACTATTGAAATAGTAATTTACTATTGAAATAGTGTTTACTATGCAGAATAGTAACTTAAAATAATATTATTTCCAGTATAACAACATATTTCTAAAAACGATATGAAAATAACCCAAAAAATATAAAAGAGAAGTATTCTTACCTTAGGATTTTGGCAGAACCTTCTCTCCAAAAACTTTTCTTCTCTCTCTCACTTCTACCACTATCTCACTAGCACTACTATATTAAGAAAACTTAATCTGAAATTGTGAATTCTAAAGAAGAAATCCTTCGGTATTTATAGGAAAAAATTTACTATGCATTTCATTATTTTAATATAAAAGTATTATGCATTTTTGAATTTTTTATTCCAGGTTACTGTGCACCTTTTGAAAATTTCGTATATGCACAGTGTTTTGCATAGTAACTGTCCGCAGAATTATTAAGCCAAATAGTAACCTTTCACTCGGTATATTTTAAATATTCAAAATGAGTCCTTTTTGAAATTTAGCGATATTATATCAGTCCTTACTAATTTTATAACATGTAATATAAAGTTGAAATTTAAAAATCTAAAATTTTCTGTTAATAAAAATTTATTAATACGTTTCCAATTTTTTAACGATTGGAAAAAATCAAGATTTTTCTCAAACTGATAATTTTTAGATAAGTCTACTTGAAACGGATTTTAGAAAATTTTCTTATAATTTACATTCACTTTCTTATAAATATTTTTAATTTAAGTCACTTATATGAATTTAAAATTATTAAAAAATATTATTTTATATAAAAATTCCAAAATTCCAAAAAATTCTAAAAAATCATAAATAATACGTAGATTAAAAAGTTCTAAAGAGCCATAATCTAATTACTTCAAAATTTTAATATAAAAATAAAAATAGGGGTGTTACACAAGCCTTTCAAAGCCCGGCTTGGCCTAGCCCATTTTTATCCCTAATACCAGGGATATGAAAGTTTAATTTGTGGATGAGTTTGGAATAAGTTTTGGAATAAGAATACGTGATTTACCTTCATTTCCTTTTTATTTTATGTTTAAATAAACTTTTTGATTAAGCAATATTATCTTTTCCATTTTTGGGGTGCTATTTTATTTGAGTATTGTAATATTTGGTTATTTGATTGTAGGTTTTTAAAGGTGTTTTTTTATCTTATGATAATTTAAAAGCCATTATTATTTTGCTATAATAATTTTAATATATAACTTATACGAGTGTTTTTAAGCTAAAATGTTTGATTTTTTTTTTAACTTTCCAATTGCACTTTTTGTTTTCTAGTTTTTAATTTAGTCATAAGCATTTTAAAATACAAATTCCAATCAATTCTTATTGTGGTTAAGAAGTTAATTGAATTTTCTCACATACATGGTTGTTAGTTTAGATAGACATATGATTATATTCAACTTTTAGAAATATCTAATTAATTTGTAACCATATATAATTGATATATAAGAATTAACTATATTTTAAAAAAAAAATTAAGACCAACTTGAAAGCTAGAAAATATAAAGATGGGTTCAAAACCCTAAGAAAATATAAAAGCCGGATGATATATTTTACCCTATATTATAATACTAATGTATTTTATATCATAATATAATAATATGATATATATTAGATAACATACTTATTTTGTTAATATTCTAAGGATATTCGCCACTCATTTATTTTAAACAGTATGAGTACAAGTAGTACATACCTGCACCTAACCTGTTTCATTGACATTTCTAATGATAGATATTTGATGCATTAGGTTTTGAGAGTGAAAAGATGATGATAGGTTTTGGCTAGTTTCAATTGTGTGTAAGAGATGATCATGGTTTTTAGTGGTGTGAAAGCTAGTGTTAAAGAGTAATATTCTTAACTATGAATGGTTGGTCTATTTAAAAGAGTGTGTAAGAGTACAAAAGGAATATAATGACATGTGTCGTGTGTGTAAGAAAAGCATATGTGATAATGCATGGATTATGTGTGGTGGTGGGGTATCATGGCTATGGTCATGATCCTAATTTGTCAGCTCTAATCCCATGATTTGTGTTTTTTTTATGAGGATCCATGATAGTATAGGATTTAAGACTTTTTTGTTAGGGTCATTTTTGAGTCATTTACTTTATATTTGATCCAGATCTAAAGCCTATATTAATTTCTAATTAGTTATTTAAAAGTACATATAATTATTTTATTTCTTAAGTATTGTTCATGGTTTGTATATCTAACCGCTGATAATTAGATCAACCAAGGTAAGAGTGGAAGAAGAATTGTTTGCAATTTTATTTTTAAACCATTGAGAATAATTGTCTACCCCAACATCAAATCATTAACAAGATGCAAAATTAAAATTTCATACTTCAAAAATATGAAATAGTCAGATTTTGTCTCCTCGCTTTACAAAATGCAGCATATGGTGACACGTGTCACACATGCATGCATTTCGTCTTTCCATAATGCAAAATGCATATTTTGTAATTTGAATGTGTGAAATGTAATAATTGAAGTGGCGGTTTTCACACTGGACGCAAAAATATTTTTTTTAACCCTATTTTACAAAGTATTTTTTATTTCTACCCTATACCAAAAATCCACATAAAAATACGTCTCATTGGTTTCTTGTACCGTGGAATCAGTGAGGTTTAAACAACATTCACATTCCTTTTAGCCTCATTTTATCTCTATAAAGTTCTTACACCAACGAGTGAGGGCTTCAAGGTACATTGTGACATTATATTATTTGAACTCAACTTGAGTAGAGTCACTATTTATAAGCAGCAAATCACTCTCTTTATCTTTCTGTTTCTGATTATCTAAGTGTCTTAACGAGTGAGGAACTCAATGGCATTCTCAAAATGTAAAATTGAAAGCTACTGTTACAAAAACACTTTGCCATTAATCAAATACAGTTTTCAAGCATCCAAATGGGTTGCCTATTGTAATCCTGCGCAGTTTGCCTGCCAAAAGAATTATTTGCTTCTTGTCAACTTCTTTTTTCTAAGGTTGCACTATCTTAAAGTTCATTTTCTATTCATACAACATGTGAAAGGTTTCTGTAGTGCTATATGCTTTAACAGATCAATTTTGCCAAAAATTCCTTAAAATTATCCTTCGGTTTTGATCATGATACATGGCTATTTGCTCAGATCAATTCATTGTTTATTCAACAAGTTTTCTCAACTACAATCTCTACTTCTCAAAGCAAAGAACAAGAGCAAATACTTAAAATTTGACATATATAATGAGAAATTCGGTTATTGAACTTATAATGCACCATAGATTTTCTCTACAAATATTTAGAAATTAACTAACTACAACCAAATATATTAGACCAAATTGCATGAATCAACTCTGTGCTTTGAAAATATAAACTTTAAAAACTGGATCTTGTGAACTGATTAGTTCAAATACACAAACATCTCCTGACTGCAATTTACTCTCAGTTGCAAACAAAGACCAACCAGCAGAAAACCTTCCCCATCTTAAAGGTGGCTGAGCAGGTAGCAGCTTGACATACCATGATTGTTCTCCAATCTGCAGCACCACAGACTTCTCCTTATTTTCAATACAGCCTTTCAAATTTGGTAAACCCTGCATTACATAATATTTTCATAACACTTAGAACAATACCTAGGAGGACTTCACTAATCCAGGTATTTTGTGTTTAACCTTACCAGATAGTTCCCTTTAAAATTAGAAGGGTTTATAGTAACTGTGAAAAAAGGATTGTCTGAGATAAATTCTTTTGCAATTTCCTGTGCTCTACTTAGTCTTGGCCAATTCAATGATGAAGATGATCTAGCAGCTTTCTCACCTGTGAAATGCACAACAAGCAAATGTCAACCGTTTTAAGAAAGAAAAGCCCTGTGGAAAATCTTGAGAAAATTACTTTCATGCTTGAAACTAGTTAAGGAATTTCTCCACCATGAGGGGAGTTCTATCTTTCCCATCAAAGTTTTTTATTTATATATATAGAAATTTGATGCCATAGACACATGATATTTAAAATGTAAAAATGCTACCTCTCATTAGTGTTTATTAATTCTCACATATAAATATAATTCTTCTGCTCTTCTGCCTTGTGTAACAAGATACTCAATTTTGGTTTAAAAAGTAACCTTGATCCATATGATAACATGAACTATAAACACAATCAAACGAAAAATATTTGACACCATAATTCTTTGATAATATGATTAAGGATCAAATTTTATTTCTTAAATGTGCATTGAATACTGGTGGTGGAGGAACATACAATTCTTTGTTAGCACCTTAAAAGTCACAACATCCACAAGTGTAGAATAAGAGATTGCACCAAACAATATATTGATCAAAAGATGAACAGAGGATTGGATCCTTACCTCTCATTTTTCTAGCCTTCTGATTAGGCCATTCATCCAAAATTGTAACAGAGTTATCATCACTCTGATTAGGATCAAGGTTGTCATTTTCATCATTAGTGTCACTAAAAGGATAGTCTATTTCTGTGGAACTCTGGTCAAGTATGAGAACATCCATCTGAGAAGTTCCTTCATATTTGAAAACAACCAAGTGGCCATGATCTAGGGGGTAATTTTCAACAAATTCTTTCCAACCCTTTTCAAACCAAACCTCACCATTCCTTTTTGTCCAATGCACTTCCCATTCAGTGCCATCAGGAGGCTTGATAAACACTGGATTAGGCAAGCCACTTCCATATCTCCTTGTAAACTTGTTGGGTATTTTCTGTGATGAATCTTTTAGTTAGCTTGTAAAAATGTATAGTATATTCAACAGGTAACAAGAATATCAAGTATATGCTGAAAGCCTAAGAAGGAATGCTTACAAGAATTCCAAGATTAGCTTTAAGAATAATCTTGAAAAAACGTATGGGTAGGTTACCATCCCTCTTGCGATGATGAGGAGCCATAGAAGCTAGCAAATAGCAAATGAAGCCATTCATTTATAATGCTAATTAAGCTATTCGATTTTAGTTTCTATGTCTCGAGTCACGTTGCACATTAAGTCTACCATTCATATTTGTTGCACTTGGCAAATTTTAATCATCATTCATTGCTCAAACTTGAATTTTCCAATTACTTCCCTTAAAATATGACTCTTCTCCTACTCTTTTTTCAAGATATACAAAAATTCTTCAATAAAGCAGAGATTTGTGAAGTTATTAGTCCCTCTAATCATTTTTATGGTTATTTTATGAGTTAATTGCTACAATTCCTTCCTTGTTTTACTTAAAAAAAAAATGGAAAACTTCTTGCAACGAACATGTTTTATTTTTATCATGGAGAGTATATCTAAGTTGTTTAAGTAAGATGTACGGCATATTATAAATGTTTTAGTTTGTCTATAATTTTTATGGGTAAAAGAAAAAACATGTTACATTTCAATTTTTATCAAAATTAAATTGGGTCACATCAATCTGATACATTGAATAGTAAATTGACTAAGTAATTGGTACAAATTAATTTTTTATTGTTACCAATTCAACTACGATTCTATCTCATATTTAATCATGACAAATTTGACAAAGTATTTTCACCGCCGGATTGATTTTAAAAACATATTTATATCTCTTATGAGTTTTTTAAAAGTAAATGAAAAATAATTTAATATTCAAAAAACATTTTATGGGAGTAATTGTTATGCTATAGCAATGTAAAGAATTTGATATTTTCAATCCATAAAGAATATACTAACTTAAGAGTGTAGTTGAGTGAAAGAGACTCGAACTTTGTATTGAGTATGGAGCAACTTCAAAATCTCAAATGAGTTGTCTGATTCATCAAAGTGTTTATAAACCAATAAATAAATTAGATATCGTGATCATTGGTGGATACTTTAAATTATACTTACACACAAATACAAAAACTATGTGACTTTTAAGATTGTTATATCACAACACAATATTAGACCGCCTTAGTTGATGCCCTAGATGCATTACTTAAAAAAAATCAAAAATAGAAAGTTTATATAAAAAAATTATCATTAACATTTCCTTTCTTTGATTTCTCAACAACCTCAACCTGTTTTTCAATAAAAAAATTTAAATGATTCTCCAAATTCCCTTTTGTTTACATGTTTTTACATAGTATATTTAAATTTAAATTTTATAGTAATTATTGCCAATCTATTTCTTTTCATAATATGATATTCGGTGTTGGAATGTTGAATTAAATTTCAAATAAAGAAGTGTTTTAAAGCGGTAACCTTTAATATATGATTTTGTTAATATCATCCTGAGTTTAAGCAGCATTTTTTTTTCTGGGAATGAAAGCATTTGTATTATAGAAATATAAAGTTGTAAGAAAAAGTAACTATTTTTAATTGCTTAAATTTAATTCTTATAGCTGGGTTAAAAATATCTTTAATTAATCAAATATAGTTTTCTCTAATCTAACCTAAAGCATGATAAAAATCAAAAGGAATAAATTATAAATTAATATTGAAAATTGTATGAACATTTTAATTTGGTAAATGAAGGGGTTGGAGGACAAAAACATTGTATTGACTTACATAGGAAATAACATAATATTACATTAATGTTAACACTGAAATATGTTGGAGTTCTCTTTGAGTTAGGATTAACTCTCTGTAAAAACAATATTAGTATTAAGTCTTTGAAAATTCTTCCATTATCAAAATTGGTCCCTATCATTATTAGTTTTTGTCTATTAAATATAACATATATTATTAATTAATTGACAAATTTATCAAACATTATTACCCTCTTATCCCTTCACCTTCCACTCCATCCCACAAATCCCATCACCCTCTTATTTTATTTTATTTCTCTGCAGAACTTCTCTTTTCCCTTCTTTATAAATTTAATTAACACATTAATTTCCCAGTGATAGAGGTTGGTGATGGTTTTGGAAAGTGATGTGTGTTGATAAAGATGAACAGTGATAGAGAGTGAGAGGTGCATGAAGGAAAGTAATAAGTAATTAGGATATCGAATTTGAGGAACTCAACCAAAACTTCTATACATACTTTTTTACGATTGAAATCATTAAGTGTCTATTTAATAAAATTAACTAAACTAAATAGTTGTTGAAAATTGATAAATTAACTCCTTGTATTAGAAATATTTGATAACTCGTAGTATTATAAATGTTTGATAACTCATTGTATTAAAAATGTTTGATAAAACATATAGTTTCTTAGCTGAAAATATAAAATTATGTAGAAGAACATTTTTAATTATTTAAAACAAAACTTTTTTTTATATATAAACACAATTTGTAACTTTTTAAAAATATTTCAATTAATACTAAGATTAATAAAATAATGTTTTAGTTATTTTTTTATGAGGAAATATTATAAGATATATAAATAAAGAAACAATTCAAATATAATAATTTATATAAGTATTCTTCATAGAAGAAAGAAGAAAAATACAAAGAAAAGAATGGTATAGAAAGCTTAAAATAGAAAAAAAAAGGTTTTGTTTTATGGTTTTTAAAAAATATATAAGAATTTAATTTTTTTAAAAATAAAATAAAAGGCGGTAAGAATTATTAAAAATGTATAAGAAATAAGGTAAAAAAATCACTTAATAACTATAATTAAAAAAAGTTACTTAAAACAACATTTCAAAAAAAACTAATAGGTAGTTAAAAAATGATAATTCAACTATCCATCCAAAACACTTCTAATTTACATGTAATATTTCAACTACTCCAATCAACTTTTAACCCACTAAAATATCCTACTAAACGTACAATAATCCTTCTATTATAACTTGGTGGTGACCCTATTGGATATAGATCTTTCAATTTAATCAATCTTGTAAATGGCTTTCCCAAGAAGCAATGGAAATCATGTGTCTCCTAAGAGTGTCTTTTTTCTTGTTTTACCAATAAAAATACGACACTTTCATCAAATAATTTTTATCTCATTAATCTATATATTTAAATTTCCTAGGCATCAATTTTTTCTTTCTTTACTAATTTAAAATATTTTTACATCAATTATTAAAAAATCAAAACAACTAGTGTAAAATAATAATTTTTATATCATGTATTTTAATAATAAATGTAAAAAATACTTTTTACACCTATTATTAAAATAACAACTATTAGAAAAAACTAATATCTAATTAGGAAGTTCAAATAAACAATTAATAATTAACTGACATAACATTTTAATTAGTAGGAGATGAAATGTCACAGTTAATTTTGATCTTTTAAAGATATAAAAGACACATGGCCATGCATTACTTAATGAAATTGTAAATAGATTCATGGGCAATAAAACTTTGATTCAAATGTTTTCCCAACACTACATGGAAATGCTTTTGAAAATGTTAGCCTTCAAGAGTGGAACTTTTGGGTCAATAATCTCAAAGACACAAACATCACCAGCTTGTAATTGACTCTGTCTGGCAAACACAGACCAACCACAAGTGAAGCGATCATATTCACCACTCTGAGCACATATCACTTTCACTTCCCAACATTTATCCTCATGCTGCACAGTCACATTCTTTTCCTTCATCTTCATCTCAACATCTAAGAACTTTGGTACATGCTTCTGCATAATACAACATTACACGACATCCACAGTAAAAAAACAAATTCAGAAAACAGTTCATGAATGCATATATAGCATTAGCACCAGCAATTTTACCACTGCATTTTCTTTAAAATCTCTTGCCAATATTGTTGACGTGAAAAACTGATTGTTTGAGACAAATTTTTTGGCTACTTCCTGACCTCTGAGAGTCCTTGGCATATTTAACGACAAAGTTCTTTTAGTAGTCTTCACACCTGTGAAATGCAAAAAAAGAAAAAGAAAACTGCAGCATCATGAAAATTTATTTCAACTATTCATTTTTAAGATATTTTTATATATTATAAGCAGAAGAACAAATATGTAAGGGGATAAGAAATGAAAAACAGATGATGAATGAATGACATACCATTCTGTTGCTGTTTTCTAGTTGTTGAAAATTTTGTCCTTTTATCAGATTGAGCAGGCCCATGTGCAGAAAACATTTTCACATTGGAGTTTCTTTCAACATTTGCACTGTTTTTCCTCTTTCTCTTACCATAAACCAATGGAGACTTTGGTCTAACCCTTTGGTCCAAACCATCATCCTTCAGTTCAACAATGTGAATATCTTCATAAGAGGGATAGTCTATTTCAGTGGCACTCTGGTCAAGTATGATAACCTCAATCTTAGAGGTTCCTTTATATTTAAAAACAACCAAATGTCCATGATCCAGAGAGTAATTTTCAACAAATTCACTCCAACCCTTTTCAAACCAATAAACTTCATTCTCTTTTGTCCAATACACTTTCCATTCAGCACAATCCTTAGGCTTCAATAACACTGGATTTGGCAAGCCACCTCCATATAGCTTTGTAAACTTACTGGGTATTCTCTGCTGAGAAACTCTCAATTAGTATACATGGTAGACAAATGTTTATAATGCTACTACAAACATATGTTATAACAGTATTCCAAAGTCATGCAAATAACAAAGGCAAATCCATAGAATGTTGCAATACTAAGAATTGTAAGTGCAAAGAACACTTACAAGCCTTTGAAGATTAGGTCCCGTAATTATCTTGAAGAAATGGAAAGGCAAGATTGCATTACGCTGCAGGCGAATTTGAGTAGCCATGGATAGAAAGAATCTGAAGGGTAGGTGAGAAACTGTGTTACTCGTGTACCAAGTGAAGATTTATAGTACTCAACTTGATCTTAATTTATTCAAATTCACGAGAATGCAATGATTAGTTGACTCATTGATTCATTGATTTCTAGTCCAGCGAAGAGGGATGCACCGTGGAATCTGTGTTAGTGGCTGGACATTGTGAATTGAAATGATTATTTATTAGCCAACACTTCCAATTGGGTTGTAAATTGAAGTAAGTTTACCTTATCGTCTGCCCGATACAAGTAAATTTTAAAGGAATTTTTTCGTTACTTAATATAAGTAAAATTAGGTTTTTTATAACGTAATTAAATACTTGTTTATTAAATATGTTCTTACTATATATATTTCTAATTTTATATGTAATAAATGATACTAAGAGTATTTTAGAAAATTGAATTAAATATATGGTAAATACAAATAACTACCTTCAATCATTATTCTTAATATATGTGAAATTAAATACATTTGCTTATATTTAGAACGGAAGGTAGTATTTTTATTTAATTTAATTTTTTGAACTAAAATTTTGTTGCATTGCACTTATCCTTTTATTTATATGAAACTCTTCAATTTCTTACTCCCTCATGTTTTACATCTATCCTCGTTTAAATCTTTATTTTTTTCCGGCAATGATGGTCATTTAGTAAATGATATATATTAGTTAAATTTATGAGTTTATTTTTTTTCTCTAGACTTATGATTTAAATTTTTTCAAAAGCTTCACTATTATCAATGCAAATAATTTTTTAATAAATAAATAATTTTAAAATAAAAAAAAGACCAGCCATATAAACCCACAAACCACATAAAGCTATACTACACCTTACAAAGCCCACATAGAAAATTAACAAATTACTTTATAATTGGATAAAAAATTTATTAAAACTATATTTTTATTTAACATTTTATTGGTACTTTATGTCAATAATAGTAAATGCATATTTTTATTTCATAATATTATTTTCATCCTTTACAATAATATTTTTTTTCATTTAACGTTTACATTTTTATATTTTTACTAATCCTTTATATTTAAGTTTTTTTTATCCTTTACAATTTATATTTTTATAATAATGCTGCCATCATTTACAATATTATATTCTAATTATATAGCATTATAATTTTTTTATAAATGTATTGCATTATAATTTTATTTACCCCTTCATTGCCATATTATAAGTTTATTTTCAATTATGATTTTCATAACGTTAATTCGCTTTTACTTCATTCTATTTTCAGAATTATTATTATTATAACTTTTGCTACAGTTTTATTTTTATTTTTTTATAATTTTAACTATTTTTAATGTTGTTTCAATGTTATGTGTAATTTTCACAGTATTATTAAGTTATTAGTATTTTATATCATTCTATTAAATTTGAATTTGAATTTTAGATTCATGATAAAAATAATAAATTAAAAATTTAGGTATAGCATATCAAATTATAATAAAATAACGTAAATATTAAATGTTGTTTCATATATGTCATATAATTTTATACACCACAAAATAATTTTGCATAAAAGCATCATATGAGACATCCTTTCAGTCGTAAACGACGTGAAACTTTATAGTTTTAAAGAAAGATATCGTTCTAGAGATTTCAAAAGAAACACTAGTTTGGTCGTAATACCTCACTTGCCTTGAGATAGAAGTAGCATGCAGTATTTGAAACCTATGACATTTCTTTAACTTTAATGATAAACATGAACTTGAAAAGCCAAGTCTTGTTTGTTAATTAGTTCAAATACACAAACGTCGAATGCTTTTAATCCACTTTCCCTTGCAAACAAGGCCCAACCAGTAGAGAGCAGCTTGCGATCTCCAGCAGTAGGGAGCAACTTCACATTCCATGACCTTTTCTCAATCTTCAGAATCACTTCCCTTTTGTCCTTGATATCAATTTTCAAATTTGGTATACTCTGCGTAACATAATAATATTATTACTATAATATCATATTAATCAAATCACTCCAGTTAATTACTTAGAACATAATCAATCTAGGACTTCACAACATACCACTCGACTTCCCTTCAAAAGAGAAGGCTTTATGAAAACCGTGAAGAATGGATTTGGTGAGATGAATTTTCTAATTACTTCCTGAGCTCTTTTTTCTTTTGGATAATTCAAATTGAAACCTGCACGTGGAATTCAAAACTCACTCAAGATAAATAAGTATGTTATGCTATTCTTCTTCTTCTTCTTTTTTCTATATACAAATTGTTCACACTAAGTTAGAATGTACAAAAAACCTAGAGAAATACTCTCTAGAAATTAAAATTTATTAGTTCAAATGTGTCACTTGATTACATTAAGGGGGCTACATAGTCATTTATACAATAATTCATACAAGAGGAAGAGGACTGGTTGCGAGACTCCTTAAGTCCAGGTCCAATATGACATGAGTAGGGGATGTAATTACAAGTACCCTGACTTGTTACCTTGAATTTCAGAAGAGGGGGTGTGATGGGACTGTCCTCCCAAATCCGGAAGAACACAAATATAAACATTTTTCTTAACATTATCATAGATATTTAATCCAACAAAACACTCCTATTTTATTTTCATTTTTTAAAAAAGACAAATATTAGTTGCTAGTTCTTTGATTTTGTTCTTCCTAAGAATTTACAACCTCTCCCTCGTTCCTTGCCACTTCACCACCACACATTGCTACTTAAATTAATGGAATCACAACAAACTGTAAACCTTTTAATCCGAATATTGTATGTATGCAATCACATTCTCTATATTGTCAAACTCGTTATTGCTAATTAATTAAATTAGAAACAATTTTGTACCTATTAATCTATGTACAGAATGATCACAATACAAAATTTTTTATGATATGCAGTAACATATAAAATAAAAAAATACTGAAAAAATAATGGGTCCTCTAGTTACCTCTCATTATCTTTTGAAGTGAAGAAAAGAATAATACCTCTGATTTGTGTAGTATTCTGGTAAGGATACTCATCTGAAATGTCCATTGATTTAATTTCATGGTGACTCTGGTTAGGATCAAGGTTGTCTTTTGCATAAGGAGGAGGAATATTAGGATAGTTTATTTCAAGAGAAGTCTGGTCAAGTATGAGAACATCCATATGACTAGTTCCTTTATATTTAAATACAACCACATGCCCTTGATCTAAGGAATAATTTTCAACAAATTCTTTCCAACCCTTTTCCAACCAAACCTCATCATTATGTTTTGTCCAATACACTCCCCATTCAGTGCCATCTGGAGGCTTGATAAACACTGGATTTGACAACCCACCTCCATATATGCTTGTAAACTTGTTGGGTATTTTCTGCAAACAACATGTTAGTTAGCTCAAAAAGATTATTTAAAAAAAGAAACATGTTCCTTGTGCATGCAGCATCCTTCTTTATGTCCCAAACAACCAGCACACACAACACAAATAATGTTTAGTGTTGACATAAAGTGTGAGAACTGGAGTTTAAACATTGGTAACACTAATTTTCCCTTCTTTTACTGTTATTTCAATGGATAAAAAGAAAGTGGTGCTATTTCAATCGATATCTAGTGCTTAATTATATCTATGTGCAGTATGTAAAAAAGCAAATATGACATGCTAGAAGCCTAAGTAGTAATGCTTACAAGGCTTAGAAGATTGGTTTTAAGAATAATCTTGAAGAAACTGATTGGCAGGATAGCGTTCCTCCCGCTACTAAAACCAGCCATGGTACCAGTTTGAAGTGGAGATGCTGTTTTGTTAGTTTGAAATGGAGATGCTGTTAGGTTAATATAACAATTGCATAGACCACAATAAATTTTGAACAGAGTAGTCAAAGCTATTCATTTATGACCCTAACTAAGTTATATGCTCCCTACTCAATTGTCAAGATATGCAGCACTTTTCATGACATATTTTTGCGGGTCTCTTTTTTTTTTCTCTATACTAATTTCTTAAACAAATAACCAATGGACTAATAGTTTCTCACTATGGAATCCAGAAAAATAGAAGCAACCAATATCTTCCAATAAAAGAAGTGAAGGGCATGTTTATTTTTATTTCTTGTTTTTAGCTTTAATTAACAAAGTTGTCATCCTGTTTCTTGATATCAAATTTTCCTATATTTACTTTTCCCATTATAAAATTTTGAAACAGGGAACAAGTGATTAAAACTGAAAGTTGGACATGGGAACAGAAACCAAATGTGCCGGAAGTTGTTCATTTATATACTAGCTGTCACTCTTACTCAATCCTTATGGTATTGGTTACCCCTAAGATGAAGTTTCTGTGAGTTTCTAAGTAAACTGCACAATTTTATTTCAATTCAAACATGCAGTACACCTACTCCTTTGTCACTTCTTCAAGCACAGAGTTTCTAGCAACTACCCTAGTTAATTCTATCTGATCTGACCAAGTCTCAAGCTTTTCATTTATGATCCTAATTAACCACTTTGTCTCCTAATTTCTTAATTCAGATACTTATATTATAACTGTAATTTAAAACTAACCATCCTATCTTCGAAAACTTTATATATATATATATATATATATATATATATATATATATATATATATATATATATATATATATTTCTAGTATTGTTTAACTGGTAACACATAAATCCTGTAGCTAATTTTAAGCATCTAAAAAGCAGTGAGATTTAATTAAGTTCTACCCTCACTCTTAAGTGCAGAAGTTATACGGATCGCTTGGTTATTAAAAACGAAAAAAAAAATTGTTGGTTCAGAGGAGTTATTAAATGATAAATATTAATCATTGGAGTTTTTTATTTTTACAATTTTGTTTCCCTTCTATCAAATGAATTATTATAGAATTTTTTCAAAAACTAGTAAAACATTATTAGATTCACCAATATCCAACATAGTTGACCAATATTAAAAGAAATGACAGAGGGTAGGAAGATAACTTACAGATGTGATCGAACACTGAGAGCAAACTTCCCTTCAATTCAAAACACACACAAATATATGTATATATATTAATCAGAGGGAGAAGAAGTTGAGCAGATAAATAGATCAGGAAGTTAAATGAAAAGTTAGAAAAAATTGCAGTGAAATAATGAATTAGGAATTAGGAATAGCTGCCGGAGAATTGAGATTTTACAGTAAAAGGCGTAGTTGACGGAGTGGAGAAAGAGCGGTGGCAAAATGTGTCGGGTAGAGGAAAGAATTTAACTGTATAAATTACTCTGTTTAATATTTATTGTGTATGTTAAAATTGCTAAACTATATTACTGTATTTAACATTTATTTAATGTCTAGATTTGACACAAGTATACTTTAACCTCAATTTCATCTTTTAAGTTTTGAAATGATTTTGAAAACTTTCTTTAATTTTTTTATAACGTGCAGCTTATATAAACTTGTGATATATATCTAATATGACTTTTAATTGGTTGAGTAAGGTATGAGGTATTATAATATCTTTGGCATCTCATGGATAAACAATACTCTTTAGAGATTTTTTGTTTAACCTTTTGAAAACTTCAAAATTTGAAAGTTAAAATGTTCTCCCAATTTTCTAAACCCAGAAATTTTATTTATCTTTTAAAATTTTGTGATCCGAAAAACAATTTTATATATCCAGAGAAACTCTAAAATTTTATCAAGGAGATATGGAAAAAGAATTATTATGGTGTTATTCGAAAATAGATTTTGTGTTAAAAGAAACATCTGTTCCTTAATTGAAAAATTAAGAAAATAACAGTTAAATCATGATTTTGATGTCCTAAAAATCATTTATTTAGATAATATATTGAATGAGATTATCTTGCTATAATTAATGTGATTTGTCAAAAAGAATTGACTCGTTTTGACATTTCTAATGGTTAAATTAAAAGATATCAAACAATAAAGTTGATATATCAATTTAAAAACAATCATAAGGATGAAAAGGTGTACATTTACAATTTGAGACTGATGTTTTTAATGGAAGATAGATACATAGATGCTGATAAACGTGTAATGTGTTTTTTCAAAGGTTATTAATGGCGTCACAAGCTAAGTTAGTGTAGAAAGTTTAGTTCGAAGTACCATGATTAAAATGTTATTTGTAAATGTGTCATAGGTAAGAATCCATAGAATAATTAAACCAACAAACTGTACATACGAGTATCCCGACTTAGACTGATGTGAGTATAATTGATTTGTCTGAATCATAATTAAAAGTATTCTTAGTAGTTAATGAATACTAAAAATTATAATTGTGGATGTTGAAATAATTATTATGGATGTTGAAATAATTTTTTGCTCATCTAAGCTTTCTCAACCCGCTCCTACTTCTACTAAATTGAATTTGTTTTTACTTTCACTATATACAGCCAAAGTTAGTTCCTGGTTTGATTTCTTATTTTATACTAAGCAACAAAAAAGAATGATTTTGTTCTACAATATAAGCAAATCTAACTAGTTTATTGAATGTTAAAGTATTGATGGAGTTTAGGATCTATCTAAAACTAGCCAAACAATTAAGTCTGACTCAATAAAAATTAAGAATTTTGACATGTGAAGACTCAAACGAAAAAGAAGCACGAAAAAAAAATGCGCCACAAACCGGATTGTAAGCCTTGGATCGCCACAAGAATTGTGTAATTCTTGATAAGATCAATGATCCATAAAAGAACCCTAACAGAGGATACGCTTTCACCTTTTTGAATAATACATTTTTTTAATTCATTCTTCACAAATTGTTTAATACAAGTTTAGTTTATAACACTAATGCAAAAAATATATATAAATAAATAAATAAAATCTCCATGGTACAAGCAAATCATATTTGTTCACATAGTTAGAAATGGACAAGCTATCCTTATGGTTATGAGTTCAATGGTAACTATCCAAACATGCTATGCATGTTTTCAAGTCTCGTCTGAAAACATGAACTTGAAAAGCCAAGTCTTGTTTGTTAATTAGTTCAAATACACAAATGTCGCATGCTTTTAACCCACTTTCCTTTGCAAACAAGGCCCAACCGAAAGAGAGCATATGACCTGAAGGGTAACAACGGAGCAACTTCACATTCCACGACCTTTCCCCACTCTTCACAGTCACTTCCTTCTTATCCCCAATATCAAATTTCAAATCTGGTAAACTCTGCATGACATAATATATTATAATAATATCATAATATATTTTTCACTCCAGTTAGTTACAAGTAACGTACCACTAGACTTCCCTTCAAAAGAGAATGCTTTATGTAAACCGTGAAAAATGGATTCTGTGAGATGAATTTTCTAGCTACTTCCAGAGCTCTTGGTTCTTTTGGATAATTCAAACTCAAATTCAAAGCACTCTTCTCACCTGCATGTGGAATCCAAAATCTCAGCCAGTTAAATACAAGTATCCTATCCTTTTTTTCTATACATAAATATAAATTCTTTAACTTTATGATAAATATAAATTCCATATCTCATTATCTTTTGAAGTCAAGGAAAGAATAATACCTCTGATTTGTGTAGTATTCTGGTCAGGCAACTCACCTGAAATGTCCATTGATTTAATTTCATGGTGACTCTGGTTCTGATCAAGGTTGTCTTTTGCATAAGGAGGAGGAATATTAGGATAGTTTATTTCAAGAGCAGTCTGGTCATGTATGAGAACATCCATATGACAAGTTCCTTTATATTTAAATACAACCAGATGCCCCTGATCTAAGGAATACCTTTCAACAAATTCTTTCCAACCCTTTTCCAACCAAACCTCATCATTATGTTTTGTCCAATAAACTTCCCATTCAGTGCCATCTGGAGGCTTGATAAACACTGGATTTGCCAACCCATCTCCATATATCCTTGTAAACTTGTTGGGTATTTTCTGCAAACAACCTGTTAGTTAGCTCAAAAAGATTTTTTTTCTTTAAAAACAAAAGATGTTACTTGTGCATGCAATATGTAAAATGTAAATGACATGTATGCTAGAAGCCTATAAGTAGGAATGCTTACAAGCCTTGCAAGATTGGTTTTAAGAATAATCTTGAAGAAACTGATAGGCAGGATAGCATTCCCCCTGAGACTAGAACCAGCAGACCCTGTTATGTTAGTTTGATGTGGAGTTTAGTACTCTACTCTATATAAAGTAATTGCATGGACCACAGTAAATTTTAAACAGAGAAGTCAAAGCTATTCATTTATGATCCTAATTCCCTGCTCAGTTGTTAAGATATACAACTTTCACTTTCAGGACAAATATTTGTGGGCCAATGGACTAATAATTTCTCACTCTCCGGTACCAAGAAAAATAGAAGCAAGGAACATCAAGAAGTACACTTGGCTTACAGACTTTGAATGAATGTTTTTGTTAGTTTTGGGAATATTTGTATTTTTCAGAAACTTCCTTTAAATACCCTGTTGTCTCCTTTCTAGGTTATGATGAATGAAATGAGTATTTTTCTTAGCCTGCTTAATGTTCAATTTTAGTTAGCTCAAATTACAGCCCTGCTCCCTAACAGATTGATATTTAAAGGAGAAAGAATCTTATCATTAGTGTTTTTATTGAGAGATGTATTTACAGAAAGGGCTACCTAAAGGCTGAATTAAAATAGTGATAGGTGGGAAAAGTCTATTGGGTCAGAATCGATAGAGTGAAATGCCGGCTCTTAAAAGTGACGACAATGATAAGATTCTCACAATGAGTAACTAAGAGAACTCAGTGTGGTACTTAAACCATGAGACTCTCTCACCTAATAGATTAGTCTTTTAGGTTAGACTCTCTTTATATACTTAAGTCCTATCACAATATTAACATGCGTCTTGCCTTGCCTTCCAATAAGAGAAATGAACCCGTTACTTTATGATGTGGTAATTAATTAAGCTATATACCAGCCTCTCCTACTCAATTGTATGGTTACCCTCGGATGAATTATCTGTCAGTCTTTATGTTAATTAAGCTACACATTTTTATTTCAAATCAAACATGCAGTACAACTACTCATTAAGGGAAGTGGTTATTTAGGAAAGTTTGTTAAAGTTACTTAGTGCTGTTATAAGTTGTTAACTCTCTTTTCTATTTTAGGAGTCTATCTATATAAAGTGTGTATAAGGTATTTGTTGAAGTTCTCAATAAAGAATTATTCAGAAATTTCTCATTTCTTTCACTAGTTATAACTATCGGAACCTCTTGCTCAAACATGGCTTCAACTTCCAATTTCTCTCATAAAACAGAAAAGAGAGTTAACAACTTATAATTATAACAACTCTAACTAACTTTAACAAACTTTCCAAACTAACCATTTCCCTTAATCCTACTCCTTTGGTCACTTCATCAAGTAGAGTTTCTAGAAACTACCCCTGACCAACTTAGTAAATTCGATCAGATCAGAGCAAGTTTCATGCTATTCATTCATGTGCAGAAAACATTTTCACATTGGAGTTTCTTTCAACATTTGCACTGTTTTTCCTCTTTCTCTTACCAGAAACCAATGGAGACTTTGGTCTAACCCTTTGGTCCAAACCATCATCCTTCAGTTCAACAATGTGAATATCTTCATAAGAAGGATAATCTATTTCAGTGGCACTCTGGTCAAGTATGATAACATCAATCTTAGAGGTTCCTTTATATTTAAAAACAACCAAATGGCCATGATCCAGAGAGTAATTTTCAACAAATTCATTCCAACCCTTTTCAAACCAATAAACTTCATCTCTTTTGTCCAATACACTTTCCATTCAGCACAATCCTTAGGCTTCAATAACACTGGATTTGGCAAGCCACCTCCATATAGCTTTGTAAACTTATTGGGTATTCTCTGCTGAGAAACTCTCAATTAGTATACATGGTAAACAAATGTTTATAATGCTACTACAAACATATGTTATAACAGTATTCCAAAGCCATGCATATAACAAAGGCAAATCCATAGAATGTTGCAATACTAAGAATTGTAAGTGTAAAGAACACTTACAAGCCTTTGAAGATTAGGTCCCGTAATTATCTTGAAGAAATGGAAAGGCAAGACTGCATTAGGCTGCAGGCGAATTTGAGTAGCCATGGATAGAAAGAATCTGAAGGGTAGGTGTGAAACTGTGTTACTCGTGTACCAAGTGAAGATTTATAGTACTCAACTTGATCTTAATTTATTCAAATTCACGAGAATGCAATGATTAGTTGACTCATTGATTCATTGATTTCTAGTCCAGCGAAGAGGGATGCACCGTGGAATCTATGTTAGTGGCTGGACATTGTGCATTGAAATGATTATTTTATTTCAAAACATGCAGTACACCTACTTCTTTGTCACTTCTTCAAGCACAGAGTTTCTAGCAACTACCCTAGTTAATTCTATCTGATCTGGCCAAGTCTCAAGCATTTCATTTATGATCCTAATTAACCACTTTGCCTCCTAATTTCCTAATTCAGATACTTATAACTGTAATTTTAAAACAGCTTATTAACCATCTTATCTTCCAAAACTTCATATATATTTTTTTCTAGTATTGTTTAACCGATTCTGGTAACACATGAGTCCTGTAACTAATTTTAAGCATCTAAAATGCAGTGCCAGTGAGATTTTATTAAGTTTTACCCTCCCTCTTAAGTGTAGAAGTTATATGGGTCGTTTGGTTACTGAACCAAGATTTGACCAACAAAAAAAAAAGAGACTTGATTCAAAAGTGTTATTAAATAATCAAATATTAACCATTAAATTTTTCTATTTTTATACTCTCTTCCCTCCTATCAAACGGACTATTATAGAACTTTTTCAAAAACCAGTAAAACGTTATCAGATTGACCAATATCCGACATAATTGACCAATATTAAAAGAAATGACAAAAGGTAGGAAGATAACTTACAGATGTGATCGAACACTGAGAGCAAACTTCCCTTCAATTCAAAACACACACAAATATATGTATATATATTAATCAGAGGGAGAAGAAGTTGAGCAGATAAATAGATCAGAAAGTTAAATGAAATGTTAGAAAAGATTGCAGTGAAATAATGAGTTAGAAATTAGGAATAGCTGCTGGAGAATCGAGATTTTACAGTAAAAGGCGTAGTTGACGGAGTGGAGAAAGAGCGGTGGCAAAATGTATCGGGTTGAGGAAAGAATATGTAACTGTACAAATTACTGTGTTTAATAATTATTGTGTATGTAAAAATTGCTAAACTATATTACTGTATTTAATATTTATTTAATGTATTGATTTGACACAAATATACTTTAACCTCGCTTTCATCTTTTAAGTTTTGAAATGATTTTGAAAACTTTCTTTAATTTTTTTAAAATGTTCTCCTAATTTTCATAACCCAGAAATTTTATTTATCTTTTAAAATTTCGTGATCCGAAAAACAATTTTGATATCTTGAGAAACTTTAAATTTTTATAAAGGAGACATGGAAAAAGAATAATTACGGTGTTATTCGAAACGGATTTTGTGTTAAAAGAAACACTCGTTCCTTAATTGGAAAATTAGGAAAATAACCGTTAAATCATGATTTTGATGTCCCAAAAATCATTTATTTAGATAATATATTGAATAAGATTATCTTTTCATAATTAATGTGATTTGTCTAGTTGACTCGTTTTAACATCTCTAATAGTTAAATCAAAAGATATAAAACAATAAAGTTGATATTGTTATGAATACTTATAACTTAGCAATAGAAATTATAGTGTAGAGGAAATGAAAGTAGGAAATTGAAGATGAAGTAAGAAAGAAGAGGGAGTAAAGAGAGTTAGAGAGAAGTGAATGAGGATGGTAAATGGAATGTGTATTAATGAGTGAGAGGGGTGTGGTATTTATAAAAGGGGACATCCAAAATATTCACAATACTCTCCCTTGGATGTCTATATTTTAGAATGTGTCTCGTTAAAACCTTACTAGAAAAAACTCATTGAGATAAAAAACTAGTAAAGGAAAAAGAGTACAACATTCTTTATAAAGTAAACAAAAAATTAATTAAATGTACAAGTATTTAATTCTCCCCTCATCAGAACATTTATGTAAGTGTCGAAGACCAATTTTTTGTTCTAGTTGCTCGAAGACTTTGGTTGGTAATGATTTTGTAAAAATATCTGCTAAGTTTTCACATGATCGGACTTGCTGGATATTTATTTCACCATTCTTTATGAGATCATGAGTAAAGAAAAATTTAGCGAAATATGTTTTGTATTATCTCCTTTAATATAACCTTCTTTTAACTGAGAAATGCAAGCTGTGTTATCTTCATATAAGATTGTTGGTGGTAATTTTTCAACATGCAAGCCACAAGTTTCTTGAATATGTTGAATCATAAACCTCGACCAAACACATTCTCGACTTGCTTCATGTCATGCTAGAATTTTAGCGTGATTAGATGATGTTGTTGTAATCGTTTGTTTTATGGATCTCAATGAAATTGTTGTACCACCATATGTGAACAAATATCCTATTTGTGATCAACTATTATGAGGATCAGACAAATACCCCGCATCTGCATAACCAACTAGGTTTGCCTTAAATACATATGAGAAAAATAAACTCATGTCCATTATACTTCTAAGGTAGAGAAATATATGTTTAATCTCATTCCAATACCTTTTTGTAGGAAAAGAATTATGTCTTCCTAACAAATTGACAGCAAATGATATATCAGGTCGTGTATGACTAGCAAGATACATTAGTACACTTATTGCACTAAGATATGGTACTTCAGGACCAAGTAGTTCTTCATTTTTCTCTTGAGGTCGAAAAGGATCTTTGCTCACTTCACGTAACCTTACAACCATTGGACTGCTCAATGGGTGTGATTTATCCATATAAAACCGCTTAAGCACCTTTTCTGTATAAGTCTTTTGGTGCATTAAAATTCATTTCTTTAAATATTCTAATTGTAATCCAAGACAAAACTTTATTTTCCCAAATCTTTAATCTCAAATTCCTTTTTTAAGCAGTTTACAGCCTTTGAGAGCTCTTTAGGAGTTCCGATGATGTTTAAATCATATACATAAATAGCAATTATAACAAACTATTTTCCGAATCTTTTCATAAAAACACATGGATAAATCAGGTCATTTTTATACCATTCTTTCAACAAATATTCACTGAGACAAGTGTACTATAACACCCCTAATTTCGTTATTTCTTATTTAAAATAAAATTTCAAAGGAATTTGATTATAGTTCTTTAGAACTTTTTGATTGTTATATAATTTATAATTTTTTGGAATTTTTATATTTTTTTCATTTTTTTGAGAATGACAAGAATACCCTTAACCTTTCATCTAATAACCAAAATGCCATTGCCGACATCATCGCTTACATCATCATCGCTTACATCATCGCTTACATCATGAATAGTAAAATAAATAATTAAATAATCTTAAATAGTAAAATTTTCTTCCTATAAATAGATGGCTCATTTACAACATTTCCACACAAAAAAATTAGAGAGAGAATCTAGAGAGATAGTGCGTAAGAAATTAATGGGGAGTAAATTCTTTTGGTAAAAAGAAGTTCTGCTGGAGGTGTAAGGTAATAACTTTCTTCTATATTCTTTTTATAATTTTAGTTTATTTTTTTAGCACTCTTAAACTATTGATATACTAGTACTATTATGAATAAGTTACCATAGTAAAAATAAATTACCATTGTGTTATTTTTACTATTTATCGTTACTATTCAAAATTTACTATTTACCATTACTATTCAAAATTTACTATTCACTATTATTGTTCATGATTTACCATTTACTACTACTATTCAAAAAGTTACTATTCATAATTTACTATTTATTATTACTATTCAAAAAATTACTATTTACTGTTACTATTGATGATTTACCATTTACCGTTACTATTTATTATTACTATACATATTTACTATTTATCATTCTGATAGCAATCTTAATTTTCATCTTAAGCTTATACTGAAATAAGTTAGTATTAATATTTTGTTAGAACTTGAAGGCGCAGAGCGAATTCACTTTTGGTAGCAAATCAAGGTAAGGGGGGGTGAGATTAAGGATATAATATGAAAATACATAAGAATATTGGGAGGAGTCCCCTACTCCTTTTAAACATAACAATATTATTATTTTAAAATAATAACTTTTAACTTAAAATTTATAATAATTATTATTAATAAATTAAGCATCTTGTGTAACTTAATATCTAAAATATTTAAGAACTTGAACTATTATGACCTATGCGGACTGGATTGAACCTATGCAAGGACTTGAACTATTATGAACTTGACTGAACCTGTGCAAGGATTTGGACTATTATGACATATATGGACTGAACTAGACCTATGCAAGGATTGGATAATCTTGGACTTACATAGACCTGTGCGAGGAATTAACCATAGAACTTAAAACAAACTTTATTAATTTAAATAATCATTGAATTTTAAATTATCATATTTATAACTAATGTTTAACTATTTGATTTGATTATGATTGTTAATATTTATTTATGCTTTATGATGTTTGATTGTGATTGACAATGTTTGATTATGATTGATAATCTTGTATTGTGGAGTTTGAGCATATAGCAAGCATGGCGGAAAGCTAAAATTCAGTAAGAATTTACTTATCTCCTACTTCTTTATTTACTTTTTCATATTTAATCAAATTACTTTTAAGAAATTTCTTAGATTTCAATAAAACTACATAAGTTTTTAGAAATCTCTTTTTATCTTTTAATATATATGTATATATCTTTACTAAAATTTAGATTTTTAGTTAGTTTATCAGAAAGAAAAAGAAAGAGAATTTATTTTATAAAAATAAATTTTTTAATATATATATATACGTATTATTTAAATGTATAAAAATATTATGCAAAATTTTCAAGTACTAAGGTTTTAAAGATTGATAATTCCAAATTCGAGTTTTTTAGAAATTGATTTTGAATTGACCTATAAATTTTCTAAACAAGGTTGTGAAATATATTTAAGGTTTTGAAACTCAAATTTATAAGGAGATTTAATTTGTGATTTGAAAAGGAACTGTACTAAAATTCTATGTGCGTATTTGAAAAGTTGAAAAAGTACAGTTTACTGGGGTGGCTATGTCGTGATTCATAGGCCCTGATAATATAATTGAGTTTCAAAAGCCTTAAGCAACTAAATACGCGAGTAGTTCATGCATCATGAATCATCGAAGAGAAACAAAATGATATTGTCTGGGGACGGATTATAGAAACCGAGGATACATTAGAGGAGGCTTAATTGTGAGTCTTGGGATGAGAGGGTGTGAAAGGGTGCTTCAGGGGACCTGGGGTAGCTCCCTAGTGTCGGGTACTTTCACAATAAAAACATTTTCAATCTGACTAGTCTCTAAGTGTTTCCATGCCAGTTGAGCTGTTCATGTTATTATTATCCGGAATTATGGAACAGTGTAAACTCCTGGTTGACCCAATGCAAATTAAAATTTAAGGGGCCCATATATATAGATAAGTTATAATGAAAATATGGCATATCATTCATACATTCATAAATTGATTGTGCTTGTGATTGTGATTGATATTATTATACTAGTTTGTGACAACCCTTTATTACTTATGTCCCATTTGGGAATATTATATTCTGTTTCTCACTCCTTTCCCTATGTTTTTGTTTCATATGTTTTAAATTAATGGCTCGTACAGAGGGAAGGATCGAAGAACATTGACAGTATATATAGCACGTTCTAGAAAGGGAGCTCGGTATGAATACCGTGGTCCAATGAATAAATAATGTCACTAGGCAACTGCTCTTGGGCCATGGAGTTTCCTTTCTTTCAATGTTTAATATCTATTTTATTTGGATGAATGTAAAATTACTTTATAAATTTTAATTATAATTCATGAGGAATTTTAGAAATATTGTATGATAGTTTCTTTTAGCGATTATATTTTTTTTTAAAAAAATTTCATAAATTTTTTTAGAAATTATTGAGATGTAACAGAGGGTGTTACAAAATGGTATCAGAGCAGTTAATCCCGTAGGCCTGGGGAAAGGTCTATTTTGCTTTGTCTGTTGTCGCGACCAGGGTCCCGGCGCGCGACGCGGACTGGTTAAAGACAAATAAAAGAAAATTGAAACTGCATTGAAGTGAGGCTCTTGAGAAGCCTAAAAAAATAAAGGGTTCAAGGAGTCGCCACCAATATTTATTAAGGAAAATATTAGGAAAACCTTTAAATAGCACTGGTTTTTTTTTTTTTGTAAAAAAATGAGATTCTGTTTAGTCCAGGAGTCGAATTACAGGTGGGGAAGGTATTAGCACCCCACACTGTCCGTAAAAAACGGTTACCCAAATTGATCATGCGTAATTTAAAAAATGATTATCAAATATTTCATCCTTCATAAAACAATCATAAATAATATACACAATAAAAAAATATATAAATATGAATAAAACAAAGATAGTAAAAGAATACATCCCCTAAGTTTGTTGTTTTTTAGTTCTAAAAAAAATAAATAAACAAATGATTAAAAGACCATAAAAATAAAAGGATAAAAAAAACAATAAGACGTCTTGTCTTACTTATTTTCTAGTAAAAAAAATTGATTTTTATTGAGAAATATAAAGTTTAAAACAAACAAATAAATAAATAAATAAAAATAAGAGAAAAAAAATAGAATTAAACACATCAACATGAAGATAAAGAAATATAATACACTTAATTAATTAAAATTGACAAGGAATATTATTTAATTATCTTTTAAAAAAAATAAGATTAATAAGATGTCTCATCTAAATTAATCTCATCTTAAATTTAAGAGAAAAATGAATGAATAAATAACACACTATTTATTAGTCTTGATTTTTTTATTTTTTATGAAAATAATTTCTTCTTAATTATTAAAAAGTTACTAAGAGAAAATAATAGGAAATCATGACCATAATAAAAATGGATAATTATGTATATATATATATATATATACATATTTATAAACTATTAAAATGGTCAAACGTAAATAAATAAATAAAAAGTGTAGAAAGATAAAAGCAAAAAGATAAATAACTAAAATAAAAAGTATAGAGAATAAATAATAATAATAAAATAAAAAAAATAAAGGTAGAAAAAAAAATAAATAAAAAGTTCAAAAAAATTAAAATAAAAATAAATAGACATAACAATAAATACATAAAAATAAAAGAACAGAAAAAATAAATACATAAAATAAAGGGGCAGAAAAATAAATAAAAAAAAATAAAGGAGCAGAAAAGTAAATAACAAAAATAAAGCAGTAGAAAAGTAAATAACAAAAATAAAGGGACAGGAAAGCAAATACATGAAAATAAAGGGGCAGAGATGTAAATAACAAAAATAAAGAGGCAGAAATGTAAATAAGCAAAATAAAGGGGCTAAAAAGTAAATACATGAAAGTAAAGGGGCAGAAATGTAAATAACAAAAATAAAGGGGCAGAAAAGTAAATACATGAAAATAAAGGGGCAGAAATGTAAATAACAAAAATAAAGGGGCAGAAAAGTAAATACATGAAAATAAAGGGGCAGAAATATAAATAACAAAAATAAAGGGGTAGAAAAGTAAATACATGAAAATAAATGGGCAGAAAAGTAAATAACAAAAATAAAGGGACGAGAAAGTAAATGAATAAAATAAAAGGGCATAAAAATAAATAAATAAAGATAAAAATGTAAAAAATAAAAAAAATGAACTGATAATTGCAGAAATATAAAGTGCGGATAAATAAAGTGCAGAAAAATAAATTAACAATAATAAAAGTGCAGAAAAGTAAATAAAGAGGAATAAAAGTGTAAAAAAATAAATAAGGAAAAATAAAGGTACAAGTAAATAAATAAAGATGGAGATGCATAAAAATAAATAAACAGATAAATAACTGCAGAAAAATAAAGTGCAGGAAAATAAAGTGCTTGAATATAAATAAAGAAAAATAAAAGTGCAGAAAAATAAATAACAATTAAATAAGACGAATAAATAAATATAAATAAACAACTTTGTATTAATAAAAAATACCTTGGTACAAGATCAATTACAGAGAAATTAGAACGGAAGTCGGGAAATCAATTTTGTGTGGATTTCCTTTGCTTTTGGCTTTGTTTGGACTTGATTTGAAGGTATTTGGATACCGGTTACAACACTTGGACAGTATTTTAGCTCACAAAAACTCACATACTAAAACAAACAAGAGTGGTGCACTCATTTTCCTAACTAGAATTACACAAAGTAATTTTTGAAAACCCAAACTTCTAAAAATTCTCACAAAAATTTAACACTCTTTCCCCTCTTTTTCTCTTCTTTTTTCAAAATGCCTCAATATCACCTTCTATTTATAGAAGGAAATTGGCATTGGATCCTCCCTAAAAGATATCACTTTCTTACTTTTCCAATTTATCCAAATTCCATATCAATTTCCCCAATTTTATCCAATTATCCAACCAAACCGGGGCCCACCACTAAAACCACCGTGACTTTCCTCTTTCTTTTTTTTTTAATTTTTGTTTTTTTTTTGAAAAACTTTTTTTTTGACTTTTTTTTGGGCTCATTTCTTTCTCTCTTTTTTTTTGGGCTTTTTTTTAAGTTTTTTTTTGTTTTGTTTTTTTTGTTTGGGCCTCTCTTTTTTTCTCTTTTTTTTCATTTTCTTTTATTTTTTTTTGGCCCTTTTTATTTATTTTTATTTTTTATTTTCGTTTTTTTTATTTATTTTTTGATTTTTTTCTGATTTTTTTTTTTGATTTTTTTTTTGCCCATTTTATTTTTCTATTTTATTTTTTTTGGGCCTTTTATTTAAAGGTACAAATGGAAACATAAATTATTTATTACATATATGGAAATATATAAAATATCCAATAAATATAAATTACTACCCATACTATAAGGAGTAAAAAGGTAGTCACAAAACATCGTCTTCCCTCCCTTATTCTTTCCTCTTGGCTTCGGCATCCATCAGCCATTGCTTGAGAGAAATGAAGAGAATTGATGAAATGAGAGGTGTGGTAGGAAATGAAGAGGGATTGGGTATTTATAGAGATGGGGAAGGGTTACTATTCCAATGGTCACTATGCAATTTTAATATTATTTTTTTTAGTATGATCCGGGGTGGCAATCTGGACTGGGCGGGGTTCTAAGCACTGTACCGCGTCACCAACGAGAACTGGTAAGTCATAACCGGGGTCTGAAATCATTGGTCAACTATAGACATTTCTCTTCACCTCAGTTAAATATTAAGCATTGGGGAATCTCCTGCAGGTGTACCTCCGGTGTGTCTTGAAGTTCAAGTACGGATTAACACATCAGTTTTAACTTGAAGAACCTCGGATTCCCTTCGAACTGAGGTGTAAAATACCGTACTCCACTGAGGCTGTACGAGCTTAGAACTAATGAGGTAACACCGGTCATGAAACCGTGCTAGGACCCCGGTTAATGCAGTCAACATTGACTCCGGACTCTAGGACAAAAAAAACTCTTTTTTCTTCTTTTTTTTTCTTTTTAATATATATCACCGGACAAAAATAGGTGTTCACAGATGCCCCTCTTTACTTCTTTTCATGAAAGAATATGAGACATATACGTATTATTGATGTGAAAAGAAAGTAAAGACGTGAACACCACTAAGAATACTCGATAACTTTTGACAAGAAGTAAATAGCCGAATGGTGTTGTCCCTATGCTAGACAGTTTAAGGAGAGACACTTGGAACATGACAGGAAGATAAATGGCATAACCTAGGGGTTAATACCTGAAGCTTTGGAAAAATATGAAGTTGTCTTGATATTTCGAGGAGCCTAAGAATGGGTATTTGAGGCTTCGACACAAAATAGATGACAGGGGGATGCCCCTGAATGATTTTGATTGAGATAGCCTAGGGAAGGATACCTGAAGCTTTGACATGAAACTAAATGACTGGGAAGATGCCCCTGATTTGATTTTGATTGAGATAGCCTAGGGAAGGATACCTGAAGCTTTGACATGAAACTAAATGACTGGGGGGATGTCCCTGATTTGATTTTGATTGAGATAGCCTAGGGATGGATACCTGAGGCTTTGACATGAAACTAAATGACTGGGGATGCCCCTGATTTGATTTTGATTGAGATAGCCTAGGGATGGATATCTGAAGCTTTGACATGAAAATAAATGACTGGGGGGATGCCCCTGATTTGATTTTGATTGAGATAGCCTAGGAATGGATACCTGAGGCTTTGACATGAAACTAAATGATTAGGGGGATGCCCCTGATTTGATTTTGATTGAGATAGCCTAGGGATGGATACCTGAGGCTTTGACATGAAACTAAATGACTGGGGAAATGCCCCTGATTTGATTTGAGTAGCCTAGGAATGGATACCTTAGGCTTGGACATGAAGTAAGACTTAAGGGAGATACCTCTACCATAATGACTTATGGTAGAGAATTATATGAGATTTATGCTCAAGAAGAATATGTCTGAGATTGACTTTTCTAGTTTAGTGTGGGTTCCGAGTGAATACAAGGATTGCATTTTCACATCTTAGTAAACCATCCCGACTGGAGTTAGGTGATAGACTGAAACTGTTGATCTCGACTCTTCATGGGGAGCGTTTGTCCTTGTTGTACCTTCAAACCTGCATGGAAGAAATAGTCAAGTGGAAAACCAAAGGTCAAAGATCTTGTTTCCTCCAGGTGACTACCACAATCCTTATGGGACTTGTTATTACTCATGGCAGAGCGGAATATCCTGATTACCAAGGTCTGTGTAATTGGGAAGTATCAAGCTTGTTTGAGATTAAAAATATGCCTTTCATGATTTTTTTTAATATTTTCCACAAAATGCATGCAAATGAAACCTGACAAGACAAGGATTGGAACTGAAATTGAGAATTCCATATATTTACTTGGGAAAATTACAAGTTTATATCATAATTTTTAATCCAAACTTTTAGAGGACATAAAGACTACCCTATCCCTTTAGAGTACGCTCAAGCATAATACTTCTTGACTGCATCTGAATTGACCGGGAAAGATAACTCCTCACCATCCATGTTCGTCAAAATCAAAGCTCCTCCAGAAAAGGCTCTCTTTACGACGAATGGTCCTTCATAATTTGGCTTCCATTTGCCTCGGTGATCATTTTGATTCGGTAAGATTTTCTTCAGTACCAAATCATCTTCATGAAATTGACGAGGTCGCACTTTCTTTTCGTATGCCTTCTTCATACGCTTTTGGTATAACTGCCCATGACAGAGAGCGGTTAACCTTTTCCCATCAATTAAATTTAATTGATCATACCGGGACCGAACCCATTCAGCTTCTTCTAATTTGGCATCCAAGATTACTTTTAAAGACGGAATTTCCACTTCTATTGGTAAAACAGCTTCCATACCATACACCAATGAGAAGGGTGTCGCCCCTATCGAAGTTCGTACAGAGGTATGATACCCATGTAAAGCAAAAAGAAGCAACTCACTCCAGTCTTTGTAGGTTTCAACCATCTTTTGTATGATTTTCTTTATATTTTTGTTAGCAGCCTCCACTGCTCCATTCATCTTAGGTCTGTATGGAGATGAATTGAGGTGTTTGATTTTGAATTCCTTACAAAGTTCATCCATCATTTTATTATTCAGGTTTGTACCATTATCAGTGATGATCTGATTTGGTAAACCATATCTACAAATCAATTCTCTCTTGATGAATTTGACCACAACATTTTTAGTCACGTTGGTATAGGAAGCTGCTTCAACCCACTTAGTGAAGTAATTAATGGCCACCAAAATAAAGCGATGCCCATTCGATGCTTTTGGTTCAATGGGACCAATAACATCTATGCCCCACATAGCAAAAGGCCAAGGCACAGTTAGAACGTGCAAAGAAGATGGTGGTGCATGAATGTTATCTGCATAGGTTTGACACTTGTGACATTTCTTGGCATAGTTATGACAATTATTTTCCATTGTCATCCAATAATATCCAGATCTGAGAATTTTTCTTGCCATCGAGTGCCCATTTGCATGTGTTCCGAAAGGCCCTTCATGAACATCCTTTATGATTTTGTTAGCTTCCGTCACGTATACGCAACGAAGGAGAACAGAATCATAATTTCTCTTATAGAGTGTATTCCCAGTCATAAAGAAATTCATGGCTAGGCGCCTGAGGGTTCTTTTATCATTTTCTGAGATACCAGGAGGATATTCTTGATTTTGAATATAATTTTTGATGTCATGAAACCATGGTTTCCCATCGGGCTCTTCTTCTATCTCATGACAATATGCAGGTTCGAGACGCCTTTCAATCTCGATGAAGGGCATGTCACAATCCCTACTTACGTTGAACATGAAGGCCAATGTGGCCAAAGCATCGGCTAATTGGTTATCATCCCGAGGAATATGATGGAAAGAGACTTCATCAAACCCTTTGATTAGTTCCATGATGTGAGCTTGATAAGGAATCAATTTTCCATCTCTAGTATCCCATTCTTCTTTCAGTTGATGAATCACCAAGGCAGAATCTCCGTATATTTGTAGAGATTTCACCTTTGCTTCAAGTGCCGCCTGAATCCCCAAAACACAAGCTTCATATTCTGCAATATTATTGGTACAATCAAAACAAAGTCTAGCAGTGAATGGGAAAAGCTTGTTATCTGGTGAGATTAGGATGGCCCCAATCCCATGCCCCAGTGTATTTGACGCCCCATCGAACATCAAAATCCAAGTTCTATTAGGACAATCTTTCTCTTCTGACAACATCATAATATTTTCATCAGGAAATTCGAATGACATTGGTTGGTACTCTTTTAGGGGATGGTGGGCCAAGTGATCAGCTAAAGCACTCCCTCTTACAGCTTTTTGGGTGACATGAATGATATCATACTCAGTCAAAAGAACCTGCCAACGAGCTATTCTTCCCGTCAGAGCCGGTTTTTCAAAGATGTACTTAATTGGGTCCATCTTAGATATCAACCAAGTAGTATAAGATAACATGTATTGCCTTAGGCGACGAGCAGCCCATGCTAATGCACAACAAGTTCGTTCCACAGTAGAATATCGTGCTTCGCACTCAGTGAACTTCTTGCTCAAATAGTAAATAGCATGCTCTTTTCTTCCAGACTCATCATGTTGCCCCAGTACAGAGCCCATAGACTCATTTATCACCGTCAAATACAAAAGGAGTGGTCTTCCTGGGGTTGGGGGAACCAAGATCGGTGGGGATTACAAGTATCGCTTTATTTGGTCAAAGGCCTCCTGACAATCATCATTCCATTGTGATGGTTGATTTTTACGAAGCAACTTAAAGATTGGATTACATACAGCTGTTAGTTGAGAAATGAAACGAGCTATGTAATTCAACCTTCCAAGGAATCCTCGTACTTCTTTTTCAGTGCTAGGGGCAGGCATTTCCATGATTGCCTTTACTTTATCGGGATCCACTTCGATACCTTTCTCACTGACAATGAAACCAAGCAACCTTCCAGAGCTAGCCCCAAAAGTGCATTTAGCCGGATTTAATCTGAGTTTGAATTTTCTCAGGCGTTCAAAGAGCTTTCGTAAGTCAATCAAGTGACCTTCAACGGATTTGGATTTGGCAATAATATCATCCACATAAACCTCTATCTCTTTATGCATCATGTCATGAAATAGAGTTACCATCGCTCTTTGGTAAGTGGCACCGGTATTTTTCAATCCAAAAGACATCACCTTGTAGCAGAAGGTTCCCCACAAAGTAATGAAAGTGGTTTTTTCCATGTCTTCGGGTGCCATCTTGATTTGGTTGTACCCAGAAAATCCATCCATGAATGAAAAAATGGAATGTTGGGCCGTGTTATCAACAAGAACATCAATATGTGGTAATGGAAAGTCATCTTTTGGGCTAGCTCTATTCAAATCCCGGTAATCAATACACATTCGTACTTTCCCATCTTTCTTTGGGACCGGAACAATGTTGGCCACCCATTCAGGGTATTTGGAGACAGCCAAGAACCCAGCATCCAACTGTTTGGTTATCTCTTCTTTAATCTTTAAGAGCATTTCTGGCTTCATCCTTCTCAACTTTTGCTTTATGGGGACGCAATCGGGTTTCAATGGCAACTTGTGTTCAACGATGCAGTTATCTAATCCCGGCATATCCTGATACGACCAAGCAAACACATCGCTGAATTCGACCAACAATTCTATTAATTCTCTCCTATGTTCTCTACTCAAAGAGGTGTCGATTTTGACTTCTTGTTTGTTTTCTTCACTCCCCAAATTTATGACTTCAACAATTTCTAGATAGGGAGAAATTTCTTTATCTTCCTGATCTAGCAGCCTTAGTAATTCAGGGGAAGGTTCATCGGACTCTTCATCCTCTTCGCTTGTTGGATTAAAATCATGATGGGAGAAAGCAATCTTATTATTTTGGAATTCAATTTCAGATCTGCAATTTATTTAATATAAAAAAGGCAAAATAAGGAAAATGATAATTGAACTTAACTTTTATTTATTTGAAATGATAAAGGAAACATGTTTTGCCCTTATTAAAACTCATCCTAAGGCTTTAGGCATAGCCAAAGGATTTAAACAAAAACCTACAAAGTGAACAATTACTTTGAAATGATCTCTGGAAGCTCAACGGCTTCCCAATTACACAGTTCAGTATCTGAAGGACAAGGGTAAATCAAGCCTTCTTCTCTCTTGGACTCATCATCGATGACCGCCACTTGGTCTGGAGATGTCAAGCCTGCACTCCTGAAGCTTCGGTAAAGGTCACAGATAGGGATCTTCGCAGTTAGGGGTTCTCGGTTTTCTAACCGTGCAAGTCGCTTTTCTCTCTTATCTGTGAAAACCTTCGCTCTTTCCATTGGAGATGGATGATACCCCAGCCCAAAGCCGTTTTTATTCTCCTTAACCAATAATGGGTCTACTCCTCCATCAAGCATCTTCCCAAGCCCTTTCCCTGGCTGGAATCCAGACTTCATCATCACTTTAGCTACCATCATAGAAGCTTTAGAAGGACGAGCTAGTTGTAACCCTTCGCTCACATAGGTGGTGTGAGCAATTTCCAATGATTGGAAGGAAGTCTCAAGACTTTCTTCAGTCGCTTCTATATATGGAGTTGACATGGGCTTACTGATAAGGAAATCTCCCTCACCAGAGACAATGATTAGCTTGTTGTTTACCACAAATTTAAGCTTTTGATGAAGGGTAGATGGAACCACACCGGCAGAATGTATCCAAGGCCTCCCCAATAGGCAGCTATAAGCAGGATTGATGTCCATCACTTGAAATAATACATTGAAGGTGCATGGGCCCACTTGGATGGGGATCTCAATATCTCCAATGACCTCTCTCCGAGTACCGTCAAAAGCTCTTACTACCATTGAGCTTGGCTTCATATGTGACCCATCAAAAGGTAGTTGATTTAAAGTGGATTTTGGCATGATATTCAGAGAGGAGCCATTATCAACTAGGACCTTGGCTACGATATGATCCCGACACTTGACAGAGATGTGTAATGCCTTATTATGACCTCTTCCTTCAGCAGGTATCTCTTCGTCGGTGAAAGTTAAGTAGTCATTTGAGGCAATATGCCCCACTATCCCTTCAAACTTTTCAGGCGAAATATCTTTCGCAATATGTGCTTTATTCAAGACCTTCAATAACTTTCCACGATGTGGTTCTGAGTCCAATAAGAGAGATAACAAGGATATTTTTGTAGGAGTGCGGTTTAACTGGTCGAGGACCTGGTATTCGCTTTGCTTAATGAATTTCAAAAATTCACAAGCATCTTCCTCTGTTATTCCTTGGGGAGGGTCTTGTTCTTTACCACAACTTTCTTTTTCACTTACAGGTGCATCCTCCTTTCTCAAGTTTCCAGGAGCATAAACTCGCCCGCTCCTAGTCATTCCACTTGTCTCGAAAATATTGGTTACTGAGGATGACGATCCCTTTAGGAGTTGAGGGATTACATCCACTTCATACTTCCAAGGTACTGCATAGGTATCCTTGTATGAAAATGGAGATGGGGTCCTAATTGTCAAGGACGGATGGTTTATGACTGGTTTGGTCAAAGGTTTCTTGGTGTAATAGACCACCAAAGGAACAGGGGTGACTGGGCTTATTGAGTCCGTACCATGCTGCCCATGGATCATGTTGACATCATTAGAAGGGGGACAATGATCACTTCCCAAGTCATGTGTTATTGCATTTACCCCAGTATTTCCATGATTAGGCAAAGGATTTCTAATCACATTTGGGGAGCCTTCTTCGAAATCCAACCACTTGGCATTTATCAAATCACGTACCTTAAACTTTAAGGCAATGCAATTTTCTGTAGAATGCCCCGGTGCCCCAGCATGATAATCACACTTCACATTAGGATCATACCCCTTAGGATAGGGTGGCCCTACGGGTTTTAAAGGACATCGTACAACAAGAAAACTTTTGAGTAGTTGAGGCAAAAGTTCAGTATATGTCATGGGAATTGGATCAAATTGGACAGAAGGACGGTCATTGTTTGGCTTTTTTTGTGGAAGATTTGGGTTGGGATTTTGCATCCATTGTTGGGGAGGAGGTGGTGGTGTATTCTTGAAATTATGGACGGGTGGGGGTCTATATGATTGAGGATGGGGAAATGAATTTCCAGAAGCAGCAGCTACATAAGGGTAAAGTCCGTACGGTGGATAATGAGGTGGGAAAGGGAAAGGGGAAGGTTGAAACATTTTTTGATTATGTTGACCTTGATTTCCCATTACAGCATTTGCTTCCTCACCCTTTCTTCTTCCTGCCGCTGTCATAGGTCTTCCTATTGATGGGGAACCTTGGACAACTTTTCCTGTTCTCAAACCGCTTTCAATTCTTTCCCTTATTACCACCATATCAGAAAAGCTTGATGATACACTCCCAAGCATCCTTTCATAGAACGGTGGCTGAAGAGTGTCAATGAACATTGCCACTATCTCTTTCTCTATCAGAGGTGGTTCAACTTGTGCAGCCATTTCCCTCCATCGTTGAGCATATTCTTTGAAGGACTCAGTATTCCTTTTGGTCATATTCTGAAGTTGTAGCCGGTCTGGTGCCATGTCTATATTGTATTTATATTGCTTCAGAAAGGCATCGGCTAGATCCTTCCAACAACGAATACGAGTTCATTCAAGGTGAGTGTACCAGCTCAACGCTGCCCCAACAAGGCTATCTTGAAAAAAATGGATCAGTAACTTTTCATCGTAAGCATACCCAGCCATCTTTCGGCAGTACATGGTCAAATGGTTACGAGGACAAGTTGTTCCTTTGTATTTATCAAATTCCGGCAATTTGAATTTGGGAGGAATTACCACATCTGGAACTAGGCATAATTCAGAAACATTTGTTACGCTTAAGCCACTTCCTCCCTCTACTGCACGTAACCTTTCTTCCAATATTTCCATTTGCCCTTTTGACAAAGGCGCTGCTGGCTGATCAGGATTTGGTGGAGGGACTTGAGCTTTGTGTGACAAGTTTTGGGAAACACCTGCCTGTGGTATTGGGCAACCATAAGGGAAATAATATGGCACTGCTTGTGGGTTTGGTTGTGTGGTATCATTTGGAGTCTGGTGATTTTGTGGTGGAATTGTATTAGGTGGAGTGACATTGGGTGGAGCCTGAGTGTTTTGGGGAATAGCTGTTGATTGGTTGAAATTTGGAGGGTTAGATACAGGGGGATTGGGAATTTGTTGAGCAGCAGAAGGATTCTCTTGATTAGGATTAGGGTGCATGGTGTAATACCCTTGAGGTAAGCCATATGGAGGCCAAGCATATGCTTGCTGAACATTCCCGTCTTGGGAAACAAAAGGTGGCAATGGCATACCATAAGGTTGGTGTGAGATGAATGGAGTTTCAGTGACTGGAGCAGGATCATTTAAAGGTATAGGGTTCCCCTCTTGAGCTTGAACTTGAGGAGTGGATGTTTGTTCCCCATTTCCTGCAGAAGATCCCCTTTCTGTACCTCTTTTTTCAAGGAGCTTAAGTATTTCTACCATCTGCTCCTTGATCTGGCCAACTTCATTCCTCAATTCTTCAACTGCGCTTTCCGGCTCTGCCATGAGTCTTGTTTGCAATCGGGTTTGATAAGGATGCTTTGAGCCCTTTCTCCCCGTGATGTGAATAAATACAAAGAAATCCCCCTTGGTACAAGAACAAGTATTGTTAAATGACATAAAGAGATGTAAAGTAAATACATGATGAATTTTAAATATCGGTAAGTAAAGATAAACCTTTCTTTTAGAATGTCTTTTTCTAAAATACTAAGTTAGAAGAAAAATGCAAATTCAACATGAGATTTATTCATTGATCAACAAGTTCTGATACATTGTTTGTTACAACAACTCAAAATCAATTCTCTCTTGCTTTAGCAATCCAGACCTTCATTTCATCTAATCGTCCCTTGCAGTATTGGATGAATGTTGTAATTTCCTCCGGTGTAGAAAGCGGATTCATCATCGCTTCAGCCTTCTTCAACAGGTGAGGAATATTTCCAAGTGTTCCATTAGCAAGACCGGCTAGATTAGAAAAATGGTCTCTCCAAGAATAGACAAGACTTTCCAACTCAACCCTTTCTAGGGTCATTAAACGTATAATCTCTTCATATATATCCTTGTCTTCCATGGCTTGCCATTTTTCTTCATTTATTTCACGCTCGCAAGCATTGACGACATCTCTGACTTATCGTTCTAGTTCATCAATTCGCGTTTGCATAAGGTTCTTTTCAACTTGAGCTTCTTCTTTTGTCTTGGCTAGAATTCCTCGTAACCGCCCTTTGTCAGCCAATATATCATCCTTTTGTTTCTCTTTGGTCTTCAATTGGCTGTTCGCTGTTTGGAGGCATTGATCCAATTGCATCATATGTTCTCTTTCAATTTGTCGCTTCTTACCCATGTCTTCAAAGGCATTTTCTAATTCACACCTTTTTCTCTTAAGGGAAGCATTGTCTTGTTGAATTTTGATCAAATCATCCTCCAAAGCTTGATTTTTCTTTGTCATTTCAGTCAACTCACTCCTCAAATTTTCAATCTCTTTGCTTTCATCGGGAACTGGATTTCTCACATGAGCACCGTGATCTTTAAAGGGTAATTTAACAATGGCTACCCTATTTGAAATCCACTGGTGGTAACTTTCTTTTGCGGCATGACTTCGGACACCCAATTCTTTTCCTTTACTATGAACCTTGCCCCAAGCATCAATGACAGTTTGAATAACAGGAGCACTATTTCCCTCAATATAATAATGAAGGAAAGGCGTTACTGTTTCTTCTTCTGGAGGCTGTATCATAGGATAAGCAAGTTGTCTTTTTGCAATGCTAGGATTGTAATTGATGCATCCTTGAGTTCCCATGAGAGGCACATTCGGAAATTTTCCACAGCAGTAAATAATGGAATCCACGTTCATCCACTGAGGGTACCACCGAATCATGCTAGCAGATAATCCTGCCAGATGTCCTGCCCACTCCCTATTAGTCTTCTTGGTTAACCTAAGGAGCTTCAAATCAAAGATAGGACATTCAACCTTGCCAACTTGATTGAAGACATGAGAAGTAAGCCATAGATACAAGGCGGGTAGACAACAGACAATCTTTTTCCCATTCCGGTTATGACAGGAATCCATTGTACAATAGATATCAGCTAAGACAGCAGTCATGGAACTTTCACCCCTAAGCTTTCTAGCTAGGAAAACATCAATTGCCTTGAAATCAATATAGTTATCAAGGCTTGGGAAGAGGATCACACCATAGATGGCCAACGCCAAAATGTCAACAAACACGTCCCATTCTCCTTTCCGTGCCTGACTGAGGAGTTGCTGCTCAAAGAAGCTTAGTGCGAATCCTGAAATTTGGTTCCTATTTAATTGAGCCTTCTTAAGCATTTCAGGATCCATCTTGAGGATGCGAGCTACACTGAAGATTGAAGCATGATGTTCAGTTCGACGATAAGGTTTCAAATCTTCTAACGGCAAGCCAAATATCTGTTCAAACTCCTCCAAAGTAGGAGCTAACTGGAAATCTTTGAATGTAAAACAGCGAAGAGGAGGATCATAAAACTGAGTTAGAGCAGTAAGGGCCCCTTCTTGCACTTCGACCTCTAAGAATTTTAGGATCTTCCTATATTTCCTTGTAAAGGTCATTTTTTGGGTAATATCCATCCTTTTGCTTAAGGACAACAGATTGCTAGTATTTGATCTGATGACTTTGAGGTGTAACAAATTTTTTAAATCAGTTGCCTTCACTTCTTGATCACTTTATCTCATGTTAAATTCCATTTTTAGTGATACTTACCGATGTTTAAATTTCACCTTTAACAAAAGAAATAAATGAATCAGATTAACAAAGAAAACAGTTTGATAAATATCCTCACATAAGAGTGATAGTATTTATCATGACTTGAGTATAGAAAATATACATTTTTTGATGATTTTTTTTTAAAAAAAACTTTGTGCAAATGAATAAAAGATAAAAGGAATGTTTGCCCAATTGTGTCTTAGACAAGGTAACCACCTAATTGGCTCTAAGGCTATTTAATCGTGTTTCTTCAAAAGGTAATTGTTCTAATTGGTTCTAAGAAGGTCACCGGAGCTCTGATCTTTAGCTATGAGTCTTATGCAAAAAGTAGGGAATCCTACTTAGTGCGGATATCATAACTAAGATAACACCCCGGCTGAGATTTTCACGCGAATCATGGTAGGACGTCTCGTCCTAAATGACACCGCTAATAATCTCCCCTAGCCTATGTCTTTTGCGGGGCCCGGGAATAGGGTCCCTTCTAATAGTGTGTGCATTATGGTGAATGTGAAGTGTGTGGGGCATTCATACCTGGATTTTTACCCATTCTTCACAATGAACAAACATAAAGCAAAATAAATATCACATGTCTTCTACCCTAAGGTTCTAAATTAAGGCAATAAAGAAGTAAAAAAAACAGTATAAAATCTAAAATTAACGGAAGATTAGATAAACAACAAGAATAACATAACAAATAAATATAAAGGATGAAATAATTAACAATCAACAAAATACACAAGATCAATTTAACGGGCTTGACTCTCAAAATATCCCCAGTGGAGTCGCCATCTGTCGCGACCGGGGTCCCGGCGCGCGACGCGGACTGGTTAAAGACAAATAAAAGAAAATTGAAACTGCATTGAAGTGAGGCTCTTGAGAAGCCTAAAAAAATAAAGGGTTCAAGGAGTCGTCACCAATATTTATTAAGGAAAATATTAGGAAAACCTTTAAATAGCACTGGTTTTTTTTTGTTGTAAAAAAATGAGATTCTGTTTAGTCCGGGAGTCGAATTACAGGTGGGGAAGGTATTAGCACCCCACACTGTCCGTAAAAAACGGTTACCCAAATTGATCATGCGTAATTTAAAAAATGATTATCAAATATTTCATCCTTCATAAAACAATCATAAATAATATACACAATAAAAAAAATATATAAATATGAATAAAACAAAGATAGTAAAAGAATACATCCCCTAAGTTTGTTGTTTTTTAGTTCTAAAAAAAATAAATAAACAAATGATTAAAAGACCATAAAAATAAAAGGATAAAAAAAACAATAAGACGTCTTGTCTTACTTATTTTCTAGTAAAAAAAATTGATTTTTATTGAGAAATATAAAGTTTAAAACAAACAAATAAATAAATAAATAAAAATAAGAGAAAAAAAATAGAATTAAACACATCAACATGAAGATAAAGAAATATAATACACTTAATTAATTAAAATTGACAAGGAATATTATTTAATTATCTTTTAAAAAAAATAAGATTAATAAGATGTCTCATCTAAATTAATCTCATCTTAAATTTAAGAGAAAAATGAATGAATAAATAACACACTATTTATTAGTCTTGATTTTTTTATTTTTTATGAAAATAATTTCTTCTTAATTATTAAAAAGTTACTAAGAGAAAATAATAGGAAATCATGACCATAATAAAAATGGATAATTATGTATATATATATATACATATTTATAAACTATTAAAATGGTCAAATGTAAATAAATAAATAAAAAGTGTAGAAAGATAAAAGCAAAAAGATAAATAACTAAAATAAAAAGTATAGAGAATAAATAATAATAATAAAATAAAAAAAATAAAGGTAGAAAAAAAAATAAATAAAAAGTTCAAAAAAATTAAAATAAAAATAAATAGACATAACAATAAATACATAAAAATAAAAGAACAGAAAAAATAAATACATAAAATAAAGGGGCAGAAAAATAAATAAATAAAAAATAAAGGAGCAGAAAAGTAAATAACAAAAATAAAGCAGTAGAAAAGTAAATAACAAAAATAAAGGGACAGGAAAGCAAATACATGAAAATAAAGGGGCAGAGATGTAAATAACAAAAATAAAGAGGCAGAAATGTAAATAAGCAAAATAAAGGGGCTAAAAAGTAAATACATGAAAGTAAAGGGGCAGAAATGTAAATAACAAAAATAAAGGGGCAGAAAAGTAAATACATGAAAATAAAGGGGCAGAAATGTAAATAACAAAAATAAAGGGGCAGAAAAGTAAATACATGAAAATAAAGGGGCAGAAATATAAATAACAAAAATAAAGGGGTAGAAAAGTAAATACATGAAAATAAATGGGCAGAAAAATAAATAACAAAAATAAAGGGACGAGAAAGTAAATGAATAAAATAAAAGGGCATAAAAATAAATAAATAAAGATAAAAATGTAAAAAATAAAAAAAATGAACTGATAATTGCAGAAATATAAAGTGCGGATAAATAAAGTGCAGAAAAATAAATTAACAATAATAAAAGTGCAGAAAAGTAAATAAAGAGGAATAAAAGTGTAAAAAAATAAATAAGGAAAAATAAAGGTACAAGTAAATAAATAAAGATGGAGATGCATAAAAATAAATAAACAGATAAATAACTGCAGAAAAATAAAGTGCAGGAAAATAAAGTGCTTGAATATAAATAAAGAAAAATAAAAGTGCAGAAAAATAAATAACAATTAAATAAGACGAATAAATAAATATAAATAAACAACTTTGTATTAATAAAAAATACCTTGGTACAAGATCAATTACAGAGAAATTAGAACGGAAGTCGGGAAATCAATTTTGTGTGGATTTCCTTTGCTTTTGGCTTTGTTTGGACTTGATTTGAAGGTATTTGGATACCGGTTACAACACTTGGACAGTATTTTAGCTCACAAAAACTCACATACTAAAACAAACAAGAGTGGTGCACTCATTTTCCTAACTAGAATTACACAAAGTAATTTTTGAAAACCCAAACTTCTAAAAATTCTCACAAAAATTTAACACTCTTTCCCCTCTTTTTCTCTTCTTTTTTCAAAATGCCTCAATATCACCTTCTATTTATAGAAGGAAATTGGCATTGGATCCTCCTTAAAAGATATCACTTTCTTACTTTTCTAATTTATCCAAATTCCATATCAATTTCCCCAATTTTCTCCAATTATCCAACCAAACCGGGGCCCACCACTAAAACCACCGTGACTTTCCTCTTTTTTTTTTCTTTTTTTTTTAGTTTTCATTTTTTTTAAAAAAAAAAACTTTTTTTTTGGACTTTTTTTTTGGGCCCATTTCTTTCTCTCTTTTTTTTTGGGCTTTTTTTTTAGTTTTTTTTTTAGTTTTTTTTTAGTTTTTTTTTGTTTGGGCCTCTTTTTTTTTCTCTTTTTTTTTCATTTTCTTTTATTTATTTTTTTTTTGGCCCTTTTTATTTATTTTTTTTTATTTTCGTTTTTTTTATTTTTTGATTTTTTTTCTGATTTTTTTTTTATTTTTTATTTTTTCTGATTTTTTTATTTTTTTTATTTTTTACTACAAAATGGTATCAGAGCAGTTAATCCCGTAGGCCTGGGGAAAGGTCTATTTTGCTTTGTCTGTAAACTCTGTGTAGGTGATAGAAAATAGAATATCTGACTTAGTAGTAACTGTGATTGATATGATAAAGTCTCAGTTACTGTGAAACAGGAAAAGAATGGCCGGAAATGATCTTGCTGGAGTTGTAGAACGCTTAATCAATGCAATGGGAGCACGCGAAGGTCAAGGTAATGATGCCTTGAGAAGTAGACCTGTTCGAAAAACGTAATCCACCTCGTTTCAAGGGAGAATACAACCCTGATGGAGCACAAATATGGATTCGTGAGATAGAGAAGATCTTCCGAGCACTGCAATGTACTGAAGATGATAAAGTAGTCTTCGCTACTTATGCCTTATCTGAGGATGCTGAACATTGGTGGGATAGTATGCGTAGGCAATTCGAAGTTAACCAAGTGGAGATCACTTGGAATTATTTCAATGATATGTTTCTGGAGAAATACTTTTCAGCTGATGTTAAAGAGAAAAGACAATTTGAATTCCTGTCATTGACCCAAGGAAATATGAGCGTTGGAGAGTATGCATCCAGGTTTGAAGAGCTATCTCACTTTCATTCTCATTATAATGATGCTACTAATGAAGGTGATCGGTGCGCAAAGTTTGTAAACGGATTGCGGCCAGAAATAAAAGAAGCTATACGAATGTAGGAAATCCGTGAATTTTCTGTATTGGTAAATCGCTGCAGGATCTTCGAAGAGGATCACAAGGACAGAATGACCAAAAGCCGTGAATCCATTCACAAGGCAGGAGAAATGAGAAGTGGAGGACCTCACCATCACCAAAGAAGAGACTTTAGGAGAAAAAGGCCTTACCAAGCGCCATTTCGTCAGTTTGGAACAGCACCTGTTCCTAACAAACCCCAAGCTTCATTTGGAAGCTATTATCCAACACCTGCACTAGAATTTAAATGCTTTATCTGTGGAGGACCCCATTTAAAAAGGGATTGTCCCAAAAACACTTATATTTGCTTTAAGTGTAACAAACCGGGTCATCACATCAAGGATTGCCCAGAGATAAAAAGGGAGAACCCTGAAGGTGCAAGTACATCCATAAATACTCAATGTGGCATACACAGTGCAGTCGGAAGGCCAAAGGCGAAAGGAAAGGTTTTTCCAATTAATGGGGAAGAAGCATCCCATTCTGACTCCATGGTGGAAGGTAAGTGTATCATTAATAAGATTCCTTTAACTGTTATGTATGACTCAGGTGCATCACATTCCTTTATTTCTAATGACTGTGTAGAAAAACTAAAATTACCCGTGATAAAATTGCCATTTGATTTATCTGTTCATACTCCTGGGAATAATCTCATTGTCACTTCTAAAGCCTGTTGGGAATGCCCTATTGTCATAGATGGTAGGGACTTTAAGGCTAATCTCTTTTGCTTACCCCTTTCTGGCTTAGAAGTTATTATTGGGCTAGATTGGTTGTCTGACAATCATGTTCTAATAGATTGTCATAACAAAATCATAATGTTTAAAAAACCTGTAAATTTGAATCCAGAGGATTCGAGATTTCTAATCGCCAACCAAGTGAGTGCCTCTTTAAAAGGAGGGGCTCAAGGATTCATGCTATTGCTTTCAATGAAAGGAGAGCAAGAACCAAAAATTAAAAATCTGCCAGTCGTGTGTGAATTTCCTGATGTTTTTCCAGAAGATATCCCTGGTTTACCCCCAGAAAGAGATGCGAAATTTGCCATTGATCTAGTACCTGGAGTTGGACCAATTTCAATTGCACCATACCGAATGTCACCTCTAGAATTAGTAGAGTTAAAGAAACAACTTGAAGAGATGATAGAGAAGCAGTTCATACGACCCAGTGTATCCCCCTGGGGTGCACCAGTGTTATTGGTTAAGAAGAAGGATGGTAGCATGAGGTTGTGTGTAGATTATCGGCAACTGAACAAGGTAACGATCAAGAACAGATATCCTCTGCCAAGGATTGACGACCTGATGGATCAACTGCGTGGTGCCACAATGTTCTCCAAGATTGATTTGAGGTCTGGATATCATCAAATAAGGGTGAAGAAAGAAGATGTACCGAAAACTGCTTTTAGAACACGCTATGGCCATTACAAATATCTAGTAATGCCTTTTGGTGTAACTAATGCACCAGCCGTATTCATGGATTACATGAATAGGATTTTTCATCCATATCTAGATAAATTTGTAGTGGTGTTCATTGATGATATATTAATGTACTCTAAAAGCAGAGAAGAACATGTTGAACACTTGGAGATTATGTTGGAAATCCTGAAAAAGAAACAATTGTATGCAAAGCTGTCGAAGTGTGAATTCTGGTTGGAAGAGGTGAACTTTTTAGGACATATAATTAGTCAAGGAGGAATAGTTGTAGACCCTTCTAAAGTGGAAGCAGTTTTGAAATGGGAGAGACCAACCATAATCACTGAGATCAGAAGTTTCTTGGGCTTGGCTGGATACTATAGGAGATTCATCGAAGGATTTTCAAAGTTAGCATACCCACTGACCAAGCTAACACGGAAAGGACAACCTTTTGTGTGGACGACACAATGTGAGAATAGTTTCCAAGAGCTGAAAGATCGACTTACTTCTTCGCCGGTATTAGTACTCCCTGATCCACATCGAAGTTTTGAAGTTTACTATGATGCATCTAAACAAGGACTAGGAAGTGTACTCATGCAAGACAAGAAGGTTGTAGCCTATTCGTCGCACCAATTAAGGCAACATGAGATTAACTATCCTACCCATGACTTTGAATTAGCTACTGTAGTTTTTGCCTTAAAGATTTGGAGGCATTACCTATACGGTGCAACATTCGATGTGTTTAGCGATCATAAGAGTCTCAAGTATTTATTCGACTAAAAGGAGTTAAACATGAGGCAACGAAGATGGATGGAGTTCTTAAAGGACTACGACTTTGAGTTGCAATACCATCCTGGAAAAGCGAACGTAGTAGCTGATGCTTTAAGTCAAAAGTCTCTGCATGCATCCACAATGATGATTAAAGAGCTGGAATTGATAGAGAACTTCAGAGATCTTAATTTTGCAGTAAAGGTTAATGCTAACAGCTACAGATTAGGAGCGTTGCAAGTGACAAGTGAATTCCTAAAGCAAGTTTTAGAGGCTCAACGAGAGGATGAATTCTTACAAGAGAAGAAAGAACTCTTAAAACAAGGAAAAGAAGTTGAGTTCAACGTGGGAAATAACCAATTACTGAGGTATAAGGATCGAGTGTGTATCCCTGACCAAGAGGAATTGAGGAAAGCAATTCTGGAAGAAGGCCACAAAAGTTATATGAACATTCATCCTGGAGCTACTAAAATGTATCAAGATTTGAAGAAGTTGTTTTGGTGGCCTGGAATGAAGAAAGCGGTGGCGGAGTACGTGGCTGCATGTCTAATTTGCCAGAAGGTTAAAGTAGAACATCAAAAACCCCCTAAAATGCTACAATCAATGGAAATACCAGAATGGAAATGGGATAGCATTACCATGGATTTTGTGACTTCTTTACCCAAAACTCCATTAGGACATGATTCAATATGGGTAATAGTTGATAGATTAACCAAGTCTGCCCATTTTATTCCCATTAATATTCATTACCCTATGGATAAGCTGGCAAAATTATACATCGAGGAGATTCTGAGATTACATGGAATTCCTTCCAGTATCATTTCTGATCGGGACCCTCGTTTTACATCGCAATTCTGGAAGAGCTTACACAAGGCTTTGGGAACAAGACTACGTCTAAGTTCAGCATATCATCCTTAGACAGATGGACAGTCAGAAAGAACAATTCAATCTCTAGAGGACTTGTTACGAGCTTGTGTGTTAGAGCATAAAGGAAGTTGGAATCAATTCTTACCACATGTGGAGTTCACCTACAACAACAGTTTCCATGCTAGCATTAACATGGCACCTTTTGAAGCATTTATATGGAAGAAAATGTAGGACTCCACTATGTTGGTTTGAGACTGGTGAAAACTTGATGCTAGGACCAGAGTTGGTACAACAAACCACGGATAAAATCAAAATGGTTCAGGAAAAGATGAAGGCAACACAAAGCAGGCATAAAAGTTACTATGACAAAAGAAGAAAGCCGCTCGATTTCAAGAAGGTGATCATGTATTCTTGAAAGTCACACCTACGACTGGGGTTGGTCGGGCAATGAAATCTCGAAAACTAACTCCTAGATTTATTGGTCCATATCAAATAGTTCAGAAAGTTAGTCCTCTTGCTTACCAAATAGCATTACCACCTTTTCTTTCTAATATCCATAATGTTTTTCATGTGTCAAATTTACGAAAGTATATATCTGACCCTATACACGTTATTGAACCCGATGTCATACAAGTTAAAGATAATCTTACATATGATGCACCACCTATCAGAATAGCTGACAGAAGAATAAACAAGCTAAGGGACAAGGAAATTCCACTTGTGAAGGTCATTTGGAGTGAAACGAGAGGGGAAGATGCTACATGGGAACTAGAAAATGAGATGAAAGAGTCTCATCCCCAATTGTTTTACTAAAAAAGTGTAAATTTCAAGGACGAAATTTTTTTTAGGGGAGTAGAGTTGTAACACCCCTAATTTCGTTATTTCTTATTTAAAATAAAATTTCAAAGGAATTTGATTATAGTTCTTTAGAACTTTTTGATTGTTATATAATTTATAATTTTTTGGAATTTTTTTATTTTTTTGAGAATGACAAGAATACCCTTAACCTTTCATTTAATAACCAAAATGTCATTGCCGACATCATCGCTTACATCATCGCTTACATCATGAATAGTAAAATAAATAATTAAATAATCTTAAATAGTAAAATTTTCTTCCTATAAATAGATGGCTCATTTACAATATTTCCACACAAAAAAATTAGAGAGAGAATCTAGAGAGATAGTACGTAAGAAATTAGTGGGGAGTAAATTCTTTTGGTAAAAAGAAGTTCTGTTGGAGGTGTAAGGTAATAACTTTCTTCTATATTCTTTTTATAATTTTAGTTTATTTTTTTAGCACTCTTAAACCATTGATATACTAGTACTATTATGAATAAGTTACTATAGTAAAAATAAATTACCACTGTGTTTTTTTACTATTTACCATTACTATTCAAAATTTACTATTTACCGTTACTAATCAAAATTTACTATTCACTATTATTGTTCATGATTTACCATTTACCACTACTATTCAAAAAGTTACTATTCACAATTTACTATTTACTATTACTATTCAAAAAATTACTATTTACCATTACTATTGATGACTTACCATTTACCGTTACTATTTATTATTACTATACATATTTACTATTTATCATTCTGATAGCAAATTTAATTTTCATCTTAAGCTTATACTGAAATAAGTTAGTATTAATATTTTGTTAGAACTTGGAGGCGCAGAGCGAATTCACTTTTGGTAGCAAATTAAGGTAAGGGGGGTGAGATTAAGGATATAATATGAAAATACATAAGAATATTGGGAGGAGTCCCCTACTCCTTTTAAACATAACAATATTATTATTTTAAAATAATAACTTTTAACTTAAAATTTATAATAATTATTATTAATAAATTAAGCATCTTGTGTAACTTAATATCTAAAATATTTAAGAACTTGAACTATTATGACCTATGCGGACTGGATTGAACCTATGCAAGGACTTGAACTATTATGAACTTGACTGAACCTATGCAAGGATTTGGACTATTATGACATATATGGACTGAACTAGACCTATGCAAGGATTGGACAATCTTGGAATTACATAGACCTGTGCGAGGAATTAACCATAGAACTTAAAACAAACTTTATTAATTTAAATAATCATTGAATTTTAAATTATCATATTTATAACTAATGTTTAATTATTTGGTTTGATTATGATTGTTAATATTTATTTATGCTTTATGATGTTTGATTGTGATTGACAATGTTTGATTATGATTGATAATCTTGTATTGTGGAGTTTGAGCATATAGCAAGCATGGCGGAAAGCTAAAATTCAGTAAGAATTTACTTATCACCTACTTCTTTATTTACTTTTTCATATTTAATCAAATTACTTTTAAGAAATTTCTTAGATTTCAATAAAACTACATAAGTTTTTAGAAATCTCTTTTTATCTTTTAATATATATGTATATATCTTTACTAAAATTTAGATTTTTAGTTAGTTTATCAGAAAGAAAAAGAAAGAGAATTTATTTTATAAAAATAAATTTTTTAATATATATATACGTATTATTTAAATGTATAAAAATATTATGCAAAATTTTCAAGTACTAAGATTTTAAAGATTGATAATTCCAAATTCGAGTTTTTTAGAAATTGATTTTGAATTGACCTATAAATTTTCTAAATAAGGTTGTGAAATATATTTAAGGTTTTGAAACTCAAATTTATAAGGAGATTTAATTTGTGATTTGAAAAGGAACTGTACTAAAATTCTATGTGCGTATTTGAGAAGTTGAAAAAGTACAGTTTACTGGAGTGGCTATGTCGTGATTCATAGGCCCTGATAATATAATTGAGTTTCTAAAAGCCTTAACCAACTAAATACGCGAGTAGTTCATGCATCATGAATCATCGAAGAGAAACAAAATGATATTGTCTGGGGACGGATTATAGAAACCGAGGATACATTAGAGGAGGCTTAATTGTGAGTCTTGGGATGAGAGGGTGTGAAAGGGTGCTTCAGGGGACCTGGGGTAGCTCCCTAGTGTCGGGTACTTTCACAATAAAAACCTTTTCAATCTGACTAGTCTCTAAGTGTTTCCATGCCAGTTGAGCTGTTCATGTTATTATTATCTAGAATTATGGAACAGTGTAAACTCCTGGTTGACCCAGTGCAAATTAAAATTTAAGGGGCCCACATATATAGATAAGTTATAATGAAGATATGACATATCATTCATACATTCATAAATTGATTGTGCTTGTGATTGTGATTGATATTATTATACTAGTTTGTGAAAACCCTTTATTGCTTATGTCCCATTTGGGAATATTATATTCTGTTTCTCACTCCTTTCCCTATGTTTTTGTTTCATATGTTTTAAATTAATGGTTCGTACAGAGGGAAGGATCGAAGAACATTGACAGTATATATAGCACGTTCTAGAAAGGGAGCTCGGTATGAATACCGTGGTCCAATGAATAAATAATGTCACTAGGCAACTGCTCTTGGGCCATGGAGTTTCCTCTCTTTCAATGTTTAATATCTATTTTATTTGGATGAATGTAAAATTACTTTATAAATTTTAATGATAATTCATGAGGAATTTTAGAAATATTGTATGATAGTTTCTTTTAGCGATTATATTTTTTTTTAAAAAAATTTCATGAATTTTTTAGAAATTATTGAGATGTAACAGAGGGTGTTACATGTACCACATACGTTCAGATTGCTTTAGTCCGTAAAGAGATTTATTCAATTTAATTGAATAACTTTCTTGAGGATTTGTCTTGTATGCTTCAGCCAAATTAAATCCTTCAGTGAGTTTCATATATATGTCATTTTCAAGTAAACCATATAAATATGCTGCAACAACATCCATAAGGCGTAAGTCAAGCCTTTCACGGATTGTCAAACTTATTAAGTATCAAAATGTAGTTGCATCCATCACTGGTGAATATTGTTCTTCAAAATCAATATCAGATCTTTGTGAGAAACCTTGTGCAACAAGTCTTGCTTTATATCGCACAATTTCACCATTTTCATTTCTTTTTCTCGTAAAGACCCATTTGTATCCAACTAGTTTTACACCTTTGGGTGTTTGGACTACAGGCCCAAAAACTTTACGTTTTACAAGTGAGTTTAACTCTTCTTGCATTGCACCTTTCCACTTTGGTCAATCATTTCTTTGTGCACATTCCTTAACAGATTTTGGCTCGTGATTCTTATCATCATTTTTAATATCAAGAGCTACTTTGAATGCAAAAATTTCATCAACATCGACTTTATGTCGATTCTATTGTATTCCATCCATGACATAATTTATAGAGATCTCTTTATTCTTATCAATTTTAGGTACCTTGGTTTCTTCTGGATTTGAAACATTGATTATGTCAGGAGACTCTACTGGAGTCTTTATATCCTCGATTCGACTATCTTCTTTATTTACTTTTCTTTTTCGAGGATTTTTATCTTTAAAACCAACAGGTGTGCCATGTTTTATTGTGGCTTCAAACTCGTTTGCAATTTTAGATTGTCCTGTAGAGATATCAATCTTTATTGAAGCATTAACAGCTGGTATGTGTGACTTAGTCACTTTTTTTGGATTAGCGAATGCATTCGGTAATTGGTTTACTAAATTTTGCAAACTAATTATTTTCTGAACTTCTAGTTCACATTGCTTTGTTCAGGGATCAAGATATGATAGAGATATCTCGTTCCAACTAATATTTTTATCCAACTGTTTATTTTCTCTCGCTAATGATGGAAAAACAGATTCATCAAAATGACAATCAGCGAAACAAGCTGTAAATAAATCACCTGTTAAATGTTCAAGATATTTTATTATGGATGGACTTTCATATCCAACATATATTCTCAACCTTCTTTGAGGTCCCATCTTAGTGCATTGTGGAGGGGAGATAGGAACATATACCACACTTCTAAAGATTCTTAGATAAAAAATATTTGGTTCTTTACCATGGACCAATTGTAAAGGGCATGAACCAATTGTAAAAAGGAATATTCATGATAACTTGTAGGCCCGATGCAAATAAATTACATGTCCCCGAGTTGAAATTGGGAGTTTTGATCTCATTAACAATGGTCTTGCTATCAATTTCAAACGTTTAATCAATGATTCAGCAAGTCCATTTTAGGTATGAACATGTACTACAGGATGTTCAACATCAATTCCAATGGACATACAATAATTATTAAAAGATTGAGATGTAAATTCACCAGCGTTGTATTTTCTTAATTGGATAATCAGGAAAATGAGCTCTTAACGAATTAATTAAGCCAGTCTCACAAATGTCTGGTTGTGAGTTGACAATAAGCAAACATGTGACCATCTAGTTGATGCATCAATTAAAACCATAAAATATCTAAATGGTCCATATGAAGGGTGTATTGGTCCACAAATATCACCTTGTATACGCTCTAAAAATGTGAGTGATTCACTCCCAATTTTTATTGGTGATGCCCGAGTAATCAATTTTCCTTAAGAACAAGCAACACATGAAAAATTCTTAGTTTAGAGAATTTGTATGCTGGACAAGCAATGACCGTTTGAATTCTCAACTATTTTTTGCATCATAATTGATCCAGGATGGCGTAATCGTTCATGCCAGATAACAAAGTCATTCTTATTTGTAAACTTCTGGTTTACAATAACATTTGTTTCAATTGTACTAATATAGGTATAGTACAAACTAGAGAAAAATAAAGGTAATTTTTCCAATATACATTTCTTATCAGAAATTAACTTTGTGATATAAAGATATTCATCATTTCCTTCATTTGTGGTCTCAATATGGTATCCATTTTTACGGATATCCTTAAAACTCAATAAATTTCTTTGAGACTTTGTCGAATATAATGTACTTTTAATATGTAATTGTGAACACTTCTTTTTGTCCGGCCAATTGGTACAGTTCCATCCTTTGGGCACTCTCTGCTGCGCATGGTTCACTTAGAAATTCATGACTCCTTCATACGACCTTCGATTTGCACAAACCCGGTCTCAAAATTTCCGTAACAAAATTGTCTACGACTTTTGTGAAGACCTTGAAGGCTATATCCTTACCAATTGGTACAGTTTTAATAATCTTCCTAGACTTGTTCCAGTTTCATGACTGCTCTGCACATCTTTAGAAAAAAATTCATATCTCCCTCATATGATACTGAAATGACCCCGTTCTTTTTTCTGTGGCTCTAAATCAAAGATATATACAAACTTCATGAAGGTCACAAAAGCTAATTCTCCACCCATTTTGCCCAGTGAATTTATTTTGCTTGCAAATGTATTTCCATCACACTCTGGAGCAGTTTTCGTAGATGGGCCATATCTCCCTCGTTTCTTGATGAAAATTTTTGTGCCATATATCAAATTAAAGCTAAGAGAAAGATCTACAATTTTCATGTTGGACTCTCCTTCAAATATGGCACGCGTCTGTCCTTAAATATGCAAGCAAGTTTCATGATGAAGATGAATGGAACCCATCACCAAAACTACTATGGTTTCCAATGCCCATCAATTTTGATCAAGTCTAAGTCTCTAAACCAATCAATTGTCAATGCAAGAACAGCCCCCTCCTTCATTGTTAACGTGAATTCATGGGCCAAGGAGAAAAGATTTGTCATATTAAACAATTGAAGAAAAGGCTCCACCATGCCAACATGGAATAGCAACAAGTATATTTTTAAAATGCATTCTTAACCTCATGGAAGCATTTCACGGTTTTGCTCCTCCAAAGAACCACATGCATGAGTTCATTTATTCAAGTCAAGGACCCACCACTAAGACATCATTTCAAAGTGCAACAAATTTTCAAATCAAGCCATCAATTTTGACAAGTCAAAATTGATTCAATTATTCAAGAAGGCTTCACCATTGTAACATTTTTGGGCAAAAGAAAAGTTCAAGCTCTCATAAACTACACAAAGTGGGCTCCACCTAATGTTTGGTTGGAATTTAAAATGCATTTGGATATTATGAAGCATACCACGGTCAAGGAAGGGTTCTTTGCAAAGTTCACTATATGCAAAGCATTATTTTAAGACCATGGACCCATGATTTTGGCAAAATAAATCCAGCCCTCCCTCTCCCTCTTTCGCGTGAATTCAGGGGTCATGCACCAAGGGAATTTGTTGTTATTTTATAAGGGCAAATAATAATGTTAAAATTTCAAGAGCATGGATCCCACCAAAGCTTCCCACTGTAAATTGATTTAATTAAATAGCTACCTCTAAAAGCTATGTGATTCACGTCAATAAGAGAGAGGCACAAGGGAACTATTAAATATGCAAGGGAACCCACCATGACCATGATTTTGTTATTTAACAAATGAAAAGCTATTCATCCTTATCTCATTCACGGCAAGTACATAGCAAAAAAAAAGGGAGGAGTATTTTAGTCAAGTGAAAAAACCATTTCCCATCATTTTAATCAAACTGCCAGCCCTTTTATTTCATGCTTCACGTGAATTCATGGGCTATACAAGGGGAAATTTTCCAATGATTATAATAAAAGGATCATGGCATTTGGCATTGGAGAAATGACATTAAAATAAAAGAGAACATGCTCCACCAAGCCTTTGATTCCCACGACTAAGAGGAAGTAGACCATGCCATTTTGTCACTTAAATAAAGCATATATACTTTTTATTTTAATCCTGAATGGAAGGTCCTCATGTCTCCTAGAAAGACAATGTTTCATGTGAAGAAGAGCAAGCAAGCATGGGTCCTTTTGTTTTTTTATTCACGGTAATATATCCAAGGGAATGAATCATTAGTTTTTTTATATTATTATCCCCAAGTGCTTACCAATTGGCAAGGATCCCACCATGGCATCATGTGCTCTCACGGTTGGCAAAGAAAAGGAATGAAAGGTCTCACTTTGTTTTGAAAAGGGTGGCTACGGTTTTAAGAAGAAATGGGGAAGCTAACATGAAATGGGGGATTTTTACTGGTTTGTAAAAGAGAACAAGAAGCAGAAAATATGGAATATTTGGTGGAACCATTATGGAGCTTTAAGAAGGGAGGTCCAGCTAGAAGAACCACTGAACTAGTGGTGTCATCCTCTTTATCCTCCATTAAAGCAGTAAGTGGAGCTTCCACTTTGGCATTTTTTATACAGAAGGGGGTATGAAACATGCTCTATAAATACCCCTCTGTACAGAAGAAGGGGGGTTCAAAAATTTTTCTCTAGAGAGGTTTGGAAAAGATTTCCTAGGGAGGAGATTATCTCAACATTCTTGAGTTTTGAAAGGCACATCCAGATTTTTTACAGTAGAAATTCACAGCAACAGCAACAGCAACAACAGCAACAGCAAAAACAACAACAGTAAGCAAGAACTCAATCAGTGAGCAATAACATTATATATTTTGTGAAAACAGTGTTTATTTTCTAAAATATTAAATTTTTGTATAAGGATCAGATTAGTATTGTTGTATTGGACTCTCTGTTCTGTTGTCTATTATTGTTATTATAATTTGGTTTTTGCAGTAGCATATTGTGATGTATGTTTGAATCTCCACTCTATCTCTGCTACTATTTCTGTTCATATTACTTTTCCTATTTATTTATTGCCCAACGTTATTGTTCAAGTTGTTAGTGTATGTTTTGTTTCTGTACGAATTTAAATTGTATGAAGGATAGTTGCGATTATAATTTTATTGCCTAGAATATTAATCCTATTGAAAGGAATCAGTCCTCCTCTGTATACTGTTTCTTTTTCTGGATAATTTATTTACCGTATAGTTAAGGTATAATTTTTTTAAGGCACTCGCTCATCTTTGAAAGAACCGGGTCGAACAAAGCTTAACAAAAATGTGATTGTTTATTTTTTATTTATTTTTTTATTTTTTTAGTTTCTGTTTTTCTTTCTGTTATTTCAAAATTATGTCTAATTAAAATTTTAACAACTCAACATTATCTTCAACCAAAAAACATTACCCATTTTTTCACTTTAGTAAGTCTGTGTATTCTTCGTCTAGTTTTTTTTGATAAATTTTTACTACTTATTTTTTTTAAAAAATTGTTTTATTCAAAAGAGATCAATTTAGACGAGACGTCTTGTTGATTTTCTCCTATTTTAGTAGACCATCACCCTAATTCATAAGGAACGAGATACTTGAGACAAGACGTCCCGCTTATCCCCTTCCCGCTTCTAACCCTGCATCTTGATTAAATTCCATGAAAAATCAATTTAGACGAGACGTCTTGTTGATTTTCCCCTATTTTCTGTAGACCATCACCACAATCCATAAGGAACGGGATACTTGGGACAGGACGTCCCGCTTATCCCCTTCCCGTTTCTAACCCTGCATCTTGATTCACTTCCATGAAAATCAATTTAGACGAGACGTCTTGTTGATTTTCCTCTATTCCTAATAGACCACCACCACGATTCATAAGGAACGGGATACTTGAGACGAGACGTCCCGTTTATCCCCTTCCCATTTTTGACCCCGTATTTTGATTAAAGGATGACTAATTTAGACGCGACGTCTTGTTGGTATCCTTCCCTTTCTCGGTTTGATACTCAAAGCCAAGGTTAATTTGGATGAGACGTCCTGTTAACCCACACTCCATGTTGTCCAGTTTGTTCCTTTTCATTTTTTTTACACAAAGTACAAGAATAAAAGGGAAGAGACATAATACTTTTTGTAAGGCTATTTATATTGCGCATTTTCAATCTTGGTACTGTTTTTGACAGGCGATGTAGGGTGCTAATACCTTCCCTACTCGTAACCGACTCCCGAACTTGAATCTCATTTTTAAACCAGTGCTTTACTGAACTTAGTTTTTTTCCAACATTTTTCCTATGGATAAAAATATTGGTGGCGACTCCCTGTTTCTGACCCTTTTACGGTCAGACTTCTCTTTTTCGTCGCGCCGTCGCGATCCAGGTTACGACAGTAATTTAGTTCCTCCAGGTAACAAAATACTGGCTCTGTCGGAGCTTTCAATTATATTTGTACTATCAGATATAATATTAACATTGGTTTCTTGTTTTACTATATGGTATAAATATTTCTCATTATTGAGAATAGTATGAGTTATTGCACTATCTGCGAGACATATATCTTCGTCATTCACATGAGCATTCATTCTTCATTAAATAAAAAAATCATAAATGAAAAATATAATTAACAACAATAAATATTTAATATAAAATTTTATTGATAAAGACTAAATTTATAACAAGACAAATTATATGAAACATTAAATAATTTATTTAAGGGCACTCCCCTCTCCAACTGAGTGGTCAATGTTTTCTTCAGGAAGAATAAGGAAATCATCAACATCAAAGGAAGTATAAACATCATCCATACCAACAAAATTTGTTTCTATTATTTTCCTTTTATTCTGAAGGGATTTTTGGTATAGATCAATTAGATATTTTGGTGTGCGACAAACCCGAGACCAGTGGCCTTGGCTACCACAATGATAACAAATATTTTTAGTTTGGTCGCTACTTTGAACATCTTTTCTCTTTTCCATACGATCTTTATTTTTTCATACAAATGATCATTTATTGTCATTTCGACCATGACCAATATTAATACCATGTCCCCGAGCATTACCTCATCCACGATCGTGACTATGACTACGACCACGACCACGACCATGAGTATAATTATCATGTGTTGCTACATTCACTTCTGGGAATGAAGTAGTTCTAGTCGGACGTGACTCATTATTTTTGCATAAGTAATTCATTATTTTACCCAGCCACAAGGAGACAGGTAATCAATTCAGAATATTTTGTAAAACCCTTTTGTCAATATTGCTGCTGCAGGAGCATATTGGATGCATGAAAAATGGAGAATGTCTTTTCTAACATGTCACTTTCAGTGACGTTTTCTCCACATAACTTCAATCTTGAAGTAATTCTAAATAGCGCAGAATTATATTCATTTACAAATTTAAAATCTTGAAAGCGCAAATGCATCCATTCATAACGGGTTTATGGAAGAATTATATCCTTTTGATGGTCATATCTCTCTTTTAAATTATTCCATATAAGTACTCATTTTTTAACCCCTCGTGGATATGGTAACGTAAGAATATCATAGTTTTAGCTTTGTTTTGACTAGATGCATTATTTCCATTTTTAATTGTGTCTCCAAGACCTTTTGCATCTAAATGAATCTCAATATCTAATGTCTATGATAAATAATTTTTTCCAGTGATGTCAAGAGCCACGAACTCAAGGTTGGTAATGTTTAACATAGTTATTTCTATACAAGAAATTACAAATAAGTTAGATAATATCTTAATAAAATAAATATAGTAACTATAATTATCATTATAATGATGGTAATAACAATAGTCATAACAAATGAATAATGATTATAAATATATATTAATTTATTTTATTATAAGAGTAATATTGGTTTTAAAAAAAATAATCAACTTAAATAAAATTTTACATAAGTGATCGAGAAATGAAAATTTAAAAGTTTTTATAAAATAATATTCAAGTACTAGTGATCAAGTGGTAGAGTGATAACTTATCTTAAAGGGTTTAATTCTCTACTAATGTGTATATTATTTATTAATTTCTTTTACATAATAAAATATTATATTAATTATAAATACTAATTATGAGTTTAGAAATTAATCATTTAGTAATATAAAATGTCCCGCCTGAATCAATGCACTAGCAAATAATACTAGCAATATGAAATGATGCAAATAATGCAATAGGTATTCACATAGGTATATAAAACAAAAGAACACTAGCAATATAAAATGATAGCACTAGGAAAAAGAATGAAAAGGTAATTAACTTTTTGACATTATATCAGTAAGTACCAATGCTAGCTATTCACGTGATTTAAAATATAAACTTGTTCCTGGATTTTATATTTTGTAGCTTGTCTTTTATAGGAAATAATACATGCAACAATGGAAAGATAATATAAAAATAGTAATATAAAAGTAACAATGTAAAATAAATTAGCAAATAATTCCAGCAATGGAAAAGTAATTAAATGTACGATTTATTTTATTTTATTTCTTAGATTGTTATAATTCTTTGGGAACTATTAATAAATATTTTCAAGAATTCTTCAAGAATTCTAGATTATTTGACTATTATTTTATATATCATGTAAGGATATTTATGAATAAGTTCTTCAGTAACCTAATTTTTTCATCATATAAATATAATCTTATACATCCTTCTGGAATGTTTAAAATATAAGTTCTTCGGGAACTTTTATAATATATATAAAAATAATATAAGAAATATAAATTAAGATTATCAAGAATGATAGTAATAATAATAATCATGTATTACCTATCATAGTCTTGATTAGATCTCACTTTGTCTCGTGTTGATAACGTGTTATGAATACTTATAACCTAGCAATAGAGATTATAATGTAGAGAAAATGAAAGTAGGGAATTAAAGATGAAGTAGGAGAGAAGATGGAGTAAAGAGAGTTAGAGAGAAGTGAATGAGGATGGTAAATGGAATGTGTATTAATGAGTAAAAGAAGTGTGATATTTATAAAAGGGGACATCCAAAATATTCACAATAGATATATCAAGTAAAAAACAATTATAAGATGAAAGGTGTACATTTACAATTTGAGACTAATGTTTTTAATGGAAGATATGTGCATAGATGATGATAAACGTGAAATGTTTTTTTAAAGGTTGTCAATAGCGTGACAAACTAAGTTAGTGTAGAAAGTTTAGCTCGAAGTACCATGATCAAAATGTCATTTATAAATGTGTCATAGGTAAGAATCCATAGAATAATTGAATCAACACACTGTTGATACAAGTATCCCAACTTAGACTGATGTAAGTGTAATTGATTTGTCTAAATCATAATTAAAAGTATATTATGAATATTTATATATGTAGTGGATGACCCTAAGGCTGGATATGACACTTCCACTTCCCATTATCCCCTTGTCTATATGTTTGCTAACTCCTTATAAATAACAATGCATCAGAAGATAAAGATGTGAGAGAAAATCCCATCTATTTACATTCTCTATTTCTACTTACTTTGTTTCTAATTATTTTATAACACATTATTGTAACACCCTGGAGCCAACTTGCAAATCCCAAGATAATTACCGTCACCATATAAAATTTCTTAGATAACTTATTTTTCCACATGGTAATTATCAAGAGATTCACAACCTGATTCCAAGGGTTACTGATATAATATCAGAGTACGCAACCTTTTACATAATTAACTTGTTTATTATTATACATAACATAAGAGTTTCATACATATTATATTTTACAACAGGCACCTAGATCTTATAAAATATAAAGACGTACAGTACCAACAACATAGTATACACATAATACAGCCACAGTAGACATGCAAGCAAGTATCATCATCAAAAGCCTTCATAATTCATTCAAATTAGGCAGCTTCCACTTTGTCACATATCTTCCTGGTTAATCACTAAAAGGGGTTGCCACAAGTAACAGAAAGAGTGAGATAAAATACCAAATAAATAGAAATCAAATTAGAACAACCACAACCACAAGTAGGATGCTATGCGATGCAGATGCCAAACAAGTGTTTTGTATTATATTACGTTCCTTTTTATGAAAATGCATGATGGATCCATTCTGGTGGGAACATCTGCAGTGATTTCCAACAATAACATTTTTACGGATATCAAACCGATACCGCGCCCCATAATGCAACACCAACATCGGATAACAACATCATAACATCAATAACAAGTGTTGCGGGACCCCCCTTAAGGACACACTGCTTAGCCCTTAAGACGGCCGTGGTATAAAACCACCGCAGAGGTCTGTGCTCAACAGAGCGCGTTCCCCCACCGGGAACCCCCTCAAAGAACCCCTCTGCGGATTCTTTGAACGGCCAATGCATATGATGCATGAATGCATTACATCATCAAATTCCTTTATAACTAATTTTAACAATAAAATTATTATAACAATCAATTAAGCATACTTTATTTATAACTCAAGAATATGGAAACACATTTTCCATATTATTTATATCATAATTCAATCATACGGAAACACATTTCCCATAATATTCATATCATATTTCAAACATATGAAAACATATTTTCCATAATATTTCATATTTCAAAGAATATGGAAACACATTTTCCATGTTATAGTAATTGTTTAATATCATATTCCAAACCATCAATTTCACAATTTAATTCAAATTAAATTAAAATCTAACTAAATGAGTTTCTAAACAATTAAACAAGCAATTCTAACTTAATTTCTATGTATTTAAAATCCTATCCCCTCTTTCTTACCTCAAGTGAAGATCGTTAAGCTTTCCTTATGCTAACTCCCTTGTATTTCTTCAAATCTTCAAATTTGCGTAATTTCTTCTTATACGGAAATTAAAGTATGAAGGTTTTGAGAGCTTGAAGAGGGAGATGAAAGGTTATAGGATCTGTGAGGTTTGTGGTCTGAGGAAATGTGGGAGGTCAGGGCTCTATTTATAGGCTTTCAATGGCGGTTACTGTAGCAAATCACTGTAGCAGTTCGAAATTGACATGAGGCGGTGGAAATTTGGAGAATTCTCACGAATTCTCTACATTCTGCAACATTTTTCATGTGACGTTACTGTAGCATTTTACTGTAGCAGATTTTTATTTTATTTTATTATTCTATTCTTCATTCCATTCTCGTTTATTTCCGTTTTAAGTCAGACTGAGAATATCCTTGTATTCATAATTAAATTTCCTATTTTCTATGATTCATTTCTTATTTCTTTGAGAAACTTTAATTTTTTCACTGTTTAATTACTGCTTAAAAATTTAGCTGTTACAATTATCAGTACCAAGTTTTGACCAATTGAGATCTAGTCAAGACTAAGAGAGGTAATATATGATTATTATTATTATTATTATTATTTATAATTTTAATTTATATTATTTATATATAGATTATAAAAGTTCTCGAAGAACTTATATTTTAAACATCCCAGAAGGATGTATAAGATTATATCTATATATATATATATATATATATATATATAAAATAGGTTCCTGAAAAACTTATTCATAAACATCCTTACAGGATGTATAAAATTAATAGTCAAATAATTTAGAATTCTTGAAGAATTCTTAAAAATGTTTATTGATAGTCCCTGAAGAAATATATCAATTTTTTAAAAAAAATATTATAGCTTTATGTACATTTTATTAAAAATTAAATATTATAGCTTTATGTTAATAATTTGCTGCGCGCTTGATTATGGATTCACGGATACATTATTTTGCCAATTGCCAATTAATTTGCTTTCACTTTTATGTTGGCTAGCTGATTGTGCAGTACGTCACTTATATATTAGCTTGATTTTAGTTGATTATTCTTTTATATTAGCATGATTGCTATCTGACCTTGTATAATGTTTCACGTATAATGCTTCATGTATAATGCTTCTAATTATTACCACTTTTTGCTTCATGTATAATGCTTCCAATCATTACCACTTTTAATAATGCTTCACATATAATATTGTTTTGCTTTCATGTGGTTTCAATTGCTATCACTGATTCCACCCAATTCCATTTCACGCTGATTTGCTATATATTATTTTAGCACGCAATTGTTGAGCTGATTGCTTTACCCATTGTCACTGTTTATATATGGTTTAGTTGCTACAATTATTTCAATTTCCATAGACCTGTACTAATAATTTCTACTACATTAATTGCTACTACATTAGCATAATCACTATTTGGTTATTAATATATTATTTATAAAATTACTGTTGTTAATATTTTTTTATGCTATGTGTACATGCTGATAATATTAAATGCTAGCTTTGCTTCTATATTTGATATCTTATATGTTATTCAAATGATGTGCCAACATTCAATCACGGGGCACCATAAAATATTTAACTATGTAATACATTTATGGACAATGATTGGTTAATTAGCATCACATAAAGCATTAGGAAAACCTTCACTATTGCCTCACGCATATTTATATAACTAATTAGCAATTGCTACATGTTCCTGGTATGCATGAATTATTTTATGTTATTAAATGTTGACTATATTGATAGTGCACTAAGCGTGGATTATTTTATTTTGCTTTAGAAAGTTAGATTACTATTACACCAATTATTAAATTTAATATTGAATGTTAACTATATTGATAATTACTGCTTTGATTTTATATTATTAAATAATTAATTTATAGACTTATAATTAGTCTTTATAAATAATATAATATATTTTAAGGTGTTAATAAATAAAATATATATATAATAAATATAATGTATATATATAATAAATATTTATAATCATCATTGACTTGTTATGATTATTGATATTACCATCATGATAATTATAGTTAATATATTTATTGAAGTATTATCTAACTTATTATTTGTAATTTCTTGCATACAAATACATATGGCAAATATTACCAACCTTGAGTTTGTGGTCCTTGATATTACTGGTAAGAACTATTTATCATGGACATTGGATGCTGAAATCTATTTAGATGTAAAAGGTCTTGGGGAAACAATTAAAGATAGAAATAATACATCTAGCCAGAACAAGGCTAAAGTCATGATCTTTTTACGCCACCATATCCATAAAGGGTTAAAAAATGAGCATTTAACAGTTAAAGACCCTCTCGTTTTATGGAATAATCTAAAAGAGAGATACGACCATCAAAAAGATATAATTCTTCCAAAAGCCCGTTATGAATGGATGCATTTGCGCTTTCAAGATTTTAAAATTATAAATGAATATAATTCTACGCTATTTAGGATTACTTCAAAATTGAAGTTATGTGGAGAAAAGATCACTGAAAGTGATATGTTAGAAAAAATATTCTCTACTTTTCATGCATCTAGTATGCTCCTACAGCAGCAATATCGTCAAAAGAGTTTTACAAAATATTCTGAATTGATTACTTGTCTCTTTGTGGCTTAGCAAAATAATGAATTGCTTATGCAAAATCATGAATCTCGTCTAACTGGAACTGCTCAATTCCCAGAAGTGAATGTAGCAACATACGATCATCATAATCATGGTCGTGGTCATGGCCGAAGTCGCGGTCGTGGACGAGGTAATGCTAGGGGACATGGTATTGGTCGTGGTCGTGGATATGGTTATGGTCATGGTCATGGTCGTGGTCGAAGTCGAAATGACAAATCATCATTTGTATGGAAAAGCAAAGATCGTATGGAAAAACAAAGATCGTATGGAAAAAGGGAAAAGATATTCAAAGTAGCGAACAAACAAAAAATATTTGCTATCATTGTGGTAGCCAAGGCCACTGGTCTCGGGTTTATCACACACCAAAACATCTGATTGATCTATACCAAAAATCCCTCAAGAATAAATGGAAAATAATAGAAACAAATTTTTCTGGTATGGATGATGTTTATACTCTTTTTGATATTGATGATTTCCTTGTTCTTCCTGAAAAAGACATTGACCACTCGGTTGGGGAGGGGAGTGCCCCTAAATAAATTATTTTAATGTTTCATGTAATTTATTTTGTTATAAATTCTGTCTTTATCAATAAAATTTTATGTTAAATATTTATTGTTGTTAATTATATTTTTAACTCATGATTTTTTATTATTATTTGAAGAATGAATGTTCATGTGAATGACAAAGATATATGTCTCGCAGACAGTGCAACAACTCATACTATTCTCAAAAATGAAAAATATTTTTACCATATAGTAAAACAAGAAGCCAATGTTAATACTATATCTAGTAATATAAATATAATTGAAGCTCTGGCAGATCCAGTATTTTGTTACCTGGAGAAACAAAATTGCACATTGAAAGTGCATTATATTCTATGAAGTTTCAAAGAAATTTATTGAGTTTTAAGGATATCCGTAGAAATGGATACCATATTGAGACCACAAATGAAAGAAATGATGAATATATTTACATAACAAAGTTAATCTCTGATAAGAAATGTATATTGGAAAAATTGCCTTTATTTTCCTCCGGTTTGTACTATACATATATTGGTACAATTGAAACAAACGCCATAGTAAACTAGAAGTTTACAAATAAGAATAACTTTGTTATCAGGCGTGAAAGATTAGGTCATCCTGGATCAATTATGATACGAAAAATAGTTAAGAATTCAAATGGTCATTATTTGTCCAGCAGACAAATTCTACAAACTAAAAATTTCTCATGTGCTGCTTGTTCTCAAGGAAAATTGATCATTCGGCCATCACCAATGAAAATTGGAAGTGAATCACTCACATTTTTAGAGCGTATACAAGGTGATATTTATGGACCAATACACCCTTCATATGGACTATTTAGATATTTTATGGTTTTAATTGATGTATCAACTAGATGGTCACATGTTTGCTTATTGTCAACTTGCAACCAGACGTTTGCAAGATTACTAGCTCAATTAATTCATTTAAGAGCTTATTTTCCTGATTATCCAACCAAGAAAATACGCCTTGATAACGTTGTTGTATTATCTCAATCATTTAATGATTATTGTATGTCCATTAGAATTGATGTTGAACATCCTGTAGCACATGTTCATACACAAAATCGACTTATAGAATCATTGATTAAATATTTGAAATTGATAGCAAGACCATTGTTAATGAGATCAAAACTCCCAATTTCAACTTGGGGACATGCAATCTTACATGCAGCAGCACTAATTCGCATCAGGCCTACAAGTTATCATGAATATTCCCCTTTACAATTGGTTCATGGTAAAGAACCAAATATTTCCCATCTAAGAATTTTTGGAAGTACAGTATATGTTCCTATTTCTCCTCCACAACGCACTAAGATGTGACCTCAAAGAAGGTTAGGAATATATGTTGGATATGAAAGTCTATCTATAATAAAATATCTAGAACCTTTAACAGGTGATTGGTTTATAGCTTGTTTTGTTGATTGTCATTTTGATGAATCTATTTTCCCACCATTAGGGGGAGAAAGTAAACAGTTGGATAAAAGGATTGGTTGGAATGAGATATCTCTTTCATATCTTGATTCTCGAACAAAGCAATGTGAACTAGAAGTTCAGAAAATAATTAGTTTGCAAAATTTAGCAAACCAATTACCGAATGCATTTGCTGATCCAAAAAGAGTGACTAAGTCACATATACCAGCTGTTAATACTCTAATAAAGATTGATATCTCTACAGTAAAATCTAAAATTGTAAATGAGTCTGAAGTCAAAATAAAACGTGGCAGACCTGTTGGTTCTAAAGATAAAAATCCTCGAAAAAGAAGAGTAAATAAAGAAGATGGTCGAATGGAGGATATAAAGACTTCAGTAGAATCTCCTAACATAATCAAGGTTTCAAATCCAGAAGAAACCAAGGTACCTGAAATTGATAAAAAGAAAGAGATCTCTATAAATTATGTCATGGATGGAATACAATGGAATCGACATGAAGTCAATGTTGATGAAATTTTTACATTCAAAGTAGCTCTTGATAGTATAAATGATGATAAGAATCATGAGCCAAAATCTGTTAAGGAATGTGCACAAAGAAATGATTGACCAAAGTGGAAAGATGCAATGAAAGATGAGTTAAACTCACTTACAAAATGAAAAGTTTTTGGACCTGTAGTACAAACACCTGAAGGTGTAAAATCAGTTGGGTACAAATGAGTCTTTACGAGAAAAAGAAATGAAAATGGTGAAATTGTGCGATATAAAGCAAGACTTGTTGCATAAGGTTTCTCACAAAGACCTGGTATTGATTTTGAAGAAACATATTCACCAGTGATGGATGCAACTACTTTTCAATACTTAATAAGTTTGGCAATCCGTGAAAGGCTTGACTTACGCCTTATGGATGTTGTTGTAGCATATTTATATGGATCACTTGAAAATGACATCTATATGAAACTCCCTGAAGGATTTAATTTGCCTAAAGCATACAAGATAAATCCTCGAGATAATTATTCAGTTAAATTGAATAAATCTCTTTACGGACTAAAACAGTCTGGACGCATGTGGTACAATTATCTTAGTGAATATTTGTTGAAAGAAAGGTATAAAAATGACCCGATTTGTCCATGTATTTTTATGAAAAAATTGAGAAAAGAGTTTGTTATAATTGTAATTTATGTGGATGATTTAAACATCATCAGAACTCCCGAAGAGCTTTCAAAGGCTGTAAATTACTTGAAAAAGGAATTTGAGATGAAAGGCTTGGGAAAAACAAAGTTTTGTTCAGATTACAATTGGAATATTTAAAGGAAGGAATTTTGATGCACCAAAAGACTTATACAGAAAAGGTGTTAAAGCGGTTTTATATGGAAAATTCACACCCATTGAGCAATCCAATGGTTGTAAGGTCACTTGAAGTAAGCAAAGATCCTTTTCGACCGCAAGGGAAAAATGAAGAACTACTTGGTCCTGAAGTACTATATCTCAGTGCAATTGGAGCAATAATGTATCTTGCTAGTCATACAAGACCTGATATATCATTTGCTGTCAATTTGTTAGCAAGACATAGTTCTTTACCCACGAAAAGGCATTGGAATGGGATTAAACACATATTTCGCTACCTTAAAGGTATAATGGACATGGGTTTATTTTTCCCATATGTATTTAAGGCAAACCTAAGTGGTTATGTAGATACGGGGTATCTATCTGATCCTCATAATGGTCGATCACAAACAGGCTATTTATTCACATGTGGTGGTACATTAATTTCATGGGGATCCATAAAATAAACAATCACAGCAACATCATTTAATCATGCTGAAATTCTAGCATTACATGAAGCAAGTCAAGAATGTGTTTGGTTGAGGTCTATGATTCAACATATTCAAGAAACCTGTGACTTGTATGTTGGAAAATTACCACCAACAATCTTATATGAAGATAATGCAGCTTGTATTTCTCAGTTAAAGAAAGGTTATATTAAAGGAGATAGAACAAAACATATTTCACCAAAATTTTTCTTTACTCATGATCTTATAAAGAATGGTGAAATAAATGTTCAGAAAGTCCGATCATGTGAGAATTTGGCAGATATTTTCACAAAATCATTACCAACCAAAGTCTTCAAGCAACTAGTACAGAAGATCGATCTTTGACGCTTACATAAGTGTTCTGATGAGGGGGAGAATTGAATACTTGTACATTTAATTATATATTTTCTTTATAAAGAATGTTGTACTCTTTTTCCTTCACTAGGTTTTTATCCTATTGAGTTTTTCCTAGTAAGGTTTTAACGAGACACATTCTAAATATGGGCATCTAAGGGGGAGTGTTATGAATATTTATATATGTAGTGGATGTCCCTAATGCTGGATATGACACTTCCACTTCCCATTGTCCCCTTGTCCATATGCTTGCTGACTCCCTATAAATAACACTGCATCAGAAGATGAAGATGTGAGAGAAAACCCCATCTAATTGCATTCTCTGTTTCTACTTACTCTGTTTCTAATTATTTTATAACAAAGTATTCTTAGTAGTTAATAAATACTAAAAATTATAATTGTGGATGTTGAAATAATTATTGAGGACGTTGAAATAATGTTTTTGCTTATCTAAGCTTTATCAACCCGTTCCCACTTCTACTAAATTGAATTTGTTTTTACTTTTACTATATATGGCCAAAGTTAGTTACTGGTTTGATTTCTTATTTTGTACTAAGCAATGAAAAAGAATAATTTTGTTCTACAATATAAGCGAATCTAACTAACTTGTTTGTTGAATTTTAAGGTATTGATGGAGTTTAGGATCTATCTAAAACTAGCCAAACAAAATTAAGCCTAACTCAATAAAAATTGAGAGCTCGAGAATTTTGACATGTGAAGACTCAAACAAAAAAGAAGCATGAAAAAATGCGCCACAAACTGAATAATCTGATAAGTCTTGAATCACTACAAAAATTGTGTAATTCCAAATAAGATCAATGGTCCATAAAAAACCCTAGTAGAGGATAAACTTTCACCTTTTTAAACAATACATTTTTTTTAATTCATTCTTCCCAAGTTCCTAAAATTTTACTATCATTCGGGATCAATTTCATCTTCAACCTTGATTTACTCATGTTGAATTTCAACTCATATGAAGAAAAGCACAACTTCCATGATTGATAATTGATGACTCTGATGGTGCTCGCCAATAACCTCTTTGAACTTATCAAGAATCACAAGGTTCCTATTTTGTACAATTTTCATTATATCAAGCATTTCATTCCTTACTGACGTGGAATTTCATCGTCACCCAAACTTGGATTTCAAACACTCATTCTAGACTAAATGATTAGTAAATTAGTAAAAACAAATCAACAAAATAAACTCCAATCAAATGCTTGATATAATTTAAAAAATCACGTAATAATAAGATGATATCTTAAAAATCTTGATAAATTTAAAGATATTGAAATCACACTCAATATAATATTTCACAATTAAATATTGGTCGAAAATTCTTAGATCAAAAAGTAATTTATTCAAAAACCTATAAGAAACTGTCACAAAAGAGAGAATTCAATTTTACTCAAAGCTAAGTTTAATTTTTTTATTTTACATAAGATTCCATTTATAAGTTTTAAGAAAACTGTTTAAATCCTACAAGAAATTAATTTTCACTATTGTTTTCATTATATTTCATTAACTATTTAACTTCCTTAACATTAAAACTTGAAATAAATTTCCATTAACTATTATAATGACTTAAAAATTCATAAAAACATTAACTCACCTAGATAAAACTAAAATACATCTAAAAATATATATTAAAAATAAGTACAAAAATTGTAAAAGTTTAAAATAATTGAGCTGCCCATTTTTATTTATATCACATTCAAAAGATACTTCGTCAATGTAAAACCTACCCTCAAACCTCTCATGCCTTGGCCTAAATCCAACAATGAGAGACGAAATCTTTAAAGGGTTTCTTGAAGAGATTTTACAATAATACTTTAAGAGAATGAGTCTAACCGATATAGATTTACAGTCTTACACATAGGATTTAACAGCATTCAATGGAGTTAAACAACTCACTAAGAGACACCTTAACACAAGGATCACTTTTGTAGGGAATTGACACAATTTTAGGACGAGAATCCTTGTTATCAATGTCAACTCCTCATTCAATGATTTTTTTAAAACATATCAACGTCATAAAGGATTTGTTTGAAATTTTTCAAAAACTAAGGGGATCTAACTAAAACAACAAAAAAGATAAGTTATAAAACCTAACTGAAACTACATATATAAGTTAGTGGGTCACTTAAATGGATGGACACTTATGTCACATAAGTACTCCGTTAACGAAGTTAGATAAGATGTAACTAAGAGATTTAATTAAAACTATTTTGATACACATGGGACCTAACTAACAAAATAAAATAAAATTCTAAAGTGAAACAAACATCAAACATATAAGCTTAAAATATTGCTTAAAATAGAATAAAAGTTTTTCCCTTTTAAAATATTGGTAAAAAAATGGAGAGACGTGTGAGAATTTAAACTCCACTTCTAATATGTTATGCTCACGTCAAATAGCATTATGGAAAGTTAAAAACAGGAAATTAATATAAAATTATAAGAAAAATATCGCTTATATAATGTTTATATATGCACACAAATTAATATAAAATGGGCACGTTAATTAAATGTTTCATTTTTTTAAGTAATTAATTAAATGTTTCATAAGAAAATATACATTGTAATAATGTTGGTTTCCTTATAAAGTTGCTGTATAGACTACCAAATCAAAAGTAAAATTTAATGGGTGAAAATAAAACCTGATCCCCCACCCCACGTTGAGACGTGTAGAATGAATCCAACCACTTATTAACTTTATATAAAACATCAAAATCATATAATGATATTTTATTCTACTTCAATTCATCTATTTTTCATCCACCATATCTCAATAAAATTTGTTTCATTAAATATATTCTTAATTTTATCAAGTCCTCTGAACTATCCATGAATGGATTACTCTGCTCAAGGTGATATGAAACTCCCAAATTTAACAGGGCAAACCATGTTTTCTTGGGCACATTTCAAAATTTCCTCTTTTCTAGCTAGCACTAGCAGATTCAAACCTTGAAATTTGCATTAGCAGAATAAGAAACCTGGGAAATTAAACCAGATAATGTACACTAGTGAACTTTAAAAACTAAATCTGTGTTCAAACATTTTTGAAAACATGAACTTTAAAAACTAAATCTTGTACACTAATGAACTCAAACACACAAACATCTCCAGGTAGCAATTCAATTTCAGCAGCAAACATGGACCAACCAGACGAGAGTCTGCAACCTGATGAATTTTGACTTCGGAGCAACTTCACATCCCATGATCTTTCTCCAACCTCCAACTTCACATACTTCTCCTCCTTCTCATTAATATAATCTTTCATTGCTGGTACCCACTGCACAACATAATGTTTATTATTATTAACTAACACAACATAGGATAATAACATTGTTTCATGTTCACTCTTACCAGCCGGCCTCCTGCCAAATTAACAGGCTTTATGGTAACTGTGAAAAAAGGATTCTTTGACTCGAAATTTCTTGCCACTTCCTTTGCTCTACTCTGCTTTGGCCAATTCAATGATAAACTTCTTTCCTTACCCTTCTCACCTGTGGAATGCAAAACAAAGAAAGAATCAAATTTTGAAGACATATAAAACAAATAGTTTTGTTCTTGGTAAGGAAAATTTTAATACCTATGTTTTCTGCATGCTGCTGGTCATCCAAAATTTGAACTGATTCATCATCACTTTGATCAGTGTTGTCATTTACATCAAAAGGATAGTCTATTTCTAGAGCATCCTGGTGAAGCATGATCACATCAATCTGGGAAGTTCCATTATACTTAAAAACAACCAAGTGGCCATGATCTAGGGAGTAATTTTCAACAAATTCTTTCCAACCCTTTTCAAACCAAACCTCACCATTCCTTTTTGTCCAATGCATTTCCCATTCAGTGCCATCTGGAGGCTTGATCAACACTGGATTAGGCAAGCCACCTCCATATCTCCTTGTAAATTTATCTGGTATTTTCTGTAAAGAACCCTTTGGTTAGTATGTAAAAATTGCTCATGTTACTTATTTATTATATCTATCTGCAAAATTTCAATATAATAAAATAGGGAATGCTTACAAGCCTTTCAAGATTAATTTCCAGAATGGTCTTGAAAAAACGGATAGGTAGGGTAGGCTTCTTCTGGAGATGATGACCAGCCATGGCTGCAATTTGAAGTTGAAACACTGTACTACTAAACCAAAACAAAGAAGCTAGAAGTTACATGCACCATGCTCTCCTAATAAGTATCTTATTTTGGAAAGAACAAGTGAAGCTATTTATTTATGCTCTCCTAATTAGCTACCTGCCTCCTACAGTACTCAACTGCCACCATTATGCCTCAGAAGAACAAATTTTTACATACCCTTTTATCTTTAAATTTCACACTTCCTTTATCTTCTATGTTGCTATTAGCGTAGGTGTAAATCATAACAAATAAATACTACTTCCCACTTTTATTATATAAAAAAACCTTTGAGTTATTAAAATTAATTTATTAATTAACCTCTGCAAAGAATACTTATATAAATTGTCGTATTTGAACTATGTGTTTTTTTATTTATATATTTTATGAATTTTTTATTATAAAAAAACCTTTAACATTATTTTATTAATCTTAATATTAATTAAAATATCTCAAATAGTTACAAATTGTGTATATAAAATTTTTTTGCCTAAGTAATTAAACATATCCTGTTATGTCATTTTACATTTTTTAACTACTGAAACAACTAATTTTATCAAACATTTCTAATATAATCAGCTAATTTATCAATTTTTCAACTTTCAACTAATTTTACCAAACATTACTTCAGTGACAATATTAAAGGAGGAGCTATTTTATGGTAAAGGGGTCATCACCTCTTTCAACTTTTGTTGTTTGCTTTCTTTTTCTTAATAATTATATTTATTAATTTTAATTTTTTATTTATAAGTATCATTAAAATTAAGTTTTGAAATAAAATAGACAATAACTTTTTCATAACATTGTCTCGTTATTTTTGTTGAGAGAAAAATTACCAATAAATTTAGTATAAATTTAAATATAGATGGACTTAACAACATAAATAGATGTAAATTTTCTTTAAAATAATATATTTTTGGAACAAAATCTTATAATATAATTTAATTACTTTAAATTTAGTTAATTTTTCACCTATATTATTTTATTTGTATCTTATCTTTATCTTATTTTTATTTATTGATATTTAATCTTTTATAACAACTTTATTTATTTATCAATAAATTTTATATTTTGACTCAATCTTTATAACATCCCATGACCTTCGTTCCTGGCTTTGCCCTTAGACATCACCAGGCTTGGCTACGAGAAATCCAAGTCCGTAAAATTTATGGATAACGGGCAGAGATCGTAAGTGTTCACAGGTTTTTAAAAAAAACATATTTATGTAAATATCATATCTTTTTAGTATGAAATAATATAAATTAGTATCATTTAATATCAAGACAATTTAATATATTAAAATATTATTATGAAAGAAACTTTTATCTTATCAAAATTATAAAAAGTCATAATATTTTTAACATATAGATTTGTTTTCTCATTTCTAACTTAGGCATATGTAATTATCTTATACCTAGGAGTGTGGTTAAGTAGGAATGACTTATCTTCTTTTAACTAAGTGTTAAAGGTTTTATATTTACCGTATGTATCAAACAGTCCTAAAATCTTAGATCATTTATCTCACCCTTCAGGGTTCATACATATTAACAAGAGAATTGGTAACTATAATTGATGATATATACCATACACCTAAAAAAACCTACACATATATAATTATTTTCTTATAATGAAATACTTACTATTATCCTAAGTTTATTAGCTAAGAAATAAATAAATAATTTATATTTAAAATTATCATTAATGTTCATCCATAATTTCAACTTAATTTTTAATTTAAAAAAATCACTGTCATGGAATTAGTGTCTAACAAAAACATGTAAGAGTAGAATTTAAATGCTAAATTCACCACTTCTCAACTTTGATCTCCTTTTCTTTACTAAAAAAAAAAAACTAAAACAAATGTAGGTCTGAATAGGATTAATGATTTATTTTAATAACAATAGGTATTCTTTTTTATCTAATATATAAAACCTGGGGCATAATAAGAAATTAAAATGAAAAAAGTTTCATTTAAAATTAACATTAAAATGGAAAAGCTTTCATTTTAAAAAAATTTCTCCTATTGGTGGCTTCTTATTCCGTGGAAGTTACCCATATAAGATAAACTCTAATTTTATTTTTTTTGGTAAACATAGGTTTTGTTAATTTTTTTTGGTAACAAAGGTTTTGTTAATTTAATCATCTTTTATGTTTTATTAAAGTCTTACCACGCAATTAATTAAGTGGTCAACACTTGCAAGTTCCAATTAGGCAATTACTCCCCTCAAAATTATCCCTCTTCATCTTTGTTGTTTGACAATACAAAAAATCTTCAATAACATTTAAAGCAAAATGATAGAGAACGAGCATGGGAATTCTGCATATGCTGTTATTTCCTCTGCAAAATCTAATTCTGTAATCTTTCTTATCCTAATCCTCCAACTTATTAATATTCCTTTTGTTCGTTTTTTATAGGTTTTGTTTTTATATTTTTTTTTCTTAATCATCTTTTTTGCTAAAATATATACTGTTTTTTATATTTTAATTTGATCTATTACGTGTTTTTGTTTCAGTTTAATTTTTTACATTTATTTGAGTCAAGTCATTTTCCCTATGTTATATATATATATATATATATATATATATATATATATATATATATATATATATATATTATTTGTGTGTATGTTATTAAAGGAGTCAAATTTTGACTATGTTTATAAGATACAACTTATCATTCATCCGATAAAAATACTATTTTATGATTTATTGATTTAATCGTTGTTGAATTGTGTTATAAGGAAGAAAAGTTGTCATGGTTATGAGCTATGATCCTGAAAGTAAAAATCCAACATGTGACGACCCGCGTCAATTTACCTTTTAATTATACCTGGTTGATCATTTTTCATAATAATTTTTTGCGTTTAATGAAAATTAATTAGGTCTTAATATAAAATAATATTTACTTTTCTTAAGCATACTCAAAATAATAATCGATCGGAAATAGATCCATAAATAAAATGGGATTGATTAGAATCAGCGGAAGGAGAAAGATGAAGACAGGGGTCACTCGCTTGAGCGAGACCCTGATTCGCTTAGGCGAAACCCGAGAAGGTCGCTTAGGCGAGTTCCGACTCGCTTGAGCGAATCCTACATTTCAAACCTGAGTGAAACACGAGACATGCAAGGAAAATTAACAAATCAGTTTTTACTCGGAAATGGGTCCACTCGGTTATATCTCACTCGGGAAACCCTTAACCTTTACTCAGAAAAGGGTTCTCTCGGTCATGTATCACTCGGAAAACACCCTAACCTTACTTCACTCGGAGGAGGTTCTCTCGGCCATACCTCACTCGGAGACATCCTAATCTTCACTCAGATGCACTCTAATCTTTACTCGGAAACATTCTAATCTTCACTCGGAAGGGGATGAGGGATACTCACTTGAGCAAAATAGGCACAGGATCAATTCCCCCGGCCTTCGCTCGGACAAGACTGAATCCACTCGGCGAGATTCATCCGGTAATCGACTTTACTACAGCAAACAAATTCACTCATGAAAATCAATACCGATCACATAGCAACATAAATTCATATCTGATTAATCAACATACACAAGCAACATAGTATAACATCACATACTCGAAAAACTCATTACATATTACACACATCATTCATTTCATAATCACTCGGTTCCTTGGCATCAATCCTCCGCTTGGCGTACCTCCAGAGCTCCGACCTCTTCCCTGTCACTGGTTACTAAATTGAAAACCACAGCAAGGGTGAGTGTTTGGCATCATAATTAATCTAGAACGGAAATTAACAAATTACTTGTATATAAATTCTGTCCGATTACTTATTCCTTAAATTACAAGTCCCACTTGGCAATTATAGCCAATCACACTCGACAAATACAACAATTCACACTCGGCAAGTATAACAATTCACACTCGGCAAGTATAACAATTCACACTCAGCAAATATAACAAATTGCACTCGGCAATATAACAAATCATACTCGGTAAATATATCAAATTGCACTCGGCAAATATATCAAATCATACTCGGCAAATATATCAAATTGCACTCGGCAAATATATCAAATCATACTCGACAAATATATCAAATTGCACTCGGCAAATATATCAAATCATACTCGGCAAATATATCAAATTGCACTCGGAAAATATAGCAAATCATACTCATCACAATACTAAATTCATCAATTGTCACCACTGACTCTCAGACAAAATTGACGCCTAGTATCCGGATACTAAAGGATCGGCCTTCAGCTGGGGGTCCTACTTGACACCCCGTGAACCCTGCTTGGTTCACCAAGTCCTGCTTGACTCTCCACCTCAACCACTGGGTCCTGCTTGACTAGGGATGTCAACGGGGCGGGGCGGGCACGGGTACCTCTTTCCCGCTACCCGTACCCGCGGATAAAAATAATACCCGTACCCGCCCGTTACCCGCACGGGTACCCATTTTACGGGTTTTTTTTCGGGTAGTTACTACCCACGGGTATCCATGGATATCCACGGGTACCTAATTAAAATAAAAAATTTTAAAATAAAAATATAGAAACATTTAAATAAATTACAAATTAAATATTTATCATCACAAATTACAAAACAAAATAAACTGAATTCAATAAACATAACAAGTATTTGATTAACATAGTCCTAAAATCATTATAAAATAAAAAAACATTCAAGAGCATTTGATCAACTAATTCATCAATGGAAGACTTTAACAATCCTCTTCATCTTCAAGCTCCTCAATAACATCAATTTGTTGAGATGATTCCTATAAAATAAAACAAGCCATCACATAAGATTGTATTTACAAAATTATCTTGAATTTTTCATTAAATACAATAAACAAATATACTAACAATTTTGTCATCGATGTCAGCATAGTCAAGCTCATCCGAATCTGTTTCAAAAAGAAAGAAAAAGGTTATGGTGATTGCAACTCTAGTTTTAATTAGAAAAGCAACATTAAAAGTATTACTGTGCCAATTTGCTAATCTAACTAAGCAAAAGCTGAAATTCAACTCAACACCTAATGGAAAATTAACACCAGGAACCAGTTTTATTCATGTCCAAAAAACTAAGCTAAACCAACAAAAAACAATCAGGTTATTAAAACAAAAACTGAAAACAATTATAAAGACCAAGTACTTATAATAAAGACATAAAAGGTACGCTTAAGAGGTATCGCCATTATAACTCCAGAAACAAGGACCAATTTGTAACCTTCTTATACAGAGACCAGGATATAAAATTGCTTGATGTAGGAATTAAACCCAAAAGCAGACAGTAAATGAACTAAAATTACTATCAACCAAATAATAATTTTTCATTTTCTAACGCAAAGAATAATTTTTCACCACAGAATTTTATTTTCTTACAACATTATTAGCATCTGTATATGAACTATCACAGTATATGTGCAGAAAGTTGTATGCCATGTTCACAATCCAGGCCCGCATTCAGATTTAAACAGAACATGATAATCATTAAAAATAATTAAAAAAAACAAAGAGTTAAGTTTCTGTGAATGGGAGAAAAAAGGGAAATGAAGCTAACCTTGTATGCTGAATCAAATTTTTGTGAATGGAATATGAGAGAAGAAAACGTTTTCTGTGAATGGACAAGGGTGGATCTTCAACATGACAAACCGTGAGGGAGGAGCTTCACAACGCCACTGTGGGGGACGAAGAAGACGACCACCGCTAGGGAGGGACAGAGACGGAGAGGCACTAGACCACCGGAGAAGACAGACTGCAGTGAGTGGAGAGGCACACGAACGATTGAATGAATGAGTCCTTTCTTTCTTTTGCCTAATTTAGAGCTAGGGTTTTTCTAAGAAGCATAGTAAATACCAAAAATACCCACTGAATATAATTATATATTAATAATAATAAAGGGTATTAATATAATTTTATATATACGGGTACCCGCGGGTATGGATATCATTATATCCGTACCCGTACCCGTTTCTTAACGGGTAGTACAAAACCCGCCCTCCTTCCTCCACGGGTACCCATACCCGCGGGTTTTTATATCCGTGACGGGTTTTTATCCGCGGGTACCCGCGGGCATGGATATTTTTGACCTCCCTATGCTTGACCACGGGGTACCACTGGGTAGCTCAACTGGGCACAAAAACCACGGGAGCCAGAAACGAGGGGCTATACATACCGTCGGCCGTCCCATACCACACAATCATACATATTCACATTTCTCATCATATCATAAGTGGCCATTAACAACATCACATACTCATCACACGGGCGACCTGTTTGTTAAGCCCGACATCACATTGCCACTATACACCGATTATCACAACATCAAATATTTCAAACTCATAATCATCTTAAGTCACACACACGATCTTAAACCGATCGGTGTCCATATTCATACATGCATACACATACAACTCATCCACATACAACTTTCATCCGGCATCATTTCTTACCATGTTCACAATCAGTTCAGCGACTCGGACCCAAAATATGTCCTATTCTAATTAATTATAACCCGAACACCCCCTTACCTCTATTCCAAGCTTCAACGATCTGCTTTTTGTAACATCCCAATTTTTATGATTTTTAGAAAAATAATTTAAATAAAGATTAATGGAGAAATTCTGAATAAATTTTCAAGAGAAAAATGTCAAAAACCAGATTTTCTGAGTGAGAATTATTTGATTCCGAGTGAAATGGATGTGATTCCGAGTGAAACATGACTTAGGAGATCATTTCCAAGTGAAGTTAAGATGTTTCCGAGCAAAACATCATAAGAGAATCATTTCAGAGTCAAGTAACGCTGTGTCTGATTGAAACACGAAACATCTCCGAGTAGAATGATTCCGAATGGGTTGTTTCCGAGAGAAGTGGAGGTACTTCTCGGAAAGATATTTCTGACTGGTAAACTCCCTAGTGGAGTATATCTGGGTGGATGGGTTGCCGAGTGAAGTGTCACTATGACATTTCTGAGTGATACATTCCGAGTGAGTCCTTCCAGAAAGAGTGCTTCTGGACAAATAGACTTCAACTCCGAATTATGTTTTCTGAGTGATCTTTCAGCAGAAAGACTTCCGAATGATGCAAGAGAGACTCTGATTGATTTCCGAATGAAGGAGTTCTGAACGAACAGAAGCTTTCTCTGAGTCGGAATATGCTGAAACCGAGTCGGAAATTAATAAATATTTTATTATGGATGCTTCCCTCGTCATTCTGTTCTTCCATTTTCTAACGAAATCCTTTCTCAGATATTTTCTAAGAATGGGACCCTTTTGATGTGCTGTCCCCATTTCATTAAATATCTTAATCCTTCATTAAAGAGACGTGTGTCAGAATACTTCAATTCATTCACGTCTCTTCTGCATGCAAGATATATAAATACTTTCATTGTTGGATTAATTTAAGAACTTTTGAAGTGGAAACCATTACCAATAATTCTTTCTTTCCAAACTTTACTGGAAACCAACGAACAAGAAGGAAGTTAACTTTCCATTTCTTCTCTTTACGAAGAAAGCTTGGAACTGGTACAAGACTCAATTCTAGTCGGAATTCTGGAGCAGTGACTTGATTATAAATTTTAAAGGCTGCTAGAACTCTTTAATTCCAGGTAGGGGGAGCGTACATCTCAAATAGATGGTTTATGAATGGATTTGGGGTATTAATATGTTATATGTATGATATGTGTTTGGAACATGATGTGATACCCCGATTATATGACATTTGATGTTTCATATTTCCATTCATATTGATGTGCTGATTTTATAAATATGACTGATGATGATGATATGAAATATATTCATGAACTCTTCATGATATATATAACTGCATGATATGCTTATTGTTATACCGAGTGGAATGATATGAGTTGATGTTGATATATGATTGATTGATGATTGATATTATTTGATATATCAACTGTATTCAGACGCACACAGGACTGCAGAAGGCCTGTGATATCGGTCCAGTTGTGGACGACCTGATGAAGGCATAGACCCTGTGGTGGTTCCTATATACCACGGACGCCTTTGAGTGGGACTCAAGGCCGGCCTGTAGTACTGAGTAGAGGACTGCTATCACTCTAGGAGTGGTACTCGGTGTTACATTATGGGCGTAGAGCGTTTTGGTACCTGTAAAACGGCCGGATCAGCGAGGAGCTGAATTATGGCTCGGGGAGCCAGTGTTGCAACACAAAAATTATAATGATCCCATTTTGGTTAATCATGTGTACTGATGTTGATATATATGATTATTGAGAATGAATGATTGGATCCATTTGATTGAGCATGTGTATGCACTGATTTATGTGCTATTGAGAATAACATGCTGTTATGATGAGTATACGTATATGTTTCGGTTCTGTTTTGTGTATATAGTTATGAATTGGTATTTTAATCCAATTCAATAACTGTTATTTGATATGTTATGCTCACCCTCTACAATTGTTGTTTTTCAGTGGATGTAGGGCCCAACCATGGGAACTCACTCAGCAGCTAGGAGTGTATTTTGGTAAAAGCCTTGGCCGGCTCCTGAGAATACCGAATGAAATTATTTATTTGTATATTTTAAAAAGAGCCGGTCGACTTTTGTAAAAATTGATATTGTAATTGTTTAATTCAAATTCTGTTTCAGAAATTTGAATTAATTGCAAAATTTTATTTGATTTATTGAAATATATTTTAAAAATTGAGGATGTTATACTCTTGGTGCCGATTACGTCCTTTAAGCGCTGGGTTCACAGTTCCACCTTCGAATCCAGCACCAACTTCGTCAATCAGTCCTCCAATGTTCGTGTTGCTACCTACGGGGTTGGAATGCAAAACCCGTTAACGTTGTACCACCCTCACAGTCTAAAGACCATTTTCAAGCTTACACTTACCAGAGGAGTGGAAAATAGAACCTTACCCCGCCATGCATGGCCATTCGGTTTAAAGGAGTGAAAATGAAAAGAGACGAGATAACTCAAATCAAACGGTTCATTGGACTCACCTTGAAACCACGGTCACAGAAATGTAGTTATCTCAAAGTTTCAGCGCTAGATGGACCTTCCCTCAGAGCATGCAGCTCGGCAGTGCGAGGAAGGAGAAGAAGAAGAAGAAACAGAAACAGAAGGAGAAGAAGTGGGCTCGCGTGGATAATGAGGAAGGAGAAAGGAAACCTTCTTTATTTAAGGCTCAGGGGAAAAATGGTCACTTCCCCATTTCCTTTATAATTTCCTCAAAAGTTTTAATTAAATTTTTACCCCTTCTAATTGCACCTCATTTTACCCTTTTATAATTAATCAACCAAATAAATTTATTTATTTCCTCAATAGTTAATTATTTATAATTGCCTAATAATTCATAAAAATATCAAATAAATCTCTAAAACATTCATTAATATTTTCCACTCATCATAATTTTACTAAATATCAGGGATGTTACACAACCTATCTTTTATGTAATTGGATGCATGTGTTGCTCTTCAAATGTTTACACAATCACACAACATGAGTTAGTACACTCCAAAACTCACATGTTGGAAACTGAACAACGCACACCGGAACTAGAATGAGAGAGGGAAGGAAGAATAAAAGTGAACAACTTGCTTAGATGAGTGTCTCACAAAGTTGGTTGATAATTCATTCTAAGACGCCAGAAGGAATCAAAACAGGGGAGAAAACATTAAGATCATATAAAGGGTTGACCTTTATAATTAATCTTTTATAAAAAGAAGGATATGTTGAAAGAATATGTTTGTCTAAACTTTTACCTTAACCTGTCATATGGGTTGGTTGGAAATCCCATATAATGGGTTTTTATCCAAGATGCGAAAAAGAAGTTGACAAGAATATATAAAGTTATGATAAGGTAAAAACCTTTCAATGTAAGACTTGAAAAGACAAGAAGGTTTGGAAAGTCATTATCACAACAATTCCCTTACTAATGGCTTTTCAAGGAAAAGAAATTCTTTGTGCAAAAAAAGTTAGTTTTGTGCATAAATATTAATGTCTAAAGGATTGAATTAATACATAGTGGAATGAGACAATAACACTTTGTCCAAAAGGTAAATTACCTCTATTACACACACCTTAACTTTAAATGTAAAGTTTCCATAATAAATTAAGTAAAGTCGTTTTCAACATTGTAACATGTGAGTGTTTTAAAGAGATTCTTTGAGTCTTTTAAAGAAAATAACTTTTACCATTCTCACTCACATATTTATTCACATAGTTATCAAATACACCTTGTACAATGATTCTCATAAGCACTTTTGTGAAAAAAACTGTTATTAAATAATTTGAAAGTGCATAAGTACATCTTAAAAGCACTTTTCTTAGATACATAATGGTTGTTTGGTTGGCTTAATGATCAGCCAAACCTCGATTTGACAAACGGAAAAAAAGATTCATTGGTTCAACAAAATTTTGATTATTTCGAATAATATAAATGATCAATATTAATCATTAGATTTTTATTTTCACAACTCTAACTCCTTATTTAGTTACTAAACTGACACATAATGCATCTCAATAGCACCACTACAATGGACCATATATCTTTTTCAAATAAAGTGTTTTTTTTTATCATATGGATGAGATGTAACTCTTTTAGGGTAATTATATGACTTGATGGGACTACTAACTTAGATATCCACCATACTCATCTCTCATTCAAGGCTTAAGACACCCCATTAACATATTAAAATCACTCTCTTGATTAATCTTTTAGTAAGAGGATTAATAAAAATTTCCTCACTGCCTACGTAATCAAGGGAAATTACACAATTTTTTTATTAATTGTCTAATAACACCATGTCTAACACGAATATGCTTTTTCTTACCATCGTAAGCATTATTATTAACAACTCCAATTACAACTTATAAATTAAAAATAGTCCTATAAAGATTAAAAAATTTTAAAAAATCTTATCAAACTTAAGTTTCACTCCTTTAATAATTAGATCAAACTATAAAGTTAAAGTATAAATATATTTTTAGTCTCTATAAACTCAAGGTCTTTAGATTTTAGTCCCTAAAAAATAAAATTTTTACTTTATATATAACTTATATTGAATATTATAATATTTTCTTTAGATGTGACACAATAACTTGTTTTTTTATAAATAAGTGTGACTCATAAATATAAAGCTTCTTAAAGGTGGGGCCATATCCCCCTTAAACCCCATTTATAAAAATACAATCTATTTTTTAAAAGAAATATAATATATTTAAATAAAGAAAGTACGATAATATTACAAATAAGTAAATCTTAATACCACATAATTAAAATTATACTGTTTAAAATACTGTTGATAATGAGTTTGTGTTGAAAATATATATGTTTTAAAACCATATACATATATATATTTTCATAAAATTCCGATTTTATTGGCTCAATTCCGAATCAAAGAACCCCATATATGTTGGGGCATTGAAAAGGGGGCAAAATATTATATATAAGCGTGGATGCAGCATCAGAACAGAGAGTGAAAGATTGAATTAGCAGAAGCGATAAATCTGGTAGAGGATGGAAGTGGAAGGGTCATCGAAGAAGATGATAGCGACGCAGGAGGAGATGGTGGAGGCTAGGGTTCCATTGCCATATAGGGACCAGTGCGCGCACTTGCTCATCCCTCTCAACAAGTGCAGGCAAGCCGAGTTCTATCTCCCTTGGAAGTGCGAGAACGAGCGTCACTCCTATGAGAAGTGCGAGTACGAACTTGTCATGGAACGAATGCTTCAGATGCAGAAGATTCGCCAGCAGCAGCAGAAATCCGACTCCAAACTCCCCCTTCCCGCTGTTCCCCTCGTTCCCAAACCCGCCAATGCCTGAGTGAGTTTTTCTTCCTCTCTCTTCTTCCAATTGTTATATTTGTTTGATTCCCCCTCCAATCAGGGTACCAAATTGGGGACACTGAGGCTCGATCTAATTTACAATTTTTTTAGGTTGATTTTAGATAGGCTGAAAATACTGTGGAGACCTTTGAATGTTGATATTGGTTGTTGCAAATGCTAGTGTAGAGTGTAGACTGATTGATGGGTTGGAGTCTGTAGTACATTACATCATTAAACCCGATGCTGGTTACATGAGTAGTGTCACTTTGAACTTGTACATGTATAGTGAATTTCGTTGGTTGTGCAAGCTGTTTTTGTTTGGACTGTGATGTTGAAGAGTTTCATGTTGAATTCGTAACAAGTATACTATACTCAAAGTGTTTAAATATTAATTGTAATGGAAACCTCTCAGAATATAACTCAGGTGTTTTGAGTTAGATGGTAGGTCTTGAACTCACTTTTCTAATTTCTATATCCGTTGAGAGTTGAGACACTTTTGCTTCTTCTTTATATTTTTCTCTGTGGGTTTTGCTTATATTGTTGACTATTGGTTTGATGATGCAATTAGGGGGTTGTACTGTTTCAAGCTTTTGATCCTCTAATTTAACTTGTAAGTTTTAATTATAATTGCTGTGAACGTTATCAAACAACAATAAAACTTCACACTCCTTTGCATGAGGTCAGCTATATGGATTGTATTGTACAATGGTGCCCCATCATTAACCAATTCATTAGAGATCTCAGTCATCATAAGGTCCTTTTCAATAACCTCTTAAAGTGTCCTTGGTATTCCATGACCTTTCTTCATAGGACTTCAAATCATATGCTCTCCTTACAAGTGCCTTAAGTGTAGTTCATTTTGATTTTTTTTAATCTCACCATTATATTTTAAAGATGCTTTGTGCGCCTAAAACATTTTATATAACATTATTAGTCCTAGGTTATGATCATAAACAGAAAGATAAGCTTAGGAAGAAGATGGAAAATTGTTGAGTGAATACCAAGGAAGAATTGGTGAAAGAACAACATCGCCTGATCTTGTTCGGGCAGTGTCCGGAAAAGACAGCATACGTAGTGTCAAGTATATATACTGTGTATATACTGTCAATGTAGCAAAAGGCAGTATATATACTGTCAAGGCAAAAAGAAAAATATAAAAGACAGCATATGTAGTGTCAAGTCCTGGTTCTACTACCAAGTATTTACTGTCAACTTGCTAAATAGTCTAACATAGTAACATTTTCTGTCTAATCTAGCAAGCAATTCAAGTTAGAGTCAAATAATCATCTTCTATAGGATCCTCTTCTCCTTCTACTCCAATATCATCAATTTCTTTATTTAAGTTGGGAATCTCCAAGCCATCTAGATTGATAGCTAGTCAGAGCACCACCACCACTAGCACCCTCTTCCTCTCCAACTTGATCCAAGTTGACTTCATCCAATCCCACCTCCTCCACATTTGATGAACTTTCATTAACATCCATAATCCAAGTTGAAAGCATTGCCATTTTGTTGCCAAAGTTCCCCTTGTTTGGCTGGAAATCTTCAAGATGAAGATCAACCTTAGCACTTTGCCCATTGGAAGACATGATAGAAGTAGGACAAAAAAAATCAAAAAACTAGAAGCACAAATGAGGGTGAAGAATGCTGTTTGCAGAACCTTTCTTTTTAGAACAGGAAACTGGGACAAACAGAGGAGAATGAAGAAGAGCAACAGTGATGAGCGGAGTCAAATTGAGAAGAAGGGACGAAGACTTCAATCACCCATGGTGTAGAGAAGGAGAGATGAAGGTTTAGAGAAGCAACAAAAACACTGTTTGCAGAACAGAAAACAAGAGCAACTAGAGGAGAACGAAGAAGACGAGCATTGTTGAATGGAGCTGAATTGAGAAGAAGGGATGAAAGCTTCAATCACCCATGGTGCATAGAAGGAGAATGGAAGGTTTAGAGAAGCAAGGACAAACAGTAATGGTTTTCTGAAACTTACATGTAGAGAACAAAATGCCTAGGGACGAGAAAAAAATGTGTTTTAGAAGTTGGGTCATTTCGGGTCATGACCGGGTTACAGAAAAATAGGTCAAAAGGGCATTTTTTGTTGATTTTTTCACTTGCACTAGCATTGTGAAAATCGTCCGTTTCAATGATTTCACGTGAAAAATCGTTCAATCCTAGCGATTCCTACGTCCCGAGTCAGAAACAGGGATCGAACTTGCCATGCCTATCAGATTTTCGCCTCAGACGATATTACTATATTACGTGTTACCTCGCAATTTTAACTACAATGCTCTTAGAATTCTCATAAAAATATGAAAACCACCTGTTTAAATCAAAGATGAAACGGGAGCAAAGAGAGTCTTGAGTCAAGGCAAATATAGAGACTAGAAAACCAAGATTGATTATTGAATTGAATGAACAAAATGAAACTAATACAAGCAGCTTTTATACTTAACACATTAGTCATTAACTACTATATAATATGATTACTTGCTGTTAAAAAGAATACACAGAGTCAGAGCAAACAAAGAGAATAGATTCAGTAGAAACCTCGGATTGATTATGATTAATTACTATTAGAATTGAAGGAAGGAAATGAAACACATACAAGGAGCTTTTTTACTCAGTAACTAGGGATCTCATTTTCTATTTGCGTCACTCAAACGTCAATTGAATATGGTTTATATGAAAATCAATTGACGAAGCAGGAAAAACTTCACTGCCAAAGACTGGTTAGAGTCATGATTCCTTTTCAACTATGAGAACAAAAACCTCTGTGAAGGTCAATGATTGTGTATAGACACAAGTAAATATGGAACCAACCACTCACCATAAGGTTACTGTTTCATAGAATAAGCCCAAAGACACTGCATAGGTCAAAGGGGAGAAAGAATTTCTAAGAAAAAGAGGAAGGATGCATAAGCTCTTATGATCCTAACAGAGAGGAAAAGTGAAGAGGATAAGGAAATGAAGGAAAATAGGAAGGTACAGAAAAAGGAGGATTTCCCTTTGCTTTTAGTCATGGTTGTAAGTATTACAGTGAAGAGTAAGGAGAAGAAAAAATGAATGAATACTTAATAGTAGAAGGTATTGAATTTGATCGTAACATGCTTGTAAAATTTGATGTCCTCATTAATGCTGATGATTGTTATGAGCTGACCGAGGCAAATCATGTTGAATATATGAGAACCTTTTTCAATTTGCCTCATGAGCCTGTACTTACTTTGATGTTAATATTGATTAACTTGTTAGAGGATTTTAAAGCTCAGAATGATGACATCATTGTTTTCACGTTGGTTCTGAAGTGTGGAGAAGGTGTTTTAGTCAGAAATGTCAAGATACAGATTGTTTTTGATTTATGAAAACTTGTTTAGATTATTTCTTTTGACTTGTTTAGCTATTCACAACCTTTTCCCATTTGAAAGGGTTTTTCTCAAGCTATATATTTAGTGTGATAGTAATGCATTAGGAAGCATTTTATGTTCATGACATTAATAATTTTGTTCCTGAAGCATTGCTTTTGTTCATGTTAGTTTTCTTATCACTAACAATGAGTGTTATTCACATTGACATGTGAGTCATCAATGGAGATCTTCTGTTGGCTTGTGAGTATTAGAACCAGTGATAGAGAGATTGAAAAGAGAATTTAAAAATGTGAATTGCATTATTTGAATGACAAGGTACAAAGTTAGGTTCATCTAAAGATAGGTACAATTGATAATAAAGGGACAAATAACTAACTAATAGCAACGTTAACAGGTTATTCAACTAGTTAATTATTGATTTAATTATTGAGCCAGTCAAATGATATATTTTTTTGGAACATTGAAACAAAAGTAGATGAATTCATAACAAGCATATTCAAAGTTTTTAAATATTAATTGTAATGGAATTCTCTCAGAATATAACTTAATGTTTCAAGTTAGATGGTAGGTCTTGAACTCACTTTCTGTATCCCTTGTTACTCTTTTGCTTCTTCTCTATATTCTTTCTTATGGGTTTTGATAGATTGCTGACTATTGGTTTGATGATGCAATTAGAGGCTGTATTGTCTCAGGTTTGTAGCCTTCAATTCAACTTGTAAGTTTAAATTATAAGGGCTGTGAACATCATCAAACAACAACAACAAAGTCTTGTCTCTTTAAGCGAGGTCAATTACATGGACTGTATGATGTCATTGTGTCCTATTATCATTGACCAACTCACTAGAGATCTGTCATCAGAAGGATTCTTTCAAAAACCTCTAAGTATCCTTTGTGTTCCCTGACCTTTCTTCATAGGATTTCAAATCATCTACTCTACTCTCCTTACAAGTGCCTTAAACGGTCTTCTTTGCACATGTCCTAGCCATCTACTTAAATGATTTTCTCCTGCTGCATAAGTGCCATGCCAACCCAACCTCAAATACTAACATTATGTGTTTTGTCTTTACTTGTGTGGCCACACATGCATTTCAACTATCCAATACTTTCTCCCATCCCATATAAACATTTAATCTTATGGAAGTTTGATAACACCTTTCTAGCATTTGGTGTTCTTTTTGGTCTTTCACTACCCAATACTTTCCCATATAAACATTTAATCTTAGAGCAGTTTGATAAAACTTTTTAAGTTCATGAGGTACTTTTTTACCTCAAACAACTCTAAAGCATTTATTCATTTCACCCATCCAACTTGGATCCTATGTGAAACATCAACTATAATTTCAGAATCATCTTGTATAATCAAACATTATAAAACAATTAAACAAACTATCTGTCCACCTTATAATTAAATAATTGCAACAGGATACATGAATAGTTTAGTTTAGCATACTGCAGAATCTGTACTTCTATTTGGTTATTTCTTTTTCTCTTAAGCTGGAGGTGTTATAAACATAACATGCTTCCCTTTGGAGTTTAGTTTATCAATTTAAAATCATTTAGTATATATCCTTGATCTGCATTATAAATGATAAGAAGGAGCTTTTTTTAAGTAAAAAAATCTACAAGTGTGTGAGAGTAGCTATAAGCTTTGAGACTGTCTTTGTAAATTTCCACCTTATATTTTGCCGTGCTCTTTTGATCTTTTTTTTAACTTCTCTATTTTTTTTTCTAGTTCTCTTTTGATTCACAAACTTTTCACTTGTGGCAGGAACTTTTACTTGGGTCAGAAGTTATTTCATGTTTTTCTATTGTATGGATCAAAGTTACCTCGGAGTGTTTGTTGAAACATTGCAACGGACTGTTTATACTTTATTTCTTGCCATTTCTAATGTCATGGAGCCATGTTTCTACTCTGAAGAAATAAAAATTCTTGTTAACATTTCATAAAGGGAAATACTAGCTGATCGGTTTGACATCCATTTACTCAATGCCCTTCATAACTTTTAATAGTTGATAGTTCTTAAATATTTAGTTGGATGGATTTAACCATGTAATTGCGCTCTCAAATGAGATCTAAATTAATGCAATCAACTGCAGTTTTGAGATGCTGTTAGAGTTAAGGATTTAACAGAACTCTGTCGTAAAAATGAATTTTTTTTAACAATAATAGGAAATGTTATATTATTATAGAATTGGTGTTTGTAGTGGCGAGTTTTAAATCCTGTAGAATTAATAATACAATTTCAAGAAATTTCTGATAAAATTATGGAAACCTTGGATGGATTTCCCTGTGATCTATCTGAAACCAGTTCACTTCGGTGCTGTGTTAGCAAATGTGTTTGATCGTTTTAAAAGTGGGGAAATTGTTGGATATCATGGATTTACTTTAGAGTTTTTCGTTTTTTCTACCACCCAAGCTTGGAGCTTGGTTTATAAGTATGCTGTTTTGAAGATAATTTGAACGTTACGTTTCTGATGTTTGATTGATAAATAATATATAACATAATGCAACAGGATAATGATGTTCTGTGTAATATGTTTGGTAAATAGAAATGAATAGAAAAGGATGTTAGAGAATGGTTTCTAGAGTGATGCTTACCAAGTTCGCTTTGTTTTACCTATTTTAGTGAGACCAAAATGTTTCATTTTTTTGTTCTGTTTTACTAATAAACGTATATGACTAAAAACACTATCTTAATCTGAGTTTCTCGGAACCAGGAAATAAGAAAAAATAGTTAAAATGGTTTATGGATGCCCAAAATGTGCTTATCTTTTCTTTTGTGATCTGATTATACCATAGAATAGTTATTATGTTTAAATCAGTGTATGAATGGGGTTGCAACAAATACGTTTTACAGCAGAATAGATTCTTCTTGGAATTCATCATGTGAAGATTTGGTTTTAGTTTTCCGTTGCTAGAAATTTTACAAATGTTGGGTTTTGCTATATAGGGTTCATTCCCTTACTAATACACACAAGTTAAATGGAAATCTAAATTGGGTTGATTTAATTTTTGGGTCAATGTCCAAATTTGATTGATGAAAGCGCTATTTTAGGAAGTGGCCCAAGAGACGAAGGGATAATACAGAACAATTTCAGTATACGTGAATGCACAATATTATGATTCAATAAAGTTTCCTAATATTTAGGGTTTAGGGTTTCCTAGTGAGTGGTGACCAAAAAAGGAAAAGGTTCCTTGGAAATTTTGTAATTATAGTAAAATATTTGTAATGGATAGGAATTAATCCAGATATGTACACCATAGTCGCATTATATAGGATGCTAATAATAATTATATATATTTTTTATATTATTAATAAAATATGAGAGCTTCACATGTTTTAATTTATTATCAAGAGTAATTTAGAAAAATAATAAAATTAATACATCTAGCATGAATAGTTAAATTTCTTAATATATATTAAGTTATAAAACAAATCCTAAAGTCTTTTTTCCTTATGAACTTTGTTCATGTCACGGATCCCCGATGTCAGCGATTATACTCCTTTGGTCACCAGAAGCATTGTTGTTGTTACTTGAAGGTGTGGCAAGCCATAATTTTTTATTTAATCGACATCTTTTTATTAATTTACTTATTTTATTCTTAGAAGACGTTTGATATGTACATCTTTTTTTAATTTTCAAGCATTGAAACTCAGGAATCTTTTAGTCTCATATTTAGTGTAATTATTGAAAAAATATTTTGAGGAAATTAAGAGTGTGCTTTGGTATGTAGATCTTATTTTGATTTTTAGGAATTGAAACTTGTGTCTATTCTTATATTTGGTGTAATGGTTAAAAAATATTTTAAGACTATATGGGAAAATGGAAAACATGTTCATACACATAAATTTTTGAAAAAAATTCTTGAAAAATAGAAAACATAGTATTCTAATTTTTTCCCTAAAAACAACTACTATTTGGAAAACTATCCAAAATAGTTTTCTAAATTTTTTTATTGTAAAAAAGGACGAGTATTCCAAATTTTTCCAAAATGATTCTAAAATTTTTCATTGTAAAAAGGGACGAGTATTCCAAATTTTTCCAAAATGAAAATAATGGGTATTCTAAAATTTTTCAAAATGTTAAAGAAAAACAAGAAATAAAATAAAAAACAGGTTGCATTTAAATACATTTTTCAAAATAGAAAATCAGTATAGTGTTTGAATATATTTTTTCAATTTTTTATACTTATCCAGAAAATAAAAAAATTAGAAATTTTTTGGAAAAATAGTAAATGAAAAGTTGTGAAATCATATCTTAGCTAAACACATCCTAAGATTCCTGGGAATTTCTTTTTACTTATAATTCCTATTAAAGGAGTGAGAATCCTAATTCCTGTCTAGCTAAAAAGTTTTTTTATATGTAAAAATACAATTATAGGAGTGATTAAAACTGAAAAGATCCATGTAATTTATCTAGGAATACTTCAATTACATCAAATATACATATGATTCTTAGAAAATATAATTACTGAAAAATATAATTCATCAAATTAAATAAAATATTTGTATATTAAACGCCCCTTAATTAACTAGTGAGTAATAAAACCGGTTATTAGCATGTAAATGCTACTGAGCGTAAGATAGGGTTTGAATAACATAGCCTTTATGGTTGAATTTAAACCATTCAAAGAAACAAACTTTTATTGAAAATGAATCCATTTATTATACTTTTTTTGTTTTATTTGTGTGATTGACTAACTATATTTATCTCCATACAATATCCATTTTAAGTAGTATTTGGTATTTGGTTGAAGGGAAAAATTTTAGCTTTTTTTATGATAAGTATTTTTTGGTAAATCTTTACCTAACTAATTAGGTGGGTATGTCTTTATCCACCTGAAAACATAAATCATTTATATTATAATTTTTTTGGCAATCCAATTCACTTAAACATGGATAAATTTTCTTTCTAACTTTTTTTCTCAATAAAAAAAATATATCTCATACCAAATACTTCCTAAAGATAAAATTAAGGGAAAAAAGATGTCTCTAACAACTCTTGTGTAAGGTGGTTTCTTCATGTTTAGTTAAATAAAATGGCTTTAAGCCCTTCTCAAATTCCCAAAAAAGAGTTAAAGTTAAGACAAAACCCCTTAAAGGTTTTTGTATGGATCATGGAGATACTATATACTTGCTCTTACAAGTAAGTAAGCCATTTCCATCACTGGTTTTAACTGTGCACAACTAATAAGTGCCTGGTTTGTCCTTCTCCAAAAAGTTATTCTCATATTGGAAAATGTCATTTCCAGCTTTTCAAATTATTTCTTTCTAAAATTAATTCTTCAGAATGGTGGCATGATGTCTATCAGATGTGCTTGTTTAGTTGAAGATTAAAATTCGAATGAGAAATAAGAGTTCTTAAATAAAAGTAATTAGTGTCTCATGTTCACTAATGGAAGTGATGAAAGAACTTAGATCAACATGTAATATAGATATATTGATTACTTCCACTCCTTTCTCTCATAATTATAGTAACCTTATTATATTCTTGTTCACTTAGTTCTTATAGTTAGTCAGAATAATAATCCGTTTGACACGTAGTTAGAAAAACGAATTTAAAAATTAATATTGATCATTTACATTCTTTAATCTGTAAAATCTAAAATGTTTTATTTTTCAATCCCCGTTTGAACATGCAAACTGAGAAGAACCTCTAAATGGATTATATATAAAAATTAAGCCTGGATAGGATATATACATGAAGGTGAATAGAATATGATGACTTTTGAAACGTTTATACTCGTGTCAAGGGAATGAACGATAATGATTGAATATGGGGGGTACCTACCACATTGACTTTACATTCTCAAGGCATTGAATTTGATTTAGGTTGAAAACAGAACTTTGAATTTATTGCAATATGTCTTTGTTCTTTCGAGATTAAGCAGCACTTTCCACTCAGTGTGCCTTTTAAGCAAAATCATGGTTCTGTGGTCGAGTGATGACTTTATCAAATATCTATAAACTTTGACATATTCTGTGGTGGCCTTCAAAACAAACTCATTGCAAAGGAAACTAAAAAACGGGGGTATTTTAGACATAGTAATGGAAATTTTTTAATGAAAATGTTTTTATATGATATTGTTTTGTTTTCATATTTCACACATTGTTATTAAAACCAAACCGGTTTAACATCGGTTAAATTATGAATCGGTTTAGTGACCAGTCCGAGTCAATTCTTTAATACTACCGGTTTAATTTTGATTCGACCCTGGTTTATTTGAACATCGTCTTTACCGATTTAATGACCGATCCAGTTATGAAAACATTTTTAAAAACCTAAATTGAAAGTTTAGTTAAAGCCGAAATGCTTTTTTGTCAATCTTTCTTGGGCAACAATGGGCTATGTGTGGAAAATAAGGATTCATACACGAAGTGCACACGTGGTAGCAAAAATTAGTGGGTAAGCAGGTTCAAATTGTTTTTATATACGATGAGATGGGATAAACCTTTTGACTGAGAAATTCTTTCATACATAATGCATAAACTTAATGTCATTTGTACTTGTTTAGGGATTTGGATAATTATCTAATAGTTCTAGTTTTAAACCTGAGGGCTCTTTCATTTATACGTATTCGTTTCTTGTTTACCGTTTTTAAAATTTGTATATGAAATATTAAAAATAATTTATGTTTTTTATTTTTTTTCTGAACAAGTCTTTTTAAAAAGAAAAAAATTACAGTTTTATAATTAAAACTAAAAAAAACATATGAGTATTATTGGGTGGTAAAATGGGTTAAACTGGTTTAAGCTAACCACCAAATAAGATTGGTAACAGGTCAGACCACTCATCAACGCCCATAGACCAACTTACTTAAAACCTAATTTGACTTAACCTATTTATTAAAAAGATCAAACTAAGATTTTTCAAAAAAAAACTTATTTAATTAAAGATGTTGAGTTTAGACTTAAAAAAAAACTTTTTTAACTTATAATGTTGACATTTTAAAGATATTATGTATGATTTTATAAAATAAATTGTAATATATATATATATATATATATATATTAATTTATAAATATACACATATTTTTTATGAATCATATTTTATAAAATTAAAATTAAATTTTATTAAAATTACTTTTAATACATGAAATTATTAATTATACATATTTTATATAGGTGGTTAACCTTTTAAAAGTTTATTGGTTTGTTTAAAATAAGCTTATTAATTTAGTTTATATATATTTGTTAATCTTTTTATTAACTTTAATATAAATCAGACTTTTATATAAACTATCAAGTTAAAGCAGATTTCTAAATTTGTCAAACCAATTCTTAAATTATAGTTTATGTCAGGTAAAGTAACAAACCAGATTCAGACTTTATAAAGCTTAACTCAACTTAACTTATTCTCATCTCTATTGAAAATCCACCAAAAGATGAGTCAGACCAATTTGACTTGACCTACCAAAATATAGAACACGTCAAACCAACTTGACTTCACCCCTACTATATTTTTTAGTGATTTTTTTTACAATAGCGTATTAAAAAACAAGACATTTAAAAGTTCATACTAAATTAATTTTAAATACTATTAAATTGATTCTTATTTTTTATTCGATCCCAACCTGCAAAGTTTTTTGGAAACAGCCATACATATAACTATTTATGGGCCTAAAATGGGACCAGCCCAATTATTAGTCATTGTCTTTGGTGGTAAATACTATGAAGAAGAGATTCAAAAAATATAACATTATTAATCCATGTTGTTATTATGGAGTGATAAAATAATTTAGGAGTATGGAGATGGAAATGAAAAAGGTTGTAGCCTCTACTTCAATTATCTTTTGTCTCAACTCTCTGTGTTGACTATCATTTTTTTAACAAAACATCTATTGGGCTATTAAAAAAGTAACATTGCTATTCAATCTTTAAATATAATAATTACAATAAGAGTGGTATCTAAAATTGTTCAAAACAAAAGTATCAAAGGTGATGTCACAGGGAGAAATGTAGATCATTCTTATTCCTTATAGAATGACAATCATATGTGAATGCACATATGGGACTAACAGGTGACTTTGCCTGCAATGATTATAATTACCCAGTCAAAAATATTGGCTACTGTTTTCATAAATTTATAAATATGCCGATAAATTGAATTGTTATATAGAGTTGTAAAGTTTTCATACTCAAAATAAGAATCAAACCCTCTATATATTAATCATTTTGTGTGCATGAACCAATGCATGCACGAGTGAATCCAAGACCTCTTTATCGGGTGAAGTAAAGTAGTGGGCAATACATTCTCCTTATTTTAGGCATGTAACTCCAATTATGTGATGACTATCTTCATGTTTGGTTTTATTTAATCCTTCAAGATTGGGAATTAGGTTTTGCCAAGGTGGCTTTTGTTTTTATCTTTCATATATTATGCACGTAAGTACATGATTACCTAATACAGCAGAATATCTTAATACTCTCAGAACAAACAATACAATAGTATACAAAGAACAATACTTCTTATAATTGTGTTGAAACTATAATAAAAGGAAAAAAATAAGTACTGCAATAATAATCTAATATAGATTTAATTAGGTACATATTAATATTTTAGATGCAGTTAATAATTTTTTATTTGAACGGAGGATTTATTGATCAATTTATGATAATCCTGGTCATTTTTTTAAAATTAAGTACTTGTTTGCTTAAAAGTTTGTTCTTCGTTTTCATCTCCGAAACTCTATTTGTTCTTCTCCGTTTGGCTCTGCCCCTGCGAGGGTGTTTGGTTTGCAGTTGGGGAACAGAGTTAAGTTGGAGTGAAAAACTTAAAGGTTGATATTAATTCTTCACGTTGTTCGAGACAATTAAAACTCTGTTGACCTATAGAATCAAAAATCTCCCACGGAACAACGGAGGATTTCTCCGTCGGCATTGAGCATTGTTCTTAACGGCGTTACACCAATCCTTTACTTATTTTTTTGTTTTCATTTAATAAAATCATTTAGGCAAAAAAAATCGATTTTACATAAGGAAAATAATTTGTATCACATTACTATTTTAACACCATTTATCACGTTAGATTAAACGAATTTCTATATAGCCGTGACCTTCTTTCCCTTGTATTTTAAGAAAATGACACTTTCCTTTTGCATTTTTTTTCTGTGTCCATAATATGGCCAATAACCCATTTAGGAAAAAAAATGACTACATTTTTTAAAAAATGCTCACAATATTAATTAGTGATGTTTAGTTTCCTGTTGGAATTGGTCAAACAAAATTTTAATTGTTTTAAATAGTATAAAAAATCAATATTAATCTTTAGATTTTTTTATTTTCATAACCTCATTCCTTCAATTATACACTTATAAACCTTTTAAACTCATATTTCCATTCCATTTACGAGTTTTCTAGAAAGGGGGGAACTTTAATTACCTTTCCTCCTTGGATCCTCGTTAGGTATTATATTTTGATTTGATTAATTTCGTGTCTCTTTCAAGATTTTCTTTAATCCGATTTTGATATTAATTTCCAAAATTTTCACCTTTTGTGGGTCCTTCCACATTGTTGGTTTTCAATTACTCGGTATTCTCTCGTTATATTTATAAGTTAATGCATATAAAAAACACACATTAAAAAGTATTTATAAAAAAAGACATAGTAAATTCAATTTTTATCTTTATCTAAATTTAAAATTTCCTTTAATGTGAATAATAGTATTTTTTAAAGTAAAAATACATACAAGAAAACACATTAAATACTTCTAACTACTTGAATTTTCATAAAAGACAAAATTTAAACCAAGATTTCAACATTTTATGTTATTATCGCATATTAATTGGGTTGGTCCCAGAACAAATACATGATCAATTTGTACCCGAATTTGGGAGTTAACATGTATAATAGGAAATAGAAATATTGGTCCAAGATTTTATATAATTTTTTTGAAAGAAATATAAAGAGACAAGAGTGTGCATGTGATCAAATAATTGACCAGATGGGGAGATATAAAATATACATACTAATTTGTGCATGAATAAATCCAAATAAAAAGTTAGCATATTTGAAAGATAGGATTATTAGTGATGTTAATTTTATGACAAACTCGTTGTACAGTAAATTGAAAATGAGACAAACGTCTTTTTTACTCTTCAATAATGCATTTCAAATTTGAAGTCTTTTTGTCGCTTGTAATGGTCCCAATTTTCTTTATCTTGCACATTGTCAAAACAAGTGGGCAAAGCATGAGGTCAAAATCTTTGTCTTTTACATAGCTAATTCCCAAACCAAACACCCTATGATTGATTAGGCCATAAATTAATTGTTAAACAATGCTTTTGGAGGAAGATCATACCATGCCTTGATTTAAGTGTTGTTTTCAGGGATTTTGTGACGGAAATTTGAATGTTTTTGTCCTTGAATCAAGGAAGATGTGTGTGGAAAGAATAAGAAAGAACGTGGGGTTTGTTTGTTTTAAAATTTTATTAGATGGATTCACCTTCCCTTTTTGACAAAACTTGGTTATGTGCCAAAGAATGTCAAACCGCATTTTGGGTGTAGCAGGTTGTGAATTATACATAATCTTGATAAGAATAACACGTGTGCACGTAATCTTTTACCATTTTAAAAGGTGTTTGATTTCTCGTTAAAGTTTAAATATGTTTGGTCAACTTAAAGAAAATCCTACGTCAAATAAAATTTTAATTTTAAACGACGTAAATGATTAATATTAAATTTTTAATTTTTTTATAGTTCCATTTTCTTAATTGTATATCAAACGGACATTTAACCTTTTAGTTTTGGGCTTAAAAATGATTGACTTATATTGAGTGGGTTAAAAGATGTTAATTAAGTAGAAAATTTGAACACTCTTAACCAAACTAGGGGCAGCGTTTGAAAACTATCCACATAGAATAATAAATCCATAACAATATGAATTTAATTAAAATTGTATTGAAAATGTAAAAGTTAAGCAATGAAAGTTTTTAGGTGAATGCTGAAAGATCATCCATCAACGGCTGAAAATTCTTTTTTTTTTCAAAAAATTAAAATAGCAAACTAAATTTTGTGTTTCTAAACCAAGTCTATTTGAGTAAACTATTGTATTAGTCCGGGAAATTATATGAATTTTAAAATTTTAATTTAGTCATGAGTTTACAAAATGATGTTTACTTTAGTTATTTGTGTAAAATAATAATGAAAAAATATGGTATATAATAATTAAAATGAATGATATTTTACAATGTTATAGATTAATTTAAGATTTTAAAATTTTAAAGATTAAAATGCATAACTCATACAATATCAAGGAATTACTTGTCTGGGTGATCAGGAAAACTCTTGTAATAAGAGAATTGATTAGAATATAACATTTTGTAAGTAATCAAAATGTGACGTGAATGTAAATTACTTTTACACTAACATCTTGATTTTTTTTATAATGTAAATTATTGATTTTTGTAATAATTGATTTAAAATTATACTTAAAAGGTGATTTCTAATTAGATAGCCATGTAAAATAATTCATAAGAACTAAAACCTAAAAAAAATAAGGATTAAAACTTATACATAAGAAAATCAAAGTGGAATTAATTATACCACAAATAATATATATAATGATATACATCTTATAAAAATAAGTCTTAACTATAACATCATCTATTTTCCAACTCTATATTCTATATAATAATATGTCATAAAAATCGATCTTCACTACAGCATTAATCTCAACTCCATAGACTGTGCAAACTCTTCCATTAGAATATATACACACATATTTGGACAACACAAAACATAATGGGTGGGCAATTATGATTATTTTGTTAACAACAGGATAAAAATAATAACATCATGGTTATTTTCCTCAGGAAAAATTTGTTATACCAACTACAATTTCATATATCACCTTTAACATAACACCTTATTAACAATATCATCCATTAACACATGATTACTTCTATATGATTATGCACATAATCTATTATTTCTCTACCACCTCATGCATGATGACCCATAATTTCTTTTAACAACAATCTCTTTCCACCTTAAACTACCATAACTCAAACCCTTCCAAACTCATAAACCATCACTACACAAAAAAAGAAGTAAAAGGAAAAGAAAAAGGATCTACCGTACCAGACCACCACCGTCGCCAACGATCTCCGCCGCCGGCTGCCACCGTCGCTACCCCTTTTGGTTTTCCCCTTTTCCCTTTTTCTTCATAATCCCTTCAATATTTTAAATTGATTCCCGAACCTCTAGAACTACGTGACCCTGATTTCTCAATACACTTGAGGATACGTAGGAGCGGGAATCAGTTCCTGTTGGGCCCACTTTCTTTTATTTAAATTCTATGTCTCTGCTATTATCTCAATCATTTTTATCTCTTTAATATTCCATTTAGAATAGTATTTTCTTTAAAATAAGGTTAATTTAGACGCGGCGTCTTGTTAATCTTATGTTTTTAATATTTTATTTAAAATAGTATTTTCTTAAAAATGAGGTTAATTTAGACGCGACGTTTTGTTAATCTCATGTTTTTAATATTTTATTTAAAATAGTATTTTCTTAAAAATAAGATTAATTTAGATGCGACGTCTTGTTAATCTCATGTTTTAAATATTTTATTTAAAATAATATTTTCTTAAAATAAGGTTAATTTAGACGAGACGTCCTGTTAACCTTCAGTTTTGTTAATTTATCTCACTCTATCTCATTTAATTTTATTTTAATCTTTAAATTTTATGTATAAATTAAGGTTAATTTGGACAGAACGTCGTGTTAACCTTTGCTTTCACTATATTTTGCTTTTTCTTACTATCATTATTTTGTCAATTTTTTTATCTCGCTGCTTTGTCGTTTCTTACTATCCCTGTTGTGTCTAGTTTCTTTCTGTCACTGTTCCGTCAAGTTTCTTACTATTGTTGTTTGGTATTTTACTGTAGCTGTTTAGCTAAATTATTTGATTTAAGATTAATTTGGACGAGACGTCCTGATGATCTTATTTCAAGTCCTCTCGTCTGTTTTGTTTGTTTATTTTTAAAGAAGTTAATATAATTTCTAGGCTACTTATAATGCGCGCTATCAATTTGAGGTAACCGTTTTGTAACGGACAGTTGTAAGGTGCTAATACCTTCCTCACCTATAATTCGACTCCCGAACTTAAAATTTCATTTCTATAACTAGTGCTTTAAAAGAGGTTTTCCCGATATTTTACCCTAAAAAAATATTGGTGGCGACCCCCTGTTTTCTTTTCAAAAGAATTTCGAAACCAGTTTTATTTTCGTCGTTTTTGCGATCCCGATCATGATAGTATTCAACTTTTTTCATATAACTATCGAAGCAAGTTGCTTGGTCTGTCTGTACCATTCGATTACCGGCCTTCTGCGAATAACATATTACAACAAATCGAAAAAAAATTCAAATAAATTTAGCACGGATTTAAAAATTGATGTTCAAATCCATCAATTTTATTTTGCTTTTGTAGAATTTTTACAACTTAACTAGTTTTATATATTATTGGATCAGATTAAAAAAACATTAGATTATAATTAGTTCAAATTTTGAAACTCAAAATCCTACATTTAATTCCATAATTTTAAGCTAGTTTTGAATCGACTAGTTTTATTGACTCTATTTTTTTTCAAATACATCTTCTTTCCTTTTGGTCTTTGATTCGGTGATACCTGTCCATGGGCATTACGATAAATTGATCATACCCCGTCATACAGGACCAACATCCCATATAGCTCGGTGTCACAACACCGATATTTCGATATCGCGCATAAGGTACTCAAACCGACTTCGGTATGAGCCGTCCTCTCAATACCAAAAAGTCAAAGTTGACCTATGCATCAACGTGTTAAAACAAGTAACCTGCAAAGTGATTGATTGGTATGTACAACCGTAAAGAAATATCTCTTTTGTAATACCCTCTGTTACATCTCAATAATTTCTAAAAAAAATCGTAAATTTTTTTTACTAAAAATATAATCACTAAAAAAAACTATCAGAGTAAAATTACATACAATATTTCTGAAATACCTCACGAATATCATTAAAATTTATAAAGTAGTTTTACATTCATCCAAAGAAAATAAATATTAAACATTATTAGAAAGAGCAGAAACTTCATGGCCCAATAGCAGTTACTTAATGATATTATTTATTCATTGGACCACGGTATTCATACCGAGCTCCCTTTCTAGAACATGCTATATATACTGTCGAGATTCTTCGATCCTTCCCTCTGTATGAACCATCAATTTAAAACATATAAAACAAAAACATGGAGAAATGAGTGAGAAACAGAATATAATATTCCCAAATGGGACATAAGCAATAAAGGGTTTTCACAAACTAGTGTAATAATATCAATCACAATCACATACACAATCAATTATGAATGTATGAATGATATGTCATATCTTCATTATAATTTTAATTTGCACTGGGCCAACCAGGAGTTTACACTGTTCCATAATTCCGGATAATAATAACATGAACAACTCAACTAGCATAGAAACACTTAGAGACTAGTCAGGTTGAGAAGGTTTTTATTGTGAAAGTACTCGACACTAGGGAGCTACCCCAGGTCCCCTGAAGCACCCTTTCACACCCTTTTCATCCCAAGGCTCACAATTAAGTCTCCTCTAATGTATCATCAATTTGTATAATCTGTCCCCAGACAATATCATTTTGTTTCTCTTTGATGATTCATGATACATGAATTACTCACGTATTTAGTTGGTTAAGACTTTTAGAAACTCAATTATATATTATCAGGGCCTATGAATCGCGACATAGCCATCCTAGTAAACTGTACTTTTTCAAATTCTCAAATACACACAAAGAATTTTAGTACAGTTCTTTTTCAAATCACAAATCAAATCTCCTAATAATTTGAGTTTCAAAGCCTTAAATATATTTCACAACCTTCTTTAGAAAGTTTATAGGTAAATTCAAAATCAATTACTAAAAACTCGAATTCGGAATTATCAATCTTTAAAACCTTAGTACTTGAAAATTTTGTATAATATTTTTATACAATTTGAAAACAATATATATATATATATATATATATATATATATATATTAAGAGTTTAAAGTAAAATATTAGTAAAAATTATTTTTGTAAAATAATTTCTCTTTCTTTTTCTTTCACTAACAAGAAATCTTAATTTTAGTAAATATATACATATATATATATATATATATTAAAAGATAAAACGAGATTTCTAAGAACTTATGTAGTTCCATTGAAAACTAAGAAATTTCTTAAAAGTAATTTGAATAAAGATGAATAAGTAAATAAGGGAGTAGGAGATAAGTAAATTCTTACTTAATTTTAGTTTTCCGTCATGCTTGCTATATGCTCAAACTCCACATTACAAGATCATTAATCATAATCAATTATTATCAATCACAATCAAACATCATCAATCACAAATAAATATTAGCAATCATAATCAAAATCAAATAATTAAACATCAGTTATAAATATTATAATTCAAAATTCAATGGTTATTTAAATTAATAAAGTTTGTTTTAAGTCCTATACCTCGTACAGGTTTATGTAAGTCCAAGATATTCCAGTCATTGCATAGGTCTAGTTCAGTCCATATAGGTCATAATAGTCCAAGTCCTTGCAAAGGTTCAGTCCAATTCGTAGTAGTTCAAGTCCTTGCATAGGTTCAGTCCAATCCGCATAGGTCATAATAGTTCAAGTTCTTGAATAAATATTTTAGATTAAGTTACACGAGATATTTAATTTATTAATAACAATTATTATAAATTTTAAGTTAAAAGTTATTGTTTTAAAATAATAATATTGTTATCTTTAAAAGGAGTAGAGGACTCCTCCCAATATTCGTATGTATTTTCATATTATATCCTTATCTCACCCCCCTTACCTTGATTTGCTACCAAAAGTGAATTCGCTCTGCGCCTCCGAGTTCTAACAAAATATTAATACTAATTTATTTCAGTATAGGCATAAGATGAAAATTAAGATTGCTATCAGAAATAATAAATAGTAATTATACATAGTAATAGTAAATAGTAACGGTAAATGGTAAATCATCAATAGTAACAGTAAATAGTAATTTTTAAATAGTAACAATATATAGTAAATCATGAATAGTAAATTTTGAATAGTAATGGTAAATGGTAAATCATGAACAATAATAGTAAATAGTAAATTTTGAATAGTAATGGTAAATAGTAAATTTTAAATAGTAACAGTAAATAATAAATTTTGAATATTAACAGTAACTAATAAATTTTGAATAATAACGGTAAATGATAAATTTTGAATAATAACAGTAAATGATAAATTGTGAATAGTAACAGTAAATAGTAAAAATAACGCATAGTGGTAATTTATTTTTACTATAGTAACTTATTCATAATAGTAATAGCATATTAATAGTTTAAGAGTGCTAAAAAAAATAATCTAAATAATCATAAAAGGAATATAGAAGATATTATTACCTTACACCTCCGGTAGAATTTTTTTTTACCAAAAGAGTTTACTTCCCATTAATTTCTTAAGCATTATCTCTCTAGATTCTCTCTCTAATTTTGGTGTGGAAATATTATAAATGAGCCATCTATTTATAGAAAGAGAATTTTACTATTTAAGATTACTTAATTATTTATTTTACTATTCATGATGTAAGTATTTACCAACCGGTCACTATTCATGATATAAGTATTTATCCACCGGTGACTATTCATGATGTAAGTATTTACCAACTGATGATGTAAGCAATAAGTAAGCGATGATGTCAGCAATCGCATTTTGGTTATTAGATAAAAGGTTAAGGGTATTTTTGTCATTCTTAAAAAAAAAAAATATAAGAATTCTAAAAAATTATAAATTGTATAACAATCAAACAGTTCTAAAGAACTATAATCAAATTTCTTTAGAATTTTATTTAAAATAAGAAATAATGGAATTAGGGGTGTTACAATCATGTGTCAGCCTTTCTGTAGAGGATCAGAGTCGTACTGACACAATGTACGAAAAACTCGGTAGACAATAAGGCTCTTCTACTACCCCAGGTATAAATACACATACATTAACGTAACAGAGATAGAATATTCTTTCTTGAATTTACGCTTAAGCTCTAATATTCCTTTTAATATTCAGTGACTTAAGTGTCAGAGTGTCCTAGCAAATAACACCCACTTTCACCCCACAACGCATAAGACTAGTGATTTGGTGCGAGTAATCACTCTAAGACCTTTATTTCCCACTGAGATAAATGATATAATACCGGATCCCCACTGGACAGATGTTAAATACACACCTATAAATGAGTATTAAGGATTGTCACGAGGCCGACTCTTACATCCTGATCTAGGCTAGTTTAGTCTTGTTATCACATCCATTTCCTCTCTCTTATTCGTGTATCTCTAAAAAAAGGCTTAATTGTCCTCGAACTAGTAATTTTTAGTGTCAAAAGTTCATATCGCACCATAAACCCATGGAACCCTTGATTCGTGACACATGACACCTGTATCCCCTCTTCAACTAGAAAATAAAGCTACTAGAAATAGAGTTTGAACTCTTTCTCCTTAGGAGAGGATGGGACATACAACCACTAAACCAACTAAAATTTTGCTTGAGTAATATATTATTGACACTAAATGGGTCACGTGTTTTGAATTTATGTTTTTTTATATTTAGTGTTTGTTTGAATTTTGTTAAATATTTCTTATGTAATATTTTATAACAATGATATGATATTATCATTTTATTTAACTAAGTGGAGATAATGGATTTGGGTATTGATCTATCTGATATAAGAGCTTAAACTTCTGGTATGAAGTACCGAGTCTAATGAGAATCTGATATTATATCTTTGAATCTAGTAAGAATCTCAAGGTCTTGATGTATTTGTCCAACATATATCGGTATCTCGCATTACAAGGTGATCCGGTCTAGATACCGGCCCCCATACTTGTGACGTCAGACTGATCTCATATAAGGAAAACCGGTGTCCAGGTTCAACGTTACCACACCGGATATCCGTTGTCTGGTCATCCGCCCTCACTCCATGACAGCATCATTCATTTTCGCTGTAACGGTTCTATGTTCATTGATACAGGATATTTATATAATTGTTAGCTTTTCCCTCATAGCAAGAGAAGAGCCTTTTGATAACTTATCAACGAAGACACTGTTTGTAGCAAAATACGTCACATCAATGGCTTCAGAAAGTAAGTGGGCGTGTCAGCAGATTATGCGGAAAAGGTGATTATCCTCTCCTCTCTCTAGAGGATTGTACTCTGATAATTGACCTACCCTCCTGACACATTCTGAAAGTCGAGCCACTTTGATTGACACAATATACACGCAATCAGAGATAAGGGACCCACCTGCATCCAACGTCTCATTTTTCTCTTACGTTCAACTATAAGAAGCCATATCAACACACATGCATGGTATCGTTATTCTATCTCACACTTTGCTGTTACTACGCTTGAGTATTCATTCAGTTCATACACTCTTCTAACTTGAGCGTCGGAGAATCTTCGCAGGTGGCACCACCTTTCGCCCCCCTACAACGCGAATCGTTGGTGTAAAGGATCTCCAGGACAACAAGACCGGCCTCTCCCACTGAGAGACCGGATTAATACATCGGATATACACAGTTCCGGTGTGCAAACCCTAAAAACACCTGCATCCTTGTGGCTGGTCCCATACCGGATCCTAGACCCCGGTCCAGACCAGTTCATTGGCACGCCCGATGGGACTCGATAGAGTTATTCCTATTTTCGCAGAAGTTAGGTTGGCACAATGGAAGGTGATGGGAGAGATTTCGTGGAAGGTCACGTGGAGGATGTGACCCATCAACAGGCTGGGAGGAGACTCGTCTTCGAATCCCCTGCAACTCAAACCCGGAGAATGGTGCAAGTGCAGACGCCTGACCCTCGCGATGAGGTTATCAGGCAACTGAAGGAGGAGCTGATGGAGCTGAGGCGAGAGAGAGGAGGAGCTGGGGACAGGGTAGTATCTCATGTAGAGGATGCTCACCATGCATCAGCGAGGGATAGATCCACCACCCTCCAGTATTCGAAGATCCCCACATATGAAGAGAGGGAGCAAACGCAGGACTCTGGTGATAGAGTCAGTATCAGGAGAAGGGAGCAGGCGGTGGTAACTTCAGGGACATACAAGCTTAATGTCCCTTTCTCAAGAAGGTTGATGAGTATTGTCATTCCAAAACATTTGCAAACAACTCAGCCATTGTCGATTGGGAAGTATAATGGAGAGACCGACCCCACTAAGCATTTGGATGCTTATGTTTATGAAGCTATGTATCTGGGAGCAGACGAAGATGTCATGTGCAGAATGTTCCCAAGGACGTTGACGGAGGAAGCTCTCAGCTGGTTTAAAAGTTTGCCTTCAGGATCTATAGACTCTTGGGAGGAAATGGCTGCTGCATTCGAAAGCCATTTCGTCATCTCCAGGGATATCCCAAGAACTTCTCACACCCTGGCCCAGATAAGACAGGGAGAAACTGAGACTCTTAAGGAGTTCTTGAAAAGGTTTTACAAGGAGGCTGCGTTGGTCCCTAACCTCACGGAGGCCATACAACTCCATATTGTAGTGGAAGCTCTTCAGCCAGGTTCAGCCTTTGCCCTATCTTTGGCAAAGAGCCCACCTACAACCTTCGAGGAGTTTCGAAGGAAAGCTTCCAAATATGTGGGCATAGAGATGCATCTAGAGGCAACTGCAGCAAGAGTAAAGCCTTCTGCACCCGCTCAGCAGCCACGGAGAGAAAAGGAGAGAGCGAGGCCCGAGAAGCATGCCTTTAGAGAAGACTTTGTGAATGCTCGTCAGCATCCACGAGATAGGCGCGTATCATCGTTCGATCACTATGCTCCGTTGAACACCAGGCACTCACAAATCATGAGGGAGGTTGGTTGGCCAACTCTGAACGTCTTTGGTATAAGGAAGCCAGCCCCAGCCAAGAGGGGTGGTAACCCACGTAAATACTGCACTTTCCATGAGCAGACAGGGCACAACACTGATGAGTGTAAGGCGTTAAAGAATACGGTGGAAACTCTCATTCGGGAAGGAAAGTTGAAGCAGTATTTGTTTAAGGAGAAATCTATGGATGAGCCTCACAGGATAGAGAAAAGGAATAGAGATCCTGATGATGAAGATGATAATACACGCAACCCAGCAAGGAAGTTCACTGCGGCTGAGAAGCAGAAAGGGGTAGTGATTGCTGAAGGTGCCCAACAAAGTAATATGCCCCAGCAGCAGAGACAGGGCAGACGAGAAGTGATTGAGATGATAGCTGGAGGATTTGCGGGAGGAGGAACATCAATCACAACACGAAAGAACCACCATAGGATGATTCTGTCAGTCCAGGGTAAACCGAGGAATAACCGCCCTTTCAGGGACGGAGTGACAGCCCCGACGGTGTCATTTACAGATGATGACTTCGGCCCAACAATTCCAGGAGGTGATGATGCAGTAGTGATTGTGGCCGTCATAGCCAATAAGGACGTCAAGAGGATCCTCGTCGATCAGGGAAGTTCTTGTGATGTTATCTTTTATAATTGTTTCAAACGAATGGGTTTCAGTGATGCAGATTTACAACCATACACACAAGAACTCACAGCGTTTAACGGAGCCAAGCAACCTACTAAGGGATACCTCGACACTTTGATTTCTTTTGAAGGGGAGCCCGGTGCAAGAACAGTCAAGTCAAGAATTCTGGTGATTGATGTGGAATCCCCGTACAACGGTATCATAGGCCGTCCAACATTGAACGCTATGGAAGCAATTGTATCCACCCCTCATCTCCTGATCAAATTTATCGACAAGGACAATGGTGTGTCCTCACTCCGCGGAGATCAGGAGATGGCTCGATATTGTTATAATCTGAGCCTCAACATGGTTAAGTTGGATGCATTTAACAAGAAGAGGAAGTTGAACGACGGAGGAACAGCGGCAGGATCTGTCAGTCTTATTGACCTAGACCCCAGAGCGGAATTGAAGATTGATCCACTCAATCCATCTAAGCCCACACCAGATGGTGGCTCCAGGGATGTCGTATTGGGAGATTCCCCAGAGAAGGTCACGCACATCAATGATAAGCTGGAGTCTGCTATGGAGCAACGCTTATTAGCCCTTTTGCAGGAATTCAAAGACCTTTTCGCATGGACAGCAGCAGACATGCCGGGGATGGATCCTGATTTCTGTTGTCACAAACTTGCAGTGTATCCTGAAACCAGACCGGTGGCTCAGAAGAAGAGGAGGTTGGGACCGGAGAAGCAGAGGGCGGCTTGTGAGCAAACAGAGGAGTTGTTGAAGGCAGGTTTTATAAGGGAGATACGCTATTCATCTTGGCTTTCTAATGTGGTCATGGTGCAGAAGGCTAACGGCAAATGGAGGATGTGTACTGATTATGTGGATCTTAACCGTTGCTGCCCTAAAGATCCATATCCCCTGCCCAACATCGATCGCATGGTGGATGATTCATCTGGTTACCAATATCTCAGTTTCATGGATGCTTATTCGGGGTACAACCAGATTCCGATGTGGGAGGGAGACCAGGAGAAGACTGCCTTTATCAACGACCGCGGTGTTTTCTGCTACACCGTCATGCCTTTTGGACTGAAGAACGCCGGCGCTACCTATCAGCGCATGATTAACAAAGTCTTTGAAGGGATGCATACAAAGCTGGTCGAAGTTTATATCGATGATATCATAGCCAAAACGCCCGCTGGAGGAGACCACATTGAAGATCTACGCCAAGTTTTCACTAGGCTTCGGCAGTACAACATGAGGTTAAATCCTTTAAAGTGCACTTTCGCCGTTCCAGCAGGAAAATTCTTGGGATTCATGTTGACTCAACGAGGCATTGAAGCTAACCCCGGGAAATGTCAAGCAATCCTGGACATGCAGAGTCCTAAATGTTTGAGGGAGGTCCAGTCATTGAATGGGAAAGTGGCCGCTTTAGCTCGTTTCATGCCTAAGATGGCGCACAGGTCCCTCCCCTTGTATAAGGCGTTGAAGAAACACAAGAGTTTTGAATGGGGAGAGGAACAAGAGCAAGCCTTCCAGCAGCTCAAAGCCGTTCTCTCGAGCCCACCAATTCTTGTTAAGCCTGATCCAGGCGAAACGTTAATCTTATACTTGGCAATATCCGATGAAGCTCTAGGCGTGGCCTTGGTGAAAGAAACCCCTGAAGGGCAGAGACCGGTGTACTTTACTAGTAAAACGTTTCAGGGGGCGGAAGGAAGGTATCAGAAAATTGAGAAAGCCGCCTTGGCAGTTGTTTGGGCGTCACGACGGTTGAGGCCTTATTTCCATGCGCACCCAGTATTGGTAAGAACGGATTTGCCGCTCCGTTCAGTACTCAGCAAGCCAGACCTCGCTGGAAGGATGATAAAATGGTCTATTGAGCTATCTGAATTTGAGATTTCATATGAGCCTCGAGGAGCCATCAAGGCACAAGTGTTGGCTGATTTTGTAGTGGAAATGACTGGGGCAGACCCGGCTACCCCTCGAACGCATTGGACCATCTACGTTGACGGTTCGTCAAACAGCAAAGGATGTGGAGCAGGTGTGGTGGTAGAAAGTGATGACGGCGTACACTTAGAAATTTCCCTCCGATTCAATTTCAAGACCTCCAACAATCAAGCTGAATACGAAGCATGCTTGGCCGGTCTCCGTGCGGCAATTGATATCGGAGCATCAGCAGTTACCCTCTGCAGTGATTCTCAGCTGGTGATTTCGCAAATCCAGGGAGAGTACCAGGCGAAGGAACCACAACTTCAATTGTACTTGAATTGTGTTAATGAGCTGAAGGGAAGATTTGAAGTTTTAGAGTTCAAGCATGTGCCCAGGGAAGAAAATACCAGAGCAGATATCTTGTCAAGATTGGTAAGTACAAAGCAGCCTGGTAGCACAACAACGGTGGTTCAGAGCACTTTGACATCACCCAGTATACCTCTGTATCCTTCTCTGAATGCTGTCATGGTGAGTTATCCATATGAGGATTCTTGGGTCATCCCCTATATTCGTTATCTGGCTGATGGTCAACTTCCCACTGACGAGAAGGAAAGGAGACGAGTAAAGAGGGAGTTGCCATATTTTACTATGGTCGATGGTGTTCTCTACAGAAGGGGATTCTCTGTCCCATATCTTTCATGTTTAAGAGAAGACGAAGTTCAAGCGGTCTTGACTGAGGTACACGAGGGGCAATGTGGGCACCACGCTGGAGGCCGAAGCCTAATGAGAAAAGTCCTCAGGGCTGGATACTGGTGGCCCACTGTGAAGCAGGATTCAGCAGATTTCGTGAGGAAGTGTGACGCTTGCCAAAAATTCTCCAATCTCCACCATACACCGGCCCAAGAGTTATCTTCATCTGCTGTGCCTTGGCCGTTCTACCAATGGGGCCTCGATATTTTGGGTCCGTTTCCCACTGCGCCAGGAGGTATCAAATACTTGATTGTGGGGGTAGACTACTTCACCAAATGGATCGAGGCAGAACCTGTAGTGCATATCACTTCTGCACGTACAAGACGTTTCATGTACGAAAATATCATTGCTCGGTTCGGGGTGCCAGGGCGGATTGTGACTGACAACGGCACACAGTTTACGGACAAAAAGTTCACGGATTTACTTGAAGGACTGGGGATAGTCCAGATATTTTCATCTGTTGAACACCCCCAGACCAATGGGCAAGCAGAGGTAGCTAATCGAGAGGTGCTAAAGGGGTTAAAGAAGCGTCTGGGAGAAGCGAAGGGAGGATGGACTGACCAGTTATGTCATGTTCTATGGGCATACCGCACTACGCCTCATTCTTCAACTAACGAATCCCCATACCGGTTGGTGTACGGGGTTGAGGCGATGATCCCAGTTGAGTTACAAACAAGATCGGCTCGTGTTGAGTATTTTTCAGCAGAAGATAACAACGCCAACTTAGCATCAGAGCTGGATGTCCTCCAAGAGTTGAGGGAAAAGGCTTTCGTCAGAGATCAGGCAATAAAAGCAAAGGCTGCACTCCGGTACAATAAACGTGTCCAGTACAGAGCTTTTAACACCGGAGACCTCGTTCTGAGAAAGGCCAGTGTGGGGAATAAGTTCACTCACCAAGGAAAGCTAGCACCGACGTGGGAAGGACCTTATAGAGTTTCGGAGGTGACTGGAAAGGGATCATACCGGTTGGAAGAACTTGATGGAACCCCAATCCGCAACAAATGGAACACTCAGAATTTACGAGTGTATTACAGCTATTTGGTAAGACGGCGTGTACTCTTTTTCCTTACTTGAGTTTTTTCCCATTGGGTTTTCTCAAGAAGGTTTTAACGAGGCATGGCCCCAACGACGCTCTTTGTGTAATCTATTTTCAATTTTAATAAGAATACACTTTCACCGCCCTATCATTCTCACTTTTCTTATGTGTTATGATTTAAAGACGTGGTTTAATACGCATACACCTCAGGACGGGTGAACGTAACTACCTATTCTGTAGTTGATGAGATAATTCCTCGAAGAACGGAGGAAGACCCTTCAAGATGGACGATGCGATTCCTTGAGGTAGAATGGGTTGTAGGGCTGGTCCTTTTTCAAGGCCACAAACCGAACCCCATTCGAAGACTACATGGGTTGTAGGGCTGGTCCTTTTTCAAGGCCACAAACCGAACCCCATTCGAAGACTACATGGGTTGTAGGGCTGGTCCTTTTTCAAGGCCACAAACCGAACCCCATTCGAAGACTACATGGGTTGTAGGGCTGGTCCTTTTTCAAGGCCACAAACCGAACCCCATTCGAAGACTACATGGGTTGTAGGGCTGGTCCTTTTTCAAGGCCACAAACCGAACCCCATGCGAAGGCTTGGGCGCAGTAAGCCGGTTCACACAGAAAACCGCGCTGAACCCCGAGTAACGGGCGCAGTAGGTTCAGGATTAGCCCTGATCCGAACCCCGTGTTGAAGGCTTGGATTGTAGGATTGCACCGAACTCCAAGTACGGTTAGTAGGATCGAACCGAACACCGTGTGAAGACTTGAGGTGTAGGACTAAACCGAAACTCAAGAGAAAGGCATAAAGTTTACCCTTGCCAAAGCTATACAAAATTTAAAGGCAACATCCGTCCTCAATTGTGGAATATCCATCCCAGAGCGGTTGAACGCTAATGTACCCGCTCTACATCTTCAAGGACAGATAAGCATTTCTATCTTTTTAAGAAGTTAAAAGGTAATCCTTGAGATAAAATTTCCCTTCCCAACGTACTTACACTTGGGGACAGGGCATGCTTTAACTTAATTGTCACTTCTTTGTTACAATTCGTTATCTTAATCCAGTGTGATAGGTACGCTTTAAGTAACTTGGCAACCACGCAGAACAGACTCGCAAAGCATTGGAAATAATAAAGTGTTTTGTATAACACCAAGTTATTCAGCACTCACACATTCGATGCAAACAGTTGAGGAAAAGTAATAATGAATCTTATTTTCAAAAATAAGGAAATATGCAGGTTACAAAGCGTTTTAAAGCTGGAGCCGATCCCAGAACACGGCTATGAATGAAAGTATAAATTTAAGAGGCTGGCGCTTGATCCTCCACAGTGGGCACTCCTCCCTTCTCCGCTTTGTCCTCCATTCCAGTTTGGGCACCTTCTTGTGCTTCAGCTCTAGAGGCAGCAGTGGACGTTGTAGGCTCCATACTTTGGCCTTCTGGGAGGGGAGGCAGTTCGTACAGAGATGCATGGGGCTCGTGGTGCGATCCGTCCTTATGAACTTCTACAAGTCTTCCCCCATGGAACTCGAAGAACGGATCTAATCCGTATAGATTCAGCTTTACTCCAGGGTTACGATAATAGACTTGACGAAGGGCCAGGCCGAAAGATTCATACGCCACATTTTTGCATATATCCAAGGCTTTGGCAGCCTTGGCCTTTGCAGCAGCTAGTCTTCTTTGAACCTTGGCATAATCCTCTTCTGAAGGCCCGGCACTCGCACCACCCTTTTTGAGTTCATCAATTTGGGCTTGCATCTCTTTCCGAATAGACTCCCACTCCCCAAGGTCCTTGTTGCGACCCTCCTCCATAACTTTGAGATCGTCAACAAGCTTAGCCGATCTCTTCTTCTCCAGTTGCAGTTCTTCTTCAAGGAGGGGTATGGATTTGTTCTTATTCTGGAGGTCCGCAACTTCCCGTTCTAGGGCCTTGTTCGCAAAATGAACTTGGCTTGCCTCTTCAGTCTTCCTCTGGAGCGTTTCTTTAGTTTTCTTCAATTCTGATTCCACCCCCCTGTGAACTTCAGCTTGCTTGGCCGCAAATTTCTCCTTCACCGCGAGTTCGGTCTCAAGTTTTTCAACCTGATCCATATAGTCAGCTTTCTCGCTCAGGGACTCAAGCAGGCCAGACAATTCATCAAGTTGCCAACGCCCAGCCTTGCAAGCACCTCGGACCCCAGCAGCGTCGAGGGAAGGGCGGAGGCAATACCGTGCCTTTGGGAGAGTAGGAGGCATAGATCCTTGAAACCACAAATAAGGAGAAAGGAAGGAGTCACGCGGAGGATCGAACGCCGGAGGAGGACCGTTCCCAGAATCCGGTTCTGAAGCATTTTGAGAAGAAGGTGCAGAGAACTCAGGAGCGGGTTCCTTTCCCTTGTTCTTCTTTAATTCAGTTTCTTCGGCCGTCCTCTGACGCTTCTTCACAGGGTCATCAGAGGAGGGCTTCTCTTGATCAGCCTTCTTTACAAGATGCCTCTTCTTTTTCTTTTTCTCTGGGACGGCCTCCTCGCCACCCGCTCCAGCGGCCTCAGTTGCTTCTTCGGCTTCCTCCTCGTCGAAGAGAGGAACCTCATCTCCTACTGCAGAAGTCAGAGGAATGAGGGGAGTTTTAGTGGCGTTCCTCTTCGCCTGGATGTTATTTTCTTCAGAAGAGGAGTCATCGTCAGCCATCATGGTCCTTAGCGACAACATCTCTGGGCAGGCTTTTTCAATTTGTTCTGCAAAACAAGAAAAGTTGAATAAGCATACAAGGAGAAAAATAACTAGAGCGGAATAACCATACAATACAAGGAGAATAAGAGCGGATGTTACGAAGGTAGGTGTTTCTGATGCCATCCTCGGCCAAGAGAAGACGGCTGGAAAACCCTTTGAGGGTCTTTGAGGCCGTCTGCAGGGCGCTCAAGACCTCAACAGAATGAGGGGAAAGTTCGCTCTCATCTGTATAATAAGCACGGCTCATAAGAAGAAAATGCTCGTGCGTCCAGCTAAGGGGAAACTTGGTAAACCCCTCTTTATTCCGCCAAAAGACTGGTTTATTTGGCTTGATCTGGACCCGCGTATAGTAGTGTTTGAAGGAGCGCCCATCTACCTTTGCGGACTCCGTATAAGACTTGAAATTTACAACCCTTGAGTCACTACGGAGAGTAATGAACCCAAGGCCGCCCTTCTTGTTAGCTCGGCGGACCACTTGGCAATAGTAAAATAGCTTGGCCACAGTGGCGGAGAAGCCAAAATGCTCCCCCAAGACTTCCAGAGCCCGGACAAGACTCCAACCGTTGGGATGTAGTTGTGAGGGGGCACAGTCTAAGAAACGTAGGACGGCCATTTGGAAATCCGTCAGGGGAAAGCGTACTCCCAGCTTTAAGAAAACGAAGTCGTACATGTAGACCGACCTCGCGTCAGGGACGTTGTGGCATATTCTTTCAGAAGGATGCGGAGCCATCACAGCGTATCGCGCTTTGTACTTCTTATCCGAGTATATCTTACAGCGGAAAGAAACCGTGCGCTCCTCCTCACTTGCATGGTGCGAAGGGATCTCTAAGAACTCCTCTTCCACCCAGCAGTAAGGTTTTTCCCTGTTAAGTTTCTCCCAATCAAGCCGGTGTGCCACAACATTGACACACCCTTCAGCAGAGCGGAGAAACGGCGTTTTTCCACGTCCTGGAAGATCCATGGTTATGCAGGCGCGGTGGAATGCGTAGGTGCTGTGATAAAAAGCAACATCGTCAGAGAGATAACCCTCAGCACTTGACCCCTCATCAGAGCGGCTAGTAGCCCTCGAACCAAGGGGAACCTCAGAGCGACGAGAGGAAGAGGACGCTCGTGAGGAAGAAGCTTCGGCTCTCTCTGAGCGATGGCGCCCAGCCACAGGAGGATCCCCTGGAATCCTCCCACCACGGTGGCTAGGGGGGGCACGAGAGCCAAACCTCCCTCTATTTGAAGGACCAGCGTGTCCTGCTCTAGGGCGCATGATGGAAATAGAATGATTAAAATTTCAAGGAGTTGAAGGGAAGGAAGGTTACCTAAAGGAAGAGGATCTTTGAGAAGTTGAAGACGACAAGGAAATTCCAAGGAAATTTGAGCAGAGTTTCACTAAGTTTGAGAGCAAGTATGGATTCCAAAATCTGCTAAGAGTTCCTTTTATAGGTAACGAAGAAACACAGTGCTTCATCGAAGGTCACAAGGTTTGCGCCAAAACGCGACCCTTCAAATTGAAACGACTCCGTCGTTTCACTACAAACGGGCGCGAAAAAAGTAACGTTTCAGTAAACGTTTTGGCAAAATGGGCCCCCACACAGTTTGAATCCAGGCCCAATAAGCCCAATCGACGGTTACACTCTTGAGCAATGATGGCTCTTGCATAAAAAACGCATTTATTGTCTAATCATGCTGTGCGCATTTAATGCCTCCCAACCACTTTTCGAATATCAAGGGTTTCGATTTTCAAAGACTCTTGGGATTTCCATTATTTAGTTTATGCTGTCTGAATCCGTTGTACGCAACGCGAAAAGGGCGGTCACTCGTTTAGTAGAGCGGACGCCACCGAGTTCCCAGAGACTTACAAGAATGTACTACCGGTATCTAGACTTCTCTCGAGAATTGTGTAGCTCATATGAGCAACTTAACAGTCCCTCATACAAGCTAGGGGACAGATGATCCGGTCTAGATACCGGCCCCCATACTTGTGACGTCAGACTGATCTCATATAAGGAAAACCGGTGTCCAGGTTTAACGTTACCACACCGGATATCCGTTGTCTGGTCATCCGCCCTCACTCCATGACAGCATCATTCATTTTCGCTGTAACGGTTCTATGTTCATTGATACAGGATATTTATATAATTGTTAGCTTTTCCCTCATAGCAAGAGAAGAGCCTTTTGATAACTTATCAACGAAGACACTGTTTGTAGCAAAATACGTCACATCAATGGCTTCAGAAAGTAAGTGGGCGTGTCAGCAGATTATGCGGAAAAGGTGATTATCCTCTCCTCTCTCTAGAGGATTGTACTCTGATAATTGACCTACCCTCCTGACACATTCTGAAAGTCGAGCCACTTTGATTGACACAATATACACGCAATCAGAGATAAGGGACCCACCTGCATCCAACGTCTCATTTTTCTCTTACGTTCAACTATAAGAAGCCATATCAACACACATGCATGGTATCGTTATTCTATCTCACACTTTGCTGTTACTACGCTTGAGTATTCATTCAGTTCATACACTCTTCTAACTTGAGCGTCGGAGAATCTTCGCAGGTGGCACCACCTTTCGCCCCCCTACAACGCGAATCGTTGGTGTAAAGGATCTCCAGGACAACAAGACCGGCCTCTCCCACTGAGAGACCGGATTAATACATCGGATATACACAGTTCCGGTGTGCAAACCCTAAAAACACCTGCATCCTTGTGGCTGGTCCCATACCGGATCCTAGACCCCGGTCCAGACCAGTTCACAAGGTAAAATAGAGTGTCACCTATAAAGAAACTCAAGTTATAATGCTATCAATATCAGAATTCAAGTATTTAGGTTTATTGAACATTCCTCAAACTGTTGTAAATGAATTGTACCTATAGGAGTTAGGTAAAAATAGTATTACCTCCCTCCATAAATATAAGACCTTTTTCAAAAAAAAAATTTATTCTTTAATATAAGATTATCTTCCAAATTTCAATGTCATTAATTATTTTTTGACCTAAATATGTTTCAATAACAAAAAAACCTGATTTGAATGATCCTGTATTAAGAGCTAAATTGGCTAAAGGAATAGGTCATAATTATTATGGAGAACCTTCATGGCCCAATGATCTTTTATACATATTTCCAGTAGTAATTTTAGGTACTATTGCCTGTAACATGGGCTTAACGATTTTAGAACTGAACTGGTCTGGACCGGGGTCTAGGATCCGGTATGGGACCAGCCACAAGGATGCAGGTGTTTTTAGGGTTTGCACACCGGAACTGTGTATATCCGATGTATTAATCCGGTCTCTCAGTGGGAGAGGCCGGTCTTGTTGTCCTGGAGATCCTTCACACCAACGATTCGCGTTGTAGGAGGGCGAAAGGTGGTGCCACCTGCGAAGATTCTCCGACGCTCAAGTTAGAAGGGTGTATGAACTGAATGAATACTCAAGCGTGATAACAGTAAAATGTGAGATAGAATAACGATACCATGCATGTGTGTTGATATGGCCTCTTATAGTTGAACGTAAGAGAAAAAAAAAATGAGACGTTGGATGCAGGTGGGTCCCTTATCTCTGATTGCGTGTATATTGTGTCAATCAAAGTGGCTCGACTTTCAGAATGTGTCAGGAGGGTAGGTCAATTATCAGAGTACAATCCTCCAGAGAGAGGAGAGGATAATCACCTTTTCCGCATAATCTGCTGACACGCCCACTTACTTTCTGAAGCCATTGATGTGACGTATTTTGCTACAAACAGTGTCTTCGTTGATAAGTTATCAAAAGGCTCTTCTCTTGCTATCAGGGAAAAGCTAACAATTATATAAATATCCCGTATCAATGAACATAGAACCGTTACAGCGAAAATGAATGATGCTGTCATGGAGTGAGGGCGGATGACCAGACAACGGATATCCGGTGTGGTAACGTTGAACCTGGACACCGGTTTTCCTTATATGAGGTCAGTCTGACGTCACAAGTATGGGGGCCGGTATCTAGACCGGATCATCTGTCCCCTAGCTTGTATGAGGGACTGTTAAGTTGCTCATATGAGCTACACAATTCTCGAGAGAAGTCTAGATGCCGGTAGTACATTCTTGTAAGTCTCTAGGAACTCGGTGGCGTCCGCTCTACTAAACAAGTGACCGCCCTCTTCGCGTTGTGTACAACGGATTCAGACAGCATAAAAATAAGCAGCGCAAATCCCAAGAGTTTTTGAAAATCGAAACTCTTGGTATTCGAAAAGTGGTTGGTAGGCATTAAATGCGCACAGCATGATTAGACAATAAATGCGTTTTTTATGCAAGAGCCATCATTGCCCAAGAGTGTAACCGTCGATTGAGCTTATTGGGCCTGGATCCAAACTGAGTGGGGGCCCATTAAGCGAAAACGTTTGCTGAAACGTTACTGTTTTCGCGCCTGTTTGTGGTGAAGTGACGGAGTCGTTTCAATTTGAAAGGGTTGCGTTTTGAGGCAAGCCTTGTGACCTTCGATGAAACACTGTGTTTCTTCGTTACCTATAAAAGGAACTCTTAGCAGATTTAGGAATCCACCCTTACTCTCAAACTTAGTGAAACTCTGCTCAAATTTCCTTGGAATTTCCTTGTCGTCTTCAACTTCTCAAAGATCCTCTTTCTTTAGGTAACCTTCCTTCCCTTCAACTCCTTGCAATTTTAATCATTCTATTTCCATCATGCGCCCTAGAGCTGGACACGCTGGTCCTTCAAATAGAGGGAGGTTTGGCTCTCGTGCCCCCCTTAGCCACCGTGGTGGGAGGATTCCAGCGAATCCTCCTGTGGCTGGGCGCCATCGCTCAGAGAGAGCCGAAGCTTCTTCCTCACGAGCGTCCTCTTCATCTCGTCGCTCTGAGGTTCCCCTTGGTTCGAGGGCTACCAGCCGCTCTGATGAGGGGTCAAGTGCTGAGGGTTATCTCTCTGACGATGTTGCTTTTTATCACAGCACCTACGCATTCCACCGCGCCTGCACAACCATGGATCTTCCAGGACGTGGAAAAACGCCGTTTCTCCGCTCTGCTGAAGGGTGTGTCAACGTTGTGGCACACCGGCTTGATTGGGAGAAACTCAACAGGGAAAAACCTTATTGCTGGGTGGAAGAGGAGTTCTTAGAGATCCCTTCGCACCATGCAAGTGAGGAGGAGCGCACAGTTTCTTTCCGCTGTAAGATATACTCGGATAAGAAGTACAAAGCACGATACGCTGTGATGGCTCCGCATCCTTCTGAAAGAATATGCCACAACGTCCCTGACGCGAGGTCGGTCTACATGTACGACTTCGTTTTCTTAAAGCTGGGGGTGCGCTTTCCACTGACGGATTTCCAGATGGCCGTCCTGCGTTTCTTAGACTGTGCCCCCTCACAATTACATCCCAACGGTTGGAGTCTTGTCCGGGCTCTGGAAGTCTTGGGGGAGCATTTTGGCTTCTCCGCCACTGTGGCCAAGCTGTTTTACTATTGCCAAGTGGTCCGCCGAGCTAATAAGAAGGGCGGCCTTGGGTTCATTACACTCTGTAGTGACTCAAGGGTTGTAAATTTCAAGTCTTATACGGAATCCGCAAAGGTAGATGGGCGCTCCTTCAAGCACTACTACACGCGGGTCCGGATTCAACCAAATAAGCCGGTCTTCTGGCGAAATAAAGAGGGGTTTACCAAGTTTCCCCTTAGCTGGACGCACGAGCATTTTCTCCTTATGAGCCGTGCTTATTATACAGATGAGAGTGAACTTTCCCCTCATTCTGTTGAGGTCTTGAGCGCCCTGCAGACGGCCTCAAAGACCCTCAAAGGGTTTTCCAGCCGTCTTCTCCTGGCCGAGGAAGACATCAAAAACACCTACCTCCGTAATATTCGCTCTTATTCTCCTTGTGTTGTATGGTTATACCGTTCTAGTTATTTTCCTTCTTGTATGCTTATTCAACTCTTTTTGTTTTGCAGAACAAATTGAAAAGGCCTGCCCAGTAATGTTGTCGCTAAGGTCCATGATGGCTGACGATGACTCCTCTTCTGAAGAAAATGAAATCCAGGCGAAGAGGAACGCCACCAAAACTCCCCTCATTCCTCTGACTTCTGCAGTAGGAGATGAGGTTCCTCTCTTCGACGAGGAGGAAGCCGAAGAAGCAACGGAGGCCGCTGGAGCGGGTGGCGAGGAGGCCATCCCAGAGAAAAAGAAAAAGAAGAGGCATCTTGTAAAGAAGGCCGATCAAGAGAAGCCCTCCTCTGATGACCCTGTGAAGAAGCGTCAGAGGACGGCTGAAGAAACCGAATTAAAGAAGAACAAGGGAAAGGAACCCGCTCCTGAGTTCTCTGCACCTTCTTCTCAAAATGCTTCAGAGTCGGATTCTGGGAACGGTCCTCCTCCGGCGTTCGATCCTCCGCGTGACTCCTCCCTTTCTCCTTATTTGTGGTTTCAAGGATCTATGCCTCCTACTCTCCCAAAGGCACGGTATTGCCTCCGTCCTTCCCTCGACGCTGCTGGGGTCCGAGGTGCTTGCAAGGCTGGGCGTTGGCAACTTGATGAACTGTCTGGCCTGCTTGAGTCCCTGAGCGAGAAAGCTGATTATATGGATCAGGTTGAAAAACTTGAGACCGAACTCGCAGTGAAGGAGAAATGGGCAGCCAAACAAGCTGAAGCTCGCAGGGGTGTGGAATCGGAATTGGAAAAAACTAAAGAAACACTCCAGAGGAAAACGGAAGAGGCAAGCAAAGTTCATTTTGCGAATAAGGCCCTAGAACGGGAAGTTGCCGACCTCCAAAATAAGAACAAATCCATACCCCTCCTTGAAGAAGAATTAAAACTGGAGAAGAAGAGATCGGCTAAGCTTGCTGACGATCTCAAAGTTATGGAGGATGGTCGCAACAAGGACCTTGGGGAGTGGGAGTCTATTCGGAAGGAGATGCAAGCCCAAATTGATGAACTCAAAAAGGGTGGTGCGAGTGCTGGGCCTTCAGAAGAGGATTACGCCAAGGTTCAAAGAAGGCTAGCTGCTGCAAAGGCCAAGGCTGCCAAAGCCTTGGATATATGCAAAAATGTGGCGTATGAATCTTTCGGCCTGGCCCTTCGTCAAGTCTACTATCGTAACCCTGGAATAAAGCTGAATTTGTACGGATTAGATCCGTTCTTTGAGTTCCATGGGGGAAGACTTGTAGAAGTTCACAAGGACGGATCGCACCACGAGCCCCATGCATCTCTGTACGAACTGCCTCCTCTCCCAGAAGGCCAAAGTATGGAGCCTACCACGTCCACTGCTGCCTCTGGAGCTGAAGCACAAGAAGGTGCCCAAACTGGAATGGAGGACAGAGCGGAGAAGGGAGGAATGCCCACTGTGGAGGATCAAGCACCGGCCCCTTAATTTATGCTTTATTCATAGCTGTGTACTGGGATCAGCTCCAGTTTTAACTACCTTGTAACCTGAATAATTTCTTTATTCTTGGAAATAAAATTCACTGTTGCTTTTCTTCAACTGCTTGCGTCGAATGTATGATTGTTGGATAACTTAGTGTTGTACCAAACACTTTATTGTTTTTAATGCTTTACGAATCCGTTCTGTGTGGTTACCAAGCTGCTTAACGCGTACTTATCACACCGGATTAAGACAACAAATAGTAATGAATAAATAACAATTAAGTTAAAGCACGCCCTGTCCCCAAGTGTAAGTTCATTGGGAAGGGAGAGTTTATCTCGAAGATTACCTTTTAAATTCTCAAAAGATAGAAATGCTTATCTGTCCTCGAAGATGTAGAGCGAGTACATTAGCTTTCAACCGCTCTGGGATGAATATTCCACAATTGAGGACGGATATTGCCTTTGAATTTTGTATAGCTTTGGCAAGGGTAAGCTTTATGCCTTTCTCTTGAGGTTTGGTTTGGTCCTACACCTCAAGTCTTCACACGGTGTTCGGTTCGATCCTACTAACCGTACTTGGAGTTCGGTGCAATCCTACAATCCAAGCCTTCAACACGGGGTTCGGATCAGGGCTAATCCTGAACCTACTGCGCCCGTTACTCGGGGTTCAGCGCGGTTTTCTCTGTGAACCGGCCTACTGCGCCCAAGCCTTCGCATGGGGTTCGGTTTGTGGCCTTGAAAAAGGACCAGCCCTACAACCCATGTAGTCTTCGAATGGGGTTCGGTTTGTGGCCTTGAGAAAGGACCAGCCCTACAACCCATGTTGTCTTCGAATGGGGTTCGGTTTGTGGCCTTGAAAAAGGACCAGCCCTACAACCCATGTTGTCTTCGAATGGGGTTCGGTTTGTGGCCTTGAGAAAGGACCAGCCCTACAACCCATGTTGTCTTCGAATGGGGTTCGGTTTGTGGCCTTGAAAAAGGACCAGCCCTACAACCCATGTTGTCTTCGAATGGGGTTCGGTTTGTGGCCTTGAAAAAGGACCAGCCCTACAACCCATGTTGTCTTCGAATGGGGTTCGGTTTGTGGCCTTGAGAAAGGACCAGCCCTACAACCCATGTTGTCTTCGAATGGGGTTCGGTTTGTGGCCTTGAAAAAGGACCAGCCCTACAACCCATGTTGTCTTCAAATGGGGTTCGGTTTGTGGCCTTGAAAAAGGACCAGCCCTACAACCCATTCCACCTCGAGGAATTACATCGTCTGACTTGGGGGGGTCTCCCTCCGTTCTTCGAGGAATTATCACATCAACTACAAAATAGGTAGTTGCGTTCATCCGTCCTGAGGTGTATGCGTATTAAACCACGGCTTTAAATCATAACACATAAGAAAAGTGAGAATGATAGGGCGGTGAGAGTGTATTCTTATTAAAACTGAATATAGATTACACAAAGAGCATCGTTGGGGCTATGCCTCGTTAAAACCTTCTTGAGAAAACCCAGTGGGAAAAAACTCAAGTAAGGAAAAAGAGTACACGCCGTCTTACCAACTAGCTGTAATACACTCGTAAATTCTGAGTGTTCCATTTGTTGCGGATTGGGGTTCCATCAAGTTCTTCCAATCGGTATGATCCCTTTCCAGTCACCTCCGAAACTCTATAAGGTCCTTCCCACGTTGGTGCTAGCTTTCCTTGGTGAGCGAACTTATTCCCCACACTGGCCTTTCTCAGAACAAGGTCTCCGGTGTTAAAAGCTCTGTACTGGACACGTTTATTGTACCGGAGTGCAGCCTTTGCTTTTATTGCCTGATCTCTGACGAAAGCCTTTTCCCTCAACTCTTGGAGGACATCCAGCTCTGATGCTAAGTTGGCGCTGTTATCTTCTGCTGAAAAATACTCAACACGGGCTGATCTTGTTTGTAACTCAACTGGGATCATCTCCTCAACCCCGTACACCAACCGGTATGGGGATTCGTTAGTTGAAGAATGAGGCGTAGTGCGGTATGCCCATAGAACATGACATAACTGGTCAGTCCATCCTCCCTTCGCTTCTCCCAGACGCTTCTTTAACCCCCTCAGCACCTCTCGATTAGCTACCTCTGCTTGCCCATTGGTCTGGGGGTGTTCAACAGATGAAAATATCTGGACTATCCCCAGTCCTTCAAGTAAGTCCGTGAACTTTTTGTCTGTAAACTGGGTGCCGTTATCAGTCACAATCTGCCCTGGCACCCCGAACCGAGCAATGATATTTTCGTACATGAAACGTCTTGTACGTGCAGAAGTGATATGCACTACTGGTTCTGCCTCGATCCATTTGGTGAAGTAGTCTACCCCCACAATCAAGTATTTGATACCTCCTGGCGCAGTGGGAAACGGACCCAGAATATCAAGGCCCCATTGGTAGAACGGCCAAGGCACAGCAGATGAAGATAACTCTTGGGCCGGTGTATGGTGGAGATTGGAGAATTTTTGGCAAGCGTCGCATTTCCTCACGAAGTCTGCGGAATCCTGCTTCACAGTGGGCCACCAGTATCCAGCCCTGAGGACTTTTCTCATTAGGCTTCGGCCCCCAGCGTGGTGCCCACATTGCCCCTCGTGTACCTCAGTTAAGACCGCTTGAACTTCGTCCTCTCTTAAACATGAAAGATACGGGACAGAGAATCCCCTTCTGTAGAGAACACCATCGACCATAGTAAAATATGGCAACTCCTTCTTTACTCGTCTCCTTTCCTTCTCGTCAGTGGGAAGTTGACCATCAGCCAGATAACGAATATAGGGGATGACCCAAGAATCCTCATATGGATAGCTCACCATGACAGCATTCAGAGAAGGATACAGAGGTATACTGGGTGATGTCAAAGTGCTCTGAACCACCGTTGTCGTGCTACCAGGCTGCTTTGTACTTGCCAATCTTGACAAGATATCTGCTCTGGTATTTTCTTCCCTGGGCACATGCTTAAACTCTAAAACTTCAAATCTTCCCTTCAGCTCATTAACACAATTCAAGTACAATTGAAGTTGTGGTTCCTTCGCCTGGTACTCTCCCTGGATTTGCGAAATCACCAGCTGAGAATCGCTGCAGAGGGTCACTGCTGATGCTCCGATATCAATTGCCGCACGGAGACCGGCCAAGCATGCTTCGTATTCAGCTTGATTGTTAGAGGTCTTGAAATTGAATCGGAGGGAAATTTCTAAGTGTACGCCGTCATCACTTTCTACCACCACACCTGCTCCACATCCTTTGCTGTTTGACGAACCGTCAACGTAGATGGTCCAATGCGTTCGAAGGGTCGCCGGGTCTGCCCCAGTCATTTCCACTACAAAATCGGCCAACACTTGTGCCTTGATGGCTCCTCGAGGCTCATATGAAATCTCAAATTCAGATAGCTCAATAGACTATTTTATCATCCTTCCAGCGAGGTCTGGCTTGCTGAGTACCGAACGGAGCGGCAAATCCGTTCTTACCAATACTGGGTGCGCATGGAAATAAGGCCTCAACCGTCGTGATGCCCAAACAACTGCCAAGGCGGCTTTCTCAATCTTCTGATACCTTCCTTCCGCCCCCTGAAACGTTTTACTAGTAAAGTACACCGGTCTTTGCCCTTCAGGGGTTTCTTTTACCAGGGCTACACCTAGAGCTTCATCGGATATTGCCAAGTATAAGATTAACATTTCGCCTGGATCAGGCTTAACAAGAATTGGTGGGCTCGAGAGAACGGCTTTGAGCTGCTGGAAGGCTTGCTCTTATTCCTCTCCCCATTCAAAACTCTTGTGTTTCTTCAACGCCTTATACAAGGGGAGGGACCTGTGCGCCATCTTAGGCATGAAACGAGCTAAAGCGGCCACTTTCCCATTCAATGACTGGACCTCCCTCAAACATTTAGGACTCTGCATGTCCAGGATTGCTTGACATTTCCCGGGGTTAGCTTCAATGCCTCGTTGAGTCAGCATAAATCCCAAGAATTTCCCTGCTGGAACGGCGAAAGTGCACTTTAAAGGATTTAACCTCATGTTGTACTGCCGAAGCCTAGTGAAAACTTGGCGTAGATCTTCAATGTGGTCTCCTCCAGCGGGCGTTTTGGCTATGATATCATCGATATAAACTTCGACCAGCTTGGTATGCATCCCTTCAAAGACTTTGTTAATCATGCGCTGATAGGTAGCGCCGGCGTTCTTTAGTCCAAAAGGCATGACGGTGTAACAGAAAACACCGCGGTCGTTGATAAAGGCAGTCTTCTCCTGGTCTCCCTCCCACATCGGAATCTAGTTGTACCCCGAATAAGCATCCATGAAACTGAGATATTGGTAACCAGATGAATCATCCACCATGCGATCGATGTTGGGCAGGGGATATGGATCTTTAGGGCAGCAACGGTTAAGATCCACATAATCAGTACACATCCTCCATTTGCCGTTAGCCTTCTGCACCATGACCACATTAGAAAGCCAAGATGAATAGCGTATCTCCCTTATAAAACCTGCCTTCAACAACTCCTCTGTTTGCTCACAAGCCGCCCTCTGCTTCTCCGGTCCCAACCTCCTCTTCTTCTGAGCCACCGGTCTGGTTTCAGGATACACTGCAAGTTTGTGACAACAGAAATCAGGATCCATCCCCGGCATGTCTGCTGCTGTCCATGCGAAAAGGTCTTTGAATTCCTGCAGAAGGGCTAATAAGCGTTGCTCCATAGCAGACTCCAGCTTATCATTGATGTGCGTGACCTTCTCTGGGGAATCTCCCAATACGACATCCCTGGAGCCACCATCCGGTGTGGGCTTAGATGGATTGAGTGGATCAATCTTCAATTCCGCTCTGGGGTCTAGGTCAATAAGACTGACAGATCCTGCCGCTGTTCCTCTGTCGTTCAACTTCCTCTTCTTGTTAAATGCATCCAACTTAACCATGTTGAGGCTCAGATTATAACAATATCGAGCCATCTCCTGATCTCCGCGGAGTGAGGACACAGCGTTGTCCTTGTCGATAAATTTGATCAAGAGGTGAGGGATGGATACAATTGCTTCCATAGCGTTCAATGTTGGACGGCCTATGATACCGTTGTACGGGGATTCCACATCAATCACCAGAATTCTTGACTTGACTGTTCTTGCACCGGGCTCCCCTTCAAAAGAAATCAAAGTGTCGAGGTATCCCTTGGTGGGTTGCTTGGCTCCGTTAAACGCTGTGAGTTCTTGTGTGTATGGTTGTAAATCTGCATCACTGAAACCCATTCGTTTGAAACAATTATAAAAGATAACATCACAAGAACTTCCCTGATCGACGAGGATCCTCTTGACGTCCTTATTGGCTATGACGGCCACAATCACTACTGCATCATCACCTCCTGGAATTGTTGGGCCAAAATCATCATCTGTAAACGACACCGTCGGGGCTGTCACTCCGTCCCTGAAAGGGCGGTTATTCCTTGGTTTACCCTGGACTGACAGAATCATCCTATGGTGGTTCTTTCGTGCTGTGATTGATGTTCCTCCTCCCGCAAATCCTCCAGCTATCATCTCAATCACTTCTCGTCTGCCCTGTCTCTGCTGCTGGGACATATTACTTTGTTGGGCACCTTCAGCAATCACTACCCCTTTCTGCTTCTCAGCCGCAGTGAACTTCCTTGCTGGGTTGCGCGTATTATCATCTTCATCATCAGGATCTCTATTCCTTTTCTCCATCCTATGAGGCTCATCCATAGATTTCTCCTTAAACAAATACTGCTTCAACTTTCCTTCCCGAATGAGAGTTTCCACCGTATTCTTTAACGCCTTACACTCATCAGTGTTGTGCCCTGTCTGCTCATGGAAAGTGCAGTATTTACGTGGGTTACCACCCCTCTTGGCTGGGGCTGGCTTCCTTATACCAAAGACGTTCAGAGTTGGCCAACCAACTTCCCTCATGATTTGTGAGTGCCTGGTGTTCAACGGAGCATAGTGATCGAACGATGATACGCGCCTATCTCGTGGATGCTGACGAGCATTCACAAAGTCTTCTCTAAAGGCATGCTTCTCGGGCCTGGCTCTCTCCTTTTCTCTCCGTGGCTGCTGAGCGGGTGCAGAAGGCTTTACTCTTGCTGCAGTTGCCTCTAGATGCATCTCTATGCCCACATATTTGGAAGCTTTCCTTCGAAACTCCTCGAAGGTTGTAGGTGGGCTCTTTGCCAAAGATAGGGCAAAGGCTGAACCTGGCTGAAGAGCTTCCACTACAATATGGAGTTGTATGGCCTCCGTGAGGTTAGGGACCAACGCAGCCTCCTTGTAAAACCTTTTCAGGAACTCCTTAAGAGTCTCAGTTTCTCCCTGTCTTATCTGGGCCAGGGTGTGAGAAGTTCTTGGGATATCCCTGGAGATGACGAAATGGCTTTCGAATGCGGCAGCCATTTCCTCCCAAGAGTCTATAGATCCTGAAGGCAAACTTTTAAACCAGCTGAGAGCTTCCTCCGTCAACGTCCTTGGGAACATTCTGCACATGACATCTTCGTCTGCTCCCAGATACATAGCTTCATAAACATAAGCATCCAAATGCTTAGTGGGGTCGGTCTCTCCATTATACTTCCCAATCGACAATGGCTGAGTTGTTTGCAAATGTTTTGGAATGACAATACTCATCAACCTCCTTGAGAAAGGGACATTGAGCTTGTATGTCCCTGAAGTTACCACCGCCTGCTCCCTTCTCCTGATACTGACTCTATCACCAGAGTCCTGCGTTTGCTCCCTCTCTTCATATGTGGGGATCTTCGAATACTGGAGGGTGGTGGATCTATCCCTCGCTGATGCATGGTGAGCATCCTCTGCATGGGATACTACTCTGTCCCCAGCTCCTCCTCTCTCTCGCCTCAGCTCCATCAGCTCCTCCTTCAGTTGCCTGATAACCTCATCGCGAGGGTCAGGCGTCTGCACTTGCACCATCCTCCGGGTTTGAGTTGCAGGAGATTCGAAGACGAGTCTCCTCCCAGCCTGTTGATGGGTCACATCCTCCACGTGACCTTCCACGAAATCTCTCCCGTCACCTTCCATTGTGCCAACCTAACTTCTGCGAAAATGGGAATAACTCTATCGAGTCCCACTGGGCGTGCCAATGAACTGGTCTGGACTGGGGTCTAGGATCCGGTATGGGACCAGCCACAAGGATGCAGGTGTTTTTAGGGTTTGCACACCGGAACTGTGTATATCCGATGTATTAATCCGGTCTCTCAGTGGGAGAGGCCGGTCTTGTTGTCCTGGAGATCCTTCACACCAACGATTCGCGTTGTAGGAGGGCGAAAGGTGGTGCCACCTGCGAAGATTCTCCGACGCTCAAGTTAGAAGGGTGTATGAACTGAATGAATACTCAAGCGTGATAACAGTAAAATGTGAGATAGAATAACGATACCATGCATGTGTGTTGATATGGCCTCTTATAGTTGAACGTAAGAGAAAAAAAAAATAAGACGTTGGATGCAGGTGGGTCCCTTATCTCTGATTGCGTGTATATTGTGTCAATCAAAGTGGCTCGACTTTCAGAATGTGTCAGGAGGGTAGGTCAATTATCAGAGTACAATCCTCCAGAGAGAGGAGAGGATAATCACCTTTTCCGCATAATCTGCTGACACGCCCACTTACTTTCTGAAGCCATTGATGTGACGTATTTTGCTACAAACAGTGTCTTCGTTGATAAGTTATCAAAAGGCTCTTCTCTTGCTATCAGGGAAAAGCTAACAATTATATAAATATCCCGTATCAATGAACATAGAACCGTTACAGCGAAAATGAATGATGCTGTCATGGAGTGAGGGCGGATGACCAGACAACGGATATCCGGTGTGGTAACGTTGAACCTGGACACCGGTTTTCCTTATATGAGGTCAGTCTGACGTCACAAGTATGGGGGCCGGTATCTAGACCGGATCAAGAACCATCAATGATTGGGGAACCCGTGGATCCGTTTGCAACTCCTATACCTAAATTAGATTATTTATCTCTCCAATGATAATTGGCTAGTAAGTGGAGAAAGACTAAATGGAGAGAGAATAAATGAAATTTTTTTAATGATGAGCAATAATCACTTTAAGAACAATTTTAGAAAACTATTACATATTTTAAATTTTTTTTAATGATTTTAATTAAATTAACTAACTTTCTTAATATGTATGAATTAAGTAAAAATGTTTTATATTTAGGGACAGAAATAACATTTCATAACTCATGCGAGTGTTTTTCATAAAGTGCATAGTTGACACATATATTTACAAATGTTAATTGATATGTCCCGGTATGTCCCTCGATCTCTAGTTGAAACAGACTCACTATCAAGAATATACGTAGTGTGATACTATAACTACCGATATAAATCTCATGATACTGAAACTTATATGAGAATAGTTATTAATATTACATGGAAAGTATATAGATCCGACTAGGATTAAGTTATTGAAACGTGGATGAAGATGATTAGTATAGTTAGTAACTCAAATGGGACACGTATGCCGAGGCACATTACCGTTTTGCTGGTCACGCCACAGGTACCGGCGGCCTCGAAGGGAGGCTCGTCTCGGCCCTGTAGTTTTGCCCTTGCCTGCCAGTTTGACACTTTTTATCCATCTCAGTTGAAAACAAACACTGCAAATTACATATTTATATTCATATTCATATTCATATGCATGCATTAAATTTAATGTAGTTTGGACTCTTTCGTAAACCCATCATTCCATTTGTGCAGGAATTTCCAGCATTCCCTTCTCTTTAACCTTCTGCCATTTCCATCATTATCACTCACAGTACTGACACATTTCAGAGGGGGAGGAGAGAGAGAGAGTGTGCGTGTTGTGTTCGTTTCCATTCCTTTTGCCTTTGCCTTATAACACTCTCTCTGCACTTTCTGGCATCTTTTTAGAACAATTCCTTCTGATTAGCTGAGAATACCATTTTGTTTCTTTCCTTTCCTCAGCTGCCTCAGTACCATCATTTATTATCCCATTTATTATTCATATCCCTACCACTATTCCTCCTTCTTTTTCCACAGTTCCTTTTCCTTTTCTACCACTAAATAAATATATACCAACAATATGTTTCTTTTTTCACAACATTCAACCCGGTTAGAATTCTGAGAAAAATAAAATAATATATGATTAATTTAGTTTATGAAAATTAAGTTGCTGCTAAAGATGAGAATAATCTAGGATTACATGGGGATCCAATATCAAAAATAAAATCATATATGATTAAATTAGTTTATGACTAAGTTATTGGTAAAGATTCTGATCTTATAATATAGTCTATTTAAGATTTAATTTATCGTAACTTATTTAATATAAATTTTTATTAAATATGTTAAATTTGGACTTTTAAAAAAGCTTTTATAGCATGTTGGGTTAGCTCTTTTTAGACTTTTATATATAATTTTATAAAAATATAATTTATAATATATTAATGGATTATAGTTTATAAAATCATCTTTAATATGAAAATTGATTTGTTTAATATAGATTCATTTTTCTATTTAATATATATTTGTTTGTCATTTTTTTATAATAATTTAAACCAAACTTTTATACAAGCTATCAAGGTAAATTAAATCTTTAAATAGATCAGGGCAAGCCTTAAAAAGTAGTTTATGTTACGCTACAAGTCAGATTCAAGCTTCAAAATTAAATATCAAACCAAACTCATACCTTCTAAAGTTTAATTTAGCTTAACTTATTTCTATCCCTAGTTATTGGTGAATGAGGAGAGAAAAAATTATCTTTCTTTTCAATGCTAGCTTATGTGATTTGTGTAAAATATGTGATAAAAATATTAAAGGGCGGTTTGATTTTTTTAATGGTGAGAGGTAACTATTTGATTTGAAAAAATATTTTATATTTTAAAAAAATTATTTTTATTTTTAATTAAAAAATTTGATTTTTTTTAAAATTTTACACAAGAAATATTGAAAATAATTTTTGTGTTTATTATTTCTTACACAAATTTTTAAAATTAAAAAATAATATGTCTATTTTTTTGTAATTTAAAACAAAAAATAGGAATAAACAAAGTGTTTTCAAACCAAACAGTCTATATTATCTGTTTTGTTCTGGAACCAAGGTCCAAAGGAAGGAACCCAGTCTGGGGTCCAGAATTTATATTTGTGAGTTGTTAAATTGGACGGCTCTGGGCCAGACCGTAGTCATAGGATGATGTCTTGAGCTCCTCACACCTACCTAACGTGTTATGGGGCGAAAAGAGTGATACGTGCAAAGACACTTTGACGCTCAAGTCAGTTCAGATTTTAACATCAGAGCTATATCAGGTCTAAAATTGGGTACCAAGGAGCTTACCACTTATGAGGGCATTGGCTGTATTTATAGGGAGAGAGTGTTACTGTAGTGCCTCATTCTGTGTGCCGGATCAGGTCCTTACACGTGGGCTTCTTGTAGGTCCTGACTAGTATAGGCTGTTTGGCCCTCTCATGACTTCGGTCATTTGGCCACTCAGAGAGGCTCTAAAACCGGTCAATATGGGGTTGCCGCCTAGCTGGTGTGACTGAATCCAGCCGACGTGGTGTCCTCTGGGGGTCCATATCGGCTGTGGTGGAGACCATGGACCGACGCTAATCCTCTAGTTTGGAGGCCGAGTAACGACGTCGGATCACTATCTAAACATTTAAGACAATTTTTCTTATGAGAAAAAAATAGTGTGAGATCCACTTTTAAAACAATTTCTTAATATATAAGACAAATTTTCCTAAACAATTAATTTGATTTCTTATCCTAATTTTCTTTCTCCTATATCACTTTTATATTCCCTCAACAGAGGCAAGTATTTGGGAGAATAATTCAAATTCAAATTTTTACGCTTATCATCTTATTCACTTTATGTTTGGTTTAGATTGAGGAGAAGGTGAGAGAAAAATTAACGAAAGAGAAAATAATTTTTTTTATTTGTTAGGAAGGGGGAAAAATAAATAGGTTTTGATGGAAATTAATTTTCTCCGAAAATAGAAGGAGATTAATTTTCTATTTCTCTTCATTCAAATAATATATTTTTTTATTTTTTTATTTTTTCCTTTCATTTTTTCCATCCTATTTCTTTTTAATATCAAACAAACCATATTTAAGGACTAAAAAGTAATAGAAGTAGGATTCCAACATTGATTTTCACATTTTTGGATCTCCATCTCCATCTACATCCTTTTTATTTTCAAAGGTTAAAAAATGCATGTGATGGTTTATTACCTTACAGTTAATGATTGATTAATGAAAAAATCAGATCCTAACGAAGAAATTTAGATTATAATTTTAATAAATAATATGATGAGATTTAAATAAAAAATTAACAAAAAATGTTGAAGGAACAAAGTAAAAAATAACAAAATTAATTCACTAATTCACACAAAACGTACAAAGAGAGCATTTGACTTATTTCCCATATGATATGGCCGTACTTCATAAGTCAAAGTCTTCCCCTTTATGCATTTTCCCTACACCCCATTTTCAATTAATAACTTACTTCAAACATAATTTTTATAAAGTTATATATTTTACTTGATAATTTGTTATAGAATATAAATTTAATTATTGATTAATATGGTGTTACAAAATATTGTATTTAATAATTCTAACCGAATATCGAATAATATAATGCCAATTAATTTAATCATCATACGCACGCCAAAGCCATGTGTTGGGTTATGTATACATATCTCTCTACTTAATTTTTAAATGTGTTAATATTATTATAATATTAATTTATTAATTATATTAAAAAATTTAATTTTGTTCCCACAAATTAAAATTAGAGTTCATATGGAATAAAAGACATTATCTTACCCCACTTCTCATATTTTCTGGGTCTATCACTGTATTCATTAGTATATGTTATCTAGAAGTTAAATTTTATATATATATATATATATATATATATATTTTAAGATATGATGTGTGCGTTAAATGAAGTTATTTGGTGAAGTATCAAATAAAAGTTAAATTTTGTTAATTCCTCGTAATTTCATCTACAGATTATAACATCCATTACTATGATTGGGCTGAAGATTTAATAAAAAAGATATTTTATTTGACGGGGTTAGGACAATGAAAGGCAATAAACTAAGCTCTAGTATTTTGTTTTTTAAAATTTACTAATTTTAAATTTTTTCAACATACATTAAAATAGTTTGTGTAAAAATATTTAAGTTAACCATTCAGTTTAAATGATATATTGTTGGTACAGAGCATTTAATTCATTAAAGAAATATGAAATATTAATAAGTCATTGTGATAATAAAAAAATAGTGAAAAAAATTTAAAAATTATTTTATGTGAGTAGTATGACTTCACGTTTTAGCTTCCTTAAAATTAATCATCTTTACAATGCTACTCACCATATTTTTCATAACATTCCACTCCATTGTTGATCTTTCCACATTCCTAACTTTTCTCATTCCCCATTGTTCCCCACTTAATAGTTATCAAAATAAGTAATAATATTTGCTATTTTGAGAAATTATTTATGTACTTTTATAAGATCCTTATTTGCATGTTAAAATTAAAATTTGTATAGGGGCCTTATATATTATTTTACCATGACTCCATGAGTGTATTCGAGAATAGGACCTTGAAGGATATTGACACTGAGGACAAATAGGACGACAGTTAACCAGTTCGAAAAAAGATCCGAGGTGACAAAGAATGGAGGGGTATTGAATCATTAATATTCTACTTCCTCTATACTTTTTATAAGAATGTTTTAAATTTTTTCTTGGTTTTTTTTCTAAGATCCTTTTCAGTTTACGATGTGTATTTTTTTACAACACATATTCTTATTAACTACATTTTCCTTCTCTTGATATCAATAAAATTTGAAAAGAATCACTTAGCTTATTTTATCAATGTTAGTTTTCAAATTTTTACCATCTTTTTAATAACAAAAACCACCTTAGGTCTATTACATGTGCTTGGAATTTTACATAAAAGATTATCATTTATGTGAAATTTCTAGCTAAGTTTTATTTCATGTTTATGGTTTAAAAGGGTTAATTTTAGATCATGAAGGGAAAAAAACTTCACCAAGTATAAATCTTGAAAGCCTTGCTTTAGCGAGGAAAGATGTGCTTTAGCGAAGAGACTTGAGGGCAAAATGGTAATTTAGGAGGGTGCTTGGCAGTAAAGCCTGCACTAGACAACCTCTAACGCAAAGCAATACGACCAAGTCTCGCTTAAGTAAGGAAGAGTTTGCTTGAGCCAAAAAAAAATCAAAATTAGAAACACTGAAGTGAAGCTACATTTCTTGAAGTGAGCCTATAAGCCTTTTTACTTAACTTGAATGCTAATAAACTCTTGGCAAAATATAGGAGGCAATTATGTTCTTAAATCCTGTGAGCCTTAGAAGGAAGAATAAGAGTAAACCTTAAGTTATCACCCTTACTTCCCTATCTTCCATTCTTGAGTCCTATAGGAATTTTTGCCCTAGGCGTGTTGTTGCGAAAGCAATCAATTCCATAGCAAGGACCAGAGTGTTATGACATGAGGTATGGAGATTAGAATAGAAATGTAGGCTTGCTTGTCATTTGACAAAATATAAAAAGATTTCAAAAATGTTTGTGAATAATGGTGAAGGATCGAAATTTAGGCTTAATATGAGTAGATTTCCAAATTGCTTGTGAATAAAGGTGATGGCTAAGAGAGAGGTGGAAAGTTGTAGGAAGGTAAGTACGAGATTATGATTATGAAAGTTTAAATCAAATTATTAAGCTTAAGTGGCATAGGTTAAGAGGTGAAGCTAAGAAACAAAACAATTAAGTGGTTAATGGTTGAGCAAAAGCGTGGGTACTTTTATTGTAATAGGATAAAATAGAGGTGACAAAGTCGTTAAATGGAAGATTGTGATGTGATCATGGATTTGGTTGAGGATTTAAACCTTTAAATGGCTCAGATGATGGTTTAACCACGTTATAGAAGGAGTCTAGCTTTAAGTTGATTTGATTTCTAAAAAACATATACATATTACTAATGTATATTATGGAATTTGAAATATAAGCTTTGAGCTAATTTATTACAATATTGTTAATTTCTATGCATTGTGTGACATAAATGGTAAAAAGTGATGTAAACGAGTTGTTAAAATTGAAGGCAGAGGTGGAATGAGGTTATCATGTTTTAGTGGTTATTTTAACCTCATTTTATTAGGCTACAAGGAACTGAAGGCAAGATGGTGATAGAAATGCGTTTAAGGTTTATGATTTAGATTTCAGGATTTTATTATAGAAGCTTCTGTCATGGATTTACTCGTATGTGGAAGAATACCTAATATAATGGTCCAACAAAGGGTATCAGACATGTTTCTGCTACCTTCTCTTGATGTTGAATGATTTTCTATTGAGGCTTTCAATGCTTGTTCCTCTTTATCCTGCTGTAAAATTTCTTGCTCATGAACTAGCAAAGAGCTCTACGACTCATCAATTGTTAGTGCATTAATATCTTTGGATTCTTCAATAGAGCACACAATAAAATTAAATTTTGGCATCATTGATAGAAGAATGTTCTCTATGATGGAGACATCCTCTATTTTCTCTCCATGGATCCTCATCTTGTTTGCAATTGTCATTGTTGTGACAAAAAAATTTACAACTGATTCACCTAACTTCACACTTAAAGTCTTAAATTCAGTACGAAGTCCTTTGCTTTGGCATTCCCTTGGTACCTTTTCTTCATGGAATCCCAAATTTGTTTAGAGGTATGTTTGTAAAGAATTGTCTCCGAAGTTGCTTGATTAATTACTTGAAAAAGATAATTCTTGGCTTTCAAATCTTTCAACTTCAAAGCTTTAAAATCTATGTTTGTGTTTCTATAGCTCCTGTTGCTGGTTCTTCTACTCCAGATTCAACAACATGCTAATACTTCTTGGACCTCAAGAAGTTCTCCATAAGCTGTTGGATAATTCCTAATTAATCTTTATGGAATTCCAAATTAATCTTAAGAACCATTACGTTATATTATCGAATAAGAGGAGTATAATAGGATTACCTGGATCCATTTAGTCTTGACTGAAGGTAGCAGCGGAATAGTTTGTTGGTTCTATGGTCTTCCTCAGCCAAATCACCGGATTCCTCAATAGGACTTGATATTTCTCTTTCTATAGGGCAGAGAAAACTAGGTTTATGATTTGACGTCTTGGGGACCATGACCACTGGTTGATTATATACCTATTAGGGTTCCCATTAAACCCTAACGGGCCAAATCCTGGTTTCCACTCATATAAGCCCATATTATTATTATTGATAGTCTAATAAGCTTACCAATATCAGATTACCTTAATTGAGCTCAATTAAATAGTCAATATAAATTCTATAAATAATATATCATCCCATATTAATTATTAGAAATTAAAATTTCTAACAATCTCCCACTTGGGCTTTATATTCATTTAAATATTTATATTTATAAAATTCCTTAGGCGCGCAACTGTATGCTATTTACTTTTAGACTATCTTTAAACAATCTGGTCCATCTTATAATACAAGAGGGAAACACTACAGATTTCATCGTAATTGGATTTGATTAAACCACGGTGATCACCATAATTGTATATACTCAATGACATAGATCAAATATGGATAAGTGGCATGGAAATTACATGCAATGTGATCTTAGGCATGCCTATTTCCAACTGGTCCAAACTTTATTCTTTATAGAGATCACCACAACATAAGTTTTGTATAAAATAAGCTAAGTCAAAATAATAAACATCAACTGAAACATATAGAATAAATGGGACTCCCACTTAAATTAAGATTCTGTAAGGAATTACACCCATATGAGCAATGTGCTCATGAAAAACTTTAGGCACCAAGCCCTTAGTAAGTGGATCAGCTAGCATAAATTTAGTCCCTATATGTTCTATAGAAATTTGTTTATTCTGAACTCTTTCCTTTACAACCAAAAACTTAATATCAATAAATTTTGACTTGGTTGTACTGTTGTTGTTGTTTGAATAAATAACTATTAAGTTATTATCATAATAGATCTTCAATGGTCTTTCAATGCCATCAACCACACGCAAATTAGTGATAAAATTTCGTAGCCATATACCATGGTTGGATGCCTCAAAACAAGCAATAAATTCTGCAGCCATGGTTGAAGAAGCTATAATAGTTTGTTTAACAGACTTCCAAGAGATAGCTCCTCCAGCCAACATGAAAATATATCCTGATGTGGAGCGTTTGCTGTCTTGACATCCAGCAAAATCAGAGTCAGAGTACCCAATGATCTCCAAATTGTCTGACTTCTGAAAAGTGAGCATATTTCCTTTTGTTCTCTTCAAGTAGCGCATTACACGCTTTACTGCCTTCCAATGCTGCATCCCAGGATTACTTAAGTATTTGCCCAAAACTCCCACTACAAATGCAATATCGGGACGAGTACAAACTTGAGCGTACATAAGACTTCCCACAGCTGAAGCATAGGGAATCTTTTGCATCTCATTCATTTTAAGATCATTATTAGGACACTGTTTGAGGCTAAATTTGTCTCCCTTCGCTATCGGGGTATCTCCTGGTTTACAATCTTTCATGCCGAATCTGTCTAAAACTTTATCGATGTAGCTCTCTTATGATAACCTTAAGATACCAAAAGAACGATCTCTTAGTATTTCAATACCTAATACAAAAGAGGCTTCACCAAGATCTTTCATTTCAAAATTCTTTGTTAGAAATTTCTTGGTTTCGTGCAATAAGTCTATATCGCTGCTAGCAAGCAATATATCATCGACATATAACACCAAGAATATATATTTACTCCCACTAAATTTATGATAAACACAATCATCAACTACATTCACCTCAAAACCATATAAGGTAATAGTTTGATGAAATTTGTGATACCATTGACGGGAAGCTTGTTTGAGACCATAGATGGATTTCTTTAATTTGCATACCATAGACTTTGAGTCACCAATTACAAAATTTTTCGGTTGCAACATGTAAATTGTTTCTTCTACGTCACCATTTAGGAACGCGGTTTTAACATCCATCTGATGGAGCTCTAGGTCATAATGAGCTACAAGTGCCATGATTGTCCTAAAAGAATCCTTCGAAGACACTGGAGAGAAGGTTTCTTTGTAGTCGATGCCTTCTTTTTGAGTGAAGCCTTTAGCAACTAAACGAGCCTTATATCTCTCAACATTACCCTTTGAATCCCTCTTGGTTTTAAATATCCATTTGCAACCAATGGGTTTCACACCTTTAGGTAATTTAATAAGATCCCAAACGTTATTGTCTTGCATAGACTTTATCTCATCCTTCATAGCATCAATCCACTTTTGAGAGTTAGAACTTTGCATAGCTTGATAGAAATTGAGTGGATCATTTTCTGTTAAGCCAATGCCATCCTCATGTTCTTGAAGAAACACAACATAATCATCTGGAATTGCACTTCTTCTTTCTCTAGTAGATCTCCTTAATGGCACTTCTTGAGGTTGTTAAGCTTGTTCTATAGGTTCTTGAGGGAGAACCTCATTGTTGTCTTATGCCGGGACAATGTTAGGAATAACTTTATTATTGTCCTCTATTACAGGAGTAGATACTGGAATAGTAATAGGCACGAGAACTTGGTCTTGGTTAAAAGTCAGTTCTTCCTCAAAGATAATATTCCTTATGTTCTCTTCCTTCCCAAACTCAACATCCTCAAGGAATCTCGCATTCTCTGTCTTAAAAATTGATTTAGTAGTAGGATTGTAAAATTTATAGCCCCGAGAACGTTCAGGATAACCAACAAAATAACAGCTAACAGTCCTTGATTCCAACTTGCTTTCATGCAGTCTATAAGGACACGCCTCAGCTGGATAACCCCAAATATGTAAATGTTTTAAACTTGGCTTTTTACCAGTCCATAGCTCATAAGGAGTTTTCTTAACTGCTTTACTTGGAACCCTGTTTAAGATGTACACTGCATAATGACTCTGGCAAAGAAGAATGACTTATCATACTTCTTACCATATCCTTAAGAGTCTTGTTTCTACGTTCTGCAACACCATTCATGCTTGGTTTCTGTTAACCTGGCGATCTCAACCGTTCTTTTCCACCACCGGGTTGTTAATTGGCAAGCGCACCAATCATTTGTAGTTTTCAAAATTTAGATATCGTTCCACTGGGATTGAAAGTCCAATAATAACAGTAATTTTCTATTTACTATAGTAAATGTGAAGGAAGTTATAAACAAAAGAATGATTTATATACAATTTATACAATATTCACAGGATAGCATGATTGAGTGGTTCATAAGACAAAAGAAAATAAAATCTATCTAAAAAGTCGAGTTGCAATCTAGAATAGGTAAGATACTTGAGATAAACACAGATAAACAAATTATGTTGGAAATTGGATCCCTAATCTAGAATAACAATGAGGAACTCAAGACATGCATATTTAATCATCAAAGTTTCATGTCATTGCAGCTTAAAATCATTATAACCGATCCCTCGTGTTATAAATTCTAAGAATTCACCGTAAAGTCCGATCCCTCGTGAGCTTTCTCAGTAAAAACTTGCATTAAAACCTGGCCTTATGGCAACAATGGTTAACAACCCCTATAGAATTGAGATACCAAGGGTATTTCAACTTTTTACTTTCGTCAAAACAAGTTTTAATACGGCATGAACAATCATTCTCCTGTTTGACATTCATACTAATAAAACAAGTTTTAATACACATGAAAATCATTCTCCCGTTTGACGTTCATATTAATAAAAGGTTGAAATACTAACATGGACTTGAATCATAAACATGCAGAGGTCGAATTCACAACATTATACTCAATAGATTAGTTTACCAATTCCAACATAAACAAATTAGTTACACATGGTGAATGTAAAAATAACACTTACAAAGTTTGACATTACGAAGACGATGGGAAACTTCACGATACAACGATCACAATACACCGAAACACACTCAAGTATCTAGAAAACTATTCTAGAACTACAACTCACAAAAGAAGTACTCAAAGTCGAGCACAAGAGAGAAGAGAATGGAATGCTATGGAATGGGATAGGATGAATGGTGTTGGAAGGCCCTATTTATAGGGCTGAGCAAGGGTGCTGACGCTACGCGTCACACCCCTGACTCAGCTTCCATTAAACAGCTGATAATGGCCACTACAAATTATTAAAATTAATCATGCTTGCCCACTTGGACGTGTCTCCACTGTGTTTTGGCCATTTGTGCTGAGTGGGGTGGCCTTTGGTGCTGAGTGGGATGACCATTATTGGGTCAAAGCTGAATGCTTGGCCAAGTTGGAAGTGGAGTCTACGCAGCATTGACGCTACGCGTGGATATGACGCGTAGCGTCAACATCAAAAACAACTGTTGATGCTACGCGTGGGATGAGGCTACGCGTCAGCTCCTCCAGTGTAATTTTCTCTTGATTTCTTAACTTTTTCACTGCAAAACTAGAGAAAATTGATCAAGGGCAGATTATTTCCAACAACATCCATTTATTGAATTTAAATCCTAATTTTCTAACAAATTAAACTAATTTTTATAATTTTTATGAAATTTTTATTAAAAGATTTATTGTAAATTTGAGGACTAACAGTTTCCCGGGCATAGTATACTGAGGAATGATGCTACGTTCCTGTAGGAAAAGCGCAAAAGGCCCTGGACGTTGTTCACCCGATCCATCATATCTACTGTAATATTCACCTCCACGGTCAGATTTGATAGCCTTAATTTTCTTTCCAAGTTGAAGTTCAACCTCAGCTTTGGAAGTTTTGAAAACGTCTAGGGATTGAGACTTCTTATGAATTAAAAATAGGTAGCCATACCTTGAATAGTCATGTATGAACTTAATAAAATATTGTTGTCCATTCCATGATGCCGTAGGGAATGGTCCACAAATATCTGTGTGAATTAATTGTAAAACGTCCTTAGCCCTTTCAGCACCTAATTTTTTTAGAGTTTGTTTGTTTGCCTTTAATGCATTCAATACATACCTCAAACTTTGATAAGTCTAAGGGTTCAAGAATCTCATCCGACACAAGCCTCTGAATTCTCTGTTTAGAGATATGGCCTAAACGCTTATGCCATAAAATGGTTGAGTTCTCATTTAATTTACGTTTTGTTCCTCGTGAACTAATTTGTAGTATTTCATTACGAGAGTCAATAACATCAAGCATATATAGATTATCAATCATACAACCAGAACCAACAATATTTGAATTTTGATGGAGACTAAATTTATTATTTCCAAATGAACATGAAAAACTAAATCTGTCCAAATTAGTAATAGAAATTAAATTCCGCCTAAAAGATGATACGACAAAAGTCTCAAATAAATCCAAATGAAATCCAGTTTTTAAATGTAATCCAAAAGTTCCAATAGCCTCCACCGTAACTTTGTTGCCATCCCCCACATAGATAAATCTTTCGTTATCACTTGGCGGTCGACTACAAAGGCAACCCTGCATGGATACGCTAATGTGAGTAGTAGCACCAGAATCTACCCACTAAGTATCATGAGGTACAAAAGCTAAATTAACTTCAGAACAAACAAAAGAGAGAAAATTACCTTTCTTTACACGTCAGGAGGCGTACTTGGAACACTCTTTCTTCATGTGTCCAGTCTTCTTACAAAAGAAGCAATTAGGTGTTTTCTCATTCTTTTTAACTTTCTTTTGTTGAGAAGTTCCTCCTACAACATCCTTATTGTTCTTTCTCTTTCTATTCTGAGAATTTGAGGCTAAATGAGCACTTTCAGTTTTGTCCCTTTGTTGCCTTTCCTCTTCTTGCACACAGTGAGAAATGAGTTCATTCAAGGTCCATTTATCCTTTTGAGTATTATAACTCACCTTGAACTGTCCAAAGTGTGCAGAAAGAGAAATCAAAACTAAGTGCACGAGCAAGTCATCAGACAGCTCTAACTTTAGTGCTTTCAATTTTGATGCAAGATTAGACATTTCCATAATGTACTCCCTTATGTTTCCTGTTCCTTTGTATCTCATAGAGATCAGCTTGGCAAGCAAACTGCTTGCATCAGCCTTTTCATTACTGGCAAAATATTTTTCAACAGCATCAAGGAAACCTTTGGCACTCTCAGTCTCAGAAATAGAACCTCGAAAAACTTCTGGAACGGATCGCTTCATGATCATTAGACATATTCGGTTTGAGCGTTCCCACTTTTCAACCTTATCCTCTTCCGGATTTTCCAGAGTCGGAATGGGTTTCTCAACCCGAAGTGCCAGATCAAGATTTATGCAGCCAAGAATTATCTCAACTGTTACCTTCCAAACCTTAAAGTTTGTCCCATTAAGTAGAGGGATACAATTAATTTGAGCAGAAAAGTTAACAGCACTAGCAACAGCAACTGAAAAAAATATAGTATATATAATTAAAATAAATAATAAATAAATAAAATATGTAGATAATACTCATGATAGACCCATTACAAGATACCGAGCACAACATTAATTTTTTAGTCTTTGGACCAATAAATCAATTTGTAAGTGGTGCCTTTAATGCAACGATCAAATATTGATAATTGATTATGTCAAATAATAGCCTTTCTTTGGACCGACTATTATTCACATGATTTTAACTTTATTATTATCACATATTTATCATCACAGGCACGTTATTATTTGGCCAGATTGTATCTTCCTTTGGGATGAGTACAAAATGCATAAATAATCTTATGCAATCAACTTTTGTAATTTTAATTAAATTAATTTCTATAACAGGGATTGCTTTGGCAATAAATATTATATCAATTAATCTAAAAAAAATAAAAATTACTAGTGTTGCCCTTCCTCATATTGGGTGGTTGTTCTAAATTACTAAAAGGCCACTAGAGTTCAGACTCTACCCATGATGTTGACCATAACGATAGAAAGTCTACCAGGTGTGGGCATCATGAGAAAGTCGCAATCTAGCTGAGGCTCTCACAATGTCAGACGAAGACGAATGTCCCAAATGACACCGCTACACAACCTCCCCTAAACTTAAGGTTTATTCAGACCTCTGGGTGTAGGGTCCCACTCGAAGTATGTGAAGGGACACAAATTAGTATTTGATTAGGGTCTTTTATCTGCCTAAATTATTTATTTATTTATTTATTTATTTATTCAAATAAAATAGCAACCAGATTAAAAATTACCATATATATATATATATATATATATATATATATTTCACAACGGCATGTCCAAAAAAAATTGCATCTTTAATTTAAAATTCAAAATCATAACGGCATTTATAACAAATTTAATGACAGTGCATTAATCTTTAAATTAATATATTAAATTTAAAAAATGCACCATAACAACCTGATCGAAATTTTAAATGCACGACAACAATAAATATTATTATATTAAAATACATCATAACGGCATAATAAAAAAAATGACACACCCAACCTTTTTTTTAACGCATTTAATATATATTAAATTAAAAATGATAACAACCTTGATCCAAAATCATAATATAATAATATTATTATGACCGGATAAAAATAGATAAAAGGCACGATAACTAATAAAATAATGATATGCAACGCGCAAATGAATTTTACTTTTATAATGAAATCAGAGAGTTATGTAATTGAATATATGTCAAAGCAATTACAAGGAATTGAATTCGGCACCTTGGTCAAATCAAAATGGATATTACTTTATGAAAAATTCATCATAACTTTAAGTATGATATTAAATACGAAAGGGAATGCGAATAGCGTGCAAATTCATCATATGATATCACGTCAAATCAAAATGAAAAGTAACTAGTGTGAATTTCCAGATGACGTAACATATTAATTATATTAAAAGAAAAACCCTTAAATTAATGAAATAAAATCCAAATTGTTCTTTAAAGGATAAATCAATTAACTTTAAAATCCAATAATCTAACAGTAAGGAGGCTCTGATACCACTTGTTGAAAAATTCCCAATTAATCTTTATGGAATTCCAAATTAATCTTAAGAATCATTACGTTAGATTATCGAATAAGAGGAGTATAACAGGATTAACTGGATCCATTTAGTCTTGACTGAAGGTAGCAGCGGAATAGTTTGTTGGTTCTATGGTCTTCCTCAGCCAAATCACCGGATTCCTCAATAGGACTTGATATTTCTCTTTCTATGGGGCAGAGAAAACTAGGTTTATGATTTGACGTCTTAGGAACCATGACCACTGGTTGATTATATACCTATTAGGGTTCCCATTAAACCCTAACGGGCCAAATCCTGGTTTCCACTCATATAAGCCTATATTATTATTATTGATAGTCTAATGAGCTTACCAATATCAGATCACCTTAATTGAGCTCAATTAAATAGTCAATATAAATTCTATAAATAATATATCAGCCCATATTAATTATTAGAAATTAAAATTTCTAACACAAGCATGCTCCAATGGCCATAATGACCATCAAAGCATGAAATTGCGGGTTGTACGAAACTATTATCAGAAAAGGCCATTTGTCTTTGGGCTGCTGCCTTCTTATTTTTCTGTCAACCAACAGGTTTGATACTATTGTTGATTGCAAAGGAGAAGAATAAAGACGATTTTTTTATTCAATACTAACGTGGTCCTTTTATAGGTAATACATGAGCCGAATTATGGAATCTAAAAAACAGGAGAAACTAATTACAAAAATATCTCAACTACTTTCTAATGACTAGGAGCAATCAAACCATAACAAAAAACAAACAATGAATATGGAAACTAGTCAAACTTTAACATTACAATGGTAAGGTGGATAGTTTGTTTTGGCACAACATGAAAGACAACACTTGAATTTTCTAGATTGTTTAATGGAAAACATGAATGAAAGAGAAATGAGGAGTGTGGCTTGGTTTGCTATGGATTGAACAATTTGGAAAAAAAAGAAATAAGTGTATATTTTAAAGGAAGGTATTGGATTTAAATCAAACTTTTGAATTGACACAGGTGAAAGCATGGTCGTAGTTAAAAGAAAAAAAATAAAGATTTTAATTTTCCATTAGTTTGTTGGTTGAACAATAATGGGTGCTCAAATTACATGGTATTCATGTTATTGTTTTGATCTCAGTTGTATAGATTCATGCATTTTTAATTAGTTTAATAATACATTTTCTTTGTTTTAGATAAGTTTTAGTTCTTACTTGCTTTGTGTGTTTTTGCATGTATACGAGGGATCGAAATGCACAAATCATGACAGGGAAAAAAAAGAATGACAAATACGACTTAATAGTCAATTGAGGCGAGAAATAAAAAGTTATGGATGTGCCATACTCATGGGATGGTCCCAAAAAATGCATTTAAAGTTAGAGAGATCCAAAAGCACATTGATGCTTGTGGATTATAACTAGATGTGCACTCTTCATAATCTTGTAAAGGGTTACCCCAAATTAATAATCTCTTTATATAAGCAAAACAGAATATGGTTTTAGGGATATTTGGAGGGAATAATTGTGGGAATCTAAGGTTTTTGCTAGGAGTTTGGAGCAATGATATGAGAAAACACCAGGAGGTGGAGGATGATATCAATGAGGCCATTTTCAATCATCATAAAACTTTAATTTTTTTTACTTTATCATATGCAACCAAATATATACTTGGTAGGGGATTAGATGTAGTGTTTTGAATATTTGTTCCCATAGTATATATGTTTAATTTCAAGCACTCTTCCGTTTTTTTCTTAACTTTCTAATGCTCCATTAATAATTGGATGTTCTTTCAGTAGCTTGCAATTGGTAAATTCAGAGTTATTCATGTTTGGGAAACATCTTTCTATTACTATGTTTGTAGTTAATACACTTGCAACAATTACATCATGTTTTTGGGGGTCCTGATAATGGACTGATGTCTTGTTGACCTTAGCTAGCTAATAAACCTACCATTTGAGTGTTGTAATATCATATTACTTATTATATTTTTTATATATATTTCATTTATTTTTATCTAATATATACACACCTACAAATTTTTGTCAACAGAAAGTACCCTTTCTTTTATGGATAAGATTTTTATCAATATGTTCTCTCTATATATATTATACACAAAAACAAGTTTATAATAATGCTTTAAATTTGATTAGATAAAAAGGATATTGATAAATGACATAATCATATTCATAACACATAAGCATCAGCACATGTTTTATTAGTAACAATTTATTTTATAAAATATTTATATATATATTTTTAAAAAAATATGTTGAGAGGAGGAGATGATACACCACTTTTACCCACCTTGAATTGAGTCCTCCTAAACTGTACAAAAAGAATTTGGGATGATCTTTAGTGATGAGAAAGTTTCGGTTGAAGATTAGAAAGAGTGGTGTGTTTGAATGGTTCACTATATATTAAGAAAAACAAGGTATTGCATTAAAGAGAAAGGTTGGAATTTTTCATAGCAATACAAAGTTAGTTAAAATAGTATTTTAAATCTTATGATTAAACAAAATTTTAATTATTTCAAACATTTTATATAATATAAAAAATTAATATTAATTTTTAAATTTACATTTTTATAATTCTATTTCCTCAACCATTTTAAGTTCTTCTCAAATTTTAATGCATGACACAGGTTTTTTCTTCTTTTTCCTTTTAATCAATGCACCTGTTTGGGTATCGTTGTACCTTTTGGGATTTAAACTGTGATAATCTATTATAGTGTACTATATCATCATGCTAGCATTTTCAACTCTATTAAAGATTATTTTATAGAGGTTCCACCAAGGTTTTAAAACATTCCTAAGGAAAATCCATCTAAACAAGTGAAACCAAGTAGGTTTCACATTAGATTAAAGAATAGATAAATGATTTAACTATAAAAAGTATTGTTTTATATATATATATATTTTCTTGAGGAGAAAAACGTTTCAAAATTAACAAATGTGAGAGATTAATGTTTTCTTCTCTTTATATTGTTTCATTCAGCAGAAGAAAATAAATAACACGTTTTAAAAATATTTAATATTCTCTTAATAGCTGTAAATTTATTATTATATTAATAAAAAAATCATAAAGAGGGTTGATTGATTGATTGATTTTGATGGCACATCCCAGCTGTGTAGATTGACAACAGTTCAGAGTTGAAATTCCACATACGGAATTGATCACGTTGACGTAAAGATCCTTCCAACGATCCTAGCCGTTGATTTCTGATGGGGTAATTTCGAGGTTCTTTGGATTTTATTTTGTTGTCAACTTGGGATGGGAAGTCTCGTACACATTTTCTAGCTTTTGCTGTAATTAATTATTTGTTCAATTTAATTTTCTCATGTTAATTAATCTCTTGCTAAAATCCTAATAATACTTTTTCATGTGTGTTTGACTTGGCTTTTTCATTTATTTTTAAATTTCCTTTGACAAGAAAGGTATTCCCTACGACTTTAACCGAAATGTCTACTCACCCAATTCGTAGGGCATTTTTTAGTTTTTCACCTCTTTTAGGACAAACAGATGTGATACAATATTCCTCATAATAATTATTTTTTTCTACCAAACGATTCCTTTCTCATAACAATTTTTTCTTATTTAAATATTCAAATCTGTGTAATACTATTCTAATTTTACATGCATAAGTCTTAAAAATATATTCTCAACTTAAAAGTGATAATAGTTTTACTATTGCATTATACAAATTTTCCTTGCTCAAGTTCTTTTGAAAATAAAAAACCAGTAATCATCTGCTATAGTTTGAAAAGCTTGCCTATGTTTCACATGACTTTGGTTTATTCGTTGACCAAGTAAACAGTTTTATATATATATATATATATATATATATATATATATTATGATAAAAGTTTTGTTAAGTGAGTAAAAATAATAAATTTAAATCTCAGATCTTATCATGAATAATTGAGATTAGAATATATTTGTTATGTAAGTTTTTTAAGAAATCTTATAACTTTTAAAATGATCATGTACTTTAAAAAAAAATTTAATCATAACTTACGGTTATACGATCTAGACTTGTTGTTCTATCACCGAGGATTAAAAGAATCTTTCTCATTGGTGTATATGTATATAGAGAGGGTTAAGAATGGATAGGGATTATTACACATTAGACACTGTAGATTACGACATAAAATTAATACTTTTGATCATTTTTAATAAATTAACTTCAAATAACGTTCTAAATTCTAAGAAAGTTATATCCTATATGGGATGTTCAACAAAACGCATTATCGATCTCTCATGCGACAAAAACATCATTTGAGACGTCAATGAGGAGAAAATTTTGAAATTTAAATGAATGAAAAAATGAGTGGAAAAAGGAAAAATCCAACATATAATAATAATTTAGAAAGAAATATTGTTTGTAGGAGTTGCCATGCACGTCCAAATGGCAGCAGAGAGAGCATATAACTTGGCACACAGGTAACCTAAGTTATATTAGATTAGATTAGAATAGAGAGGGACCATACGGAAAGGGTAATATCGTCTTTCAAATATTATAAGGGCAAATCTGTCACATTAATGATTTCGCATTTACACGTCAATATTTTTAAAATTTGACCCGTGAAGATATTAATTTAAATAAACCGTAATCAAAACATTACCGAATAAGCATCAGTAAAGAATTAACCTGAACCAATTATCTAACCATTCATGGCTTAGGGTATGTTTGGTTTGACCAACCCCAAAAATAAATCCTACGGTCAAACGAAGTTTTGACTGTCTCAAACGGTGTGAAAGATCAATATCAACCCTTAAATTTCTCCATTTCCCTTAACCAGCCAGATCAACTGAATCCATTCCATATAAATACTAATAATTAATAAAAAAAGAAAAGTAGTATTTAATTTCATGGTCTACACAGTGATCATCATGACGACGTTGGCGTATGTAGCAGTGGTCATACTCTAAGGTAGAGAGAGAAATGAGAATTGAAAAAAAGTAGAGAGAGAGGGAGGGAGGGAGAGGTCAAAGCGAAGCAGTTGAGTGTAATTGTAACACCGTGGATAGATAGATAGTACCCATTATATTGGCAATGCCATCCATAGGTGTAATCATTTCGTGGAACACAATATCAGAACCATCCATCCTCGTGATTATTTTTCTCTCAGAAAATGCTTTTCCTCATTTCCATTTTCTTTTTTATTTGTTATTCTTCATTTCTCGTTGGCAACTCATAGATAGAAAGAAAGGTACAGCAACCACCATCAGGTATTATCAGTGTGACTCCTAAGGAATTTGCAGAGAGCCCCTACTCTTACCTTCGTCTTTTCCTTTTCTCTCGTGATATTCCTCTCTCATTCTCTGGATTCTCCCTTCTCTCTCCTTTCTCTTTGCGTGGGGAGCAAAAAGCCTCAACTTTTCTCTTCTCTCTTCTGTGTGTATATATATATAATAGATAACAGACAAGAAAGAGGGTGTGAACGGGTACCCATTTGGTGTTTGGGAAGAAACTCAAGAAAAGTGAAGTTTTTTTTTGGTTTTACAAAGGTTTGGGTTAAGAAGAGAAAATGGGTAGTTGTGGAAGAGAAGGAGCTGTGAGACAGTATATAAGATCCAAGGTTCCTCGTTTAAGATGGACACCTGAACTGCACCGTTGCTTTGTTCATGCCATTGAAAGTCTTGGAGGTCATCATAGTAAGTCACTATAGTCATACTATTCGTTTTTTTCTTTATTTCTAGTTCCTTTTTAGTATGATGAAATTCGTGTAAATTGTATAATATATATATATTTTTTATCAGAGGCTACTCCTAAGCTTGTTCTTCAGTTGATGGATGTTAAAGGACTCACAATTTCACACGTCAAGAGCCATCTTCAGGTTTATTTTTTATTCTCTTTCTATTTATGAACATTTTCATGATGCATGGTCAAGTTTAATTCATATTTATTTATTAAGTTTCTGTGTTTATCCAAACCAGATGTACAGAAGCATGAGGGGTGACTTGGGCAGACAAGGTACTGAATGAACCTTCTTTTTAGTCCCCGATGATGATGATGATGATCATACTTTCTTCAATGCTCACTCCTGCTTATAGTAATCCCTATTTGTCTGCTATCCATGTCATACGTGGAAACGTTAGAGGATTATTCTTTGTGCATTCAATGCTCGCTATTGTATTTTCTTCTCTTGGTACTTGTTTGAAATTCAAAACCAAAGCCCATGAGCTCGTTTTTATACACAAGAATGGGAAATCCGTCTCTGCTTTGCACATTTATTAGTCATTTCCATGCCAAAATAGTGTAGCAAGAACATGAAGCCGATGTCCTTTTAAATCTTCCTCTATTGGTATTTTGAAGAAACCCACAACATTTTTTTGGTTGGTACAAGTAATAATGCATTAAATTTCTTTCATATTTTTAAGAAACAATTCCCATTTTTCACTATGTGTTGGCAGGTAGGACAGGGTCTCAGCATAGAAATCAATCTTTTGAGGAGCATGATGATGGGTGTGTTGATGAAGTGAATGATGTTGGGGTTGAGTACTCTTGTTCAAAACCCATGAGGAGAGAATCTGATTCCTTCTTCGGCCACAGTAATTTCCCCCTAAAGAGGTCAGTATAGTGTAGCTTTATGTGATATTTTTCCTACCCCATGAAATAATTTCAGACTTTTCAAACGTCAAAAGAAAAGGTGGTGTGTGTGAGAAGTAAAAAAGGATTGGCATTTGGGCTGGGTTGATCTTTTGCTTTTGTGAGCTTACTTTAACTTTTTTATGCTTCTTTTGAAAATCCTTTTCGTTTGGATTCTCTCATCTCAGAGCAAGAATCGAGACGAGGAGTTGCATCTCTACAGAGAGCCAAAGATTATGTGATGCAGTCCCAAATCCGTACTGTCTTTATGATTATCTGCAGCAGCAGCACCACCCCATGGCTGAGCAGCACAAGGGAATAAAGGAGTTCTCTTCTGAAGCTTCAACTACATGGCAGACACAATCCCATTTCTCTCTGCCACCACATTTTCCCAATCTCACTTCATTCAGATCTCCTACCCAACAATCTCATTTCCTCCAGGTCTATAACCATCTTCCTTTCTATCTGAGTTTAGAATGTTAAAATAATCAAGAATTTTATTTAATTCACTCTAATTTTTTTAATAGATTAAAGTTAATCATTTAAAAGAGAGTCAAACTCATAACATTAATCCTTGAATATTACACCACTTTATCTCTACTCTTGTTGATTTTAATCTAATGATAAATTTTAATAGAAAATATAAGGCTTAATCACTTTTAAATGTTTGATATGATAATTATAATTGTAGTTATTCTCATTCTCAAGAAAAAGAATTCCTAATTTAAGTAGCTTAAATTTATCTGTAGAATCCGGGGTTAACAGAGTCGTGATAAATAATATACCCGTGCGTTTTAATTTAATAAAAAGTTATTGTTTTTAAAGACTTAAAAACTCATTTTAATGTATAGATTAAAAAAACATTTCTTTATGCTACACTGTACTAGTTTTTTCTGCTATTTTTTGTCTTGTTTGGTGGAGTGTTATGTTGGCTATGGGTTTTATTTCGCTGAGAAGGGTAATAAGTTGCCAATATACAACTTTTGTTCAGTGAGATCTTACGTTTGGCCTGTCAAATAAGCACAGTTTTTAGGATCACGTTCGGTGTGTTAAATGGGAAACCGTTGGTTAATTTTATCTGCTTTCTCTTTTGATTTTTGGGAGAAAAGAAAAGTTTAAAGTAGTATTAATTAACTTTAGGTTCGAAGCTTCAGACTAGAACTATAGAAACTCTTTTTGTAGTGGTTGTAGTAGTACTTGTTTAATTAATTGTTGCCTTGAAATTACTTCTTCGCAGCTTCTTTTGGAAAAGCTAGGACTCCTTGGTTCTACCGTTGTTGTAAAGTTGTGTTAATTTGCACTTTGCAGCTGTATTTTAATTTAGTTTCTTGCGTTATTCACACCAAGTTGGTTTTTTGAAAAACCCGCTTGTGTGCAGAAGAAACAATGAAGTGTGGCTAAAACAAGAAAACGTGAAGTTGTGAAACATTTCTGCATCATGAAAGGTTTAGTTTTTTGGTTGAGGTTTTTTAATTTGAGTTACTCGAGTTATTGTTTAATTTAATGAATCAAAGGTTGTCTCGTAATTTTATTTTCACAACTTCGTTTTTATAACTGGTTTTCGATTTTGTAACATTTAATCAACCTATGGGGTGGTTAGATTGTTCTGGTCCCCCTTTGTACGACTGGATTGAGCATTTTAGTGGGAATTTAGGGGGCTTGTGATTGTCCAAAATTTATCATGGGCATTGTGGCCGAAAGGGTCATCATTCCTTCTAATTTATACACACTCCCTTTATTTATGAAATTTTCACACTCAGTGGTCCTCACTAATTATTGAAATTCTGACTTTTTAAATGGAAATTTGTCCATGCCCTTTATTGCATTTATACGGATACTTCTTTACAAGTTACAGGTCCTACATCTTCTAGTAGGGGCTTAACCCCAAGTTCTTCTCTTCCTTCCACCATAAAATCCTAAACTTCAAATCCATAACTTGAAAGGATAACCTCTAATGTGAGGTTCCTACATACTAACCCACAAATGTCATTTTAAAACATAATTTAATTTATTTTGTTTGATGTGCTCTATTCAGGTTCCACTTAGATAACCTTATAAATGCTTACAATCCAAGGGACTTTATTGGTGTGTGTGAGGCATAGGAACATTGTTTTGAAAAGAGCTAGTTTCTTTTCTTTCTTCATTTTCTCCCTTTTTAGTATATTTTGAGTCTATTTATTAGGACTAGTCACCAAATGTGGGACACTGTTGTTGTATATAATGTGAGTTCTGTTCTATACCCTTTCCACAAGTGAGAATTGTTTGTCACAATTTCTTATGTGTCGTCTCCCTATTGACAGGTTCCTAAATTAAATGAAGGGAAGACCAATTCACAGCCAATTAATAATGTACTTGTGAACACTGAGACAGCTCATGCAGAAGTTGAAGGTGTAATAGGAGGGTATAATGAATTGTCATTGTCCCTCACATTGCCAAATCCTTCCCCTCAGAGAAGTAATGCTTCTTCTTCTTCAACCAGTGAGATCAGTGAGGCAATCTCATTTAGCAACTATAAGGACTGCTCTAGTTCATCCACTGTCAAAGAAAGAATTAATTTGGACCTATCTTTAGCCCTATATGGCAATTGATTTTATGTTCCTTTGTAAAATCACTCTACTTTAGGCATAATCCACTGTAGTTCTTTCCTCATTTTCTTCACTAACAATTTTGGTAATTTTATTTTATTCCTACTTGGTACCTAATTTTCAATTGGCATGTCCATTAATTTTTAATATATTTCTGAGTACTGTGTGCCCTTTAATATGCTGCAACAAAAGCAGTAAAGCACTGTCTATTTGGGAAGCCAATTACTGTATATGTGCTTTTGAAAGTAATACATTCTATAGTCACTTATTGATATAAAATGAAAAGTAAATGAAAAGTAAATATAGGGTCGGTTAAATTGAGGTTTGATATTAAAGAAAAAAATTACTGTCAATTGAATTTTTCCTGTTTTGAATAATATAAATGATTAATATTAATTTTTAGATATTTTTATTTTTACAACTATAATTTTCTAATCACATTAAACAGACAACTTGTATACCCTCGTTTTTAGTTTTTACACATCTACTTGATTTATATTTGTATCACGTCTTAATATAAACAACGTTTTTTCTTACTTTTTGTACACCCTAATGCAGGTGTCTAAACAACACTTTTCAAAATTAAAACTGAACTTTTAAAGTAAAATCAACTGTGGTGTTCGTTAGCATTCCTGTTTATTAACTATTAGTGTGTTCAGATGTTAATATTCATACAGTAAAATCTTGAGCAGAAAAAAGTACAATCAAATCATGGTTTCAGATTAAACTAAACAAATATAATTTTTTTTATTCCAAATTATATTTTAAGACCGGCTAAGATGTTATCATATCCACGATTCCGCATATACTATTAAAGAAACCAATGTGTCTCCAATGCCAATGGTGGATAAAGAATAATGAATGCTTGAAGCCATGAGAAACAATAACTATGTTAATCTATTCATTTAAGATTCACGAATACAATAGCTTTGGCTTATATAATCATACATGTTAAGATTAAAAATAATCTGATCACTTAAAATTATCATATGTATTTTTATGATAATCTTGAGCACTCACATAAAATATTATGGTTCTAATAAATGCATTCTTGAATATATATATATATATATATATATATATATATATATATATATATATATATATATATATATATATATATATACTTTGTCTATAACTGAATCTCGACTTCTTATTTATATACAAAAATTACATTGTTGACTATAAAATTACATTTACTATTAAAGATAAGATATAAGATTACATTGTCCCTTTTTACTAATGAGAGATACTCGTTATCTTCAACCGACGATATGAGTTGTCTTATCTTGTAGTCTCGTAAGGAATTTTGCTTTATTTTTGATAAAGCCGTCTTTTGAATTTAGTCGGGTTCTGTCGACATCTTTAATCAAACATGTAAAAACATATGTCTTTGTTCGACTGTTCAAAATCTTAACTCTAAATTACTCAAATCCTTCAGAGAGGAGGAGAATTCTTTAGAAAAGAGTTTTTATTTTGTCTAATTTTTTGTCATTCTTCTTTGAAAGGCACAGCCGCTAATTTGGTCATTATTTGTTGTTTTTCTGCTAAAAATAATGAGGTTTTATGAGAGATTATCACAGGATTTAAATGAATGGGTTCTAGAACTTGTTGTTTTACCTGCTAATCTACCATGGCTTTTGAAATTAGGTCATTGCTGAATATATATTCAAGAATGCATTTATTTAGAAAAGAGAAAAAGAGTCATATAGTTGTGACCTTTGCAACCGAAAAAGAAAACATATATCCAAGAATTGAAATTCAGCCCTTTGACTAATGAGCATTGTGTCTGTCAAAAGTGGCATCAGATTTACACTTTACTCTATAAACTCATCTGCATATATGTGCAAGAGTGTGCTTGTTTGGAGGTAAAAGAATGAACTACGTGGTCTTATTCGCCTCTAAAACAGTTACTTCTTCCTTCATCGCATCTCTCATCATTCAAAGGCAACAAACAGAAGTATATACCATATTAAAGGAAAGAATTGTAAAAGAGATTTTAGCCTAATTATGGATCTTTGCCTCTCAACCAACCTACTTGTTCTTTTTAATATTGCAACAATGTCATTTGAAAAAAATGAGAACCTCTCTATGGTGAAAACTGATTAACTTGCCATGACTTAAGTAATCTTATATCCTAGTTAATCATAGTATTTAGTGGTTAGTCTCATCCATTTAGTGTGTTGATAGTTAGGATGAAAAATTAATTTTATGGGTAAGATATCATTTCATGGAGATAAAAAAATAGTGTTATGTGCTTAATTAAATGAATATAAACGTGGTCCATCTCTTGTGAATTGCATTATTTGATTGGGCATAGAGTAAAAGTTGTTGGCATTTTGACCATTATGCGTAGAGGTTTGAACAATAACAAAAAAAGATTCGTTGTTTTAATAGAGTTTTAATTGTCTTAAACGACAAAAATATCAATATTAACTATTAGATATTTTTATATTTTTATAATCTCGTTTTTAACTGGATACTAAACAGACTCTTTATTTTATAGAATAACATGCTTAACTTCATAAATGAAAAGAAAAAGCTATTTCACCATAAAAAAAAAAAAGAAATAAAGAAGAAGCTATTTGCTTTAGAAACTGACAAATTGCTATAGGTTGTTCCCAATCTAACGTTTATACCGTATTTCATTGGACTTTCCCATATGTTGATGATACACTACTTCGTAGGTTCTTTCCACTTTTTTATTTAATGACGCTCTAATACCATAAATATATAATTTCTACGAATTTTTAATTTTTACTTTATTAATTATTCATCTTTTCTTTTACTAGCTTTATTAACATTTTAACTCTTTAAACTTCAAACTTTTATAATTTTATAAATTTAAATAATAGATATAAAATATTAAATTTAATAAATATAAAGATAAATTCATATTTTATCACACACATTAATCCTAAATATAGAAAAAAGTATTGTCTTCAATTTAAAATTTAAAAACATTATCATATTCTAAATTTGTAAAATAAGTACAATTAAAATTCATTAGTTCTGGGCTTTAGCCCTCCAAATTATACTTAAAGTTCATTAATTCTTAATAATCATTAAATATATTAACCTATTTTACAATTTAATTTCTTTAATAATTGTTCTTAATATTTCTTAATCAACAGAATAGTCAAGTATTATTAATTTTCTTAAGTTTTTCAATGAAAAATATATTACAATAGTAGGAAAAAGTATAGTTGAAAAGATAACGACAAATATTATTTTAAAAATTATTTAATAATATTGAAATCACATTTTTAGAAAGAAATAAGGTACAATACAAAAAATATTCTCATTGTTAAGATTAAGGTCTTTTTTTATTACATAAAAATATATCAATGAGATAAAACCTTTAAATTATAAAATCTCAACTAGCTACCATCCTTAAATTTTAACTTGTGTCGACTTTAATTACTACCAATTAAAAGCTATACTTAGGTGTGGACACACATAAAGGAAAAATCTCTTACTTTTATGCTAGTTTTACTGAAAAAAAATTCTCATGTAAATAAGTAATTACTAAAGTTGTGTTTACAAATATACATTATATATATATAGCCTTATAAGTCGAAGTGGATAATTTTCTTTACGAAATAAGTATGAGAATCTATCCCCACTCTAATAAAACCCTGGTTTTAAAAATATTTTATGTTATATACTACTTAAATTTTAATTAAAAAATTATCACTTTATTTTCTATTTTTTAAAAAAATAAAGAAATAATGAAAAATATTTCATAGTGTTAATTTCTGAAAAACATCTAACTAAACCAAACTAAAAATATTTTGGCGGGTTTGAGGGGCCAGTTTGTCAGACCTGACCTATTTTACCAACCCTAAATGTCAATGGACCCCTGGTTTTAAAAAATATTTTGTTATATATTACTTTAATTTTAATTAAAAAATTACAATTTAATTTTCTATTTTTAAAAGAATTGAGTAAGAAATAAGAAATAATATTATGTTAATAAAAAATATTATTTCATACCATAAATTTTATTAAAAGATATTCTTCATTCATTGAAGTTATAGTGTGCTATTTAATTAATAATTATTTTTCTATAATTTAATTTCCACTAAATTAAGTCGCTCGGAAAACCAGGAGAGATAACCTAGTGCTTTTCTTAACTGTTCCCTGCAAAACAGTGAATATAGCTCCTTCCATTTGTCAGCGGCTTGTATTGGAACCGCTAAGGTAAATCCTAAGCGATTCCCATGATATGCGGAAAAGGTTTCTTCCTTACCAGCGGTTTGGTATACAAACTGCTAGCATAAGTCTCTGGCTTTTCTTAACGGTATCAGGGAAACCGCTAAGATAGGTCGAATACATTTGTCAGCGGGTTGATGTTGAACCGCTAAGAGAAATCTTAAGCGATCCCCGTAAAACCAGGGAAAGATTTTTTTCCTTACATTTGACAGCGGTTCTATATCCAAACCGCTAACATAAGCCTCTCTTCTTTTCTAAACAGTATCCCGGAAGATAAACATTTCTCAGCGGTCGTTAATTTGAACCGCTAATATTTCTCCATTCCCTTTATGCTAGTTTTGCTATAGAAAATCTCATTTAAATAAGTTTTTACTTTTAAGTTGTGTTTACAAATATACAAATGTAATGTTTTAAGTCAAAGTGCGTTATTTTCTTTAAGAAATAAGTATGAGAATCTATCCCCACTCTAATGGAATCCTGGTTTTAAAAAATATTTTATGTTATATATTACTTTAATTTTAATTAAAAATTGTCAAGTCTGACGTATTCGTCAACCCTAAATGTTATAGACCTCTGGTTTTAAAAAATATATTATGTTGTATATGACTTTAATTTTAATTAAAAAATTACCATTTTATTTTCTTTTAAAAAAAAATGAGTAAGAAATAATGAAAAATATTTTGTCGTGGTGCTAACTGCTTAAAAATATCTAGCTGTTTTTTTTTTAGCTGGTTTAACCTGCAGTAAATAACAACCAAACAAAAACTGGATAGCTCATCATAGGATCACCATTCAGCCTTTTTTTCAGCATTGAAATTTGATCTTCTCATCCAATCATTGAAACCTCAAATAATAAAAATAAAACATCCAAAATAGCAGTTATCATATTCATCAAAAATCAATTATGAAAACAAATACTTTCGTAGGACTGAAGACTTATCATGACCCAATCGTAAAGAGGAAAACTACTTATATTACATCTCAATATCTTTTATGTGCAGTTATTGTATCTAATGTTGTTTCTTGAATCTTTATGTAAGGGTCACATGTTTATTTATCATAGGAAGACTTTGAAGTTCACCCTTTGTCTTTTCTTTCAATATTTGTTCTTTCTTTTATGGATGATGAAGATGGATTTAAGCAAAGATTAGGAAAGTCTATACAAATGAAAGTGGATAAAATTAAGATTTAAGAAAAAAGTTGAGTGAGAAAACATTAGAAAATCTTTCTCATGTATGAAGAGGTAACAACTCAATCACACTTCTGGGGAAATTTCTTTTAACACCATCATTCTTAACACGATTTTTTACAATTTTCTCAGGTTAGTGTGATTAATGCTAAATTGCTGTCTTACTGTGGGTACTCCTTTGGTACTGATACCCACGAAATTATGTAATTTTTATGTCTTGCACTTAGAAGGAAGAAGGCAATGACATTAACCTTCTGCTTGTTTTGAGGGAGAAGGAAGAAGGGAAACTGGGAGGGAGAGAATAAGATGGAAAATAAAATTTTCCCTTATTTATTTATAAGGGGGAAAAGGGAAAAATAGAAACATGAAGTGAGATCCATTGAAAATTAATTATCCCATGAAAGGAAATGATAAGATTTTTTTAATAAATGTTATTAAAAATTATATAGAATATTAAAATATTCTTTATATGATAAAATGACTTAAGTTTTTCGTCTATAAAAAGTTTAACAAATTTTGGAAATAGTCCCTAAGAAAATTTTTGTTTAATTTTAACTCTGAAAAATCTTAAGGAGATTAAAATTAATCTTTGTCGTTAATCTTCTTTACCGTGCAATGACATCACAAACATAAATGTCACATTATCACTGCTATCAGGAGAAACAATAGATGTAACCTTACCCACAAGTCCTCCCCCAAAACCCATCTACCTCCTAATCTCCATCTTTGGCACGGACCATTAACACCACTATGAACAGGAAAAAAAACACCATTGCGAACACACCAGGAACAAAACCACACCACCGAGGCAATTCTTCCTTAAAAAACCCTATTTCTAATAGCTAAGGTGCGAGGGAAGGTTGGGGAAGAAAAAGAGAGAGAGAAAAAAAAAGAAAAAAATTAAAATGTGACACTAATGATGTGACATTTTTATTTACTTCATCATCATTTAACAAAGGATAAAACACCCTAAATTTTTTAGACTAAAACCGAACAAAAGTTTATATAGGGACTATTTTTAAAATTGTTAAACCTTTAAGGAAAATAAAACTTAATTAAGCCTATTAAAATTTATTTGAATAAAAGATTATTTTTTATACATAAAATTTAATTTGTTTTTATGTAATTAATTTATTTCCATCCATATATATATATATATATATATATATATATATATATATATATATATTCTCTTTCTATTTCTCTCCATCAAAACAACATTTTGTTTCTATCATATTTCTTTCCTTTCTTTTTTTTCATCCCATTTTATCTCTAGATCCAAATGAAGCCTTAGAATCAACAACTCAACATTTCTATATAAGTGTTAAAAGGAAAAAAAATCTCCCCAATTTAATGGCCTTTTTAAAATGTGTAACCTTTTAATTTTGATGAGTAAAAAATAACACATCTCACTTTGTCAACAAAATAGCTTTTGAATGAAAGAAAAAGCTACCTCAAACTAAGTTAAAAAAAGTTTCAACAACAATAATTATATTGAATTATAAATGAGCATTTCAAAATCGACCATTAAAATGGAACATATCAATTATGCATGCAGTATAAAATTCGAATTAATCCACAATATTTCATTTTTTCAGAAAAATAAAGGAGAGCCGTTCTATAAAACATCAGAAACCAGAGAACAAATGAAGGCATAAAAAGCCAACAAAGTTCAACTTGTATGAAGCGTGTTCTAGTTGATTTCACAGAACATATTTAATAAAATAATAGCCATATTACAAACGGGTGGAATGGAGCAAAAGTGGGTATAGCTCCTACTTGTTAGAAAGGGGAATGGTAGGTTCTTACTTGTTACTAGCTGGTTTAGGAGGAAGGATTGCCCCCTGGTTCTTTCGATTTCCATTTGCAGGGTCATTCGAAATCCAGCAGATATCTTCAGGATAAGCATGAGCAACCTGGCAACGTAAGATTGTCCATGCATGCTTAGGTGAAAACAGTAGCACCAGTCCTGCTCATCAAGCTACAGAGCCTTCCTTAGAATTGGACGTCAGGGCCTTGACACAGAGTCGAGGCTTTGTACTAACAAGGTTACTCGGGAGGACAGAAACAGCAACAACAATTGATCCATTAGATACTCCAGATAGGGGCAGCAACTCAACAAGAACAGAGAGCTGCAACACCAGTGTCATTGCTCAGAGTATGCATGGATGTGAATACTGACAGCTATAATTTGTTTAAGGTAGTACAAACATCCTTACCTCAGGAGACTTGAGATCCACTACTGAATCTTCCACTACTAGATTGACAGCCGAAGCCACTACACCAAAGCACTTATTGCGGTCCAGCAAACTACATGCATTAGAACCATTTGAATTTCTATTCTCAGATTTTGTCTCTTCAATTCCTCTTCGGTTGAACCCAACGGCAAACTACAAGGTCAATTGTACAATTTTCTTCATGTAAGATTGCTAAGTAACAAGTACCAAACATTTGATATTTAGCTAAATAGAATTTAACTCTGCAAATCTCTAACATGAACATCAAATTAATAAAGAAATTATTCTCTGAAACTTATTTGGAACTAGATTCTTTTTATAAATCAATTCATTTACATATCATGCTAAGTTATGTTCCATGATTTGTACATCCAACCACTTTTGATGTTATTTATATTTAATATTAATTTAATTTCAAATAAACTATTTTCAATTACAAAGTTGAGAAAGTTCCAAACAATGCACAAGTCCCCGATGACAGTGCCCACAAAATCTCAGTTCTGACTACAATTTGCAACCATAAACTATTAAGAGGCTGCAGATAAATATCAGTCACCATTCTGAGAACAGCTTCTTGATACTGAGAGGGATGGGCATGTATCTCAGATGATGAAAATAGTAAATAAGAGTTTAGGATAAATTTATTAGCTTATAAAAAGTATGGCAGTTTGTATTGTATTGGACCTTTAGAGGTCGTTGAAGTTTGTCCTGTTTAGCATCCACAAATTTTTTAACAAGCATCGTCACTACTTCCTGTAGTTCTTTTTCGTTCAAACCACATGTAGCTTGGATGGGAAAAATGCGATGGCACCAACTGCAGCAGAAAATATGTCCACAATTAACATAAAACAGAAAGTTACTGAAATCAAAGTTAAGAGATTTTCCAGCATCAATAGATCAATAGATATAGAATAAAAAGAGAATAAGGTGGAATTTTCCGATCCGTATTTTTAATCAATCAAAAATTTAAGCTGCAATGTGAAATACTCAAGCTTATATACATTGTTTTCATTCAGTTTTGATTTACAGCTTGGCAGCAAAGAAATTTTCCCTAGCTGGCTGCCTCCGATTTGCATTTCCCCTATCCCTTTTCTAAATTGTGGATCTCCCTTTTGTTAGAAAGGAATTAAATCCTATCAGAACCACAATATAATGACAACAGAAATACCTAAAAGGAAGTTTGGGAAGGTTGTGTTTGGGGCGTGTCCAACGGTTACAAGTCAATGGCATTCCTCCATAAACCCAGCCTAAGCTAGCAAAAGAAGCTTCAACATTCAACATCACTCAACACACGCATAAGAAATTAATACTTTTCTTTTATCCCTCATTTTTTCACGTACTTAATATTTAAACAAAATCAGTTGAATGGCTAACCAGTTCTATTCTACAACTTTACCAACCACTTTCTATACATCACCTCATTCTTGGACCTACATCTTAGCTTGGCTTACATTGTCAAAATTTCCCTTTCTTTCCTTTGTTTACAAAGGGCACGGAATAGGTTTCTACCACCACCATTGACACACTAAACAACAAACAAAAACATTTATAACTAAATTTACTTACACTGGGGAATTTAGGCTCCGAGATTCCAAAGCTTGAATGATATTGGACACAACATTAACAGTGTCATGCAATGCATTAATGGGAAAGGTAAAGAGAAGCAACCCATTCCTTGTGAGCTTAACCAAAGAAAGACCGTTTACTCCATCTTTGTCACTCTCAGTCTCTTCTTTAGCATTGGCAGAGTCGGTTTCCTCCTCAGCAGGATGTTCGGTGCATATCTTTCTTCTCTTGGAATTAGGGTTCTTTGAAGGATTATCATCAAGGGCGTTAAAGGGAGCAATGAACTGAAAGAAAAATCACAAGTTATGCAATAGTGAAGAAACGAATTCCAACAATTTGTTAATTGATTCCTTTGAGATACGAATAGGAGAAGAAAAAGAACCTTGTGGAGGATAGAAATGGCTTCTTTGGTGGCGCTTTTCTCCCGCTCTGGAAAGAAAGAGGAAGAAAAAGGGTGAATAGAGAAAAGGGGTGAAAAATGAAAGAGGAAAGAGAGGAGAAGTAACTGATAGTGCAAGTGATGAGAAAGCCAGAAAGGGAGTCATGGAGAAGAGAAGAAGGGGCATTGTAGTCATAGCGAGGGAGCTTTATAACTGCCGAGTGCTGTTCCCATGGCGTCATCCCCTTCTCTTCTTCATGCTTCGTTTCGCCTCCTCCACCCGTCTCTTCCGCCATTCTCCTCCTCTCTCTCCACCCCACAAAACCTTTTTTTCTGGGTTCACTCACACTTACACTTTGTTCGTTTTGATGGAAAGAATATGAAAACTCTGCGAATTCATGTTCACTTTAGATTTCAAATGTTTTTTTTTTTCCTTGATTTGGTTCATTTATTTTAAAACAATTTTAAAGTTATTTTCCTTTTCTTAATAGGTTATTGTAACACCAATTTAAAAAGTATATTTAAAATATATTATTTGTTATCAATTAATATAAAAATTAATTTAGTTATAAATAAAAATTGATATAAAAAGCATTTTTTTAAATCGGTTTTTCAACCACCAATTCAAAAACTCATGCTTCCATTAATTTTTTTTAAGTAGAAAGAATTATTTTAAAATCGTTTTAAGACATAAGAGATCTAAAAAAATAATTAAAAACCAAATTAATTTTTAAGACATAAGAGATCTAAAAAGTAGAACTGAATTTGCAATGATAACAGGTAGAAAAATCAAATCGATTCTTATTTATCAATATACATTTTATATAACAAGAGGTGTTATAATTAAAAATTAGATAAATAAGAATCGATTTGATTTTTCTACCTGTTATCATTGCAAATTCAGTTCTACTTTTGCAGGTTCTACATCGCCATGCAACTAAAGTCTATTGAAAGAAGAATGGTAGAGAATGAGTTATTAATATTTTTATATTAAAATGGTATTTTTATTAAAAAAATACAGAGAATATATATTTCTTCTGGATAACAAACAGGGCTCGATCCTCATGCACAAATTATAATTGTAATTTAGAGCAATGGGGCCTCAAAAATGATTAAAATGACATTCAAGTTTCAATTACAAAATATAATAGACAAATTCTTTGTCCATGCTTCTAGTTTAAAGCCTTCCGGGTCAGTCATGTTAGACATACAAAACCCACCCATGTGCCTTTAACAACTGTTTGGACTTATGTGCACCCCTTCCAAATCCAACCACTCTTGTACATCTCAACCTTCTACAGTTTGCACAAGCCCCTTCTAACAATCAACAATAAATTATTCATACATCGAAAAATTCAAATGCAAAATCTTTCAAATTGCTCTATTCAGGAAAGTGATGGCATCAAGTTACTGGGGTGAAGCTTCCTCTTTCTTTGCTGACAGCAACCTTAAAAAAGAAATTGCAAGAGATACAAACTTCTATCAGTAAACTGACATCCACAGCCCCATTGATTTAAAATAAACTCCTGATAGTGCATAAAAGACCAGTTCAAACTAAGATGCAGCGGAAACAAGCAATCTCTAGGGCCTTGTTACTTACACATCCTTTCCAACATTGTGCATGTGTGTCAAAGACAATATTGTCAACATCCACCAAATGAGGTCAATAGAAACTACAATGAGTCACTGATAGTGATAAATCATAATAAATCAAGCTAATGCCAGAGTATGATCATTTTATTATTGTGACTACACAAAGCATTGCCAACTAACTAGGCCTTGTTTCCTGATAAGGCTTGTAAGTTGAAGAAACCTTTTCACACACCAGATCGAAAGAGAGTCCATGGTAGTGGTCAATTAAAATAAAGGTCCATGCAGGAAAAACTAATTCAGAGGTAAAAGAGCGATTGATAACAAAATCATCATACGCGTTCAAATAACATGTATAGCATGTGAAACATTAACATCACTTGGAGTAACATCAAATGGAACTGGTTAAATTTATAGTTGTTTAGCTTTGTTTGAATATAAGCTGCTTACCCCTCTGACTTTGCCCAACGGGAGAATTGATATAGTTGAACAGTCTCATTTGAGGCATGACAGGCCAAAAGTAGATAGTTGCGTGGCTGTACCATCCATGCAAATCTCATGAACAATGCTGAATAGATACACATTGCTGCAACAAAAACCATAAACAAGACATGCAATAAGCAAAAGACCATATGCTGAGAAAAAAATTCAAACATTTCTGGGAACAGAGAATTTAAACCTCCTGTCATGTTGCCAGAGATCATCTCTGGAGGTTTGTTCATGTCAGCCAATCCCTTTCAATGAAAATTAAAAAAAAGATTCACAAAATAGTTTAGAAATCAAAGGTTAAACCAACTAGCATTATAAACTATTAGTCAAGTAAATAAGTCTGAAGTTTTTCAGCAGTATTAACAGATTATGATATTGAGTGAAACTCACAGCTGCCACAAATCCCCAGTTAGCAACAGGTCCCCAAAAGTGAGTTGTTTTGGGACCAACCGGACTGTTCCAGAATGCTTTGAACGCGGCCATATGATTCCAGTTCTACTTCTGACTTTAAATTATGGAATTGTAAGATGACTTAAATAGACAAAAAAATATTGCATGTAAATGTAGATGCAAATATGTATTTAGTTTTAATTAAAACACAAACAGTGACCGTGTGCCACCAGAAAGCCAAGTGGTTCTCAGAAAAAGACTAGTGTGTAAAGAATCAGATTCCTTCTCCTTCTACTTATTGAATAACATCCCACTCACAGTTCCCGAGGGAAAAAAAAGGTTAGAAATCACCCAACCCACTTGGGATACATTTTTTTTCTTCTTAAAGTCTAACATAGTTCTACAAGTCCTCTGAATCTGCCATTGATGATTATCTAATTCTTAATTTAGCAATACCCAAAAAAAGACAAGATCTAGAACTCTCTCCATCATTTGATCAACTTTGATATTGGTGGTTCTAGAAAATGTTTCCTGAAACCAAACATACCCTAAATCATTCCTAGAGGCATCCCTTAACCTTGTCATAAAAAGACTGGTAAACGGTGAGCGCTGTGAGGGGATGCAACAATTCTATCTAAATTATTAGTCTACATCAAGAGCAAATCAAGCACATATATGACTATTATGAAATATATGATCAAACATGCATCCAGCATTCCTTGATTATACAAAAGCACAAGTTCTTCAATCTTCACTATTTCCCTTCATTTACCTGCTTTCCGTTCAAATTAAATGAAAGAATCATGTTCTTACTGTGCAATGCCTATTGCCAAGAGATTCCGAGAAAACACGGAATCGTATGGCACTTTTGCAATTTCTTACATTAAAATTAAGAAAATGAAAAACAAAAAAGATACAGTGGTTATCGGTTACAAGATTCAAGTAATTATCAGTCAAGAAAACAGATGCAAACAACTAATGAGGCATTATCATCATCATCATAATAATAATAACGAGATTTAATTAGGTCAAATTATTGAAAATTATCTAGAGATAGCAGCAAAAAGAGAAATAGGAAGCGCAAAGAAACCTGGGACAGAAATTGAAGGGAACGAGTCAAATGAGGGGAATCTGAAGGGAGGAGGTGGGTTAAGCAGTGAAAGAAGAAAGGGGCCTTATTGTGGTGACGCTCTGAAACGGCATCGCCTCTTGCGTTTCATCTCTTCCACGTGTTAGCACGTGCCTTCGACTCTGCCTCCGTTCTTCTATCAAACGACGAGCCCATTCACGGAAAGTTATTCCAAAAATGTTTTTTATTTTTATTTTTTAATTTTAATTGTATTTTTTGTTATAAAAAATTTAAAAATTTCTGTTATGTATTTATTTTTTAATACAAATTTTTAAAAACTAAAACTAGGAAATAAAAATAAGAAATGTTTTTCCAATATAAACATGGTCTAAGGTTTATTCACAACTTTGTTGGTCTAATTTTCTATTCTTATTTTTTGGTTTAAAATATTAAATTGACATAATATTTTTTAAAAAAAACTTTATAAAAAAATTAAGAATAGAAAAAAATTATTTTCAGTATCACCATTAATATTACACACTAGTTTCTTTGGTGTGATTGTGAGGTTTTTGTTTTTAAAAGTCAATTTAAATTTACAAAACAAAACATGTACGACAAATATTCTAAAATGAATTTTAACTCATTTTTAAAATGATTTTTAGTTATTTTTTAAAACAAGAAAAAATAGTCTTTTATTTTTTATTTTTAGTTTTATAAATTTTAACCTTTGTTATACACCGTCACCACCATCATAACCATTATCGTTGTCGTCGCCATTATTGTCATGACCATTATAACCCTACTCCCATAACCACCATTACCATTGTCCCCATCATCACCAACAAAGTCATTCCCACCATCACTACACCTTCCCCAATCACCACCATCGTGTGCAACCCCACTATTGGCATTATTTTTACCACCTCCACCTTCACTGTCATTGTCATCGTGATTGCCACTACCGTCAACGTTGTCATCACCATCATCACGACAACAATAACCTTTACCACCATCAGCATTGCGACCATTGCTGCCATCATCATCAATAGATAGGGGCATCAGTAGGGATGGAAACCATTGCTGCCATCATCATCAATAGATAGGGGTATCAGTAGGGATGGAAATGGGTCAGGTCAGGCCGGGCTTTGAAAGGTCTGAGCCTGGCCTACATCAAATTTTCAAGGCCTGAGTCTGACCTATTAGTCTGTCATATGCCTTTTTTTAAGGTCTGTTCTGGCCTGTTTGAAGGTCTGACATGTTTAAAAGACCTGTTTATAGTGAAACTTTTAAAATATCAAAACCAACTTAAAAAAATATGTTCCATTCTCTCCTAATTTTTTTAATTGTAAATTTGTAATATTAATTTATATTATATAAATGTAAATATCTAATATATATATATATATAACTAATTAACAATTAATCTAATTAAATAGGCCGGTCTGTTGGGCTTTAAAGGCTTTTAAGAAAGCCTGTGACCTGACCTATTTAGTTAAAAATACCTTTTAAAAGCCTAAGCCTGACCTTCTAGCCTGATAAGTCTGGCCTATGTAGGCTTTAAACAAGCCGGCCCATAGGCCCCAACGAACGGCCTGACCCATTTTCATCCCTAGGTATCAGTAACCAAATTGGGTCGCGATAAATCAAATTGAGAACTGCAGGAACCGCTAACCACAAAATTTTTTAAAAAACACATTTTTAGTGTGATTCGATTTGACTCGCGGTTCTCTCCCTGAACTAAACCAAATCTCATATTCACGCATTTTTATTCATCATTATCCTCTTAGAACTATTTTTATTTAAAGTCAATTAAGTGAAATCAACATGTAATGTTTTAACTAAGGAGAGTATATAGAGTCAATTTTATTTAAAGTCAATTAAATGAAATTATAACAACATTTTTAATACTGCAATTTTATATAATTGTTAATTTTATTTATTTGTAACTACAATTTGTTACAAAGTCATATTGATTCGGTATGATTATCGCATCCATTGACGATTTTTGTTGATAAAATTAATTAATTGAATCGTAATTTTTATTTTTTTAAAATAAGAATAAAAATTTCAACAACTAAATCGAGCGAAATTGTAATAATATAATTTAGTTTAGTTTAATTTTTATAATTTTGTTTATAACAAAACCAAATCGCAAAAAATTCTAGTTTTTTCAAAAAGGATCTAAATCAAATATTAATATTTTTTTAAGAGACCAAACATTAACATATGTATCCATTTTACATTCACCTCTTACTCTTTTTTTTCCAATTTCTTTGACTTTATTTTATCCCTCCATCGAAACAGGTTCTGAGATTCAAGGGGATAGATAAAATGCATCGAGTTTGGTAGAAGTTGCAGTTGCTCAAGGGAAGACAGAAGAGAAAGAACATTCATCATCATCATCTCTGTGTTCCGATACCATATTTGCACAACGACTCACTCAGCTCACACATGACCCAACAACTGTTACGCCCTCTAAGACAATGCCTACGGTTCCATTATCACTCCACTTATTATCTTACCCTTCCACTCCACCTTCTCACCCTTCCACCAAAACCTACAACACCAACCTCTCATCGTTTCTCCACCTCCTTCGCTTCTTCTCGCCGAGACCTTAGATTACCCAACGCTCCGTTACCCTCCACCGATTCCGACACCGACTATAGGAAGAGCCGCAACCAATTGAAGCGCGAAGCAAAGCGCGCCGTCAAGTGGGGCATGGACTTGGCTTCCTTCTCTGTTCCCCAAATCAAACGCATACTTAGGTGAATTTAAACAAAAAGCAAAAGCAAAATACCCTTTTCCTTTTTTCGAATGCCCACTTCGGAAAGTTGCTACCTTTGCTCAATGCTCGTGTGCTTTTGTTTTGGGTTGCAGGGTGGTTTCTTTGGGCCCAGTTGTGTTAGAAGCTCTTATGTTGGTTAAGGTGCTTTTTTCGACCAAGTCGTCTTCAAATTAGTGTTACCGGTTTCTTTTATTTGTTTGTTTGTTTGTTTGTTTGTTTTATGCTATGAAAATGTTATGATGGATGAATTTGTCGTTGAAGAGAAGGTGTTTGTTGTTTTGCCACAGAGACTGGGACCTGATGTGCGTGAAGGAAGGCGAAGGCAGTTCAATTATATCGGTAATTTACTTTGAGAGCATATTTATTTGGAAGCAGCAATGTTTTGTGTGACCTAATAATTTGGGTTGGCAGCATTTGGTTCAGCATGTGAGGATTGGTTCATGTGCTTCGAACTCTCAAATCAGTCCTTGAAATTATGAGTTGTTTTTTTGTCCCTAAAAGTTTTAAAATCTCATATTATTCCATGACATTGCAAAAAATCATTCATACTAGTCATTTTGTACTTTATTTATTGTTGTTGTTTTATACATAAAACAGACTAAATTGCAGGTTGTTTTATAAAATCAGGGACTAAATGAAGAGTTTACTCAAACTGATTAAGCATCGTCTCATATTATTTTAGTTATCAGATGTGTGTGTTTCTTTTCCCACTCATTTTAATTTGTTTTGCATTATATTAGATATGAATGGCTTGTTGTTATTACTTACGTTGTTGCAATTGTTATTACTTATTTTGTTGCAGTCAATTAGTCTTTAGTATAGAGTTCAGTTGTAAATCGATGTGTGTGGTAAGTTGATATGATAATATTCTGCAGTGCAGATTCATCATGTTCTTCGTACATAAATTGTCTCAGGAAAATTGCTACGGGAAGTGGATCCTGAGTTAATGGATCGATTAATTAAGGCAACGAAAGATTCGGATCAGAAGGAGCTGCAAGCTTTGACTGGCTTAGGGTCTGATGACCTTGATGATGATGATGTGGTAGAATCTGAATATGAGGAGGGAGAGGAGGTATGCGTTCATACTTGAATCCTATACTGACTAAACATGATTGTCGAAAACTACACCTTTGTGTTCTCATTTTCTCAAATCAAGGGTTGTTTTTCTGACAATGCATTTGGGTACATAATACTTTTTCTGCCAATTTTTAATACAATTGCATTTCAAAGGCATAGATTCAAGATCACTGGTTAAGCTAAAATAACTACCTGCAAGTTGATTTAAGTGTTTGGTGGCACATATGCTATCCTATACATAGGATATGATACTTGTACCCATTTGCTTCTTGAGCATCATCTATAGCGTAACTTTCAATTTTAGTTCATCAATGGATAATGTTTCTGTATCTCTATCTTGTAGATGTTTGTCTCGTATCTAGTTAGATAAGATTTTGTTAATTTTTTACAGAGCATAAATACTTAATGGAGAAGTATCAATGAAGTATTCGAGAGTATCGGATACACACACGTGAGACTAGTGCAAGTATTTATGCTTCATAAATGTTATGAATTTTTCCATTTGAATGAAGCTTGCATGATGAAATTGACCTAGAGATTGTTGGAGTAGAAAGACGCTTCATGGGGGTCTATTCCAAAGGCAAAGTATAAATGTGGGAATGGGGGGCTTCCTATTGTTGTAAGAAGACATGGGTATTCAAATTTGTGGCAAGGATTAGTTCATGTATGGCACATGGTCTGTGCAAACACTAAAACATATGTGGTAGATAGGCGGGCAAAGAAGGTTTGGTCACTCACCTTTGATGGTGACCTCTCACTCTCGTATTCTTATGTTTATGCTACTGGGATTGGTACTAGTGTGTCTAATCCACTTTTTTTCTCTCGTGTGGAAATGGGAGGGCCCTCACCATGTACGGTTTACTTTATGGAGAATGAGCTTGGCACCCTGCTCACTGATGAATCTCAGTAAGATGAAATATGGTGCAGGATGATCTTTGCCCCATGTGTGGTCTTGCTTCCAAAAGTACAATTCATGCGATTAAGATTGTCCCCGGGCTTTACTGGTTTGGCATAGCTTTGATATAGTTAAGAGAAACTCTTAATTTTTCAGTCTGAATTGAATGGATCGGTTAAGATGGAACTTATCTAGCAAGTATAATGTGGATGGTATGGGCTGGTCTTTGATCTTTGGAGTGATGGTGGATTTGTTATGGGCCTCTCATAATGACTCTGTTTTCAACCAAGTAGATGTTGGTGCTAAGGAATTGGTTCACCGAGCCATCTGTTCCTCAAGAGCTATATCCCAGGTCTTTTCAATGGCTGATGGTCCTAGGGATTTGAGCTTGTAAATGAGAAAGGAACTGTCTACATGGAGAAGACCAGGGGTGGGATGGCTGAAGATCAATTCTGATGCTGCCTTTTTCTTTACAGAGTGGTATTGCTGGTTGTGGTAGGGTTGCTTGTGATCATGAGGGGCGTTTTGTGCTTGCATGGGCTTGAAAAATTGAGACTTCTTCATCCCTTGCAGCAGAGATTTGGAGCATTCTCATTGGATTACAAGTGGCTCATCATGGTTATAAAATTGTTGTGGAGTCAGATTGTCATGATGCAATCAAACGGCTGACTGAGGGTTGTCTTCCTTCTAGTATGCATAATGCTATGGTTATGGAAATCAAGAGGTTAGGTTGCTTGATCCCGTATGTAGATTGGTCTCATATGCTGCGGGAAGGAAATACAGATGCTGATGCATTAGTCATCATGCTTCTGGTCTCCCTCGTGAATCTGTTGTCTTCAGTTCCAGGATCTGCCTATTTTATTTCTTTTGCTTTAGTATCTGATTTAGCTTCTAGGTGAGCTGTGTTAAGTTCGTTGTTTGGGCCCTGGCCACATTCATTTATTAAAAAAAAAGATGTTATGAATTTGATCATAAACTAATTGGAATATTCTGAGAGTTTCTCTTAAGAAGCCACACTAAGAAGTTCATTAATTTAAGTTAAGCAAGAACTTATGAGAATCATAAGTTATTTATATGCTCTTCCCAATGTACCCTAAATTTGTTGTGTGATACTGACTTGCTTATGATTATGTCCAATGTCTTGTAAAAGGACTCAAAAGCTTTAAAATTATACCTTATAAAAGGAATAGAAGGTGTATTAATTATGTGCTTTAGGTGCATTCTTAATTTTGGAACATTTTGTCAGGAATCTGACGGGCATGATAATCAAGTAACAAGGTGGTCTGATGGTTTGATCAATAAGGACATTGAAATCACCAATGAAGTTTATTCAGTTCAGGGAGTTGAGTTTGATCGACAGGTAATATTTGTTCTTTAATTGACCAATAGTGCAAATTTGTGCCTGCTATAGTGCTTGTGCTTTCAGAATCAGATCAATTGCCGGTAAAACATGCATTATCTTTCATCATTTGGTAATTAATTTCAGTGGCATATTTCAAATCTACCCTACAGTCAGGGGCAATTGATGGGCCTAAACAGTACATTGGATTTGGACCCTGAGTTGCCTGGCCGGGCCCAAGGGGGGGTGCTGATTGACTTGGGCCGTGTGCTGGCTCGTTGGGCCTGAGGTGATGGATAACTATTTGATCTGGGCCATGTGTCCGCTGAATGGGCTGAGAGCCTGTGTTGACCAAGGCCTGGCCTGGGGGAACAGTGTCATTTCAAAATGGGTCACAAATATTGATAAAAAAAAATAGGGTCACAAATGTAACTTATGCATGTCATAATAAATAGTAATGCAGATTATTAAAAAATAAAACTTAACTTTTTAAATTTATCTGTTTTTTATTCAATCATTTATGAGATTTCTTACTGTTTTTTCTTTGTTTGATGTTCATCAATATATCCCAAAATGAATTATTTAAGTAATTTTTTTATATGTTGTGATTAGCAGGAGCTGAGAAAGCTTGTACGTAGAGTGCAGTCAAGTCAAGAAATGGAGGGTGGCGATGAAGAAGAAGGGAAAAAGATAGAGAGCGCTACGATTGGGGCGAAGAAGGCTCTTACTCGTTTCCTTCGTGGTCTTTCTAAGAGAATACCTAACGATTATTAATACGTATATCTACTTCAAGATACGGGAAGCTATGTATTCTTTTTAATCTGAGTAATGAATATCATTATTTTTTTTGTCAAGATCTAACCATTAAATTATTCTTGTGTTCTTACAATATTAATATTAGTGTGTATTTGGTAGACATTTTTTAGGTTTGGTCTAGTTGGTAGATATTTATGAGTGTTCGGTTAATAACTTTTAGGTTTGGATTTTATATTTCTCTCGCATTTCCTTTACTGCAATTCCAACATATTATAAAATGGATAATCCACCGTATAATAATAATAATAATAATAATAATAATAATAATAATAATATTATTATTATTATTATTATTATTATTATTATTATTATTATTATTATTATCGTTGTGGTGGTGGTGGGAGAAAGACATATTTTTCGGAGAGAAATACAAAAAATTGAGAAAACCTACACTTGTCGAAGGTGAATTTTGTAAATAAAACGAGAAATTTCTTCTGTCATGTATCCCCGATTAATGCAGCCTCGTAAAATTATACTTACCAATTCTCTGGATAGATTGAAGGATTTTTCAATATCCCTGCCATAAATGTCTCTAGACATTAGAGATAATATCCTTTTGCATCTTATATCTTTAAAATCTTCTCTCTCGCTAACCAATTTAGTAGTGTCTTAATCTATTCATCTTTAACTTTTAATAATATTAGTTAGGTGCTAACAGTGTCTCCCTTGTCATTAGGGAAAGTCATGTTCTATATAGATGAGATGTGTATCCTTATGGCATTTTCGTGTTGCTATAAAAGAGGATAAGTTATTGCTAGCAGATCTACAATTGCTAATAGCCATTGGTTGACATTGATGTAAGGTGTGTGAGGGAGTTTTGTTAATGGCTGAAAAACTTTTGGAGGAGGTCAACATGGAAGTTGCACTAAAAATTTCCAGGAAGGCTTTGACATGTGTTAGAAAAGAAATTCTTGAGATATCCCAGTTCTAAGTGAGTATATTCTTTATAGTGAAGTATGATTATTCTTTTTAAAACAATGTTTGTCGGTGAAAATAATGATCATAGGTGCAAACAATTTAGTTGAAAGTGTAATACAAGTCAAGGTGGAGAATTGTTGGAATTTGAGGTGTATTCTACTTACATGCATTATTGCAAGGTGGTGCCAATTCATGCAACCACTCCAACAATTGGACAATTTTTTATCTGTATTTCCTATCTCATTTTGTACTATAAATTAAGAATGTAGGGAGTGAAGCAGGGTGTGGAGGCATGGAGAAAGAAGAAGCAAGTCTGAGTTTGGGTAGCGAGAAAAAATAGTGAGATAGAAATAGTGTTGATAAAATTTTGAGTGTGTTATATAAAGACGTCGAGTTTAGGCATTATCTCTATAACTCCATTGTGTAAAATTAGTTGTATTGAAATAGGTGTAAGTTTCACTTGGGAAACACTATATTTTGTACCTCTGATATAAAAGTGTACGAGGAAGATATCGTAATCATCTTTGTTTTAGTGGAATATATTTTTAGAGCTTGTCTTGTGGTTTTTCTCCGATTTTAAAGTTTTTTTATGTAAAATCCTTGTGTGGTGATTATGCTGTTTCTACTTATATTACTTCTTTAGAGAAAATGGATCTAATATTCTAACATGAAACGCATCTAGTAGATACTTGGTATGGTGTTGGAAAAAAAAGTAGTTGCTATGAGTACAATATTTGTTGAAGGCCTCCTTTATTCTTCCAAAAGTGGTTATGATAGGTTAGTGTAAGTTAAGATACTGTGCTTCAATGCATTTCAGCCATAACTAGAATGCTAAAATGCATTGTTAATAAATCAGATGAGGCTAGGGAGACATGTGACTATGGATGCCACTTGCCCTTGTTAGGCAAAGAGGAAAGTGTCCATCATTGTTTGAGGATTTATAATCGGACTCAGAATACAGAGATACCTCCGTTTTCTTAAATGAATGAATGAAATAGAATAGGAAAGAGGGGAAAAATAAATTTTCTTATTATTTAAGTGAGAATTTTTTTTAAAGACATACTAGTATTAAATTTAAGACAGGCATATATAGAAATTTGATATAATAGTTCTTAGCATATTTTTTTAATAACATTTTTATTTTTCAAATGAATCCCTGACGTCAAATAAACTTTTCAAATTTTAAAAATATCTTAAACTGAAATTTAAAACTCCTCTTATGATAAATTTAAAATCCAAATGGATCCCTTGACATGAAAATTTAAGCACATTCAGTTAGGAAATAATTTTAATTGAAATGCGTTGAATTTTAAATCCTTAAAAAATTAAATTGGTAAAAACTAATCTTAAAGGCTTTGAAATTAGTAAAAATATTAAAATTATCTTTACTAAAATGAATTAAAAGCTTATAAACAAAATATAAAATATACATATACATATACAATTGGATTAAAACGAAATTTTGAAAAACTAAATATTAACTACCTTCACAAATGAGTAAGTTGCCTATCGTGCATCAATAACTTGCGCAGTTCAATGTGTTTAATGCAATAATTGAACCACGCTGTTCACGATCTCTTTATTTTTTATCTCTTAATTTATTTTGCAAGGGGTTAATTAGGCAAGTAAAAAGTGGACACAACTTCCACCCACTGCCATTATCTATAATAGTTATAGATGACAATGCGACAGACTGTTACAAAATATCGCATGAAAACACATAATTGCCCATAAAATTTGATGCAAGTTAACTAAAGATAAAATAATCTCGAAAAAATCCAACTATTACCGACATCAATTAACTTATACATGTACATCAACAAAACTTAACAAAAACTTGTGCTTCCTGGTTCTCCTCTGATAAATGAAAGGCATTTGAATGTGCATAAATATGCAGAATCTCACCTATCGGGTTTTGCTCTATCATTTAGGTCTAAAAGCTTGCAAAAATGAAGCAGCCATACACTCCTTACGATGTCATTTTATTTTGAATTTGCCTATGGACATGGATAAGAAACTCTACATAGGAGAAGCCACCTGCGCTCTTGTCTTCTATCATATATGAGAAGAATAACATTCCTGGTAGAAGGTAAAAAAAATAGATTCAGTTCAAAAATCAACAACAATGCACACCATAACAAGTGTCTAAAGATTTCTTTCTACTATTTGACCACTTCTAGTCTAAACTAGTGCAGCATACGAACAATTAGGCAGAGAATGAGGTGGTTGTTTCTAGATATGAACCTCATTTTGATACACTTAAATAAACAATGCAGCATCTTAACAACTTGAGAGTTTAGGATGTCCTGACAAATTAGGGAGAGTTAACCAGACAAGTTGTAAGTTGAGTCAAGACAAGATTGACCCATTAACCATATTTCTTCTGACATGCAAGCTAATATTTCTAACTGTAAAAAAAGGTGTTTTGGTCATGTCGGGCAAGTAATAGGAATGACAGCATAAAGTTACTCCGCGAAGAAAATAGAATCCTAGCAATCATATAGGAAGGTAAAGGTAACCAACAAATCGGGAGAGTAGAAATTCAATCAACAGCTTGCAGCCTGTCACCCATTAACAGTATATACTGCTTAAATTACAAATACTGCTCCATGGTACACCAACCAACCCACTCAACCCAGAAAAGTTTCACATGCCAAAGCATAACCTACTAGGAATTTGCCACCATAAATCATGAAATGAAAAATAGAATAATTGAGCATGTACGAAAAATCAGGAAGAATGCTTGATGCCAGAAGTTATGAAAGATGGTGAGATAAAATCTACAGTTGAAATTAACAGAAAAAATCTTTTGCTAGTGAAGTTCTATTTTTTCTTAATTTAGAAAAAGGCATGCTCTGTGATGTACTTGTCTTAATGCTTTAGTGGAAATCCTCAAGTTTTGGACACTAAGTACCAAGAGCAATGACTTCCAAGAAAAGCATAGAGCACTAGTCCAAGATGCAGATCTTACCGACGAGAGTAAGCAACATGCTTGAAAACTATGCAATTGAAACAATGAACTTTTAAGAAGAGAGGGAAAATTTGATATATTGCCAATAACAACACCATGTGTTTCATGTTCTAAATTAACTCTCAGCTGTTCATGCTAATACTTAACAATCCAACCTGCATTAATGCACTCACCTGATGGATCTCCTTTCTTGCAGAGCTTTAACCTGCCAGTGTTTAAAACATTGTTTAAAATTTACATTTCATGAAGTCATCAAACGACATGGAAGATTGTTTATCTACAGGGTCTTAAATGTACTATCATAATTGTTAAAACAACTAGGTTACCTGAGGTAGGAACATCTTTGCCGGCGTATTTCATTTACCACTTCATTTAATTTTTTTGATAGCGGATTGTCAAATTGCTGCAATACAAACTGAAAAAACATTTTTGTTAACTTCACATTGCCAGTTCTGAACAGAACATAATACTTGAAAAGCAGTATGATTAAAGTTAACATTTCTTTTAGCACTCTAAAACGAGCCATGTGACCCAAAAGACACCAGGGTATGATTTGAAGATAGAAAATTCCCTTGAAAAGAACCACTGCTACAAGTAGATTTTGACAGATTATGTGGCATTAGACAATGGCAACAAGAGAGAGTAAAGCATAGAAATTACCAAAGTAGGAATTTCGTCGACTGTAGCAACACCAAACAGTTTCCTCACAATATCTGGATTCACAGAATCTCCAACATATATCAAACAATCATGGCCGTTCTCAAGAAGATATACTCCATGATCATTGATGTGTTCACTAGAAAGAGGAAGAAAAGGAGGAATAACAGATTCTTCATCTTCCTGCGATGTATAAAAATCTATTAGTTTCTCAACAAGTAATATAAAACGTGAGGTCATGGTTAATACTTAATAGACAGCTGGTGTAAAACATAAAAATAACTTCATCAAAACATCAACCATGTAACCCTTTTCACCAACTAGCTTAATGTGCTCACAAAGTTAAAATTAATCAAATACGCATGAACTACACATTTTTAGAAACAAGAGTTATTTTTCAAAAAGACAATACATTATCTATTCTGATTAAGCACTTGTTAAAAGATGTGATCAATAAAGTATGTTTCACATAGAACATCATGATTTTTCATATATTTTTTTTTTCTCTTTAACATGATTAATCATATATACCTTTGAGTCCAGATCATGGACAGCCACCATCCTAGGATACACAAGTGGTATTGCCAATGGAGTAGAGATAGAGGACACATAGTTTATCCAAAATGAACGTTCATCAATCTTTCCCTCTGTTCTCAACCCTGTACTCTTAGTTAATGCTGAAAGATGAATGAATAATTGAATTAGCACCCATACATACCTTATTAAGGAGACCATATCATCAAAATTTTGAATTTTATTAATCAACAAGATTGACCCTTGACTAATCAAAATCAAGCAACTGTATATCAGCTGTGACAGTCATAATCAATTCACAGCTGAAACAAGATCCTACTTTAAAGCAAAAGGACCAGCACGAAGATAATAATGCAAAGTAAACGACCTTTTCAGGTTAACACATTAAAATATATCAACAGTATTACCCAATGAAATGCAGGAAAGTTAATGGTACCTTTCAATTATAAGGATTTTGATCACTTGTCAGTGGCATATCAAATAGGGGTGGCAAAGTAACCCATTTATCCATCATTCAATCAATTCATACATGATTAAATCCAATTCAATCCAATCTAACCATTTTATAAATTTGAAGTAAATGAATTGGATGAATTGAGTTATTGTAATTAATGAATGGATAATGATCCATCCATTTATATTTCAATCAATTAGATCAAAGAGTGAATAAAAAAATTCCTTTTATAGTTATTGAGTGCTCATTTTTTCTTTATAACTTTTCCATAACTATGCGATTCACCAGTAACAATATCATAATTATTGAAAATAAACTTTTAAAACATATCATATTTTTAAACAGATGGGTTGGATACCCATCCATTAAAAACGATTAATGGATGGGTTGGATGAACTTTAATTAAATGAGTAATGGATGGATTGGATTCTCTTAATGCATTTTTTACAAATTATAAATGGATTAATGGACCTTTTTAATCATCCATTACAAAAGCCAAATAAAAAAAGTATCCAACCCAATCCATTTGACACCCATAATATCAAAATGCAGGAGAAAAGTAAAGTTAAACAAATAAAAAGAAAATTGGTTAACAATGATCTGTTTGATATACAAGGTAGAACGTACCGAGGAATAAACTACAATGATCTGTTTGATATACAAAGTAGAATGTGCCGAGGAATAAACTATGACAAATAATATATTGTTCCAGAGCAGTGTTCAATAGAAAAATTCTGCATTCATGAAAGTTCATACATACCAAGTGTGTACAGGGGTAAAAGCTTTAGTGCTTCTGGAAGTATAAGTTGTCCAGATGAGGACACTGTAGCACAAAATTTCCGATATGAAAATAGTGCATTGATACAGAGGTTTGTCACTTGTTCCCGAACAAGTGGGAGTGGCTTTGAAGGAACCTCAGTGGCAGCTACAGGAAAAAAATAAAGTGTTAACATTCTTCCACCCAAAAATTGGACCTGTAAACCATGTTCTAAAATATGAAGAGGAAGACACCACCAAGGAAACAGTTTCAACTAAATAAAGGCAACAAAATTCAATTTAGAACCATTAACTGTCAATATCTGGGAGCCAGAAATGTGAAAAACAGAAAGTCACAACGCCAATGCACATTGAAAAAAATGTATACCTTGCTTCAGGAAACAGCAAAATTGAGTGTCCAAATCAGCTGCACGGAAGAGATTACTGAGCATACTAGTGACAGGAAGAGACAAGGTTACGACACGTATTCTTCTTTGACCATAGACAGTTGTGTAAAGAAGAGCACACTGAATAATGAAAAAAGAATATATAATCAGAACAAATGAGCAGAACACTTTCGCCCAAAAATAAGTTTCCAAGGGTATAATATTAGGTGATCCAAAGACCATAAACCCCCCCCCGTATAAGGTAAAGCAGTAAATTTCTCAAATACCTGAAAAGCACACTCCGATCCATCCTGTAACTTGTCGTCATGTTTCAAAGTTACCATGAAACTTTTGTCACAGTCAATCTGCATAAATAGAAAAATTAGGCCACAGGTTGGACATCTCATAGTATATTTTATCCTACTTTTGGTCAAATACAAGAATGACTTGGTACCACTTGTAAGTACAAAAACAGATAGACAATATCAAATCTTGTTTGTATCTATTTCAAGGAAAACTAATCCATCCACATCACCCTCCCCACCTCTTTTCTATTTTATTTGTTCCCTAGCAAGCTGATTGATGACATTCACTCAAGCAGGCCAAGACATTCATTAAATGTAGTTAGCAAATAAAACAACAAATCTGTATGAAATTTCACCCACAACTCAAAATAAACAGTACTTTATGCCTGGATCAGTTCATTAGTATGTAGCAGCTTTTGATAAAATCAGTACCATCAATGACAATGACTTTCTAAATACTACAAAAAAGATCAACCGATCTTCCAGTTAACTCCCTTAACCTCAATCGCTCAATCTTGTTGTAACAGAAAAAATGTGCAGGAGGTAGAATTTTTAGGGATTGCTATCCAATGGGAAAATAACAATGGTGGAACTTAGAAGCTAACTTGGGTTGCATTTGGCGAGTTTCATGGGTAGAGATTTCAGAGAAATTAACGATTTTTTAATGAAGGATGAAGCAGAGATAAGAAAAAAGTGGTAGCATGAGAATGTTGAGCAGGATGTGGCTACACAAGGACAGGATATGAAATGATTCTATACGAGATGTTGGTATGACACCAATTGAAGAGATGTTGACAGCATCGATTACAGTAGTCTGACCATGTGCAAAGAAGCCCTTTAGAGGCACGGGTACAGAGACTAGCTCCTGCAGTTTGTAGCCTAATGAAGGCCAAGGACTTTAAAGGAATTTATTAAAAGGGTTTGATTTTGGAAAAGAATATATCTGAATTTGATTTTGGAACAAACTCAATGACATTCTGTAATACAAGTTGCAGACATTACCAAGTAGGATATCATAAGGCTATTGTTGTTCATGATATTTTTGCTGTTATATTATACCTATGTGCTATGCTATATAAAAAGAATAATAATAAAAGGAAAAAGAAACAGAATTGCTATCTCATAGTATTATTTTCCTGACAACAAACAAGCGTAAAATTTTCATTACAAATGAAGGTGTTACTGCAATCAAGAATAAATTTTTTTCCTCGTTTCAATCATGTGTCTCTAGTTAATTTACACAAAATCCAACAATAAAGACTAGATCAGAACAGCATAACAAAGTCTAGTTAGTGACAGTATAGACTGCATCCACACAGTATACAGCAAGTTTGTGCAACTACAAATCACTTGTACACAACCCAAATTCTAACAGTTGATCCAAAGAGGATTAAGCCTGGGCGTTTAAACAAAAATTTTAATTATATCTCAATTATGATTTAGCATATATAAACATGTCGGTAAAATATGAACCTGCCAATAGATCTCAATATCATTTAACCCTCAATGTGTTGATGCACATAATCACAGAAATAAATATATGCTTAATGTTGTCCATATAACTACATCCAGAATCTAGAGAAATATACAGACCCCAGGTAGGTCAACATCAGTTGGGATGCGTTTACAGAAGTTGCCATAGTATTCCTGTACTTGGATGCCCTGAAGGGAAAAAAACAAAAAAAAAATTGAGGAGCCAATACATTGCATAACAGGATTACAATGAAAGTGAAACAAGCACATTACCTGACTGCACCTAACACGCATTACAGCCTCAAAACCTTGTGGCCTAGTGATGTTCCATCTAAGATCATTGTAAAGCTTTGCAGGATCAGAAAGAGCTGAAAATGGGTAATAGTAATAGACCTGGAAAAAGGTGAGAAGTTACTTTTATATGTAAAATGCTTAATGAAAAAAAGACAGTATAAATGCAATGAGTGTGGTAGATTAAAACTTCAAACACATTTTTCATTAATAAATAAATAAACATTTCCACTTTCAAAACCATAGAAGGCTCAATAGAGATAGTACCATTGCAAAACCATTTATGATTTTAGTTAATGCTGCCTTTTTCTTCATATACAACAACTCTTAGCCATTATATAGGTAAAATATGCTTTTCAATTACTTCCTCCTTTAACTGCATTTCCTTCCCATTAAAACTTTCCATCATGTGGTCGAAAGCATTTTCAGAAAGTCAGATCTATATAAGTAGAGCAGATTAAAAATAGAGTTCATCTATAATGCAATGTCAGTGTAAAGATTTTTATATTGTCAATCAACTAGAAATCACTGTAGATATGAGTCATGACTTTTAATGTAATTATTGTATTAGTCAATAATTGTGCCTTGCATAGAAATTCGTGATTAGATGGCAATATAAAAAATCTTTACACTGACAGTGTATTCTAGCTAAATTTTTTTAAAAAAGATTCATTCTTTTCGTTGTAAGCAAAGATCTGATTAATTTTAAGAAAAAACATGATCAGAGCTTCACCCCAATTAGCATAAAATCCAATGAAAGCTACCACTTCAATAGTGTGTGTAAGTGTAACAACAGAACCATTAAAAGTTCATGCATACCTGCCCGCCAGTAGTTCGTGGGATAACAGATATGGAAGCAATGTCTACATAGGTCTGAGTAGTCACAAAGACATCAACACAAACCTGCAGAATTACAAAATAATTATACTTAGTCCATCCACATCAAGCTGAGAGTAAAGAAAAAAACCCACAAAAAAAACCAGTAACTTCAAACAACATAAAAGTAATGCCTGAATCCCAAGCAAAAGTACGCAAGATTGACCTGATACTCGGCAAACTCAACTGCCAGTTCCTTGAATGCTTTATCTGCTGGTTGAAGTAACTTATGAGCTTCCTGAAATTCAACAAGAGTTTTATTGAAGAATATGAAAAACTATCTGCACCAGGCCGTTTGGAGATAGAAAGGAATGTGGATGATTTTAAAAAACTGAGATGAATATTTTTCATATTTTCTAATATAAAATTATAAATTAAATTTCAAATATTACATCTCTAACTCCTATTTCCATCACTAGATACAATGGGATTGGCAAATATGTAGAACTAATACCATCTCACCATCTGTCAAGCTTGAGGTTATAACAAGTTGATGAAAAGAATCCAACAATTCAACGACCAAATTGAGATGATTACCTTTTCACCTGCAGATATGTTTGTTCTGCCTTCAGCCTCCCGTGCAGAAAGTGCACCAATGCCTATAGATGGCAAGACTGAGGACAACAGAACGAAATCATGAGAATTGAGAAATGCCAAACATACTACTCAAAAAACCAAACAATGAATGAATAAAACACATACAGCCTCATAAAAAAGCAATAGACTAAAATAAAAACAAAAAGTTAGACAACCAAACAAAACAACGTAGATCTAACAATGAAACAATAAATGTAATAATAATAGTTTCAGCAGACATGGTAAAAAATTTTAATTGCATGAATAACCAATGGCAGAACCAATCTACTGCTAGTGAAAGAGGAGTAGGCTTTAAAGACAAAAGGTTTTGGATAAAGTCAAATGGCGTTGTTTAACAGGACACCTTTCATGCTGTATTGACAAACCATTACAATCCTTTTATTTATTCACTTTTTATAATTAAACTGAGTAATGTTTTTTAAAAGAAAAACCATTATAATTCTTTTATTTATTCATTATTTATGATTAAATGAGTTATCGAAAAAGATTTTTGAAGAAAACATCTTTTTCTTTCATGTTAAGCATAAATTGCATTATAGAATAACTGTCTTTCAGAATACTTGTAAGTAATTCAAACGCTGACTTTCATTTAAATCATAATTTCAAAATAGAGAAAAAAAAAAAAGAATTGGTCACACAGCAGATGTGGCACTGGCAGGTGCCTGCTTTCAACCAAGAAAGTTAAGGGGCTGTTTGGTTTGTGTTTCCGTTTCTTGTTTTCAATTTTTGATTACAAGACTATCATCATGTTCCTTGTTTTCAAAAATTTATAAATGAAAACAGGAAGCAGAAAAAAAAAATCAGTATTTCCAGTACAAATTTTTTAAAAGAGGAAACCGGATGACAACTGAAAACAGGAAATAGAAACACAAACTAAACAGCCCCTAACACAACATGAATCTCAATATTTCATCCATCATGGCCCACTAGGATGTTGATAACAAAAATTATGTAAACTACAGATCAATTATTTAACAAATATACATGCTGAGGAGCTCACCTGACTGGAAAACCAACAGCTTTCCTCCGGTGTCCTTCATTGCCAGGAAAGCCGCCTAAAAGAAGAAAACACCAGTATAAGCATTAACATATTTCCACATGCACATTATGATTTGTCATGGAGAGGAACATGTATAAAACACAGTGAGAAGATAGTACATATAATGGCAAATGCAAACAATAGCCAGTTAAGAATCCCTTGGCTACATAGCATCCCATCTAGAAAATTACAAAGGGTAAAAGAGAGAATAGAGAACCAAAGCAATAAATACAATGTAAAGGGAAGAAGAGGGATTTGGGGTGAAACAACCTTCCCTACATGGTGGGTTGTTTAACAGTAGTTAGTAGGACAGGATTAGTTAAATAACTATAGGGATCTTTCAGGGAATTGTATTTTGAGAGAACAAATCAAAATTTGTGACAGGAGAAACCCTTTGTGAAGGGGAAATTCTCGGGAGAGATCTCTCCATGTTCTGTTTTTCAATCAAGCAATTAAACAAGTCTTTACTTTGTTTCCAAGATGGGTTACTAACAATAGGCCATGCTCATGGACCCAAAATAGAACCCATGTGAAAAACACATACAGACATAAAAACCCGTCAACTTCCAAGAATACCACAAAAAAGGCACCCTATGAAATTTCAAGTGTTGAACATTGTTAAGACACCCTATATACAACGAGGAAATTTGACGGCAGGTGTAAATAAACCTCAGAAATGTAGCAAGAAAGCTAAGAAGTTAAAAGACTTCACTTATGTTACCCTTTATTACCTTTCCTTCTTTTTGAGATTAAATGTACAATGAAATCATTAAAAGCCTACCAAGGAGCTTTGGAAGTACAAGATAGAGAACATCTAAGAAGCAAGCAATTATAGTAACATAAAAGTAAATTTTGATCTCATCTCAGCAAATAACAAAAAAAAAAAACAATTATAACTTGCAAACAAAATGCAAACCTTGATAGCTGCACCAAAGGCTGATTCAGAGGTTCTATTATTTTGGAACATGGTAGGAATGCTTTCCAGAAGTAATTCTAAGTGTTGTCGGCACTAATCATGAAAGAAGCAAACCAATTACGTGAAGAGGCATACTATACCAAGAATAAGACAAAAAAAAACAAAGTAAATATATTCTAAAAAGATAATTTATTAACCAAAATTCTGCAAGCAGGAAAATATTTGAAACTAACCTCGGATAGTGGGACAATTACGTCAGTTTGCAAAGGAGTATAAACATCTTGGACATCGGGAACAATGAGCATCAATGGCTACAAATTTTAAATTTCAAAATCAGCCTGAGAACCAATTTCTTAAAACTGTAAAAGGCAAAGAGCTAGTAGTATAAACTGATCCCTCAGTTACTTAGACATGTAAATGGCAATTTATATAACAAGTTTTGAAGGAATGTTCTTCATGTTCTATATTTCACAAAACAGTCACAAACTGAAAACCATCAGTGCAAAATGAAAAAATCAGACTGTTTAGTTGTGCACTACTTGTTACCTGCTGCAATGCACGTTTCAAGTTATAAAAATGAATTGTTGAGTCAAAAGTTGCAACTCCTACAAATGTGCGAGGACCCTCCTGTAGCAAAAAGAAAAAAAATAGTAGTAAGTTTATGTCAAACAAGATGAGATATTGGGATATACAACACAATCTCTCCTCATTACACAAAAAAATCAAAACAGAAAAACATCAAAGCCTCCCAATAGAAATTCAATAAGACACTTGACAGACAATAGAACAGAGGTTTGCCAAAAGGAGTAGGTCAAAGAAGACAAAAAACCATTACAGCCAAGAATATATTTTGAAAGAATACAATTTCAACATTTTTTATCACCCATCGCCTATTATTTGTCACGGGGTTTAAAAAAAGTTGAATTCATTAAGGTTTTTATCCACTTAGTAATTTTGGCTATATCTTAAAACCAACAAACATAGTTCAACAACTCATTGATAAGAAAGGATTCATAAAGCAAAGATCTGATACATGCACATATACACACTTCAAACTTTATTCAGTGCCCCCCTACTCTCTTACTCAACTAGGATCTAATAAGAAATTAATTTTAGGCTCTTTAGTCTATATACCATTGCAGAGCATATTTCGTACATGCAAAGATATAAAAACTATAAATAACCAAGATAAAATAAGGGGAAAAAATATAGAAGTTAACCAGAACTGGTTGCCATGAATCACATCATTCTCACTTTTGATAAAACATAGAAATCCTCAATTGCATGGAATGGAAGCAGAAACATCATTGTAAATCCAGAACTTCAAGCAAAATGTGCTCTTTAGAGTTTAACTAGCTTGAACTCACAGTAAACTGATCTAAAAATGGAAGTGGAGCTTCCTGCATTAACTCTGCTTTGCAGATCATCCTCAAAGATATGCCTCACAAAGCCAAAGGGAAAAACCTCAAATATGATAAAGATCATACATCACTATATTGATAGTCATGCTAATATAAATTAGTGTAACGACTAATATAGTGGGAACTTTATTCTTGGTATCACCCCATCCAATTCAAACAATTCATTAATTTTTATCTCATTATTTATTGCGGAGGCAGGTGGAGAAAGGCGAAGGAGTCTCAAAGGTTTTATCTTTTGATATTTAAGTACAAATCTAAACAAATATATGAAATAATGAGTTTCAGTCCAATTAAACATATAAAATTTTGGAAAACATTACGCATCATGCAAAATCTCATGTATAAATGATTAATAAGTTGTCTACAATTAGAACTCACAGGAAGATCTGAAATAACTTGACTTATGGCACTGCAAGCTGCAGCTGTAGCACCAGTTTGCACAGCATTCATGGACACATCAATGAGAAAGAAGTACACAGCGGGCATTGGCTCACGGACCTAAAAATAATCATATCAGTTATCACAGGCACTAAAGAGTGAAGAAATAAGAATGGGAATCCAGATTGAACCATAAGCTGCATACTACATATATCAGCTCGGGGACAGAGTAAATTAAGTTAATCATTTATCTTTGCATCTACAAATATTCATATGATATGAGCAAATGGACATTTTTAAAATAGATGGCAATGTTATAAAAAATGAATAAGCATAAAGAACAAAATTCTCTAAATATTTTACTTACATTTGATATTGAGACTATGTAATTATATAAGCTACATCACAAAATACAAATTGTCAATAATTATAAGGCTTGGTAAGCTGTTATCTATTAACTACATAATTTCAGTTTAGGAGCTTTTTAAAAAAGAAATAAACTGAATTAATTTTAATCTTTCCATTTCAGCTTTAGGCTATTTAAATATTATTAGACCTAATTTTCATATTTAGGTTTTATTTATTGGTTATTGTAGGTGGAAAGCTTAAATCCTAGAGGAGCACCAATTAGTTCTAAAGCAATGGGACATGAGTTAGGGAATTTTTATTGGAAAGGGCTAAGGACCCACTTACCTGATCATGTCTTGAATAATTAATCCTATTGTGAAGTACTATAGTAATCTTGTTCAATGAAATGAGAGATCATCTGATGGTCCTAATATCAACTTTCAGGAAGTCATAAATTGCTATCTTATTTGTAAAGAAGAAATTCAGAATGCATTTAATTTCACCTTTTTATCTTTATGCATCTCCAAGCAGTGTCAATTGAGTTCGAGTATCAGGTTTAGTTTCATTTCCCAAAAGTATTTTTGGAAAAGAAGTCTCATTCAACAACCAATCATGATGACCATTCATTTATTTTACAATCCTTAGGGCAATATAAAAAAGTGTAAATCTATTTAGAATATAGAGTTTAAGGTTAAGAATGACCAGGTTTTAAACAACATGGACTAGATATCATCTCAATTTCAGGTTTTCAACAAATATTGGACATTAACTATTTAAATTGAATATTCTTCTAATGATGAACAACCAATAAAAGAAAAATACTCAAAAATCCATCTTTATATGGACCAGTGACCTAATATAGTTTACAAATAAACTAACCATGAATTCTTTTGTGGCAACAAACTCAACCGTTCCTCTACACAGCTCAGGCCTTTCATCAGCATCTCTACGCCGACCATCCGGACCTAAATTGCAGTGGTAGTCCCGTGGAGTTTCATCACTGAATCCTGTAAAACAGATATATATTAAATTAAACAACTAAATATTTCATCAAGACAAAAAGCAAATACTGAATAATCCTAACACAGAGCCAAAAATAATAAGAAAAATAATGAGCAATTATAAGTGAGCCAGTTGAAAAAAAAAAATTAAAACAAAAATGGTTGATCAGAGCAACTTTCCATCTTAATGACATCCTGTGGGTTCACATGCACCATCAGGCTTTCCTCGCTGATGTGTGTCACACATACTTAATCAGCATTAGTTCCTCATCTGTTCTTATTCTTCTGCAGTCTCTTTATGGAATTCTCATGCTGGATCTTAGTCCTTTCATCAAAATTTGGTGACTTTATTTAGTGGTTGGTTTTGGTAGAAATAAAGAGGCTAAAGTTTTCTGGTAACATGAATATATGCTATTATTTGATGACTTTTCATTGGCTCAGCAGCTGATTTGGAATAAGGTTGGGTGGTTGACTTCTAATTGAAGTAAGGCATGTGCTCTTTCCTTAACAGATATGCAGAAGAATTAGGCAGCATTGCTCCAATGATGGTTTCTCTTTTCTTTGCTGTATTATATTCCATTTTCCTTTTCCCTAAGGAGGACCCCTTATCCTCCGTCTTCTCATACCTTCTTCTCTTTGTGTTGAATAATTTGTTTTATCAAAAAGAAAATTTGCAGTTTACATAAGCAACAATCACATTTAATAGCAAGCATCAATTACCTAGTACATCAAATGCATAAATGTGTGATACAATACAAGTAACAATTATCAACTAATCACTGACTAACTTTACCAGTCAGTGAAAAGAGAAACCTTCATATTTCTCCTCTTCTCAATCTAATGAGAAAGCAATATAAAAAACTATATCCACACACCATTGTCACCTTCAACAGTATACTTAACAACAAACAAAAGTAGGATAAGCAATCATATAGCTGCTATTGGAGATATTACTAGTACTAACCACACAAGTTGCAGATGAAACGCCTTCCCTGATCAATGAATTTCATGAAGGGATTTATGTAAGCCTTGCAACGTGAACAACGGACGGGGCCGCCCTCCCCAAAGTCAACAACCTATAATAGTTCAGCCAAAGGATTTATTTGAAAATTTTGACACAACTTCTTGATTGAAGACAACACGTTAGAAATAACAATGAGAAAACTTAAATGTTAGGATGTAAATGTTAAATTACATCAGTTAAAGATTCTTAGCCTAATTAGATCAATTTCAGATCACTAATTTATGGGATATTATTTATTCTAATTAATATGTAATCATTGTAATTAATTAGAGATATAACATCTCTTTAAGTCTTAGTGGGTGTTCCCACACTAGCTAGCTTTCTCTTATGCTTAGATGTTATATCTCTAATTAGATCAATTTCAGATCACTAATTTATGGGATATTATTTATTCTAATTAATATGTAATCATTGTAATTAATTAGAGATATAACATCTCTTTAAGTCTTAGTGGGTGTTCCCACACTAGCTAGCTTTCTCTTATGCTTAGCTGTTGTAACAGCTGTGCAGTTAGTAGTTACCAACTCCCTAGCTCTATCTTCTCTTGCAAGTTTCCTATTCTGTATAAATAGCTCATATCTCTTGTATTTCTCATTAAGCAAAAACCACAAATACAATTACACATTTTCAGTTCTCAGATTCTCTCTTTTCTTAAGACTTGATCAAATTTTAATATAATTGATTCTTTAATTAGTATAAATGCATACAGGTGTGGTCTGCATTAGACACACAACATTCATACAATTCTTATTCTATAATGAACACTATAATATATTTTACATTCATCACAGCTTTACAAAAAAAGATTTGAAGACAGTAGTGACAGGCTCGACAAGTGTCACTGATCTTATTAGTATAAAGTTTAAACAGCTTTAAAAAATTTCACTTTCCCTAAGGCTTTGATGTTGTTGTTGTTGTCCCTAAGGAAACACTAGCAAATATAAGAAAGAAACAGTTAGTTACACTATAGACACAGAATCACAAAGGCTGTTAGTTCATAAATCCTTAAAATGGATGGATTTTCAGGAAACAGATATATAGAAACATCTATGACTAGCACTTCAATAATAAAAAAAACGGCAGATGCACAGAAATTTCAACAAAAACAATCATCATCAATACTTGAATGGGCTCCTCAGATGGGTGTGGAAGGGCCAACGGTTGGACTAGCATAGCCAACTGCATTCCTGATGTTGTCAAAAGATCAGCGGTGAAAGGAATCTGTTTCATGCAACAGACAGAATAGAGCAAATGGAACAAAATCAATATTAAAATATAACAAAAATCTCTACATTTTCAAATATAAATATCCAGCATCAGAAAACTAGAGTAAGACTAAATCTCATTTCAAGTAAAAGAAAATTCTTCTACAAAGAACACGCTGCAAGAGAATGAGCTTCTTCTTAAGAAAAAATAATAAATAAAATCATCATTTCAAAACCAAGAGCATAAAAAATACATCAGAAGAATGAAGGGTGCATTTGGAAGAGATCATAAACCTTTTTTAGCTTTTTCAATAAGTTACTTGGAATATATAGCTGTTCAAAATAAGCTACTGTTAGCTTATTCTAATAAGTTTCATGATCAAATTTTTTAACATAAGTATTCTATTAATATATACTTTATAAAGCTTGAATCAACCCTTAACTCATGATGAGTTAGCCTTTAGAATTGAGTTTGACTCAATATCCAAATTTAATATGATATCAGAGCCTATCTTAGATCTTTTATTGGTCACCCATGAGGGAGTGTGTTGAAAGCCTCATGTTATTGGGTCATCCACATTTGTCCACACTTCAAATGTTCATTCTTCAGTGCGAGGTGTGATGAAAGTCCTATGTTGACTAGAGATATGGCCAATTTAGAATAATATAAGTGAGGGTAATCATCATCTTATGAGCTAACTATTAGGATTGAGTTAGACTCAATATCCAAGGTTCAGGCATTTGTGTAACATACGAAGACATCCTAGCCGATCATCCTATAAGCTTGCTTAAGTTGTGTACCCAAACACTTTCAAGGCCCTTCAATCAACCACAATATAGAAGCCCCTAAATACAGCTCTATATAATCAAGTGATAAATATGAAGACATCCTAGTGCATGAGGCTCCCACCTAGTGGGGTCTAGGGAGGGTAGGTGTGTGCAACCTTACCCCCCCTGCAAGCAAAGAAGCTATTTTCAAGAGTTGAACCCATGAGTTCCAAATCATGAGGTAGCAACTTTAGTATTCCACAGGGCTCCGCCTCTATACAAACAACTAATAAAGGCGTGAAATCCTGGCATTTCTCATTATTTTATTGAAGGCTAAAAAATATTGCAGATGTTAGACATGACCTGATTGATGGTGCACTTCATGTAACGTGGACTGCAATTCCCTGTATCTCTTACAATGTAATCACTTGTAGCAGGCTGGAAAAGAAATTGAGAAATAAAATTAATGAAATGTACATGATTTTCCAGAAAACTTAAGACATGGCATCAGCTATGAATCTGTAGTTTTTTCTTAAAAAACACAAGTACTATAAAAAGAAAAGGAGACAAGAAATCTAATCTAATAACTATAATACCAAAGACCAAGAACATGCAAGCACATTTTACAAGCCTCGATGTCAACATAAAGCCATTTCTCTCTTTCTCTAATTTACTTTTAAGAGAAAGTAAGTAAAACATTTATCTAAGATTTTCAGATGGTTACCGGAGGAATGGTTGCCTGATTGCCTTGACGAGTTTCATGCAAGATCACTGAGGAACCTGGAGTAGGCCTTGGAATTTGATTGGGATCAATCTTAGAGGGCCCCACCATAGGGGCTCCAGTTTGACCAACAACAGGTGATATAGTAGTAGTCATAGATTGATTTGGCAGTGGTGGTGGCATGCCAAACATGCGAGGAGGTTGTGAAGAACCAGGAACTGGAGGTGGTGCTAGCTGCATAATTCCCAATCCGGACCAATTTTCAAAAGATGAATAAATGCATAAAGGGCATGTTACAACATAATTTGAGTACTTGATATGGTAAGATATTAGAGAACAATTAAATAGCACACACTGACAACTACAAATAAGAAATGTTTAATACTTCCAAATGCCTCTTCAGTTGTCTATATGCCTGCAATGACAAGACACTAATTCTCAAACATATAATAATTATTTATTAATAGATTAATATATTTAGTGTCTTGACGCTTGAGACCAATGTTACAGAATATTAACTGTTTAACCATAGCTTCTCATTCTTTAGGTTAAGGTTTATATTTTTCAGTCACCACCATTATACCAAACCCCTATACAAGGCTAAAATTAGAAGAACAATGTCACCAACAGACTTAAACTAAGACCTTATGCAAAAGCAGAAAAGTAGTAAATACAAAGTGCTACTTTAACCATTCACAAACACTGAGAAGCAAATAGTAGTAACAACAATAATAATAATTATAATCATAATAATAACAATAAAGGATTAGGAAATGGACGAGAGAAATAAGATGACAAAAAGAACTTCAAAGGTTACGTCATATTACGTGCAAGATATGAGCAAAATCATGTATTTACATTAATTGTTTTCTCTAATTATTCAAAGGCAATAAAACAACTTGACAGCAGAACTTTCACCATTGCATTTACAAGGGGCGGTGTATATTTTTTCCTGCCATTACTAAGGGTTATTTGACTACTACTAAGTGTCTGCTTGGTAACCAATTGCGAAAATAAAGTTGTGGAAATAGCTCCATCCAATGATTAATATTGATCTGCCAGTTCGAGATTAGTCAAATTTTGTTTGACCAACGGATTAGAAAATAGTTTTTGGTCAACCCCAACTGGAAACCAAGCAAGCCTTAAAACCAATATGGGGATTGCTCGTTATCTTAGCTGTAATAAGAGAACATTTTGACCTATGTTCTTGTTTATTTTCTACTTTAACTTCTTTTGGGGGAAAAAAGATAAAATCACATAGATTCCATTTTCCTTGGTACTGAAGACCTTATATAATACTAGCATAGTACATAATTAAAATGATCTTATCATTCTTATGATAGAAATAGGAGTAGAATCTATAAATATAAGCTTATACTATAATTTGGTCAATGTGCTCGGGATAACTTAACAATTTCAAATTCATTTACGAGTGTGTTAAATATCCAATGCCTGTTCTTAAGCTATTTCAAATCTCATTGGAACACAAAGATTATCATAAAAATTGTACTTATAAACATTCTCTTCTTTTAAAACCAACTAATATATTTCAATATACCATCTCTACTGACACATGAAATATACAACAACCAGAGATGAGAAACCTTCCATATCCTCTGGAGCATCTTTCAATTCACAAACATCACCATTGCTATAGTACCCCAACTTTGCTGGTTAATGCATACACATAACATAACACCTTGATTATAAATGCACGAATTAATGGAATCTTAGGGTCATTTTTTCTGTTTGGCATGTTTAGAAATGAAAATAGTCTATAATTTAACATCTGCTCAAGTTAAGACCATGCAGTCAGCAAAATTCTTTTCTTTTAAGGTTTAAACGTACAGAAAGTCTATTCCTAGTACAGAATTGTAGAGGAGTAGGTTACATTATTTTTATCAAATCATTCAAACAAGTATTGTACCAAAAAAATAGATAAAGCAGACATTAAAGTTCCGAATAGAAGAGAGCTACCTGCTGGGATTGCATCTGCCAAGAAGGTGCTCCAAAAGGTGTAGTAGGAGGCTGCATTACTCCTTGAGATGCCATGGGATATGGAGCCTGAGGTTGGACAGCTGGGCCTGGAGGAGCTCTCATTGTTGGAGGTCCAACTAGTGGTTGTGGCGTGCTGGCAACTGGAAAGCGTTGGGGACCTGGCAAAGTCCCAGCAGAATACAAAGGTGGCCCATTATTCATCAAATTACTGGGTGCGCTTGTAGGGGGCATGATCGGGAGAGTACTCACTGGTGGGGAAGTAAAAGGACTCGGAGTCGGACTCAGCCCTGGACGAGCACCCAGAATCTGTGCAGGTGCCCCAAGTGGACGGATTGGTGGAGAACCACCAGGTGGAGGAACCCCAGAAACTAGTGTTGCAACACTACCCATAGATGATGAAAGCGAATTGGGAGGGGGTCTTGATACAAAAGAAGGAGGTTGACCTGGAGGTGGCCCAGCAGGCCTTCCAGGAGCAACATTTGGTGGTAATGTCGATAATGGCGGTCCAGCAGGAGGCCCTGCAGGCCTCACCATTGCTCCTGGAGGAGTACCGGGTCGTGAAAACAAATGTGCGGAACCAGGAACCCCCGGCATAGGGGCTGAGGAAGAAAAGGGTGGCGGTTGGGCAAAAGGGGGAGGTCTAGAAACAGGATTTGAGGTCATGGGAGGCCGATTAAGATTCAAATTTTTCATATTATCAGCTAAACCATCAGGAGTACCCCTAATATTGGGGATGTAATTAGGTGGAGGTGGCGTGTTACTTCCGGGTCTAGGTGCCCCTGGAGGCACAGGAGCAGCCATTACAACGAATCAAATCTAATCAAATCCAAGGTTTTAATCCTCCTTCTGCTTCACCAGATTATCTAACTAGAACCAAGAAATAAAGATCCAAATCTACAAGAAACACAGATTCAAAAAATCACCGCAACATTCCATTAAATTGAAACAGGAAAAAATTAAATCAAAGAAGGGCATGCAAGAGGAAGAATCAATCTAGCAATAGGATAATCGAATCGGAAAGCGAATTGCGACGAAGGAAAGGGATAGGGCAAAACCTGATGAGAGATCGGTGGAATCTGCAAAAATGGGACCAAGCAGAGCTTAGATCGGAGAATGGGGGGTTTAAGAGAGTGGTAAATGGTGCGCGAATAAGAGCTTATTATATCAGCGACCAGTTGTTTGTTTGGTTCGGGTTATTTCCAATTACCCGACCTGCGCAATGTTTCTATCGCCCAATGCTTTAACATATCTGGGTCCAAAAACTAATTAGAATAGGCTTTGGAAGGATGTGACGTTGTTCCACCAATAGAATTTCATCTCTTTATATTATTTGGGTAAATAACACAAACTTCGTTTAGCAAGTATTGATTTCACCCGTGTATTTGTAAGGGATATATTTTTTTTTATGTTTTCCGTGTTTTACATGGTAAATAAAATAACATTTTAAAATTTGTTACAATAAAATAATTTATCAAATATAATATTTATAAATATATATTTTTACTGTATAAAATAAAAAATTATTTAAATAATACTTCTTTTACTGAGTCATGCAAATATTTGTTTTTATATTTTTTTAAATAATATGCATGTTTTAAAACATCATTTTATCATAGTTTAATCAAATTTTGTCGGTATTAATTAATATACTTCAACCTAAAGTTTATATAAATATGTAATATAAAAATTTCTCTTTTTCATATTGTTCCCCCCTCAATATGAGAGGTGGTCTCACCAATCCCTCATATCTCTCTCTAATATCAAATAATAGATTAGTTTACATCTTAAGCTATTAGGCCGAAGCCCACCTGACAACTTTTGTATAAAAACACGTGTTATTCACATTGTAACCTAAGTGACACATAATAGAGATTAATAAACCTAAAAAATGATTGAGGAGTTGGAGGTGCAGGCAGAGAACCTCTAAATTTCTGAGGCTTTTTCAAAGGAAAAGGTGAAAGATGTTGAGGTGGCATGCTAAGCTGCCGAGGAATGTAACGCCCCGAAATATTAATTAAAATTTTCGAGTAAATTTTTCATTTTTTCGAAGATCATTTTAAAAATTCATAAATTTAATTCAGAGTTTATGTAATAGTTGATAACAGCGGAAAAATTATCATACATACTAGTCGTGAATAATTAAATTCAAGAACATATTTAAGTAGCGGAAACGATTTAGAAAATAATGGTACATGACATATTATACTTATTACAACCCATAAAATCAAAGTTCAAGTAATAATTCAAATAGGCATCAATCATGGCATCACTCTGCATTCTGCGTGTCGTTCACTGTAAAAATTAATGTAAGAGTGAGACAGAATATAGAATAAGTATAAAATAGATAAAATTGCACAAACACAATCAACAACTCATAATGATATGATGAATATGATGAATATGCCAAACAAGTCCATTTAATAGATCTTTAATTAGTCAAATGGTGTCATGCTGGATCCATTTGGTTTTGGTGGGAATACTGCAGTAAAAGTCTCATAGAGACACAAATAGGGCTTTAGCATATACCATGAATCCCTACACTTCATGGCGCTTAAGTACCGAAGTACACGAATATCATAAGTAGGACTTTGCATAAACCATGAATCCCTACACTTCATGGCACACAACAAAATAGGGCTTAACTCATCATAGAGTAACCTCCCACCAGGGTAGGCAATCATGGAACCCCTAAATTCCATGGTGCGTCTGAATGCTTGTGATGTATGAATGCCTTTAATTCTTTTAACATACCATGATATCCATATTTCCAAAACTTCTTGGAATACAAGTCCTCAAAGGACATAACACTCATAATAATTCACAAAATCATGGATTTACTGTTTCAGTCACATGTGTCAATATCACAAGGCATTCATGTACATACAAAGTAGTTTCGTTATTCATAATTATTCGCCACCACATCATACAAACTGCATAATGCTCAACAACATTTCTAATAACTCATAATCACTCAAGAATTCAATCATAAATCTTTATCCATAGAGAAAATATCATTTTCTTTCATAATAGCCTTTATAAGTGAATTTCAGCATCTCCGAACAGCGACATACGTTAGTAAAACAGTCATAATATGAGCAAATCAACTCCTTTTTAGGTGATTCCACTTTCTGTAGTTCAATAACATAATTGTCTACAACTTTCATGAAGAACACAATTTCAAATTCCGAACAGAAATATCACTTATTCACGAAATACCACACTGTCTCAGGGTGAGTTTTTCAAAACGTACATATGTTAGTAATTTCAGTGTTTCTGGAGTTACAAAAATGATTTTTGCATGAAACCAGTTCTATATTACTCTTAACACAAATATCTACAATTTTCATGAAGATCATAAATTCAAATTCTAAGCAGAAATACCATTTATCCACAAAATACAACACTGCCTCCAGGTGAGTTTTCAAAACGTACATATATTAGTATTTTCAATGTTTTTAGAGCTACACAAATGATTTTAACATGAAACCAGTTCTAAAATACTCTTAACATAATTATCTACAACTTTCATGAAGACACCATCCACTAATTCATACCACAAAATTCCCAGTATTGAAAACAAGATTCAGATTTCATAGTTAACAGTTTTGCATCATGAACATACTTCTATATTTTGAGCATAACTAGAGTTACAAGCATCTTTTTAACTTGAAACTACTTTCTATAGATCCCTAACATGAATATCTACATCTTTCGTGAAGACATCAAAGGCTGATTATGCATGTACAATTCCCAGAATATCAAAGTATGCATAAAACATAGAAATAATCTTTCACTCGGACATGCAGTAGTGTTTTGGCTATAACTTTTGCTATACATACTCAATTTAATTGATTCAGGTCTCAAAATTTAGACAACAAAAAGATCTACAACTTTCATGAAGAAGTCAGAGACAAATTCATACGTTTTCAGTTTCAAAATTAAGCAACAAGTTACGAAATTAAAACTAGAATCCTAGAACAGCATACAACTCTACCCATTTCACAAATATTCACAACTCTGTCCCCTCTTACTTGTTTTGCTGAGTGAAAATGGCTCCCTGGTTGTCCTCCTGCTTCTGTTTGAAGGAGTATTGAGAAAGAAGGGAAGTCAAGGTAAGGATAGTCTACTAGCTTTGTTCCAACGTGTTCAGGTCTTGGCAAGGCAGAGTTAATAATGCAAAGTAAGTGGGAAACAGCTTTTCCATTAGTGGGTGTTTAGTGCTGTTAGTGGAGGTAATGGAGAATTAAAAATAGGAAAGTGGTTTATAATGATCCACTTCTGGCCGTCCACCCACTAGGATGAGTAATAATGGTGTTGGTTGCATTAAAAAATGGCATAAGAGACAAGAAAGGAGTCAAAAGTCACTTCTCGCATTGAAAATCGACTGGAATTCCACTCGGTTAGCCTATAAACCGACTGGAATTCATCCAGTCGTGTGAAGAAGAAAGGAACACAAGTTCCCTCGCTCAAGCGGACTCCGCCTCGCTTGAGCGAGTCGTGCTATTCTCGCTTGAGCGTGAGTGGGGAAAAGAGCATCAGGGTCGAGCGCGCTTTGAGCGCAGTATACACGCTTGAGCGAAGGCTGATTGAAAAGAGGAATTATGCATCAGGGTCCATCTCGCTCAAGCGAAATCCGACTCGCTTGAGCGAATCATGTGCACTCACTCGGAATTCATCTGAATCTGACTCAATTCCTTGGTTTCTCACTCGGTAGAGTCTGTCCAGACCGAGCTCCCTCTCTCACTTATGCTTTCACTCGGTAACCGAGTCTTCATTCAAGCATATCCACTCGGTAAACTTTCCAGATACTGAGTCAGCTCTAAGTCAGTCTTTTACTCAAGTTTTTTACTCGGTAAAATTCTTTTGAAACCGATTCCAAGCACTCAGTTCTTCATTGCTAAAACTTACTCAATATCAGGTCAGTCATCACTCGGTAATTCATCTCCAAACCGACTCTTCTCCTGATCAGCTTTCACTCGGTGAATTTCCTCAATGCTGACTCATTCCACTTGAATGTCCACTCGGTAATATTGATCCTAAACCGACCCAAGACTTATTTGTTGTCAATCGGAAATTCCTTCACTCAGGATTGCAACTTCTGATCTTAATTGACTCGAAAACGAGTCACTCAAGAATAATTGACTCTGAAATGAGTCCTTTGAAGATCTTGACTCGGGATCGAGTCTTCTTGGCATGTTTGACTCGGCAGTGAGTCTCTGAGACATTATTTCACTCGGAATAAGTCCTCTTGACCATGTTCCACTCGGAAAACACCATTTTCACTCGGTATTTCCATTTTCCACTCGGAATTCCTCTTGGTCACTCGGAATTTGCAGTTTTCACTCGGACATCATAACTTACACTCGGAACTTCATCTCTTCACTCGGATTTTGTAACCTTCAGTCGGAATTGGTAATCCTTCACTCGGAATTTCACTCTGTCACTCGGATCAGAGCCTTTTTACTCAGAATTTGAATAATTTCTCTAAAATTCCATAATTATACCCAAAAATGAAACTTTTGGAGCATTAAAAGCCATCCATAGAGTGTTTTATTCATTAATTAACACTTACAAGCCTTCCATGCTTCATAAATTACAAAATAGAGCTATTATTAAAAGCAGGATGTTACAATTCTCCCACCTTAATAGAAATTTCGTCCTCGAAATTTAACTTAACGCGCTCCTCAGTGAAACAATCCTGGATACTGTGTCCTCATAGCATCTTCACGCTCCCAAGTCAGAGTTACATCAGTTCCTTGTTTCCATGCAACTTTTACCAGTGGTACATTCTTGTTCCTCAAGCGTTTATTCGATCTTTCTAGGATCTGTGTAGGTTCTGTGGAGATGGTCAGATTTTCTCTAACTTCAATTTCATCAGCAGCAATCACGTGGGTGGGATCTTGTACATACTTCCTCAATTGTGATACATGAAATACATTGTGCAGATTTGCCAGATGAGGAGGAAGTGCAATCTGATATGCCACTGTACCAACCCTCTTTAGGATCTCATATGGTCCAATGAACCTCGGACTCAACTTCTTACTCTTCAAGGCTCGGCCAATCCCCTTGTGAGGTGAAACCTTCAAAAATACATGCTCACCGACTTGGAATTCAAGTGGTTTCCTCCTCTTATCGTAATAGTGCTTCTGTCTGTCTTGAGATGCCTTCATCTTTTCTCTGATCATTTCTATCTGTTCAATAGTCTGCTGCACAATTTCAGGTCCTAACGCCAAACTTTCACCAGTTTCTAACCAATAAAGGGGCATTCGACACTTCCTACCATACAATGCTTCGAATGGAGCCATACCAATACTATTGTGGTAGCTATTGTTATACGTGAATTCAATCAATGGAAGAAACTGCTCCCAACTACCACCATGTTCAATCACACAAGATCGCAGTAAGTCTTCCAAACTTTGTATGGTACGCTCTGACTGCCCATCTGTTTGGGGATGATAAGCTGAACTCAATCGAAGCTTTGAACCCAATTCCTGATGCAAGCTTCCCCATAATCGGGAAGTGAATCTTGGATCTCTATCTGACACAATACTAGATGGTACACCATGTAGTCTTACGATCTCTTTCACATATAACTGTGCCAATTTTTGTAAAGAGTTCTTCATATTCATTGGTAGGAAGTGAGCAGACTTTGTCAATCTGTCTACAATAACCCAAATTGCATCATTCCCTGAACGTGTTCTTGGCAACCCTGACACAAAGTCCATTGAGATGTCATCCCATTTCCAGACAGGAATATCTAATGGTTGCAATTCACCAAATGGCTTTTGGTGTTCTACCTTGGCTTTTTGACATACCAGGCATGAAGACACATATTCAGCTATCTCCCTCTTCATCCTTGGCCACCAAAAGCTTTTCTTCAGATCTTGATACATCTTAGTTGATCCAGGATGAATGCTCAACATACTTTTATGTGCTTCTTCTAGGATCGTCCTTCTTAGATCAATATCATCTGGTACACAAATTCTATTCCTGATCCTCCAAATTCCATCTGATCCTTCTTGTAGTCCCATATCCTTCCCATTCACCTGCAACTCTTTTAACTCCTGTAATTACAAGTCCCTTGTCTGTCTTTCACCTAACAGTTTCAGGAAATCATTGGTTATCTTCAAAGTCCCCAAGGTCATACTCCTTGAAGATTTCATCTCTACACCCTAGTTCATGTCTTTGAACTGTTCTATCATCTCCATTTCTTTTATCATCAAAGATGCCATATGAATGGACTTTCGGCTTAGTGCATCTGCCACCACATTTGCTTTTCCTGGATGATACTTCAAATCAAAATCATAAGAAACTCCATCCACCTTCGCTGCCTCATGTTCAATTCCTTTTGATCGAACAAATACTTCAAGCTCTTGTGGTCACTGAACACTTCAAACCTGACTCCATACAAATGGTGTCTCCAGATTTTTAGAGCAAATACCACTGCTGCCAATTCTAGATCATGCGTCGGATAGTTCATCTCATGTGGTCTCAATTGTCTAGAAGCATAAGCAATCACCTTTCGTTGCTACATCAAAACACATCCTAAGCCCATTTTGGAAGCATCACAATAAACCACGAAATCTTCTTATGGATTAGGTAAGGTTAAGACTGGAGCAGATGTAAGCTTCAACTTCAGTTCTTGGAAACTTTTCTCACATTCTGGCGTCCAAGAAAAAGGTTGATTCTTCCGGGTTAGCCGAGTCATTGGTAGAGCAATTTGAGAAAACCCTTCAATGAATCTCCGATAATAACCAGCTAATCCCAGGAAACTTCGTATCTCAGTGACTGAAGTAGGTCTCTCCCAGTTTACCACAGCTTCTATTTTAGAAGGATCCACAGACACTCCTTCGTTTGAGATTACATGGCCTAGGAATTTTACCTCTTTCAACCAGAATTCACATTTTGATAACTTTGCATACAACTGCTTTTCCTTCAAAATTCGCAATACCACTCGAAGATGCTTTTCATGCTCCTCTGCAGTTTTTGAATAAATCAGAATATCGTCAATGAAGATGATAACAAATTGATCCAAATAGGGATGGAACACTCGATTTATGTAATCCATGAATACAGCTGGAGCATTGGTCACTCCGAAAGGCATCACAAGATATTCGTAATGACCATAGCGTGTTCTAAAGGCTGTCTTTGAAATATCCTCAGACTTGACACGAATCTGATGATAACCTGATCGCAGATCAATCTTGGAAAATACTGCAGCACCTCTCAATTGATCTATCAGATCATCAATTCTGGGCAGAGGATATCTATTCTTCACCATCAATTTGTTCAGCTGACGATAATCTACACATAACCTCATGCTTCCGTCTTTCTTCTTGACGAGCAATACTGGTGCTCCCCATGGTGACACACTAGGTCTGATGAAATGCTTCTCCAACAACTCTTCAATTTGTTTCTTCAGTTCCGCCAGTTCAACTGGTGCCATACGGTATGGAGCTTTAGACACTGGTCCTGCTCCTGGAATTAAGTCAATTGAGAATTCTATCTCGCGTTCTGGGGGTAAACTTGAGACATCCTCAGGAAATACTTCAGGAAATTCAGAAACAACTGGCATTTTGATCTCTTTAGATTCTCCATCTCCTTGTGGAAGAGAAAACAAGGCAAATAATTGGCTTTCACCTTGTAAGGCAAAGAGTTTGAGATTGTTGGAAGTAAGATTTTCTTCTGATGGAAATATCACAGTTTTGTTATGACAGTCCACCAAGACTCGATTTGCCGACAACCAGTCCATCCCTAGGATTACTTCCAGATCCTTCAAAGGTAAACAAACAAGATCGACTAGAAAGTTCTTACCTTCTATGAGCATAGAGCATTCGTTACACACCTTAGTAGTCCTAAGTTGTGTACCGGTGGAAGTGGAAACAATCAGGTCATATCTCATAGGATTCACAGGTAATTGAAGACGTCCAACACACTCATCAGAAATAAATGAATGAGTAGCACCAGAATCAAATAACACAGATAAGATTGTACCATTGATCTCACACTTACTTTGTACGAGGTCATCAGCTTGATCTGCCTCTGAACCGCTGATGGCAAAGACTCTTCCACTTGTTGGTTGTAATTTATGATCTGTTGACTCCCTGTTCTGTCTTGGAGGTTGGGCAGCACGTGTGTCTCCTCTACGACTTCTCTGATAATTAGAGCCTCTTTGATCATTCATAGTGTTCCTGTTGTTGTTTTGATTGATCTGCGGACAATTTGGACTGATGTGTCCTTTTTGGTTACAACGAAAACAAGTGACATCTTCAAGACGTCTGTTGCAATCACGTATGTGATGGTTACCTCCGCACTTTAGACATCTCATATTGTTACGTCTTTCAGAAGATGATGATGATGATCCTCCCTTGAAACGACTTTGATAGAACGACCCTCTTCTTTTGAAATCAACTGACTGAGGTTTCAGTTGTCTATTGGCCTTTTCATGTGCCAGTCTGGCTTGGTGATTTTCTTCAAAAATTCTGCATTTGTTGATTAGAATAGGAAAACTCCGAATCTCTTGGTATCCTATCGCCTCTTTGATTTCCAGATTCAGCCCGTTCTCAAATTTAACACATTTTGATTCTTCGGCACCAGCCTGTTGAAAAAGAGGGTAGAAGAGAGATAGTTCTTCAAACTTTGCAGCATATTCTCCAACGGACATCGAGCCTTGTTTCAACTCCATAAATTCCAGCTCTTTGCGGCTTTTCACACTTGCTGGAAAATATTTCTCCAGGAAACAGTCTTTGAAGTTGACCCAGTTCAAGGGTCTGTCAGTCTCGATCATACGGATTCTAGCATGAATCCACCAGTTTTCTGCCTCTTCCACCAACATATAGGTGGCATACTCTACCTTTTCGCATTCTGTGCAGGGCAAGGCTCGAAAGATGCGCTCTATTTCCTTGGCCCAAAGATATGCTCCTTCTGGATTATAACCTCCTTTGAATTGTGAAGGCTTTCTTTTCAGGAAGTGGTCTAACCCATGGAGTCCTCCAGTGCTCCTTGGTTGGTTTTGTCATTCTATAGCTTCAGCTAAGCGGTTGAAAACTGCTGCCATATCGTTGTTGTTGTTGTTGTTGTTGTTGTTGTTGTTTCTTGCCATCCTACATTCATAGTTTGGTTTATACTAATTCTAAGGAATATATATTGTATTATAACCTAACTATAAGTATTCTACATTATGTCAATTAAGCAATAAATTGTATAACACATTTATCATATTACCAACAATAATCAAACAAATCATTTTTGCGATTAATCAGTCAGGCACAAGTCATATAGTACACACTCAACATGTTATCAAGTAAAGAATCAAACATTTCACATATTATATCAAGAAACAGTACATGTCATAGCAATTGGTCCTAAATTTTTGAAAACGCTCTGATACCAACATTGTAACGCCCCGAAATATTAATTAAAATTTTCGAGTAATTTTTTTGCTTTTTCGAATATCATTTTAAAAATTCATAAATTTAATTCAGAGTTTATGTAATAGTTGATAACATCGGAAAAATTATCATACATACTAGTCGTGAATAATTAAATTCAAGAACATATTTAAGTAGCGGAAACGATTTAGAAAATAATGGTACATGACATATTATACTTATTACAACCCATAAAATCAAAGTTCAAGTAATAATTCAAATAGGCATCAATCATGGCATCACTCTGCATTCTGCGTGTCGTTCACTGTAAAAATTAATGTAAGAGTGAGATAGAATATAGAATAAGTATAAAATAGATAAAATTGCACAAACACAATCAACAACTCATAATGATATGATGAATATGATGAATATACCAAACAAGTCCATTTAATAGATCTTTAATTAGTCAAATGGTGTCATGCTGGATCCATTTGGTTTTGGTGGGAATACTACAGTAAAAGTCTCATAGAGACACAAATAGGGCTTTAGCATATACCATGAATCCCTACACTTCATGGCGCTTAAGTACCGAAGTACACGAATATCATAAGTAGGACTTTGCATAAACCATGAATCCCTACACTTCATGGCACACAACAAAATAGGGCTTAACTCATCATAGAGTAACCCCCCACCAGGGTAGGCAATCATGGAACCCCTAAATTCCATGGTGCGTCTGAATGCTTGTGATGTATGAATGCCTTTAATTCTTTTAACATACCATGATATCCATATTTCCAAAACTTCTTGGAATACAAGTCCTCAAAGGACACAACACTCATAATAATTCACAAAATCATGGATTTACTGTTTCAGTCACATGTGTCAATATCACAAGGCATTCATGTACATACAAAGTAGTTTTGTTATTCATAATTATTCGCCACCACATCATACAAACTGCATAATGCTCAAAAACATTTCTAATAAATCATAATCACTCAAGAATTCAATCATAAATCTTTATCCATAGAGAAAATATCATTTTCTTTCATAATAGCCTTTATAAGTGAATTTCAGCATCTCCGAACAGCGACATACGTTAGTAAAACAGTCATAATATGAGCAAATCAACTCCTTTTTAGGTGATTCCACTTTCTATAGTTCAATAACATAATTGTATACAACTTTCATGAAGAACACAATTTCAAATTCCGAACAGAAATATCACTTATTCACAAAATACCACACTATCTCAGGGTGAGTTTTTCAAAACGTACATATGTTAGTAATTTCAGTGTTTTTGGAGTTACAAAAATGATTTTTGCATGAAACTAGTTCTAAGTTACTCTTAACACAAATATATACAATTTTCATGAAGATCATAAATTCAAATTCTAAGCAGAAATACCATTTATCCACAAAATACAACACTGCCTCCAGGTGAGTTTTCAAAACGTACATATATTAGTATTTTCAACGTTTTTAGAGCTACACAAATGATTTTAACATGAAACCAGTTCTAAAATACTCTTAACATAATTATCTACAACTTTCATGAAGACACCATCCACTAATTCATACCACAAAATTCCCAGTATTGAAAACAAGATTCGGATTTCATAGTTAACAGTTTTGCATCATGAACATACTTCTATATTTTGAGCATAACTAGAGTTACAAGCATCTTTTTAACTTGAAACCACTTTCTATAGATCCCTAACATGAATATCTACATCTTTCATGAAGACATCAAAGGCTGATTATGCATGTATAATTCCCAGAATATCAAAGTATGCATAAAACATAGAAATAATCTTTCACTCGGACATGCAGTAGTGTTTTGGCTATAACTTTTGCTATACATACTCAATTTAATTGATTCAGGTCTCAAAATTTAGACAACAAAAAGATCTACAACTTTCATGAAGAAGTCAGAGACAAATTCATACGTTTTCAGTTTTAAAATTAAGCAACAAGTTACGAAATTAAAACTGGAATCCTAGAACAGCATACAACTCTACCCATTTCACAAATATTCACAACCCTGTCCCCTCTTACTTGTTTTGCTGAGTGAAAAATGGCTCCCTGGTTGTCCTCCTACTTCTGTTTGAAGGAGTATTGAGAAAGAAGGGAAGTCAAGGTAAGGATAGTCTACTAGCTTTGTTCCAACGTGTTCAGGTCTTGGCAAGGCAGAGTTAATAATGCAAAGTAAGTGGGAAACAGCTTTTCCATTAGTGGGTGTTTAGTGCTGTTAGTGGAGGTAATGGAGAATTAAAAATAGGAAAGTGGTTTATAATGATCCACTTCTGGCTGTCCACCCACTAGGATGAGTAATAATGGTGTTGGTTGCATTAAAAAAATGGCATAAGAGACAAGAAAGGAGTCAAAAGTCACTTCTGGCATTGAAAACCGACCGGAATTCCACTCGGTTAGCCTATAAACCGACTGGAATTCCTCCAGTCGTGTGAAGAAGAAAGGAACACAAGTTCCCTCGCTCAAGCGGACTCCGCCTCGCTTGAGCGAGTCGTGCTATTCTCGCTTGAGCGTGAGTGGGGAAAAGAGCATCAGGGTCGAGCGCGCTTTGAGCGCAGTATACACGCTTGAGCGAAGGCTGATTGAAAAGAGGAATTATGCATCAGGGTCCATCTCGCTCAAGCGAAATCCGACTCGCTTGAGCGAGTCATGTGCACTCACTCGGAATTCATCTGAATCTGACTCAATTCCTTGGTTTCTCACTCGGTAGAGTCTGTCCAGACCGAGCTCCCTCTCTCACTCATGCTTTCACTCGGTAACCGAGTCTTCATTCAAGCATATCCACTCGGTAAACTTTCCAGATACTGAGTCAGCTCTAAGTTATTCTTTTACTCAAGTTTTTTACTCGGTAAAATTCTTCTGAAACCGATTCCAAGCACTCAGTTCTTCATTGCTAAAACTTACTCAATATCAGGTCAGTCATCACTCGGTAATTCATCTCCAAACCGACTCTTCTCCTGATCAGCTTTCACTCGGTGAATTTCCTCAATGCTGACTCATTCCACTTGAATGTCCACTCGGTAATATTGATCCTAAACCGACCCAAGACTTATTTGTTGTCAATCGGAAATTCCTTCACTCAGGATTGCAACTTCTGATCTTAATTGACTCGAGAACGAGTCACTCAAGAATAATTGACTCTGAAATGAGTCCTTTGAAGATCTTGACTCGGGATCGAGTCTTCTTGGCATGTTTGACTCGGCAGTGAGTCTCTGAGACATTATTTCACTCGGAATAAGTCCTCTTGACCATGTTCCACTCGGAAAACACCATTTTCACTCGGTATTTCCATTTTCCACTCGGAATTCCTCTTGGTCACTCGGAATTTGCAGTTTTCACTCGGACATCATAACTTACACTCGGAACTTCATCTCTTCACTCGGATTTTGTAACCTTCAGTCGGAATTGGTAATCCTTCACTCGGAATTTCACTCTGTCACTCGGATCAGAGCCTTTTTACTCAGAATTTGAATAATTTCTCTAAAATTCCATAATTATACCCAAAAATGAAACTTTTGGAGCATTAAAAGCCATCCATAGAGTGTTTTATTCATTAATTAACACTTACAAGCCTTCCATGCTTCATAAATTACAAAATAGAGCTATTATTAAAAGCAGGATGTTACAAGGAAGGGGCACAATCCTACAAGACACACATTGAAGGGTCGTGTGAGGATTACATGATCTCGGGGGGAAAGCTAAAGAAGAGGATTGTTGAGTGCGGCGGAGGACAAAAAGGTTCAACAGGAGCTACAAGGTTCTGAGAAAGCTACTACTGAGTAGATGTTTGAGGGTTTTAACAACTGCAAGGCATAGATTCTCATGCTTCACCTAGGGTTGGATGTTTATGGTGTGGATCCCTTCGAAGTGGTGACTGATGGCTAAATTGTTAGATGTCATGAAGAGTGATGAAGGTGGGGGGATACCCCATTGTTTCTTTTGTAATGCCTTCTTATTTTGGTTAAGTTAAACAATCTTCTTGTCTTTTTGAAATCTTTTTACCGTATATTTGTTTGCCAAGGCCTTGTATTTATGTGCTAGTCAGGGCCAGCCGATAATTGATGATATTTTGTTTTGCATAGGTGTTTGATATAAAAATTTTTGTTTGACTCCTTTTTTGTTTCTCTCATTGCCTGTGTATTGTGCCAACATTATTTTGGGCAAGTAATGAGCTATGGGAAGGTCGAGTGTGTTGTTATCCTCACTCGGAGTAGGTTTTTAGGCCTCTATGTCGATGATTGACTTACGACGGGGATTGCACTGTTACCCCTGCCCTAAAGGTAGGGTTTTAGGATGAATATGTTGTTATCTATGCTTGAGGCAGGTTTTTAGGCTCTTGTGCCAATGATTGGCTTCTAATAGAGATTGCGTCCCTACCCCTACTCAGAGGTAGAGTTTTAGGTCGAGTGTGACACTATTCCTGGTCGGGGAAGGTTTTTAGGCCTTTGTGCCAATGATTGGCTTCTTACAAAGATTGTGTTATTACCTCTGCCTGAAGGTAAACATTTAGCTGAGTGTGTCATTATCCTACTCAGGGCAAGTTTTTAGGCCTTTATGCCAATATTATTGAATTCCGATGGAGACAACAGAATCACCCATGCTTAAAGACAGGTTTTCAGGTCGAGTGTGCCATTTTCCCTGCTCAGGGTAAATGTTTTGGCCTCTATGTCAATGATTGGCTTCTGACGAAGATCATGTTGTTACCCTTGTCTGGAGGCATGTTTTTAGGATGAATGTGTCATTATGATTACTCGGGTAAGGGTCGTCGGCTTTTATGCCAATGATTGGCTTCTGATGGAGATCGTGTGGTTTGCATTATGCCTGTAAAACCTTAGATAGAGAAAAAGAGGCTAATAAATTTTATTCATTTGTAATAAAGAAAAGAGCAAGATTCAATCTCTTCCGTTTTGTTACACTTGGTGCTTAATGGAAGCCTTATTAAAACCTTATTAAGGAAAAAAATCCTTAGGCTAAAAAAAAGAGTACTCCCATATTATTATCAAGGCATAAGCGTCTTCAGTCATGATAGATCTTAAAATATGTTACGCTTTATATGTGAGGGATTTCTCTTCCTCCTGGTTGTTCCAATTTGTAGGCTCATATCCCGACGACTTTCTTGACACTGTAAAGCCTCTCCCGATTAGGGGCTAACTTTGCTTCTTCCTTTGCCCTTCTTGCATTGTCTCCTAGTCTCGGTACTAGATCTCATTCCTTTATTTTCACATAGACTCTCTCTTTATTCTCCTCAGATCCAAGTAATGCATTTTTACCTATCCGTTATCTTTTGAGTGATGGAATTTATGCCTTGGTGTGAATTCTCCTAGCTCTATAAGGATCAAAGTATGGTTTTGAAAACGACTATATATATTTTAACGCAGAGTAGGAAGAGTTTAACAATGAATTGATAATCTGTTAGGCTTGTAGCATTGAAAATATCATTTAATTAAAACTTGTTGGAGTTATACACATCATTATAACAATGAATTTAGTAGTTACAAAAATCCAGTAATTCATTAATAACCCCCTTTAACTTTTTAAGCTTCCAACATATTCAGAAATAAAATTAAGATGAAGAGACATTGAATAAGTGGTGTGCTATTTTTCATATTTTTTATATTCACAATTATATAGCATGACGTGTACATGGTTTATATTTTATAGTCAGTTTTAATTAAATAATCCGTGACCAAAGTTTATTGTTTCGATTATATAAATTTTAATCTTTGTACATAGTGTATTTTAAAATTGAAAGTTTATCGTTTTAAACTATTATTTATTCTATTATAATAATCATAATAATTGATGCCTTTTAAAAATTTAATTATTTATTACATTGGATTTAATTTTTGTTTAAATTTTATATATATAAATTTTATATAAAATTTCTTTTGATATTTAATTTCTGACTAAAAATATTTTAGTCATCATTTAACTCATTTTATTTGAAAGACAATAAAAGAAATACATAATCTTAGGATAAAACTAAATTTCCGCTCAAGATAAATGTTGTAGCCAGGAAACTTGTAATGTTCGATGTAGTGACTTCTTACATTTCAAGAGTAAAAGGTTTTTACATCTTGATTACGAGCCCGTTTGTTTAAACTTATTTTTAAGTATTTTTTAAAAAACATTTTTACAATCACTTTTTTAATAAGCAGATCATAGTTGTTTCTTAAAATAAGCAGAAATCAACTTATTTTCAACTCTTGCTTTTTAAACAAACACATCAACGTTTAAAATAAATGTTTTTTTAATTAAAAAAATACTTATCTCTTAAAATAAGCTTAAACAAACAAACCCTATGTGTAGCCCTGTGGGTCAACATATAATTCTATTATATTCATTCAGCTAATACAACATTCCATTTTTTTTTCTTCATTATCTCAATTATGTTGATTATACATTTTGATCCATTGAGATTATAGATTAAGTGCATGTTTGTTTCTCTATTATAATTCCTAAACGGAGGTTTGAAAAATGTAGGTTTTACATCTCATAGTTAAACGAAGTTTCAACTATGTTAAATGATGTGAATGATTAATATTAATATTTAATTTTTTTATTTTTATAATTCTGTTTATCCAACTATAAATAAATATAATTTTAAGCTTCTCCTTTTAAATCAATGTTATCAAAATCGGATGGATTCATGAGTAAATCACCAACCCATTAGAAAGGCTACACTAATTATTCTCAGTCGAATTCTTCAATAATAGCATTACTACATTTTTTTATATAAAGAAAAATAATATTAATATTATAAGTGAGAATCACAAAAGGACTGGCTTAATTGGTTAAGTGAAATGTATAAGTTCTTATCAACTCTTTCATATAAATTGGAGTCCCAATAAAAATAAATAAATAAGAGCATAGGTTTAAAGGGAAAATGGATTATGATGTTTACTCTTTCAAAAGTAACTTATGTTAGAGCGAGTATAATTCAAACACCACATCTTATCATTTATGTATTGGTCATTCAGTATGTTAAAGAAAAGTAAACACTTTTCTCTAGTCACATTGATTTTCACATTCTTTACAAACATAATAAATTTTATAATTGTTATAAATATTTATTATTTGTCTATTGTTAATTAACAATTCCTAATATTTTCTTTCTATTTCAAACAATACAATTATTTTAAATAATTATTTTATTGTCATCTTTTCATGTCTTTACTAAAAGAATTTAAATAAAAAATAACCACATAAAATAATATTCTTTATACTTCATACATTGCACAAGTGTCAACTATGAGTCTCTCTATTTATATTACTCTGAACTCATAAAATGATGTTATATTTTTCTAATTTGATTGATATTTAGAGACCTATTATTATTCATACAAAGACACGTCATATATAAAAGTTAATTTGGTTTTATTGTTACATTTATATTTAATTATTAATATTTATTTTTTATAAATTATATGGAAAAATGTTAACGTAATTTTTTTTGTTCTGTAACATGTAAAACAAAAAATAGTTTGATTTTAGGTATTCTTCACAATTTTGTTTTTTACTTTAGGCTTATTTAGTTTGTAATAATGTTACTTTTATAAAAATAAAAAAGAATGCAAATTGTATGCATAAACCTCTAGCTTGACGTGGACCGGTCGGGTAGTGCAATTTGGTACCTCTCATGTTAATATATAATTTTTTACATTATAAAAAAATCTCATTTAAATGAATCATTAATATTTATCCATCTTAACTTTTAACAAATTCTCTGATAGAGTTGTTAGGGGGCTAGGGTTCATACACTACTAAAATAAGGAAGACTAAAAAGGAATACCATATTTGATTCATAATCCCTATAGAAGAAAAGATAACTTTAAATAATGAGCCTAAAGGAACTAAGGGCCATATATCTGGCAAGGATCCAATACAATAAAAACTCAATTATAATCTTTGAGCCAAAAAGGACTCTTCTTAATTCTATTGGGTCTGGATGGCCCAACATTCTCACACAACTTACGGTAAAAAAATTTTAATTTATATCTTATCACTAACTTTTACAATAAGGAATATAATTTTTTTTATGAATGTTTGGTTCACTATTTAAATAGTAGAATAAAAGTTGATTAAAAAGAAGAAAAATAATCTTTTAACTCAACTAAGTTTTAAATATAGTAAAGAATATATAAAATTAACATTAACTATTAAATTTTATCATTTTTACAACTTCATTTTACAGACGAGTTATAAAATGGTTACTGTGGCGTTATTTGTTTGACAGTTCCGTTTAACAAAACAGAACTTTTTAAAAGTAAAAAATTAATTCTACGGTTAAAAAAAGTTTTAACTATCTCACATGATGTAAAATATTAATATTAACCTTTAATTTTTTTTTATAACTCCGCAGACAACATTTTTATAGAGGACGTTTGGTACCTCTTGCAAACAGAGAAAACCTCCATTTGTCAGTGGGGGGTTTTTGATCCTACGGGTCAACAGAGTTTTAATTGTCTCAGTGTGAATAATTAATATAAACCTTTAAATTTTTCACTTCAACTCAACTCTGTTTACCTAACTGTAAACCAAATACCCGTATATTTGTGTAACATTACAAACCCATTGTAACGGGATGCTTAAAATCAAGTTGGACTCGGAATCTATGGTTGTTTCATCAAGTATAGGGCATAGATAATCATGACCGTGAAAATATTTATTTTTTATAGAAATAAATCTAGAAGTAAAACACAAAAATTAGAACCGTTAGATGAGAAGTGCACAAAGATGGTAGAGTGCACAGTATCGTTTTCCTTACAAAAATGCAGCACATGGTTGTGTTTAACGTGAAATTCCACGTCGGTAGACAGTTAAAAACTTTAAAAACGAAACCAACCCAGTCAGTGCAGTGGTCAGAAGGCACAAGTAACGTAATGCGAGAATGCGTTCCGCGTTCGTAACGGACTTACCTCGAATATCGAGCTTTTCAACTCTCACGCACATTTCCTCGCTTTCTTTTCATTTCACTTCCATTTCCAATTCAACCGTTCCGTCCAACCTTCAATTTTGAATCTCTCTCCCCATTCTCTTCCTCAGACCACCACCGAAGGTTACTGCATGACCTCGCACGCGCCGCCGGATAACGTTTCCAACGGCGGAGCGGTGCGACGTCGCTGATTTCACCGCGCGCCGACATGCTTCCTGAGGCTAAAGTCTTCCATCTCCGGCGCGCCGTCGCCGCCGCGCTCTTCTTCGCTACGGTTTCTCTCTGTTGTTTGGTTCTCTACAGAGACGTTGATTCCTCTCGATTCTTCTCAGGATTCCCTTCGACTTATCCTTTGTCTGGATTTCCTCGCATTTTTCCGTCGACGTTCGGCGATTCCGTTGCGGTGAGTTCCGTTGCTTGCTTCGCGTTCTTCTCATGGTTTTCATTTCCTGTTGCTGTTGAGTTTGCTCGTTTTGCGCCTCTGAATTTCGTGTGCTTAATTATTGCATTGTCTTTTCTGTTGTTCAAAAACAGTTTGAAAGTCTTTTTTCCTTGGTATGAGTGTATGAATATAGCTGCTCTAGCTCGAATGTGTTATGTTGTTGATTGACATGCAATTTACGCTCTAATTTCATTTGAGAATTTGAATGTTCTGGACAATTGTTCTAGAAAGTGTGCCTTATGCCTGGAATTGAGAGAGATCAGAGATTCACGAAATTGGAAGTGTTAATAAGTATCTGCAGTCTATATCTTTGCAACTGCATGTTCCATGGCATTGGAAGTGAGGATTGGCTTGTGATATTGGATGAATTGACACTGTTTTGTTAATTATTTTTCTTCTTTCTTTTCTTTTCGGAATTTCTGCATGTTGAGTATTGAAAAATAGGATGTCGAAACTAGACGAGTTGCTTAATTGATGGCAAAATTTGGAATAACATCTAAAATGTGTGAACTAGGTAAATGGATAATCTGATTTTTTAAAAGTCACAATTATAAGTTCTGCATACTTCTGCGAATAAGAAAAGAAAAGGCTCCTCGAGAGGATTGCCTTTATTTTCAGTTCACTGCGATATTTATTAGTAGTTGGTTATGTGAAAATCAAAGATTATGATTTATAATTTATTTCATATCTGCATGTTTTTTATTACTTTCTAAAGTCTTGCACTATAAAGGAGCCAGATTCTTAAAAATAATTGGAGGTTGCTGCGAGATTTTTCTCTCTCGTAAATTAAGCAAACTAGGTGTGTGTATTTTAACTACTAATTTAATTATCTGGGATACTTTTAATTATAATAATCGGTGATTTTCCAATATTAAATTCTCGCAGTGTCTGTTTGACATGAATTGTTGCCCATTACAAAATATGGATGGATTGTCATATCTGCTAACAGTGACGGTGTTTTCATAACTTAGTCATTATTCGGTCTTATGAATAAAGTAAATCCAAACATGATTTGTAAGCACTAACTATTATTGTTTTATATATTTTCGTAACCATAACCATAGCATTCATGGAAGCATTACCATTTTACCATGAGATTATTATCTTGATGCGGATTAGCTGTTCCACTAAGTATTACCTATTTTCACTGCTGTATTTGTCAATGCGATAAGATAATCGTATTCTTTATTCTTTTTGAATTGACTCTCCTGCAGACTAGCAGTGAATACCCACTTGAGAAAGTCCTGAATGAGGCTGCCACAAAAGACAGGACCGTAATCTTGACGACGCTAAATGAAGCATGGGCAACGCCTAATTCAGTCATCGATCTTTTCCTTGAGAGCTTTAGAATTGGAGATCGTACCCGTACGCTTTTAAATCATTTGATAATCGTTGCGTTGGACCAAAAGGCATTTGCACGCTGTCAGGTTATACATAACCATTGTTTTTCTCTTGTTAGTGAAGAAGCTGACTTTCGTGAAGAAGCATATTTTATGACTCCTCGCTACCTGATGATGATGTGGAGAAGGATTGATTTCTTGCGTTCTGTTCTTGAGATGGGTTACAATTTTGTGTTTACAGTAAGTTTTCCCCCCCTATCAATCACTAAGTATTAACGCTGACAAGGACTAGTTTAACGTTGTTTTAATTTTGTCAACCATGGAAAAAAATCTCATAAGTTATTATTATTTTTTTGATCGACAAATCTCATAGACATACTCATTGTTTTTGTGATTGATTTTCAAATATTAGTGTAATGGGGAACTTTTCCTGTTATATCAAAGAGGGTTTGGACATTTGGTTGCTCGTGAGTTAGCTCTGTTTCCTGTCGATGAGCTAATTCATTGGCCCTTTATAAGTAAAAAATATATTGTTCATAGCTATGGATATTTGGTTTATCTTTTTGGTTAAGGTATGGAATATTAGGCATTATTATCCTGTAAACAGAGAAAAAAGATTCAATACTTTATTTAGTGAGTGATTAAGAAAATTATTAGGAAAATGTTGTGAAAGAATTTAGATTTTTTTGGGGGGATTGGTTTGATAAGGAAATCTAAAATTTGATAGCGCTGATTGCGAACAAAGTGAAAGCTCTTTTTCCTAGGGGAAATATTATTCCTTATCATGCTTATCGAAAATTGCGCATACCATTCTCCCGGATAAAGTTTTTGCTAGTTTTATCTCTTAATTAATTGTTATCGATAATTCTAAACTGTAATTATTACTAACTATTAATAAAAACATCAAATGAAAATAGAAAATTTTCAAACCAAACAAACCTAAGGGACTCTCGAAAATAATTTTTGTTTTGTAATTTTTTACTTATAATTATAAAAATATCACTTCTTTTTTAGTTTGTGTCATTTTTTAAAGAAGATTTTAAGAAATGGTGAAAATCAGAATTTTTTTTATTATTGTTGATACAAATATTTGTAAATAAAAATAAAATAAAATGATGTTACGTTTTTTTAATTAAAAGTAAAAATAAGAAAAACAATATCAATAAATAGATCCTACGTTTTTCTCATTTGCAGGCATCATAACAGACATTGCAAACAATAACTGTAGGTGAACCTAAATTTCTGTCTTTTATTTTCTGAATTTCATTTGAACTGATGTAACAGTGATACCAAGCTTTTGCAAATTCTCTTCTAAATTTACCAAATCATTTTCGCAACTGGTAGGATCAACCCTATTAGTGCATGGTTTGATTGATTTCATTGCAGATAAGTTTATGGGTGTGCATTTTATTGTTGCTGTTTTTATTTTATCTTCCTTTTCTTTTAGGAAAGGGGAAAATATAGAAAGGAGAAGACTTCAAAAATCTATATAAGAAGCTAGATAAATTCTTAAAGTGTCTTAATCAGATACTGACCTTGGTTTTCCTCTTCCAGGATGCCGATATCATGTGGTTTAGGGACCCATTTCCAAGATTTCACCTTGATGTAGATTTCCAGATAGCGTGTGATCATTTCACAGGCAATTTTAATGATGTACAGAACAGACCCAATGGAGGGTTCAACTTTGTAAAGTCCAATAATAGGTCAATAGAGTTTTACAAATTCTGGTACACTTCACGAGAAACGTATCCTGGATACCATGATCAAGATGTCCTTAACTTCATCAAGGTTCACCCTTACATCGCTGATATTGGATTGAAGATGAGGTTTTTAGATACAACTAATTTTGGTGGGCTTTGTGAACCAAGTAAGGATTTTAACCAAGTTTGCACGATGCATGCAAATTGTTGCTTTGGTATGGATAGTAAGCTTCACGATCTTCGAATTATGCTTCAAGATTGGAAACATTATTTATCACTGCCTCCAAGTTTGAAGAAGTTGTCGATTGTTTCCTGGAGGGTTCCTCAGAAATGCAGGTTGGTCATGACTAGCTTTTCTATTCATAATTTAACCATGCTTTTATTACCATTCTGAAACTACTTTTAATTAATTTTAATTTCTTAAATATGTTATGTGTTGAAAATTTTCTCCAGCCTTGATTCTCTCAGGCACCATCACCATGGTTCACCAGAGAAGAGTGTTCATGATTGAAGTTTTCATTGCATGTGATACATTTCTCTGAGGTATATATGTGGAAGTTCAACGATGCTCTGGGATGAAAGGTTAGATATAGGTTTAAATAGGAAAATCAATTTTGCTAAACCAACTTTTGAAGGAAGAATCTTTCAGTTGAGTGATTTGTATAATTTTGTGTGACATTATGTTTTAGCGGAACTATTTTCTGATTCTCAACACCCACTGGTGCACTCTTCTCTTTCCCTCAATTAAGAAGTAAAGAAACATAGAAACCCAATCGGTCTTTAACTGGTTACAAATTGAAGATAACTAGGTGAAAGTATATAGTGAAAGTGATGCTGATGACTGATAACAGATGACTGATTACTGAGCTACTTCTGCTTTGTCTGCTTTATGGTTACTTGACGAATTTTACTGTTAGTCGTTCATGGTTTTGGCTAAATTGGATGTTGACATGTATGCTGGAAATTTGTTTCTTGGAAAAGCCTGATTTTATCTGTTTTTTTTTTTGGAAAACATGATTTATTTTATAATATTTTATATATATACTTTTCAGGTTATAAATCCGTCAATTGGTTCCGAGATGGAACGTTAACATGAGATTAAAATTATCTTTTGTCTGTCCTAGCAATAGAACCTTAACAATGTTAATGGAGGTTGACTCACATTATTTAAGTTATGTTATTTCTAGATTTAATTACTTTTTTAGTGGTTTAATTTGAATTAATTTACAATTTAGTTTTATTAACTTTTAATTGAGTCAATTTAGACTATTTTTTAAAGCAATTTTGGTTCCCTCATCCAATTTTTTTACTCAAAATTATATTATCATTTTTAACATAACATATTTACAACTTGAATTATTTTAAACTGTGTCCTACTCAAAATTCATTTACTCGTCAGATTTCATCATAAAAGAAATGTCAAAATTTTCCATCCTCACAGCCTAATATCACATGCACATTATAAAGTATTACCAAACATTTAGATATAAAATAATAATTTGAAGATTTTAAATAGAATAAAATTATTGGCAGAGCCAAAATTATATTATTTTTGTTAATATACGTTTTCTACAGCATTTTTTTACAGCTTTTTTATTTAATTTTCTTCATTAAATCACTTATTTCTAATTGTAAATATAATTATCGAACATTTTATTCATTTTAACATTCTCATTGTTTTTTATATTTTAAGGCTGTCTATATAATAAATAATAAAAAATAAAAAATGAGAATTTTAACAATGTTCAACGAATAAAGTTAGGGGACATAAAATTGGTCAAGTAATCGTGGAATGGTAAAAGAGAGTTGTGAGTTGGAAATCCTACGCGATACTTTTTGTCAAAAAAAAAAGCTAACATATTATACTAATATTTATCGATAAAAATAAATGATAAAAAATTTACTTTAAATATATTATATTATATAATAAGAGAAATGTTAGAAGTGTATTACTTGACATATTCTCTATTATTAAATAAAATCTATATATTTTATTCACTAAAGTGGCCCCTTCCTTATTTAAGGGGGACAAGAAAGATTTTATCCTTTTAAAAAGTGTCTAAATATATATTGATAAAACTAACTTTTGTAACGTTTTTTAGGTTTGATTAGAATTTAATCACAAGTAGTGTTGGGTGGAAGATATCATTTTTAGCTATTTTCATCTTCACAATTCACAAATATAATTCCGATGTCTTTGATTTAACGAGATATGAAGTAAAAAACTAATATACACATACGAATAAGGCAATGGGGTTTATAAGATACATATTTACAAGATAATTTAGATACAGGGATGTACTAAAATTTCATGATCTCATGTTTGAAATGTTAAAGCTAATATAAAGAATAGATGTATTTGTTTCATACATCTACTCTCATACGTTATAACAGGATTCCGAAGTAGGTAGCACTTCGAAAATCTCAAAATCTATTTGTGGAACACTTATATGGATTGTGGTAAAGGGCAGCTATTGTACAACATAAAATAAAAAGTAAAAATCACACACGACTCAAAAAAAAACGAAACATGATTATATGATTCACAATGATGGAAAAAAATTTGGGAGTACCATATTTGTCCACCTTGGTTATCTGTCTAGATGCTTGGTATCCACAAGAACACCATGTTCCCAAATTTCAGTGCACCTGTCATTTGGCAGTTGCTCAAGTAAGCCAATAAGTGACAATCAATCATCCTGGCATGATATGAGCAAAATTTGGCTCATATTATGTAGGAATGATTGATTACAAGTACAAAATGCTGAAAGATTAAAAATGTTGAAGTTTCAAATATGCTACAATGGAAAACACAAGTTTGCGAGTAAGGGGATGAAATGCTAGGTTTTTGCCTCTAAAAAGTAGAACTCAACTTCTTATAACAAACTTATTATGAGTTTAAAGCGATATTCTACCATCTTTTCTGAAAAAGGTACTACCAAGAGATTTTGCCTCATGCACTCATTCCTGATCCTATCTTAGTGTGTCAAACTTAGTCAACACAACAGTATCATTTCTGCAACATATATTTGTTTATTTTTTCTGTTAACGTTTTTATATTGAAAAGACAAACATTTAACTTAATACATGAAGAGAGAGAGACTACACTTATACCTTGTTCCGTTCGCATTAATGCAAAGAAACTGGCCATGCCGCCATCCATCTTTGAAATTTCCAAAGAAGGCATCACCAGACTTTGTGTAGAACCGCCCCTCACCATTAGCCTTTCCCTTCCAAAAGTTCGCAAAGTACCTATCTCCAGTGTGAAAATAAAACCAACCCTGCCAAATCAATAGGTCGCATTTACCATCCAGTTCACTAATTGTGTAATCCACAATTATAATGTACGATAGCACACTTTCCAAATTTATACAAACCATAGACTACATATGTAGAGCTGTTTAAAATTTCTAAAATCTCTGTACAATATCAACTATCAAGGTAAAATTACTTACAGTTAGATACACTGACAAAAATCACTTTTGTAAGTTACACAATGTACAACTATTGCTAAACTTTACACCAGTTGAACAGATCCCAATCTAACCTATACTTACAAACACAAATAGGAAATGTTGGTAATATAATCCACATTCACATACGGTAGCAGTTGGCGGAAGAATCATGTACGAAAGTATTTCAAGTATAAATATACTGCATCAATGATAAAATGATTACAAAACAAAAACACTTAATATCTTGTCTGTAGATTCAACAATCATCACTAAAAAATCAACTTCAAAAGGGGTACCAACCTTGCCATGTATGACATCATCCCTCCATGATCCTTGAAACATATCTCCGTTTTTAAAATAAAATGTACCTGGACCTGATCTCTTACCATAGCGCCACAAACCATCATATATACTTCCATCTCTGAGAACAAGACGCCCCTGGTTGCAAATTTTCATGAACATATTTGTTTATTGTCAGCATGTAGTCATGTGGCCCTAAAAGCAGAGGCCACCCCAAGCCTAGTCTGCTTGTTATTACTTATTATAGATCTGTAAGAATTTACCTTTCCTTCAGGTAAACCTCCTTGGCATCGTCCCTTGTATCTTCCTCCCCTATAATGCATTTCCACAACAGGACTCCACTTTTTTGACAAATCACGTTCCGCCTCCTGTACAAAAAATATAGTCATACCTAAAATTCTTATGTATAGGAGGAGTATATCAATATACTACTCCTAGATTATGAATTGAGATTGCAATAAAATATTAAAATTTACAACTTGAAGATAAAAATTTAAAAGTAATAGAGCAATGTGATACCTACCTACATAGGTTATTCCTATCATAGTCATCATAATTTCATAAGTAAACATTCACGAGTTTTTCCTTACAGAATACTTTGACCTCATAAATGTTTGAATTTTGCTTGCATCGGATAGATACCAAAGGTAGGGCCTGGGGACTGTTTCTTTGAAAAGCCATGTTTCGAAAAACTTGGAAATAATTTTCTACCACTCACAATCAGTACGAGATTGAGCTTCAACTTTGTAGTTTGTAATAAAGCCAAATTCATATGACTAGCAAGAGGTTACTATACGCAAGTTCAAAATACTTCCAAATGAGTGTTTTCATATTTCTGCAAATAGCAACCGGAGGTTAAACTACGCTATTTGAATTTCATATATTGAACAAGCTAACTTTGCACTAGTATCATGGCCACAACATTTTTGATCCCCCTTTGTCTATTATTTAGCAATGAAAACTTCACTAGAAGGAAAAAAGAACTCCATTCAAGCACAGGAAATGCTACTCAAACAAACCAGAAATTGAAAATAAATCTAGACTAACACAATAGAATAGGAAGAACTCTCCAGAAAATACATAAAAAGTAGCAACTAGAGAGTTGAAAATGGAAACAAGAAACAAATCAAATTGTGGATAACTGTCTCTTGATAAATTGCCAAATATAGGTTTTTTACATTATTTTGACACAACTTAAGAATTATGCCTCAAATATCACTAGAGACAAAAGTGTTCCTAAGTTTCTCTATCATATATCATCAGCAATTTCAGAGTCATTATTACCAGCATAGATGCAGCACGAACTGATAAAATTCCATTCTTCTTTGGTTTATTAGCAGTCTTTCCCTTCAAAAGTGAAGATGCAAAGTCCACCACTGCTTCCAAACCTGCATCGGTCACTGTGCTCCAGGGAGACATATGACCACCATTTAATGTTGGTGCTTTCACATCATTATCAGTTTCTGGTTTGTGCTGTTTTGTCATAAATGAGATTTCCAAAGAGTCTTTCAACTCTTCTGAAGGCCTCACACCAACAGGAAGGTGGAAGATGCTTAGGTTATCAACAACAGATGTACCATCAGCTGCCCTTTCTTGGGCCCACTCCTTTGCCAATTCAAATCCAGGACCTAGATTCCAGTTGCCAAGTTGCTCCCTTTGAAAAGCAGTGTCACCTGATGCAACTAGATTTTCAAAAATAGAATAGAGAAAGAAATTATTCAACTTTGTTAAATGCACTGACACAAAAGCCATAAATTTTCTGCATCTTTACCTCCTTCAGCAATGGAGTCATAAAGGATGTTATAGTTGGCCATGGTGTCCAATAAATCTTCATTTTTCTCATAATCCCTGTTATCGTTCACAAGCAAAAATGAGAACAAATGAAACAGGATAAAATTTGTTATAATTTCTTTTTAAAGAAAGAACTTGTTAGAGTGTGCAATCTATTGGCAGTTATAACTAACTCAACTAAGTTACCAACTGATGCAGTTACTTAACCTGTATTGCAAGTCACCTTATGGTATATAAACGCCTTAACTCAATGTATCTTCAATAGAATGAAAATCAGTATAAAGGTTCCATCTCAAAACCATTTGGTAACGGGAGGAGTAATCTCATAGGTATTTAAATCATACTACATATTATGAGGCAGACGATCTGGGACTTCCAACACGCCCTTTCAAATGAAACCTATCAAACCAGGCAAAGGGTAACTTTTGACCCATAACGAAATAACAACTTTTGGCTTATGACAACCGGAAAGAGGTTAAGTTCGGACTCTAATATTATATTAAAGGTTCCGTCTCAAACGGAGTAGACTAACAGGTATTTAAATTATACCACATATTATGAGGTAGGCGATGTACGACTTCCAACACGCCCCCTCTAACAAAGCCTGATGGCCCAAGCAAAGGGTAACTTTTGACCCATAACGAAAAGACAACTTTTGGCCAATGACAACCATATAGAGGTTAGGCTCTAAATTGAATACCATATTAAAGGTTCCATCTCAAAATTAATTGGCAAAGGAGGAGTATCCTAACAAGTATTTAAACCATACCACATATCATGAGACAGACGATGTGGGACTTCCAACAATCAGAAATTCAATTCTCTCTCTATCCTAGTTTCTAAAATGGTATCACAAAGCTTCTTAAATTCAGAGGCTATGGTACGATCAATAATCCTTTTCCAGCCACCACTCTAGCAACATTTTAGCACTCCACCTCCATCAAATTGATAGAGAATAACTTCTATCTCTGGAAGCAGCAACTGGAAGCGGTGATTCACAGCCACAAGCTTCAAAGATTTGTTGCTAATCCAACGATTCCACAGTGTTTCCTCACAACAAAACTTGAGCAATGTTAATCTGGCGTATACAGAGTGGGAGCAGCAAGATTCTCTCCTTTTCACATGGCTTAAATCCTTTGTTTCTGAAGCGATCTTGCTGCATGTCATGACTTGTGTTCATTCATGGCAAATCTAGGATGAATTGCATAATTTCTTCCATGCTCAAAATAAAGCTCAATCTAGTCATCTCAGATTGAAGCTTAAAACAATTTACAAAGGCAATTTGTCTATCTCTGATTATCTCCAAAATATCAAAGTTGCAATGAATACGTTGACAAGGTCTCTTTGCTTCATCCTTCATTAGCAAAGGAAAGGTCAACAGGAGTCTAGTTTAAGGGAGCATATTAGAGTGTGTAATCGGTTAGCAATCTGTTAGCAGTTATAACAGAAGTTACTAACTGATGCAGTTAGTTAGGTTGTACTGCAAGTCACCTTATGGTGTATAAATGCCTTAACTTCTTAATGTATCTTCAATAGAATGAAAATCAGAAATTCAATTCTCTCTCTACTTTCTCTCTCTATCTCAATTTCTAAAAGAACTGAAACAATTGATAAAGTGCTTGTTTGGTAAGGAAGCTTATAATTTATTTAGAAGCTTATAGTTTTCCAAAACTAGTACAACATTTTGGTAAACACAAAATAAAAAGAGCTCATAGGTTTTCAAAGGCTATAAGCTCTTCCAACTTTTGAGAAGCTACTCGAAGAAGCTAAAGTTGTATTTGGATGGAGAATTTTTAGAATTATAGAGGATTGTGAAATTGACAATGTATTTATATGACAGGGAAGAACTTCAAGATTGCCGTGAATTTCTAACTTGACAATTTTTAGTATAAATAGTAATTTCAAATGATACATGTAAAAGAGAATTTCAAAATTCCTTTTTTATTCTAACTTATTTTATATTATCACCTATATATGGTTACTTGCATATGAAACTCTCTTTATAATCACTTTTCATTATTGATCTCTAACAATCCTATATCTTAAAATTCACCATCCAAACACACTAGTTTTTCAAAAGCAACAAGCTACCTCATTGATATTTCAGTTATGAATTTCATCGTTAACTTATTTTAAAAAACAACTTTTACTCCTCTTATGATTAGAATATCACAATTTAAGCTAGTTTTGTTAAACAACGCTATTTCAATAAACTACCTAAAAAGTTATAAGCTATAAGCTACTTGAAAAACCATAAACTACAAGTCATAATCTATAAGCTTGTTTCACCAGACAGATCCAAAATAATAAAGAGAAAACCTTGATGCAGGTAAGTTTGAGATGTTGTCGCTCATTCCTGAACCCAACTCTTCATGGTATTTGTTAAGATTGCCATCTATGACATCAGAAGCAACCCAATTTGTCCCCTCATCAATGTCATAAGAGCCCATCACTTCATGAGGAGATACAGCATTCTCTGTTACAGTGCCATCTTGTTGCTGATTACGTCTTCCCCAAAAGCTAAAAAAAAGAGGAAAATGCAGGGCAAGTCTGGAAAGTATGCTGCCATTCTGGGAAGATTGTTGCAGATTTAAACTGCTAATAAAATGACAAGGAAATCTATCAGAAATGCTTGAAAGCAAGGACCAATTGTTTTCATTTTATTCATCACTGTCATTAAATTACTTCAATTTCAGAACATGCACAGAATTGTTTGATAGGCAATGTTCAGAAACTTTGCAATACCGAGAAACTGTAGATTCACTAGGTAATTATTTTTTTGTCCTTTCTCTATTGGCTACCAAATTAGCTAATTTGTGAGCAATCATCCTCGATTCCTCATGATTCCAACTCTTATCCATGCATCAAATGAAGCGTATTTCCAAAGGACAGTCAATAACAAAATGTTTGGAGCTCATAAGATGGAATGGAAGTATGGAACATTATGTTCTGTTATTTCCCCTAGTTCTACCCTCTCCGGTGGAACTAAAATGTGCCAAACATAGAATAGAACCCATATATAATATTTGATCACATTCATAACAAGTCAACCAAACAAGATCTTCCTCTTTATTCTCACACAACTTCCTTTTTACCAATGTTCACAAATCACAACTACTGTCAGGCACTTGAAATTCCTTTGTTCATCCTAGCTACACTAGAATACACTCGTGTTAAACCAAATATTAGCTTATTGTATATAGTATATTATCACTCATCTAATTGCTGGAAAATTCACTCCGTTTAGCCATGCAGGATTTCCAGCGGTTTTCCAAAATCTAGAACTTTTGTTATTGAATCCTTGTATTTTCATTTCAAATCAGAAGCCAATCTTGAACTTGAAATCAACCGCACTATTTTTTTCTCATGTCTGTTGATCTCAAGTATTCCAGTTTCATGATAGAACAGAAATATTACAAAACAGACAATATCCCACTACTCTTCAACTGATGGAAATCCGACATGATACACAACCAGAAAGCTTGGTCTGAACTTTATTACAGTCCAAATACAACATGATAAAGAAGCTTGGGCCAATGCTTAACAACAAGACATGCATAAAAAGCAAAGTGCCCCATTAACGTCGGTTCATTATATGAAAACTTGCATTAGGCATGCAAAACATCTCAAAGTATATGGGAGAGAGCTCAGGACACTCATAAGATCTGATTAGCTTATTTCAATAAGTTTCAGGGTCAAATTTATTCAATAAGTTCTCAATGTTACTTGCACAAGAACTTAACTAAGCTATGTAAACACATCCTTCAACTCTTATATTGATGTGAAGAACAAAAGAAACTAAGATAAAACCCGCTGGTTTAATCATTAAGCATTCATATTTTCAATTTCAAGTAAGGTGGTTACCCAAGTTTCCTTACATTTTGTCTTAATAAATTCTTCTATATCCACAAATAAAAAAAGATGCGTACCCAAGTGTAAGGACTGTTGTTATCAGTTGGTTGGGCTCAACATCAGGTTCATGTACTGTTGAAATTATAATATCCCTTGTGTATTCTGTTGTTCGACGGAAAGTATGCAGAAAGGTTGCTATATCACTATCGCTGATGAGTACTGAACTTGTAAGAATGCATATGACTATGCTATTTGGATCCTGCACAAAATAATGACCATGATAAGTTCATACAGTAGAGGAAAAGGAACCAGCACTCAACCACAAGAGTTATAACTAAACGCTTAAAATAAACTTAAAAAGGTAGGTTCTACACTGAATAAATAACAGAGTCAATCATTCTGCAAAAAAAATTTGAGAAGCATTTGGAAAAAAGATTTAGTGACAACAAAAGGCAATTAATAAAAGAATCACTGTATTTTCAATTTTTATGTGAACTGTCAAAAAAAAAAAAACCTATTATGCATAAATATGGAAAATGGGTGATACCTTCAATCGCACACCCAGGAAAGGACTATCAGATGTAGATTGCAAAATTGAAGTTTCGATGTTGTATGCAGAACCAAATCCAATCCCTGCTTCTTTATAGGATTCCAATATCTGCACACAGTAACACCAGTGTTACAACTTACAAAGGAATGGAGTGAAAAGAAATGGAAGCATGAAAGTTTGATTTTGTTTTTAAAAAGCACACTGATATTCAACTTAGGTCCTATTTCAGGAAGAAAAATATAAACAAGGCTATCTGGTAACTTTCAAGGAGAACCGGTCTGAAACTACTGGGGTAAAAAACATAGAAACATACTTTATTAACTTCTGAGGTGCTGGCCTCTTTCATTCCACCATTCAATCTATCTATAAATTTTCTGTGCATCTCCTGCAAAACTTTCCATCTGTAACCATACAATAACATTATATAAACTAATAGCTGGGTATATATAAGAAAATTAAACTTACAGATTTTAGAACAAAAACAGCCTTAATAGCTAGCAAAACTGCATCATTTGCCGTCTTCATGGCCTCATCTAGAGTCAACAAGTCTTTTTCGAGCAGTGTATCAATATCAATTTCTGCACCAGTATCAGCAGTGGGCAAAATTTTAGATTTTTTGGAGGCCTTTTGATGATTGATGATTCAATTAAAAGTAAATTATACTTCCCTTTCTTTTTTTATCATCAATTCAACAAAAGGAAAAGACAATCACAATGTCACTGACAGGAAATTTAAGATAACTTCAAGCCTCAATCGTATTAAGAAAAGGTTAGCTACACCTATTTATAAATCAATATTTGAGATTTTGAGTAGGATTCATAAAATAAGTCTAACCCAGTTGTCATACTTCAACAAATTTTGTCATTGATAATTGTAGCTATGCTTGATTATGTTTGGGCAATGTGGATAAAAGGTTCTGTACATTCCTGGACTATCTTCTAAAGTTTGATCTTTTCTCATAATTGGTTCCTTATGCTAGACATATGGAAGACCTTCAAATTCTGTCCTAGTCCTATTAATTTTCTATTTAGTGAATAAATAAAATTTATTGCCCTTTGATTTGCACTCTTTTTTACTACTTGTAAGTCACTAAATAAAGACTCATGTCATGGCCATGAGAGACTACACCAACAGATGCGTGCCATATCTCTGATTGGCTGGGCATTATTCTTAACTTCTTATGAATTTAACTTTAAATATCTTGTTACTAAACAGAGAGATCAAATCAACTCACATGCCTCATTGGACATAAGAATAAATCAGTATATTTCACCTTCAGACTTGGCCCAGCAAGAAAATGATGTCCCTCTAATGAAATTTTTTAGACATTAGGATTAGGATAGCTAAATATTCTTTCCAGAAAAAGAAAAGCTTCCTTTTAAGTACTAAGTTCTAATTGGAAAAGAACAATGAACTAAAGAAAGAAGGTTTGACAGAATCAAATTTTAACAAGATAACATATCAAATGTAGCTAGCTAATCGCTCACCAATTAGTAAATTTGTGTTTTCCTTAAGTTTCCCCATCAAAGCTTTCACCTGAGAATTGATGGTGCAGATAGATGTATCATACAGATTAAATGATTTAACTGCAAAACATTTATGATTAATCAAGGAATCTCAGGCAATTGTAAAGCAAAAAACTATATAAGATGTCTGATCATCTCCAATGAAAATTTCCTAACTAATTATAATCAATAAGATGTTAAGCCCACAGAAATATTCATCATATTGCAGATGGAAAGGGTTAAAAAACCATATAAAGTTTGTTTTGCAGTTCTAATTTCTTACACCATTTCATTAACAAGATATAGTATTCAAAGTGTAGATGATACCTCCTCTTGTCGTCTAATCCCTTCAAATCTAAAAGGCTTCAAAACTATACCAACTGTTAATCCATTTCTGGACCTTACAGATTCAAAAATATCAACTGCAACAGTGTGGTCCAAGCCATATCCTGCACTAGCCACCTGGGGGTGGGGGGTCACATCAGACTACCTTTTCAAATTATAGCAGGAATAGTACATCTTGTGATTTGATCTCACTTAAAAATATTTAACCATGCAAGGAATGTGAAGTTAACTAGTAAAGAGCCCATTTGTTTAACGGTTTTTTTATAAAATAAAATAAAGATTTTAAGGATGTATAAAAAGTTATTTACTTTTGAGAATTTAGTATATTTTTTGTTTAGTATATTTAAAGGATGTATAAATCAGATTTTTAATTTCTGACTCATTTCTTTCAAAAGCCTAAAAAAAGGCAGTTTTTAAAAGTTCGATTTGTTAAAAATAAATTATTTATTTTTCATGAAAATAAGTTGAAACAAATCAACTCAGTCATGTCAATAAAATTTACAATATCTAACACAATACATAATGAAGAAATTCATTTTATTAAATAAATATATCCACGATATGGTGATGGATAGTGAATTTATGTAGCTCAATTTACTTATGCATGTTTTAGAAAATCAACAGTTGAAAGAGAGAGAGAGAGAGAGAGAGAGAGAGAGAGAGAGAGAGAGAGAGCAAACTAGAGTTTTAAGGTAAGGAAATAGAGGTTGGAATTGAACTGTTCAATACAAGAGTTTTAAGGTAAGGAATGTACAAACAAGGACAATAGTCTTTGAGCATGAATTCAAAAATACTGGAGCTTTGACAATTCTTGGAAGAGGTTCTGCAAAAAATAGCAGAAAATATTAATCCCTTCTGACCAAAAAGAACATTATATATGGATGATTTGTAGAATGAATATTTGAGCTCATTTTTTTTGTAACAAATCACATAGTGGTAGTTTAATAAAGAATTAATTAAGAATGTAATTGCAATTTAACATTTTCCAATCAAATCACAAAAAATATGCCAATATATGTTTCAATATTAAACTAGACAGGCTAGAATTATAGGGAAAAAGTAATCACAGTAATAATAAATCAAAGGAAAACCTTCTCCAATTGACCTTTGTTGTAGTTGCACCTCTTGTGGTTCTTTCATAAGGATATTCCTGAAGAAAATTGCTATCTTAAAACAAATTTAAAATGGAAAAAAATAAAAAATAAAAACAATTCCAGAAGAATGCGGAGATTTTATGATTTTATTTGTAATGGAAGAAATAACTCAAACTAAAACCAGAAGTGATGTCTTACAAACTCTGCTGAAAGATGTTCTATTTATTATCTGGCACAAAGAAACCATAAAAATGCTATTATTTTAGTAAACTACAGTTTTGGTAGAAACAAATTTATAAAAGAAACAAAGATAGGAGAATAGGGTGTTCTCTGAAGCATTAAAGAAAAGAAAGAAAGAAATATTAAATAATGAATGAAATGAGGTTGCTCAATCTCTAGACAAATTGGAGATCACACTCCATTGAAACAGCATGGACAGAAGCCACAAAAGACTAAGATCAAAGAGAAGCTAATAGCGTAATTGTTATCACATGGAAAATTTAGCGCAAAGCAACAGCCTTAAATATATGTATTCCATCTCAAACAAGTGAGACAAGCTAGTTATTCTTTCTTTTGGAAAATGCAAAGGATTGAAATTCTACTTCAACCAATCTTTATTCCCTTCAAGGTTCAAGCCATTCCCTAAAAATAATAATAATATTACTTATGCACCAAAAAAAAAATAAAAAAAAAATCAGCAGTGACAACTTCCAACCTTGAGTTCATCAATGACCATACCAGTATCATTGTAATTAGTGTTGAATAAGACACCCGACTTGTTTATCAAAATTCTTTTCTCTATAATAATTCCTAACTTTTTGGTATAAAAAAATTGAGTGTCAGGAATGAAAGCCCAATCCTGAAGTGAGTGCAGCCGCCAGACTTATTAAACAAGCACTTATGAAGCAATTATACATAACCCACAAACAAACAACAGCAGTATTTGAACACTAGCTAATTTAGTTGAGTGTGGTATCCACCCTGGCTGGTTTAAATCTGGTATCATGTATAATCATCATAAAGAACTGATTATTATACTCTACAGTCTACACCAGTCATTATTTCCAGGAAAGCTAACATCTTACCCAGCGTCGGAAGGGGGGAACATAACAAAACCAATATTTTACTGCAATATCAAAGCATCACATCATTACACAACCAGCTCATTTGAAATTGCCAATGATTAGCAGTGGAAGAGCTTGATAAACTTGAAAATGATAGCTTGTTAAGTAAATTTAGAGAGGCGGGGGGAGGGAAAGCCTCTAAGTGCTGCCTCCGCTAACAAGAATTACCTCAAAATCAAACAACATTAACAAAAAGATCTTGCATTCGGCTCCTGCTAGTAGTCCTTCATAATATATGTATATCATTCATAAGTACCACTAAAGCCGTTGCTAAGACTTGTGGAAATATTCTTAATAGGGCAATTTTGTTCCTTAAAATATCATAAGAAGCCTTACATTACACGTGTTACATTTTAAATACAAAATATGTTTAAAATCCCTGGAATAGTATTGCCAACATTGTCTTTCGCACCTCCAAAGAACACATAATCAACAGAGATTTAAGGTCCGTTTGATCCTGACCAACCCAAAAAATACATCCTATGGTCAAACGGAGTTTTAACTGTCTCGAATGGCGTGAAGGATCAACTCTTAAATTTTTTCATTTCTTCAACTCCGTTTCCCCAACTGAAAACCAAACGGACCCTTAGAAAACTCCACAAGGAGGGTAATTAGTTCAGGTAGCTACTAGCTAGTGGCTACAATGAAAACTATTAGTAACCGCTTTCACATTTGATAGCACTTAGGATTTTCAAATCTCAACCATATTCAGCTCCCAAAACCAGTAAATCAATTAATCAATTAATAGAACAACAGAAAATCATCAGACAACTTCTCATAACAAGGTACCGGCTAGAAAAGCATTATGATCTCACATGACACGACAGTAACAGACCACGCTGATTTGCAATAATAACCCAAGTATCAACAAATAATTTGTATCAAACGCACTTATTCTCCATGATTTTTCACTTTGTCAAACAGGCCTCAAGCTGTAGATAAGGTTTACCCGTAAATCACAACAGTTTCTTTCTAATCTACAATTCAGAAACTAAAATCTAAAACCAACGCAAAAACGATGAAAGGAAACTAGACGGTTACCAAAACCGCAGCGACGGTAACTGAAACGGTGAGTTTAGGCAGAAATCAAGAGTCGCGTCCTTCCTAGAGCCAATGCCAATCACTTCGACGAAATCGGATTTCGCTTCTCCGCTCTCGATTCCTCCGTAACCGCTCGACGACGGAACTTTCTCCGAGCACATTCTGATCCGAACGAGCGGTTTCGACTTGAGACTCCAACGAAAGCCATAATCGCGGCGACGAAGACTTAAGGAGCATCGGCACCAAACTTGATTCGAAGAAGAATATGGAAATAACGAAGGATTAGAAAGTGCTTTGAAGCTCGGGAATGCAGAAAGCTCCATTTATAACAGGGGCGCGTGTAGTACGAGAGATAAGGCTTCCATTAGTGTGCAAACAATGTCTCAAGCGATGTATGTTTCTTCCTATCTGGATTTTAACCTATGTCTCAAGCAATTTTGATGGTTGGGAAATAGGCACCAAATAGAACTATGAAAATAAAATAAAAAATATATATTAATATTTTATATCATTTGAAATAATTAAATATTCATTTAATTGTAGGATTCTTTCTTTCCTCAACTTTGTTTTTTTCAATATTTAACCAAACACCTTGAAATGCCAATTTTTGAAAGAGCTCATGTCCCGGTCACTAGAATCGGTATACTTTCAGTAGGGTACCTGTGACTGGGATGCATATAGTAAGGTGCAGTTCGGTTCAAAAACAAAAAGTTACTCGAACCAAATAAAAAAAAATTGTACCATTTGATTTATTTTTATTGAAATAAAATATAAAATACAAAATTTAAAACAAAACAAATCAAATCCGTTAAAATTGTTTCCATTTGATAGTTTAAATCTCAAACACTTAAATATCAATATAATAAGTATAAATTATATTGTTAATCTTAAAAGTTGTCAAAATAAAAAGAAAAATATACTTCATCCTTTAATTAATTTTTTACAAACAATTTATTATGTTATTAGTATTCAATTTTATAATTTATATGTTAAATTTATGTAAAAAAACTCGTAACAAAACTTAAGTTAAGTTATTTATATAATTTTATATTCAATAAATTTATAACACAAATGATATATGATTGTTTAATTAAATTGTATGTTTACTTTAAGGCTGAGTAGTTAAGAATTTTAAAAAATGTAGGTAAGTATGGTTTTGTATGGTTTTGTTTAGTTTTAGGAATAAGAACCATATGTCAAACTGAATCTATTTAGAGATGCGATATTTTTTTTTGCGATTACATTTAATACAATGAGCGATTTTTGCAGCTTTTGATTTTACGGTTGATTGTCGATTGATTCGCTTCCCAAACATCATCAATAAGGGGACTTGAACTTGTGACTGTCACGGGTTCAATCTTTAACCAACTAAATAAATATTTGCTGACAATTTATTTGGTATATGATACTGTTTATTTTTTATAGGGCAAAATTAAAATCATCAAGACCAATAAACGTGATTAATTAGTAATTAAGTTTATTGGTTTCTTAAAAATTAATATTACATCCCAAGTTTACCCTTATGAACTTGATTAATATGTTTGACAATGGTAGAGATATTAACATCTTCCATCTTCTGATCAATTGGCTTAGGTGGTCATCACCTCAAACATTTCATTACTTATTGTAATTAACAGGGTTAAGTAAGGAAATATCAATAAATGCTTTGTAGAAATTGTAATTATGCATTATAAAGAGGATTCTAAAAAAACTTTGAAATCATACCTTATAGAAAACACCGAAAGGGGGGTAAACATGATTGGTAATTTTTGTTAAAATTAAATTACAATGTAATTTGATTTTCAAATTATAATTTATAAGTAGGTTTTTGGAAATTATTATTATTATAATTTGACTGGTTTAGTTCAACTCAATTTTATTTTTATTTTATTTTTATCAATTAATTAATTTAAATGCATATACAACTAATACAAATAATTTCATACTTTTTAAATTTAACATGAAATTTAAATCATTCAAATAAAATAAATTATTTTAAAATTACTTTATTTTCATCTAACACATCTAATCAGATTAAATGATGTATATCAATCACGCCATAAAATGGAAATTTACTCCTTCTGAGTGATTTATTTATAAGTGTTAAACCTAGCAAGTAGGATTGAGTATCGGGTGGGCGGGTCGGATTCAGGCCTAAAGTGTGTAACATCCTATTTTTTTTACTCAAATAGAAAATAGATATTAATATCTCTTTAATGAGAAAATACTTACTATTAGTTAGTTGATTTTTTAACTAATTAATATTTTTATAAAATTTTGGTACTTATATTTAAATTATTTTTTAAAAAATAAAATGAAATAATAATAAAATAAAAATATGTATATTTAACGAAGATTTTAAAATGACTTAATTAGTATTCACTAATTAAAAAAATTATATTAAGAATTTTTGATATCTTTATTATTCACAATTTAAATTTTATGTTCTTATATTTATGTTTTTACATATTTAAGATTTAACTCTTATTAGAATTTTAAAATAAAAATTTGAGGGAATTAGAATATGGTTCTTTAGAACTTTTTGATCTATACATTATTTATGATTTTTTGGAATTTTTTGAATTTTTTAATAAATATTTGAGAAAATAACCGAAATGCCACTGCCAACATCATCGCTTACATCATCGGTTGGTAAATACTCACATCATGAATAGTGACCGGTGGGTAAATACTTACATCATAAATAGTGACCGGTGGGTAAATACTTACATTATGAATAGTGACCGGTGGGTAAATACTCATATCATGAATAGTGACCGGTAGGTAAATACTCACATCATGAATAGTAAAATAAATAATTAAGTAATCTTAAATAGTAAATTTCGCTTCCTATAAATAGATGGCTCATTTACAACATTTTCACACCAAAATTAGAGAGAGAATCTAGAAAGATAGTACGTAAGAAATTAGTGGGGAGTAAATTCTTTTGGTTAAAAGAAATTCTGCCAGAGGTGTAAGGTAATAATATTTTCTTCTAAATTCTTTTTATGATTATTTAGTTTATTCTTTTTAGTACTCTTAAACCATTAATGTACTAGTACTATTATGAATAAGTTACTACGGTAAAAAATAAATTACCACTATGTTATTTTTATAATTTACTGTTACTATTCACTATTTACTATTACTATTCTCAATTTACCATTTACTGTTATTATTCAAAATTTATTATTTACAGTTATTATTCAAAATTTATTGGTTGCTGTTACTATTCAAAATTACTATTTACCATTACTATTCAAAATTTACTATTTACCATTACTATTCAAAATTTACTATTTACCATTACTATTCAAAATTTACTATTTACCATTATTATTCAAAATTTACTATTTACCATTTCTATTTAGATTTATCATTTACCGCTGCTATTCAAAAGTTACTATTCACAATTTACTATTTACCGCTACTATTCAAAATTTACTATTCATAATTTACCATTTACCGTTACCATTTAAAATTTACTATTTACTATTTTATTCACGGTTTACTATTTATTATTACTATTCAAAAAAAATTATTAGTTACCGTTACTATTGATGATTTACTATTTACCATTACTATTTGCTGTTACTATGCATAATTACTGTTTATCATTCTGATAGTAATCTTAATTTTCATTTTATGCCTATACTGAAATAAATTAGTATTAATATTTTTTTAAAACTCTCAGGCACTGAGCGAATTCACTTCTGGTAGCAATTCCAGGTAAGGGGGAGTGGGATAAAAATATAATGTAGAAAGACATAAGAATAATGTGAGGAGTCCCCTACTCCTTTTAAATTTAATAATATTATTATTTTAAAATAATAAATTTTAAATTAAGTATCTTGTGTAACTTACTTTGAATTACCTATGCAAGTACTTTGACTATTATGACCTATATGGACTTACATAGACCTATGCAAGAAAATGGACTATAAGGGCTTGGAATTAAGTTTATTAAATTAAATAACTATTAAATTTTAAATTATGATATTTATGAATGATATTTATTTGATTTGATTATGATTGATAATATTGGTAATTGATGATATTTGATTGTGATTGATGATATTACAATACTTGATTGTGATCGATGAGTGATTGATAATCTTGTGATATGGAGTTTGAGCATATAGCAAACACGACGGGAAGCTAAAACCCAGTAAGAATATACTTATTCCTTACTCTTTACAGTATTACTTTAAAAGAAATTATTTATGATAATTTCTCAATGTTTATTCAGAATTATTGTTAAGAAATTTTTCTTAATTTTCAATAAAACTATATAATTTCTATAACTTACCTTTTTCTTTCAAGATAAATTATTTAATTAAATTTTAGAAAAAAATTTAGTTATAAAAATAAAGAAAAAGAAATTGTTTTATAAAAATAATATATTCATATATGTATATATATGAAAATATTTGATTCTCAAATGGAAATAAGATAGTTTAATAATATTTCATTTTAAACTTTTAAAAATAAGAGTCTTTAATTTCAAAAATACTTTATTATATACTTTTCAAGTATTATAATTTAAGATGGAAAAGGATTGATAATTCAAACTTGTGTCTAAAGTAAATAAATTTCCTATAAATGTTCTAAAGAAGGTTTGGAATTTATGTTAAGACTTTGAAACTCAAATCACAATAATATTGATTTGTGAGTGGTGAAGAAAACCGTACTGAAATTCTTCTGCGTGAGGCAGAACTTATTTAAGAGTTTGGAAATGTACAGTTTTTCGGGGTCGCTATGTTGTTATTTGTAGGCCCTGAAGATATAATTTATACTTGAGTTTCTAAAAGTCTTAACTAACTCAATACGCGAGTAGTTCTTGCATCATGAATCATTAAAGAGAAACGAGATGTGATACTGCCTGGGGACGGATTATAGAAACCGAGGATACATTAGAGGAGGCTTAATTGCGAGCCTTGGGATGAGAGGGTGTGAAAGGGTGCTTCAGGTGACCTGGGGTCGCTCCCTAGTGTCGGGTACTTTCACAATAAAAACCTTCTCAATCTGACTAGTCTCTAAGTGTTTCCATACCAGTTGAGCTATTCATATGCCATGAAGACATTTATGTTATTATTATCCGGAATTATGGAACAGTGTAAACTCCTGGTTGGCCCAGTGCAAATTAAAACTTTAAGGGCCCACATGCATAAACTGAATGAGATAGTAGCATACGCATTACATAACATTCATGTGATTGTGACATTCTATGTGGATGGTTATGAATGAAAATATAAGTGTTATGTATGTAGAAACCCTATATTCATAATTGATTGTGTATGAGATTATAACTGATATTATTATATTAGTTTGTGAAAACCCTTATGCTTATGTCTTATCTGTAATATATTACATTTTGTTTTTCACTCCTTCTTGTTTGAATTTCTGTGTCCAAAATATATGTTATATGATATATAGCTAGCAGTCCAAGATGGGAGCATATGTAATTACAAGATGGTAAAATGGTTTTATCCTCAAACGATTAGATGAATAGATATGACAGGAGTAGTGTTACACCCCCTTATATACACGAGACATATATCTATTCTTCTTGCTCTTTCTTTTTTTTTTAGAAAGATATACATATTTATCACTTCTTATCTCGTATATACAAGGACATATATACATCTGATTTTCTTTGAATTTTGAAAGTAAAAAGTTTCAAATTATTTATAATGATAAAGTGAACTTTCAGAAAATCATAAGTGATCAAAGATTTCAGTATCATATCCAAAGAATAAGGTTTATTAAAGTTTAACCTTTACATTGATTTACAATCATCCAACTTAATATTGTATTAAGGTAAACTACAACTAAAAATTTAATACCTCTACTTCGACTGTAACCAATTATTTCCTTATCTTCAAACCATGTGATTTTGAATCCTATTCTTGTCACATCTCTTCTCCTATCTGATTGAGGATGAGACCGATTTACCCTCTTGTAATTTCATCCTTTCATCTTGAACTGCTAGCTATATATCATATAACATATATTTTGGACACAAAATTCAAACAAGAAGGAGTGAGAAACAGAATATAATACTTTACAAATAAGACATAAGCATAAGGGTTTTCATAACATAACAATTATATTTTCATTCACAACCACCCACATAGAATGTCACAATCATATGAATGCCATGCAATGTTTTTAATACTATCATCTCATTCATTCTATGCATGTGGGCCCTTAAAGCTTTAGTTTGCACTGGGCCAACCAGGAGTTTACACTGTTCCATAAATTCCAGATAATAATAACATAAATGCCTTCATGGCATATGAACAGCTCAACTGGCGTGGAAACACTTAGAGACTAGTCAGACTGAGAAAGTTTTTATTGTGAAAGTACCCGATACTAGGGAGCGACCCCAGGTCACCTGAAGCACCCTTTCACACCCTCTCATCCCAAGGCTCGCAATTAAGCCTCCTCTAATGTATCCTCGGTTTCTATAATCTGTCCCCAGGCAATATCACATCTCATTTCTCTTTAATGATTCATGATGCATGAACTACTCGCATATTTAGTTGGTTAAGACTTTTAGAAACTCAATTATTAAATACCATAAAGGTTCATAAAATCATCACAATAAACTGTACATTCCCATAAGTTCTTCTTTGAACTTTTGTTATATTGAAATAATTTAGTATAGTCTTTAAATTCAGATCTTACCAAAATTGAGTTTCCAAGCCTTAAATATCTCAAAACTTTTTCTTAAAAATCTTCACATATTTACATAATCTTTCTAAATTTGAATCTTAACTAGATTGAGTTTTAGAAATCTCGACAAAATATTCTTTAGTTATTTCGTTGGGGAAAACCAAAATAATTTACTTTAAACTTCTAATTTCTAAAGAAAATAATTTAAAATCATTAACTAAGAATACTTAAAACTATAAAAATTTTCTTTAATTCAAGAATTAATTATCTCAACCTCTGATTTTCATAAAATAGCTTCTTTCTAATACTAGATTTTATTATTGAAATTAAAAATAAAGTTAGTGAAAATTATTTCTAAGAAGAAATAAAAGACTAAAATAATTATAAAATACTTTCTCTTGGAATAAAAATTTAAAGAGTAAGGTAAGAAATTCTTACTGAGTTTTAACTTTCCGTCATGCTTGCTATATGCTCAAACTTCATATCACAAGGTCATCAATCATTCATCAACCACAATCAAGTATAGTAATCTCATCAATCACAATCAAATATCATCAATCATAATTGCATATTATTAATCACAGTCTAATATTATAAATCACAATATCATTAATCGAAATCAAATATAATTAATTATAATCAAGTCAAATCAACTAAATATCGCTCATAAATATAATTCAAATTTTAATGGTTATTTAAATTAGTAGATTTGATTTTTGAGTCCTTATAGTCCATTCCTCGCACAGGTCTATATAAGTCCATATATATAATCCAGTCTTCGAATAGGTATAGTTCAGTCTAGACAGGTCATAATAGTCCAAGTCCTTGCATAGGTTTAGTTCGACCCATATAGGATATAAAAATCCAAGTCCTTGCATAGGTTTAGTCCAGTCCGTATAAGTTATAATAATTCAGATCCATGTATAGATATTTCAGAATAAGTTACACAATATATTAAATTTATTATAAATTTTAAGTTGAGAAGTTATTACTTTAAAATAATAATATTATTAAATTTAAAAGGAGTAGGGGACTCCTCCCTTTATTCTTATGTCTTTCATATTATATTCTTATCTCAGTCCCCCTTACCTCTTGTATACCGATTCGTTATTGAAAATCCGTGCGCACCTCGTCTCCGAGTTCTAAAACATACCAATTTCATTTTAATATAATTACAAGATGAAAATTAAGATTACTACTGAAAATAAAAATGGTAAATTTTGAATAGTGAATAGTGAATAGTGAATAATGAATAGTAATAGTAAATAGTAAAATGTGAATAGTAACAGTAAATAGTAAATCGTGAATAGTAACGATAAATAGTAAAACATGAATAGTAAAGGTAAATAGTAACAGTAAAGGTAAATAGTAATAGTAAATACTAATTTACTATTGAAATAGTAATTTACTATTGAAATAGTGTTACTATGCAGAATAGTAACTTAAAATAATATTATTTCCAGTATAATAATAGATTTCTAAAAACGATATAAAAATAATCCTAAAAAATATAAAAGAGATGTATTCGTACCTTCGAATTTTAGCAGAACATTCTTCCAAAAAAATTTATTTCTCTCTCTTACTTCCACAACTATCTCACTAACACTACTATATTAAGAAAACTTAATCTGAAATTGTGAATTCTAAAGAAGAATTCCTTCGGTATTTATAGGAAAAAAATTTACTATGCATTTCATTATTTTAATATAAAAGTACTATGCATTTTTTGAAATTTAAAACCAGGTTACTGTACAACTTTTGAAAATTTCATACATGCACAGTGTTTTGCATAGTAAATGTTGGCAAAATTATTAAGCCAAATAGTAACCTTTCACTCGGTATATTTTAAATATTCAAAATTAATCCTTTTTTAAATTTAGCGATATTATATCACTTCTCACTAATTTTATGATAAGTAATATAAAGTTCAAATTTTAAAAATCTAAAATTTTCTGTTAATAAAAATTTATTAGTACGTTTTCAATTTTTTACGATTGGTAAAAATCAAGATTTTACTCAAACCGATAATTTTTAGATAAGTCTACTTGAAATAGATTTTAGAAAATTTTCTTATAATTTAACTTTACATTCTTGTAAATATTTTTAATTTTAAGCAACTTTATATGAATTTAAAATATATTATTTTATTAAAAATAATTTAAAATTTTCAAAAAAATTTAGAAAATCATAAATATTATGTAGATCAAAAAGTTCAAAAGAACCATAGTCTAATTCCTTCAAAATTTTATTTTAAAATTCTAATAAGAGTTAAATCTTAAATATGTAAAAACATAAATATAAGAACATAAAATAAAAATGATGAATAATACAGATATTAAAAATTCTTAATATAATTTTCTTAATTAGTGAATACTAATTAAGTCATTTTAAAATTCTCATTCAGAAATATTTTTTATTTTATTATTATTATTATTATTTAAAAAAACAAATAATTAAATATAAATACCAAAATAAAAAAAATGATAATAATAAACTAACTTATAGTAAGTATTTCTCAAGAAAGATATATTAATATCTATTTCCTATTTGTGATGAAAATGGGATGTTACAACTCTACTCCCCTAAAAGAAATTTCGTCCTCGAAATTTAATATTGTTAATAAATCTTACCATAGCTAAACTAACTGAACTGTTCTAAAATATATTTCTAGTTTCCTTGACAATTGTGTACATTTTCCTTAACATTGCCATTTATCTTTTTTTTTCTTATCAGTATTTTTTTCCTTAACTCAAAAATATTGCTCGTCTTAATTTTGTCAACCATGCTCATCATAAATTGATGGTTAACTCTAAACACCTCAATAATTACGTTTCTTAATCTATTAAAATCTTACTTAACATAATCCATAACATCTATTAATTAAAATTTCTACTCGTAACATAGTAAAATGGACTGCTAAGAATTAATTACTGGACAACTAGCCGTTAGCAACTAGCCGTTGGACTAGCCGTTAGACTAGCCGTTTATGACCGTTGCAACTCTCCCTCCCTTGCTTGCTTATAAATTCTCATTCCATTCTCACTTCCTATCACAACTTCAAGGTTTCTTAGTTTCTCTCTTCTATCCAATTTCTTCAACTCTTCTATCCAATTTCTTCAATCTTTTTCTCAAGTACTATCATACTATTCGATGGCCAACCTTCCTAGAAGTAAGGAAGAACGAAGTCGGGATGGACTACAGTTTATGGTAACAAGTGCCTCACTTCTTATAATCATTATGGTGATTTCTCTAGTTTGGATAATTTTTGTATTGCCAAGACTCTTAGACCTCTATCTATGATGTACTAGATGTTCTACTTTATTTTCCTTAATGTAATCGTGTATAATAAATTATCCTAGTGAGAAAGGATAAATATGTCTTAGTCCATGTTGTACTTGTTTATCTAATTAAATCCTTGTGTTCTTTGCTTCATGACAATCCAGAGTATGTAATCATTTCTTATTGTCTTTTATAATGAATTAAATATTCATTAACTACGTGATTGCACATTCCATCATAATTGACTACAACCATTACATAGATTTGATAAATTCTCCAATCTTAAATGATCACAAATCACTACGTTGACTTAGAAATACTCACTTGAATTTTTTTATGGGTAACTAAGATTTATGTAATTCTCTTTATAGGAAAATCAATAAGTAGAGGTTCATATCTACTTCCTCATGGTTTACTAACACATTTCTTTATTTTAAATCTACAATGGTCATTACATAACAATGATTTATATCAGGTATGTATATTCATCGAACAAAATTGATGGCTAAAAGAAAATAACTTGATAAACATGTATCATATTGTCAGGAATCACAAAAATATTTTATGTCACAATTTCTAAATATTAAACCAATATCGATGTCTTCCAAAGATCTATAATACTTATTTTAGGTCATTCATTAACATATTTATCACAATAAATCACTTAAAAAAATTCAAAAATATATGATTAATTACATTCGATGTCATAACCATAAAAGTTTCATTTATTCATATATTTATACACATACCCATCATATATATTATTCAATCGTAGACATCATAAATGAAAACTTCATCAAATTAACATATTTTATATGTCATACAAAAGAAGAATCAATACAAATAGTCAGAGATACAATTCCTAATATGATTATTTGTTATATCAAACAAGTTAGTGAACAAATTATCATATTTCTTTCATGAAGCATACATCCACACATTTTTCTTTTCAAAATATATCACCAAAGGAAAAACTATGATTCTATCTTAAACAATTTATTATACTAGTTTGGGATTACAACAGTTATCTACCCATTGGAATTCTAATTCACACAAGTATCTCTACAACTTCAAGGACATGGTAAGGAATATCCTAATAGAATTTATTGAGTTTATCTCCATTTCTCCATATACCACATTAACCCAAGGTTAAATTCATTGATCTTAACATCCTTCTTTTGACATGTCTTTCACTACTTAGTACAAATCATTCGGGGTGATCAGTCCCGATAGTTTATAACTAAGTAGTCAAAGTCATGACAGCTCCAGTCTAGAATTCATACCAAAATATTTCTAAGAATTTTCTATTGTCTTATCTCCCTTGTTGTCTCATACCATATTGTAAAACAAGAAAATGTTAGAATATTTCACTATCACATATTAATCAGAGAATCAAACACCATACAATACATTTGGAATAAAAGGAAATAACTGCATTAGTTAATTTACCTTATCATTCCACCATACATTAAGGCCCGTACTTAAACAATGTCAAGAAAGACTTCAGAATGGCCAGTTTCTGATAATCCCTGCAATAACTTTTTCAAGTAACAGGCTATAAAGTTCTAACTTATACTTCTTATGAACTTAAAATTAGTTCCTTCTTTCTATACTCCTAATTTTTCTTCACTTCTTACCATTTACTCCCATAAAATTTCCTCTTTTCTCAACCATAAAATCTCGTGACAAACTTAACCATCAAAGTACACTAACACGCTAGTAAGACCATACCCCAAGCCGATTTGGATTGAACTGCTCTGATACCACTTTGTTACACCCCCTTATATACACGAGACATATATCTATTCTTCTTGCTCTCTCTTTTTTTTAGAAAGATATACATATTTATCACTTCTTATATCGTATATACAAGGACATACATACATCTGATTTTCTTTAAATTTTGAAAGTAAAAAGTTTCAAATTATTTATAATGATAAAGTGAACTTTCAGAAAATCATAAGTGATCAAAGATTTCAGTATCATATCCAAAGAATAAGGTTTATTAAAGTTTAACCTTTACATTGATTTACAATCATCCAACTTAATATTGTATTAAGGTAAACTACAACTAAAAATTTAATACCTCTACTTCGACTGTAACCAATTATTTCCTTATCTTCAAACCATGTGATTTTGAATCCTATTCTTGTCACATCTCTTCTCCTATCTGATTGAGGATGAGACCAATTTACCCTCTTGTAATTTCATCCTTTCATCTTGAACTGCTAGCTATATATCATATAACATATATTTTGGACACAAAATTCAAACAAGAAGGAGTGAGAAACAGAATATAATACTTTACAGATAAGACATAAGCATAAGGGTTTTCATAACATAACAATTATATTTTCATTCACAACCACCCACATAGAATGTCACAATCATATGAATGCCATGCAATGTTTTTAATACTATCATCTCATTTATTCTATGCATGTGGGCCCTTAAAGCTTTAGTTTGCACTGGGCCAACCAGGAGTTTACACTGTTCCATAAATTCTGGATAATAATAACATAAATGCCTTCATGGCATATGAACAGCTCAACTGGCGTGGAAACACTTAGAGACTAGTCAGACTGAGAAAGGTTTTATTGTGAAAGTACCCGACACTAGGGAGCGACCCCAGGTCACCTGAAGCACCCTTTCACACCCTCTCATCCCAAGGCTCGCAATTAAGCCTCCTCTAATATATCCTCGGTTTCTATAATCCGTCCCCAGGCAATATCACATCTCATTTCTCTTTAATGATTCATGATGCATGAACTACTCGCATAAGAGGAATATTTTAATAGAAAAGATATTGATGTTTTCAATTTCTTATTTATTGCCATTTTCCCCCTCTGCCATCTCGTGGCGTTTCTTGACGTTACATCCTCTTGGCGTAATCAGAAATTTCTTATAAGTCAAGCACTCTTGAAAAAAATGCAACAACTCCTATTTTTAGTAAATCAAATCAACAACTTTAAACTCATGGGGATAAACTCAAAATTAAAATTTCTCAAACCAAACTATTAAAATTTGAAAATTTTTCTTTTAATTTAATGTTTTGGTTCAAATATTTAGAGTAATGTTTTAAATTATGGTTGTTAACAATAATATAAAAAATTTTCAACTCTACAACACAATTTTAACTATAATCATATCAACCATATTCATATAGGACAGATCATAATATTAAAACTTTTGGTATCACCGTAACCACAACTGTAATTACAAATGTTTTAGTTAAATCAAAGATACGTTAAAGAAAAGAAGAGCTACACATATTTAATAACATGGATATCTCAAATCACTTATTTCCTAAACGTATCACATAACTTCTTAAATCCATGAGTTAATTTTCTTTCTTTTTTTATATTAATTATTGCAACAACTTGAATATTTTTATATTAGTTAATATTTTTAAAATAAAATATTGATTTTTTATACTATTAACTTTAATAATTAATATAAAAATATTATCCTTTTTGATCCGGTCTGGATACCGGTCCCAATGTCATGACGTCAGGACGATCTCATATAAGGAGAACCGGTGTCATGGCCCAGCAGCGCCACATCGGATATCCGATATCCCTCGTTCCACTCTTGCCTCATCAGCCGTTCCACTTGCTTTCTCCACAACGGATGATCGTTCGTTCTAACTGAACGTCTATATAGCCGTTAGTCTCCCAGTCACAGCAAGATAAGAGTTCTTAATAACTTATTAGCGAAGACACTCTATGTAGTAAAATATGTCACGTCAATGGCCTCAGAGAGCAAGTACATGTGTCAGCGGATTATGCGGAAAGGTGATTATCCTCCATCCTTCCTATAGGATCATACACTGGTAATTGACCTACCCTCCTGACACATTCTGAGTGTTGAGCCACCTTGATTGACACAATTCACACGCTATCAGAACTAAAGGTCCCACCTGTGTCCAACGACTCATTTCTTACGTTCAACTATAAATAGCTCATTTCTATACACATGCAAGGTTACGTTGTCCTTACTCACTCTTTACTATTGTATCGCTTGAGCATTCATTGAGTTCTTACACTCTTCTAACTTGAGCGTCGGAGAATCTTCGCAGGTGGCACCACCTTTCGCCCCCCTTCAACGCGAAACGTTGGTGTGAAGGATCTCCAGGACAACAAGACCGGTCTCTCCCACTGAGAGACCGGATTACTACACCGGATACTCTCAGTACCGGTGTGTAAACCCTAAAACACCCATATTCTTGTGGCTGGTCCCACACCGGATCCTAGACCCCGGTCCAGACCAGTTCATTGGCACGCCCAATGGGACTCGTTAGAGTTATTCCCATTTTCGCAGAAGTTTGGTTGTCGCAATGGAAGGTGATGGACGAGATTTCGTTGATGGTCATGTGGAGGATGTGACCCACCAACAGGCTGGAAGGAGACTCGTCTTTGAGTCTCCTGTTACCAATACCCGAAGGATGATGCAAGTGCTAACACCTGATCCTCGTGATGAGGTTATCAGGCAACTGAGGGAGGAGCTGATGGAGTTGAAGCAGGAGAAGAGAGGAGTTGGGGATAGGGTAGCGTCCCATGCAGAGGAGGCTCGTCATGCATCAGCGAGGGATAGATCTACAACCCTCCAGTATTCGAAGATCCCCACGTATGAGGAAAGAGAGCAGACTCAAGACTCTGGTGATAGAGTCAGTACTAGAAGAAGAGAGCAGGCAGTGGTAACTTCTGGGAGTTATAGACTCAGTGTTCCTTTTTCAAGGAGGTTGATGAGCATTGTCATCCTGAAGCATCTGCAAACGACTCAGCCACTGTCGATCGGGAAGTACAATGGAGAAACTGATCTTACTAAGCACTTGGATGCTTATGTGTATGAAGCTATGTATTTGGGAGCTGATGAAGACGTTATGTGCAGGATGTTCCTGAGAACACTGACGGAGGAGGCTCTCAGCTGGTTCAAGAGCTTACCCTCAGGATCCATAGATTCTTGGGAAGAAATAGCAGCTGCATTTGAAAGCCATTTTGTCATCTCCAAGGACATCCCAAGGACTTCTCACACTTTGGCACAGATAAGGCAAGGAGAGACTGAAACTCTTAAGGAGTTCTTGAAGAGGTTTTATAAGGAAGCAGCTTTAGTCCCGAGCCTCACGGAGGCCATACAACTCCATATTGTGGTGGAAGCCTTACAACCAGGTTCTGCCTTTGCCCTATCTTTGGCAAAGAGCCCCCCAACGACCTTCGAGGAGTTTCGAAGGAAGGCTTCCAAATACGTTGGCATAGAGATGCATCTGGAGGCAACAGCAGCCAGAATAAAGCCTTCTGCACCCTCCCAGCAACCACGGCGGGAGAAAGAGAAGGCGAGACCTGAGAAACACGCCTTTAGAGAGGATTTTACAAACGTTCGTCCTCATCAACGAGATAGGCGCATCTTATCGTTCAATAATTACGCTCCTCTAAATACCAGGCACTCCCAAATCATGAGGGAGGTTGGCTGGCCAACACTTAATGTTTTTGGAATCAGGAATCCTCTCCCAGTCAAGAAGGGTGGTAACCCACGTAAGTATTGCACTTTCCATGAACAGACGGGTCACAATACTGATGAGTGCAAGGCGTTGAAAAATACAGTGGAAACTCTCATTCGAGAAGGAAAGCTGAAGCAATATTTGTTCAGGGAGAGATCTGTAGACGAGCCTCAGAGGATGGAAAAAAGGGGCAGAGATCCTGATGATGAGGATGATAATACACGTAACCCAGTCAGGAAGTTCACTGCAGCTGAAAAGCAGAAGGGAGTAGTGATTGCTGGAGGAGCTCAACAGAACGACATGCCTCAGCAGCAGAGACAGGGCAGACGTGAAGTGATTGAGATGATAGCTGGAGGATTTGTCGGAGGAGGGGCGTCAATCACAGCCCAGAAGAATCACCACAGGATGATTTTATCTGTTCAGGGCAAACCAAGAGATAACCGCCCTTTTAGGGACGGTATGGCAGCTCCAATGGTGTCATTCACTGATGATGACTTTGGCCCAACAATCCCAGGAGGTGACGATGCAGTAGTTATCATCGCAGTCATAGCCAACAAGGATGTCAAGAGGATCCTCGTTGATCAGGGAAGTTCTTGTGATGTTATTTTTTATAATTATTTCAAAAGAATGGGTTTCAATGATGCAGATTTACAACCCTACACGCAAGAACTCACAGCGTTTAATGGAGCTAAGCAACCCACTAAGGGGTACCTTGACACTCTGATTTCTTTCGAAGGAGAGCCTGGTGCCAGAACAGTCAAGTCAAGAATCCTGGTGATTGATGTGGAATCTCCGTACAACGGAATCATAGGCCGTCCTACACTGAATGCAATGGAAGAAATTGTATCCACTCCTCACCTCTTGATCAAATTCATTGATAAGGACAACGGTGTGTCCTCTCTCCGCGGTGATCAGGAGATGGCTCGGTACTGTTATAACCTGAGCCTCAACATGGTTAAGATGGAAGCGTTCAACAAGAAGAGGAAGCTCAACGATGGAGGAACAGTGGCTGGGTCTGTCAGCCTAATTGACTTGGACCCAAGAGCGGAATTGAAGATTGACCCTCTCAATCCCTCTAAGCCCACACCGGATGGTGGTTCCAGGGACGTTGTCCTAGGGGATTCCCCAGAGAAGGTCACGCACATTAATGATAAGCTGGAGTCAGCCATGGAGCAACGCTTGTTAGCCCTCCTGCAGGAGTTCAAGGACCTTTTCGCATGGACAGCAGCAGACATGCCTGGGATGGACCCTAATTTTTGTTGTCACAAGCTTGCTGTGTACCCTGAGACGAGGCCGGTGGCCCAGAAGAAAAGGAGGTTGGGACCGGAGAAGCAGAAGGCAGCGTGTGAGCAGACTGAGGAGTTGTTGAAAGCGGGCTTTATAAGGGAGATCCGCTATTCTTCTTGGCTTTCTAATGTAGTTATGGTGCAGAAAGCTAATGGCAAATGGAGGATGTGTACAGATTATGTGGATCTAAACCGTTGCTGCCCCAAAGACCCATATCCCCTGCCAAACATTGATCGCATGGTAGATGACTCATCTGGTTACCAATACCTTAGTTTCATGGATGCTTATTTTGGGTACAACCAGATTCCGATGTGGGAAGGAGACCAAGAGAAGACGGCCTTCGTCAATGACCGCGGTGTGTTCTGCTACACTGTTATGCCATTTGGATTAAATAATGCTGGCGCTACCTATCAGCGCATGATTAACAAAGTCTTTGAAGGGATGCACACCAGGCTGGTTGAAGTCTATATCGATGATATTATAGCCAAAACGCCCGCTGGAGGAGACCACATTGAAGACCTTCGCCAAGTTTTCACTAGGTTGCGACAGTATAACATGAGGCTGAACCCCTTGAAGTGCACCTTTGTCGTTCCAGTAGGGAAATTCCTAGGATTCATGTTAACCCAACGGGGCATTGAGGCTAACCCTGGGAAGTGTCAGGCAATTCTGGACATGCAGAGCCCTAAAAGTTTGAGGGAGGTCCAATCGTTGAATGGGAAAGTAGCCGCTCTGGCTCGGTTCATGCCCAAGATGGCACACAGATCCCTCCCCTTGTATAAGGCGTTGAAGAAGCACAAGAGTTTTGAATGGGGAGAGGAGCAAGAACAAGCCTTCCAACAGCTTAAGGCCGTTCTCTCAAGTCCACCAATTTTAGTTAAGCCTGACCCTGGTGAGACTTTGATCTTGTATTTGGCAATTTCTGATGAAGCCCTAGGTGTGGCTTTGGTTAAAGAAATTGCCGAAGGGCAGAGGCCGGTGTACTTTACTAGTAAGACGCTCCAAGGGGCGGAAGGAAGGTATCAGAAGATTGAGAAAGCCGCCCTGGCAGTTGTGTGGGCGTCACGACGGTTAAGGCCCTATTTTCACGCGTATCCAGTGTTGGTGAGAACGGATCTGCCTCTCCGCTTAGTGCTTAGCAAACCAGACCTCGCTGGAAAGATGATCAAGTGGTCCATTGAGTTGTCTGAATTTGAAATTTCTTACGAGCCTCGAGGGGCCATTAAGGCGCAAGTGTTGGCTAATTTTGTTGTGGAGATGACTGGGGCGGACCCAGCCACGCCTTGAGCACATTGGACCATCTATGTTGATGGATCATCAAATAGTAAAGGCTGTGGTGCAGGTGTTGTGATGGAAAATGATGATGGTGTGCACTTAAAAATTTCCCTCCGATTAAATTTCAAGACCTCCAATAACCAAGCTGAATACGAGGCATGTCTGCCGGTCTCCGAGCGGTGCTTGACATCGGAGCGTCAGTAGTCACGTTGTGTAGCGACTCACAGTTGGTGATTTCACAGATCCAGGGGGAATACCAAGTTAGAGAGCCACAACTTCAGTTATACTTGAACTGCGTAAATGAATTGAAGGGAAGGTTTGAAGTTCTAGAGTTCAAGCATGTGCCTAGAGAGGAGAACACTAGAGCGGATATTTTGTCAAGACTTGCAAGTACAAAGCAGCCCGGTAGCACAACGACGGTGGTTCAAAGCACCTTGACATCACCTAGCATCCCTCTGTACCCTTCTCTGAATGCTGTAATGGTGAGCTATCCTTATGAGAATTCTTGGGTTATCCCCTACATTCGCTACCTGGCAGATGGACAACTCCCCACTGATGAAAAGGAGAGGAGACGAGTGAAAAGGGGGCTGCCATATTTCACTATGGTTGATGGTGTTCTCTACAAAAGGGGATTTTCTGTCCCATATCTTTTATGTTTGAGAGAAGATGAAGTTCAAGCAGTCCTGGAGGAAGTGCATGAGGGGCAGTGCGGGCACCATGCTGGGGGTCGAAGCTTAATGAGAAAGGTCCTCAGGGCTGGATATTGGTGGCCCACCGTGAAGTAAGACTCTGCAGATTTTGTTAAGAAATGCGACGCTTGTCAAAGATTTTCCAACCTCCACCATACACCGGCCCAAGAGCTTTCCTCGTCCGCTGTGCCTTGGCCATTTTACCAGTGGGGCCTTGATATTTTGGGCCCGTTCCCCACTGCGCCAGGAGGTGTCAAATATCTGATTGTGGGGGTGGATTACTTCACCAAGTGGATTGAAGCTGAGCCAGTAGTGCATATTACTTCTGCGCGAACAAGGCGTTTCGTGTATGAAAATATCATAGCTCAATTCGGGGTGCCAGGGCGGATTGTGACTGACAACGGCACCCAGTTCACAGACAAGAAGTTCACAGATTTGCTTGAAGGACTGGAGACAATCCAGATATTTTCGTCTGTCGAACACCCTCAGACCAATGGCCAAGCGGAGGTAGCCAATCGAGAAGTGCTAAAGGGGTTGAAGAAGCGCTTGGGAGAAGCGAAGGGAGGATGGACTGATCAGCTGTGCCATGTTTTATGGGCATACCGCACTACGCCTCACTCTTCCACTAATGAATCCCTATACCGGTTGACATATGGGGTTGAGGCAATGATCCCAGTGGAGCTGCAAACAAGATCGGCCCGTGTAAAGTATTTTTCAGCTGAAGACAACAATGTCAATCTAGCGTCAGAGCTGGACGTTCTCCAGGAGTTAAGGGAAAAGGCCTTCATCAGAGACCAGGCAGTAAAAGCAAAGGCAGCTCTCCGGTATAATAAGCGTGTCCAATACAGGGCTTTCAACACCGGAGATCTTGTTTTGAGGAAGGCGAGTGTGGGGAATAAATTCGCTCACCAAGGAAAGCTAGCGCCGACGTGGGAAGGCCCCTACAGAGTTTCTGAGGTGACCGGAAAAGGGTCATACTGGTTGGAAGAACTTGATGGAACTCCAATCCGTAACAAATGGAACACTCAGAACTTACGTGTTTATTACAGCTAGTTGGTAAGGCGGCATGTACTCTTTTTCCTTACTTGGGTTTTTTCCCATTGGGTTTTCTCAAGAAGATTTTAACGAGGCATGACCCCAACTACGCTCTCTTTGTAATGTACTTTCAATCTTAATGAGAACACAGTTTAATTGCCTTATTACTCTCACTTCTTTTACATGTCGTGGTTTGTAGCTGTAGCTTAGTACGCATACACCTCAGGACGGATGAACTCAACTACCAATTCTGTAGTTGACGATGTAACTCCTCGAGGGATTGATGAAGACCCCTCAGGACGGATGATCTCAATCACACATTTTGTGTATTGATGATGTAACTCCTCGAGGTAGAATGGGTTGTAGGGCTGGTCCTTTTTCAAGGCCACAAACCGAACCCCATTCGAAGACAACATGGGTTGTAGGGCTGGTCCTTTTTCAAGGCCACAAACCGAACCCCATTCGAAGACAACATGGGTTGTAGGGCTGGTCCTTTTTCAAGGCCACAAATCGAACCCCATTCGAAGACAACATGGGTTGTAGGGCTGGTCCTTTTTCAAGGCCACAAACCGAACCCCATTCGAAGACAACATGGGTTGTAGGGCTAGTCCTTTTTCAAGGCCACAAACCGAACCCCATGCGAAGGCTTGGGCGCAGTAGGCCGGTTCATCCAGAAAACCACGCTGAACCCCGAGTAACGGGCGCAGTAGGGTCAGGATTAGCCCTGATCCAAACCCCGTGTTGAAGGCTTGGATTGTAGGATTGCACTAAACTCCAAGTACGGTTAGTAGGATCGAACCGAACACCGTGTGAAGACTTGAGTTGTAGGACCAAACCGAACCTTGAGAGAAAAGGTGTAAAACTTACCCTTTGCAAGGCTGTACCGGACTTCAAAGGCAACCTCCATCCTCGACCTTGAAATATTCATTACAGAGCGGTTGAACGTTCATGTATCCGCTCTACATCTTTGAGGTCAGATGAACCTTTCAAGCTTGTTAAGAAGTTAAAGGTAATTCTTACGATAAAATTTCCCCTCCCAATGTACTTATACTTGGGGACAGGGCATACTTTAACTTAATTGTCGCTTATTTGTTGCAATTTATTATCTTAATCCGATGAGATAAGAACGCTTTAAACAGCAATATAGCCACACAGAACAGATTCACAAAGCATTGGAAACAATAAAGTGTTGTGTATAGCACTAAGTTATCCAACAATCATACATTTGACGCAAGCAGTTGAAGGAAAGCAAAAGTAAACTTTATTTCCAAAAATAAGAAATTATGCAGGGCACAAAGTAGTCAAAGCTGGAGCTGACCCCAGTACACAGCCATTAATGAAAGCATAAATTAAGGAGCAGGTGGGCGATCCTCCGCAGTAGGCACTTCCATCCTCTCCCCTCCGATCCTTTCAATCTGAGCCCCATCCGTTCTGGCCACTGCTCCAATTTGAGCACTCTCCTGAGTCTCAGCTTCAGGGGCAGGAGTGGACGGTGTTGGCTCCATTCTTTGACCCTCTGGAAGGGGAGGCAGTTCATAAAGAGACTCACGAGGTTCATGGTGCGAGCCGTCCTGATGTACCTCGACAAGTTTCCCCCTGTGGAATTCGAAGAACGGATCCAATCCGTACAGACTAAGCTTCACACCAGGGTTGTGATAATAAACTTGACGGAGGGCCAGGCCAAAGGATTCGTACGCCACATTTTTGCATATTTCCAAGGCTTTGGCAGCCTTGGCCTTAGCAGCAGTTAATTTCCTCTGAAGCTTGGCAAAATCCTCTTCCGACATCCCAGTGCTCGCACCCCCCTTCTTGAGTTCTTCAATTTGGGCCTGCATCTCCTTCCGAAGGGCCTCCCACTCCCCAAGACTTTTGTTGTGACCGTCTTCCATAATTTTGAGATCGTCAGCAAGCTTGGCCGATCTCTTCTTCTCCAATTGTAGTTCTTCTTCGAGGAGGGGAATGGATTTATTCTGCTGTTGAAGTTCAGCAACCTGCCGTTCTAGAGCCTTGTTGGCAAAGTGAACTTGGCTCGCCTCCTCTGTCTTCCTCTGAAGTGTTTCCTTGGTCTTCTTCAATTCAGCCTCCACACGTCTATGAGTCTCAGCTTGTTTGGCCGCCCATGTCTCCTTCACCGCGAGTTCGGTTTCGAGCTTTTCAACCTGCTCCATATAATCTGCCTTTTCGCTCAGGGAATCAAGGAGGCCAGACAGTTCATCTAGCTGCCAACACCCGACCTTACAAGCACCTCGAACCCCAGCAGCGTCGAGGGAGGGGCGGAGGCAATACCGTGCCTTTGGAAGAGTGGGGGCATGGACCCCTGAAACCATAAGTATGGGGAGAGGAAGGAATCGCGTGGAGGGTCAAATGCCGGAGGAGGACCGTTCCCGGAGTCCGGCTCAGAAGCGTTTTGCGAAGAAGGGGTAGGAGAGTCAGAAACGGGCTTCTTCCCTTTATCCTTCTTCATCCCTGACTCTTCAAATGTCTTCTGACGCTTCTTCACGGGGTCACCAGAAGAGGGCTCTTCCTGATCCGCTTTTTTAACAAGGTGCCTCTTTTTTCTTCTTCTTCTCTGGGACGGCCTCCTCATCGCCCGCCCCAGTGGCCTCTACTTGTTTTTCCATTTCTTCCTCGTCAAGAAGAGGAATCTCCTCACCCACTGCAGAGGTCAGGGGAATGAGTGGGGCTTTGGTGGCGTTCCTCTTCGCCTGAATCTCATTCTCCTCAGAAGAGGAATCATCATCAGCCATCATGGTCTTTAGAGACAACATCTCGGGGTAAGCTTTTTTGATTTGTTCTGCAAAACAAGAGAAATTGAGTTAGCACATGAGAAGAAAATAATCAGAACGGAATAAATGCTTAGCACAAATATAGTAAGGGCGGATATTACGGAGATAGGTGGTTCGGACGTCGTCCTCTGCCAGGAGGAGTTTGCAGGAGAATCCTTTAAGGGTCTTTGAGGCCGTCTGCATGGCGCTCAAAACCTCAACAGAATGAGAAGAAAGCTCACTCTCATCGGTGTAGTAAGCAGGGCTCATGAGTAGAAAATTCTCGTGCATCCAACTAAGAGGAAACTTGGTGAATCCCTCCTTGTTACGCTAGAAGACCGGCTTATTGGGCTGAATACGGACCCGTGTGTAGTAATGCTTGAAGGAGCGCCCATCTACCTTCGCGGATTCCGTGTATGATCTGAAGTTTATCACCCTTGAGTCACAATGGAGTGTTATGAACCCAAGGCCGCCCTTCTTATTAGCACGGCGGACCACTTGGCAATAATGGAACAGCTTGGCCACAGTGGCGGAGAAGTTGAAATGCTCTCCCAGAATTTCGAGAGCTCGTACTAGACCCCAACCGTTGGGATGCAGCTAAGTAGGAGCACAGTCCAGGAAACGCAGGACGGCCATCTGGAATTCTGTCATAGGGAAGCGCACCCCTAACTTCAGAAACACGAAGTCGTACATATAGACCGACCTCTCATCAGGGACGACGTGGCACACTTGCTCAGAGGGACAAGGTGCCAACACAACATAGCGTGCTTTGTACTTCTTGTCAGAGTAGATCTTGCAACAGAGAGAGACCGTGCGTTCTTCCTCACTCGCGTGATACGAGGGAATCTCTAGGAATTCCTCTTCCACCCAGCAGTACGGTCTTTTCTTGTTGAGTTTTTCCCAGTTGAGCCGGTGTGACACAACATTGACACACCCTTCAGCGGTACGAAGAACTAACGTTTTTCCAGACCCCGGAATCTCCATGGTTGTGGATGCACGATGGAACGCGTACGTGCTGTGGTAAAAAGCAACATCGTTAGAGAGATAACCTACAGCACTTGACCCTTCATCAGAGCGGCTGGTAGCCCTCGAGTCAAGGGGAACCTCAGAGCGATGTTGAGTAGAAGACGCTCGTGAGGAAGAAGCTTCAGCTCTCTCTGAGCGATGAAGCCCAGCCACAGGAAGATTCACTGGGATCCTCCCACCACGGTGGCTAAGGGGGGCGCGAGAGCTAAAATTCCCCCTGTGTGAAGGACCAGCGTTGCCTGCTCCAGGGCGTATGGTGGAAGTAGAATGAATAAAAATTGTAGGGAGATGAAGGAAAGGGAGGTTACCTAAGAGGAGGAGGAACTTAGTGAAGTTCGAAGACAGCAAAGAAATCTCCAAGAAATTTGAGCAGAGGTTCACTAAGCTTGAAGACAAAGGTGAATTCCCAAATTTGTTAAGAGTCCCTTTTATAGGTAACGAGGAGACACAGTGCCCCGTCGAAAGTCACAACGCTTGCTTCAAAACGCAACCCTTCGAAATCAAACGACTCCGTCGTTTCGTCGCGTTCGAGCGCGAAAATGGTAACGTTTCAGCAAGTGTTTTTACAAAATGGGCCCCCATCAGTTTGAATCCAGGCCCAATAAGCCCAATCGACGGTTATACTCTTGGGAAATGATGGCTCGTGTGTAAAAGGTGCATTTAATGTCCAATCATTCCAGACGCATTTAATGCATTTCAACCACTCTTCGAATACCAAGGGTTTTGATTCCCAAAGACTCTTGGGATTTCCCTTATTATTTTACGTTGTCTGAATCCGTTGTACATAGCATAAAAAGAGCGGTCACTCAGTTGTTAGAACGGATGCCACAGAACTTCCAGAGAATTTCCAGAACGTACCACCGGCATCCAGACTTCTCAAGGGTTATGTAGCTCATATGAGCAACTTAACAGTCCCTCATACAAGCTAGGGGACAGATGATCCAGTCTGGATACCGGCCCCAATGTCATGACGTCAGGACGATCTCATATAAGGAGAACCGGTGTCATGGCCCAGCAGCGCCACATCGGATATCCGATATCCCTCGTTCCACTTTTGCCTCATCAGCCGTTCCACTTGCTTTCTCCACAACGGATGATCGTTCGTTCTCACTGAACGTCTATATAGCCGTTAGTCTCCCAGTCACAGCAAGATAAGAGTTCTTAATAACTTATCAGCGAAGACACTCTATGTAGCAAAATATGTCACGTCAATGGCCTCAGAGAGCAAGTACATGTGTCAGCGGATTATGCGGAAAGGTGATTATCCTCCATCCTTCCTATAGGATCGTACACTGGTAATTGACCTACCCTCCTGACACATTCTGAGTGTTGAGCCACCTTGATTGACACAATTCACACGCTATCAGAACTAAGGGTCCCACCTGTGTCCAACGACTCATTTCTTACGTTCAACTATAAATAGCTCATTTCTATACACATGCAAGGTTACGTTGTCCTTACTCACTCTTTACTATTGTATCGCTTGAGCATTCATTGAGTTCTTACACTCTTCTAACTTGAGCGTCGGAGAATCTTCGCAGGTGGCACCACCTTTCGCCCCCCTTCAACGCGAAACGTTGGTGTGAAGGATCTTCAGGACAACAAGACCGGTCTCTCCCACTGAGAGACCAGATTACTACACCGGATACTCTTAGTACCGGTGTGTAAACCCTAAAACACCCATATTCTTGTGGCTGGTCCCACACCGGATCCTAAACCCCGGTCCAGACCAGTTCACTTTTTATTACAGTCGTTTTAATAACTAATAAAAAATATTTTTTCAACGGTGGGTAAAACCAGAATTATCAAAAACATTAATGAATTTTTATTTTTTTAAAATTTTAGCTGATGAATTCGTTAGATGTACTTAAGATATGCTCATTTTAATATTTAGAAAAGGGTGAAAGCATTCTTGAATTAAACGAAAACCTTTCGGTTCTGAGCCTGGCTACATCACAGCCACACACATTTGATTAAGCTAATATCAACGGTTGAAAACATGCTAGCAACACTTTTCTCAATTCTAAGTGGTCCTCATGGTGCGGCAAGGGGCAAATGCTTTATCTGCTAAATAAATAATTGCCAATAGAATCTTTTTTAGCCTATAAATTGCTGCATGCAAGAAACAACTATATCAAATTTAAGCAATTGGTTATTTTGATTAACTAAATCGAATAATGACTTATGTTAGGCTTGCTCCTCTTATTGTTATCTTCTTGCTTCTCCCTTCTGGTGCGTTCTATTCTTTCTTTTTTCTCTTCATGATTATTTTTAACTATATATATGTATATAAGTATATTTATTATGATTAACTTTGACTTATCAATTATAATTTAATTATATTCACAGTGAAGAATACAGAAGCTGTTGATGGCTTTTGCCTAGAAACATGTGTAATTCTTCCATGTTTTTCATCGGTTGCCGGCTGTTATTGTCATGGCAGCACTTGCATGCGTGGCACAACCATTGCATCTATGGCAAAGACGATAGATGAACATCGTAACTTATGTCAAACTCATGAGGATTGTATAACAAAAAAAAGTGGAAATTTTTGTGCTCGTTTTCCTAATCATAATATTAATTATGGTTGGTGTTTTAATGCTGAATCTGAAGGATTCTTGTTGAAAGATTTTTTGAAAATACCTAAAGAAATCGTCAATTAATTAAGTGCTTATGCATTATGCATTTGCTACTATTATAAATGAAAACTTATGATACAATTGCTACATTAAATAAAGGACCGGTGCTCCACTAGTTTATTTCGTTTTTAAATCTTAGTTGCTTGTATATGTACACACTTGGTCCTCGTATGCTTTTGAAAATACATACGAGTGAATAAAAGAATAGTATTTACATTATTTGTTGTTGATGCTGCATATAGATAAGAAAAAATAGAGTTACATAATCTTCTAAAATTAGTCTATGAAAAAAAGTTAAATTCAAGAGTTAATTTTGTCCTCAATTTAAGAAAGAATTTACAATATGTTAAAAGAAAAAATTAGGTGAGTACTCATCATATATAGGTTTTCACAATATAATAATGAAGATCAAATTTAAAGTGCAAGTCGTGAATCTAAGTATATGAGTATTTAAGTACTTCATTGAGATGACAATTAAAATTATTAATTACCGTGCATCTATAGTTCGAATTTGAATATTGTTTTAAAACTCATATATAAGGATGGATGCCATAATATACCAAACTTATATACCAAACTCACATATAAGGATGGATACCATAATATACTAAACTCATATATAAGGATGGATGCCATAATATCCCAAACTCACATATAAGGATGGATACCATAATGTATTATGTATTGTATATGCATTAAAATACGTAGTATATACACATTTACCATAAAATTTGTAAACTAATCAATAAAGTTACATTTAATCTTTTAAACATGTTATTAGATGTTTAAATCATGTTATATGTATAGAAAATTTTTTTTGTTGAAAGGGACAAAAACTCATTTCAGTGATTTTTATTTCTCAAAAAGATTAATACTCTGATTGATTGAGAAACATAAGACCCCGTTTAGATTGTGAAAACTTTTTTTGCTTTTCATTTTAATCACAAAACTAACATCTTGTTTTACGTTTTCAAAATTTTGTAAAGGAAACACTCGAAACATTTTTTTTATATTTCCTATTTTCATTTTTTGTTTTTACTTTTTTCCGTATAAATTTTTAAAAATAGATTACATGATGGTAATTTTGTAAATGTTCACAATAAGTATTGAACAAAAAAACCTTATAGGATTACACAAGAAAATTAGGGTTATGTTGTTCGGTACTGTGTCACTTAATTACAAGAGGCTTCGAGGCTATTTATACAATCAGTAAGCGAAACGAGAAAAGGAGGTACAAGGACCCTAGATCCAGGCCCATGATGACGTGGGAGCAACTGTATTTTGTCACAATCGAGTAAGTGGATTAACATTTCTTAGATTCTTGCCTAAAATGAAGGAGAAAATGGGTGTCGTGGGCTCTTCGATCTAAGAAACAGTAATTAAAACTGAAAATAAGAAATAAAAACATGAAACATTTTGACAATCCAAATGAGACCTAATTAAGTTAAAAAAAAACCCAAAAAACTAGTGCAGTTGGTTGGTTATAAAAACCGTGAATAAATCATTTAAAATTTTAAAATACTTAATTTAGATGTTATTTATTTTCATATTATTTGTTATTTGAACAAATATATATGTTAACATTATATATTATTTATCTATCAAATGAACGTTTATATAGGAAATCTATTAAGGAAAATAAAAAATAATTAGTATTTATTTCAAAATAATAATAACTTAAAATAAATAATTTTAATTATTTACACATTTCAACACAGAACTCTAAAATTTACCTTTTTTTATCCTTTCCAACATTTTATCCACAATTTTTAATTTTCCACGATGTTTGATACATTTTTAACTTGGTTTATATTAGATGGTTTTCATTAATCTATCTATTATGTGTTAAAAATGCATTTAAAAACTCAATCTATCCATAATTTATTTAATTAAAGTCTATCTAAATTACATTAATCATTCTAATGGATGGACATCCAACCCACCCATTTAAAATATAGTGTGTATATCAAATTTAGTTTAAACATAATATTATTGTCAAATGAGTCATGTAGTTATCAAATCTTGCTTTATTTAGGTGATTAATGTTTGATCACTCATGTTTCCATAGGCATCCTCCATGTGTTTGGTGTAGTCATTAATTAATCTTTATTTTTGAAATTAAACTCTCTTCACCTACTTAACCTCTCTTGAACCGAGGTTCTCTATGTGCGGCTACTACCCTATAAATTTCATATGTATCAATACTTGTGAGTAGTTGTAGCGAATACTTATGCGTAAGTACTTATTAATATTTTAAAAATTTATAATTAAGAAGAAAATAATAAATAATATATTAAATATAATATTATTTTAATATAATATATCTAATATTAGAATATATAATTTTAAACTTCTTCCAAATTTTCTAATCCTCTCAATATGGGATTAAAGAATATCTTAATATAGAATTAAATGGTATCTTACTTACCTTAATATGAAATTTAAGAAATTTTTTAACCAAACTTATGAATTGAATTTTATATTTTTTTCACTCAACATTCCCACAATAATAAAAAAAATAAAAATTTAAAAACCGGGAATTAACTTGAATTGTTTTTTTATTTAACCTTATCATAAAAAGATCATATTTTCATTTACAGGTAGATAATTAATTGCACCTAGTCAGGATATAAGCTTATGATTTTGTTAATTTTTTATGATATAATTATTAGATTATGGATTGTTGACTTGATTTAATATATTAGAAAGATTTCTTTTTTAAACATAGGCAAAAGTGTGTATATAATTTCATTAAATACTTATGTATCAAATCCTTTTAGAGTATATTTACAAAGGCAAGTAAATTTTTTATGTAACGAATGAAATTATGAAAACTTTAGATAAATATATTAAATATTTAATAATATTAATATAAATAATAATTTTTAGTTAACTTTCTTTATAAAATTTATTTGATTTGTTTATTACCAGGACTGTAAAGAGTATATTTTTAAGATAATTCTTTTGATATTTACTGTAACAATATTTATTAACAAACACAATTTGTATCTAAAATATTTCTTATCAAAATTTATACCCATCAAATTTTACCAAATATTTTTATTTTGATTATGATAAAAATATATACACTTGTATTGTTGCATTTATAATATATATATATATATATATATAAGTATTAGAACTGCTTTTCTTTGACGTTTCTTGTAAAAGTAATGATAGTCGTGAAAATCAAGGTTTTATCTAGAATAAATCTCCCAAAACATGTAAAATCACATTTTAGCTACAATCCAGTTATTATTAAATAAAAATTTACTGAATAATTTATTTATAATAACCGAAAAAGCACTGTACAAAGTTTGAATTAAAATATCACAATACATCAGAAAATGATAAAAGCAATTTACATAGCTTTTTAGCGGTATAGTGGCAAGCTTCCGGTAATATATAAGTTTTTTTAGTTATCATCACTCTCCGGAGAGGTTACATTTTTTTACAATGATATTGAAAATCTGTGGTCTACTTGATTGGGACCACACACATAAAACTGAAAACTCAACATGAACATGTCGCCTCTCTCCATATGCAGTAAGTGCTTTTGTTGTTACTTCAAAGGTATAATAAAATAGAGGTTTCACGAAGTGAAAAAAATAAATAAATCTGTAGTGTATATGTAAAAAATTAATATTAGTTATTAAATTTTTCTATTTACTAACTACGTAGCAAACCAACTTTAAGAATTGTCCTACATATATGTGAGGGTGCTTCTTTAGGTTAAAAAATAACATAATTACCTCATTACACCAAACATCTAAGGAATAATAAAAGAAGCGCCATTTTTGTTAAATTTCTCTCTTAACCAACAGACAAAGATACAGAATATTAGATAGAACAGATGACATAATAGTAGAAAGCTTTCATAAATATCTATGATAGCATATAGGTATTATAATTAAATTCTCCCTATGCCACTGCCTGTGTTTCACCATTTATCTTTTGAAGTTTGAATGATTTCAACTCCCCAATTAACTCTTTTAAATTGTTGTACGAAGATCCACCAATCTTGATAGCTTTCTTTGAAGCATCACTAAGTTTTCTAACTCTCCCCCTTATTTCTTGATACTCTTCCTCATCACCCATCAATAAAGCAATTGCCTTTCTTATGTCTTCCCTCTTCACTACATAATTCCCAAGTTCACTCCAGTTTTTCCATTTCTTTGCTCCAACTGACACCCCAATTTTGAGCACATCCACCAACAACTTCTCATTGAAAAATTGCTCTGCGAAAAGTGGCCAAGTCACCATTGGCAAACCCGCATCAACACTTTCAATAAGAGTGTTCATCCCACAATGGGTCACCACAGCTCCAGTGGCAGGATGCTCCAGTATGAGAAGTTGTGGTGCCCAACCATGTATTACATAACCTTTGTTGCTTGTTTCCATTCTCTTCTCAAATTCCTGCAGAAATTCACCCGTCACGTCCTCGTCACCTTCAATAATTTTCCCAACCACCCAGATGAAATCATAGCCAGAATCTTCAAGACCATGAGCTATTTCAACAAGTTGAGCACTAGAAAACTTGTTCATGCTCCCAAAACTCACATAGACAACAGAGTCTTCTGCCTTAGAATCAAGCCATGCAAACAACCCTTTTTCTTCTTCTTCTTTCGCATGCCCCCTACTAGCCTTATCCGAAGCATCTTGGTTTGCCCAAGACGAAACAGGTCCCAAGTTCCAACTTTTGGTTCCCCTGATTGTCTTATAATGATCTTCATAAGCTCCCTCAAGTGCATAAAAGCTTTTCAAAATTGATCCAAAGCTCTTTTCCTCTGATTCTTTCACCATCTTCATTACATAATTGAAATAATCATTGGGTGATTTAAACCGATCGGGTATCTGGGAACGTGTCATCTCCAACTTGTGAGGCAGCCCAGGAAGCAAAAAGGTTTCACTATCAGATTCCACCTTGGTGTGAGGTGAAAACCGTTCGAGAGAGTCCATTGCACAGTGAGCAATGTAAGTTCCACCAATATAAATCAGCCGTGGAACACCCAATTCATTAGCAGCGTCAACAGTCCAAGGGTAGAACATGTCGGAGACAATGAAATCGGGTTTCATGTCACGAAAGAGTTGTTGGAATTCACCTTTGAGAAGTGACAGTCCCTCTGAGACTTTATAGGCCATGTCTTTAGGAGTGGAAGAGTTGATGGATTCCATGCCTTGTGGCAAACCAGGAACTTGTGGGAACTTAACAACATGGGTTCGAATGGAGTGGCCACGGTTGGCATCACGGTCAATGGAGCTTTGGAAAATGATGGCGTTTGCTGTTGTGGCGATTATGGTGACCTCCACACCACCATGAACGGCGAAGATCCTTGCTATGTCTACAAGGGGAATGAGATGACTGGTTGATACAAAGGGAAGAAAAATAGCTTTTAACATTTGTGTTCGTGGAAATGAATCCATGATGATGACGATGATTTGCGAAAGGTTAATGAGTTTGTATATAATCAAAGACAGAGAGTAGGTATGATGTACAACTCATTTAAATACATTTGAAATATGAGTATTTTTTTAAAGACAGTTAAATAAAAGCGCAAAAAGTAATATATTATGATTTTATCTAACATTTGAAAATCAAACACATCATTTAAATACATTTATTAATCATTAATGTTCACCGTAGTGTTCCCAAGTTAGGAGGAGGGTCCCTCCAAACCCATTTTTCCTTTATTTCCTAGAGTGTAGTAAAAATTCTAAATTTTCATTATCTCTTCGTCAATTTGGCCCGGATGAAAGGCTCCATTTCTTTTTACTATTATATAAATGTAATTTAATGGACTTTTTAGAGACCAAGTAACATTTTTTTTGCAATAAAATTCTAATTTTTTACAAATAATTATCTAGAGTTTTGTGTTTTTCATACTTAAAATGAACACTTAATAATGCTTTAATAATGCTAAGTTGCTAAAATAAATCCTAATAAAAAAAGCATTACTTTTATTTGTCAATGTATGATTATAAGTCTTAATTTGTTTTTATCTTTTTGGAAAATAATGCAATTCTACTAAGGAGATATTATTATTTAAGATTCTTTTTAATGATTTTTTTAATCATATATATCTTATACATATGGGGTAATATTGTTCGAATCATAAATATATTCATATTATTATGACGATAACTTTTTTGTGAATTTTTTTTAACTATAAAACTCAAATTCAGACCTTACTTAAGATAATCAGACAAATAACACTTAAATAACATATCTATTAGTATTCTTTTTTATCATTTAATATTTATTTGTTAATAGTATATTTTAGACAATTTTAGTGAGAACAAACTCGATCTCCACCCTTCTAAAAAATAATTATTTAATATATACCATTAATATATTTTATTTAATATTTTACAAAGAAAGTAAGTTCGTCAAGATTTAACCTGTCTAAAGTCTGCTTAAATTAGACTTATTGGGTAAAAAAGTTAAACTTAATTATAAGAAGCCTATATAATATAACTAAATAGATCACTTTACAGACTTTCAATAACACAAAATCTATCATGTTGGCTCATTTGGTTGATATATTATGTTAAACACATATTTAAATATTTATAATATAACAGTATATCTAATTATAATATAAAATTTAAATAATATATTTATAAAATATTTAATTTATAACTAAACTAAAATAAAAAAGTCAAAAAGTTATGTTAATGTGTTGTTTTTATTGGATGATTATAAATTTTATATTGATCTATTATTAAATAATATTGTAGTTCAATACATTTTTAATTGATAAATGATATTGTTTAGAATTTCTTTTTTTTTTCTTTTTTTTTCATCTCGACCTTTTTCCAAGTCAAAATTTTCAGTAAATAAATCTTAAAAAATCTATCAAATTATATCTATTATTAAATCACATCAGGGCTCAGGTAGAAAAAAAAATAGTCAGCAATTTTGCTGATACTGTTGTTGCCTCATGGTTTTGTTCCATGGTATGCAAGTAGCATTATAGTCTGCATTTCAAGATATAAAATCTTGAAATTTTGGCTGCAATGATGGGTCCTGGTGATGTTATAAAGGGTGGGTTGTTGAGGTTGATTTGGTCAATAAAAAAAAAGATCATACTATAAAATAAAATTTTAATTGTGTTGAATGATATAAAAAATTAATAATAATATTTAATTTTTTTTATTTTTATTACTCCATTTCTCAAATTACTTACTAAATGAACCCATAGTTCCAAATCCACATTGGATTTTAAAATAGAATCATGGTCTATAGTATTACTTATGAAACTGTGGGGATGTGTGTTCTTTTGAGTTGATATTCGCATGATGATGTAATTTTCGGTGGGGAGAAGGTGTGGAAAATAAAAATGTGTCATGTTTAGTTTGAAAGTTTTTAAGAAAAATAGAAAATTATTTTTAAGAAAGTTGGAAAAATAAAAATAATGTTTGTTTATAAAGTATTTGAAGAAAATTTATAGAAAACTGAAAGCCAGGTTTTTTATTTTTTAAAGAAAAATAGAGAACTTTTCTAAGAAAACTGAAAAATAAAAAAATTTATAAATTTTTTTTAAGAAATGAAAATTTTGAAAAACAAATTAATTTTTTTTTCAAAAAACTAGAATATTTAACTAAACACAATTTCCTTTTCTGATTGGGGTGGGATGTTATTTTGAGAAAGATTTGGGGCAACTTATCCGTGGATGTCATTGTCAAGGGTAAGATATAAATATTATAAAGCGGCCGGCTTCTTACACAAAAGTTGCTGTAATGTTGTCTTTATTTATTTATAAATATATATTGTTCCTAATAAGCGACTTCATCAATTGTTACCCTTTCCGATGTTTTTATAAACTTTTAAAATATAAAAAGTGGTGTTGTTTTTTATGCTTTAAAAGAATAGAATCTTTTACTTTATCCTTAAGAATCTAATATTTTTAAATTTGTATTATTAATATAGGATGATAAAGTTTAGTTTTAAATAAAGATATAATTTAAAAGATAAAACAATGATTATTTTCTTAAAATTATGTTGTAACATCCTAAATTAAATTTTAGGAATATAATATAAACTTGGGACTAAATTAATTAATCTATCTAGACTGAATTCCCTAAGTTTAATTTTGTAATTTTTCTTTCTTAACCTTTATTTTAAATTTTATTATTTTAACTCATTAATTACGTTTTATTTCATTCTCTCTCCTTTTCTCACGTTTTTGGCCATGCATCAGACCTCTCTTTTCTTTAAATTCTTCAATCTCTTTCAATTCCTTTTTACTCTCTTTCACTTCCGCGGGTCCCACACCCTTTTCTTTTACATATCAAATTTAACTCGTAGCTTTTGTAATTCTTTCTCATTCCCTGCGTGTTGTGTGCATGCATTACTAAAGAAGATGGTACATAAAGGGTATAATTTGCTCCTAATGTTAAAGAGATTTTAAAACTAGTAATTGTTAGAAACCTAGGATGATCCGGTGTTAAGGGTTGGTATTTGAAGAGGTTAAAGTTCAAGGGAGACTTGAACGGAAAAAAAAAATGATGGTGTTAAAAGTTTGGTTAACAGGTGTAAAAAGTCAAATTTTATGTGATATTAAAAATAGATTTTTAAGAAAATTAAAGACTAAATATTAGATATCAAAGATTGAAATTTTTGAGTTTTTATATATTTTGAGTAAATGTGATTTTATATGAAAAGTATAATTTAGTTAAAGTAATAGGAATTTCCAATATATTTTATTTAAGGAATTAAATTATTATATAATATTTAAATTATTTAAAGTTTTACATTATATTATATATGTTATAATTGAAATTTTTAAAGGTAACTAAATAAAAAGTATTTTTAGAAAAAATTTGTATCTTGACGTGATTTTGATAACAAATGAATTATAGTTATTAAATAAAAATGTCGTTATAAGATATAGAAATTTTGAAGTATAAAAATAATATTTAATTGTAGTTTCGGCAATTAATAGAAAAAATGGGTGTTAAAATAAAATTATTAAATTTTAGAATTATCGAAATCTATATAAATTAGTCATTTAAGCGTTAGTATGTGATTTTAAAGTTGCGTGTAAATTATTCAAAATGACTATTATTAATTTAGAGATTCTCGCTTTGAAAACCAGAAATCGGTGATTGACTCAGATCATTCGAGGAGCGTTCTAGCTTAGGAATCGAGGATTCCAGGTAGGGGAAACATTATATATTTTAAATGCATGAGTTAGGAACGAATTAGGGGATAGTTAGATATTTTATTAAAATTGAAGATATGATTATGTTTGCTCATGATATGTGATGATTATATAATTATCCAATGTTGTATGTAATTAGCATGAGATACTTGGTGATGTGATACTGCTATATGACGATGAGTTGATTGTGATTTTCGTTCCTATGTGTAGTCGATAAGTATGAGGTATTGATGATGATATGATTGCTATGCTATAATTGAATTGAGATAATGTGATGAGTTATGTAATAATATTGTTGACAAGCTAGAGTAGCTTAATTGATGATGAGAATGAGATATCGTTGATATTTATGCATAGCATTTGCATATTAAAGCTTACAGGACTGCAGGGGGCCTGTAATGCTGACCCAGATGGGAGGGCTTAGACCCTGTGGTGATTTCTTCAGACTCCATAGAAGTCCTTGAGTGAGACTCAAGGCAGGCCTTAGAGTGGGACTCAAGGCTAGCCCATAACACTGGGAGTGACTGTGTTGCATGAGTGGATAAGCGGTTTGGTACCTGTAAAACGGCCGAATCAGCTAAAAGCTGAGATATATTATTGTGTTCAATATCCCATTATTAGAATGGATCCGCATGCATTGCATAGCTGCGAGGTAGCTACTGTGACATCAATGAACTGTGGGACAGCCATTGTGGATACTGGAAGCTGCGAGGCAGCCATTAGAATCATTCGACCCTGTGAGACAGCTATTGAGAATATTTGTGATTATATGAGATGATTTGGGGTCCGTTTGGTTTCCAGTTGGGGAAACAGAGTTGGGAAAATGGAAAAATCTAAGGGTTGATATTGATCATTTACGCCGTTCAAGACAGTCAAAACTCCGTTTAATCATAGGATCTATTTTTGGGTTAGTTTGACCAACTAGGTTGGGGAAACGAAAGGATCTAAACGGACCCTTGATAGTATGAATGTGTCTATAAGATTAAATTAAATGGCAACGTAATGTGATGAATATCGAATTCGATTCCGTATTTTTCGTTTAATATATATGCTCACTCCTAAATTGTTGTTGTTTTGTAGTGGACATGGATCGAGACGATACTTGGTGATTGCTCGGTTGGAGTTATCGTGGTCTTGGGAGACCTATATATATGTGTATATTTGTATAGTTGTTAGTATAGTATCGCCTTAGCCGGCTCCTAATGTATAAAGAATACCTTTTGCTACCGATTGAGTATGTATATAAATATATATATGTTTTAAGACTTCCAAACGATCTGATAGATTCGTAAAAATCAGAAAAAAAATTCCCATATTTTTATTAATTGGGTGTCACATATATACCTTTAAAAATAAGTGTTTATAAAAGGTAATAGAGAAAAAAAATATTAAAAAAATAAATATCGTACTGTAGCTCTAAAGTAAATGGCAATGTTACAGTCTTGCATGGGGATAGGGTGGGAAAACGGGCCAACAGACTAGAATGGGTCAAGGCTCGCATAAGCCCACCAAAATACGGACCGGGCCAAACAAGGAAAATAGGCCAAAAACATTGGCCCAACCTGTTTTCTATGTGGCTCGCGAGCAAACGGGCCGACCTTTTTTTCTCTAAATTATTTATGTTATTTTCAAATTTTAAATTTGTAGTATTTTTTTGTTTTTTTTAAAAACTTTAGATATAAAAATTAGATTTTACCTTTTTTTAAAACTAATTTTTTTTATAATTAACCTAATTTATTTCATTAAAAGTTCAAATAAATTTTATTTACATTAAATGAAAACAAAACTTTATTATTTATATTTTATAATATTATACTATCAAATTTATAATAACATATAAAAATTAGAAAAATAGGAAAACATAACCTCTTTAACATATATAAATTATATATTAATATAAAAATATTTTTTTAGTATTTTAATATTGGCCTAATGGGCCGGGCCGACCCGCATAGGGCCCTTTTTTTATGGGGTGAAAATGGGTCAAGTTTATTTGGGAAAACAGGTTCAAAACCTTGGCCCGACCTGCCTATTTCTAACGGGCTAGCCAAGCCCAAATTGCCACCCTTACATAGGGATATGAATATTGTAAAATAACTAAACTTTTGAATCCGTATGATGCATAATTGGTTATATTTTATTTTTTAAATATTAGTTTTTCTATAATTTATAATAATAATAATAAATTTTATATGTTGTGTATATTCATTTTAATAATTATCATTTATAGTTAGTTATTATTATATTAATTAGTTTGACTATTTTTTGTTATTTTAAATTATTTAAAAAATAATATGATGTTATTTTAAGGATCTTAGTCATTTGATCATTAGGATTAGGCTACACAACATTTTATGTATGGATGAAAAATATTTTATTTGAATATATGATGCGAGATATATATATATATATATATATATATATATATATATATATATATATATATATGTATGTATATGTATATATGAGAAAGATTTTTTTAATGAGAAGAACAAAATTTAGGCTATGCAAATACATGGATGAATTGGGCTCCAATTTACATCATTCCTTTTTCTGTTATTTCTTCGTAAAAAGAATTGATAACATTGATATTGGGCCAAAACCCAAAGTCCAATCCCAAGGTAGGATAGTCTGGATCGACCTTCTTCTATTTATATTTTTGTAGATTAGGGGTTTCGACGAACAAGCCCTGGGCTCTATAAGCCCAGTCTCATGAATTGGGTCCTTTTATATTCATTTATGTTCATCTCCAAAGATACTAGGGGTTCCGAAAATGTGCTGTATCTCAAGAAAATGTGCTTTCTTTATCACCTAATAATAACATTGACCTAGTATGACAAAAGAGTATTTATTTATTTATTTATTTGATAAAAGATATATATATATATATATATATATATATATATATATATATATATATATATATATTATTTGAATACATTTTTGTGTAGGTGAGGAGTGGGTTTGGAGTGTAGTTGGCAAGAGGACAGGGGACAAAGCTATTTTCTGTAACTACTTGTTTGCTTTTCTGAAAACAAAACGAAAGTTAGGAAAAAGGAGTATTTAGATCTATTAGTCAAACGAAGTTTTAAATATTTTGAATGACGTAAAAGATTAATTTTAACTATTTAATTTTTTTATTTTTATAATTTTATTTCTTTAACTACTACTAACCAAACGGACGTTAAGAAGAAAATGTTGCCACCGTTGAAAAAAAATCATAATGGGGGCGTGCGTGTGCTTCTCTTCTTATGAAGGAGACCATAGTCTTCGACTTGGTGTAGCAAGAATGAACTAACTATAACTATATATATACGTGACTTGTCCCTAAAAGTCTAAATGAGTCTCACCATATATAGTGCCATAGTCCTTGTCTCCAAATGCTTTTCATTGAAAAATACTGGTGGGTTTCAACTTTCAAATTTCAATTCACACATTTCTGTCAATTATTAATTATAATGTGTTTGGTACTATATATATTTATTAACATTAACAACGTGACATCCTGTGTTTCTTTTTTCAATGTTTTTTTTTGTAACACTTACTTGTTACTACTTACTATACTATTGCTGACCAAGGACTAGAAACGTTTGTCGTTTTGATCTGAATATATTTTTTTATACTAAAAAACTATTTTAAAATGTTGGGCAGGTTGATTTTGTTTTCACAACTAGCATTTAGTTATTTTGTTTGACTGCTTTTGTAATTTGCATTACCATGGTTGAATATTTTAAAGACTTTTTTAAGACTAAAGGAAGTGGCGGTACAGTTATGGATGCAGGCTCTTATCCTTTTATATTTCGCTCCATAATTCTCTTTAAAATTTTCCACTTGGTTTTTTCTAATTTGGACCTTTGTCTAAAAGAATGGCAACAGAATACAAACCAACAAAGAAAACGATGATTGGGACCTCATTACATAGAATTTGATTTTCTTATTCGTTATGGGGTCCTTTCTCATCGAAATTCATTATAATTGTTGTTAGGATTAATTAGGAGTGTTCATCCATCAATTAAAAAATAATCTGAATTATACATATAATATAAAAAAATATATGGTTTGATTTGATTCGATTGAAAAAATATATAAAAACTAAACAAAACCAAGTTATTATGGTTTGTATTAGTTTTGTGTGACGGTTTTTAACTTCCGTTTTAAATACCTAACAAATTATATATTCAATCTTAAAAGTCATGTAAAAGAAAAATGTAGTTTAAAAATTGTAAGCTGATATAAACCGTGTCTGAAGGAGTGATTACTTACTACTACGGTTGATACAGTTAAGAATTTCCATAGCTTATGATTTGAATAAATTTGATTTTCCAGTTATTCATCGATTAGCTCGGTTAAATAATAACCACTCAACATTCACCACCTTTCAAATGGGCTATGAGCGTTGAAATTAGGTATCTAAACTAAAGCTCCGTGGGCCTGTTTATACGCTTGAAATACGTTTGACTTTTTAAGATACAATATAAAACAAAAGAATATAAAAGGCAAATTTTACTTCCACGTGTCATTGGTTAGATTGGTTTAAAGTAAAAGTGTTCATCAACCAATCTAATCTAATGGAATCTGTAAAATTGAAATCCAAATAAACTAGAAATTAAGGTTTTGTTTGATTCAATTTTGTTTTTTTAGTTTTTAAAGTCAATTTTGATATACAATTTTACAGAACTGTTTTTGAGAATAAGATGAAAAAAACCTTGTTCGATAAATTTGTTCTTAAAACTTAAAAAAGAAAAACTCATTTGACTATTATTTTTTGTTCATATTTTTTAACTCAAAAGATGAAAACCCATAAATCCTAACTCAAAAATCAGAGAAGTCAAAGAAATCAAAGTACATAGAAATAAAGACACAAGGTTCTAACTATGGTGGAGGCAAAGATAGTGGTGGTGGTTAAGGGTGGCGGTGACATGAACAAGGACTTAAAGCGGCTGAGGAAGACAGAAAAGGAAATAAGAGTGATGATAGGGGCAAAGAAGGAGGAGGTGCATGGTGGTGATGAAAAAGACAAAGTTGGTGACAATGGTGGCAACTTGCAAGCAAGGTGGACAAAAGAGGAAATTAAGAGTGACGGTGTTTTGGAAAGAGATGGGTGGAGGTGGATTGAAGAACTAGATACTTTTAGATTTCATGAGAGAAAATCAAAATTATTAAAAGTTGTTCCCATATTTTAGTTCTTAAAAAACCAAAATACAAACCTACTTTAAAAACAATTTCCATAAAATAGTTCATAAACAAGTTTTTTAATTTTTATTAACCATAAACTAAGAACTGATTTTAAGAAAGGTTATCAAGTAGGCCCTTAAGTTAACTGAAAACTACAAAAACTAAAATACTTTAATTGGATTATACTAAATTTCATATCTATGTTAAAAAAACCAATCCAATGCAATTCAAACCAAACTTATGTTTATATGTATAATTTTATTCATAACATAAAATTGAAATTCATATCCATATAATTATATAATTATGAAATTGTTCTACCTCTTATTCTAAGTATAAGGAAATTTTAGTGATTTTTTTGGATTCATAATATAAGTAGGATCCATTTGAGCTACCTAGCAGTTAAGCAAGACCTAGTGGTTGAGGTGGAGAGCCAAATAGGACTCGGTGGACCAAGTCGGGTCAACGAGGTGTCAAGTAGGACCCTTAGTTTGAGGCTGATCCTTTTAGTATTCAGATACTAGCAAGTCTAATATACTTTGAATGAGAGTCAGCCTTATGTTGCATGATTTGAAATTGATGATGTATGATGAAGGTGATGATTATTGATTTAATAATGTATTTAGAATTAATAAAACTGCATTGATGTACGTGAGATTATGGATAGCTTGAGTGGCTTGTGTTGATTTTTATATGACTAAGTGTCATTGATAACTAACTGTATATATATATATATATATATATATATATATATATATATATATAATCTCTTCATTTTTTAATCAGAATAATCCAATAATATACAACATCATTCAACATATATATATATATACACACATATATATAAGGTTATTTTATACCTTTTTCACTTATATATATATATATATATATATATATATATATATATATATTAAGTTCTATATTAGATAATGATTTTCAACACACACCCTTGTTATTATCAATTTTTTAGTAACCAATGACAGGGAGATCACGGATACCCCAGAGGGAAGCGCTAAGTGAGGGGCTAATGCCAAGGAAGGGAGTGAAGATTATGTGTTGTGACGATGATTCTTAATGAATTTTGCATTTCTAGTATGAGTGCTTTAATACTTAATTTAATCATATTGCGAGGATAAATGTTTAGTACTTGAGTATGATATGTACAATTATGTGTTTGTGTGTGCATTTGATTATGGTGTATGACATATTATGTATCTAAATCTAAGTATTTAAGTATGCGTGCCAAAATAGCATTAAGTCATAATGTGGTTAGTTTGATAATGGTGGTAGAATTGATAAATTGATGATAATTGAGTAAATAATGTGAGTTGTTGGGAGAAGAATACATTAAGTTAGATAAACTGAAAACCGAAATGGAAATTATGTGGACAAGCTGTAACTAATAGAAATATGCCAATTTTGTTGAGTTTGTAAGTCTGTTGTTGTTTTGCAGTTCAAGTCTGCTATATTTGTACCATAAGTCTGTTATAGTTGATACATATATGATATGTTGTAATTGATCCCGTATGAGTTTGTTGATGTCTTTGTTACCATAAGTATGTTGTAGCTGCTTATATATATATATATATATATATATATATATATATATATATATATATTAAATCTATTGTGAATACTGAGGGTTGAGCCTGTCTCATCATGAGTATGTTGTAGCTGCTTATAAATATTAAGTCTATTGTGATTACTTATAGTTGAGTATGTTTCTCTCTGCACATGAGTTTGCTAGTTCACACACACACACACACACCACACACACACACACACACACACACACATATATATATATATATATATATATATATATATATTAATCTATTGTGGGCAATTCTATTGAGTTTGATGTCACTTTACATATAAAATTATTATTTCTGTCATTTTAAGTCTGCTACTGTGAGTTGTTCTAATTTTGCTACTACTTTGGAATCCTTGCAACTGTAAGTGTTTTAGATTTGTTGTTCTATTGAAATAAGTCTGTTGTAGCTGTAGCTATCTCAAGTCTGTTATTGTAGCAGATTCTATAGCTAAGCTTGTTGTGACTACAGCTAATTTGAGTTTGCTAACTCTACAATTGGGTCTGTTGTTTCTGTTTTATGTGAATCTGTTACAATGGTTTATAGGCTAAGTCTGTTATTACTATTACTATGCATAAGTCTAAAGTTTCTGAATTTATGAGTTTAACTACCATATTTGCATTTTAGTCTGTTATGGTTTTATATGTCTAAGTTTGTTATACTTCCTAAAAATATGGCCATGTTTCATTTCAATTTGCTGTTTTGTTTTACGTATTTTGAGTCTGTATCTATTTCGAGTCTGTTGCAACTCTTATTTTTGAGTCTACTATTATTGTTCTATTTTCTGGGTCTATTATTGTATGAGTCTGACTCTGCTGTTGTCCATCTATTGTTAAGTTTGTCTTTGTTTTCTAATAAGTCTGTTGTCCTTAACTATATGTTGCTGTTATTTCTACGTTTAAGTCTTCCTCTATTTTTTTAGTCTGCTATTGTTTCTGTGTTACTGTATTTACTCTAAGTGACCATAGTTAATTAGTAAAAGTGGATTTTTTTTGTAAAGTGGATAATATTTTGTATAAAAAAAATAAAACAAGGAGAAATTTTATATATATTCATAAGACAACTAGTGTTTTGGGTAATAAATGATATTAATGATATTTTAAGATATTACATCAAATATTTGATGACATCAATGTACATATTTAACAATTATTCTTAATATGTATGAAAATAATTACTTTTGTTCATATTTGAAACTGCAGGTAATATTAGTTAATTAGTTTTTAAATTTTACTTTTAAAGTTACTAATTTCATTAGACACATGCTTAATATTTTGATATATTTACAGGTTTATTAGTGTTAACATTCATTTAAACATAATTTTATAACTTATATTTTCCTTTACTATTTAAATTTGTATTTTGTATATAAAGGGAGACTAGCTCATTTGATTAAGTAAGGTGCATGAGTTGTTATTAGCCCTCAACCCAAGTTTGATTTCCAATGAAGCCAAAAAAATTTGTATTTTACATGAAAAATAAGGTTTAACAATGAAACAAAATTTATTTATTGACTCCAAATTAAATAAAAATAAAAATATAAAAAACTTAATAATCCAATTCAATTCAATCCAAACCACTTCAAATCGGATAAGATTGGATTGAATTTAAAAAATTATCCCAACCAGTCAAATTTTATGCAAAATTTGTCCCAAGTCGAACTGTTTCCACTTTCTACGCTTAACCTTTTGTGCCGACATGACATATGGTCCAACATCTTGAATCACATCTATTTGAGTGTATATCCCATTCATTTAATGATTTGACCGAGTTAGGTAACCGAATCAATCCAAACTAGTTTTAATAACATTGATAACAAACCGATGCAATGCTCATTTGGAATAATGTTAGGTAAATGTGTACAATATCCCTGATTTTACTATTAGTTTAAATATTTCCTTCATTTTTTAATCCCTTTTAGATTTTTTATTTATTTTAAAATATACATTCTGTTAGAAATTCAAGGTAATATTTAATTTTTTTTATCAATTATACTCTTATATTCATTTAATTATAACATCGTTGATACATAATTATTATGATATGAGTCATATTGTGATATTTTGGAAAATAGTGACAAAATATAAGTTAAGAAGTGAAACGTCTATCACAAAGAACCAATTTGGATTTATGTCAAAACTGTTGACTGTAGAAGTGTTGGTGTATACACTACGAATTATTAATGTATCAATTTTAACTTATTAATAAAATAAGTATTTTTAATTTTAAGATTGTTTTAAAACTATTTATCCTAAAATAATAGGTCATATGAAAATTATTCCTAAAACGCCCCTAATCAAGTATTTACATGAGGACATGTAAATACATTAAGACTAACTTGTGAATGTAGTGATGAGTTGATCTCACAAATCATGAATATAGATAATATCAAGTCTTCGCACACGTACACATTAAGAGTAATGTTGTACTGGACAGACCCACCATGAGAACGTTGCATGGATTGTTACATGGGTGTCATAAACGGTTCTCAATGTGATAATGACATATAGTCCTTCGACCTGAAGTCACTATGATTCCTACATAAAGAGTTTGTTGTTTTAATACAATCAAACGTTATCTGTAATAAGATGACCATAAAGACTGTGATTAGGTAATAAACAAATTATACAGAGGGATATGACTAATGTAGATGGGATTTGTCTCTCTTATGTGAGAGGAGTGATATCTATGGGCTACTTGATGGAGTGAGACTAACGAAATGCATGACCATGCTAGGAAGAATAAATATTATTTATTCTATAAAGTCTACTCTGGTGTCAAGTAAAATGAATTGGGCCATACAAGGATGACGACGACCATGCCTTGGGCTCAATTAGATATCGTGACAAAGGAATAAATATATAAAATAATTATCACTTAAAGGTCATGTCGATGATAAATAATATTCAGACATAATGATGTATTTGCTAGATATCGTTCTTATTTTATATTAATAATAAAATATTTTATTATTAATATAACCAGATATTTTACCTATAGGCTCACACACATATAGTAAGCCTACCAGAGGACAGTCTTATTTTAGTTGGACTAAAAATAAAACTATTGGGTCTAACTCATTTAGAATAGGTCAGAAGCCCAATGTTTAATGAGAGCTCATCAGGTTAAGACCTAAGCCTATATATAGAGCATGAGATGCTCATAGGCTGTTACTCAAAAATTAGGATTACTCTCTGAACTTCTGTACTAGCATTCAAAAATTTGGTTTTTGGTGAGAGTGCTCTTGTGGACTCCTAAGGGCGGAGCTACAATTACTTCAATTGAAGAACTCATTTTGTGTCTACAAGAGGTAAACTCTAAAACGAAAATTTTAATTTTGTATGCAATGCCTTGAGACATCTGTTGGGAATCCTTTGTGTTTTCGCTGCCTGACCTTGAGGGATTCCCTTACAGTGGTATCAAAGCCTGGTTGCAAAGCTATGTTTTGGGCATTTGTTTGCGTTTCTTGATGGCATGTTTTTCGTTCTGGAAAAGCTTTTAAAAATTTTATTTATGAAATCGTTTATTGTTATAAGCGTTATGTTTTGTTTTGCCATTCCTTTTTGGGAGTCCTTTGTGTTTCTGCTGTTTGACCCTGGGGGATTCTCTTACAAGAAGTTATTTACCTTCTTAAGGGTTAATGCAAAAATATTTTGAGTAAGCAAAAAAACCTACATATGGTTTTTATTCACTTGGAAAAAACTTAAGATTGTTGGGGAAAGCCTTAGAAAAAAAAGTGCCTTAGTGGCTTATATTTGAGCTATAAAGGATATGTACGAGATAGTAAATATTAGGGAGGGGATCCTAAAGGGAATACAAAGGATTTTCCTATAAATATTGATATACACCAGACATTTCCCTTGGGTCCTTATTTGTTTGATTTGGTCTTAAATGTTTTAACGAAGCCAATACCATAAGAAGTTTACAAATGCATGTTTTTCCCATATCATGTTGTCCTTGTAATAGAATCAAGGGAAAAGTGCAATCAATCAAACTACACTTATGGAGACAGTTCTTAGAATCAAAAGGTTTTTGGTTGAGTAGAAGTAAAACAAAATATATGCACTATAAGTTTAACAAGAGACAAGCTAATATTGACTTAAAGGTAAAAATTACAAATCAAGTTATACCCTAAGTATCAGGGTTCAACTATTTGGGATCGATAGTACAAGATGATAATGAAATTAATGAGAATGTTTTACGCGAGATATAAGTCGGGGGTTGAAATAAAGGAAGACTTTAGGAGCTGTGTGAAATCAAAAAGTTCTAAATATACTTAAAGAAATTTTTTATCAAACTATGCCAAGACCAACAATGCTATAAAAGAGTGAATGTTAGACAATGAAAGGTCGACATAAACAATAAATAAGGGTAGTTGAGATATGGATGTTAAGGTGGATGTGTGACTATATAAGAAAAGATCGATATGTAACAACAATATTTATAGTCGAGTTAGAGTGACATTAAAGAAAAAATGACATAATACCGTCTAAGCTAGTTTAGGCATGTGCAAACGAAACCCTTAGACATATCTATCAAGATAGTTGAATAGATGTTTTGAAGCACTGTAAAGAAAGGTAGAGGAAGAACAAAAAAATTACTCTTAAAGAGGTTATTGGTTGGGACCTCTAAGTGAATGAAATCTCTAAGGAACTAGTAAATGATATGACACAATGACAACATGTAGTTGACCTCACTTAGTATGATGAAACTTAATTTATTGTTGTAGTGTTTCATTTAATTATTTTATTTAACATGTAAATGCTAATTAAATATATTAACAATTGAATTTAAAAAGAAAGATTTGTTTTTTAAAAGTAAGAGAATAAAACTTATTAAACACATTTCTTAATCCTTGTTCCAGGTGGTTTTTCAGGTTTTAGTTCTAAAATTTAGAAAAACTAAAATTTGTTTTCAATTTTAGTTTTATGTTTTTTTTTATGGTTTTGAGTTTAAAAAAGTTGTTGCTAAACATTCATTTAACCTCAACTACATTATGTATAAACAACAAAAATAATATAATCATGATGGTGACAACAAAGGCGGTGGCAGTGACGATGCCAATGCTGGTGTTGGTGAAAATGGCGGTGGTAGTAGGGTGACGGTGGCAGCAATGAAAACAGTGATGGTGATGGTGAGAATAAGCCTGAGTGATGTTGATGGTGGTGATGGTGTAGTAATGCCTTCATTCCTCTTGAATTCTTTATGATTCTTGTACATGTAGGCAGGTTTTGATAATGGCAAGCCTAAAGCTATCCTAAGACAAAGTGGAATAAGGTTGTGTCTCTAAGGCAAAGAAATAATTTTAAGGTAAACCTAAATGCAAGAAGTCTATGCATGGACCTTCAGATCTAAAGGCTAGCAAGAGCTTTAAGTTGCTGATGTATGTTTGGGCTTGGCCTTAGTGATTATTTTATTTTTAAGATAGCAAAGACCCAAAGTGAGTGAAAATGGGACAGATTAACTATTTCCACGCCATCCACTCAGGTTGCGACAGGTTCCTTTTCATCGTTAATAGTTACCCTAGCATAATTATCGCAACATCCATCGCTAACTACTTCCATGTAATCTATTTTTGCTTTTAGGTTGCGACAGACAACGTCTATCGCTAAACATAACCCAACCACTTCCATGGCTAGTTTTCGTTGCTAAAATTTATTTATTATTATTTTTATTACCATTGTTTATTGATTTATCATTTAACTCATTGTGTTTACCTCATTGTAGTTTATTTTTTTTGCATGATTTCATACATTCGATTGAATTAATAAATTTGACAAATGAAATATACAAAGGAGAGTGGGAGCCAAGAATAATGAAAGGGTAAAAGAGACAAGGGGACAAATGGATGTGGAAAGGGATAAGGATATAAGAAGAAGATGGACAGTGAAGGGAAGGGGAAAGAAGACACTTATTGACAATGAGGCAAGCGACGATGAGGTGGCAACGAGGGGGATGGTGTTGGAAAAGAGAAGGGTTGAGAGAGAGAGATAGGAGAAGCAAAAGGTGGTTATGGTTCTACGTGAAAATGAGAGAACAATATGGCTGGACTTGATTTAGGGATTGAGTTTTTAGCGATACAAATACTCATCACCAAATCTGTGTCAAAATTGCCACATATATTGCATTTGGCAATAGCAACCAACATGTCATCACTAAATCAACACATTTAGTGACAACAACCAGTGTATCATCAACATATATTAAATGCACCTTGAGACGTGGTTCATCCAGCACTGACAGAACATGGAACTCATCGCCAATGCGTTCATACACAAACCTTTCAGATCTCTTAAATTAGTGTGTCACCTAAGGTTTTTCACTTACACACACTCTAACTAAGAGTTTGAGCCAAAATGTTTCTGAATGGCAATGGAATATGAGACCCATCGCCAAATATTAAATGGACCCTGACACGTGGTTTATTCATTGGTGACGGACCATGGAACTTGTCACCAAAGCGTTGATAAAAAGCTCTCCAAATCTCTGTTTTGCCGATGAATGTTTGTATCTGTCACCAAACATTTTTTTCTTGCACGCCTTCTCACAAAGACTTGAAGCCAAAATGTTTTTGAATGGCGACGAAACATGAAACTTGTCATCAATGCATTGATAAAAAAATCATTCAAATCTCTTACTTGGTGAAGAACTTCTGTATTAGTCACCAAATCATCTCGAGAAACTTTTCATATTTTCTTTGTTGGCAATGGTCGTTGGTTCCCGTCACGAATGTGTTTATTGAAAGGTATTTGTGACGGAATCAACGACAGACTTACCTACGCTGACCTAACTCCTTACTAAGGCCATTGCTAGTTCTAATACTAGACCTATGTTTGTAGCCACCTTCACGCCGTCGTAAAGTCCGTGGTAATTTGTGACGGATGCCGATGCTGTTGCCAAATCTTGCCAAAAGGGGTTTCTTCTAGCAGTGTTATTGCACAAATAATTAGTTGTCCTAATACATATAAGAAAGACATATTTAGTAGATAAATATTTAATAAATTGAAAAATACAATTTTACTTATATTATACAATCAAAACATCTATTAAAATTTATTTATATTTAAAATCGAGGATAATATAATTTGTTTTCAGTTGCAATTTTTTTTAACTAACATAAAAAAAACCTTTTTTTTCAGCTTTGGATCACTGGGTGTTGCATTTTTATACCCTATTCCTAAGAAAAAGGCACATGTAAGAGTTAGATGAGTAAACCCATTTAATTAACCTATAAATGTTAGTAGAAAATATATCCAACTAGATTTTATATAGTAATACATGGGTTTAACCATTTTAACCATTAAAGGAATAATCTGTCTCAGATGAGAAAATATTACAATATCTCAAACCAGCACATTATATATTTCTCTTCTAAAAAATATTTGATAAATATAAAAAGTTAATAAAGATTAGAATTTAGGAAAGATAAAAATATAATTAATTGAGTATAATAATTCGAATACATATAATAATTTCTACTCTTGGACAAATTAAATTCTTCTACTACCAGCATTAATTGTTGTAGCCCTTATTTGATTAAAAATTGAATTTGAATAACTTTAAAAAAATATTCTAAATAAGGTTTTAATTATCTTAAACAGCGTGAAACATTAATATTAACCTTTAAATTTTTCTATTTTTATAACTTTATTTCCCCAACTGAGACCAAACTAAAACTTAATGTTGTACAAACGTGTTTGGGAGAGAGGGGCTACCATCCAAAGTAGTTAGAGGGCATGCTTAAAGTTGTAGTAATCTCTTGTCTAACATTGACCCATTTGTGTTTCACAAAATTATACTTTTATCTTTTGTTAACATCATTGTCAAAATCTTAATTATTTTATGGTTATGCTGTCATTCTTTGAAAAAGTGACAGCCTCCTTCGCAACCATTGGCTAATTATTAGAACTCTTTTTATTAATAATAAAAATAAAATGGAACAAAAACTGTCTTGATAAGAATAATTATAAATAAAGTTGATAATAATATTAATAACCATCCCTGTCAAAATACCTCATAATTCCCGAAAAGCACACATTTCACTTTATTCTATTAATCCATGGTAAAAATATCTAAGAAAAAGAAAGAAAGATGCATCCGACAATGATTTTCTTTCACCACACAAAAATTTATCTCTTGCAATGAAAAATTTGTTACCGTCAAGTTATTATTGTATTATAATTATAAATTCTGACTTATATTAATATAATAATAATTAAAAAAATCATAATTATAATTTGTTCCTGTAAAAAAAATACTATCTCAAGTTCAAAATATAAATAATTTTTAGTTAAAGTTTTTGGTCTTTTAATATAAACAAAATTATACTTCCCTAATATCATTAAATGTTTGTTTACTAAATATGTCTTTTTTGTATATATTTTTAAGACTACTAATTTTTTAGGTAATAAGTGATATTAAGAATATTTTAGAAAACTAAATTAAATATATGAGAACATCAATAGTTACTTTTAACTATTATTTTTAATGTGTAAAAAATTAAATATTTTTATTTATATTTAGTATTTTATTAGGTAATTCAGCCGTTGGAGGAAACGAAAAGAATTCCGTAGTGATTTGTTTATCCATAGTGGTTGGATTAGGTGTTTTGATAGTGAGAAATGACAAAAGTAGCCTTAGTTAGTGATGTGACATGTGGTAAGGGCATTGAACCCAAGTCAGCGAAACGAGTTTGAGAATCCTTTTTTGCTCTTTCAATGTCAGTGACCCTAAACGGTAACAGTACAGTACACTCTGCCTCCGCTGAATTTCAGACAAACAGTGTCATTCACCACCTCACCCAATCAACCATCAGGTGTTTTCCACTTTACAAACCAAATTACATATCAAATAAAATACTAATATTACCAAACCAATAAAAACAAAACATGCTTATATTCCTTCCTTCCTTCATTGCCTTTTCTTTACTTCTTTAGTACTTCTTTTTGCCCCCACTTTAATCTTTCACCCATGCTTATTCTTATTAGAATTATCAACTGTTTGGTTTAAAAAATTAATATTAAATTTTAGGTTTTTATAACTCTATTTTTTTAACTCGGTACCAAACAAATTTAAAAAGGTTTCATTAATTCCAGCGTACGTTTGTTTTATAATATGATTATAAACTTTGAATTATTTTATTTCAATTATAAGAAATATTGACTCTCTTTTATGCAATAAAATCTTTTGTAAGAATAAATTTACAAAACAGTTACAATTTTAATTATTTAATATCTAGGGTGTTTTTGTAAAAAAAATTAAATTTAAAATATGTGAAATAAAATAAATATTTCTCTTTGGCCATAGCAATTTTCATCAATTGTAACTTATATATTATACATGAAACGTAGAAGCAGTATTTTTTTAATTGAAAACAATATTTATTTTACTATTTTTGTACAATGCAATGAATTATTTATTTCAATAAAAATGTTATATATAATTGCTTAAACTCAACATTTATGGTTGAAATTGAAAATTTTGTTATAAAATTATTACTAATTTTATATTTGAATCACAAAATTAAAATGTAGAATTATAATTATTGGCTAAAATCGTGATAGTATAATGGTAATAATAACGACAATAGTAATGGTTTAATACTTTATCATTTGTGTAAGTGGGAAGAAGTTTGAACAAGACTCTTATAAATGTAAAATCTGGACATCCTAGAGGGAACTTCCTTTTAAAAAAAATTAACCACTAAAAATATTATGTTTTTTCAAAATATTTATCATTTTAATAAATGAAGACAAGACCCCTTACTCTTTTTTTTTCCTTCAAAAATATCCTCTTAAATTAAGATCTCACCATGAGTTACCAAAAATTCAAAACCTTACTTTGTTATAATAATTACCGAGTCATTTTCTTAAGATATTTGAAAAGGATGTAGTATGCAGTATGCAGTCACGTTATAAAAGGTAGAATTTTTTTTTTCAATTATACCCTAATATTAACATGTTCCTATTAAATATTTTAGAGAGTAAAAAATTACACAAAATAAAAAAATACAATCATTTTATCTTAACTATATACTAAAATTTCTTATCTATCTTATATTTTTAAACTACATTATCTCTCATTATTTAACATACTTCTTCTTTTATTAATGAAAAAAATATTAGCGTTTTAAAATTCTAAGTTGACACAGTTAAATAAGAACAAAATTTATCTTTTCCTTTTAAACAATTAAATAAAAATAGAGATATTATAATTATTATTGAAAGAAAACTAAAACTAGTAATTAATTAATTAGGTTGAAAGAAACAAAATTACTCTTATATAAAAGGTATACTTGGAGGTTTAATATTCCTTTTGGTCTTTTATATAAAACCTATTCACCTAGATTTAAGAAATCTAATTGTTCTAGTTAAATTAATGTATTAAAATTTTTAATTAGTTTTACCAAACATTAATATTAATGAATAATGGGAACTTAACTTCTCCTGTTCCTTTGATGTTATAAGAAAGACAATTTAATTATGAGAATATGATAAAAAAATAAATACATTATAAATTGGAAATAACTTTATAAAATTAAAGGATCAAAAAAATTCTTCAAAATATATTGTGAAAAGGATTAATATTTTTGGTTACATCAAAAGGAAGTAAGCAAACAACAAAAATATAAAATTAAGATAATGCATTTCTTAAGTTTTGTGCTGTTTTTCACAATGGGATTGGTTTTTCAAATGTGGGTTTCATGACACATGTGAAGAATTCTTTTAATTTTTTTAAAATAACAAATAATCTAGATTAATATTAATTTTAAAAATTATTTTTCTTAATGTGTGTGGTAGGACATTATACCTTGAAAAAAATGATATATTCCCTCTAGTTCTTTTTGTAAGACTATCATGTCATTTCACATAGATTATATAAAGAATTTAATTGGTCTAGATAAATACATTAATTTTTTTTAATTGTTCTTGTTAAACTTTGAAATGAACTTTTCAAACTAATTAAGAAAGACAGATGAATTTTAAATTCTATTGATATCAAGAGAGAAATATGTAATATTAAGGGTATGTATTGAAATAAATAAATAAATAAATATTGTAAATTGGAAAAAAATATAAAAAGGACATAGAGATTAAAAAAATGTGTCTTATCAAAAGGACTGCAGGAAATATAATATAACCTACATAATCTTGCACAAGCTAAGAAATCAAAAGGGAAAAAATTTTCTTGCAAATTAATATTAATATAGCCACCTTATTCTTTTCAATGTAAGGCTAATATGATTTTCAAGAAAAAATTTATCTTTTTCAAAATGCATTAGATGGGACTTGAACTCATAAACCATTGCATGATGAATCAACTACTAAACCATCAAATTATAACTTAAAATTTATAGATAGAAATTGTTGTATATATATATATATATATATATATATATATATATATATATGACAACAATTTTGTGTAACTTAAATATAATATGGATGAGGTAAGTGTATGCTAAAATATAAATTCATATCACACATGTATTTTTTTAGAATATACTAATCATAGTATATTTAAATATATTCTTATTATTTTTATTGAATATTAAATAGATTTATTAAATATTAATATATTATTAAACACTTTTATTAATGTATTTTAATATTATTAAAAATATATGTTTATTAAATATTTTAAAATAATGTATTTATTATACAATTTTAAAACATATTTATTAAAATGTAACTATTAAAATATTTTTATTAAATACATTACTATTTAATAAATATATTATTATTAAAATGTATATAATAATAAATATCTTATGATAATTATTCAACATATATTAATAAATATATTTTTCATAATATATTTAAAAATATTGATTTTAATACGTTTTAAAATATTTTTTATAATAATATATTTTAAATACTATATATTTAATAATAAACATTGTTTAAAATATAATATTAATATTTAATAAATATGTTTAATAATAAGATATTAATATTAATGAATATATTTAATAATAAGATATTAATATTTAATAAATATATTTAATTATAAGATATTAATATTTAATAAATATATTACTGTTTATTATTATTAAAATGTATATAATAATAAATATCTTATGATCATTATTCAACATATATTTAATAAATATATTTTTCATAATATATTTTAAAATATTTATTTTAATACTTTTTAAATATATTTTATAATAATATATTTAATAATAAGATATTAATATTTAATAAATATATTTAATAGTAAGATATTAATATTTAATGAATATATTTAATAATAAGATATTAATATTTAATAAATATATTACTGTTTATTATTATTAAAATGTATATAATAATAAATATCTTTTGATCATTATTCAACACATATTTAATAAATGATCTGTCCTGGACCGGGGTCAAGAGATCCGATCTCAAGCCAGTCACGAATAGTATGTCAATACCGTCTAGTAGACCGGATGTGTATGTATCCGATGTAGGTATCCGTTGTCCTTGAATGAGGAGAGCGGATTGGGCGTTCTGGAGATCCTTCACACCGACCTAACGCGTTGAAGTGGGCGAATGGTGGTGTCACCTGCAAAGATTCTCCGACGCTCAAGTCAGTGATTATATTCCAAGTCAGGAATGTATTTAGAGAGGAATCAGTCGTAAAAGAGCTGAGCCAGAAGATCCCTAACTTCAATCATGAAGTCAGTTCATATACCTGATTGGCTCGATTAACGAGGACTTGTTGGTGGGGAACCACCAACTCCCATTAGCATTATTATATTGCGCACTTACCTGCATGATTGGGTCAAGTGGCTATTTTATATTGAGCGTAGAGAATGTAGACTAGGATTAGGGAACAAGTTGACCATTCCCGTGAGCAGAATTTGGCTCGTAGTGCAGGGAATTATTGATCGATCCCTGTAGCAACAATCCTTGTCTTTTGCACAGTAACGTGTGTATTGTCCGATGTCATGGTGTTATCCTGAACAACCGGTATAGGGAGAACGCCTGATACGGAATTACAGTCCGGATGTATACCGATGACACCGGTTACACGTAGATGTCTTATCAAAGACGTTGAAATATGTATAGCAGATCGGATACCGGTATTGAGACCAGATCAATAAATATATTTTTCATAATATATTTTAAATTATTTATTTTAATACATTTTTAAATATATTTCAGAATAATAATATATTTTAAATAGTAATAAATCTAATAATAAATACTGTTTAAAATATATAGTATTTATGTTTTAATAAATATATTTAATAATAAGATATTAATATTTAATAAATATATTAATGTTCATTATTAATTCATATTGTGTATAAGTTAAAAAGAATTAATTTGTTATCGTATAGAAATAACAGTTGGTGGTCAATGGTTTAATAGTTAATTTATTATACATCAAATATTATTTTACTTAAGAGACTGAAATGAAATAGTAAGTAAATAAAACACCTTCACTTTTATTATTATTATTAATTAGTTTCCCTGAATTGATTTTACAGTTTCAGTTTCAGTTTCAGAGTATAATTCATTGTATTCTTTTTTTCATTTGAATTTGCTGTGAGGTCCACTGGGGCTAGGTGATGAGTGAAAGTTTGTCTGGGAGTGAGTGAGAAGATACGAAATAAGAGATAGAAAGAGGGAGGGAGGGAGAGTGGTGTAGCTGTTTCATCCTGCTTTCACACTTCCTATGTCGTTATCTGCCTAAGGATTGGGTCCACCGACCCGTAGGCCTTACCCTCTCTCTCTCATTAATTTCTCATATTTGTGAAAATTTTCATTTATGACAAGAGAGAAGTGAGCAAAATCTGGAAAAAAGCTTTTGAAGAGGAAAAAAAGGCAGAGAATAATAAATAAGAGTGCCAACAGAAAAAAAGAAGCAAAATGATGTGTGTATATGTGTTGGTGTATCTGCATGACACCAAATCAGTGAAGAAACTCAGTTACATTAGTACCTCAAATTTCTCATTTAAAACAAGCCAACCTGAGGAGCAAAATCACACCAAGCAGAAATGTCCATGGAGGGGTTGATTTAATTGCCATGTCTTCCTCTTCATCTTAGATATCTCTGTCTGTTATTATTCTATCCTGCTCTAGATTTTTTCTTCTTTTTCTGATGCTTTTGAGTTTTCTGAGACTGAGGGAGGACTCAAATTGCATGTGGGTTTTTCAGAATTCCGATTGAGTTGTAAGGTTCAAGGAGGAAAAAGTACAGTCCCAGGTGAAGCAAAAAGGTTAATTAATTAATTATTATATATAGGACCTTGCTATAAGACATGGCTGCATCATCTTCCTCAGCACCCCTCTTTGGATTTAGAGAAGACGATCAGAACCAGATGAAGCAACAGCATTCCTTGACACCATCATCTTCAACTGCTCCAGCTGCACCACCACCCCAGAAGAAAAAGAGAAACCAGCCTGGAACACCAAGCAAGTATCCTAAAAATTTTATCATAAAGATCTAATCTAGCTACCTCTGAATTAGTCATTTCCTACACCAATGATAAAAAAAATCTTTTTTTTCCCTTTCATGGATTTTTTCTGTTTTCATTCTACAAAGCTATACCATTTTTTTATTTTTCTTTTGTTCAGGTATATATGAATTAATTCCTTCCAAGAGGGAAAACCCTAATCAAAATAAAATAAAATGGATTGAAATTAAATGGGTATATATCTATGGAAATCTTTGTCTTGAAGCTTTCAGCTTTCTCAATTTGATCATCGACTTTTATTTTATTTTTTTGTTTTTTTTAAATTTTGTTTGTGTGTTTGAAATTAATTATCTAATAATTTGTTGTTTGGCATTTTTCCTTGGTAACAGATCCAGATGCGGAGGTGATAGCACTATCTCCCAAGACCCTAATGGCAACAAACAGGTTTATATGTGAGGTGTGCAACAAAGGGTTCCAAAGGGAGCAAAACCTACAGCTACACAGAAGAGGACACAACCTCCCTTGGAAGCTTAAGCAGAAGACTACAAAAGAGCCAAAGAGAAAGGTTTATCTCTGTCCTGAACCCACATGCGTCCACCATGACCCTTCAAGGGCACTTGGAGACCTCACTGGGATTAAGAAACACTACTCTCGCAAACATGGTGAGAAAAAGTGGAAGTGTGAAAAGTGCTCTAAGAAATATGCTGTTCAATCTGATTGGAAAGCCCATTCCAAAACCTGTGGCACCAGAGAATACAGGTGTGACTGTGGCACCCTCTTCTCCAGGTAACATAACATGCAATTCAATTCACATATATACAATGTTCTTGGCATTGTTACCAGAGAAAAAATCATTTTTAATTAAACACCTACTAATGAGTATTATTCGACACACCGGGAGACATGTTGGGGAGGTATCGGTGTCTGAAATGTGTATATATATGATTCTATCACACTTAAAAAGAAGAGTGGTTTTTTGTGTTTTGTTTGTTTACCCTTTTTCCAACAAAAAATTATTTTTCATGAAGCACATATATATGTATGAACATGTGTTATGGGAATTTGAGTGTAACTGAGCTAGAAATGGTCATAAAAAAACAGAAGGAAAGGGCAGTGTATGGTTTGGTTTTGGCTTGTTTTGGGTTGGCTTAAGGGTTACATTAGATGCTTGTTCTTGAAGGGAATATAATGGGGGAAGATGCTGTTTTTTTTAATGGGTTGAGTTTGGTTTTCCTGCAATTTGATTGATAAAGATTCTGTTTCTGTCCACTCTTCTCTCGTATGGTTTCCTTTGTCATTTTTCCTTTCTATTGATGGATGGAAACATCCCCCACGTGAATGATCCTCTCCAAGCTGCCTTGGTCTTAGGGGTATCAGAAGAAAGAAACACACGGAGGAACAACACAGCACTACCCTCTTTCTCTCTTTCTCTTCCCGTCAAAAGGCATAAAGCTAAATGGATGAAAAAAACTCTGCCTTTTCCCATTTTACCTCGGAAAAAACGCTGTTATTTGGCCCATTTTTTCTTCTTCATATTCACGTGGTGCTATATGTCATGAAGAGGAGAGAGGGTGTTTGTGTGTCTTTGTGTTTGTGTTGTGTGGTGTTGTGATATGTTGTTACCATCTTTGTTTTCTTATGGGTTGGCTAGATGTGTTCAGTACTGTTCTCTTGCAGGTGCTCCTTTTCATGATAACGTTAGGGCCTAATCAAGTAATCAACACTTCACCCTCTCTCTATTTTTTGTGTGTACTATTTTTCTTTTTCTTTCCACATGGTTTGAAGTTTATAATTTGGTCATGGAGTGGTCACTGGTCATCATGCTGTGTTCGGATCAGAGATATGCAGTATCTAATAAATGTTTTAATGATTAAATACAAAGTGGGCACATCTTGTTGACCATTTTCATATCATTGGAGTCAAACTCAACCTAGTTTCAGCACAATCACACAATCGTGCTCCTTCTTTCATTTATTCATTCATTCATTCATTCAATATATACCTAGACATTCCTCGGTTCCATTTATTGAACACCCAGACCCTGCAGTCCTTGACATTCAACTTCTTAATTGATTTCATTAATCTTTTTATCATATTTTGGGCAAGTTACTCCTCCTATTTCTTATGTACCCTTTTGGAAATTCTTAGTTATCTTCTCATCACGTTATTATCTTATCTAATTGCTCGTTTCATAAATACACGCAAATGTTTGTCCTCGGCTTAATTAAGATTTTTATTCTTTTATTTAATTGGATTTTCAGATTTTTTACGCAATTTTCTAGTTAGGATTTTTATTGTCTTTTACTTAGAAAAGCCAAATCCTAATTCTAGTAATCAATGTATACTTTAGGATAATTAACAGCTTTAAATTAATATAGTTGTTATAGTGATCTTGTATTTCATGTAACTTATTTATTTATTTTAAATTAAGGTTGATACTAACCTTCTATCAAAATTCTCTCCTTCCCTTCCCTTTCTCCTCTCTCTCTCTCTCTCTATCTATCTTTGTATATAGTAATGACAATTAATATTGAAGACCTGCAGTAACCAATCATTTGCTCTAGTTTATCTATGAATTTAACTTTCGTTTTCTTATACAATTTTGCTGTGACAATTCAATTGTTTTTTCCAGTTACCATGCAAAAATAAAAATATTTTTTTAAAAATATTAGCAAATTGATGCCAAAACTGAGTTTAAACAATTCATCTTTGCTTCTTATATATTTATATAGTGTGTATGTATATATATATATATATATATATATATATATATATATATATATATATATATATCAGAAGGCGAATATATACCATTAAACTTTATTTAAATAATAAAAATTAAAAGATAAAAAAATGATATTTTTAAGTGATCACGAACTTCTAATCTTCATTATTTATATGTATGGTTGTTTAACTATATAGTTCTCAACATTCTTAAGGGAAAACCTAGCAGATACATATATATCTAATTGATTAACTTGTAATTAAACTGCAGGCGAGACAGTTTCATCACTCACAGGGCCTTCTGCGATGCACTGGCTCAAGAGAGTGCAAGGCAGCAACCACCAAACCTTAGTGGGAGCATCAGCAGCCAAATATACGGAACAAGCAACAACATGGGCTTAAACTTGTCTCAAGTGGGTCCCCAAATCTCCAACATGCAAGACCCGAATAACCAACAAGAACTGTTACGACTCGGCGGCCGAACCGGACAATTCGACCACATCCTCGGTTCACCCTTCAGACCCTCACACCAACCCTTCTTCGTCCCTGAACCCAACCAAAACTACCACCCTGAACCCAACCAACCAGGGTTGGTCCAAAACAAAGCATTCCACCAACAGGGACTAATGCAACTTTCTGACAACCCTCAGAATTCCCCTTTCAACCTTCCCTTCCTTTCCGGTAACACCGCTTTCTCCGAACACTTCAACAACGTCAACGGCGGCGGCAACACCAACGAAGGGACCAATAACAACAACTTCTTCTCTACTTCAAGCGCCCCTTCTCTCTTCAGCACCTCTCTTCAAAACACTGGTACTAACAGTGTCGCTCACATGTCCGCAACAGCACTGCTTCAGAAAGCCGCACAAATGGGTGCGACATCGAGCAACAGCACCGCCTCATTGTTGAAGAGCTTCGGAAGCGGATCCTCTAGCAGCGGTTCGAAATCTGATCATCACAGGCCACTGGTGAATAATGCGGCAAGCTACGGAACCATGTTCGAACATAGCAACAGTAACCTGCAGGATTTGATGAACTCGTTTGGTGTTACTGGGAACCCTTCGATGTTCGAAAGCGGGGTTGGTGGGTTTGAAGCATATGAGCATGGGAGAGAAAGTAAACTTCAGGGAATGGGTGGGATTGGAGGGTCTGATAGATTGACTCGGGATTTTCTTGGGGTTGGTCAGATAGTGAGAAGCATGAGTGGCGGTGGACAGAGAGAACATGGATTCAACAACTTGAGTTCTTTGGAGGCAGAAAGAAGTAACGCTGCGCCGTCAGCTGGGCAAGCTTTTGGAGGTGGTGCTAGTGGAGGGAATTTTCAGTAAGAAAGATGCAAACATAGTACAAAGGTACGTCAACTCGTCAACCACAACCAAATGTTTATTAACTGTGTGCACTTAGAAGATACTCATGAAAATAAAAAAATAATATTTAAGCATTTTCATTCTAAATTTTAGACAATTCTAATTACTGCCCTAACACCACCATATACTCACTCCTGCTCTTTTTTTTCTCTATGACAATATAATGAGGGTTTTAGTGTAATATTGTTTATAAGATAAAATTTACCTGATAAAAAGTTTACAAATCTATAAATATTTAACGTTTTCTTTCACATTTGTCTATAAATGTAACTGATTCATAAGTAGAGTTTCAATCTAAATAAAACAAATTTTGAATGTAATATTTTTTTAAAAATGTTTTAGTCTGCATATTATTATCTTATAAAAAATTAGAGGGAAGAACTTGTTAATGAAAAATTAAAAGATATTTAAAAATTATTATTTGTATGCTTCTGAATTTTACACGTGAGTCTTAATATTTGTATGGAAAAATTTCAATTGAACAGTGGCCTTAAATATGAATTATAAAACAAGAGTCTAGAATTATCTCAAAATCTTCTGATTTTCATATTTCAAGAGAGTTTCAACATATTTTTTTATATATAAAAATATTTCCGATTTCAACGTTGGTTTAGGTGACCCACAAAGAATGTATTACTGGGGAGTGAGATTATGAGTTATAAAATGATTGTTACTGTGATTAAAGAAGGATTGCCTTTTTGCCTTGGTAGATGGGTTGAATTAGGGGTAGCTTTTTGTGGATTATTATTGGTCGATGAGGGTTCTAAAGATGCTACTACTTTATTTGAAAGAATTTGTTGAGAAAGGGAGTGTGTGCTCTGACAAGTTGTCTTGCATGGGGTGGACAGCGACGTTCTGCAGTACTTTGTTTCTTCTCTTGTCTTCTCCTTTTCATTTTCTTTCATTTTTGGATATATTTTGGGTTGGCAGAGTCACGAGGGCCAAACTGGTGGAGGGCGACTGAACATTTCCTGCTCTTATCAACATGTTTTTGCCACGTCATATATATATATAATATAATATAAACCCCCTTCTACCTCTATTTTTTAATTTTATTTTCTAAAACTCTTGCAGAGAATGTTTGATCTGGACCCATATTAAAAACTTATTTCTTTCTCTATATACAGTACTATTATATATTTGCATATAAATAAATAACATTGTTGTGTAGACAAAATAATGATCTCTCTCTCTCTCTCTCTCTCTCTCTCTCTCTCCTCTCTCTCTCTCTCTCTATATATATATATATATATCCTCTCAGTCAATAATGAGGCACCACTCGGTTACAGAAGCTAGACGGCCCACTTCATCAGTTTTAACCAAACTACATTTAACCTATATTTTTGCCATCATCAAGATTTACGATCCATTGTAGGAAAAGTAATTGGATAATATACAGTCTGGGCCCAAAAAAAGAAGATCTATTCATCCTTATGTTATTAGGGCATTAGTTACCCAATAAAACTTAAGTGACATATTGAGAAACAAAGAAAAACCCTAATTCTAGCATCGTTCTCCAAATGATCATCATATAGGTCCTTTGAAGTTTGAATATAAATATGTAGTTTTACTTTTTGAAACCGTATATTGTTGTTTTGAAGAAAAAGGTCTACTGGTTGTCGTGCTATAAATAGGCCAAGTCGAAATGGGTATTGTTCTACTTTAGCTTAGTGATTAAATGGCAAGAAATATTTGGAATTATCTTTTCAGTGACAATAAGAATCACAGTTGTTATGGTTTGTCTTTTTGCAGGGATTTCAACTTTGTTCCATTGAAACTTGACTGTCTAGCTCATCTAATTAAGGCTTTTGAGAGCAGCAAAATTAGGGAAGCATGTGGGAGTTTCTGGAATTTACTAATAGCGCAAGCAAATTATTAGGCTTCTTCATATCAACTCAGTTACAACTTTCTGTTTTTTCCTTTCCCTATTAATTATATATTCGGATTTTATTATAAACAAACTAGCTTCAAGATTTTCATGGTTTAATTTAATAGATTTTGTTATTGGTGGACTATGCATTAGTTATATTTAAACTTGATACCAGTAATGACTTTTGTTCATATATACTTTGGCCTTTTGCGATTAAATGTGCATGGACATCTTCAGAGCGTCATGGTCCCCCGTTATATCACATGCTTCTTAGCTTCTTCTTTTTCTCTCATATTGAATCGATTATTGAATTGTGCTTCACTGGTTTAAATGTGGTATGTATATACTGAATATTACGACTAAAATAGTATAATGATTGAATACATAAAACAATATATATATATATATATATATATATATATATATATGATCTTAAGATATTATATATTGAAAGACAACAAATAATGAGAAATTAAATAATCTTTATCTGTTAAGATTATGTTTGAAAACCTATATATTTTTGTTATTGCACTTAAAAAATATATTTAAGCAATATAAATGTTTAGTTAAAATTATTCATTAACTAGTAACATTTTTTTTATAAAATGCTACCAAAAATAACATTTTAGTTAAAAGTTTCTTTTAGTATTCTTGTTAATTATATTTATATACTTTGTTTATCCTTTTCGTTTTTATATCATTATATATTATTTAATAAATTATTTTATTGTTAGCTATTTATTTTGGTTTCTAAATATTATAATATTTGATTTGATCCTTGATCAAAATTTTAAAAATAATTATTTTCTATCAAAGAAATCTTATTGTAAAATATTCTTTATACAACTTTTTTAATTTATATACTTTTTAAAAAATAAACTATAATTTATTTATCTATTCAAAAGGAAAGTAATAGTTCACAAATAAAAAAAAATTAGTGTAACAGTACAATTATATATATATATATATATATATATATATATATATTAACAAAAGATTACATTCTCACACTATTAGAATATATTGTTTTAACTACATGAATTTAGTCGTCATCAACAACAACAACAACCACGGTTCGTCGTTAATAATAACTGCTTTAGCGACGATCATAGAATAGTGAGTAGTAGTTACCTTTGGAGATGGTTTGCTACAAAGTTTAGCAGCCACTACAAAAAAGAGAGGCCCCAAGCTTTAAGGTAAAAAAAAACTCACTTAAAAACCCTTAGGCATAAGACATGCTCTCTTATGCTAAATCCACTTCGACTCTCATGCCTACACCTAACATAAAACTAAGTGCCTTACACCATTCCTCAACATAAATACAGGCGTTAGATACCAAATTTGAGCCTATGTTACATCCTACATTTTTTTATTATTTTAGTATTATAACAATTATTTATTATTATTATTTATTATTATTATTATCACATTAAAATAATATGAGTAAAATAAAATACACTAAATAAAAATAAACAATAATAATACATATATAAAGTGTTTACATAGAATAAAATACAAATAAAACAAAAAACTAATAAACTCGTTTCATGTTCATGACTAGAGCAATGATTATTTTTAAAAGGAGCTGCTACTCTTGGGGGGCCTGGACGGTCATTAGGTTGGTGATGATGACATCTTTACTAGAGCTAGCTAGGTTTTATGTTGGCAGCGATGTTCCTCTTCTTCTTTCTCCTCTGAGTAAGACTGATCGTTCAAGATAACATTAAACAGCTGACTACACTTAGATGACCTACCTTATTATGCTCGAGCTAGGTGTCCATTTAGGCGTTTAGCGGGTTGTAGCTTCTCTTGAAGGCGTGTCACCTTTAGATCTGCATGTACATACAATAGTGGTAGGGGGAGCTACGTCATTGAATATGGACCCTTGATGAACATTGAAGGCTGAGGAGACAATGTCATAAAGATGACTGCGGTGCCTCCTACGCACCAACAATGTCCATCCACAATTGAATCCTCACAGCCGCCTGAAGAGGCTCACTTCTAATCTCGAGCTTTGTGAAGTGCCTGTTGTACTCTTCTTGCTTATTATATATTAAAAATTATGAATAATGTAGAGATAATTAAATTTGAAATGGGGTTAAAGTTTATTAAAACTTACAATCAACTAACACAAGCACTCATCAATGAAGTTCCTTTTGTCCAATTGTTTTCGGTGAGTCACTAGAAACAACTTAGTTGGGACAATAGGACGCCCATATATCTCTTCCTATAAAAAATAGTTAAACAAATTAATGATTATAAATTCATACTATATAAAACAAATGAACAGATAAACAACTTAACAGTAATTCGACAATGTGAGCACGTGGCTGACTATTCATGGTGTGCAGCGTAGCAACCCTATCATTGCTTTGATTGCGCCTATTGCGCTCCCGAACCACCTAATATTTAGGCTTACCCACTCAACGAGTAAACCAGCCCATGCAGTCCACCGATCCATGAGGGATGGGTAAGGGTCTAGCGATCAAGGCCCTATCTACGGGCCTTCCCTGGTATATGTTACTTAGGTGTGCCCTCCTGACCTCCATGAACGCAACATTCATCACATCCTTGTGCTTAGAAACGAAAGTCACATTACTACAGTGGACAAACAATATATAAAACATTAAAATAATATAAATGTTATACACATTAATAAATGACAAATTAAAGTAACTTACTAATCACTTCACCATTATTTGACTACACCCTTAGAAATAGACGCCCAGTCCTTCCACAATTCATCAAAGTGCGATTGAATGACCTTTCTTAGCTTGGTAATGCCTTTATTCTTCACTTTGAAGATTCCACTTCAAAACAAATAATTGTCAGTCTTAAAAGTAAAAAATATTAATATTAAATTTAAAATGCATAAATTTAAACATAAAGTATGTACCCTTTTACAAGGGTAAGAATGACCTTTCTGGAGGCATCCTTCAATTTAGGAGGCTTGCTCTAAAACAAACCTTCAAAATATCCTAGGTATTTGACGGAACAACACACGACAACAACCATCCTTAAGAACATACACCTCCTTGAGGTAATCATGCCATTGCTTCTAGAAGCGATCAATATCTGAGCTAGAGCTAGAATGCTCTAATGGGCCTTGATCGGTGTCTCGAATGTCCTCGGTATCCCCTACGCCTAGGATCTGGATCATCTGAACGACAGACTCACGTCTATCTGTAATGGTAATGGGTCGATTTATGTGCATGCTTAAATCACTTAGTCGAAGCAGCTTCTTGATCTTCTTCTGCATGTCACCAATAATTGACAGCTTCCTTAAACTCTTCCAATGATCTTCTCCTCAATCAACCATCTAATAATATGTTAAGTATTAAAAAACTAATATAAATGATTATAAATTAATTTTGAGACTACCTTTATCTCACTTTACTTGTGATATTTTTGCATAATATTAACAAATTGTTGCTTAACATTAAAAGATTGCTACCTAACATTAATGGTAAATAGGTCAAAGTTATCTTTGACTTGGAAGTGGCAGTCCTTCTAAATTTTACTTCATCATGGTTGACCTAAATTTGAAACCAAACTAGTACAAGTTAAATGTGACCATACTTTTGCTCAATCTATCCGCTTTCTTTGTCATAGATCATCTTTATACCCATCGTTAAAGCTGACAAAGAATCTAAAAAGATTCTCATTGCCAAAAATGTCCCACACTCCAATTTATTTTTAAAATATTTTAAAAAAATTATTTTTAGTGTGAGACATGCATAATTATCCCACGCTCTATTTTGCGTTGACAAATGACGTAGGAGACAGTGTCTTATGTCATTTGGCTATAGCATTGATTTATTTTTTGTTTAGATGTGGGAAAGTTTCTTGTAGTGTTTATTTGTATATTAAAATTATTTAAAAACTATTATGTATATTCTAAACAATTATGTATATTCATATTTTATATTTAAATTGTTATCTTACAATGTCGTTAATAAATTGTTAATTTATTACATTTATACGTATTTGATTACTAATTATATGTTAATATTTTTCTATATGTCCCAAGTTTTGAATTTAATTGTTTTTGGAATTTAAAACGTTTTTATATTAATAATAACTATTGTCCATGTTATAAAATCAATACTGATATAATATATTTTTATTCTATTAATTTTATGTAATATTTATTCTAATATTACATTATTAATCATGATGTAATACTATATTATAAACTCAAAATGTTATGTTTACGAAATTATTAATTTGTATTGGTTGTTTAAAACTTCCATTCAATTTTAATACCATTTCCTGAATAGATACTATAATTTTATTGATTTCTTTTTTTATTTAGTTTATAACTATACGTACAATAAAAGTGCCATTTTTTTCTATATAACTTATTAGAATTCTTTTATTCATTCCATTTACGGTGTTGCTTTCTGGAATACCCTTTTTTTTATATTTTAATTATTTTTCTTAAAAATTTAGGTTATTATACATATGTTTTTATTTCTTTTTGTATTTTATGAATATTTTTTATTTTTTGAAGAACATATTAAATACATACACCCTTAATTTTTTAGAAATATTTTTCAAAAAAGACATAGTAAATATGAGAATGTAAAATTTATAAATTAAATTTATTAGGAAACTAAAAAAAATTTACAGTCTAAGGGTTTGTTTCGATTACAGCAAAAATTACAATGGTTTTTTGCCATCACTTAGCTAGTTATATATTGTGTTGATGATCAATGTTAGTATATTGCGTCTAAAACCCGGCAACCTACGAATCTTGGATTGCCTCTTGAGTCGAGTGTTGACCCAAAACAACACGAGACTAGTCTTCCGAGTCATGTGGCTCAACTCGGTCTTCAGTCTTCTGGTTAATTGGACTTGGGATTAATGTTCCTATCATCTCCTGCCTTAATTTCCTGAATACTGATTAGGGGTTATACTTATAAAAAAAAAACTAGGGATGCTAGCTATGTTTGCCGTTCGAGTCGGTTCAGTTTTTAGATAAAATATCATCTAATCCGATTATATTATTAAATTGTCGTATGTTTCGGTTGGAATATATGATGAAATTCAATCCAATTTGATCAAATACAGTTTATATTAGATCGATTTGTTCAGTTTTATATTAATTTATTTTTTTTACAAATCAAGTACAAGAAATATAATTTCAATCAAGAATAACTATTTTAAAAACAAAACATTGCTCTAAAAAATGTTATTATAATAAAAAAAGTCACAAATTAGTTCCTAATCTTTTAAGTATTATTTTAAATTTAACTTATGCATGTAATTTAATAAGATAATATAAATATAAAAGTAATATATTAAAGATTACAGTTCACTTGAGTTAGGTTAAGTTATTATATATAAATCTAAAATTTAATCTGAACTACAAACATAATATATATTTTTTTCAGCTTCAGTTGAATTAATTTTTTATTATTTTAGATTGATTAAGCGATTTTATTCATGATTAAGACCCTCAATGATATAACTTTCTCCTCCAGACTAGTGTGCTTTTTAAAACACGCTTATGATATTTTTTTGAGTAATGGTGATGACTACTGAAAGCAACTTGGTCTGGTCATTGTTTTTTTGTTTTTGGGTGAATGGACAGAGTCTTTTTATGGATATTTCATGTTTCTTGACTCGTGTTGGGTTTAGGGTGAGACACTATTCCACTTATTCGGCAACTATAGCTGCATTGAATATGGTCGAAATCATAAAACTAGTTGATTAGTATATATTAAGTATACTTCAAAAATTTGTTATTAAAAGTACTGCTATATAGCTTCTTCGACGTCTCTGAAAAATAATCCTGTAATCAATTCTATTTGTCTTAAAATAATAGTCATTTATAATTTTAAGATGCAATTAGTTCATTTCTTTTAACTTTATCCTTAAGATAATTACTATATTATAGAAGAAGTTAAAGTAAATAATTAAAAAAACTATATAATATAGTAGAAGAAGTTAAAGTAAATAATTAAAAGGAAAAAAACTATATAAAAAGTATACTGAAAGTTTGATAAATTCAAGATATTTTTTATTTCTTATTGTTTCACAATCTTAAATAATTATTTTTGAAGTACAAGGTAATATGTTTAGTTTTTAAAATAAAAACAAGGTTGTCAAATTTAAGAATCTCATTTGAATCTTGTAAACTTGACTTGACACTTGATTTGTAGGCCTGTAAGAATCTACTTATGATTAAATTAATATTTATATAATAAAATCAATATGTGTTCTGCAAAATCATAAAACACTAGAAAATGACATTCAAACTTAAAACAACAAAGTATCATAGTACTCATTGCACATTAACTACCAATTTGCAATGACCCAAAATTTCAAACACATTAACTACAAAGGTCGGTTGATATGGGGTGGATAACGTAGACAGCAGCGCAGACAAAGAAGCTGCCAAAGGGATGACTAGATGAAGCGAAGAATGCGGCATCCCACCTAAACTTCCAAAATTAATTCTTAGGGCTTATTAAAATGAGAGGAATTTTTTACGATTAAATAATCTCAGTGAATTAACCCTAAAAGTCTAGACGACACACAACTTCAACTAATATCAATTAATAACAAAACTATATAAACCTAGAACATGCTTAGAATGAGTCCTACCTAAAACTACAGGTCCCTAATAGGGTTACCCTATGTTTAGGGGCAACTAGACTTGCAATTACACATCTCAATTTGGCAATTTTGAGTGACTGGATAGGTGTGTAATCGATTACCACGCAACCTATGTAATCAATTACACAATATAGATAGATAAACTGTAGAATTTTGGCCACTGACTATCTTCCGCACCCCTAATTTACCCATTTGACCTCTAAATGAGACCAATTTTAGATACAAGCCTATTCACATTATTTGTGATCTGCTAAACTTGATCGTACCAAAAAAATCTAAAAATCGAAAGAGATATCTAGTAAAATGCAATTTGACTATTTCTATGCTATTTGGCCATTCAAGACCATTCTAATCCCATTCAATTAGGGACAATTCAATGCAACCACATTACAAATATGATATATGAGTTATACAACCTATCTGAGGTTTTAAAACCTCACAGATTGAAATAACACCTATCCATTTCCTTATTTCTCACCTAATACTCACCAAGATCATATACCTTATCAAATTCAGTGCAGTTTCCACTTATAATTCCTTGGCATAAACCATCCCACTTAAATAACCTTCATCATAAGCTGCCTATTACCACAATGCATAATTTGAAAGTCACACCTAGGCATTAAAACATAGTTTCACATCATCACACTATACTATTTATAGCTAAACCTCTAATAAGGTTGCATATACATATCCATTAGCAAACATAAACATATATACATGTCTAATGCTTCAATTGCATATCAACATCAATGTTGTAAAGTATTCAAAACAACCAGCAATCATATTTACATATTTACAACATCAAGCCTTCATAAGGCTAATCAAAATCTCATCATCATCATCAAAATAGTCAACCACACATTCTTCTCTATGGCATTACATCACTTCCATTTTCCGGGCTCACCAAGTGACATCATCATCACCCTGAAAACTCACTGAAATAATAGATTGAAGGGTGAGTACCGCTTAAAGCAGTAAATAGAAATATCAAACATGATTTTAACCAATTAGTCAACCATAATAATTTAATTAAGTGCAATACCTTTCAACAATCAAATCATCTTCCAAGTCATATATATTACATATACCAGTTAAGCAAAGGTTGTCAAACATCAATTCATATACTCATTTCATTTCGATTGCAAACATCACCACAACACTTCCGATCTTCCATCTCTTAAACATACTCCAACACTCCAACACCCTCAATGCAATGTCTGAATGCCATGGACTTTGAAAATTTCATTCTTTTCAAATGCATCAAAACATGCAATGCGGATCCGACTTCACAAGCGACAAATCATAGTGCTAAAGAATAATCCACCCAACAAATTATAGTGCTATAAAATGGTTGTACCTCAAGAACTGCATAACAAATTGTATTACTATAATGGGCAGTCTAAAATAGAAAATCGTAGTGTTAAGCAAACTGTAGTGTTTATTTTAATACATATGATGTCATGGTGATGCAATATGCATGGATGCGAATCATAGCGTTTAAATCAATTTTGACATCATAGTCTAGCTCCACTTATCTCAATATATTTCAAATCACTAATCATCAACAAGTAGATATCAATTTAGTTAACTGAGCAACCAACCACAATCCAAAACATCATTTACTATAAATACCATCAATGTCATCCAAAGGATACCAACACCAACATATATTGATCATCACTCACAATGACATTTCCTAACATAATTAATAAAATATCATCATCAACGTCATTCAATAAGAACGAGGCTTGAACTTACAACATCGATCCTCACACAACTAATAATCATAATAATATCTTACTAAATATATAATTTCGGTAGTTATTTATTAAATCATACATCGTCATCTTTAAAACCTGACCCCTGAATTAAAATTTCTATTCCCTACTTAAATGGTAAACCCCTTCATATGTAAACACATACCTTTTGACGATCCGACTTTTCCAAATTTGCCTCCTGATCCACTGCTTCTATTTCCAAACACTAATTCTTTAATCAATAATTCCTAAAAATTATTAACAATTATTTAACAACCTTTAAGCTATTAAATATATGCTTTAGAGCTAAAATCACTAATTCGATATAGTCGATAATTTTTGACTTACTGGAATGCATTACTGCTTGCTGATGTTACACCAAAACACTTTTGAGGGTTTGAACCTTTTTTCAGTTTCCTCTAAAATTAAATCCTAACGTTGCCCGACATTAATCCAAGGTCAAAGTGGCGAAATTAGTACAATGGGTTCCACGGCTTCCTTGGCTGAATGAAGCATTGAAGACAAATAGGCTCGGGTCTTACCTCTCAAGCTCCAAAACATGGATTTGTGGCTCTCAAAGCTTTATCTACTACCTTTTATGGATGACACATGCCGGAAAAAGAAAGCAAGAGGGACCCTGAATTAATGGCATACACAAAGAGAAGAAGAATAGAAATTAGATCACCCATGCCCACCTTGGTGGAGTTAGAAACGAAATCGAGAGAGAGGAGGAGGCACGGCTTAATGATGGAGATTAATGAAGATGATGGCTATGAAGAAGAAAAGGGCACACGGGTGAGGGAGAGGAAGATGCGTAGTGGAAGAAAAGAAAGAAAAGAAATGAAGAAAGAAAGAAATAAAAGAAAAGATTAAGAGAAGAAAATAAAATAAATTTAATAAAATGGATTTAGTTTATCTAAATTAAATTTATCTAGTTCCATACAAACTTTAATTTATCTCAATAATTTATATTAGGATGTTACAAAAAATGATGAAACAAGTAAGAAACAAACCATCTACCAAAATAGAAATTCTCACATTGTTAAGAAGAGGAAAACACATAAAAATTAGGGTTTACACACAAAACATGATGATTTTTGTGATTTATTTTGTTAAAAAATTAGTTACAGTGGATGGACTCATGGACTTAACACATAGACTCGTGAATCTATACAAGTTTTGCTAGTGTAGACGAGTTTAGAGAGCCACAAGTTTATACACAAGTTAACCAATTTTCTTAGATGGGTAACAGATGGAATAAAGGAGCTTAAAATTGTTCATAGACTTTATGGCAATCTGTAACATCCTATTTTAATAATAGCTCTATTTTGTAAATTTTGAAGTATGGAAGATCTGTTAGTATTAATCAATGAATAAAACACTTTATGGACGGTTTACAATACTCCAAAAATTCCATTTTTGGGTATAATTATAGAAATTACATAGACCTGTAATGATAAGATCCTTTTTCTGAGTAAAATATGCCTTAGAAAGAACTTTTCGAGTGAAAAAGGGGCTCTGTTCCGAGTGACCAAGAGAAATTCCGAGTGAAGGATGAAATTCCGAGTGAAAGATTGAAATTCCGAGTGAAGGTTGTGTTTTCCGAGTGGAACATGGCCGAGAGGGTTTCTTCCGAGTGGAATCCCTGTCAGAGACACTCCTGAGTGAAGTGGGACCGATAGAACCACTTCTAAGTTCAAGAATCCAAGTGAGACTCGTATGTATGGGTCTTTTTCCGAGTGATAATGACCCTATATAGGTCTTTTTCCGAATGAAACGTAGTTGAAGAAGTTGATCTGATCTTGGCTAAGTAATGATTAACCGAGTGAAACCCAAGTGGGAAATACTTCTATATTCATAAGTGTTGATATCCGAGTGAAAGATATTCCGAGTGAACCCATGTAACCCGTATTCTGAGTGACTATGTATGGTGTATGTCCGAGTGGGGCTTGACTTGGTGAATTTTTCCAAGTGATGAGGAGTGGAATAATTCCGAGTGGAACCTGATTGGGGAGTTTATTCTGAAGAAGGATTAGTTAAGGCATTATCCGAGTGAAATGGAGGTATGAATACCGAGTGTGGGACCAAATGGATATTGGTCGGTCTTGGAGTTGTGTACCGAGTGAAAAACCAACAGAGTAATGGGTCAGTTTTAGTGTAATTGCCGAGTGGAAGGCTGAGCAAGAGATGACTCGGAATTGGAATGAAATTACCGAGTGAAAGACTAATTGAGATGACTGGGTTTCAGGAGAATATGCCAACTGAGTCACCTCCAAGGAAGAGAAATCAGACCGAATGTTTCAAGAGGAATCAATTCCGAGTGAGTAATAGGTGAAGACTCGGTTTCAGGAAGTCCTACCGAGTGGATTAAGATGTTAAAGTGGAAACCGAGTGAATGAAGGATCGGCATTGGGGAGGGAGAGTGTCTGGCTCAAGCGAGTCGGTATTCGCTTGAGCGAAACTCACACTCGCTCAAGCGAGTCGGTTTTCGCTTGAGCGAAACCCCTCTGCCAGTGCATTGTATGGAACTCGCTCAAGCGAGTCGGTATCCGCTTGAGCGAGAGGGACTCGGATTTCCCTCTTTTCATGTTACCGACCATTTCCAGTCGGTATATACATTGACCAGGTAGAATTTCAGTCGGCCAAGAGGCTGACCGAGTGAAATTTCACTCGGAATTCACTGTCAGGTTGACATTTTGACTTCAGTTTTGTCCCTTTATGCATATTTTAATAAATCTTCTTCAATCATGCACACTCTAGTGGGTAGGCTGCAGAAGTGGAGCTTACTTTCAATCTAAACCACTCTTAATTCCCACTAATAGCCCACTAGAAACCCACTCATGGAAAGTTGTCTCCCACCTTGCATTATTAAACACACACACTGATTCTGAAACTCCCAATTACTCTTCTCCATCAATACACCTTCAATCTAAACCAGGACAACCAAGGGGACTTCTTTTCAGTCAGCCAAAGATCATCAATCTAAGTAAGAGGGGACAGGGTTGTGAATAACTATGAAATGGGTAGAATTGTATGCTGTTCTAGGATTCCAGTTTTAATTTCGTATCTTGTTGCTCAGTTTTGAGATTGAAAACGTGTGAATTTGATTCTGACTTCTTCATAAAAGTTGTATATCTTTTTGTTATCTGAATTTTGAGACCTGAATCAATTAATTTGAATATGTATAGCAAAAGTTATAGCCAAAATACTACAGCATGTCTGAGTGGATTATTTGTTCTATGTTCTATGTATATATTGATATTCTGGGAATTTTACAAGCATAATCAGCCTTTGATGTCTTCATGAAAGTTGTAGATAATTGTGTTATGAATCTATATAAAGTGGTTTCAAGTCAAAATGATTTTTGTAGCTTGAGTTATGCCTGAAACACTGAAGTATGTTCAAGCTGTAAATCTGTTAACTTGATATACGTATTTTATTTTTAAAACTGGGAATTTTGTGGTGAGAATTAGTGATCAGTGTCTTCATCAAAGTTGTAGATCTTCGTATTATGTGAATTTTGAGACCTGAACCGACTGAATTGGATATGTATAGCATGAGTTATGATCAATATACTACAACATGTCCTATTGAAATACTTATCTTGTGTTTTGTGTGTATATGAATATTTTGGGAATTATACATACGTTTTTAGACTCTGATGTCTTCATGAAAGTTGTAGATATTTATATTAGAGATCTATAGAAAGTGGTTTTGAGTTAAAAAGATGCTTGTAGCTCTAGATATGCTCAAAATACAGAAGTATGTTCATGATGAAAATCTGTTAACTATGAAATCCGAATCTTATTTTTAAAACTGGGAATTTTGTGGTAAGAATTAGTGGTTGGTGCCTTCATAAAAGTTATAGATATTTGTTTTAAGGATAATTTAGAACTGGTTTCATGCTAAAATCATTTTTGTAGCTCCAGAAACGTTCAAATTACTAATATATGTACGTTTTGGAAAAACTCACCTTGAGGCAGTGTGGTATTTCATGAATAAGTGGTAATTCTGTTTGGAATTTGAAATTGTGTTCTTCATGAAAGTTGTATATAATTGTATTATTAAGCTATAGAAAGTGGAATCACATGAAAAGGTTATGATTTGCTCATATTATGATTGTTTTACTAGAGTATGTTGCTGTTGGAAATGCTGAAAGTTAATTATAATGGTTATTATGAATGAAAATGATATTTTCTCTATGAGTAACAATTTATTATTAAACTCTTGAGTGATTATGATTTATTATTGATGTTATTACGTTTTAATGAGTATCATACAGTTGTATTTTTTGGTGGTGAATAATTATGAATGACATAATTAATATATATGTACATGAATGCCTTGTGGTTATTGTTACATGTGGTTGAAACAGTAAATCCATGATTCTGAAAATTATTATATGTGATGTGTCCTTTGAGGACTTGTGGTTTTCCAAGTGGTTTTGGAAATATTAATATCATGGTATGTTAAATGATAAAGAGAATTAAAGGCATCATGCATCATAAGCATTTGGACGCACCATGGAATTTTAGGGGTTCCATGATTGCCTACCCTGGTGGGGGGTTACTCTATGATGAGTTAAAGCCCTATTTTTGCGATGTGTTGGTCATGGGGCTGTAGGGATCCATGACTGTATTAATTCCTACCGATGTCTCTATGAGACATTTTACTGCAGTATTCCCACTAAACCAAATGGATCCAACATGACATCATTTGACTAATTAAAGACTTAATAATTATAAATGAACTTGTTTGGCATATTCATCATATCATTATGTTTTGTTGATTGTGTTTGTGCAAATTTTATTTATTTTGTATTTATTCTATATTCTGTCTCACTCTTACATTAAATTTTACAGTGAATGCTACGCAGAATGAAGAGTGATGCCCTAATTGATGCCTATATGAATTACTACTTGGACTTTGATTTTTATTTATATTTAATGGGTTGTAATAAATATAACGTATCATGTACTGTTATCATTCTAAATCGTTTCCGCCATGTAAATATTTCATGAATTTTATTAATCATGACTAGTATGCATGATAATATTCCACAATTATCGAATTTTATGTGAACTCTGAGTTTAATTTATGAATTTTAAATTGATCTTTCAAAAACGCAAAAAATTTATTCGGAAAATTATACGGGGCGTTACAATGGTGGTATCAGAGCATTTTCAAAAATTCAGGACCAATTACTATGACATGTATTGATTCTTGATATACTATGTGAATTGTTTTGATTAATTGTTTGATAATATGTTACGTATGTGCTATATGACTTGTGCCTGACTGATAAATTACAAAATGATTTGTTTGATTACTGTTAGTAATATGATAAATGTGTTATACAATTTATTGCTTAACTGATAAACTGTAGAATACTTATAGTTATGTTATAATACAATATATTTTCCCTTAGAATTAGTATAAACCAAACTACGAATGTAGGATGGCAAGAAACAACAACAACAACAACAACGATATGGCAGCAGCTTTCAACCGCTTAGCTGAAGCCATAGAATGACAAAACCAACCAAGGAGCACTGGAGGACTCCATGGGTTAGATCACTTCCTAAAAAGAAAAGCTTCACAATTCAAAGGGGGTTATAATCCAGAAGGAGCGTATCTCTGGGCCAAGGAAATGGAGCGCATCTTTCGAGCATTGCCCTGCACAGAATGCGAAAAGGTAGAGTATGCCACCTATATGTTGGTGGAAGAGGCAGAAAACTGGTGGATTCATGCTAGAATCCGTATGATCGAGGCTGACAGACCCTTGAACTGGGTCAACTTCAAAGACTGTTTCCTAGAGAAATATTTTCCAACAAGTGTGAAAAGCCATAAAGAGCTGGAATTTATGGAGGTGAAGCAAGGCTCAATGTCTGTTGGAGAATATGCTGCAAAGTTTAAAGAACTATCTCTTTTTTACCCTCCTTTTCAACAGGCTGGTGCCGAAGAATTAAAATGTGTTAAATTTGAGAACGGGCTGAATCTGGAAATCAAAGAGGCGATAAGGTACCAAGAAATTCAGAGTTTTCCTATTCTGATCAACAAATGCAGAATTTTTGAAGAAAATCATCAAGCCAGACTGGCACATGAAAAGGCCAATAGACAACTGAAACCTCAGTCAGTTGATTTCAAAAGGAGAGGGACGCACTATCCAAATCGTTTCAAGGGAGGATCATCATCTTCTCAAAGACGCAGCAATCATACGAATATCAGGTGTCATAATTACAGAGGTAATCACCATATACGTGATTGCACCCGACACCTAGGAGATGTTATCTGCTATCGTTGTAATCAGACAGTACACATCAGTCCAATTGTCCGTAGAACTGTCAAAACAACGACAGTAACACTATGAATAATCAGAGAGGCTCTAACCATCAGGGAGGTCGTGGAGGAAACACGCGTGCTGCTCAATCTCCAAGACAGAATAGGGAGTCAACAGACCAGAGGTTACAACCAACAACTGGAAGAGTCTTTGCCATCAGCAGTTCAGACGCAGACCAAGCTGATGACCTCGTGCAAAGTAAGTGTGAGATCAATGGTACAATATTATCTATGTTATTTGATTCTGGTGCTACACATTCATTTGTTTCTGATGAGTGTGTTGGACGTCTTCAATTACCTGTGAATCCTATGAGATATGATCTGATTGTTTCCACTCCCACCGGTACACAACTTAGGACTACTAAGGTGTGTAACGATTGTTCTGTGCTCATAGAAGTGAAAAACTTTCTTGTCGATCTTGTTGGCTTACCTTTGAAGGATCTGGAAGTGATCCTAGGGATGGACTGGTTATCGGTAAATTGAGTCTTGGTGGACTGTCATAACAAAACTGTGATATTTCCATCAGAAGAAAATCTTACTTCCGACAATCTCAAACTCTTTGCCTTACAAGGTGAAAGCCAATTATTTGCCTTGTTTTCTCTTCCACAAGGAGATGGAGAATCTAAAGAGATCGAAATGCCAGTTGTTTCTGAATTTCCTGAAGTATTTCCTGAGGATGTCTCAAGTTTACCTCCAGAATGCGAGATAGAATTCTCAATTGATTTAATTCCAGGAGCAGAACCAGTATCTAAGGCTCCATATCGCATGTCACCTATTGAACTGGCAGAACTAAAGAAGCAAATTGAAGAGTTATTAGAGAAGCATTTCATCAGGCCCAGTGTGTCGCCATGGGGAGCGCCAGTATTACTTGTCAAGAAGAAAGATGGAAGCATGAGATTATGTGTAGATTATCCTTAGTTGAATAAATTAACGGTGAAGAATATATATCCTTTGCCTAGAATTGATGATCTGATAGATCAATTGAGGGGTGCTACAGTATTTTCCAAGATTGATCTGCGATCGGGTTATCATCAGATTCGTGTCAAGTCTGAGGATATTCCAAAGACAGCTTTTAGAACACGCTATGGCCATTACGAGTATCTTGTGATGCCCTTCAGAGTAACCAATGCCCCAGCTGTATTCATGGATTACATGAATCGAGTGTTCCATTCATACTTAGATCAGTTTGTTATTATCTTCATTGATGACATTCTGATTTATTCTAAGACGTGGGAGGAACATGAAAAGCATCTTCGAGTGGTATTACAGATTCTGAAAGAGAAGCAGTTGTATGCCAAGTTGTCTAAATGTGAATTCTGGTTGAAGGAGGTAAAGTTTCTAGGCCATGTAATCTCAAGCAAAGGAGTGTCTGTGGACCCTTCTAAAATTGAAGCTGTAACGAACTGGGAGAGACCTACTTCAGTCACTGAGATACGAAGCTTCCTGGGATTAGCTGGTTATTATCGAAGATTCATTGAGGGGTTTTCTCAAATTGCCCTACCAATGACTCGTCTAACCCGGAAGAATCAACCTTTTGATTGGACGCCAGAATGTAAGAGAAGTTTCTAGAAACTAAAAATGAAGCTTACATCTGCTCCAGTCTTAACCTTGCCTGACCCACAAGAAGACTTTGTGGTTTATTGTGATGCTTCTAAGATGGGCTTAGGTTGTGTCTTGATGCAGCAACGAAGAGTGGTTGCCTATGCTTCTAGGCAGTTGAGACCACATGAAATGAACTATCCAACGCATGATCTAGAATTGGTAGCAGTGGTATTTGCTCTGAAAATCTAGAGACATCATTTGTATGGAGTCAAGTTTGAAGTGTTCAGTGACCACAAGAGCTTGAAGTATTTGTTCGATCAAAAGGAATTGAACATGAGGCAGCGAAGATGGATGGAGTTTCTTAAAGATTATGATTTTGATTTGAAGTACCATCCAGGAAAAGCAAATGTGGTGGCAGATGCACTTAGCCGAAAGTCCATTCATATGGCATCTTTGATGGTAAAAGAGATGGAGATGATAGAACAGTTCAGAGATATGAACTTGGGTGTGGAGTTGAAATCTTCAAAAAGTATGACTTTGGGAACTTTGAAAATAACCAATGATTTTCTGTAGCTGATAGGTGAAATGCAGAAAGAAGACTTTCCATTACAAGAGTTGAGAGAGTTGCAGGCAAAGGGAAAAGATATGGGATTACAAGAAGGATCAGATGGAATTTGGAGAATCAGAAGCAGAATTTGTGTACCAGATGATGTTGGTCTGAGAAGAACAATCCTAGAAGAAGCGCATAAAAGTATGCTGAGCATCCATCCTGGATCAACTAAGATGTATCAAGACCTGAAGAAAAGCTTTTGGTGGCCAAGGATGAAGAAAGAAATAGCTGAATATGTGTCTTCATATCTGGTATGTCAAAAAGCTAAGGTGGAACACCAGAAGCCATCTGGTGAACTACAACCATTAGAGATTCCTGTCTGGAAATGGGATGACATTTTAATGGACTTTGTGTCAGGGTTACCAAGAACACGTTCAGGGAATGATGCAATCTGGGTTATTGTAGACAGATTGACAAAGTCTGCTCATTTTCTCCCAATGAATATGAAGAACTCTCTACAAAAATTGGCATAATTATATGTGAAGGAGATCGTAAGACTTCATGGTGTACCATCTAGTATTGTGTCAGATAGAGATCCAAGGTTCACTTCCCGATTCTGGGGAAGCTTGCATCAGGAATTGGGTTCAGAGCTTCGATTAAGTTCAGCTTATCATCCCCAAACAGATGGCCAGTCAGAGCGTACCATACAAAGTTTGGAAGACTTACTGCGATCTTGTGTGCTTGAACATGGTGGTAGTTGGGAGTAGTTTCTTCCACTGATAGAATTCATGTATAACAATAGCTACCATAGCAGTATTGGTATGGCTCCATTTGAGGCATTGTATGGTAGAAAGTGTCGAACGCCCCTTTGTTGGTTAGAAACTGGTGAAAGTTTGGCGTTAGGACCCGAAATTGTGCAACAGACTACTGAACAAATAGAAATAATCAGAGAAAAGATGAAGGCATCCCAAGATAGACAGAAGCACTATTACGATAAGAGGAGGAAACCACTTGAATTCCAAGTCGGTGAGCATGTATTTTTGAAGGTTTCACCTCACAAGGGGATTGGCCGAGCATTGAAGAGTAAGAAGTTGAGTCCAAGGTTCATTGGACCATATGAAATTCTAAAGAGGATTGGTACAGTAGCGTATCAGATTGCACTTCCTCCTCACCTGGCAAATCTGCACAATGTGTTTCATGTATCACAACTGAGGAAGTATATGCGAGACCCCACTCATGTGATTGCTGCTGATGATGTTGAAGTTAGAGAAAATCTAACCATCTCTACAGAACCCACACAGATCATAGAAAGGTCGATTAAACACCCGAGAAACAAGAATGTACCACTAGTGAAGGTTGCATGGAAACAAGGAAATGATGTAACTCTGACTTGGGAGCGTAAAGATGCTATGAGGACACAGTATCCAGAATTGTTTCACTGAGAAATGCGTTATGTTAAATTTCAAGGATGAAATTTTTATTAGGGTGGGAGAAATGTAGCATCCTGTTTTTAATAATAGCTCTATTTTGTAAATTTTGAAGTATGGAAGATCTGTTAGTATTAATCAATGAATAAAACACTTTATGGATGGTTTACAATACTCCAAAAATTCCATTTTTGGGTATAATTATAGAAATTACATAGACCTGTAATGATAAGATCCTTTTTCCGAGTAAAATATGCCTTAGAAAGAACTTTTCGAGTGAAAAAGGGGCTCTGTTCCGAGTGACCAAGAGAAATTCCGAGTGAAGGATGAAATTCCGAGTGAAAGATTGAAATTCCGAGTGAAAGGTTAAAATTCCGAGTGAAGGTTGTGTTTTCCGAGTGGAACATGGCCGAGAGGGTTTCTTCTGAGTGGAATCCTTGTCAGAGACACTCCTGAGTGAAGTGGGACCGATAGAACCACTTCTGAGTTCAAGAATCCGAGTGAGACTCGTATGTATGGGTCTTTTTCCGAGTGATAATGACCCTGTATGGGTCTTTTTCCGAATGAAACGTAGTTGAAGAAGTTGATCTGATCTCGGCTAAGTAATGATTAACCGAGTGAAACCCAAGTGGGAAATACTTCTATATTCATAAGTGTTGATATCCGAGTGAAAGATATTCCGAGTGAACCCATGTAACCCGTATTCTGAGTGACTATGTATGGTGTAAGTCCGAGTGGGGCTTGACTTGGTGAATTTTTCCAAGTGATGAGGAGTGGAATAATTCTGAGTGGAACCTGATTGGGGAGTTTATTCTGAAGAAGGATTAGTTAAGGCATTATCCGAGTGAAATGGAGGTATGAATACCGAGTGTGGGACCAAATGGATATTGGTCGGTCTTGGAGTTGTGTATCGAGTGAAAAACCAATAGAGTGATGGGTCGGTTTTAGTGTAATTGCCGAGTGGAAGGCTGAGCAAGAGATGACTCGGAATTGGAATGAAATTACCGAGTGAAAGACTAATTGAGATGACTGGGTTTTAGGAGAATATGCCAACTGAGTCACCTCCAAGGAAGAGAAATCAGACCGAATGTTTCAAGAGGAATCAATTCTGAGTGAGTAATAGGTGAAGACTCAGTTTCAGGAAGTCCTACCGAGTGGATTAAGATGTTGAAGTGGAAACCGAGTGAATGAAGGATCGGTTTTGGGGAGGGAGAGTGTCTGGCTCAAGCGAGTCGGTATTCGCTTGAGCGAAACTCACACTCGCTCAAGCGAGTCGGTTTTCGCTTGAGTGAAACCCCTCTGCCAGTGCATTGTATGGAACTCGCTCAAGCGAGTCGGTATCCGCTTGAGCGAGAGGGACTCGGATTTCCCTCTTTTCATGTTACCGACCATTTCCAGTCGGTATATACATTGACCAGGTAGAATTTCAGTCGGCCAAGAGGCTGACCGAGTGAAATTTCACTCGGAATTCACTGTCAGGTTGACGTTTTGACTTCATTTTTGTCCCTTTATGCATATTTTAATAAATCTTCTTCAATCATGCACACTCTAGTGGGTAGGCTGCAGAAGTGGAGCTTACTTTCAATCTAAACCATTCTTAATTCCCACTAATAGCCCACTAGAAACCCACTCATGGAAAGTTGTCTCCCACCTTGCATTATTAAACACACACACTGATTCTGAAACTCCCAATTACTCTTCTCCATCAATACACCTTCAATCTGAACCAGGACAGCCGAGGGGACTTCTTTTCAGTCAGCCAAAGATCATCAATCCAAGTAAGAGGGGACAGGGTTGTGAATAACTATGAAATGGGTAGAATTGTATGTTGTTCTAGGATTCCAGTTTTAGTTTCGTATCTTGTTGCTCAGTTTTGAGATTGAAAACATGTGAATTTGATTCTGACTTCTTCATGAAAGTTGTAGATCTTTTTGTTATCTGAATTTTGAGACCTGAATCAATTAATTTGAATATGTATAGCAAAAGTTATAGCCAAAATACTACAGCATGTCCGAGTGGAATATTTGTTCTATGTTCTATGTATATATTGATATTCTGGGAATTTTACAAGCATAATCAGCCTTTTATGTCTTCACTAAAGTTGTAGATAATTGTGTTATGGATCTATAGAAAGTGGTTTCAAGTCAAAATGATTTTTGTAGCTTGAGTTATGCCTAAAACACTGAAGTATGTTCAAGCTGTAAATCTGCTAACTTGAGATACGTATTGTATTTTTAAAACTGGGAATTTTGTGGTGAGAATTAGTGATCGGTGTCTTCATCAAAGTTGTAGATCTTCGTATTATGTGAATTTTGAGACCTGAACCGACTGAATTGGATATGTATAGCATGAGTTATGATCAAAATACTACAACATGTCCGATTGAAATATTTATCTTGTGTTTTGTGTGTATATGAATATTCTGGGAATTATACATACGTTTTTAGACTCTGATGTCTTCATGAAAGTTGTATATATTTATGTTAGGGATCTATAGAAAGTGGTTTTGAGTAAAAGAGATGCTTGTAGCTCTAGATATGCTCAAAATACAGAAGTATGTTCATGATGAAAATCTGTTAACTATGAAATCCGAATCTTATTTTTAAAACTGGGAATTTTTTGGTGAGAATTAGTGGTTGGTGCCTTCATGAAAGTTGTAGATATTTGTGTTAAGGATAATTTAGAACTGGTTTCATGCCAAAATCATTTTTGTAGCTCCAGAAACGTTCAAATTACTAATATATGTACGTTTTGGAAAAACTCACCTTGAGGCAGTGTGGTATTTCATGAATAAGTGGTAATTCTGTTTGGAATTTGAAATCGTGTTCTTCATGAAAGTTGTAGATAATTGTATTATTAAGCTATAGAAAGTGGAATCACATGAAAAGGTTATGATTTGCTCATGTTATGATTGTTTTACTAGAGTATGTTGCTGTTGGAAATGCTGAAAGTTAATTATAATGGTTATTATGAATGAAAATGATATTTTCTCTATGAGTAACAATTTATTATTAAACTCTTGAGTGATTATGATTTATTATTGATGTTGTTTCGTTTTAATGAGTATCATACAGTTGTATATTTTGGTGGTGAATAATTATGAATGACATAATTAATATATATGTACATGAATGCCTTGTGGTTATTGTTACATGTGGTTGAAACAGTAAATCCATGATTCTGAAAATTATTATATGTGATGTGTCCTTTGAGGACTTGTGGTTTTCCAAGTGGTTTTGGAAATATTAATATCATGGTATGTTAAATGATAAAGAGAATTAAAGGCATTCATGCATCATAAGCATTTGGACGCACCATGGAATTTTAGGGGTTCCATGATTGCCTACCCTGGTGGGGGGTTACTCTATGATGAGTTAAAGCCCTATTTTTACGATGTGTTGGTCATGGGGCTGTAGGGATCCATGACTGTATAAATTCCTACCGATGTGTTGGTCATGGGGCTGTAGGGATCCATGACTGTATTAATTCCTACCGATGTCTCTATGAGACCTTTTACTGCAGTATTCCCACTAAACCAAATGGATCCAGCATGACATCATTTGACTAATTAAAGACTTAATAATTATAAATGAATTTGTTTGGCATATTCATCATATCATTATGTTTTGTTGATTGTGTTTGTGCAAATTTGATTTATTTTGTATTTATTCTATATTCTGTCTCACTCTTACATTAAATTTTACAGTGAATGCTACGCAGAATGAAGAGTGATGCCCTGATTGATGCCTATATGAATTACTACTTGGACTTTGATTTTTATTTATATTTAATGGGTTGTAATAAATATAACGTATCATGTATTGTTATCATTCTAAATCGTTTCCGCTATGCAAATATTTCATGAATTTTATTAATCACGACTAGTATGCATGATAATATTCCGCAATTATCGAATTTTATGTGAACTCTGAGTTTAATTTATGAATTTTAAATTGATCTTTCAAAAACGCGAAAAATTTATTTGGAAAATTATACGGGGCATTACACAATCAACTTTTATATGTTTTATCCGGTCATGGAAAATAAAATTAGCAGTAATGTAGCAGGGAGATTGACTATCATAGTATAGTAAAGCAAGAGTAATAAATGGAATAAAGAGGTAAATGGGTAAGCCATTGAATATGAGACAATTATAGCAAGAGTGTGGTATTTAGGTTCAGAAGAAGAACGAGAAATAGTGCTCTACTTCTTAGGTTTCTAGGATATCAAGGAATTGCCTAGGAAGATGCAAGCGTCTAATATAAATGCAAGTAACCCAATCGAAGTTGTTGAAAACCCCCAATTGCAAAGAAGAATCAACAAAGAAAAAAAATACCTTGACATGAGACCTTTTATATATTTAGTACTCTGTGAGCAGCTTTATGATGATCAATATTTAGGGAGATCATGAATTAGCTAAGTTGTTGAACAACATAGCTAAAACAAGGCCTAGTAGTGGTCAAGTTTAGTAAATGACTAACCAGTTTTTTGTAAGCTACAAAATCAAAGTAAGGCTCAGAATCATATTGGTGTAACTTTATGGTGTTGACCACTGGAGTAGGAGTAGGTTTAGCTGCTAAGAGACCATCATCTAAGAGAATATCTAAAGGATATTTGTATTGGCAGAGAGTAATACTAGTGTTAGAACGAGCAACTTCCAGGACAAGAAAGTATTTAAGGTTGCCTAGATCTTTGATCTTGAATTGAGCATTAAGGTACTGTTTGATAAAACCAATTTTGGATGGACCATTACCTATTAGAATTAAATCGTTAACATAAACAAGAAGAACAGTAAAGTATAAACAGTGTTTCTTGGTGAACAAAGAACGATCATTTTGAAATTAATGATAACCCATAGAGAATAATGAATTGGATAACTTAGCAATCAATTGTTGACTATCTTATTTAAGGCCATATAAAGGCTTGTGAAGTATACAGAATTGCCATATATACCTTCTCATTAAGGTCATCGTGGAGGAAGGCATTATTCATGTCAAGCTGGTGTGAAAATCGTTGTTAATAAGCTAAAATGACCAATAGTTATCTAACACTGGTAAGTTTTGCTATAAGAGCAAATGCTTCAAACTAATATAATCCTTCAGTTTAGGTATAACCCTTTGCCACCAAATGGGCTTTGTATTACTCAATAAAACCACCAAATTTGTATTTAATACGATAGAACCATTTAGAGCCAAATAGATTCTTACCTGATGGTAACTTAGTGATGGACCAAGTCTTATTTTCTTCCAAAGCAAGAAGCTTAGCTTGCGTGGCTTTAACCCAATCTGGTGATTTAATTGCTTGGATATAACTCTTAGGCTTAATGTTAGTGAAAATGGAAAGCACATGATTAAGATAAGAAGGAGAAAAAGATTTATATGAAAGAGTATAAGAAAAATAATGTTTTATACTTGAACATGATTGAGGAGGTGAAGTCAGATAGATTATTACAATGAAAATCTCAGAGGTAAGAAGGTGGTTTGTCTATATCTTGTGGACCTTTTAGGTCGTTGAGTGGGAAAATATATTATGACTATTTTCAAGATGATTAATAAAGGATGTTAGTGAATTATTGGTTGTAGCATGTGAAGTATATGAAGGATGATTCATGGGACAATAAATATCATACATGATAAGGTCAAAGGTGTTAAATGAAGGTTCAAGTGTTACAGCATCTATGGATGTCATGGATGCAATGAATGCAAACACATGTTCATAAAAAAAGACATTGCAAGAGATGTAGATTTCTCTATGATCCGGTCTGGATACCGGTCCGTAAAGTTATGACGTCAGAATGACATCTTCAAGGAGTAACCGGTATTATAAGAAGACAAAGCTACGTCGGTTATCTGCCCTCACTTCATCCGTTCTCACTTCATCGAATGCTCCATCTGTCCTCGCTACGATGGGGGCTTCATCCGATCTTATCTCCATGACGTGAATAACCGTTTGCCTCAAGATCACTGTGAGATAAGAGTTTATTATAACTTATCAGCGAAGATACCCTGCATAGCGGAATGTGTCTATGTCAATTATCTCTGAGAGTAAGTACAACTGTCAGCAAAATATGCGGAAAGGTGATTATCCTCCATCCCTATTACAAGATCGTACTCTGATAATTGACCTACCCCCATGACACACTCTGAGCACTGAGTCATATTGATTGACATGTTCCACACGCTATCAGAACCAAGGGGCCCACTTGCATCCAACGATTCATTTCCTACGTTCAACTATAAATAGCATATTCCAATACACATGCAAGGTTACGTTGTTCTATCTCATATTCTTACTATTGCATTGCTTGAGTATTCATTGAGTTCATACACTTTTCTAACTTGAGCGTCGGAGAATCTTCGTAGGTGGCACCACCTTTCGCTCTCTCTCAACGTGAAACGTTGGTGTGAAGGATCTCCAGGACAACAAGACTGGTTTCTCCCACTGAGAGACCAGATTACAATACCAGATACCTACTGTACCGGTGTACAAACCTTAATTCACCTGCACTCTTGTGGCTGGTCCCACACCGGATCCTAGACCCCGGTTCAGACCAGTTCACTCTATGTATTAAATCTAGTAAAATATAACCCTTTGTCCCTATTTTAGTTCCCCAAAAGACATATTATCTTGCTCTACTATCTAATTTATGTCTATGTTGAGAAAGGCTAGATGTAAAACATAGACTACAAATACCTTCCAATCAAGTAAAGTTGGCGCAATAGTATGCAACAACTCAAAAGGTGTCTTATTTTTTAGGCTAGGTGAAGGTAATCTATTTAAGAAGTGCACCGCATAATTAACAGCATGATTCCAAAAAAATTAGGTAGATTAGAATAAAACATTAAAGGCCTAGTAACATTCAAAATATGTTTATGTTTTTCTCTTTAACAACTAAGTTTTGCTGTGGAGTTTTAATGCATGAGGTTTGATATAAAATGGCATGTGTAGCATAAAATTCATTCATAAGAAATTCTACTCCATTATCACTTTGAATAATTTTGATTTTTGTATCAAACTAGGTATTAGTAAATGCAACAAAATCATGTATGAGTTTTTGGGCTTCAGATTTTGATTTCATTAAAAATAACCAAGTGTGTTTTGTATTTTGCCATCATTTTATGAGAAACATTTGTTGTTGACAGCATTTGTTAGTTCTCAATAAATAATAAGAATTTTCAAATTCATAGTCAAAGTAAATCTATGAACACATGAATATGTGTATTGGCATTCCTTATAGCAATGAAAAAAGTAGAACGTGAAACAAAGTGAAATAGAAAACAACAATTTTCTTTGAGTGTTTTATTAGTGAGATACAAGAAAGAGTTGAGAGAAAACTCCATAAGTGTAATTTTGAGTTTGAATATTGAGATTCTGGGTATACCCTTTAGTGCTTTGTAATATTATTGTAGTAAGAGAGAGTTTGACTAAAATCTCTTGTATTTTAATTATTATTTGGTAGATAGAATTATTCAGTCATCTTTCACATCTATTTTATGTACGCTTTCACTCACATCCATTAAGTTGTTTACATACTTGGCATGTATTTAACTATGATTTCTTTACAAGTGGTATCAGAGCCACTTAATTCAAAATGTGAGTACCCAAATTCAAAGTGGAGAAATTTGACGGATCCAATGACTTCAACTTTTGGAAGTTGAAGTTATAGGCATTGCTAGACTAATAAGGTTTAACAAAGGCATTGGAGGGCGTCGACAAGTTATCAAAAACATTGTATTTTGGTAAAATGGAGGAGATAATGGTCAAAGCATGGAGTATAGTTCAACTAAGCCTAGTAGGTAATGTGTTGCAAGAGGTTACGGGAAAGAGAAGATTACAAATTCGTTGTGGAAGGCATTAGAAGTAAAATATTTTGAGAAGACCTTGCCAAACCAACTCTACCAAAGAAAGAGATTGTACATGTTCAAGTATTCTGAAGAAAAACCAATTAAAGACCATATTGATTGTGACGTCCTTAGTAATTTTCTGAATAAATTTTTCGCGTTTTTAGAAGATCATTTTAAAATTCATAAATTAAATTCAGAGTTCACGTAACAGTTGATAATTGCGGAATATTATCATACATACTAGTCGTAAATAATTAAATTCAAGAAAATATTTAAGTAGCGGAAACGATTTAGAAAATAACGGTACATGATATGTTATACTTATTACAACCCATAAAATCAAAGTCCAAGTAATAATTCAAATAGGCATCAATCATGGCATCACTCTTCATTCTACGTGGCATTCACGGTAAAAATTAATGTAAGAGTGAGACAGAATATAGAATAAATATAAAATAAATAAAATTACACAAACACAATCAACAAACCATAATGATATGATGAATATGCCAAACAAGTTCATTTATATTTAATAAGTCTTTAATTTAGTCCAATGATGTCATGCTGGATCTATTTGGTTTGGTGGGAATACTGCAGTAAAAAGTCTCATAGAGACTCTAGTAGGAATTAGCATAACCATGAATCCCTACACTTTCATGGCTCCTGCGAAATTAAGAGCACAAGTAGGAATTAGCATAACCATGAATCCCTACACTTTCATGGCTCCTGCAGAAATAAGTATACCAGTAGGAATTTGCACAACCAGGGATCCCTACACTTCCATGGTTCTTGTGAAAATAGGGCTTAAACTCATCATAGAGTAACCCCCCACCAGGGTAGGCAATCATGGAACCCCTAAATTCCATGGTGCGTCCAAATGCTTATGATGCATGAATGTCTTTAATTCTCTTTATCATTTAACATACCATGATATATCAATTTCCAAAACCACTTGGAAAACCACAAGTCCTCAAAGGACACATCACATATAATAATTTTCAGAATCATGGATTTACTGTTTCAACCACATATATCAATAACCGCAAGACATTCATGTATATATATTAATTTAGTCATTCATAATTATTCACCACCAAAATACATAAACTGAATGATGTTCATTAGACACTCATCAACATTCATAATACTTCATAATCACTCAAGAATTCAATAATAAATTGTTACCCATAGGGAAAATATCATTTTTATCCATAATAACCATTATAAGTAAATTTCAGCATTTCCATTAGCTACATACGTTAGTAAAACAGTAATAACATGAACAAATCAAATCCTTTTCATGTGATTCCACTTTCTATAACTCAATAACATAAATATCTACAACTTTCATGAAGACCATAAATTCAAATTCTAAACAGAAACATCACTTATTTACAGAATACAAAACTACCTCAAAGAGGTTTTAAAACATACACAGGTTATTATTTTCAATGTTTCTGGAGCTACAAAAACAATTTTGGCATGAAACCAGTTCTAAATTATTCTTAACACAAATATCTACAACTTTCATGAAGGCACCAACCACTAATTCTCACCACAAAATTCTCAGTTTTAAAAATAAGATTCGGATTTCATAGTTAACAGATTTTCATCATGAACATACTTCTGTATTTTGAGCATATCTAGAGCTGCAAGCATCTTTTTAACTCAAAAACACTTTCTATAGATCCCTAACATAAATATATACAACTTTTATAAAGACATAAAAGTCTAAAAACGTATGTATAATTCCCAGAATATTCATATATGCACAAAACACAAGATAAGTATTTCAATCGGACATGCTGTAGTATTTTGATCATAACTTATGCTATACATATCCAATTCGGTAGGTTTAGGTCTCAAAATTCACATAACAAGAAGATCTACAACTTTGATGAAGACACCGATCACTAATTCTCACCACAAAATTCTCAGTTTTAAAAGTAAAATACGTATCTCAAGTTAACAGATTTATAGCTTGAACATACTTCAGTATTTTAGGTATAAATCGAGCTACAAAAATCATTTTGACTTGAAACCACTTTCTACAGATCCATAACATAAATATATACAACTTTCATGAAGACATCAAACTGCTTATTATGCATGTATAAGTCCCAGAATTTTAATATATACACAAAACATAGGATAAATATTTTACTCGGACATTCTGTAGTATTTTGGCTATAACTTTTGCTATACATATTCAAATTAATTAATTCAGGTCTCAAAATTCAGATAACAAAAAGATCTACAACGTTCATGAAAAAGTCAGAATCAAATTCACACGTTTTCAATTTCAAAACTGAGCAACAAGATACGAAATTAAAACTGGAATCTTAGAACAACATACAATTCTACCCATTTCATAATCATTCACAACCGTGTCCCCTCTTACCTTAATGGAGGTTCCTAAAGTAGTTGAAAGTGTTGTATTATTGTCCTAGATTTAGATCAAGAATGAACTTGATGGAGAAAGTGAAAGAAAATAAGAGAGAGACTTCACTAACTTTAGCTTGTTCTAAGAATTCAGACTTGGGAACAAGATGTAGTGTTGATTTAATGATGCAAATGACAAGTGGGGGACAAGATTTTCATAATGGGATTGTAGTGGGATGTTAGGTGCATGAATTATGGTGATAATGGAGGTTTTAAGTGAGAAAAATGAGCTGTATTGTTGACCATTTCCGCAGCCTACATAATGTAGCTTGTATGATTGAAGTAAATATCAACTTTGACATTGTTTCGGTATTTTATGCATATCTCTCTCATATCTTAATGGATTTTAACAAATTTAGTCTTGTTGGAAAGCTAAGACAACTAGAAACAACTTTGTAGTTTATCACTTTTTCAAATTCAGAGTCTAACAAGGTAATAAAATATGTACAAGATGATATGATTGAAGTAAAATATCAATTCTGACACTGTTTTGGTATTTTGGGCATATCTCTCTCATATCATAATTGATTTTAACAAATTTAGTCTTGTTGGAAAGATAAGAAAAAGAGGAACAACTTTGTAGTTGACCACATTTCCAAATTCGGACTCTAACTAATAATTAAAATGTGTACAAGATAACACATTTTGAGTGGAGTATGTGGCAATTTGATGAGAGTAATTGGAAAAACCAAGGAAATTAATAACTAAGGAAATAGGTAATAAATTATTTGATTAACTTTTACCGAAGGTATAAAGTTAAAATTATTTACTATGGTAAAAGGTTAAATCGAAGATGTTGTCCTAACCAAAATTTATGTAGAAAGTTGAGATAAAATGGATAATATCATTGATGGTCTAAATCAAAATGATTATACATGAGAATAAAATTTTTAGGATGTTACATTGATAACTTCAATGGGACGATCATCAATGTGTAAGCAACTGGAATGATTGTAGAAGATATTGATCGAGTCACTATCTTATTAACTTTTTTTGCCTTTTTCTTGTGGTAATTTTTATGATACCATAATGTATGGTAGGTCTTCCTTGACAGTCAAAGCTGTAAAAGAAGCTTTGATGATGATAGGGATGTTAACGAGGCGGGGCGGGGTAGGCACGGGCACCTCTTTCCCGTTACCCGTGCCCGCAGATAAAAATAAAACTCGTGCCCACCCGTTACTCACACGGGTACCCATTTTATGGGCTTTTTCGGGTAGTTAGTATCCGCGGGTATCCACAGATATCCACGGACACCTAATTAAAATGGAAAATGAAAAATAAAAATATAAAAAAATTAAACAAAATTATAAATTAAATATCCAGCATCACATATTTTTTTAATTTAAAGGTATAAATCTATGTAATACCAATATATATTAGAAACAGAATATCTAGCTAGCTAAAAGATTAAAATACAATATCAGAGATAATCTAAAATAAAAATATAAATAAGCAAATACCTTCAAAGTACATGTTAATAAATAAACAAATATTAAATAAAAGGTACAAAAAGTCCTATTAAATATAATTATATATTAATAATAAAAAATGTATTTATGTAATTTTATATATACGGGTACCTGTGGGTACGGATACCATTATATCCGTACACGTGCCCATTCCTTAACGAGTAGTACAAAACCAACCTTTGTTCTTCCATGGGTACCCATACCCACGGGTTTTTGTACGCGTGACGGGTTTTTATCTGTGGGTATCCACAGGTATGAATATTTTTGACATCCCTAGATAATGACAGAGTGATAGAAATTAGTATCTAGATCCAATGCTAATAATCCTACAGATAAGTTGTTTGTAGCGAGGAAGTGTAGCCAAGAAAGAGGATCAAGAAGCAAACACAAGAGTAGATCTAAATCTAAAAGTCATTAGTCCTTGAAGGGTTTTCATTGTCACCATACATGGCATATTGCAAGGAATTTCCCTGAAATAAGAAAATCAGAAAATTTTCCCAATATAACAATTGAAAGTTCTAAAGATAGTGATGTTGATTATGCATGCCTTGAAAATTACAAGAGTGATTTAAGGAACGGGTGATCTTAGATTTTGGTGCATCCTTTCATATAAGATCGAAAAAAGTTTTTCTCTTTGTATGAAAAATAAGAAGGAAAGGTAAAATGTGAGATAATATAATTATTGGAGTTATATGTGAATGAGTGGAGCAAATCAGATTGGATAATGATACTAAAAGGATATTTTAGGCATGGTATGTACCCAATCTTAGGAGGAACTTAATCTTGTTGAGTTCCTTAGGCTACTCGGGGTATAATTTTGTTGGAGAAAATGGTTTCTTGAAGGTGACTAAAGGGGAAATGGAGGTGATGAAAAGAAAGCTACATGGGGGATCCATATACTGCTTATTGGGAGCACAATTATTGGAATTGCTGTTTTATCCTTTGAAAAATCAGACGATGTTATGAGACACCCAAAACCCAAATTAAAAATTCAAATTAATTAACCTAAATTTTTGTAATAAATTTTTCACGTTTAAAGAATCATTTTAAAATTCATAATTTAAATTCTGAGGTCACGTCAAAATTGAAAAATGCGGAATATTATCATGCATACTAGTCGTGAATGAATAAAACATAATACATTTATATGGTGGAAACGATAGATAAGATTGTTATACGAGGTACATAATAATATTATTACAACACATTAAAAGTCAAATAAGGTCAAAGTCTAAGCAATAAAACATAAAAGCTTCATCAATTTCACCACTTGTCATTCTGTGAAGCATGCACTGTAAAAATAATGTAAGAGTGAAATAAAATATAGAATAAATATAAAATAAGTAATTCTACTTTTTGTAATTCCATAACAAAATTATCTACAACATTCATGAAGACCAAAAATTCTAATTCCTTACAGAATTTGCTCCACGTTATAAACAACACACTGACTTTTGTAATTTTTTACTGCATGTACACAGTTTGGTAAAATAGGCATATCTCCTTGTAAAAAAATTATTTTAAGATAAAACTTATGCCAAATTTTCAAAAACAAAATTATCTATAACTTTTACAAAGACCATATGTCCCAATTCTATAAGTATAAAACGCAGTTTCAAAATTACTTTCTGACTTCAAAATAATAATTTCAGTATTATAGATTTAGTTACAGCTTTGACAACCTTTGGTAAACATTGTATATCTCTTAATAGAAAAATTATTTTTACATGGGACTAAATCCTATATGTTCATAACTCAAATATCTAAAACTTTTATGAAAGGATCAAAAATTAATTCCTTATAAATTATTCTCAAATAGCTAGACAAGCATTGGCTCATACATAACTTCCAGAAACATCATACTTTAATAAATAAATCATAACTCAAGTTTTACTTATCCTTTTTAGAAGATTTTGGTCTCTAAATTTATAAGATACAAAGATCTACAAATTTCATGAGTATATCATTTTTAATTTCGAAATATATGAATTACCAAACTTTAATTAAAGACACTCATTTTCAGAAATAATTAAACAACATGAGCACATGAGAGTAATTTAAGCATAAATTACATATTACTTAGAATTTTGATATAAGACCAAATCTAACAGAATCATAACATCTATATCTACAACTTTTATGGAGATAAAGATGGCTAATCATACTCACAGAATTTACAATCTCAACATATATCCAAAACCAAGTCATGAAACATTCTAAAGAAACATACTTCAGTATTTTGACCATAACTCATGCTATACATATCCAAATCAGTTAGTTCAAGTCTCCAAATTAATATAACGAAAAGATCTACAACTTTGATGAATAAGTAAAAGTCAAATTCACACATTTTCAGCTTTGAAATTAAGTAACAAGTTATAAAAATAAATATGGAAATCTTAGGACAGCATACAATTCTACCCATTCCATATTTATTCACAACCCTGTCATCTCTTTGTTAGGGAATCCCTAGTGTATGAGTAGCGGAAATACAAGAATTTTCATAGGATTTGTAAAGCGCCATGTTTCAAAGCATAAGACAAACACAAAAAAAATATTACGTTTTAGGATTACCTCTTGAAGAATATCGAAGCAATCGTAGCCTCGTCCTTTAGGAGTTTACACGAGTACTCCCACCAGAAATGCTACACCTTCCAAATGCTAGTTTGACGGCGTGTAGCTTTTGAAACTTTTGCGTATTTTGTATCTCTTTTTGGGTAACCGCCTATGAGCATCTTATGCTCTATTTATAGGCTTAGGTTTGACCTAATTTGCTCTCTAAAAAGTGGGCTCCTTACTCATTCTAAATGAGTTAGGCCCAATAGTTTTGTTTTAGTCCAACTAAAATAAAAGGCTATTTTCTGATGGGCTTACTCTATGTGTGTGACCCTATAGGTAAAATACTCGGTTATATTAATAATAAACTATTTTATTATTAATATAAAATAAGAGCGGCGTCTAGCAACGCATCATTATGTCCGAATATTATTTAATATTGTAACACCCCTATTTTTATTTTTATATTAAAATTTTGAAAGTAATTAGATTATGGCTCTTTAGAACCTTTTAATCTACGTATTATTTATGATTTTTTGGAATTTTTTGGAATTTTGGAATTTTTTTATATAAAATAATATTTTTTAAATAATTTTAAATTCATATAAGTGACTTAAATTAAAAATATTTATAAGAAAGTGAATGTAAATTATAAGAAAATTTTCTAAAATCCGTTTCAAGTAGACTTATCTAAAAATTATCGGTTTGAGAAAAATCTTTATTTTTTCCAATCATTAAAAAATTGGAAACATATTAATAAATTTTTATTAACAGAAAATTTTAGATTTTTAAAATTTCAATTTTATATTACATGTTATAAAATTAGTAAGGACTGATATAATATCGCTAAATTTCAAAAAGGACTCATTTTGAATATTTAAAATATACCGAGTGAAAGGTTACTATTTGGCTTAATAATTCTGCCGACAGTTACTATGCAAAACACTATGCATATACGAAATTTTCAAAAGGTGCACAGTAACCTGGAATAAAAAATTCAAAAATGCATAGTACTTTTATATTAAAATAATGGAATGCATAGTAAATTTTTTTCCTATAAATACCGAAGGATTTCTTCTTTAGAATTCACAATTTCAGATTAAGTTTTCTTAATATAGTAGTGCTAGTGAGATAGTGGTGGAAGTGAGAGAGAGAAGAAAAGTTTTTAGAGAGAAGGTTCTGCCAAAATCCTAAGGTAAGAATACTTCTCTTATATATTTTTTGGGTTATTTTCATATCGTTTTTAGAAATCTGTTATTATACTGGAAATAATATTATTTTAAGTTACTATTCTACATAGTAAACACTATTTTAATAGTAAATTACTATTTTAATAGTAAATTACTATTTACTGTTACTATTTACCGTTACTATTCACGATTTACTATTTACTATTACTATTCACGATTTACTATTTACCGTTACTATTCACGTTTTACTATTTACTGTTACTATTCACGATTTACTATTCACTATTCACTATTCACTATTCACTATTCAAAATTTACCATTTCTGTTTTAAGTATTAATCTTAATCTTCGTCTTATGCTTATACTGAAATAAGATTGGTATTAATATTTCTAGAAATCGGAGGCGCAAAGCAAATCTCTTTTTGGTAACAACTCAAGGTAAGGGGGAGTGAGATAAGAGTATAATATGAAAAGACATAAGAATAATGGGAGGAGTCCCCTACTCCTTTTAAATTTAATAATAATATTATTTTAAAATATTAACTTTTAACTTAACATTTTTAATAAATTTTAAATTAAATATCCGGTTTAACTAACTCTAATATACCTATGCAAGGACTTGGACCATTATGACCTATATGGTCTGGACTATACCTATGCAAGGATTTGGACCATTATGACCCATATGGACTGAACTATACCTATGCAAGGACTGGATTATATGGACTTACATAGACCTATACGAGGAATTGATCAAAAGGACTCAAATTGACTATATTAATAACCATTAAACTTTGAATTATAATATTTATAAATAATGCTTTGTTGACTTAATTTTGATTGATATTTAATTGTGATTAATAATATTTAATGTGATTGATGATATTTAGTTATAATTGATAATGCTTGATTTTGATTGATGATTTTGTGACGTGAAGTTTGAGCATATAGCGAGCATGACGAAGCTAAATTCAGTAAGAATTTTCTTACCTTACTCTTTAAATTTTTACTTTAAATCTTCTCTTCTTAGAAATTATTTTTATTAACTTTATTTTCAATATTTAGAATAAAAAAATCAGTATTTATTTTAGAAAGAAAACATTTTATGAGAATTAATTAATTAAATCTTGAGTTAAAGAAAAATTTTGTAATTTTAAGTATTTTTGGTTAATAATTATTCTCTTTTAATAAAAAAAATTTTTTTAAAAGAAAATTATTTTATTTTTTCCAACTTAATAACTAAAGATATTTGGAAATAATTGAGATTCCTAAATTTGATTTTGTTAAGATTTAATTTGAGAAAGATTATGTAAAGTTTTATATGAGAAAGTTTTTAGATATTTAAGGCTTAGAAACTCAATTTCAATGAGATTTGAAAACTGTACCAAATTTATTTCTGTGGGACAGAAATTCAGAGAATTGAGAAAATGTACAGTTTATAGAAATGATGTTGTAAACCTTTTAAGGTATTTAATAATTGAGTTTCTAAAAGCCTTAACCAACTAAATATGCGAGTAGCTCATGCATCATGAATCATTAAAGTGAAATAAAATGATATTGTCTGGGGACGGATTATAGAAACCGAGGATACATTAGAGGAGGCTTAATTACGAGCCTTGGGATGAGAGGGTGTGAAAGGGTGCTTCAGGGGACCTGGGGTAGCTCCCTAGTGTCGGGTACTTTCACAATAAAAACTTTCTCAATCTGACTAGTCTCTAAGTGTTTCCATGCCAGTTGAGCTGTTCATATTATTATTATCCGGACTTATGGAACAGTGTAAACTCCTGGTTGGCCCAGTGCAAATTAAAATTTAAGGGCCCACATATATAGGTGAGTTATGATGAAGATATTGCATACATTCATGCATTCATAATTGATTGTGTATGTGATTGTGATTGATATTATTATGTATTGGTTTGTGAAAACCCTTTGTTGCTTATGTCTTAATCAATAATATTATATTCTGTTTCTCACTCCTTTCTCTGTGTCTTTGTTTCATATATTCTAAATTGATGGTTCAGAGGGAAGGATCGAAGAATTTCGGCAGTAGATATAGCACGTTCTAGAAAGGGAGCTCGGTATGAATACCGTGGTCCAATGAATAAATAATGTTAATAAGTAACTGCTTCTGGGCCATGGAGTTTCCTCTCTTTCTTATAATGTTTAATGTTTATTTTCTTCGGATGAATGTACAAATACTTTATAAAGTTTTAATAATATTTGTGAGGTATTTCAGAAATAATGTATATAATTTATTCCGATAGTTTCTTTTTAACAATCATATCTTTTAAAAAAAATTATGAATTTTTCTAGAATTTATTAAGGTGTAACAGAGGGTGTTACAAATATCAACATAACCTATAAGTGATAATAATTTTATATGTTTGTTAATTTTGTCATGATATCCTAATTGGGCCCAAGGCATGGTCGCGTCATCCTTGTACGGTCCAATTTATTTTATTTGATACCGGAGTAGACTTTATCCGAATAAATATTCAATATTTATTCTTTCTAGCATGGTCATGCATTTCCTTAGTCTCACTCCATCAAGTGGCCTATAGATATCACTCCTGTCACATAGGAGAGACAAATCTCATCTACATCACTCACACCCCTCTGCATAATTTGTTCATTGCCTAACTACAACCTTTATAGTCCTCTTGTTACAGAAGACGTTTGATTATATTAAAATAACAAACTCCTTATGTAGGAATCATAGTGACTTCAGGTCAAAGGACTACATATATTATTATCACATTGAGAATCGTTTATGACATTCATGTAACGATCCATGCAATGTTCTCATGGTGGGCCTGTCCAGTATATCATTAATCTTAATGTGTACCCGTGTGAAGACTTGATATCATTTATATCTATGATCTGTAAGATCAGATCATCAGTACACTCATACACTAGTCTTAATGTATTTACATGTCCCCACGTAAATACTTGACTAGGGACATAAATAAAGGTTGTTAAACTATTTAACAACAAATGACTTATTCAAAATGATACGTCCTATATAAGCTTTTAGTGCATATTTCCAACACTCTTACCTTAATGGAGGATCCTAGAGTGGTTGAAAGTGTTCTCTTATTGTCCTAGCTTCAGATCAAGGGTGACGTTGATGGAGAAAATAAAGGAAAATAAGAGATATGTCTCACTAACTTAGCTTGTTATAAGATTTCAGACTTGGAAACAAGATGTAGTGTTGATTTAATCATGTAAATGACAAGTGAGGGATAAGTTTTTCATAATGTGATTGTAGTGGGATGTTAGGTGCATTATATGTGATGATAATGGAGGTTTTAGGTAAGAAAAATGGGCTGCATTGTTGACCATTCCCGCAGCCTACATAATGTAGCTTGTATGATTGAAGTAAATATCAATTCTGACATAGTTTTGGTATTTTAGGCATATCTCTCTCATATCTCAATGGATTTTAATGAATTTGGTCTTGTTGGAAAGATAAGAAAAACAGGAACAACTTTGTAGTTGACGAATTTTTCAAATTCGGACGTTATTTAGGCATTAAAATATGTACAAGATGATATGATTGAAGTAAAATACCAATTCCGAAACAGTTTCAGTATTTTGGGAATATCTCTTTTAAATCTTAATGGATTTTAATAAATTTGGTCTTGTTGGAAATCTAAGAAGAAGAGGAACAATTTTGTAGTTTACCATATTTTTAAATTTAGACTCTAACTAAGAATTAAAATATGTACAAGATGACGTATTTTGAGTGGAGTATGTGGTAATTTGATGAGAGTAAATAGAAAATGCAAAGAAATTAATAACTAAGGAAATAGGTAATAAGTTATTTGGTTAACTTTTACCTAAGGTATAAAGTTAAAATTATTTACAATAGTAAAAAGTTAAATTGAAGATGTTGTCCCAACCAAAATTTATGTAGAAAGTTGAGATAAAATGGATAATATCATTGATGGTCTAAATCAAAATGATTTTACATGAGAATGAATTTTTTTTGGGATGTTACATGTTACACAATTATGGCACATGAGTCTTGGTCACACGAGTGAGAAAGGAATCAATATACTTGCTGATAGAGGATTATTAAGAGGTTTAAAGAACTACATATTCAATTTGTATAAAAAATCCGGGTTTGGATAACATAAACGAGTGAAGTTCGGTCATGCAAAATATAGTAATGAGGAGTTACTAGAGTATGTCTACTCAGACGTTTGGGGTTCAGCTCCCATTACCACATTGAGTACAGCTCGTTATTTGCTTACCTTGATAGATTATTATTCTATGAAGGTATTAGCTTATTTTTTGAAACATAAATATGAAGTGTTTGACAAAATCAAGTAATGGAAGACCATGGTCGAGAAACAAAATGAGAGATCAGTTAAGTGGCTGAAAACCAACAATGGCAGAGAATTCTGTAGCAGAAAATTTGAGGGGTTTTGTAGAAATGTAGGTATAATGAGCCATCATATTGTACCTAGAACACCATAGCAGAATGACATTGTAGAACACATGAATAAAACACGTCTGGAGTGTGCATATTATACGTGGATCAATGGTCTACTTCCTAAATCATTTTGGGCCAAGGCAGTTAATACAATTGTATATCTGGTAATAGATTTCTATCAACTGCAATTGATTTGAAGATTCCTCAAAAGGTATAGTCCGATCGACTTATAAACTATTCTGATTTGAAGATGTCTGGTTATCTTATGTATGCTTATGTGAGATATGGTAAACATAAGCCTAGGGCAAGAATGTGTATATGTCCAGGGTATGCATGAAGGGTGAATGACTATAAAGTATGGTGTATGGAGAAGTCGTGTTCACCAAGGATCATTGTCAGTAGAGATGTTATGTTTCATTAGAAGATAATGATAAATCAAAAAGGAGAATCTTACAAAGATGAGGCACAAATAGATCGTGGTGTTGAGAAACAGGTGGAGTTAAAGATCAACGTTGGGAAGTTGGAGTAAGAGGATACAAATCATTTAAGTACTTCAGGTGTTACTTAACTTAAAGTAGAACATGATGAATCTTACACATGGGATATTAGTGAAGAAACTAGAGAAGAACCATACAACATTGCTATTGGCAGGTTAAATACAATAAATTTGAAGACCTAAAAAATATTTGAATTTTGTTGCTTGTGCATTTGACTCATCGGATGCAGATTCTATAGCATTTGCTTTTGCTAAGGCAAATGGTGCAATAGGAGATGATCCATCTACATATCTCGATGTAGTAAATAGTAACGAGTCAAATGAATGACTAATAGTAATGAATGTGGAGATTGAATCTCTATAGTAAATAAGACATATGAACTAGTAAAATTTCCTAAAGGGAAACAAATTATTAGCCGCAAATGGATCCTTAAAAGAAAAGAAGGAATCTTTAGTATTGAACTTCCAGTGTTCAAGCCATGACTAGTAGTGAAGGGCTATACTCAGATGGAGGGTATTGACTTCCATGAAATATTCTCTCTAGTGATGAAGCATAGCTTTATCAAGATCCTTTTAGTAATTGTAAGTACATCGAACATAGAGTTAGAAAGAGTTAATATGAAGAGGTTTCACTTTTCTTTTATGGGATGGTATATAGAACCACTTGTTTACCTTGAAGTGTGTAACTTGTGCTAACTTTATATGAGTTTATGCATTCTTTGTACCCAATTTAATTAATTAATTAATTGTTTTGCTGATAAAAAAATTAATTACATTTAATCAGCCATTAAAAATAATCTCAAAGAATAAATTCATATAACTAATTCTACCATGATATAAAACTTTTCAACTCTAAAAGATTGTTACCTTTTTTTCTTTGTTCTAAAAAAACATAATAAGTATATGAATCCGTAGGAGGAAAAAAAGAGAGTAAATGTTATTAGTACCAATAACATGGACATGGTACCTTGTTGGGTAGCTACTAGGCCTGTCCCCTCCAAACTCTTCCTTTGATATTTTCATGGATATTTTACTCCTTAGTCCATTTGTCCACTCATATCATTTGTTTTGTTCCACATCTTAAGCATTAAAAAAAAGCCCATCTTAATTTCTCTCCTTAAAATAAAATTAAAAGTCCAATCATTCATTATCCAGACTCAGAAGTGCTCCTACGTGCCTTCATGTAAGCTCCATTCAAATTTTTCTTCATTTCAAAATTTCAATCTTATCTTTCATTCTTTCTCACCATGTTATTTGGACATATAGACCGTTGCATTGACATAAGAAGTTACTAAGAATGGGTGGCTCTGTTATACTCTGCAGGTTAAATTCTATATGCAGACTAAGCCACATAGTTATAGAAGCAAGAGCTTGCATGAATGAATCTGAATGGAAAGCAAGCGACTCCAGTGGAGTGGCTTTGGAGAAGTTCAAAAGGGACAGTGTTTACATTGACAAAAATGGGAAATTAAGGAACTTCAATCATAAGAAAGTGTCAAGGAAAAGATGTAATTAATTAATGAACATGCACAAGTTTGTTACTTGATTTGTTCACTGAAACATGTGTTGGTTTTTGTGAGGAGCAGGTGGTTCTTTGAGAGGACGAGGATGGAAATACGGTTCTGGGTTTGTTGATGGGATATTCCCAGTGTTGAGTCCCTCTGCACAGAAGATTCTGGATTATGTTGAAAAGGGTACTGTGGATACTCACAGCATTTGGGCTTCACTTGACATGCTTCCTGCATCTCTTGAAGCATGGGATGATATTTTCACTGTGGCTGTTCAACTTCGGATGAGGAAACTTTGGGATTCAATCATTTCGGTAACTAACTTCAATCATTTTTCTATTCATATTACTTTAACAAACAAATACTTAAAAGTTATGAAAATAGAAAAATTTAAAAATTAATATTAATCTTTTACATCATTTGATGTAATCAAAATTCTGTTTAAGATTTTTTTTAAATTGATCAAATCAGGTTGACTAATTTCAACTTTTAACCAAACAAGACATCATTTATTTAAATTTTTAACGAAAACAAAGGAAACTCTTCTAAACAGATTTTAATTAAGGGATATTTAAGAAAATGTTTACAATTCTTTAATTACTTGATATGAATAAAATTAAATGAGATTAATTAATTTTAATAATTATCCTGAGTTATTTTTTTTCTTATCTTTAAGTTTTTAAGTAATATCTCTTATATATTTAGGAAATATGTAGGGAAGCAATTTAATTAAGGCGTATTCATGAAGTTTTCTATCTCCATACATAGACTTATAAAATTGATGTTGGAAGTTATTTCATTCTTGAATATAAAAAAAGATAATTGAATTGTTTTTTTATCAAATATATATATATATATATATCTTTTTTCATTAAATATTGTTATATCAAATATATCATTTTCTAAAATATTTTAAAGATACCCATTTTTTAAAAATAAATAAGATTAAAGATAGTTTATAAAAGCAAAACAAAAATTTAATAAAGTTAATGAAAATAATTACTTTTAACTAATCTTATTAATAAATATAAAATTAATTATTATTTTTTTATATTCGAGAGATTGGAGAAAGTATCACAATAATCTATAAAAGAGTTTGCTTCCATAGTAAGAAACTTTTTTTTCTGTGATGAATTTTTTTTTGGCATAAATTAAAAACTTATTAAATGAGTACTGTTTTTCTATTTCAAGCAGATTTACCTTACCTAGTACAACTTTTTTCTGTCAAATTATTGAATACTGAAGGTTGTCTTCACTTCCCTCTCGTAAAGTTTCACATTGAATCCAGCACGGTTCATGGTTCATGTGTCAGTATTCCATAATGTGACAAGATCATATTTACTTACTTTTGTTTTTGTTTGTCACAACTTTTCTTTTTCATTTTTTGGGTTTCGGTTTATGTTGTTGTGGGCATAACAGAAGTAAATAAAGGGAAAAGAAAATCTGTACAGATATGCAGATGGGTACTAGTAAGGAGCAGCTTCAAGCCAGACGTGATGTGCTATAATTTGCTGATAGATGCTTTTGGGCAAAAGTTTCAACACAAGGAGGCAGAATCCACATATTTGCAGCTTCTTGAGGCTCGATGCATTCCTACTGAAGATACTTATGCCCTTCTTATCAAGGCTTACTGCATGTCTGGTCTGCTACAAAAAGCTGAAGCTGTCTTTGCTGAAATGCGAAACTATGGCCTTCCTTCAAGTACGTTTCTGAATCAACTTGTTCAACCATACATGCTGAAAAAGAAGTATAACATATGACATCAGTTCTCAACGTTATTATTAGTTTGACACCCAAAAATTATATCTACCCCACAAATGTCTTTTGTTGTCCGTTAGGATCTAATTGTAAGATATGAGGCTTAATCCCACGTCAGAACTATGGGATTCCAGATATGTGTCCATGTATTAATTTTGATACCGAGATCAAATTTAATACAAACTGAGGCAAGTAAAATGTGTTCTTCAACTCATAGTGAGGAGAAAATTCAACAATGCCAAAGTGTGACTGTGATAGTGGATCCGTTTGGTAAGTGTAGAAGCAGCGAATCTATGGAGTGATAATTGTAAGCAATTCAAGAGAGCTGCAAATATGGTCTGATGCACCAGAATCTAGAATCCATTTTGCAGTATGAGTGTGTGCATTGGCAACAATATAATGAATACCTACACTGATACAATTAGTAAGTTGTATCATTCTTCTTGCTAGAGACTTGATTTGTTGTGTGATTGGAACCACTGGACTTAGCTTGTCTCAGCAAATTAAGAAGTCCTTTGTACTGATCCCCAATGAACATGATTCCACTATTGGATCCAGCATTTGTCCTTTCTTCATGAAAATTTGACTCATCATCCTCCAAATCTTCATTCCCAATCACATTATTAATATTGAAAACATTCTTTGATTTCAAGATGATGGATATCCATGTTTTTGTAACCGTTGGAAGTCTCACATCGTCTACCTCATAATATTTCGCATGATTTAAATACTTTTGGGTCACTCCAACCATTACTAATTGGTTTTGGGACGGAACTCTTTAACATAGTATTAGAACTAGAACATTCTTTCTGGTTGTTATAGGTCAAAAGTTACCCTTTGCCTTGTCCGGCCCAAACATGCATGGGATCGAATTTTACAAGGATTGGTATGCATCCATCCACAAATTTGAAGTTGTTCTTCGAAATCAACGTTCTTCACATCAATCTGGACCAAGTATGGTAATTACTTTTGGTCAGAACTGGAGAAACGAGTTTCATTGAGGGATTTTCCCAGTGGTGAATGTAGTAGGAAGAAGTGTGATCAAGTCCCTTAACCAACTAACTAACTCAATCCACACATGATAAGTGTGATCAAGTCCAGTTTGCAAGTACAGCTAAGCTATCACTGTTGAGGAGAGGAGTGTTGGTCTAAGATTTACATGTGTTATTGCATTTCCAGATGGCTTCTGTAGATGTGATCATTTAAGCTTATAAAAGTGTTTAATACATTATGCTGATTTCAGCATATGCAGAAAAATGTTGATTTTCCAAGTCACTTTTTGTTGACTTGGACAATGTAGGGAATCTAAATATTTTAGAATCTGAGGAAGCTTCCAAATGACACCAATACAGATATACTAATACTAGGCGTGTATAAGAAAAAAAAGGAAAACATGCTATATTTTTCAAAGCAAAATGTTATTTCATTGTTCTTTCCCCTGACCCCTCAAGGTTCAAGCCAAGTAAGACATGCTGACTTGATAACAGCCGCATTTTCTTATGTCTTGGTCACGAGTACAAATTCAGAAATAGTTATTTTGATGTTATTAATTAGGAGGCTAATTTCTGCAAGGTTACTAGGAATCTAGGATAGTGTAAAGGTTATTGTGCCAACTTTTCTGTGTAAGGACTTGGTAAACATCTAATTTTTTATTTTAAACTTTAGGGAAGAGATAAATTGAATAAAGTGATATGTACTTTGTATGAATCATGCTTTCACCAACTTTGGTATTTTCTGCATTTTGTAAGTTTACTCCAAACTTTACCCTATAAAAAACCTTTTTTATCCGTTTACGATAGCCTGAAATTTGATCCTTTAAAATAATTAGTAGTATAATTACTAACCATGAGTGAATAATCCAGGCGCAGTGGTATATAATGCTTACATAAATGGATTAATGAAAGGAGGGAATCCTGAAAAAGCAGAAGAGATTTTCCAAAGGATGAAGAGGGACGGGTGCAAGCCATCTACTGAAACTTATACCATGTTGATAAATTTATATGGAAAGGTATGATTCTTTGTTTTTTCATTCCAAATCTCTTTTTCTTCCTTTACATGTTCTGTATGATCTGATGTGTTACAAAATAATTTACAATCAAGGCATCCAATTTTGTAACTGTCTGCAACTAAACCAAATTTTGAACCCTTGATTAGAGCCAACATGATGCTGGATTAACTAGCATCAACAAAGCCTAAGGTCAAAATGAGGTTGTTTAATGATGTACCTTTAATCTAGTCAAGTTCTGTTAATTGATTATGATGTTATATTCTTTTAGCTAGGTTTTGTTATTTAGGTGTTGTCTGTTTGTGTTTCGATATATGTTGCTTTTAGTAATAAAGTTTCACCATTACATGTGTGTGTTTCATGATAGTACAATCATATTAATATTTTTGAAAATTTGAAATTTATGCAGGCTGGCAAATCCTTTTTGGCCTTCAAAGCATTCAATGAAATGGAAAGCCATAAATGCAAACGTAATATCTGCTCATACACTGCTATGGTGAATGCATTTGCAAGAGAGGGACTGTGTGAGAAAGCTGAGGAAGTATTTGAACAGATGCAAGAAGCAGGGCTTGAACCAGATGTGTATGCTTATAATGCCCTTATGGAAGCTTACAGGTTGTTATGTAAATACTGAACTCATTTCAACAGATGTTTGTATTTCACTATGGTATTTGTAGTTTTAACTAGACTAGTACTTTCTGCTATTAATCCAGTGGTTTCATATCTAGAAAAAAAATCAAGACTTTTCTTCCCTCCACAGTCGTGCAGGTTATCCTTATGGGGCTGCAGAAATTTTTTCACTAATGCAGCACATGGGATGTGAACCAGATACAGCCTCCTATAATATCCTGGTAGATGCATATGGGAGAGCAGGTTTTCAAAATGGTAATTACCTGTCCTTATGTCATAGATGCTTTTGGCTTTTACACAAGCCAAGCTAAAAAAAAAACCTTAATTAAGTATTTGGTCCTACAAATGTCCTCTGTTTAAATTAGTCCCTAACAAATGTTTTTGTTTAAATTTGATCTCTAACATTTGGAAAATATTTGGATTTTGTTCCTATCATTAATGATCTTTCGTTAATTGCTGACTTGACTTAAAAAAGTCGTGATACGTGACATTATTGACTTAATCTTCAATTAGCTAGGTTAGCAATTAACAAAAGATCACTAATGACAAAAACCAAATCCAAACATTTCCAAAATATTATGGATTAAATCCAAACTGAAGAAACACTTTTAGTGATCAAACTCTCAATTAAGTCTGAAAAAAATATTGAATAGGGAACATAATGTTTGATTCAGTACATTTGAGATTTCATGGTTTTCTTCAATCTTTTAATTCCATTTACTTGTCTGATACACTTGTTTTTCTTTTCTGCTCCTTCCAAATGAAATGCAGATGCAGAAGCTGTTTTTGAAGACATGAAAAGAGTGGGAATAACACCAACAATGAAGTCTCACATGGTACTTTTATCTGCCTATTCCAAAATGGGCAGTGTGAGCAAATGTGAGGATATTCTTAACCAAATGTGCAAATCTGGCATGAAACTAGACACTTATGTTCTCAACAGCATGCTCAACTTGTATGGAAGGTTGGGCCAATTTGGAAAGATGGAAGAAGTTCTAACAGTGATGGAAAAAGGATCATATGTGGCTGATATTAGCACATACAATATTTTGATAAACAGATATGGGCAAGCAGGATTTATTGAGAGAATGGAAGACATGTTTCAGTTGTTGCCTAGCAAAGGTTTAAAACCTGATGTGGTGACTTGGACTTCTAGAATTGGAGCATACTCTAAAAAGAAGCTTTATGTGAAGTGCTTACAAATATTTGAAGAAATGATTGATGCTGGTTGTTACCCTGATGGAGGAACAGCTAAGGTTCTTCTTGCTGCATGTTCCAATGAAGATCAGACTCAGCAAGTTACTACTGTGATTAGAACAATGCACAAGGATATGAAGACCCTTTTGCCAGTTTGAGTTGTCTCAACTTTGAGATGGTAGAGATTAAAAAAAAGTACAATATTCTCCTTCAATTAACAAAGATCCTTTCAACTAATTCTAATTGGATTGATTAAAAAATATAATTTAAGATAGTTAAAATCATTTAATTTATTAATAATTTATATTAGTTTATCTAAAAGTATCTTTAAAATCATTAAAAGGCATCTTTGTATCCCCTTTTATCTTATTTATGTTTATTTTTCTGATGATATTAGAAAACAAGATAAATAACTTTGACCAATCAACTTCCTCAATTATTACTTGAGAAAGAATTCATCATTTATTAATATACTAAGAATACTTTGGTAAAATGTTAATTAATATGATAAAAATTTTAACAAAAAAATCTCATTAAGAGATGGGGCAGTTGTATATCCCAAAAAAAATCTTCCAACATATTCTTTTTTCCTGATAAATTAATTAATATAAAATATAAAGTAAGCATTTTGTTATACAATATTAAGAGAAAGTGACATGCCTATTAACATGAGCCGTGAGAGTTGATACACTCTTTCAAAAAAGAAGGAAACGCTAAATTTTAAAAAGAATAAATAAGGCAAAGAGTTAAATCTAAATGTGAGGTAACAAAGCAAAGCTTCAGGTCGTTTTAATATACATATATTTGCCAATATTAAAGGGGTCAATGTTGTTAATTTTAAGTATATTTCGTGATTCTTGATTTTAAAAAAAAAATATAATTTATAATTACATTAACTATGGATATTAAGTATGGTATATGATCTGTACGGTATGAGGGACAAAGCTTTCAGTTTGGATATTGGGTATCTCTCTATGTTTTACACCGATTGGTCCAGTCGGGATATGATATTGTCTCTCTCAGTTCAGTAGGGATCTAAGAGTCTTTTCGTGATTTCATCCAACCAATACATTGATATCTTGCGTTGAAGGGTAAAATCAAGTGTCACCTGCGAGGTTACTCTAACACTCAAGTCAATATTGAATAAAATTAATATCAAAGCTTAAACGTGTTGGTGAGCGTACCTTAATGAGGAATAAATATGTGGCATTTATAGACTTTGGTGGTAAGGACATCCTATGTGGTATGTGTCAATACGAATTTTATAAAAAGTGGATAAAACTGACACAATCACAAACATTTCTGACACACTCTCTATATATATGTGACTAGTATGCCCTTAATGTGTCCCACATGCTCTCCCTGATTTGTCCAGGAGATTTGTCACGGGGATTTACGTGTGGGTAATCCGGTTTTATGAGCTGCTCACGAGAGATATCTCACATCGTATAACATCGTCCCTAAGCCAATATCATCTAGGTCGATGTCAGGCCCAGATCGACATATATTTCAATTTTAAAAGGATATGATTAATTACTTAGAAATAACTTGTGGACTGATCTCAACGGGGGTAGCAAGTCCGATGTGGTAACCAGTCACAAGTGTGATTTTAGTTAGTAGATTTGTACACCGGTCCAGTGGGGATCCGGTATTATAATCCTTATTCCAGTGGGGAAATAGGGTCTTGGAGTCCTGGAGATCCGACTCACCAAGCTCTCGCACGGAGGGGCAAAAGGTGGTGTCACCTACAAAAAGACTCCGACGCTCAAGTCAGTTAAGGATCTTACTGTGTTATCAATTTGAACGTAAATTATGAGATGGAAAAAAAACCTGTCCCTTGTTGTGAATAGCATCGTATTTATATGCATGCATGCAAATAACGTATGAGTCCTCTCGCATTAGGTAACACTCTGCAACCCATGTCAGTGTAACTCTGTAAAAGGCTACCGCATGACGTGGGCGCCTCCACATGTCTTGTCTAACAGTGTACCTTATACTGTTTATTGAGTTGGCAAATCACTTTCCGGTGTGTCGTGTGATGACCTGAACTACCCGGTATGGAGAAATTAGGTTATACCATTTATTGAATCCGAGGTATCAACTGTAAAATCTCATACTAATTTTCTTTAGTTTACTCATTTAAATAATAAAAAAAATTCTAATAAATTTTTCATAAAATAAATAATTAAATAACTCGAAATTTATTCTGAATAGTGGTTTTTCATTAACAGCTTCAAAATCATTTCTAAGTGACATTTTAAACCCCAAAATACTACTCAAACTGAAGAAACAGGTTTCGGAAAATAGGGGCCTGTCAGGCCCACGCTACGCGTGGAGATCTCCTCGCAACTCTGATGCTACGCGTCAGGTTGGCCCCCCAGCATCAGCCTATCAGTGACAACACCTGATGCTTTCACATATTTAGGCCATTTGGCCAATTTCTAACCTACTACCTAATCGATCTGTTTCAGGCCCGATTGCCACGGAACTTCACCGGCTACATGTTTTTCCCATTCTGGAGCTGCTGGCACAGTCCGTTTCCCAAAATTTAAATCTGGTAATGAGTTATGCATATAAATATGTTTCGGCCAACTAAAGGCCATAACATTACACCAAATCATCTCAAACCCAATTTAAACCTAAATGAATATGCAAGCAAGTTTCAAATGGATATATAAACTTATTGGGTACTTTTGGGGATACTGAATCCCTCTCAATCCTCATTTCACTTATCCTATTTTCTTTTTTAAACTCGCAATCTATGACTCATTTTTCTAACTTCGATCTTACTTCCACTCATTATCATTCTAATATACACATAATCACATCACATTCAGAAACACAATTCCTGCCAATAATGCATTATCTCAACTATAATGGCTTCGTGCCATAACTATGTTCATACAAGCAGTTTCTGGTCATTATGCATGAATAACTATCTAATGGCTTAGTGGCATGTCACACTCTCAACATTCATGTCAGGAACATATCATACCAATATACATGTACACACACACACACACACACACACACACACACACACACACATATATATATATATATATATATATATATATATATATATATTCATCAATGGCTCAGTGCCAATAATTACGAACCACGCATTAGTCATCATAAGCAATCATGAACAAACATATACAACCACAAGTCTATCAACTGATATATCTACATATGAATACATACAATATATATACATATATATCACAAACTCTTCTAACATTGCTTCACTGCTCATTTCGCACTGGTTTCTGCAGCATCCGCGATATCCCTTTGCTCATTCACTATAAAATAGTGTAAAGGTGAGTACTTTGCATTAAAGATCAATGTAAATAATTAGAACGGAAATGATATCACCTGGAGGATTTCACACACCTCCCTTGCTATTTAATCCATTAATCTTTCCTCTTACTACATATAAATTTTTGCATAATTTTCTCATAATCATCAAGGTTCTCAATCAATTTCAAATATCTTAAACATATCACAATTCAAGAACAATATCATAATTAGCCATAACTGACTCTCATGGTCAAATCATATAAAATGACACTTAATATCCGGATACTAATAGAGCAGCCATCAGCTGGGAGACACACTGACATCCCGTGAACTCTACCTGGTCCACTGAGCCATACACTGACTCCCCACCTCAACCACTAGGTCTCTACCTGGACCACTGGGTAGCTCAACTGGATCTCTACCTGGACCACTAAAGCCAAAAGTTAGGGGTAATACATATCGAATGACTGTCCACACCACATATCATGTATATACAACATATACTCATCAATCAATATGTAATTTCCTGGTATAAAAGCCTTCTTCTTTAATCATCATATTCAAAGCCATCACTAGTCCTAAATTCTATATCATTCACATTACACATATTCAATATTCCATTATCATTTTTCATAAACCTTTCTAGGCATAATATGCCTCTTTTCTATTAATATATTCACCATTCTCATTACCTAAACAAATACAACAATTCCAATTCATCAATTATTATGACAATCACATTTCAAATATCCACATCTCATCACTTCCTCATCGTAATCATCATTATTACATTAATCTTATTTATTAGACTCTTCATACAATTATTATCATATCTAAACCATACATATTTTTAAATAAAACATTCATGTACATATATACTTATATAAAACTTTTAGTGTATAATATGAAAATCTCAAAATCTTAACTAATTACACATTAACACATTCTCCTTACCTCACTTTCGATACTTCTCGATGTAATTGTGCATACCGATGCACCCAAACGCTAAAAATGCAAGATTTACAAAGAGATTTAGGGGGTTTAACCGTTAAAATCCTAATCTAACTTAAGAAAATACTTAAAAGTTAATTCCTAAAGCTTTATAAGCTTACCACAACTAAAACAACGGGTATTCTAAGAAACCCCATTCCCTACTAAGCTTCTGACACCTTGTTCGCAACCTACACAAAGCGGAACTCGAGTTTGTCACTTAATCCTTCATTTAAAAGTCATAAGGGGTTCTTTAACCGGTTTAGAATCTTAAATTTTAAAGCTCCTTTGTTTCTCCAAGAAATGGGCAAAAGATAGAAAATCTCCATGAAATTTAAAATTGAAAGATTCCTTGCGTTTACCTTAAGTTTCTCACGTCCAATCCACAATAACCTTTGAATTTCAACCATAATTCGACTTTAATTGGCTTCTTGAGCTCGAAGAAGAAAGAAGGAGAGAAAAACTCAAAACTCTTTTTTTTAACATCTATTTTACAGTCTGCCACTTTGAAGTGTTTATTCTGCCCGTTACGCGTTAGGTCTAAATTTTCACCTTGATGCTACGCGTCAGGTAGAATCAGAAATTTTCTCTAAAAAATTATTTTTAAATCACAAAATAACCTTATATTTCTTAAATCCTCATAATTTTAAATATAAACATACGAGATGTTACATCAACCGTGACACCGACTCGAATTATGGGAAAGTAGGTGAAATTACTCTTCAGCCCATGGGCACTATCTAGTCCGGATCAACTTGTAATTTGATAATACTTTCACCTAATTATATATTTAAATATTTCAACTTTCCTTAAACCGTTTATCATCTTAAAAATTATAATATTTTTTAAAACTTATATCACAATAAATAAATTTTAATAATTTGCTGTGATGATTTAGTTAGTTTCTCTACCCCTTCATATAAGAATTTTGTTAGTTTTCTTAACGTTGAGAAATATAGCATTACTTTGAAAGAGATTGAGTCAAATCTACACTTGAAGGAACTTTATTATAAGGTGTTTGAAAATGGTGAGGTTTTGGTAATATATATATTTCATCATATGTATGAGACCAAATCATAAAATAAATATAGGAATTAAATATATATTTTAACAAAAAATATGAAAATAAGATATAAAAATTCATTAAGCCCCCAACGAAATGCATTGAAAATGCTTTCACTTTTTCTAGTTTTGTTGTGTCCTCTCGCCTCGTATGCCACGAACAAGTTAACATCTCGTGAGAGAATTTTGTTCTATGTCAACTAACTTGTCACACCCTCACAGTAAATAAGGAAAATAATAAATGACAAAAGTATTAAATTTTTTTAAAATATTAAAAATCATTTACTTATATATATTATAATTTAAAAATTTGACCACGAAACCTTTCAGTTTTCAAAAAATATTATAAATATCGTTTTCAGTTAGAATAAATTTTACCACGTCTATGATATATATGGATATTTTGTGTAAAATTCTTAGATTATGTTTTATTTAAAATTGAGTCCCTATTTGAAACAACTGAGGGAAAAATGTGTTAAGTACATTGAGAATGTTTAAAATCACATTATAGTTTAATTTTTATATTGTAATCTGATTGTATCTTCTTTATTAATATTGGTCAAAATCATATTATAATTTAGCCACAGTTTGATAAAAATTAATAGGGAGTTGTAGACTTAAATTGAAGTTTAGTTTAGTTTCTGCCAAAGTCTTTTTGTTTATTTTTAATATAGATATATTTTTTTAAAAATTTTGTAATAATTATATAATATTGTCACATATTTGCATAAATAAAATACAAAAAAATTAAAATTTAAATAAAACTTCAATTATCGTGTAACAATTAATTTTATGACAATCAATAAGAAATTATCTTACATACTTTTTTTAAAAATTCTGCATAAATTAATACTTTTACTCATACAACAATTTATAATTCAATCAGATTCATAATATAAAAACTAATTTGCATAATTAAACTTACAATAACTAAAATAGAAAATATTTGTATATCTTATTAAACTCTTACAAAAATAATTTATGTCTTTGTTAAGAATGTTAAAGGCGTTCCTTAAACCTAAAATGCCATGGTAATATAAAGAATAAAAAGGAGTGAAAATTCAAGTTAATCCTAACAATAATGGTTAATTTCAATAGTACATAATTGATTTCTCTCAATATAATTTTTCTATTTATGATTTTTAATAAAAATCTTCTGCATCTGATTTTTTTTGTAACCAAGAATTAAAGAGCGAAAAAAAATTGGTGAAGTTGTTGAAATAAAAAGGATAAGTGAAGCATTATTAGGATTGAAAGTGAAAAAGGAAATGAATGGTTTTGGCAAGAGAGCAGAAGAAGGAAGGAGCCTTGAATAAATACTGAGATGTTAAAAATAACTAAAATTTATAACAAATTTATATAGAAGAAAGAAAAGAAGAAGAAGAGATAGTCAGAGCAGGGAATGCAATTTAGCAAAATGTGTGTTTTTATGAAGGGAGTTAGTCCCCTTTTATAATGCTAAGGGGGACATCCACTTGTGATAAAATACTCCCCCTTGGATGTCCCTATTTTAGAATGTGCCTCGTTAAAACCTTACTAGGAAAAACCCAGTAGGATAAAAACCTAGTGAAGAAAAAAGAGTACAACATTCTTTACAAAGTATATTCATGAAAAATAATTAAATTACAAGTATTTAATTCTCCCTCTCATCAGAGCACTTATGTAAGCGTCGAAGACCAATCTTCTGTACTAGGTGCTCGAAGACTTTGGTTGGTAATGATTTAGTAAATATATCTGCTAGATTCTTACATGATCGGACTTACTGGACATTTATTTCACCATTCTTTATAAGATCATGAGTAAAGAAAAATTTTGGTGAAATATGCTTTGTCCTATCTCCTTTAATATAACCCTCTTTTAACTGAGAGATACAAGCTGGATTATCTTCATATAAGACTGTTGGTGGTAATTTTCCAGCATGCAAGCCACAAGTTTCTTGAATATGTTGAATCATAGACCTCAACCATACATATTCTCGACTTGCTTCATGTAATGCTAGAATTTCAGCATGATTAGACGATGTTGTTGTGATCGTTTGTTTTATGGATCTCCATGAAATTGATGTACCACCACATGTGAACAAATATCCTGTTTGTGATCAACCATTATGAGGATCAGACAAATATCTCGTATCAGCATAACCACATTAGGTTTGTCTTAGATACATATGGGAAAAATAAACTCATGTCCATTGTACCTCTAAGGTAGCGAAATATGTGTTTAATCTCATTTCAATGCCTTTTTGTGGGTAAAGAACTATGTCTTTCTAACAAGTTGACAGCAAATGATATATCAGGTCATGTATGACTAGCAAGATACATTAGTGCACCAATTGCACTGAGATATGGTACTTCAGGACCAAGTAGTTCTTCATTTTTCTCTTGAGGTCAAAAAGGATCTTTGTTTATTTCAAGTGACCTTACAACCATTGGACTGCTCAATGGACGTGATTTGTCCATATAGAACCGCTTTAGCACCTTTTCTGCATAAGTCTTTTGGTGCATTAAAATTCCTTCTTTTAAATATTCTAATTGTAACCCGAGACAAAACTTTGTTTTTCCCAAGTCTTTAATCTCGAATTCCTTTTTCAAGCAGTTTATGTAACGTCCTAGGTTATTTTTGCATTTTTTTTTATTCAAACGATTACATCTTACGATAAATTTTTCCTTTTCTTGAAAAATTAATCGATATTTAGTGAAAAGCATTTATTTTTACTGACTATTCAAGTAACAACAGTCACAGTTAGATTAATTGAATGAGGTCTAGAAAAGAAGAGCAAGTTAATTTGAGCACAACGGATGGGAGAAAGGGAATCAGGGCTTCTCGCTTGAGCGAGGCCCCTACTCGTCTAAGCGAGATTCCGGACTCTCACTTAAACGAGGTTTCTATTCGCTTGAGCGAATACCTTTCACACACCAGATTAGACAAGACATGCAGACGGACTCCCGCAAGTCTCACCCTAAAAATGATTCTGTTAATCAAAGGTTTGTCATAGCTACCACAACAACATATGTAAATAACAGTAATGTATTTTAAAATGTAGATTTGCATTTGGTCCGGTCTTGATTAAACACAACTAATTAATAATACTCGGAAGTTCTTATACACATATATAACTCTATAGAGAGTCACTCAAAGTCACTCGGACCCTGGCACCGTTCTCCCCCTTGGCGCGACTCCATGGCTCCTTCCCCCTCCCTGTCTCTGGTTACTAAAAAAAAAGGCAAGGGTGAGTGTTTGGCATTGTAATTAATATAGAATGGAACTTAACAAATATACATGCATGTTTATACATACACATCAAGCATCACTCGTAAGTAAGCATACCGAAACATAGTGTATTACATACAGTAACTATATTAAACCAACCACACAATTCCATCACATTCATCACGATCACAACTGACTCTCATACAATTTGACTCCTAGTATCCGGATACTAAAGGATTGGCCTTCAGCTGGGGGTCCTACTTGACACCCCGTGAACCCTGCTTGGTTCACCGAGTCCTGCTTGACTCTTCACCTTGACCACTGGGTCCTACTTGACCACTGGGTAGCTCAACTGGGCATGAAAACCACGGGAGCCGGAAATGAGGGGCTATCATATACCGTCGGCCATCCCACACCACATAATCATTCAACAGTTTACCTTTCACATAATAATATCAATTCCTCATCACTCGGGTAGCCTGCTTGCTAACCCGACGTCACATAACGCTGATCATTTCAACATTAGATATCATAAGATCATAACATGATAAACTCAACCACACCCAATCTTCCACTAATTAATGCACCCAATCACACATGCACAAGCATAAACACACGACTACGTTTAGCAACATTTCCCTTAACCTGTTTACATTACCTCAATGACCTGAATAAGAAGCGAGTCCTATTCTAATTAATTATAACCCGAACACCCCCCTTACTTTGGTTCCACGCTTCGATGATCTGCTCTCTGTGTCGATTCCTTCCTCTGAGCACTGGTTTCGCAGTCTCAACTCCGTCACTCAGTCTTCTGTTGCTTAACCTACTACCTACGGATCATAAAGTACAGCTCGTCACTTCAACGTCCTTAGTTCATGGACTGCATTTGGGCTCACACTCACCGGAGGAGTGGAGAACAGTCACGAATATAGCCATGCATGGCTTTAAACCGCCAAAGAATAAAAGGAATAAGGGAATCACAATTGGAACGGATCAGTAGACTCACCTTGAAGCCTCGATCACAGGAATGAGAATAAATTGAAGTTTGGACACAAATAGAGTCCCTCTCCAGCGCATGCAAATCAGCGTTAAGAGAGGAGAGAAAAACGAAAGAGAAGGAACAGACCAACAGCAAAGGTAACTTGTAAATAATGAAGAGGGAAGGAAGAGAATCTCCTTATATATATATATAGCTCATGGGCAAGATCGTCTTTTCCTTTATTTTATTTGTATTCTTACTAAATTTAATCAATTTCACTATATTAAACTATTGCATAGTTATCAAATCAATTACACTTATTTATTCCCTCAACGTTTAATTATTCACAATTCTCTAATACTTCGCAAGAGTATAGGCCCAATATAAATATCGGCCCCCCGGTGTCCTAGCTTAGTGTTCATACCTCGGAAATCCGAGCTACAACCTGAGAGGTCGGATATCTCATCCATGCTCACCTCTTGGTTACCTACATCCGTTGTTTCAGTCATTATGAGGTTAATACGGGCTATGACCCCGTGTGAGGCGCTCTCCTCACAACGGTTGGACCAGACCACCTAGCCCTGCCCGCTCTTCTCCTACACTCCCGATCCTTAACTCCGCCTGCTCGCGCTTCTGAGACCGATCTCGACACCGGCTTTCTTATCTCTGGCTCAGACAGAACAAATATTAAATAAAACTTCTAAAACATTTACTAATCATTTCTCATTTCTTATAATTCTCATTAAAACATCAGGGATGTTACATCCACCCCCCCTAAAAGGAGATTTCGTCCCCGAAATCAGTGTTCCGGTTGAAAAAGATGAGGGTACATTCGTCTCATATCGGATTCTAACTCCCAAGTGTAGTTTATCCAATGTAAATTCTGCCACTTCACCTTCACCAGCGGTACCTCCTTGTTTCTCAACCGTTTGGTTTGATGCTCTTCAATGCCAATTGGTACCGCCTCCACCGTCAGGTTCTCCTTCACTTCAATGGAGTCACTCGGTACAATCATGGTATCACACGGAATGTACGCTCGAAGTTGCGATACGTGGAACACGTTGTGAATGTTAGTCAACGATTGGGGAAGATCCAGTCGATAAGTGACTTCACCAATCCGTTCCAGTATTTGGTATGGTCCAATATACTTCGGATTAAGCTTTTGGCTCTTCAAAATTCGACCTACACCCTTAGTCGGTGAAATCCTTAGGAACACCCAATCACCCACTTGGAATTCAAGGGGTCTATGCCGATTATCATAATAGCTCTTTTGCCGGTCTTGAGCAATTTTTATCTTCTCTCGGATTAAAGCGATTTGTTTATTCATCTCTTGAATCATCTCAGGCCCCAGATGAAGGGCATCGTCATTCTCATTCCAACATAATGGAGTACGACATTTCCGACCATAAAGAGCTTCATATGGAGCCATCCCAATGCTGCTATGGTAACTGTTATTATATGCAAACTCCACCAAGGGCAAGTATTTCTCCCATGATCCGCCCTGTTCCAGTACACATGCCCTTAACATATCTTCAAGAGTCTGTATAGTCCGTTCTGATTGGCCATCGGTCTGGGGATGGTAGGCTGAGCTCAATTTGAGCTCAGTACCCAGTTGTTGTTGCAAACTCCCCCAAAACCTTGAAGTGAATCGGGGATCCCGATCGGAGATAATGCTTGAGGGCACACCATGCAGTCGTACGACCTCAGCAATGTACAACTTAGCTAATCGATCTAGCGACCACTTCATATTTATTGCCAGGAAATGCGCACTTTTGGTTAGTCGATCAACAATCACCCAAATCGCGTTGTATCCGGTTTGAGTGCGGGGTAGTCCGGACACGAAGTCCATGGTGATACCTTCCTACTTCCAGATCGGAATTTCTAGAGGTCGAAGCAAACCTGGAGGTCGTTGGTGCTCAACCTTGCACTTCTGGCATATCACACAGGATTTCACATACTCGATTATTGCCTTCTTCATGTTTGGCCACCAGAATTCCTTTTTTAAGTTATGATACATTTTTGTCACTCCCGGATGTATACTCAAAGAGCTCTTGTGTGCTTCTGATAGCACTGCCTGCCTGAAGCCTCCATGTGCAGGCACCACCACTCGGTTCTTGAATCTCCATATACCATCGTTACCCCTAGTTATCTCCACATTTTGCCTTGGGTCTGAGTATCAATCAGCCTCAGTAACTCTTTATCGTCTTTCTGTGTAGCTACCATCGACTCCAGAAATTCGTTGGAGATTTTTAACATTCCGATTGTCATTCGATTTGGTGCATCCATAACAATTCCAACATTCATATCTCTAAAGCTTTCCAGCAATTCCTGTTCTCTACCCATCAGGTAAGCCACGTGTAATACCTTCCTGCTTAGTGCATCTGCCACAACATTCGCTTTGCCCGGGTGATACTTTAAATCGAAGTCGTAATCCTTTAAATACTCCACCCATCGCCTCTGTCTCATATTTAGCTCCTTTTGATCAAACAAGTACTTTAGGCTCTTGTGATCACTGAATACTACAAAGCGAGCCCCATACAGATAATGACACCAAATCTTCAGTGCGTACACCACTGCTGCAAGTTCCAGATCATGAGTCGGGTAATTCTCCTCATGTGGCCTCAATTGCCTCGAAGCATAAGCAATTGCCCGATCAGCTTGCATCAACACACACCCCAATCCAAATTTGGATGCATCACAATATACTTCAAATTCCTGTGTTACATCGGGCAGTGCAAGCACAGGGGCAGTCGTTAAACATCGCTTAAGAGTTTGGAAGCTTAATTCACACTTTTCCGACCACACGAAGGGGTTTTCTTTCCTTGTTAACCGAGTCAGAGGAAGTGCTATCCGAGAGAACCCCTCAATGAAGCGTCGATAGTATCCAGCTAATCCGAGGAAACTCCTGATTTCAGTTATTGACTTCGGCCTCTCCCAAGCCATAACCGCCTCAATTTTTGTCGGATCAACTGAGATTCCCTCTTGGGAAATTATATGCCCCAAGAATTGTACACTACTCCCCCAGAAATCACACTTAGATAGTTTAGCGTACAACTTCTTCTCCCGAAGTACTTGTAAAACAAGTCGAAGATGTTGAGCATGCTCCTCGTCCGACCTCGAATATACCAAAATATCATCAATGAATACTACCACAAACTGGTCCAAGTACGGTTGAAAGGTCTGATTCATATAGTCCATAAAAATGGCAGGAGCGTTCGTTACTCCAAAGGGCATTACTACGTACTCGAAGTGCCCATACCGAGTCCGAAATGCTGTCTTTGGGATATCCTCCGACCTCACTCGGATCTGGTGGTATCCCGACCTCAAGTCGATCTTAGAGAACACAACGGCGCCTCGTAACTGGTCCAGTAAATCGTCAATCCGAGGTAGTGAATATTTATTTTTGATTGTCAGTTTGTTCAGCTGTCGGTAATCAATGCACATTCGCATACTACCGTCCTTCTTCTTTACCAATAACACCGGAGCGCCCCAGGGTGAGGCACTGGGTCGGATAAAGCCCTTTTCTAGTAATTCGTTTACTTGTTTCTTCACTTCGGTTAATTCCACCGAAGACATTCTATATGGCGCTCGGTGTAACACCCCCTTATATACACGAGATAAAAAAAAACTTTTAGAAAGATATACATATTTATCACTCTTTATCTCGTGTATACAAGGACGTATATACATCTGATTTCTTTTGAATATTGAAAGTAAAAAAAATTGTCTTTCAATATTTATCCATAATGACAAAATAATTTATAGAAATCATAAGTGATAAATCATTACAATATTATATCCGAATGAAAGAGTTTATCAAAGTTTAACCTTTACCTTGTTACAATTATCTACTTGATATTGTAATAAGGCAAAATAAAACTAAACTATACCTCTACTACAAATGTGAACAAACATTTCCTAGTCCTTGAACCATCGAGTTTTTGAATCCTACTCTTGTCATATCTCTTCATCTAATCGATTGAGGATGAGACCACTTTATCCTCTTGTAATTACATATCCTTCCATCTTGGACTGCTAGCTATATATCATATAACATATATTTTGGACACAAAAATTCAAACAAGAAGGAGTGAGAAACAAAATATAATATATTACAGATAAGACATAAGCATAAGGGTTTTCACAAACTAATATAGTAATATCAGTCATAATCTCATATACAATCAATTATGAATATAGGGTTTCCACATACATAACACTTATATTTTCATTCATAACCATCCATATAGAATGTCACAATCACATGAATGTTATGTAATGCTTATGCTACTATCTCATTCAGTTTATGCATGTGGGCCCTTAAAGTTTTAGTTTGCACTGGGCCAACCAGGAGTTTACACTGTTTCATAAATTCTGGATAATAATAACATAAATGCCTTCATGGCATATGAACAGCTCAACTGGCGTGGAAACACTTAGAGACTAGTCAGACTGAGAAAGTTTTTATTGTGAAAGTACCCGACACCAGGGAGCGATCCCAGGTCACCTGAAGCACCCTTTCACACTCTCTCATCCCAAGGCTCGCAATTAAGCCTCATCTAATGTATCCTCGGTTTCTATAATCCGTCCCCAGGCAATATCACATCTCATTTCTCTTTAATGATTCATGATGCATGAACTACTCGTATATTTAGTTGGTTAAGGCTTTTAGAAACTCAATTATTAAATACCATAAAGGTTCACAAAATCATCACAATAAACTGTACATTTCCATAAGTTCTTCTTTGAACTTCTGTTATACTGAAATAATTTAGTACAGTATTCAAATTCAGATCTTACCAAAATTGAGTTTCCAAGCCTTAAATATCTCAAAGCTTTCTCTTAAAAATCTTCATATATTTACATAATCTTTCTCAATTTGAATCTTAACTAGATTGAGTTTTTGAAATCTCCACAAAATATTCTTTAGTTATTTCGTTGGGGAAAACCAAAATAATTTACTTTAAACTTCTAATTTCTAAAGAAAATAATTTAAAATCATTAACTAAGAATACTTAAACTATAAAAATTTTCTTTAATTCAAGGATTAATTATCTCAACCTCTGATTTTCATAAAATAGCTTCTTTCTAATACTAGATTTTATTATAGAGATTAAAAATAAAGTTAATAAAAATTATTTATAAGAAGAAATAAAAGACTAGAATAATTATAAAATACTTTCTCTTGGAATAAAAATTTAAAGAGTAAGGTAAGAAAATTCTTACTGAGTTTTAACTTTCCGTCATGCTTGCTATATGCTCAAACTTCATATCACAAGATCATCAATCATTCATCAACCACAATCAAGTATAGTAATCTCATCAATCACAATCAAATATCATCAATCATAATTGCATATTATTAATCACAGTCTAATATTATAAATCACAATATCATTAATCAAAATCAAATATAATTAATTATAATCAAATCAAATCAACTAAATATCGCTTATAAATATAATTCAAATTTTTAATGGTTATTTAAATTAGTAGATTTGATTTTGAGTCCTTATAGTCCATTCCTCGCACAGGTCTATATAAGTCCATATATCCAGTCTTCGCATAGGTATAGTTCAGTCTAGACAGGTCATAATAGTCCAAGTCCTTGCATAGGTTTAGTTCGATCCATATAGGATATAAAAATCTAAGTCCTTGCATAGGTTTAGTTCAGTCCGTATAAGTTATAATAATTCAGATCTATGTATAGATATTTCAGAATAAGTTACACAATATATTAAATTTATTATAAATTTTAAGTTGAGAAGTTATTACTTTAAAATAATAATATTATTAAATTTAAAAGGAGTAAGGGACTCCTCCCTTTATTCTTATGTCTTTCATATTATATTCTTATCTCACTCCCCCTTACCTCTTGTATACCGATTCGTTATTGAAAATCCATGCGCGCCTCGTCTCCGAGTTCTAAAACATACCAATTTCATTTTAATATAATTACAAGATGAAAATTAAGATTACAACTTAAAATAAAAAATGGTAAATTTTGAATAGTGAATAGTGAATAGTGAATAGTGAATAGTGAATAGTGAATAGTAAATCGTGAATAGTAACAGTAAATAGTAAACGTGAATAGTAACAGTAAATAGTAAAACGTGAATAGTAACAGTAAATAGTAAATTGTGAATAGTAATAGTAAATAGTAACAGTAAATAGTAATTTACTATTTGAATAGTAGTTTACTATTGAAATAGTAATTTACTATTGAAATAGTGTTTACTATGTAGAATAGAAACTTAAAATAATATTATTTCCAGTATAATAACATATTTTTAAAAACGATATAAAAATAACCCAAAAAATATAAAAGAGAAGTATTCTTACCTTAGGATTTTGGCAGAACCTTCTTTCCAAAAACTTTTCTTCTCTCTTTCACTTCCACCACTATCTCACTAGCACTACTATATTAAGAAAACTTAATCTGAAATTGTGAATTCTAAAGAAGAAATCCTTCGGTATTTATAGGAAAAAAATTTACTATGCATTCTATTATTTTAATATAAAAGTACTATGCATTTTTGAATTTTTTATTCCAGGTTACTGTGCATCTTTTGAAAATTTCATACATGCAAAGTGATTTGCATAGTAATTGTCGGCAAAATTATTAAGTCAAATAGTAACCCTTCACTCGGTATATTTTAAATATTCAAAATGAGTCCTTTTTGAAATTTAGCGATATTATATCAGTCCTCACTAATTTTATAATAAGTAATATAAAGCTGAAATTTTAAAAATCTAAAATTTTCTGTTAATAAAAATTTATTGATACGTTTCTAATTTTTTAACGATTAGAAAAAATCAAGATTTTTCTCAAACCGATAATTTTTAGATAAGTCTACTTGAAATGGATTTTAGAAAATTTTCTTATAATTTAACTTTACATTCTTGTAAATATTTTTAATTTTAAGCAACTTTATATGAATTTAAAATTATTTAAAATATATTATTTTATTAAAATAATTCAAAATTTTCAAAAAATTCCAAAAAATCATAAATATTATGTAGATCAAAAAGTTCAAAAGAACCATAGTCTAATTCCTTCAAAATTTTATTTTAAAATTCTAATAAGAGTTAAATCTTAAATATGTAAAAAAACAAAAATATAACAACATAAAATAAAAATGGTGAATAATAAGGATATTAAAAATTCTTAATATAATTTTCTTAATTAGTGAATATTAATTAAGTCACTTTAGAATTCTCATTCAGAAATATTTTCATTTTTTTTATTATTATTTTAAAAAACAAATAATAAAAATATAAATACCAAAATTTAAAAAAAAAATAATAATAAACTAACTTATAGTAAGTATTTTTCAAGAAATATATATTAATATCTATTTCCTATTTGTGATGAAAATAGGATGTTACACTCGGGACACAGGTTCTGCCCCGGGAATCAAGTCAATAGAGAAATCAATCTCCCGACTAGGAGGTAGCTCCGAAATTTCTTCCGGAAAAACGTCAGGAAATTCACAAACAATCGGAATATCACTTAGCAGGAGGTTATGCCGACCCTCCGAAGCGAATAAAACAACATACGTGGTTAGGACATCGCTCACCCCGTTCTTCATGTCAAGTTCCTGAGAGAAAACAATATTCTTCCGATAACAGTCGACCAACACGTGATTAGCAGCAAGCCAATCGAGACCCAGAATAACATCTAAGTCCTTCAATGGCATACAGATAAAATTTACTCGAAAAGTACGGGCTTCGATTTGCATCGGCAGTTCTCTACACACTGTAGTTGCACGGAAAGTGGAACCAGTTGGAGTGGAAACAATAAGAGCGTTCTCCATTAAACCGATTGGCAGACCAAGCTGTCGCACACAACTTTCCGAAATAAAGGAATGGGTGGCACCTGAATCATAAATTACATCAACCAGATAACCACAGATGAGGCACTTACCCTGTACCAAATTGTCATTCCTCGTAGCTTCTGAAGCATCAAACGCAAATACACGCCCGGTCATGGCGTTCTGGGCATCGCTAGATTGGGCATCATATCTTCCCGATTGTTGGTTCCCTCTACCAGCTCCATTCCGGCCTCTCTTCGAAAAGTTGGAACCCCGGGTCCCAGAAGAGTTAGTTCGGTTATCCGTCCTGCCCTGCTGTTGCCTCTGAGGGCAATCGGGCCTGAGGTGCCCTGGTTGTCCGCACTGGAAGCACACAATCTGATTGGCTTGGCAATGTTTGGCAATGTGACCTTCCTGACCACAATTGTAGCATGTACGATTACCAGAAGGATTACCCGATCGACCAGTGGAACCCCGACCGGAAGAGGATGAGGAGGTAGCAGAAGACTTACCACCCCGGAAGAATTGACTCATCCTCTTGAAGTTGAATCCTTTTGCCTTCAGTGGCTTTTTATCTCTCGGCTGGGACGTCCTTTGTAACTACACCTCTTCAGTCAGTCTTGCTTTGTTCACTAGGGTTGGGTAGTCCCTAATCTCCATTGGTACGATTACACTACGGAGCTCAATCCGTAGTCCAGCTTCGTATTTGGCGCACTTGCTACCTTCAGTCCCTTCTAACGAGAAAGGGTGGTAAAAATCACACAGCTCGTCAAACTTGCTGGTGTACTCAGCTACAGACATCCGGTCTTGCTCCAACTTCAGAAATTCCATTTCTTTCCGGATTTTGTAGTTGTCCGGGAAGTATTTAACAAGGAACCTCCTTCGGAAATTCGCCCATACCAACGACTCATTTGCTGCGTTCATCTGCACCTTCACTCGGGACCACCATACTCTAGCCTCTTCTTTTAGTTGGTAAGTAGCAAATAAAACCTTTTGCTCTTCAGAGCACTCAAAATATTCAAAAACCTGCTCGATATCCCTGATCCAGATGTATGCCCCGTCATAATCATGTCCCCCTTTGTAAGTCGGAGGATTCCTTTTCAGGAATTTATCCAGAGTGGGATCGGACTCGGTCCTACTCATCAGCTGAGTAAATCTAGAGAAGAAATCATCTCTTCCCCCAGAACTAGTCTCTCCGGCCATTTAGTAATTCTACAATGAGTAAACACATCACCATTAATAACCAAGATCAGTCAGGGGATCGTAAATTTACCTTATATTCATAGAATACTACGCCAGTGGAGTGCCAAGGGAACGATGCCAGGCCACACACAGTCTCAATACAACGAAATACAATCAATCTTCATAAGACTATCACAATCACTAGATCGGCCCATACACCGACTCTAGAAAGAACCGTTCTGATACCAAGTGTAACGTCCTAGGTTATTTTTGCATTTCTTTTTATTCAAACGATTACATCTTACGATAAATTTTTCCTTTTCTTGAAAAATTAATCGATATTTAGTGAAAAAGCATTTATTTTTACTGACTATTCAAGTGACAACAGTCACAGTTAGATTAATTGAATGAGGTCTAGAAAAGAAGAGCAAGTTAATTTGAGCACAACGGATGGGAGAAAGGGAATCAGGGCTTCTCGCTTGAGCGAGGCCCCTACTCGTCTAAGCGAGATTCCGGACTCTCACTTAAATGAGGTTTCTATTCGCTTGAGCGAATACCTTTCACACACCGGATTAGACAAGACATGCAGACGGACTCCCGCAAGTCTCACCCTAAAAATGATTCTGTTAATCAAAGGTTTGTCATAGCTACCACAACAACATATGTAAATAACAGTAATGTATTTTAAAATGTAGATTTGCATTTGGTCCGGTCTTGATTAAACACAACTAATTAATAATACTCGGAAGTTCTTATACACATATATAACTCTATAGAGAGTCACTCAAAGTCACTCGGACCCTGGCACCGTTCTCCCCCTTGGCGCGACTCCTTGGCTCCTTCCCCCTCCCTGTCTCTGGTTACTAAAAAAAAAGGCAAGGGTGAGTGTTTGGCATTGTAATTAATATAGAATGGAACTTAACAAATATACATGCATGTTTATACATACACATCAAGCATCACTCGTAAGTAAGCATACCGAAACATAGTGTATTACATACAGTAACTATATTAAACCAACCACACAATTCCATCACATTCATCACGATCACAACTGACTCTCATACAATTTGACTCCTAGTATCCGGATACTAAAGGATTGGCCTTCAGCTGGGGGTCCTACTTGACACCCCGTGAACCCTGCTTGGTTCACCGAGTCCTGCTTGACTCTTCACCTTGACCACTGGGTCCTACTTGACCACTGGGTAGCTCAACTGGGCATGAAAACCACGGGAGCCGGAAATGAGGGGCTATCATATACCGTCGGCCATCCCACACCACATAATCATTCAACAGTTTACCTTTCACATAATAATATCAATTCCTCATCACTCGGGTAGCCTTCTTGCTAACCCGACGTCACATAACGCTGATCATTTCAACATTAGATATCATAAGATCATAACATGATAAACTCAACCACACCCAATCTTCCACTAATTAATGCACCCAATCACACATGCACAAGCATAAACACACGACTACGTTTAGCAACATTTCCCTTAACCTGTTTACATTACCTCAATGACCTGAATAAGAAGCGAGTCCTATTCTAATTAATTATAACCCGAACACCCCCTTACTTTGGTTCCACGCTTCGATGATCTGCTCTCTGTGTCGATTCCTTCCTCTGAGCACTGGTTTCGCAGTCTCAACTCCGTCACTCAGTCTTCTGTTGCTTAACCTACTACCTACGGATCATAAAGTACAGCTTGTCACTTCAACGCCCTTAGTTCATGGACTGCATTTGGGCTCACACTCACCGGAGGAGTGGAGAACAGTCACGAATATAGCCATGCATGGCTTTAAACCGCCAAAGAATAAAAGGAATAAGGGAATCACAATTGGAACGGATCAGTAGACTCACCTTGAAGCCTCGATCACAGGAATGAGAATAAATTAAAGTTTGGACACAAATAGAGTCCCTCTCCAGCGTATGCAAATCAGCGTTAAGAGAGGAGAGAAAAACGAAAGAGAAGGAACAGACCAACAGCAAAGGTAACTTGTAAATAATGAAGAGGGAAGGAAGAGAATCTCCTTATATATATATATAGCTCATGGGCAAGATCGTCTTTTCCTTTATTTTATTTGTATTCTTACTAAATTTAATCAATTTCACTATATTAAACTATTGCATAGTTATCAAATCAATTACACTTATTTATTCCCTCAACGTTTAATTATTCACAATTCTCTAATACTTCGCAAGAGTATAGGCCCAATATAAATATCGACCCCCCCGGTGTCCTAGCTTAGTGTTCATACCTCGGAAATCCGAGCTACAACCTGAGAGGTCGGATATCTCATCCATGCTCACCTCTTGGTTACCTACATCCGTTGTTTCAGTCATTATGAGGTTAATCCGGGCTATGACCCCGTGTGAGGCGCTCTCCTCACAACGGTTGGACCAGACCACCTAGCCCTGCCCGCTCTTCTCCTACACTCCCGATCCTTAACTCCGCCTGCTCGCGCTTCTGAGACCGATCTCGACACCGGCTTTCTTATCTCTGGCTCAGACAGAACAAATATTAAATAAAACTTCTAAAACATTTACTAATCATTTCTCATTTCTTATAATTCTCATTAAAACATCAGGGATGTTACAGTTTAGAGCCTTTGAGAGCTCTTTAGGAGTTTTGATGATGTTTAAATCATCTACATAAATAGTAATTATAACAAACTCTTTTCCAAATTTCTTCATAAAAACACATGGACAAATCAGGTCATTTTTATACCCTTCTTTCAACAAATATTTACTGAGACAATTGTACCACATGCGTCCAGACTATTTCAATCCGTAAAGAGATTTACTCAATTTAATTGAATAATTTTCTCTATGATTTGTCTTGTATGCTTCGGGAAAATTAAATCCTTCAGAGAGTTTCATATAGATGTCATTTTCAAGTGAGCCATATAAATATGCTGTAACAACATCCATAAGGCGTAAATCAAGCCTTTCACGGATTGTCAAACTTATTAAGTATCGAAAAGTAATTGCATCCATCACTGGTGAATATGTTTCTTCAAAATCAATACTAGGTCTTTGTGAGAAACCTTGTGCAACAAGTCTTGCTTTATATCGCATAATTTCACCATTTTCATTTTTTTTTCTCGTAAAGAACCATTTGTATCCAATTGGTTTTACACCTCCAGGTGTTTGGACTACAGGCCCAAAAACTTTCCGTTTTGCAAGTGAGTTTAACTCTTCTTGCATTGCATCTTTCCACTTTGTCCAATCATTTCTTTGTGCACATTCCTTAACAGATTTTGGCTCATGATTCTTATCATCATTTATAATATCAAGAGCTACTTTGAATGTAAAAATTTCATCAATATCGACTTCATGCCGATTCCATTGTATTCCATTCATGACATAATTTATAAAGATCTCTTTATTTTTATCAATTTCAGGTACCTTGGTTTCTTCTGGATTTGAAACCTTGGTTATGTCAGGAGACTCTACTGGAGTCTTTATATTCTCGATTCGACCATCTTCTTTATTTACTTTTCTTTTCCAAGGATTTTTATCATTAGAACCAACAGGTCTACCACGTGTTACTTTGGTTTCAGACTCATTTACAATTTTAGATTGTCCTGCAGGGATATCAATCTTTATTGGAGTATTAACAGCTGGTATATGTGACTTAGTCACTCTTTTTAGATCAACAAATGTATTTGGTAATTGGTTTGCTAAATTTCACAAACTAATTATTTTCTGAACTTCTAGTTCACATCGCTTATTTGAGGATCAAGATGAGATAAAGATATCTCATTCCAACTAATCATTTTATCCAACTGTTTATTTTCTCCCCCTAATGGTGGGAAAACAGATTCATCAAAATAACAATCAACAAAACGAGCTGTAAATAAATCACCTGTTAAAGGTTCAAGATATTTTATTATAGATGCACTTTCATAACCAACATATATTCCCAACCTTCTTTGAGGTCCCATCTTAATGTGTTGTGGAGGAGAGATAGGAACATATACCGCACTTCCAAAGATTCTTAGATGAGAAATATTTGGTTCTTTACCATGAACCAATTGTAAAGGGGAATACTCATGATAACTTGTAGGCGTGATGCGAATAAGTGCTACTGCATGCAAGATTGCATATCCCCAAGTTGAAATTGAAAGTTTTGATCTCATTAACAATGATCTTGCTATCAATTTCAAACGTTTAATTAATGATTCAGCAAGTCCATTTTGTGTATGAACATATGCTAGAGGATGTTCAACATCAATTCCAATGGACATACAATAATCATTAAATGATTGAGATGTGAATTTATCAGCGTTATCAAGGCGTATTCTCTTAATTGGATAATCAGGAAAATGAGCTCTTAAACGAATTAATTGAGCTAGTAATCTCGCAAACGCCTGGTTGTGAGTTGACAATAAGCAAACATGTGACCATCTAGTTAATGCATCAATTAAAACCATAAAATATCTAAATGGTCCACATGAAGGGTGTATTGGCCCATAAATATCACCTTGTATACGCTCTAAAAATGTGAGTGATTCACTTCCAATTTTCACTGGTGATGGTCGAGTAATTAATTTCCCCTGAGAACAAGCAGCATATGAGAAATTATTAATTTGGAGAATTTGTCTGCTGGACAAGCAATGACCATTTGAATTCTCAACTATTTTTCGCATCATTATTGTTTCAGGATGGCCTAATCGTTCATGCCAAATAACAAAGTTATTCTTATTTGTAAACTTCTGGTTTACTATGACATTTGTTTCAATTGTACTAATATATGTGTAGTATAAACCGGAGGAAAATGAAGGTAATTTTTCCAATATACATTTCTTATCAGAAATTAACTTTGTGATGTAAAGATATTCATTTTTTTCTTCATTTATGGTCTCAATATGGTATCCATTTCTACGGATATCCTTAAAACTTAATAAATTTCTTTGAGACTTGGTAGAATATAATGCACTCTCAATGTGCAATTTTGTTCCTCCAGGTAACAAAATATTGGCTCTACCAGAGCCTTCAATTATATTTATACTACCAGATATAGTATTAACATTGGCTTCTTGTTTTACTATATGGTAAAAATATTTCTCATTCTTGAGAATAATGTGAGTTGTTGCATTGTCTGCGAGACATATATCTTTGTCATTCACATGAGCATTTATTCTTCAAATAATAAACAAAAATGGGTGAAAAATTTAATTAACAACAATGAATATTTAACACAAAATTTTATTGATAATAACTAAATTTATAACAAAATACATTACATGAAACATAAAACAATTTATTTAGGGGCACTCCCTTCTCCAACCGAGTGGTCAATTTCTTCTTCAGGAAGAACAAGGAAATCATCTACCTCAAATGGAGTATAAACATCATCCATACCCACGAAATTTGTTTCTATTGTTTTCCCTTTATCCTTAAGGGATTTTTGGTATAGATCAATCAGATGTTTTGGTGTGCGATAAACCTGAGACCAATGGCCTTGACTACCACAACGGTACCAAATATTTTTGGTTTGTTCACTACTTTGAACATCTTTTCCTTTCTCCATACGTTCTTTATTCTTCCATACAAATGATGATTTGTTATCATTTCGACCACGACTACGACCACGACCATGACCATAACCATATCCACGACCACGATCAATACCATGTCCCCGAGCATTACCTCGTCCACGACCGCGACTTCGGCCACGACCACGACCATGAGTATGATGATGGTGTGTTGCTACATTCACTTCTGGGAATGGAGCAGTTCTGGTTGGACGAGATTCATGATTTTGTATAAGTAATTCATTATTTTGTTCGGCCACAAGGAGACAAGTAATCAATCCAGAATATTTTGTAAAGCCTTTTTGGCGATATTGCTGCTGCAGGAGCATACTGGATGCATGAAAAGTGGAGAACGTTTTCTCTAACATATCACTTTCAGTGATGTTTTCTCCACATAACTTCAATTTTGAAGTAATTCTAAACAGCGCAGAATTATATTCATTTACAATTTTAAAATCTTAAAATCGTAAATGCATCCATTCATAACAGGCTTTTGGAAGAATTATATCCTTTTGATGGTCGTATCTCTCTTTTAGATTATTCCACAGAATAAGAGGGTCTTTAAGTGTTAAATACTCATTCTTTAATCCCTCATGGATATGGTGACGTAAAAATATCATGGCTTTAGCCTTATTTTGACTGGATGTCTGATTTCCATTTTTAATCGTGTCTCCAAGACCTTTTGCATCTAAATGGATCTCAGCATCTAGTGTCCATGATAGATAATTTTTTCCAGATATGTCAAGAGTCACGAACTCAAGGTTGGTAATATTTGACATATTTTTTCTATACAAGAAATTATAAATAAGTCAGATAATACTCAATATATTATCTATAATTATCTAATAATGTTGGTAATGACAATAGTAATAAAATAAGTCAACTATGATTATAACTATTTATTTTTTATATATATATTTATTTTTTATTTTATAAGAGTAATATTTTTTTTAAATAGATAAAGTAACTTATAAATCAATTTAACCAAAACTTCACATAATGATCCAGTAATGAAAATTTAAAATTTTCATAAAATATTATTTAAATACTAGTGGCCTAATGGTATAGTGATAACTTATCATGTTATAAGTCTCAGGTTTAAATCCTTGTTAATATTATATTATTTATTAACTCTTTTATTTATATAAAATATATTAATTATTTATAAATATTAATTATGAGAAATTAATCTCTTATAAGGCAATATAAAATTAAGTGTGAGGTAAGGTAGTATACAATTGGTAGTGCAATCATCCAATTATGAAGCAAGTATCTGTCCGTGAATGCACAAAATGAAGGTGCAATAAAGGGAACGTGAAGTCACAAAAGCACAAAATGAAGGTGCAATAAAATAATCACAATGATTGGGAACGTGAAGTCACAAAATGAAGGTGAAGTCACAGTGTTGCAAACGTGAATTAGCCATTAGCAATAAGTTATAGAACAATAATTAAATAATATATATATATATTACGAGTACTTAACGTGAAACACCTTTTCATTTATGCAGATTTCAGATCTCTTTCTTTCTTCACTTCACTTCACAAACACATTCCTTCCTTCGTTCATTCTTTCACTGTTTTTCTCTCTCTTCCTTGGATTTCCGGCCCTTTGAAAACATTCCCAGATTGATAAAGGTGAGAGTTAGTGAATGGCGGGTGAGTCGCAGAATTGGGTGCTGATGGCGACGGCTCAGACACCCACAAACATCGCTGTAATCAAGTATTGGGGGAAAAGGGACGAAACCCTAATCTTACCCGTCAATGATAGTATCAGTGTTACTCTTGATCCCAATCACCTCTGCACTACCACCACCGTCGCTGTTAGTCCCACCTTCAACCAAGATCGCATGTGGCTCAATGGCAAGGTAGATTTTCATTTCTTATCAACATGTTGTTCAATTTTATGATACTCTAGGTTCTTTTTTTTTTATCCCGAATGTGTAGTGGGTTAAATAGGTAATTAACAGTGACACAGTGACACTTTCATGTATATCTATTGGAAATTGTTTTGTGTTACCTGCGTCGTGCGTCCACTGCATGCTTGTTACTTTGACACTAATATGAATTCCAGAACAGTGGAAACTGCTTGTTTCTAGATTTGCTTCTATAGTACTATCTAGTTGTTGGAAAGAATGAAGTGAAAATAATTTGTGTTTTGGAAATATTAAGGCAGTTTGGTATAAGAAAATATTTTCTATTTTCAGTTTTCACTTTTACATAAAAACATGTTTCTATTGTTTCCAGTGCAAACTTTAGAAAAGAAAAAATAATGTGATAGTTTTGTAATTAAAAATAAAAACCGAAAATGAAAACAGAAAGTGTTTTCTAAAACCAAATGCCTGTTTTATTGGTAACTGTTTTTTGGATGCTGGAGTAGAGAATGGTTGTTTTTGATTAGTGGAATTTGGTTTTGCTGGTTAGTGTAGGAGATTTCTCTTTCTGGGGGCAGGTTCCAGAACTGTTTAAGGGAGATCCGCACCCGTGCTTGTGATGTTGAAGATAACAAAAAGGGTATTAAGATCACGAAGGAAGATTGGGGCAAATTGCATTTACATATTGCTTCGTACAACAACTTCCCTACTGCAGCTGGACTAGCTTCATCAGCTGCGGGATTTGCCTGCCTTGGTAATACATGTTTATAATCTTGAGTTTTTATTTTAGCTTTCTTGCAGTAGTGGCTACTGGCCTGGACTTATTAGTTCCCAAGTTTGAACAAGACCTCTTCGACCACCTCCAGTATTACACATATTATCAGCTTTGCTTACTTTAAGCTTGATATGGGTCAATCCATCAATTTTTTCGTGACTGGTTGGCTGCTCGAGCAGGTTAAGATCTAAACCAAGCAGGTTATTTAATTAGGCGATGCATTAACTCACTGGTCTAATCTGGTTTCCAAAATCTAGATATGAACGCATCCATGCTCTTTTGCTAATCTGTTTAACTCAATTGGTCGGGGGGGGGGGGGGGGGGTGATTTTTCAGGGAAGAGAAAAGAAATCTTTGAATTTGCATGAGACAAGATATAAGTTCAGGGATGTGAAGGTGGTATTAAGATGGCCAAATATAGTATTATTAGTATATCCAAAAGACTAAGATAAAGAATGATATGAAGAAAAAGAGTGGAAAGAGAACAACATTTAGCATTGTTATTTCATTATCAATACCCAGGAAATTGAGTTTCATTTCCCCTATTAATAATTTGATAAATAAACTTGGACCGGCATAACAAAATTGTTTGGTACTGTCCTGGTATGTTAGAGCTTCCAGTGGATCCTGGGCTCTGGTTATAATTGGCTTGGATTTCAGTGAATTTTCCAGCAATAATTGAGATGCTAAAGTACTGAATAATTAATAAGTATCCTATATAAGTCAATAATAAAATTGGCCATCTTAGGCAATTTTGCAATAAATTTAATTACTGATTCAATATTCCACCACGGAGAAGTAGAACCTTCTCCTGGACAAGCAGGCTAATTTCTTGTGTGTTTTACAACACTGGGACAGGGTTCGGTTCATTGAGGGGCTAACTTAATCTTTATTCAAGAATTCTTGGAATATTACATCTAACATAGATTATTTGGATTTATGTGCAGACATTCAAATTTTACTTTTCTTCTGTCTATGCAATTTCAATCTAATTTCCATGCTTTCTTATTTGAATTTTGAATTTTTTAGGGTTATTATTAGTTACCATATGTCATGATGATTTCTTTGTCTTCTGTTTTGCAGTCTATGCCCTTGGGAAGCTAATGAATGTCAAAGAAGATGAAAGCCAGCTATCTGCTATCGCAAGGTCTTTATTCTCTTAACGACTTCAAATTTGCAAGCTTGCAAGCTGTCGTGGCTTCATTTGAACACTTTGTTGATTTTAATAATATGTTGTAGCAAATATAGAATTTGTCATTATTTGCAGGCAAGGATCTGGCAGTGCTTGTCGCAGCTTATTTGGGGGATTTGTGAAGTGGATAATGGGAAAAGTAAGTTTATTTATTTCATATGTTTTGTATTTTTATATAGCATCATGTTTTCTGAGAATCCACTTGTAATGTCTATTCTCCTGACATTTGTAGGAGGATAATGGAAGTGATAGTCTTGCAGTTCAACTTGTTGATGAAAAGCACTGGGATGATCTTGTCATTGTTATTGCTGTGGTATGACCCAATTTCAGTCTTTATTTAATTGAATGGAGGAGTTTGGTATTGAGTTTTGACTATTTTAATAAAAATGGTCTGTTGTGGCCATTTCTCAATGTAAAGCCCAAAGTTTGTGGTTTCCAGTTTTCCCATTTCTTTCCTTCAGGATTTGAATTAACCAGTTCGTTTTTGTCCTATTATCTGCTAACAGGATAAGATAATGGCTAAACTTTGATTTTGAATTTTCACCAAGTTCTGTTCATATTCAACAAGAAACCCTGCTGTTTTGATTTCTCAGTTTGAGTTCACCAACCTTATAATATCAACTGGAACCTGTGCTTTCTTTCACATTGTAGAATTCCACATGCTCGAGATCAATTAGTTGTTTCTTGTTTTTACCCTCTCAGAACTTCATCGATATTGTTTGTCCATCTCATGTTTGGTTGAGTTTCTGTAACATTGGTATAGCAACGGGATTTAAGTGTTTGCATTTATTTCATGGTTGTTTTTCCTAATTTTATTATGGTCTATATCTAACTATAATAGTTGGAATGTTTCTCTGCTATTTGATATCATATCAGTTACTTGCAAATTTGTTATTGTATTATTCAAGTAACCTACATACAAATATTATAATATTGAATCATAACATATACTAAATTTTGTGATATTTAGTGTAAAAATTCAGCAATTTGTTTCCTAATGTACTGAATTTTGAAGAAATGGCTTAATTCTACAACCATTGTGACCTCTTGACTGTGCTGTGACTATTGCTACTCTTCTTTTGCCACACATAGCATGACATCACACAACGATGACTCTCACTCTCATTATGAACTTGCTGCTTATGCCCCAGATAATGGAGTGTTCAGGCTTTTAATTTGTAGAATGTGCTGATACTTAACAACTGTGCAAGGTTTTCCACATCTAAGGATTGTTTTTAATTGTCTAAGCCATGTTGTTTATCTTTTGAATATTATGTTTCTATTTCATCCTAGCACCATCCTTGTTGTAAATCTGGCATGCCATACTGTGCTCAATATTCCCATCTTATTTCTTCTAGGTAAGTTCACGGCAGAAGGAAACTAGTAGCACCTCAGGAATGCGTGAGAGTGTTGAAACAAGTTTGCTTTTACAACACAGAGCAAAGGTACTTCATTCCATTTGTACAAGTTTTACACCAACCATGTTAGATGATTTTTTTTATCTTAAAAGAGTAGAGAGATACCTAATCTAGATGTTTGCTAGAGCTTCAATGAAGCTTATGATTTTCCAATAAGCTCTTTGCTTATTTCAACAAGTTTCATGGAGAAGTTTACCAAAATAAGCTCATTTTACCCTTTTGTCAATTAGCTTTGATAGTTATGCATATGAGTAAGTGCATAAATGAATTGTTTAACCAAAGACGGCCCTATCCTACTATAGAAGGGAATTCCACTTGGTTTTCTCCTAGAATATTGATATTTATACTTTTTAACTATTAAAATCAGGGAGAAATTATGGGCATGCTTGGTAACGGTTTTTGAGAACAGTTTTTGATTTTTAAAAATGAAAAACAAAAAAAAACTTATTTGGTAAGTTGTTTTCTATCCATTGTTTTTAAAAACTAAAAACTGGAAACAACTATTAGATGTTTTCTAAAAGTTGTTTTTAAAAACAACCTATTCTCAAACAACTTTTAAATATAAGATAAAGTTTATTAATATTTAATTATTATTTCTTATAACTCATTAGATTTATTTCAATGGTTAGAATGGTATAAGCCCAAAGAGAGAAAGAGAGAGAATTATGAGAGTATTAAAACTGAATTGTATTTCTGTTACAGCAGATTTACAAGAGAAGACGATATATATTGGTTAACAGCTCAGCTATAACTACTGACAAATATACCCTTCTATACTACTCTATCATCAAGAAACTTCTAAATATTATTAAACTTCATAACTATCACCAAAAAAAAAAACTAAAAATATATTTGGAACTAGTTGTTGGATTCATTCTAGTCAAATATTTAATAGATATTTGTTTAAAATAATTTTTAAAGAAGTTTATCTGAAAACTTAACTAATCAAATACTTAATTATTTTTTATTTTTAAATATGTTTTTAAGAATAAATTTGTCAATTTTTTTAAAAAAACTGTTTTTTGAAATTATATTGTCAAGCATAATTTTTTTATCTTTTATTTTTAAAAACTGTTTTTAAAATATGTTCTGAAAACAAGTTTTTAAAAACAGAAAAAGGAAAACAATTTCAAACAGGCCCTATATTTTTTTACTTTTCATCCACTGTACAAGTTACTTTCCATTGTTGACAATGGAATTTATTTTCCACTGTTTCTCTGTCAATTTCCATTGTTGACTCTGAATCCAAACACTAGTTATTAATTATGAATGCATCAAAGTTTTGTTTGTGGATTGTTCTTTACCCATTGTTGAAACAACTATCTCATTCTGACTGCAATAGGAAATAGTGCCAAAGCGGACACTGCAAATGGAAGAAGCCATAAAAAATTGTGATTTTGCCTCTTTTTCCCGTTTGACCTGTGCCGATAGCAACCAGTTTCATGCAGTCTGCCTGGATACATCTCCCCCCATATTTTACATGAATGATACATCCCATAGGTAGGCACTGATAATTGCAAGTGTTGCATATTACTATTATGTCTGTCATTATATCACAGGTGTGGCCCAGTTCTTTTCTTTATTTACTATTGATAATGCTATTTCACTTCAGGATAATCAGCATCATTGAAAAGTGGAACCGTTCAGAAGAAGCTCCCCAGGTTTGAATTACTTTTTTGGTCGTATTATAGTGTCATGTAGAACTGCTTATTCAAAGTAGCAAAATTTGTGATAATATTTTTTTTTTTACCAATTTGGAAGATCTTTTTTCTGAATAAGCCAAAGTTAATAATTAATTGTTATCAAAGGGAGTCCAACCCACTAGTTAATAATTAATTGTTATCAAAGGGAGTCAAACCCACAACTATCTCCTTCCTTTCCATTTCCTTTACCACTAGACCATTACATCACTCCCCAATTTGGAAGTTCTAAAATTAAATGAAAATTCATTTGGAGTTTTATAATAATCAATTCTTTCTTAATTAACATTCTAATTTTTTTTCTAAGTTATAACTGCAAGACCAATCTTTTTGCTTTCTTTCATTTGATCATATCATATTGAACCTTGTGAAGAATAATACATCCACAAATTTCATACACAACAGAATGATCTGAGAACTGTTATTATTATTACTATGTAGAGAGAGAGAGCCTCACAACATATAAGTAATAACCAAGCTTATTTTTTAAAGGATGCTTCTTTTCAGATAAAATAAATGTCTATAAGATAAGAAAAAGAGAGTATGTCCAGGGGCACCAGATTAAAGCTGTAAAGACATCTCGCACCATTAAATATAGGTATATAGAATGAGCCTTAAATATATAGGCTTTTCATTCCAGTCAATAACATGTAGAGGTACACAATCTATGTGGGTGCGATATTGGGCCTGCTTGCTTTTACAAAGCCTTTGAAATGCATCTTATTTGTAACAGATTGAAAATGAAGGGACACGTAGTCACCAGGCTGCTCTTTAAAGAGAATTATTTGAAAAGAAAGTAGCAGTTTGACAATGAAAAGTAATTCGGCCTTTTATTTATAGCTATAATTATAAATGAGTTGTCACATACAATTTTGCAATATGTATTATATTATCATTTACCAATTTTTATTAAGTACCAGTGTACCACTCTGCCAAACAAAAACAAATCTTACAAATTATGCATTTCCAAATTGGCTAGTCACAAAGAGGAACTGATTGACATGTTGATCAAACACTATATTCTTTTCATTTCGAAGTTTTGCCCAAACTTCAGGTAATGCTTCAGAACACCAGTATTCTTCAGAAGTTTCTTAATGATATCAGGCTAACTTCTGAATGCATTCTGGCTTTTGCATGTATATTTAATTTTTCATTTTTAATTACAAGGAAACAAATGGAAAGTCTCATGTTCTGCAGCACATTGGTTGCTTCATGTTGAATTGCTAGTAATGGTTATTCATACAAGTATGACACCTGATGTCTATTATTCTGCCACTGGTTTAATGTATTCTCTGTTCTCATTTTGTGAATGTGGTACATTTTCACATCACTATTCCATAATTGAGTTCCTGTGACATTATGCTCCTTTCACCGCATGAAATTTAGGTATACTCCCCATGTGAATAATATGTGCTGTGTATGTATGGTTTGGTTCATGTGTAGGGGCACCTGTAAACAAACATGTAAAATTCTCTAGGTTCCTATTTAATTATTTGGTTGGTTTTGATTTGCAGGTAGCTTATACATTTGATGCTGGGCCAAATGCTGTCATGATTGCTCGTAACAGAAAAGCTGCTACCCTTTTGATTCAAAGGCTGCTTTACTACTTTCCTCCAAATTCAGATGACCTCAACAGGTGCTTTCTAAGTTTTGCCAATTGCATGCATACTGTTCTAAGATTTTGTTAATATCTTGAATTTGTAGTTACCTGCAAGTCTCCTTGTTCAGTTACATTATCGGCGACCAGTCAATTGCAAAAGATGCTGGAATCAATGGAATGCAGGATGTAGAAGCTTTGCCACCTCCTCCAGAAATTAAAGATAACATTCCTTCGCAAAAATACAAGGGGGATGTTAGTTACTTCATATGTACAAGACCTGGAAGGGGACCTGTTTTGCTTTCTGATGAAAGTCAAGCTCTTCTCAACAGTGAAAATGGGCTTCCCAAGTAGTTTATATAGGAAACATTCCCATGGTTGATCTATTCTTCACAAGGCTAAACTAACAGGCTTCATAAGCCTGGAATCTTTTGACTGGAGGACCCTTTCAAGGAAGCCCGTATTGCCCATTGAATGATCATTTGTTCATTCCAAGTTCGCAATTTGTGTTTTGATATATCTGTAATTCTTGTTTTCATGTCCAATTAGGATATTTTCTTGCAGAAAAAATAAGTCTAGTTCCTTTTCTGTACTGAGCAAATCAGCTTCAATTCACTTGAGCTACAAGTAGCTTGTTAGCTTTCTTATGTGAACAATTTCCCTACTTGGTTTTATTTTGATTGTGATATTTTCTTGGATCGCACTTTGGCTTGGAAAAGATGCTTACACAATTTATGTGCTTTTAAAATCCTAACTTGGTGCCAAAGCTGTAACTCTACAAGCAGGCAATGGCAAAATGATGGGAGTACAGCCTGCCTTGGTTTTATAAGCAACCCATGGTCATGGTTATATCCATACATGTATTTTCCATGGTTTACCTATGGTCTCTGATACAGCCTACCTTGAGCTTATGCTAGTAAATTATTTTGACGAATATGGGGTGTCTGTCGAAATAAAAATGTCCATTAAACTGTTTGTACAATCGTTAGTTGATACAAATACAACTAATAGTGTTTAGATGTTATTGAACCAAAATTTGAAAATAAAATTAATGTGGGTTTTCACTTACTGTGGTAGTATACGAAGAAAATTTAGTGTGATTATTATTTCTCTTAGGTGTCTATTTCCATTGAAGTATTTTTACAATCGTTAGTTGATACAGACAACAGCTTTTTAAATATTTATTTAAATTTAGTATGCTCTCATCAGTTTTTAATTTGATCATTTTCAACCATTTTATTTGTTTTTCATTTTTTTATTGTTGTTTTATAACCTTTTACTGTCAATTTCATTTTATCTTAAAAAATGATTGAAGTTACGGCCATTTTACAAAGGTAGAGACTAAAGAGTTTCTGAAATTTTAGGGACTAAATTGTATAATTTCGAGCACCAATTCAAGTGTATATTCCTCTTTAAACCGTTTTCCGCTCTAACTAACTGAACGTATGAATCTATTAAACAAAAGCTAATGCAAATGCTGCCCATACCAGTCAAATATACTACTTACTCTATGTTCTAAAGATCAATCTACTCATTAGAGAAGTAAAAAAGTACTCGGCAATTATGGGTAAAAAGAAGAAAAGTGCTACAGGTATCAATTGCTACAGTCTTGAGCAATGTCAAGTAAAAAAGAAACGTGTTTACATGGTCCACAACACCCCGGAAGTCATGCCTTGATGAACCACTTTTCTTCACCACAAGGTCCTTGTAAATTACAAAAGCCTTCCCTCCTTTGGGACCCTTCACATTGTGCTTCCATGGCAAAACCAAAGCTTCACCTGCTGTACTTTTTCTTCTTATGCAGCATCTTGCTAAGCTTCTTGCACTGCACATTATCACTTATCAACCCAGAGGATGAGCCCATGGATACTGAAGATGTTAACATGGTGCAAACCCGGCAAGATTCTTGGAAAAAATGTGACTTTTCAATTGGAAAATGGATTTTTGATCAATCTTACCCTCTTTATGATTCCAACTGTCCCTATCTCAGCACTGCAGTTACTTGTCAGAAGAATGGAAGACCAGATTCTGACTATGAGAAGTGGAAGTGGAAGCCATATGGTTGTTCCATCCCAAGGTGCATGAATGTTCATGTTATCTCAACTTGAAGAATTGTTTACAATGTCACCCTTTTATTTTCTTATATGCCGATCAATGTTTTCTCTCCTGCATGCTATATATAGTTAGTACAAAAATATGATCCTTAAAGCTCAAAATTCAGTTGAAAAAATAGCACTAGAAAGGGTCTTTGTTTTTTGTTTTCATTGTTTATTTTTAGTTTTAATTACAAAATTTTTACTTTCAAATTTTATATAGAAATAGTGAAAATAAAAAATAGTCGTTTTCAGAATTCTAAATACATTTTTTAAAAAACTGAGAACAAGACAACATAGTTTTATAATTAAAATTAAAATATTGGACACAGAAACCAAATAACCTTTAGGTAGGTAATAATTTGCAAGTCAAACTTGCTTACAAATTTGGCTTCTTGATGACACTTACAGGTTTGATGCACTTGGGTTTCTTGGTAGAATGAGAAGAAAGAGAATAATGTTGGTGGGTGATTCTATAATGAGAAACCAATGGGAGTCTCTTGTTTGCTTAGTTCAAGGAGTTATTCCAACTGATAGGAAAAGTGTGACCTATAATGGTCCTTCAATGGCTTTCCATGCTACGGTAGAACATCAATCGATCAATCAATTTTATTCTAATTTTAAAAATGATTGACTATATATTGGTTCACTTACAGGATTTTGAGACATCAATTGAGTTCTTCTGGGCGCCATTGTTGGTTGAACTGAACAAAGGGCCTGAAAATAAGAGAATTCTACATTTGGATTTGATTGAAGAGAATGCAAGGTATTGGAAGGGAGTTGATATTCTTGTATTTGATTCAGCCCATTGGTGGACTCACTCTGGTCAAACAAGCTCGTAAGAAAACTTTCTCATTCTCTAGTCTTCCACTTGAATGTCGTATCTTCCATTTTTTTACCTGCATAATTTAATTCAATTCTTAGCTATAATGACATTTATATTGTATACTTTTAAGTCCATAAGCATGTATAAATGAGCTGCTTGTAAGTTCAAATCCTAATAGACTCATTAATATCAGGTGGGACTACTATATGGAGGGAAATAGTATCATCAAAAACATGAATCCTATGGTTGCGTATCAGAAAGGACTCAGCACATGGGCAAGATGGGTGGATCTAAATTTGGACCCTCGAAGAACCCGGATCTTTTTTCGAAGCATGTCACCTAGGCACAACAGGTACAATCTGTTCCCATTGCCTAATTAAAACAGATTGAAATTAAGCTTCATTATGCTTTTGGTTTATGTTAGTATAGTTAATTTTGATTCTAGTCCTCCACAATTTTCTTTGAGTTGTACTCATAAATGTTAAGTTTATAAAAAATAATCTTTATTATCACTTAATGAGGTGGTAACATTTATACAAATACATCAACAACTATGTTGAGGTGACATGTGATGTGCCATGCTTTATATCCTTAACATGTTATCAATACGTTATGAACATTTTTTAATGTTTTAAAATTTGTAAAGTTCAAAGTAAAAAAAAAAAGACTATAACTAAAATTTGTTGTTGTATACGGATTAAAAATATGTTTAACCCTTGGAGTTTTTTATTTTTTATTCTTTTGCTGTACTCATCCTTTAGTCCCATATTTCTACATGTAGGCAAAATGGTTGGAGATGCTATAAGCAGAGACAGCCTTTACAATATTTCAGCCACCAACATGTTCCTGGACCACTGGTAGTGCTACAAGGAGTGCTGAAGAGAATGAGGTTTCCAGTATATCTGCAAGACATTACAACAATGACTGCTTTTCGAAGAGATGGACATCCTTCAGTATATAGCAGGGCAATGAATGAAGAGGGGCAGAAAACAGGTACAGGCATTTCCTCTGATTGCAGCCATTGGTGTCTCCCTGGGGTACCAGACATTTGGAATGAGATGCTGAGTGCATTGCTCTAGCTATAACTATGATGGAATGTCTATGGAAAATATAAGCAGTGTTAAGAAACTCATCTCTAGATCAGGGATTGTTTTAATCATCTAGAGCAAGAACATGGCTGTTTGAGTGTCTTCTTGTTATTTATGTTATTTAATCCGTAGTTTTTTGCTTGGATTTGTTATTCTGATTCCCACAAGTGGCCAAATCACCTGTGTTGTAACATGAAGCAAAGATTAATGAAATGAAATGAGAAGAATTCACGCATGTGTTAAGATGTTTTACATTGGTTAAATATGATTAGAATACTTCAAATAAGACTTGAGTAATATTTTTCTCTTGAGTTAGTCTTTTAGAGTGAATCAACCTCAATCTGTCTCTAATACAATATTAAAGTTTTGTTGGAACAAATTTCCAAAGTAAGGGTGAACCAAAAGATGAACAACAATTTAGAGGACTTGATATGATCTTCTAGGCATGCAGAGCACTTTCCTAAAATTAGTATTTCGTCCCTATAGAGTGTGGGTATCACGAAATCCAATTTTGAGATACAAAGAAGATTCAACAACAATACTCACTCTTGTATTGTTGCAAAACAAGAACAAAAGATGAAAGAAATTTAATTTGTGTTTTATTTCTGTGTCTGAGTAATGTACTTGGATCCCTTTATATAGATGTTGATCAGACATCTTCTGAATTAAAGGGACACAAATTTATGAATTGTTATAACTTTTCATAAAAAGTTGAGACTCTTTAAATTTACTGAAAAGGCATGTAATTAATTACAACACAATGGTAATCAATTACACCTTTTGAAAAGTCATACCATTTGGCATTACACCTTTGAAGAGTCATACCATTTGGCGTCTCAAAATTTAAAAAGTTACTCAATCAGAGTTTTCACTCTTTGATAATCGATTACACACAATGGTAATCGATTATCAGAGAATTTAATTCTCAAATATCAACAATCCTCCCCCATTTGAGAGTATTAAATAATTACTACACACAAATTTAAATTTAATATATACAATCTTACACGTAAATGAAAGTGTACATAGACTTGAACTTCCACTTAGTAGAGTATACATTCCAAGAAATCGTATTTTATTGGTATCGAAACGATTGAACCGATATAATACATAATGAAAACTTGAAGATACAACTACATATAAGATAAACTACATGTTCTTGTTGTACTTGACACAATAGGGCCATGCATCCATATCTATTCATAAGTGCATCAAAGTCATTGCCCCTTGACTTCTTGAAGCGGCCAAACTTCGCACTTACATAGGTTGATTTCTTAGGTAAAACATGTTCCTGCGATAAAACATAAATTCAAGAAATCAATTAAGAATCATTCAACCTCCTTACATCACAGGTCCAAAGCACCCTTGTGCTTTCAATCATCAAATAAGAGATTTAATCTTATTGAACTTAAGACTTAATGTCATATTAAGCGTTAAGTTAAGATTCCCTTACTAGTGATTAATTGTGGGCTCCATTCCAATTTCAATAGACATTCTAGAGATGGAATCTTTAGCCAATGCCTTTGTAAAACCATCAGCCAAATTAAGCTTTGTTCGAACGAAATCAACAGTAATAATACCATCCTTGATAAGTCCTTGGACATAACTATGTCTCACACCTATATGTCTTGATTTTCCATTGTACACTTGACTATAAGCTTTAGCCAAAGTTGCAACATTGTCACAATGTATTGCTACAGGTGATATTGGTTTTTGTAACAGTGGTATCTCAAACATGAGGTTCCTTAGCCATTCAGCTTCCTTTCCTGCTGAAGCTAAAGCTATAAATTCTGAAGCCATAGTGGAATCAGTAATGCAAGTTTGTTTCTTGGATGACCAAGAAATTGCTCCTCCTCCAAAGAGGAAAACCCAACCACTAGTAGAAGAGTGATCTTCTTGGTTTGTAATCCAACTTGCATCAGAATATCCTTCCAAAACTGGAGGATAACCACTATATGTCAAACCATAATCAATAGTTTTCTTTAAGTACTTAAGTACTCGACGTACAGCTTGCCAATGTGATAAACTAGGGTTACTAGTATATCTACTCAGTTTACCTACCGCAAATGCGATATCTGGCCTTGTACTTGTCATTGCATACATCAAACATCCTATTACCTTTGCATATTCTAATTGTGAAATAGCCTTACCACCATTAGGTAATATCTTTAAACTTGGGTCCATAGGAGTTGAAACAAGAGAGCATTCAAAGTTATTGAACTTCTTGAGAACTTTCTCAATGTAATGTGATTGAGACAGGATAAGTTTCTCATTGTCTCTCTTAATTTTTATACCTAGGATGACATCAGCTTCTCCCATATCTTTCATGGAGAAATATGATGATAGAAATGTTTTGGTCAAATTTACTTGATCTAAATTTGTTCCAAAAATCAGCATGTCATCCACATACAAGCAAATTATGACACCATTACCTTTGTCATCAAATTTACTATACACACACTTGTCTGAATTGTTTATTTTGAAACCATTTGATAATACAACGTCATCAAACTTTTGGTGCCATTGTTTTGGCGCTTGTTTCAATCCGTACAAGGATTTAATCAATTTACAGACCTTGTGTTCTTGGTTTTCCATAATAAAACCTTCAGGTTGTTTCATATACACTTCTTCTTTTAGTTCTCCATTTAAGAATGCAGTCTTGACATCCATTTGATGTATCACAAGTTTATGAATAGCAGCAAGTGCTATTAATAACCTTATAGTGGAGATTCTAGCCACAGGTGCATATGTATCGAAATAATCGATTCCAGGTTTTTGTCTAAACCCTTGTGCCACTAAACGTGCTTTAAACTTATCAATAGTTCCATCAGCTTTGATTTTCTTCTTGAAAATCCATTTACATCCTATTGGTTTACACTTAGGAGGTAAGTCAACCAAAATCCATGTGTTATTTCCCATGATGGATTCCATCTCATCATTAATTGCTTCTTTCCAGAAAGCAGCATCTTGAGACCTCATAGCCTCTTGATATGTCAATGGATCTTCTTCTATATTATAACAATATGAGAACTTTGTTAAGATAGAATCTCTTGTACCTTCAACTAAGTACACATGAAAATCTGGGCCAAAGGATTTTTCTTTTCTTGCCCTTTTACTTCTTCTAGGTTGAGATGTGGAAGCATCATTCTCATCTAGAGTTTGAACATTTGATCCTTGATCAATCAAGCTTTGATCCAATTCTTCAATATTGGTATTAGGAGTTAAATCCTTTGAATGAGGAATTGAAGAAAATCTCCTTTCATCAAAAATTGCATCTCTAGATTCTATGATTGAATGTAGTGACACATAATCATTTTGTCCTATTACATAGAACCTATAGGCTTTGCTATGTTCAGCATAACCTATAAAAATGCATTCAATTCCTCTTTCACCCAATTTCTTACGCTTGGGTTCCGGTATTTTTACAATTGCCCTACAACCCCAAACTTTGAGATAAGTCAAATTTGGCTTTCTTTTATACCAAAGCTCATACGGGGTTACCTCATTCCTTTTTATCGGAACTCGGTTTAGAATATAACAAGCCGTTAACATGGCTTCACCCCAAAATCCATCACTTAGACCAGAATAGGACAACATAGAATTAACCATTTCTTCCAAAGTCCTATTCTTTCTTTCTGCTATACCATTTTGTTGTGGTGTATATGCAGTAGTTGTTTCATGGATAATACCCACAGATTGAAAATAAATTGGATCATAATATTCACCACCTTTATCAGTTCTCAACTTTTTAATTTTAGTATTAAGTTGCAATTCTACTTCATTTTTATAAACCTTAAACTTTTCTAAGGCTTCATTTTTCGTAAACAAAAGATAAACATAGCAAAAGCGTGTATGATCATCAATGAATGTTATCATATATTTCTTATTTCCTAATGAAGGTGTACTATGAAAATCACATAAATCACTATGTACTAATTCAAGCAAAGTTGAATTCCTTTCAATATTAGGAAAAGGTTTTCTTGTTATCTTTGTTAGCATGCATGTTCTACACTTTTCTATGTTCAAATCAAATGGAGGAATCAGATCAAATTTAGACATAGAATGTAGTTTTCGATAATTAACATGTCCAAGACGAAAATGCCATAAAGAAGAATCATGATTAATAATATAAGCAGAATCAATAACACGATTTATTGTACTTAATTTAAACATATTGTTATAGAGATATCCTAGACCAATAAATACACCACCTTTAGATAGTACAAACTTATCAGCTTCAAATACCAATTTATAACCTAATCGATTCAAGATTACTCCAGACACTAAGTTTCTCCTTAATTCTGGAGCATATAGTACATCTCTTAATACAAGTGATTTTCCAGAACTAAGTAATAATTCTACTTGTCCACAACCTAGGACTTTAGCCATAGAATCATTTCCCATGTAAAGAACTTCTCCATTGTCACCTTCCTTCAAGGATTTGAATAGAGACCGATCTTTACACACGTGTCTTGAAGCTCCTGAGTCGATCCACCAAGAATCATCAGTCTGCACACAGAAGATTTCAGAAACCATTTCCACAAAATTCAAATTGGAATTATGTGCAATGTGTGCAAAATTACCTTTCTTAGGTTGGTCTTGGCTAGAATTGCCTTGACCTTGCTTTCCACCATTCTTGGCCATTTTCCTTTTCCAGATTGTACAATCTTTTTTCATGTGACCGGAATTGCCACATTCCCAACAAGTTGCTTGTTGATTTGCCTTACCAAATTTAGGCCTCTTGTTCCTACTTCCTTTATTGAAATTAAAGGGCCTTTTCTTGAACTTTGGTATTGCCTTTGATTTCTCATCTTCCACCATATTAACAGTGGACAAATTAGGATTGCTAGAATCCTTATTACCATCTTGTAGACGGATTCCTTCTTCAATTCGAAGATGTGTTGCCAATTGTCCAACACTTATATCATCCTTGTTGTGCTTTAAAGAATTTCTCACATCTTTCCAATTGGGTGGTAATTTATCAATTATAGAAGAAACAATAAAAGTCTCATCCATAGCAATATTATGTTGCCTAAAACTTCCAAGGATTCTTTGGATTTCATGGAATTGTTCCATTATAGGTCTAGCATCACTCATCTTATAATTATTAAAATTACTAACAAGGAATTTCTTACTTGATGCATCTTCAGAAATGTATTTGCCTTCAAGTTGATCCCACAATTCTTTGGCCGATTCTACATACTGATACACATCGAATAATGCATCGGTCATGCCATTCAGAATGTGACCACGGCATATGTAATCATCATTCTCCCACTTGTGCCTCTTTCTTTGTTCTTCCAAAGTTTCCTCTTCTCTCTCCTTTGGTTGTGGAGTGCTAAGAACATAGGCCACATTAAGGGCGGAGAGGAGGAAGTGCATCTTCTTTTGCCATCTACGAAAACCAACGCCTTCAAATTTGTCTAATTTGTGGAAATTTGTAGACATATCACGGATTGTTGCCATTTTTCTTGGAAATACTAATTTTAGATTGTTGGAACAATTTTCCAAATTCAAGGGTGAACCAAAAGATGAACAACAATTTAGAGGACTTGATATGATCTTCTAGGCATGCAGAGCACTTTCCTAAAATTAGTATTTCGTCCCTATAGAGTGTGGGTATCACGAAATCCAATTTTGAGATACAAAGAAGATTCAACAACAATACTCACTCTTGTATTGTTGCAAAACAAGAACAAAAGATGAAAGAAATTTAATTTGTGTTTTATTTCTGTGTCTGAGTAATGTACTTGGATCCCTTTATATAGATGTTGATCAGACATCTTCTGAATTAAAGGGACACAAATTTATGAATTGTTATAACTTTTCATAAAAAGTTGAGACTCTTTAAATTTACTGAAAAGGCATGTAATTAATTACAACACAATGGTAATCAATTACACCTTTTGAAAAGTCATACCATTTGGCATTACACCTTTGAAGAGTCATACCATTTGGCGTCTCAAAATTTAAAAAGTTACTCAATCAGAGTTTTCACTCTTTGATAATCGATTACACACAATGGTAATCGATTATCAGAGAATTTAATTCTCAAATCTCAACAAGTTTATCTAGTTCTGATGTGTGGTTAACTAAAGATATCCAATCTTGCCACCATGTATGTTGTATCTTAGTAATCTATGTTAATATAACCAGCTTTACTTCTTAGTAACTAAATAACATTGAAGAGGTAACATTGATGATCAAGCCTTGCTACATGTTCTGCCCTGTGTTGAGGTGTTAAAGTTCGGTGGTTAGGTGTGTAAGTGCCAATCTCGGAAGTATGGGTATGCATGTGCCAACATGTGATGACTAGGCTTTGATTGGGCTCCACTTATGTGATAACTTGTAAGAATGTGAGAAAGGGTGTGTCCCTTTAAACAATTTTGATGCTTAAGTCAAAAAATGTTGAAGCTCTATTTATAAGTGATGTTATGTACAACAGTAATAATTGTTTTGTCTATAACTTTTTCATATCTATAGGGATCTTGTCGGTGACACGCAGAAAGTTTTAGAGTGTTCTAAAAAGTTATAGAATGCTTTAGAAAGTTCTTAGATACATCGGCAACATAAGTATATACTCTGACTATGTGTGTTAGTCTAGGTTTGGATATGACAGCTGATGTTGTCTAGAGGACTGCCTAATATGTATAAACATTTTTGATCCATGAAAAGAAGAAAGAAATTAAGAATGCATAGTTACTTGTAAAATGCAAACAAAGAGAAAAAACAAAACTTGAAATAAAATATCAAATTTCTTTGATTTTCTTAGGATTCATCCACCACCACTAGCTTCTCAAGCTGTCAATAATTATCCTCGCGGTCTAAATCCACTACAGGATAAAATTTGGTGCAGGGGTGAGCATATATATATATATATATTAAATGACAAATACAGAGCTGAACTCAACATCCTACCTCACATGTAATCAATTCAGTTCATCACATCAATATTGTTATTTAATCTATGATATAAACACACATTATATCATCACAACATCATCATACATTATCAAACATTCTCAATAGCTGTCTCACAACTTCTCATGATCACAATGGCTGCCCCGTAACATTCAGTGCACGTTAATAGCTATCCCACAACATATCCACGTCACAATGGTTGCCTCGCAGCTATAATGCAATACATGTGGATCCATTTCTAATGATAGGATATCAATATATAACAAAGTATCTCAGCTCTTAGTTGATTCGGCCGTTTTACAGGTACCAAACAGCTTGCCTACTCATGCAACATAGTCACTTTCAACAACAACAGTAGTGTTGCAGGCTAACCTTGAGTCCCATTCAAGGACTTCTGTGGAGTCTGAAGAAACCACCACAGGGTCTAAGCCCTCTTATCTGGGCCAACATTACACGCCCCCAACAGTCCGCAAGCCCTCATACGCAAATGCTATGCATAACCATCAATCATATTTCATTTGTATCATCAATTAAGCCACCCTAGCATGTCTTTAACGTCAAATACATGTCATATCACATTATCTTAATTCAACCAATACATAACAAGCAAACTGATTCATTTATCAACCTCAATACATCATAATTACCAAATGCACATAAGAGGGTGGTTGAAGGCTAATGCGCATGAAAAATATGACAAAATAGAGCGGTTGAATTTTTACATTAGTTTTCTCAACGGGAATGGGCAGATTATTTTAAAAACAAAGATATTCAGTGTAAAATCCAAGCAAATGAAAAATGGTTCCCAAAGCTTGAATTTTTGCATGGTTTTTTGAAGCAATGCTTGGGAACACGTTGCCTTCTTGTTTACAAAGTTTCATAATTTTTCTCTAACGATGAACTTTTAGTCAAATTTATACGAAAAAGATGACTATACCAAGTAATTGAATTTTTGGGTCATGTTTAAAAAGACATTGTTAAGTAATTCACAAAGTTTCATTAGTTTTCTCTAAGGTAAGGGACAATTTTTTTTTAAATATTCAATGTAAAATCCTAATAAATGGAGAATGGTACCCCAAAGCTTGAATTTTCGCATAGCTTTTTGCAGCAATGCTTAGAAACACATTATCTTTTTGTTCCTAAAGTATCATAATTTTTCTCCAATGGATGAATTTTAATAAAATTTTGAAGGCTACCCATGAAAAAGATGACCATACCAAGTGGTTAAATTTTTACATGATTTTTTACGGTCATGCTTAGAAAGGCATTGTAAGGTTATCCCCAAAGTTTCATCAATTTTCTCCAAGGGAAGAGACAAATTTTAAAAAATATTCAATGTAAAATCTCAATAAATAGAAAATGGTATTTAGAGTTTGAATTTTTGCATGGTTTTTTTTGGAGGAATGCTTAAAACACAATATCTTCTTGTTCTCAAAGTTTCATAATTTTTCTCCAACAGATGAATTTTAATAAAAATTTGAAGGCTAATACCTGCGAAAAAGATTACCACACTAAGCAGTTGAGTTTTTGCATGATTTTTTACGCCCATACTTAGAAAGGCATTGTAAGATTTTCCCAAAAGTTTCATAAATTTTCTCTAAGAGAAGAGACAATTTTTTTAAAAAAAATATTCAAAATAAAATATTAATAAATGGAAAATGGTACATAGAGCTCGTATTTTTGCTTGGTATTTTTTCAAGAATACTTAGAAACACGCTATCTTCTTGCTCCTAAAGTTTCATAATTTTTCTCCAACGGATGAATTTTTAATAAAATTTTGAAGGCTAATGCCTATGAAAAAGATGAGCATATCAAACGATTAAATTTTTCCATGATATTTTATAGTCATGCTTAGAAAGGCGTTGTAAGGTTGTCTCCAAAGTTTCATCAGTTTTCTCCAAAGGAAGGGACAAATTTTAAAAAAATATATTCAGTGTAAAATCCCAATAATTGGATAATGGTACCCAGAGCTTGAATTTTCACATGGTTTTTTGCCGTAATGCTTAGAAACACACTATCTTCTCTTCCCAAAGTTTCATAATTTTTCTTCAACAGATGAATTTTTAGCAAAATTTGAAGGCTAATATGCCCATTTAAAAATTAATAAAATCGAGCGGTTGAATTTTTAGATGATCTTTTACAGCCATGCTTAGAAAGACATTGTAAGGTTGTCTATGAAGTTTCATCAAATTTCTCCAAAGGAATGGGTAAATTTTCTCCAACAATAAATTTTTAGCCAAATTTGTAGGCTAATGCCCATGAAAATATGACAAAATCGAGCGGTTGAATTTTTACATGATTTTTTACGGCCATGCTTAGAAATACATTGAAAGGTTGTCCCTGAAGTTTCACCAGATTTCTCTAAGGGACCCGAAAACCAAAACCTGAACCCAAAATCCAAAGTGCCTAACCTTGAACCCTAAACCCTAGTCCCAAAACCCGAAACCCTTGACCCAAAATCTGAAACTTGAACCTCATAGACCAAACCTAAATCTCAAACCCTAAACCTAAAACCCTAAACTTAAAACTCAAAATTCGAAACCTCAAAGCCTAGAGCCCAAACCAAAAATTTAAAACCTGAAACCCTAAACCTTATAGTTAAACACAAACCCTAAACCATGAACCTTAAACTCTAAACCCTAACCTAAAACACCAAAGCCTGAACCTAAAACCCTAAAACCTTAACCCCAAATCCCAAACCCTCAACCCCAAATCCTTAACCCTAAACCCCAAATGCAAAACCCCTAAACCCTAGACTTTTAACCCCCAAACCTAAAACCCCAAAACCTTCACCCAAACCCCAAACTCCAAGTCTTAAATCCCAAACCTCAAACCCTAAACATGAAACCCAAAACCTGAAACTTGAAACCTGAAACCCCAAATATTAAACCCCTAACCCCAAAATCTAAAACCCTAAACCATAAACCTCAAACCCTAAACTATTATTTATGATTAAAATATTAAAGTATACTATGATATTAACCTTGTGACATCTTGTGACTTTATCTGTAATTAATATGCTAAATTAGTGTGGACATACTTGTATTTTGTTCTATAGTGATTGGTTGAGAATCTCAAGTAAATTTTATTAGAATGTCTTTGCTTTTGATGCTATAAATAGCTTGAAGGCGTGACATCTAAGTCAACGCTCTATAAATTTTAATAGTTGAAACTAAACTTAAGACATTTTGACATCTCTTATTTATTGGTTTGATTTATTTGTTGTTGTTAAGTTGAATAGGAAAAACCTTGTGTTTATTTTTCTAACTACAAATCATGACCCAAAGTTCTTGTGTATTCTTAATGAACTTACTCCTTTGATCAGTAGTATATTATGTGATATTTTTATTAAGAAATTAATAGTGAAAGTTGAGTTATTAATGCTTGTTCTCTTAAAAGAATTTTTACTTAGATGGTAATTACAAACAATTTCACTATTTAGTTTTACTCAATATTTTACAAACTCAACCAGTGATTGAATTGATCAAGTCATTGTTTCACGGTTTAATGGTTGAGAGTGTTAATAAAGTAATATAATAAAATAATAATTTTTAATAAAATCATATTTTTCAAAAAAAAATATAAATAAGGTTTAGGATTTTGGTTTTAAGGTTTTGTAGGGAATAGGGTTGTTTAAGGTTTTGGGACTAGGATAGTTAACGCTTAAAGTCAGGGTTCCAGGTTCGATTAGGGTTTGGTAAGGGATCAGGGTACCTGTTACCTTGACTTTGAAATTGGTCTATTATCCACTTATCTGCTACCAATTACAAGGTACCAACTGGTACCTACAACCTACTACCTACTAACCTACAACTTGCTAACATACTACTTGCTACCTCTAACCTACAACCTGCAACCTAATCCCTGCTACCTGCTAACATACAACCTGCTACGTGCTACATGCTAACCTACACCTGCTACCTGTTACTTGCTACTTGCAACCTGCTACCTGCTACCTGTAACCTGCTACTTGCTCCTGCTACCTATTAACCAGCTACTAATTACCTGTTACCTATCTGCTACTTGCTACCTTCTACCTGTTACCTTTTAGATTTTAAGGCTAATGCCCACAAAAATAGGACAAAACCGATCGATTGAATTTTTACATAATTTCTTACGACCATGCTTAGAAATACATTGTAGGGTTGTCCTTGAAGTTTCATCAGATTTCTCCAACAGTTAATTCTTAGCTAAATTTAAAGGCATGCTCACGAAAATATGACAAAATTGAGCGGTTGAATTTTTGAATGATTTTTTGAGGCCATGCTTAGAAAGGCATTATAAGGTTGTCCCTTAAGTTTCATCAGATTTCTCTAAGTGAAGAGTTGAATTTTCTCAAACGATGAATTCTTAGCAAAATCTAAATGTATAGGCCACGAAAAAATGACAAAATCGAGCAGTTAAATTTTTGCATGTTTTTTACGACCATGCTTAGAAAGTCATTGTAAGGTTGTCCTTGCAGTTTCATCAGGCTTCTCCAAGGGAATGTACAGATTTTCTTTAATGATAAATTTTTAGCCAAATTTAAAGGCTAATAATAACCATGAAAATATGACAAAACCGAGCGGTTGAATTTTTTCATTATTTTTTGCAGCCATGCTTAGAAAGATATTGTAAGGTTTTCGTTGAAGTTTCAGTAAATTTTTCTAAGGGAAGGGGCAGATTTTCTCCAATGGTGAATTTTTAGCCAAATTTTAAGGCTAATGCCCACGAAAATATGACAAAACTGATCGGTTGAATTTTTGCATAATTTTTTACGGCCATGCTTAGAAAAGGCATTCTAAGGTTGTCCCTAAAGTTTCATCAAATTTCACCAAGGGAATGAGCTGATTTTCTCCAACGGTCAATTTTTATCCAAATTTGGCATTAACCTACGAAAATATGACAAGACCGAGTGGTTGAATTTTTGAATGATTTTTTGAGGCCATGTTTAAAAGGCATTGTAAGGTTGTCTCTGAAGTTTTATCAGATTTTCAAATTTTCTTAAACGATGAATTTTTAGTTAAATTTGAAGGTTAATACCCACAAAAATATGACAAAACTGAGCAATTAAATTTTTACCTGATTTTTTACGGCCTTCCTTAGAAAGGCATATGGTTGTCCCTGAAGTTTCATCAGATTTCTCCAAGGGAAGGGGCTGATTTTCTTCAACAATGAATTTTTAGCCAAATTTGAAAGCTAATACCCATGAAAATATGATAAAAATGAGTGGTTGAATTTTTTCATGATTTTTTGTGACCACACTTAGAAATGCATTCTAAGGTTTTCTCTAAAATTTCATCAGATTTCTCCAATAGAAAGGGCAGATTTTCTCAAACAAAGATTTTTTAGCCAAATTTCAAGACATTAGCCCACAAAAATATGACAAAACTGAGCTGTTGATTTTTTCATAATTTTTTTATGGCCATCCTTAAAAAGGCATAATAAGGTTATCTCTCAAGTTTCATCCGATTTCTCGAAGGGCATGGGTAGATTTTCTCCAATGATAAATTTTTAGCCAAAATTGAAAGCTAATGCCTGTGAACTTATGACAAAACCGAGCGGTTGAATTATTACATGATTTTTTGTGGCCACACGTAGAAAGGCATTGTAAGGTTGTCCTTGATATTTTATCAGATTCCCCAAGGGAAAGGGTAGATTTTCTCTAACGAGAAGTTTTTAGCCAAATTTAAAGGCTAATAATACCCAGGAAGTTATGACAAAATCGAGCGGTTTTGCATGATTTTTTACGGCCATGCTTAGAAAGGCATTTTAAGGTTGTTCCTAAAGTTTCATCAGATTAATCTAAGGGAAAGGGTACATTTTCTACAAAGATGAATTTTTAGCAAATATGAAAAAACCGAGCGATTGAATTTTTGCACGATTTTATACGTCATGCTTAGAAAGGCATTGTAAGGTTGTCCTTGAAGTTTCAATAGATTTCTCTAAGGAAATGGGCAGATTTTCTCTAACGATGAATTTTTAGCCAAATTTGAAGGCAGTACCATGAAAATACGACAAAATCAAGCGGTTGAATTTTTGCATTATTTTTTACAGCGAGATTTAGAAAGGTATTGTAAGGTTGTCCATGAAGTTTCATCATATTTCTCCAAGGGAAGAGACTGATTTTCTCCAACGATGAAGTTTTAGCCAAACTTAAAGGTTAATGCCCACAAAAATATGACAAAACTGAGCGGTTAAATTTTTGGATGTTTTTTTATGGTTATGCTTAGAAAGGCATTGTAGGGTTGTCCTTGAAGTTTCATTAGATTTCTCTAAGGGAAATGGCTGATTTTCTCCAACGATGAATTTTTAGCCAAATTTAAAGGCTAATGCCGATGAAAATATGATAAAACCGAACAGTTGAATTTTTTTATAATTGTTTATGGCCAAGCGTAGAGTGGCATTGTAAGGTTTTCCCTGAAATTTCATCAAATTTCTCCAATGAAAAGGACAGATTTTCTCGAACAATGAATTTTTGGCCAAATTTTCCCTGAAATTTTTTATGACAAAACCGAGCGGTTGAATTTTTGTATAATTTTTTACGACCTTGCTTAGAAAGACATTGTAAGATTGTCCCTGAAGTTTCATCAGAGTTCTTCAAGGGAAGTGGCAGATTTTCTCCAACGACAAATTTTTAGCCAAATTTTGAGGCTAATGCCCACAAAAAAATGACAAAATCGAGTGGTTAAATATTTACATGATATTTTTTGGTCATCCTTAGAAAGGCATAGTAAGATTGTCCCTCAAGTTTTATCCAATTTCTCCAAGGGAATGGGCAGATTTCTCCAACGATGAATTTTAAGCCAAATTTAAAGGCTAATGCCTATAAAAATATGACAAAACTGTGCGGTTAAATTTTTACATGATTCTTTGTGGCCCTACGTAGAAAGGCATTGTAAGGTGTTGCTTGAAATTTCATCAGATTTCCCCTAGAGAAGGGGCAAATTTTCCCTAATGATATGTTTTTAGTCAAATTTGAAAGCTAATGTCTACGAAAATATGACAAAACCGGGTGGTTGAATTTTTACATGATGTTTTACGGCCATGCTTAGAAAGACATTGTAAGGTTGTTCCTGAAGTTTCATCGGATTAATCTAAGGAAATTGGCACATTTTCTCTAACGATGAAAATATGACAAAACCGAACGGTTGAATTTTTGTATATTTTTTGTGGCCCTGCCTAGAAAGGAATTTTAAGGTTGTCCTTGAGGTTTCATCTGATTTCTCCAAGGAAATAGGCAAGTTTTCTCCAACGATGAATTTTTAGCCAAATTTAAAGGCTAATGCCATGAAAATGACGAAATCGAACAATTTAATTTTTGCATATTTTTTGTGGCCGCGCTTGGATAGACATTGTAAGATTTTCCCTGAAGTTTCATCAGATTTCTTCAAGAGAAGGGGCATATTTTCTCCAACAATGAATTTTAAGGCAAATTTGAAGGCTAATGCCGATTAAAATATGACAAAATCAAGCGATTAAATTTTTGCATGATTTTCTACGGCCTTAATTAGAAAGACATTGTAAGGTTGTCCCTGATGTTTCATCAGATTTCTCCAAGGAAAGGGGTAGATTTTCTCCAACGATGAATTTTCAACCAAATTTAAAGACAAAATTGAGCCGTTGATTTTTTGCCTGATTTTTTGCGACCATGCTTACAAAGGCATTGTAGGGTTTTCCCTAAAGTTTAATCATATTTTTCCAAGGGAAAAGGTAAATTTTCTACAATCGATGAATCTTTAGTTAAATTTGAAGGCATTACCTACAAAAATATGAAAAAATTGAGCGGTTGAATTTTTGTATGATTTTTTCTGGCCCTTCTTAGGTCAACTGTAAGGTTGTCTCTGAAGTTTCATTAGAATTCTCTAAGGAAAAAGGATGATTTTCTCCAACGATGAATTTTTAGCCAAATTTGACGGCTAATCCATGAAAATGTTACAAATTCGAGTAGTTGAATTTATGTGAGTTATTTTGCGGCTATGCTTAGAAAGACATTGTAAGGTTGTCCCTAAAGTTTCATCAGATTTCTCTAAGAGAAGAGGTAAATTTTCTCCAATGATAAATTTTTAGACAAATTTGAAGGTAGCCTAAGAAAATATGATGAAACTGAGTGGTTGAATTTTTACATGATTTTTTGCGGCCACACGTAGGATCGAGTTGTAAGGTTGTTCTTGAAGTTTCTTTGGATCTCTCCAAGGGAAGGGAAGATTTTCTCTAACGATGATTTTTTAGCCAAATTTGAAGGCTAATACCCACAAAAATATAATAAAACTGAGCGGTTGAATTTTTGCATGATTTTTTTACAGCTATACTTATAAAGACATTGTAAGGATGTCCTTGAAGTTAATCAGATCTCTCTAAGGGAAGGGAAATATTTTCTCCAACAATGAATTTTTATCTAAATTTGAAGGCTAATGCCCATGAAAATATAACAAAACTAGGCGGTTGAATTTTTACATGATTTTTTTGCGGTCATGCTTAGAAAGGCATTGTAAGGTTTTCCTTGAAGTTTCATCAGATTTCTTCAAGGAAAGGGGCATATTTTCTCCAATAATGAATTTTTAGCCAAATTTGAAGGTTAATGCCGATTAAAATATGATAAAATTAAGCGATTGAATTTTTGCATAATTTTTTACGGCCTTAATTAGAAAGACATTATAAGGTTGTCGCTGATGTTTTGTCAGATTTCTCTAAGGGAAGGGGTAGATTTTCTCTAATGATGAATTTTCAGCCAAATTTGAAGGCATTAGCCCACGAAAATATGTCAAAATCGAGGCGTTGATTTTTTGCGACCATGCTTACAAAGGCATTGTAGGGTTTTTCCTAAAGTTTAATCATATTTTTCCAAGGGAAAAGACAGATTTTTTGCAACGATGAATTTTTAGTCAAATTTGAAGGCATTACCCACAAAAATATGACAAAATTAAGTGGTTGAATTTTTGCATGATTTTTTTCAGCCCTGCTTAGATCGACATTGTAAGGTTGTCTTTGAAGTTTCATTACATTTCTCCAAGGAAAAGGGGTGATTTTTTTCAACGATGAATTTTTAGCCAAATTGACGGCTAATCCATGAAAATATGACAAATCCGAGTTGTTGAATTTATGCGAGTTATTTTGCGGCCACGATTAGAAAGACATTGTGAGGTTGTCCATAAAGTTTTATCAGATTTCTCCAAGATAAGGGGTAAATTTTCTTCAATGATAAATTTTTAGACAAATTTAAAGATTGTGCCTAGAAAAATATGACAAAACTGAGTGATTGAATTTTGCATGATTTTTTTCGGCCACATGTAGAATCACGTTGTAAGGTTGTCCCTGAAGTTTCTTTAGATCTCTCTAAGGGAATGAAAGATTTTCTCTAACGATGAAGTTTTAGCCAGATTTGAAGGCTAATACCCACAAAAATATAATAAAACTAGCGGTTGAGTTTTTACACAATGTTTTTACATCTATGCTTATAAAGACATTGTAAGTATGTCCTTGAAGTTTAATCAGATATCTCATTGGGAAGGGGTAGATTTTCTACAATGATGAATATTTAGCTAAATTTGAAAGTTAAAATGCCCATGAAAATATGACAAAACTGAGCAGTTAAATTTTTGCATGATTTTTTGCGGCCAAGCTTAGAAAGGCATTATAAGGTTGTCCATGAAGTTTAGCAAAGAACAGATTTTCTCTAGCAATGAATTTTTAGCCATAAAGACTAATATGCCCATGAAAATATGACAAAATTGAGTTGTTGGATTTTTGTATATTTTTTACGGCCATGCTTAAAAGGGCTTTGTAAAGTTGTTCCTGAAGTTTCATATGATTTCTCCAATGAAAGGGATAAATTTTCCCCAACGATGAATTTTTAGTCAAATTTGAAGGCTAATGCCCAAGAAAATATAAACAAACTAAGCAATTAAATTTTTGTATGATTTTCTACAGTCATGCTTAGAAAGACATTTTAAGGTTATCCTTGAAGTTTCATTAGATTTCTCCAAAGGAAGAGACAAATTTTCTCAAACAAGGAATATTTACCCAAATTTAAAGGTAATCCACGAAAATATGACAAAACCGACCGGTTATATTTTTTGCTGATTTTTGGCAGCCATGCTTTGTAACACCCTGGGGCCAACTTGCAAATCCCAAGATAATTAACGTCACCATATAAAATTTCTTGGATAATTTATTTTTCACCTGGTAATTATCAAGTGATTCACAACTTGATTCCAGAAGTTACTGATACAATATCAGAGTGCGAAACTTTTTACATAACTAACTTTATTTTATTATACATAATATCAGAGTATCATACATATTATATTTTACAACAGGCACCTAGATCTTATAAAATATAAAGATCTAAAGTACCAAAACGTAGCATACACATAATACAGCCATAGTAGTCACGCAAGCAAGCATCAGCATCAAAAGCCTTCATAATTTATCCACATCAAGCATCATCCACTTTGTCACATATCATCCTGGTTAACCACTAAAGGGTTGCCACAAGTAACAGAAAGAGTGAGATAAAATGTCAAATAAATAGAAATTAAATTAGAGCAAACACATCCACAAGTAGGATGCTATGCGATGCAGATGCCAAACAAGTATTTTGTATTATACTTATGTATTATATTCCGTTCTTTTATATGAATGAAAATGCATGATGGATCCATTCTGGTGGGAACATCTGCAGTGATTTCCAACAATAACATTTTTACGGATATCCAACTGATACCGCACCCCATAATGCAACACCAACACCGGATAACAATACCATAATATCAATAACAAGTGTTGCGGGGCCCCCTTAAAGACACACTGCTTAGCCCTTAAAACGGCCGTGGTATAAAACCACCACAGAGGTCTGTGCTCAACAGAGCGCGTTCCCCCACCGGGAACCCCCTCAAAGAACCCCCCTGCGGATTCTTTGAACGGCCAATGCGTATGATGCATGAATGCAGTAAATTTATATCAATAAATTTATTCATAATTTAGCAATAAGAATTTATTATAAAATTCAAGAAGATATGACATTTCATCATATTTACAAGTATAATCCATATACTATATTTAAAAATATGGAAACATAATATAAACTAATTACTATATTTAATAATTCAAACAATAAAGAAACATTTTTCATGTAAACTACTATAATTATTATTCCAAGGGTTATGGAAACACATTTTCCATAACATTTATTGATTTATCATACTCTCTATTTCAAGGAATATAGAAACATGTTTTCAAAATGGTTATTTTATCCATTTATTTAATTAAATAACTTAAAAAAATTCAGATTTTGATAAATTGTAATGTCTTAGTAATTAAGATTAAAGTAGATTTTAATAATGATATATTCATATAAGGTAGTATAGTATAAAAAAAATTGACAAAAATACCAATAAGAACTTAAAATAGAAATTCTGAAACTATTAGTGCGCTACCTATTAGTGTGGTTGTAACAGGAACCGCACTAATAGGGTTCTGCATATGCTGTTACGAAAACAACATCTTGTTTTTGTGATTTATATACGTTTTACTCATTCTAATTGTAATTTAAGCATACCAAATGATGTTAAATCATCATATAACATTAGAAATATATTATATATCATATTTTAATGTATTAATATTAATTTCAAAATTTAATTCCTTTAAATAAAAATTTTAACTATTCACATTCAATGTTATTTAGTCAAATACTGATATATTTCTAATCTAATTTCTATATATCCGATATTTTATCCCCTCTTTCTTACCTTAATTTCAGATTCCCAAACTCGTTTTGTGCTCAAGCTCCTTGTTTCTCCTCGAATCTTCAATGGAAAATGGTTTCTAGAATTCCAAAATTGAAGGCCTTAGAGTTATAGAAACGAAGGTTTGAATTAGAAGATAATGGAAGATAAAAGCATTTGGGTAATTTTAATTGAAGAAAAATGAAGTGGGAGGCCATTTATATAGGCAAAGAAAGGTGGTGGAAATGAGGCGGTGGAGAAGCTTGGAGAGAAGCAGAGAGTCTTCGAGAGAGAGAGAAGGAATTTAATAACGGGTTCCTTAATAATTCTACGTTTTATTGTCGTATTTTCACTCTGTTTGTTTTTATTTTAAGTCCAATTTATGAAATAAAAATATCCCCATAACCGGAATAAAATTTCCTATTTTCTAAGATTTATTTCTTATTTTTCTAAGAAACTTTAATTTTTCACTGTTTAATTACCGATTCAAATTTAATTAAAAATTGGGTTGTTACATGCTTAGAAAGGCATTGTAAGGTTGTCCTTGAAGTTTCATTGGATTTCTCTAAGAGAATGGGTAGATTTTCTCCAACGATGAATTTTTACCCAAATTTGAAGGGTAATATGCCTACGAAAATATGACAAAACCGAACGGTTGAATTCTTGCATTATTTTTTACGGTCATGCTTTGAATGACATTGTAAGGTTTTCTTGAATTTTTATTGGATTTCTCCAAGAGAACGGACAAATTTTCTCCAATGATGAATTTTTACCTAAATTTGAAGGCGCCCACAAAAATATGATAAAACCGAGCGGCTGAATTTTTCTATGATTTTTTACTGTCATGCTTAGAAAGACGTTGTAAAGTTGTTCATGAAGTTTCATCAGATTTTTCCAAGGGAAGAGGTAGATTTTTTCCAGCGATGAATTTTTAGCCAACTTTGAAGGCTTATACCCATGGAAATATGGCAAAACCGAATGATTGAATTATTGCATGATTTTTTGTGGCTAAGGTTAGAAAGGCATTGTAAGGTTGTTCTTATAGTTTTACAAATTTTTCCAAGGGAAGGGGAAGATTTTCTCCAACAATGATTTTTTATCTAAATTTGAAGGCTAATGCCCATGAAAATATAACAAAACTAGGCGGCTGAATTTTTCCATGATTTTTTATGGCCATACTTAGAAAGACATTGTAAGGTTGTTTCTGAAGTTTCATCATATTTTTTCAAGGTATGGGTTAGATTTTCTCCAACGATTAGTTTTTAGCCAAATTTGAAGTCTAGCCCATGAAAATATGACAAAATTGAGTGGTTGAATTTTTGTATGATTTTTTACAGCTGTTACACCCCCTTATATACATGAGACATATATGTATTCTTCTTGCCTTAAAAAAACTTTTAAAAAGATATACATATTTATCACTCTTTATCTCATGTATACAAGGAAGTATATATATCTGATTTCCTTTTAATATTGAAAGAAAAAAAATTGTCTTTCAATATTTGTTCATAATGACAAAACAATTAATAGAAATCATAAGTGATAAATCATTACAGTATTATATCCGAATGAGAAAGTTTATCAAATTTTAACCTTTACCTTGTTACAATTATCTAACTTGATATTGTAATAAGGCAAAGTAAAACTAAACTATACCTCTACTACAAATGTGACCAATCATTTCCTAATCCTTGAACCATCGAGTTTCGGAATCCTACTCTTGTCATATCTCTTCATCTATTTGATTGAGGATGAGACCACTTTACCCTTCTGTAATTACATATCCTTCCATCTTGGACTGCTAGCTATATATCACATAACATATATTTTGGACACAAAATTCAAACAAGGAGTGAAAAACAGAATATAATACTTTACAGATAAGACATAAGCATAAGGATTTTCACAATCTAATATAATAATTTCAATCACAATCATACACATAATCAATTATGAATGTAGAGTTTTCATAACATAACAATTATACTTTCATTCACAACCACCCACATAGAATGTCACAATCACATGAATGTCATGCAAATATTTTTAATACTACCATCTCATTCATTCTATGGATGTGGGCCCTTAAAGTTTTAATTTGCACTGGGCCAACCAGGAGTTTACACTGTTCCATAATTTCGGATAATAATAACATAAATGCCTTCATGACATATGAACAGCTCAACTGGCGTGTAAACACTTAGAGACTAGTCAGACCGGGAAAGTTTTTATTGTGAAAGTACCTGACACTAGGGAGCGACCCCAGGTCACCTGAAGCACCCTTTCACACCCTCTCATCCCAAGGCTCGCAATTAAGTCTCCTTTAATGTATCCTCGGTTTCTATAATCCGTCCCAAGCAATATTACATCTAATTTCTCTTTAATGATTCATGATGCATGAACTACTCGCATATTTAGTTGGTTAAGACTTTTAGGAACTCAATTATTAAATACCATAAATGTTCACAAAATCATCTCAATAAACTGTACATTCCCATTAGTTCTTCTTTGAACTTCTATTATACAGAAATAAATTTAGTATAGTCTTCAAATTGAGATCTCACCAAAATTGAGTTTCCAAGCCTTAAATATCTCAAAACTTTCTCTTAAAAAACTTCACATATTTACATAATCTTTCCCAATTTGAATCTTAACTAGATTGAGTTTAGAAATCTCAACCATAACAAAATATCCTTTAGTTATTTCATTAGGTAAAACCAATTTAAATTTTTGATTTCTAAAAGAAAATATTTTTTAAATCATTAACTAAGAATACTTAAAACTATAAAAATTTTCTTTAATTCAAGAATTAATTATCTTAACCTCTTTCATAAAATAACTTCTTTCTAATACTAGATTTTATTCTAGAGGTTAATGAAAATTATTTCTAAGAAGAAATAAAAGACTAAAATAATGATAAAATACTTTCTCTTAGAATAAAAATTTAAAGAGTAAGGTAAGAAAATTCTTATTGAGTTTTAACTTCCCGTCATGCTTGCTATATGCTCAAATCCATATCACAAGGTCATCAATCATTCATCAATCACAATCAAATATTGTAATATCATCAATCGTATTTAAATATCATCAAATCACAAATATTATTAATCACAATCTAGTATTATAAATCACAATATCATTAATCAAAATCAAATATTATTAATTATAATAAAATCAAATCAACTAAATATCAGTCATAAATATAATTCAAATTTTAATAGTTATTTTGACTAATAAGATTAATTTTAAGTCTTTATAGTCCATTCATCGCATAGGTCTATGTAGGTCCATATAGTCCAATTCTCGCTTAGGTATAGTTCAGTCCATTCAGATCATAATAGTCTAAGTCCTTGCATAGGTTCAGTCCAGTTCACATAGGTTATCTAGGTATTTGCATAGGTATTCAGATCAAGTTACACAAGATACTCAATTTAAAATTTATTATAAATTTTTAAGTTAAATAGTTATTATTTTAAAATAATAATATTATTAAATTTTAAAGGAGTAGGGGACTCCTCCCATTATTCTTATGTCTTTTCATATTATATTCCTATCTTACTTCCCCTTACCTCTTGTATCTTGGTTCGTTATGGAAAGTCCGTGCGTGTCTCGTCTCCGAGTTCTAAAATATACCAATTTCACTTTCATATAGTTATAAGATGAAAATTAAGATTTCTACTTAAAACAGAAATGGTAAATTTTGAATAGTGAATAGTGAATAGTAAATCATGAATAATAACAATAAATAGTAAAACGTGAATAGTAACGGTAAATAGTAAAATATAAATAGTAATGATAAATAGTAAAACATGAATAGTAAAGGTAAATAGTAATAGTAAATAGTAATTTACTATTTGAATAGTGATTTACTATTCGTAATAGTGATTTACTATTGACATAGTAATTTACTATTCAGAATAGTAACTTAAAATAATATTATATCCAGTATAATAATAGATTTCTAAAACGATATGAAAATAAACCTAAAAAGTATAAAAGAAAGTTGTTCTTACCTTATGATTTTGACAGAACCTCGTTCCAAAAATTTTATTTCTCTCTCTTACTCCTACCACTATCTTTCTAACACTGCTATATTAAGAAAACTTAATCTGTAAATGTGATTTCCTTCGTTAGAAACCCCGGCTATTTATAGAAAAAATTTTCACTATACATTTCATTATTTTATTATAAAAGTACTGTGCAATTTCTGAAATTTTCATTTCTGATTACTGTGCACCTTTTGAAATTTTCGTTCATGCACAGTGTTTTACATAGTAAATATTGGCTTAATTATTAAGCCAAATAGTAATCATTCACACGGTATATTTTAAATATTCAAAATCAGTCATTTTGAAAATTTAGCGATATTATATCAGTTCTTACTTATTTTATAATAAGTAATATAAAGTTTAAAATTTAAAAATCTAAAATTTTCTGTTAAAAAAAATTTATTAGTACATTTTTTATTTTATTACGATTTGTAAAAATTAAGATTTTACTCAAACCAATAATTTTTAGATAAGTCTACTTGAAATGGATTTTATAAAATTTTCTTATAATTTAACTTCACTTTCTTGTAAATATTTTTAATTTTAAGTAACTTTATATGAATTTAAAATTATTTAAAATATATTATTTTATTAAAATATTTCAAAAATTTCAAAAAATTTCAGAAAATCATAAATATTATGTAGATAAAAAAGTTCTAAAGAACCATAGTCTAATTCTTTAAAAATTTTATTTTAAAATTCTAATAAGAGTTAAATTACAAATATGTAAAAACATAAACATAAAATAAAAGTTGTGAATAATAAAGATATTCAAAATTCTTAATATAATTTCATTAATCAATGAATACTAATTAAATCATTTTAAAATTCTCATTCATAAATATTTTCACTTTATTATTATTATTATTATTTTATTTTATTTTTAAAAAACAAATAATTAAATATAAATACCAAAATTTCATAAAAAATGATAATAATAAACTAACTTATAGTAAGTATTTCTTATGAAAGATATATCAATATCTATTTTCTATTTGTGTTAAAAGTGGGATGTTACAGTAGCCATGCTTAGAAAGACATTGTAAGGTTGTCCCTGAAGTTTCTATCAGATTTCTAAGGGAAAGGGAGATTTTCTCCAATGATGAATTTTTACCCAAATTTGAAGGGTAATGTCCACAAAAATATGAAAAAACCGAGTGGTTGCATTTTTGCATAATTTTTTGTGGCCATGCTTTGAATGACATTGTAAGGTTATCCCTAAATTTTTATCATATTTCTTCAAGGGAAGGGGCATATTTTCTCCAACGATAAATTTTTACCCACGAAAATATGACAAAACTAAGCGGTTGAATTTTTGCATTTTTTTTACTGTCATGCTTAGAAAGGCGTTGTAAAGTTTTCCATGAAGTTTCATATGATTTTTCCAAGGAAAGAGACAGAATTTCTCTAACGATTTGCCAACTTTGAAGGTTAATGCCCACGAAAATATGACAAAATCGAACGGTTGAAGTTTTACATGATTTTTTATGGTCATGCTTAGAAAGGCGTTGAATGGTTATCCCTTAAGTTTCATCAAATTTCTCTAAGAGAAAGGGCAGATTTTATCCTATGATGAAGTTTTAGCCTAATTTAAAGACTATTATGCCTATGAAAATTTGACTAAAGCAAGCGATTGAATTTTTATATGATTTTTTGCAGCCACGCTTAGAAAGGCATTGTAAGTTTGTCCCTGAAGTTTCATCAGATTTTTCCAAGGGAACGACCATATTTTCTCTAGCGATGAATTTTTAGCCAAATTTGAAGGCTAAATGCCCATGAAAATACGATAAAACTAAGCGGTTGAGTTTTTGCATTTTTTTACGGCCATGTTTAAAAAGACATTGTAAGATTGTTCCTGAAGTTTCATCTGAATTCTCAATAGGAAAGGGTAGATTTTCTCTAACATTGAATTTTTAGCCAAATTTGAAGGCTAATGCTCACAAAAATATGACAAAATCGAGCAGTTGAATTTTTGCATGATTTTTTGTCAGCATGTTTAGGAAGGCATTGTAAGATTATCTCTGAAGTTTCATCAGATTTCTCTAAGGGAAGGGGTAGATTTTCTTCAACGATGAATTTTTAGCCCAAATTTGAAGGCAGCCCACGAAAATATGGCAAATCCCAGCGATTGAATTTTGGCATTATTTTTTACGGCCATCCTTAGAAAGGAATAATAAGGTTGTCCATGAAGTTTCATTTGATTTCTTCAAGGGAAAGGACACATTTTCTCCAATGATGTATTTTTAGCCAAATTTATAGGCATTACGAAACTATGATAAAATAGAGCGGTTGAATTTTTGCATAATTTATTACGGTCACGCTTAGAACGACATTGTAAGGTTGTTCCTGAAGTTTTATTAGATTTCTCCAATGGAGGGGCAGATTTTCTCCTAGATGAGTTATTAGCTAAATATGAAGGCTAATGCCCACAAAAATAGGACAAAATTCAGTAGTTGAATTTTTGCTTTATTTTTGGCCGCCCTTCATAGAAAGGCATTGAAAGGTTATCCATGAAGTTTCATCAGATTTCTCCAAGGCAAGGGGCAAATTTTCTCCAATGATGAATTTTTAACGAAATTTGAAGGCTAATATGCCCATGAAAATATGACAAAACAGAGCAGTTGAATTTTTGCATAATTTTTTACGGTCATGCTTAGAAAGGTATTATAAGGTTGTCCCTGAAATTCAATCAGATTTCTCCAAAGGAAGAGGCATATTTTCTTCAACGATGAATTTTTAGCCAAATTTTAAGATTAATGCCCACGAAAATATGACAAAACTAAGTGGTTGAATTTTTGCATTTTTTTTGCGTCAATGCTTAGAAAGGCATTGAAAAGTTGTCTCTAAAATTTCATCATATTTCTCCAAGGGAAAGGGCAAATTTTCTCCAACGAAGAATATTTAACCAAATTTGAAGGCTAATGCCCACGAAAATATGACAAAATCGAGAGGTTGAAATTTTGTATGAATTTTTGCGGCCATCCTTAGAAAGGAATAATAAGGTTATCCTTGAAATTTCATCCAATTTTTTATGGGAAGGTTGAGATTTTCTCTATTAATAAATTTTTAACCAAATTTGAAGGTATTATGTAACACCCTCTGTTACACCTTAATAAATTCTAGAAAAACTCGTAAATATTTTTTTTTAAGGATATGATTGTTAAAAAGAAACTATCGGAATAAATTATATACATTATTTCTGAAATACCTCACAAATATTATTAAAACTTTATAAAGTAATTTTACATTCATCCAACGGAAATAAATATTAAACATTATAAGAAAGAGAGTAAACTCCATGGCCCAGAAGCAGTTACTTATTAACATTATTTATTCATTGGACCACGGTATTCATACCGAGCTCCCTTTCTAGAACGTGCTATATTTACTGCCGATATTCTTCGATCCTTCCCTCTGAACCATCAATTTAAAACATGTGAAACAAAAACACGGAGAAAGGAGTGAGAAACAGAATATAATATTCTCGAATAAGACATAAGCAACAAAGGGTTTTCACAAACATTACATAATAATATCAATCACAATCACATACACAATCAATTACGAATGCATGAATGTTATGCAATATCTTCATCATAACTTACCTATATATGTGGGCCCTTAAATTTTAATTTGCACTGGGCCAACCAGGAGTTTACACTGTTCCATAAGTCCGGATAATAATAATATGAACAGCTCAACTGGCATGGAAACACTTAGAGACTAGTCAGATTGAGAAAGTTTTTATTGTGAAAGTACCCGACACTAGGGAGCTACCCCAGGTCCCCTGAAGCACCCTTTCACACCCTCTCATCCCAAGGCTCGTAATTAAGCCTCCTCTAATGTATCCTCGGTTTCTATAATCCGTCCCCAGACAATATTATTTCATTTCACTTTAATGATTCATGATGCATGAACTACTCGCGTATTGAGTTGGTTAAGGCTTTTAGAAACTCAATTATTAAATCCCTTAAAGGTTTACAATATCATTTCAATAAACTGTATATTTTCTCAATTCTCTAAATTTCTGTCCCACAGAAATAAATTTGGTACAGTTTTCAAATCTCACTGAAATTGAGTTTCTAAGCCTTAAATATCTAAAAACTTTATCATATAAAACTTTACATAATCTTTCTCGAATTAAATCTTAACAAAGTCAAATTTAGAAATCTCAATTATTTCCAAATATCTTTAGTTATTAAGTTGGAAAGATAAAATAATTTTCTTTTAAAAAAAATTGTTTTATTAAAAGAGAATAATTATTAACCAAAAATACTTAAAATTACAAAATTTTTCTTTAACTCCAGATTTAATTAAATAAATTCTCATAAAATATTTTCTTTCTAAAATAAATACTAATTTTTTTATTCTAAATATTGAGAATAAAGTTAATTTCTAAGAAGGAATAAAAGATAATAAAATTTAAAGAGTAAGGTAAGAAATTCTTACTGAATTTTAGTTTTCCGTCATGCTCGCTATATGCTCAAACTCCACATTACAATATCATCAATCAAAATCAAACAATATCAATCATAACTAAATATCATCAATCAATCAATCATAATCAAATCATAATCAAATCAATTAAATATCATTAATACATATCATAATACAAAATTTGATGATTATTAATATAGTCAATTTGAGTCATTTTGGTCAATTCCTTGCATAGGTATATGTAAGTCCATATAATCCAGTCCTTGCATAGGTATAGTTCAGTCCATATGGGTCATAATGGTCCAAGTCCTTGCATAGGTATAGTCCAGTCCATATAGGTCATAATGGTCCAAGTCCTTGCATAGGTATGTTAGAGTTAGTTAAACTAGATATTTAATTTAAAATTTATTAAAAATTTTAAGTTAAAAAGTTAATATTTTAAAATAATAATATTATCAGATTTAAAAGGAGTAGGGGACTCCTCCCATTATTCTTATGTCTTTTCATATTATACTCTTATCTCACTCCCCTTACCTTGAATTGTTACCCAAAATGGATTTGCTTTGCGCCTCCGATTTCTAGAAATATTAATACCAATCTTATTTCAGTATAAGCATAAGACGAAGATTAAGATTAATACTTAAAACAGAAATGGTAAATTTTGAATAGTGAATAGTGAATAGTGAATAGTAACAGTAAATAGTAAAACGTGAATAGTAACGGTAAATAGTAAATCGTGAATAGTAACGACAAATAGTAAATCGTGAATAGTAACGGTAAATAGTAAATTGTGAATAGTAACGGTAAATAGTAACAGTAAATAGTAATTTACTATTTGAATAGTAATTTACTATTGAAATAGTAATTTACTATTTGAATAGTAATTTACTATTGAAATAGTATTTACTATGCAGAATAGTAACTTAAAATAATATTATTTTCAGTATAATAACAGATTTCTAAAAACGATATAAAAATAACCCAAAAAATATAAAAGAGAAGTATTCTTACCTTAGGATTTTGGCAGAACCTTCTCTCCAAAAACTTTTCTTCTCTCTCTCACTTCCACCACTATCTCACTAGCACTACTATATTAAGAAAACTTAATCTGAAATTGTGAATTCTAAAGAAGAAATCCTTCGGTATTTATAGGAAAAAAATTTACTATGCATTCCATTATTTTAATATAAAAGTACTATGCATTTTTGAATTTTTTATTCCAGGTTACTGTGCATCTTTTGAAAATTTCATACATGCACCGTGATTTGCATAGTAATTGTCGACAAAATTATTAAGTCAAATAGTAACCCTTCACTCGGTATATTTTAAATATTCAAAATGAGTCCTTTTTGAAATTTAGCGATATTATATCAGTCCTCACTAATTTTATAATAAGTAATATAAAGTTGAAATTTTAAAAATCTAAAATTTTCTGTTAATAAAAATTTATTAATACGTTTCTAATTTTTTAACGATTAGAAAAAATCAAGATTTTTCTCAAACCGATAATTTTTAGATAAGTCTGCTTGAGACGGATTTTAGAAATTTTCCTTATAATTTAAATTCACTTTCTTATAAATATTTTTAATTTAAGTCACTTATATGAATTTAAAATTATTTAAAAAATATTATTTTATTAAAAAAAATCCAAAATTCCGAAAAAATTCCAAAAAATCATAAATAATATGTAGATTAAAAAGTTCTAAAGAACCATAATTTAATTCCTTCAAAATTTCAATATAAAAATAAAAATAAGGGTGTTACATATTAAGCCCATGAAAATATGATAAAACCGAGCTGTTGAATTTTTGCATGACTTTTTGGGGCCACGCTTAGAAAGACATTGTAAGGTGGTCCCTGAAGTTTCATCAGATTTCTCCAAGGGAAGGGGTAAATTTTCTCCAAGATGAATTTTTAGCGAAATTTGAAGGCTAATAATACCTTTCGATCATGGCATGGCTCAGTGACGTTGGCTTAACTGTATGCTCAGACTTCTTCACAGCAGTTCCCACCAGACTTTAAGTCAAAAAAAAGCATTCTTCGCCATGGGAGCCTTTAAAGCCAGCCCCCTGGCTGGACGGCTTTAAGCCTATCTTATACCTACCAGAAGTGTTGGGAAATAGTGTAAGGAGATTTAGTGTCAATAGTAAAAAAAGCCTTCACAACAACATCGTTGGAGGATAGTCTCAACCATACATTCATCCTCCTAATCCCGAAAGTTAAACCCCAGTCTTTTGGCCAGTTAAGACCCATTAGCCTATGTAACGTGGCATACAAGGTGAAAAAAAAAAGTCATAGCTAATAGGCTTAGAAAAATCATGCCTAACTTCCCACGAAAATATGACAAAACCGAATAGTTGAATTTTTACATGTGTTTTGGTGACCTTACTTAGAAAGGCTTTGAAAAGTTGTCCTTGAAGTTTCATCATATTTCTCTAAGGCAAGAGACAAATTTTCTCCAACGATTAATTTTTACCTAAATTTGAAGGCTAACCAATGAAAATATGACAAAACCGAGTGGTTGAACTTTTGAATGATTTTTTGTTGTCACGCTTAGAAAGGCATTGTAAGGTTATCCCTGAAGTTTTATAAGATTTCTCAAAGGGAAAGAGCAGATTTTCTCTAACGATAAACTTTTAGCCAAATTTGAAAGCTAATGCCAATGAAAATATGACAAAACCGAGCGGTTGAATTTTTGTATGTCTTTTTGCGGCCATGCTTAGAAAGACATTGAAAGGTTTTCTCTAAAGTTTCATCATATTTATCCAAAGAAAGGGACATATTTTCTTTAACGATGAATTTTTAGCCAATTTTGAAGGCTAAGCATGCCCATGAAAATATGACACAACCGAGTAGTTGAATTTTTGCATGATTTTTTATGACCAAGCTTAGAAAGACATTGTAATGTGTTTAATAAGATTGCTTCAAGGAATGGGCAAATTTTTTCTAACGATGAATTTTTAGCCAAATTTAAAGGCTAATGCCCACAAAAATATGACAGAACCCAGTAGTTGAATTTTTGCATGATTTTTTATAATCATGCTTAGAAAGGTATTGAAAGGTTGTCCCTGAAGTTTTATCAGATTTCTCTAAGGGAATGGACAGATTTTCTCCAACTAGAATTTTTAGTCAAATTTGAAGGCTATGAAAATATGATAAAACCGAGCGGTTGAATTTTTGCATGAGTTTTTGCCACCATGCTTAGAAAGGTATTGTAAGATTGTTCCTGAGGTTTCATCATATTTCTCCAAGGGAAGGGGTAGATTTTCTCTAACGATAAATTTTTAGCCAAATTTGAAGGTTAATGCCCACGAAAAATATGACCATACGAGCGGTTGAATTTTTACATGATTTTTTGTAGTCATGCTTAGAAAGACATTGTAAAGTTATTCACAAAGTTTCATCAGTTTTCTCCTAGGGCAAGGACATATTTTAAAAAAAAATATTCAATAAAAAATTCCAATAAATAGAAAATGGTACTGAGATCTCGAATTTTTCTATAGTGTTTTCACAACAATACTTAGAAAGACACTATCTTCTTATTCCTAAAGTTTCATAATTTTTTAATTTTTAATAAAATTTTTATGGGGAAATGAATCAAATACTAATAACTGTGTTTGACTTTACAATGTGAACATTAGGCAAAAGCATGAGGTTAAAAGTGAACTTCTAATCGATTCAAACTGCCAATCTTTTCAACTTCACATTTATCAATTCCTGAGCTCCTTCCTTAACCGAAGGAAATTGAAGTTTGAAAACAGATGCACTTCTATACCAAATTAGGTAGCTCTAAAATCATCCCTTGAAGTAAGAAAAAAAAAAGGCTGTATTATTAAAATAATTGAGTACAAACCAATTGAATAACTTTCCACTGGTGGGGTATTTTCAGCCAATCATCAGCAATATTATGTAATAAGTATCATACTAAATTTTCTGCTGCGATTGCGTGATGTGTGTGGATCTTAAATTCTGATTCTTCAACATTTCAGGCTTCAATGTTTTTATTTAAACCACTATCTCCAAGAACAGAAAATGCAATTTTAACTAGAAGAAAACCTCTTCTTCAACTTGGAAAGCTCCTTAGCAGTCAATCCAAAAGCCTTCTCCAAAAGCTCCTCCTTTATGTCAGAACCAAAAACTACATTTGGAATTCTCATCAAGCCAGGATTTTGGCTGTCAAAGCTGCCCAAAATAGTAGCAGGCCCATCTCCAACATTCATCTGAAAGTGCACTAGGCCTCTTGGGAACACCATCACCTCTCCTTTCTCCAACACTTTGGCAAAAATCTTGTTCTTGGTGTCAACAAATCCTGAATAAATTTTCCCCTCCAGCACAAAAGCAACCTCTGTTGCTCTTGGATGGAAGTGAGGCACATTGACACCACCAACATCAAAATCTGCCCTTACAAATGACATCCCTAAAGTGTTCAAACCAGGAAACACATTTGAATTCACTGCCGTGGACGAGAAGCCAGTTTGCTTGAAATTCCCAGGAAGCTTAATACCAGAAAAGGTGAAATCTTCCACTGTTGCTGTGGATGAGTTCTTGCAACTGAAACTGTTATCTGCTGATTTGGCTATGCAGAAGTCCATAACTGGATCCGGATCAGAAGCAAGAGCAGCAATGATGGAAAGCAAAAGAACCAATAGGACTACTATTTCCTTGATCATTGTCTTGAAAGGGAAAACAACTATCCTTTGCTGTATCAATATTTGGAAGAAGATGTTGAATTAAATAGGTTGGTTTTCTGGCTGAAAATTTCTATACAAGTGGGCTGTGGAGTTAGAACAAAAAGGAAGACTTTACTCCACAAATTGTCACATCAATTATTGAGCAACAGTATTTATAGGAGATTTTTTTCTTAGAGCTCCAACAGTGTCTCTTTGTAAAAAAAAAATAATAATAATTTCTGAGGGGTAAAAATTATTAAAATTGATTTTATCTCTTTCAACAGGAACACTTGTTAGAGAGAAAAAAAAATCTCTTTTTTTTACGAGTTTGCTTTTTTTTTGGAAACGGACAAGTTTGCTTTGAAATAAAGAAAAGACTAATTAGTTGGGTCATGAATTGACAGCATCTGCCAACTCATTTTTTTGCTTTATTCATTGCATTTTATCTGTCTTGTAAGTTAAAGAATTGGTTATACTGTGAATCTTTTTCCAATGTTCAGATTATTGCTTAAATAACACCTATTGAAAAGAGAGTAAACACTACCCAACCAAGTTTGGCATGCGATTTGGGTCAATGAAACAAGCAGGTAAATGTTAATGGATTTACTTTTTTTTCTATTATTGAGTGAATGATTATATTGGGTTAAAAAAACACAATTTTTATAAAACAAGAACCTATTATAGTTAGTAATAAGACGTACTCAACTAACATAAGGATTTTGGATAACTAACATGATAGAGAAGTATTGCTGACGTTAGCACAAACGTGAACACAAAGATTTCTCATCATTCGGTTGAAACCCCCTGGATGGAAGTTTAAGACTTGGGTGTTAAAGTTTATTTGATTTACCGTGAAAAAAATAAAATTATAAAAATAAAAAAATTTAAAGATTAAATACACCATTCACACTATTCTAAATAATTCGTAATATTACTTGGTCAACTTTCGTGTTCTTGGTCCACCCTGCATTGAATAAAGAGCAACAATTGCATATGCATCAAAGCTTTTCTTTTTTGAAAAAAGAAAATGGGATGAAAGTTTTTACTTATAAAAAGGAAAACGAACTAAAAAAACCACGTCAAACTCTAAAAAGAGTTGATATTAAAAAGTTAACTTTTATCGTAAATAATATTATAAGAATACGCTTAGAAGAGTTAAATTCATTTAAATGTTAAAATGGTTTTGAAACATAAGTATGCTTATATTTTTAAAACAGTATAAGCTTTCTATTTGAAACTAATTTTACTAAGGATAAATTTGTTTGTTAAAGATGGAAGATTAGTAAAGGTCATTAATTCATTTGTGTGTAAACCCAAAAAAAAATCTATAATTTGTAATTCCATACAATTTTTTTTTGGAAAAATACAAAATGTATTTTTATTTAAGAAAAGGTGTATGTTAATCACAAGAATAGATGTTACATAATCGGTAAATAGATATTGATACTAGATGAGTATGATTTTACCTGCTTCTTTAACATCAAAAGTAAAACTAAACAAAAAAAAATCATCAAAATCAATATTTGCATTAAGTAGGTTAAAGATTTAAAATTTTTTTTCTAAAAATACTCTTAACTAAATTGTTCAAATAGAGGAATATAACTATAAATAGGGATATAAAAAGAAATTGATTATTAATACAATAAAATATGTAATTATTTCTTGTAAAAAGGACAAAAACAAGATCAATTTATCTCTTTAAAGACAAGAGGGGGTATAAAATTCAAAGCACAGAAGAAAAGCACTCTATCAAATTTATTTGACCTGATTAGGAGTCTAAAAAAAGAAATTTTGACAACGATGACTGTTGAGCATGGATATTCAGCATTTCTCTTTTAGATATACTGATTTTCATCAAATGATAAAATAGTAACAAATACACTTTAGAAAAATTGTAACCCAAAAACAGCTATAGCCACCAACAACCAAATACAAATGGGAGAAAACGCCCTCCTTTAAGTATTATTCTCGTGTTATGATGTGTGCTTGAAATTTGTCTTCTTTCCTACTCAATTTTAACGTGTGTATATTCTCAGCCGTCTAGTGTGAAAAATTTAATTAAGAAAAGCAAAGACCACTTAAAGCTGATTTGACTTCAAAAGTACTAAATTTTCTCCCCGCACCTAATCATTTTCCTCTGCAGCAATTGCACATGCTAAAACCTCAGCTGTTGTTACCTATTATACATAATCACCAGAGTCATAGGTTATAACAATGATTCACCACCATTCTTGGCCTTATCTCGTACCATTGTCTTCACAAACAGCTCCCCAGCCCTGTACGATGATCGCACCTGCAAAACACAAGGGAAATTCGATTGGTTCAGTCATGAAGATCAGATAATTGTACAACTTATCAACAGAAGTTGGCCCATGAAGGAGGGCAGTTAGAAGCACAATCCACCCTGTCACAGATATTCATATTTCAGGCCATACTACAATGAGAGTACAATCAAATTCTATGGTTGCTATGCTTTTGCTAAGAGCTTACCAGTGGCCCACTAGCTACATAACGGAAACCAATAGACTCTCCATATTCTTTCCAGAAAGCAAACTTCTCTGGAGTAACATACTGCTTGACAGTCAAGTGCAATGGAGTTGGCTGCAACAAAAACATCTTCTGATTTAACAATAAGCCACAAGAAGACAACAATCAAAAAGAAAAAAGACCTGCAACTGCAAGTGTAAAGTGTATGGTCAGCTGAGCCCACCATGCAGTAACCTCAAGCAGATTCAATAAAATGCCAGAGCAACTTAATTATAAGATCATGTGAAATATTAGCACCATCTGTGAGCATGGATAGAATTTTTAGATTCAGTTTCTAATCTATGAGAAGCAGGTCTGGAAAGTATCAAAGCATTTTACATTAACTTACCTGTAAATATTGACCAAATGTCAGAATATCAACATCTATTGCCCTTAAATCAGTCATTGCTTCCTTCACCTCATCATCAGATTCTCCAAGGCCCAGCATTATAGAAGTTTTTGTTATCATACCATCCTTGCTTTGTTTTGCATGTTTCAAAACTGACAAGCTTTGCTCATACCTGCAACCATACTACATATAAGAAATAAATATATTTATACTTACTCATTATACATTTGTTATATTGAAGCCTCCATTTTCCTGTAAAACAAATATTCCTCACTGAAAAAAAGTTATACTTACTAGTCTTTCTTATAAGATAATTCATATCAAAACTCACATATTAAGAAAACATGTTAAAAGTAGTTAATATATTGGCTTTCAAAAAACCACTCTACAACATTCCAACTTCACCTCTACTTAAATTCAAACTTTACTCTAATGTTAATTGTGACATTTTAAAATATTAAAAGGTAAGTAAGGACAAATGTGAAAGAAATTTATTAAATGCTTCTAAATCTGAGTTTTGTCATATAACTAGGACCACTAAAATTCTCCTCACATTATCTTATAAAAAGGATCAGAGGGTAGTATAGAAGAAGAAAAAAAGACCAGGGGGAGTATCAATTAGCTTTTATTTTACTTATGAAGAAACAATGGTTTATGTTGATATCATGGCAAAGAAGTTGGGTCAACAATGCAGCTTACCCAGCTCTAGGATCTCTAACAATTCTTTGGAGCCGTTTGACTGTTTCAATGTTGTGAGCAAAGACATCTAAACCAGAGTGAACCAGAATGTCTACAGCCTTCAGGTCACCCCGAAAATCAGAGGTTAAACACTCAATCATTATCTCAGGTTTGAGATTCTGCAACAGCACGTATAAAGACAACAATCAGCAATAGTGTTCACATTTTACATTTTATGCCTTGTAAAATGCATTATGAAACAACAGTCCAACATGTATCAAAGCACCTTCATAGCTTTAACAGTCTGAGCAAAATGACCACTTCCTCCATCAGGTAGATCATCACGGTCCACACTTGTAAGGACAATATAATCCACACTGTAAAAAGTGGTAACTCATAATTAACAGGGAATGAGATATAAAAAAAGTTTTAGTTGTGTACCATATGCCCATGATCAACTTAGGACTTGTTACTTGTAGATAGACATGTGAATTTGATAATCTTTCATAAACTACAAAAGTTTGCATGAAGTTTTTACAGTAATTCATATAACATTTGTGCTAAAAGAAGTGATGAATGCCAACGCAAATTGTTAATTAATCATTATTTATCTGATTCTCATCATAATGTAGAGCACATTTTGCATATATTTGTTTTGTGAAAGAAAATGACTCCTTGAAACCTTTCAGATAAGAATTTCTTGAGAGCCCATGGGGTGGGCTGTGCAATTTGAAAGGTATGGTATCTAGGTATTCTCTAAGATTACCAGCATGTATATTTACATTTAACAAAATAAATCATAATGATAAGCAGATTTTTGCATACATTTTCCTGTGCAAGAAAGTGGCTCCTTAAAACCTCAGGTAAGGACTGCTTAGAGAGCCAATGGTGTGGGCTGTGCAACTTGTAAGGTACAACATCTAAGCATTATCTAAGATTATGAGCATGTTATTTTGCATCAAACAAAATTAAACTGAAACAATAACAGAGAAAACATGTTTACTCCCAAAATTTTTATCACAAATTGCCTTTTTTTTCTTTATCGACCAAATAAGACATTATTATACCGAGGAACAGAGGGAGGAAAGAGTACAATGATGATAAAGAAGGCTGCAAGAGGTGCCATCAAAGAAAAAAGGGAAGAACAAGCAAACAAGCCTATCTACAGAATGAGGATATCCAAACCCTCTCATACCTATAACGGGCTATGAACTAAAGAGACACCATAGAAACAATTTTATTATCCAATAAATAATCAAAGGATTCTTAATTCCTTATAAGTTAAAGCGTTCTAGTCCAAGCAAATACACCAAGATTAAGAACTATAGCACAGATACTCACATTTGCTTATATGTTTCTGACACCGATACCCTGAATACTTTATTGATGTCTATAATCTTTACAAAATTATGAAAATATAATACAACTAGATATAAGACAAAAGCTTATATAAGATAAAAACATAGCCTCTTGATAAATAAAAGATGGAAATTGTCATCTTTACAGATAAAACAAAAGAAAAAGAAAATGAGATTGGTACTATTCTTACTTGTAGAAAATAGAGATTTATGATACAATGTCCAAAAACTAGTAGCTTCAATTATATTTACTGTTTTATGAACTTCTATACACATTTGGCTACCTATCCTAATCCTACTCCTACGCGTTGTTGGCTAACTGAGACATCTAATGGCACTATTGAATCATTGATAGATATCCCAAACTTGACGAACGGATTAAAAATTTGTTTCTAACCGACCTCAGTTGGGGTCCCAACTGAAAACCAAACATGCAATAAAGGCAGTTGGCTAGCAGAAAACATAGAGTGACTGACCCCCAAGTTGCAATGGCCTTGGCAGTGTTTTCAGGTTCCATAGGATCAGGAGGAGCCGGGTTTCTGCTGGTCTTGACAGCACAAAATCTGCATCCACGGGTGCAAGTATCTCCAAGAAGCATGATTGTGGCAGTTGCAATACCATCTCCACCTCCATTCCAACACTGGATAGATATCCATACACAACAACAAAACTAATTTATTTATATTCGATACACATCATGAATTGAGAGGAGAATAATAAGAAAAAGGAAAGTAACCTCTCCAATGTTGGGGCACTGTGCCTCCTCGCAGACAGTGTTGAGCTTCAAATGGGATAATGATTCCTTAATCTCTTGGAACCTTTCACCTTGAGGAGCTTTCTGTCTCAACCACTCTGGTTTCTTCACATTAGGGTCTCTGCCAGTGTAAGGGCCCAACTGGTCCACCGACACGGATGATGAGTCGCATCGAATTGAGGGAGTTGGAGGGAAACGGCAACGTTTTGGGGATGGGAAAGGAATGGAAGGTGGGTTGAAAAGTGAATTACGAATCATTATAGTGTTTGGAGAGTGTTTTGTTTTCCCCTGTCAATCTCATAGGAATCGGTAGGTTGCAGTTACAGTTTTAAAATGTGCTGCTGCTGCAGTTGCAGTTGCAGTAACCATTGGTTTCTCCGTCCACGAGTCGTTGTTTGTACCAACAAAAAAATGTCTTACAATTGTTGGAAAATGCAGAGAGGAGAAAAATGGGTAGGACAGATGAAATAATTTTATTCTCGGATTCAATTTTTGTTTTTCTTTTTACAAATTTCATTTTATTCATAATAATATAATCTTTATGATATTATAACTTTCTTTGGAGTAGTATAAAAATTTTAATAAAAAACAACAAAATTTCATTTTCATCATTTATTTCATAACATCTTAAAATAATAAAAATAAGATATATTTTTAATATTTTATACGAAAAGCATACTAAATACAAAAATAAAAATAAAAAATAAAAATTTGTTTACATGAACAATAGTTATTTTACAGACTATATCTACACAATTTCCAAAGTTAGCCGAGTACTTGTTGTCTTTTTAAGTCTCATTTAATTAAATGTAATATATTTCATACCGACAAAGAAGAGTGTTGACTATCTAATTCCTGCCCAAGATAATGTTAATCTTAATCGTTCAAAATATATTTAATCCAACGATGTAAAATTGTGTCATTCTCTCTCTTCCTCATTATTTATTCTTCTCTCATCAAAGCTTTACTCTATCTGGACATCTCTATTTATAACCCTAGCCGAACATTTCTCTTTTTCTTTGTTTGTTGTGGCTTCCTCTTCTCCTCCCAAGGCCCAACTCACTAAACATGCCTCCTTGCACTTCCATTTCCACTACCACTTTGATGTTGATTCCCACCTCTATTTCTGACGACCTCAGCTCCCCCAAATCCTCTCATCTCTATCTCGTCGTCTATGAACCAAATCATCACTTAGCATAGGCCCATGACCCCCAAAACAATTTACATCGGTGAGTCCTCTTCCTTTTATTACCCTTATGATCCCTATTTTGCCCTTACTCCTTTTTATGTTTTCGTTTCTCATCAATGTTTGCTTTCTCTTTATGCTTTTACATGATACAAATAACCCGTAGATGTTGAAATTTCAATTTTTCTTAGAAAGTTATTTAAAATAATTTCTCAAAATAACCATAGTACAAACTTTGTTAGATGTTAAATTTTTCAAAAGTTCAAATAAAAACATTTTGAGAATGATAAAAGTGATTTTAATAATAATAATAATTGAATGGATAATCCTATAAGCCGCACATTCCTCTAAAATCAATTAACCCATCATGGGTCTCTTGCTAGTTTACATTATACCTAACCCTAGTCGAAACATGTTCTTAAGCTTAACCCAAGTGATAAATTCATGCTTGAATTTACAAAGTTTCCAACAATCCTAAGTATCATGACCAAAGGAAAAATTTATATTCATGAAAACTCTTAAGATTTATCCTATAGCTCAGTCCAATAATTCAACAACTATTTATCCAACCAATGGACCAATGATACTAAACCCTAAACAACCCAAGTCTAAAATGATATTATCATTTCAAATTCATAAATCTACAAAAGTCCACATCGAACTAACACCACATGCAATTGTAGTCATATATTAAATAACTAAGGAAGCTCAATGTAGTACTTAAACCATGAGATTCTCCTACCTAATAGCCTAGTCTTGAGTTAGTTAGGTTCTTTTCAGGTGCTTACATGTCTACGAAAAGGACTACCTATCTATATTAGTAGGTGAGTTGAACTGCCAAATGAGAAAGGGCTTGTCGATAGAATGAAAATTGCCCTAGACAACCCTTAAAGGATGCAACAATGATAGGAATCTCACATTGAGTAACTTAGAATGTCCAAAATGATATTTAAGTTGTAAGGTTTTCTCACCTAATGAACTAGTCTTTAGGGTTAAACTCTCCTTATATTTTTAAGTCCTATGATATACTCTATAGAGTATAGACGCAAGGAAGATGTTCAAATGAGCAAATACATCTCGGAATATCACAGCTATCAGGTTCTGACATTATAGTTTGAATGTCATTTAGAATTCCATAAGAGAAAAAATGCAGGAGGCTGATCAAAATTTTGTGAAGAATAAAGTAATTACAACCTAGGGAGATCTAGATCATATGAACAATTGAGGACTACATTTTTCTTTTTCTTTAACCCTTTCTTTGGGTTTCTATCTTTGGTATTGTAGACAATAAAGTATACAAAAAGAATGGGCATAATTACAGGTTCCAAGGATCTGAGGCATGGATTGTATAAGCAGCTTTCCACCGATTCAGCACTGTTCATAAACACCAAATGCTGCATAGGGTTGGAATATATTGTATCCTGCATTCATCTTCATTAAAACATATTCAACTCAGACAGATCATCCATTGGTATGTCTAGGCCCACCACATCATCTTGCAAACCATCATCGTCAATGTTCAACCAAAAGTCCAAGTCTTGAGGTCCATTAAGTTCATTAGCTACACCTAGTTCTAAGGAGTCTAATCCAGTCAAGTCCAAGGGTACCTCGGTTTCAATGGACAAACTGTTAGTATTGTGCCCATGAGATACAGACTCAACTTTGCCTTTTTTGTTGCTATCACTGGATATCATTTCATTAGAGTTAGTATTTTCCATCAACTTGCTAAGAGATCCATTTCCAGAACTAGATACTTGAGCTGTCTTTGGTTTGGACTTTGCTTTTGTTTTACGCTCACCCCTTGAATGACCTGCAGAATAACGACCACCTTTTGTCTCTCTTTCACTCCTCTTTCCCTTTGCTTCACCCAATAAAGAATTACCAAGAGTTGATGCAGATCTCAAAGGACTAGCACCAACATCATCAAGTAGAAGTTCCTTTATCTTCCCTTTGTTTAGTATTGGTCCAGTCCTAGCAAAATCCTGGTCAGAGGGATGGTCTAGATTTCCCAACACATCTTGCTCCCGGCAAGGGAAAGAACCTGCAAGTGCCAAGGCCCAACGTGTCACGCAATAAGGAAAAAGAAAGAAAAGAACTATCCCCCCCAATCAAATAGATTTTAGAAAGTAGGAACCGATATAAACATTAATGAAGTAAAAAAGTAATAACAGAGGAAATTGTCTCTTGACAAACTCGATGCCTCAGTCCAATTAATTTGTGATTATGTGTACCATAGCAAATACTTCTAAAAGATGGTTAAAACGGGAAACCTGATGGTGTGGATGCTTGCGGAGAATTGTGGGTAAGTGGTAGATTTACAACAGCTGAGCCAGCATAGTTGTCACAAGTAGGAGCGGCAAACAGGACATTTTTAAAGACATGCTCCAAGAAGCAACTTTTCCCTGTTTCCTCAAATTTGCGGCATCTAGCAAGAGTCCTCTTCATAAAAGCCAAAGCAACTGGCCTTGAGACCTTAGGAAGTCCAAGTTTGGAAGCAGTACTTCCACGGGTGGCCTATCAACATTATCAAGGGTCATTTCACAGCACAAATCCGTTACATAATACATTAACTCTTTCATGACCAAAGCACTATCACAGCAGAATCCTTAAAAGAAGAATCTAGGGCAAATGCAATATGTTTTGTAACACATCCTCTTACCAGCCTCTTCTTATAAGCCAACTCAACAAGTTTGTCCATAGCAACTTGCTCAAGGGCCCTGCAAATTAACACACAATATATATGCTATTAGTGATTAGTGATTACACAATATACAGATTACAGACTACTTTAACAATTTAGCAACATCAAAAGTATAAACAACCAATGAAACAAGATAAATGAGTACTATCAAAAATCATACCGTTGTTCCATTTCCCTGCCTTCTTCTACTGCTTGAATAATTTTCATAAAGTATTCTCTCTTTTTAGTGACCTGCAAAATTGGTCAAATATAAAGTACAGACTATCAATGGATTTAATGAGCAAATTTTCTGATCAATAAAATCAGCATTGATGGGAAAATTTTCTGGTCATTAAAACCAGATAAATTTGTAACTTTGTAACTGTTATTCTCTTCTTAATTAGGATACCCAACAGCCGTGTAACTTTGTAACTGATATTCTTTTCTTAATTAGATATTAATATGTATATATCAGTTTAGTTTATTCTTTGGCTGAATATCAGCTTGTATTAAACATTACATATATGAGAAATCTCCTGCAGGAGAACACACAGTTTTTGCCCAATACTTTTTCTGACTGACACAGACAACTGCAGTGTAAATAAAAAATTCAAGAATAACAAAAAACCATAAACAAATGCTTCTTTCTAGACGACTAACTACCTAATATTTCACCATACATAAAGCAAAAGAATCAAAACCTGCTGGAAGAGTCCCTTTTGTAACTGAATAATATCTTGATTAATAGCTTCACATGCTCCATCAGCAAGATCAGGCTTTTATAAGACAACCATAAGGAAAGTAATTAGTAATAAGCATAGATATAAAAGATGAACAAACTAAACCATATTGAAGATAATGCTCATCAGGAACATATAAAGATCATTTTTGCACCAAGGAGTCAAGCATCACTTGTCCTAAAAGATTTAGGCAGATGTTTAACAGTATAAGAACAGTAAATCTCTAACACTCCTTAATCCTTTATTACATACAAGGTTTTTTTGGCTTTAACCATAAAAATGTATAGGTCAAATTTACAGTGCCGAAAGTTGATTTTTATTTAGAAAATTTGTGGAAGCAAATGATAGAACTTCTGACCAATAACCATATGCCACTGACACTGATCAAATAATTATACACACACACTCACACCATTGAGACAATAAACCATGTCAAGGACTAGCCATCCAAAAAGCTAAGTTGATACAAACCAATTTCATGATTACTGGGTGCATGTACAGAACAGAAACAATGAAAAAGAGGGAAGTCAGCTGGAGCATACAGAAAACCTCCCATATAAATAAATTATCAAGAACATTCGCTTTCTAAAGTTAGAAGGTTACCACTGATTCTGGATATAGGCCAACACTTTGTAGCTCCAGTAAGAGTTTATCCTCCATACTCATTTGCTTATGGCAATTGAAAGATGATGAACAAGAAATCCTATGAATACCCATTAACTCATCACTACCATTTTCAGATAACATGGGTAACCTCTCAGTTTCGGGATGTGATAATGGTCTCTGATCTACTTGCAAAGAAACACCAAGTTCTTGATCATGGATGCTTGTCCCACTAGTAAAGGTAGCATTCCCATTGCAAAAAACATTGTCCGACATATTTCCATCTTCAACAATTTCTTCATCAGTTTGATCATCAATGATCAGAGCAGTCAAAACTCTTTGGTACAATGGTGCAACTTTGTTTCCCTCTACATTCATTTGTCTGCACAAAATACTAACATCCAGATTTTGATCAACCACGTCAACCATTGAGCATGTCTCTTTAGAATCAGCTTGATTTACGAAATATGACAGAGGGTTATCAAAATGTGCAAGTCCATCCTGAGAATATAAATGAAAAACATGTGAAAAAAGTGGATATATTAATGTTTCAGTACGTGTATCCTATTTCAAAACTAATTCTATGTTCCAGAGATTTTCAAGGTAGCATAAGGACTTCAATCATGGCAAGTGATACATTCAGTAATACATGGACAATATGGGAACAAGGTAAATCAAATCAAGATGACAGCCTAAAAGAAGAAACATGCTAACTAAAATAGTCCTTAGAAATTATTCTAATATAATGTCAATCATCTGTTAAAGATATAAAACTTGCAAAATACAGTCAATATAAGATCTTAGCTTCTTAGACATTACCAGATCATCATTTCCAAGGCCAAGCATTTGTGACAGACATCTTAGATCAACCTCAGTTGTTTTAACCTGAAGTGGAGAATGGCATTAGGGGGGGTGGAAATGAGATCACTGAAATTAAATATATTAATATTTAATAAACAAATATAGTCAAAGCACCCACCAGCTGCTTTAAGCAAGTTACATCTTCCAAGCTGACAGAAGCAAAAATAGGTTCAAGCTTCTTCCAAAATGAACTAGAACATCCAATGTCTGCCAAGGCCCAAAATAACATGTAAATTGAAATATTTTGCATATACAGACGCAGCTATACAACTGTAAAAGTGAAAACTAGTTTTGAGTTTAGTCACATACAGCTGGCACTGCCGGCAGAGTTGGCAGCACCTAACAGTTCCTGGCGGTCATCCTCTGACTCCCCTGGAATTTCAGACGGTTTAGCATATGTTAGAATATTGTAAATTGATTAGGATTGATTGTATATGATTGTATTATGATCCTGCATTTATTATTTCATTATTATAAATATGCTAACCCGTTGTGTATTCAAACACACGGAATTCATCCAATGCCTCTCGGTTTCCTCATTCTCAACATGGTATCTAGAGCCTAACGAGAGGCAACCCTAATTCGTGTTTACCCAGTGGACCCACTACTCACTGTGAAAATTTATTTTTGAAACCTGTGCCTATATTCCAGGTTTCTCCGCTTTCTTCTTCCCGTCGGTCGTGTCCATCTCTCCGACCACCTGTTCCGGTACCCCAGAACCGCCTCTGTTCATGTTCCAGGTTTCCGGCCACCACCCCCGGGATCGGAACCACCCCCCCAGATCGGCTAAACCCCAGAAGCCCACCCCCGAAGGCCGCCGCACGCGTTCCCACGCACGGTATCTCTGTCCGCGGGTTTCTCTCTCATGGCCGCGTCTCCACCGACGCGTGGTGGCTCCGTTCCGGCTCCGGCTGGCACCGATCAACTCGTCTCTCTCTCTACTTTCAAATTCTGCCCTCATTCGTCTGTTTCGGACATCGTTTGACATTGTTCAAGTCCACTTTGCTCCGTGGTGTGTGATTTTCTCTCTCCTCTGATGGCTACCCCTGCCGCAGCGAAGACTGATCCTCCTATTACCGATCCTCTTAGTGTTCTCAATACCCAACACGCTGAAAAATTTGATGGCATCAACTATGCCACATGGGCATCCGACGTTAAACTTTGGTTTAAGGGTCATGGTTATCTTGATCACCTTACTACCAAAGAAGACACTATTGCTGCCAATGACCGTCTTAAATGGAGCGCTCTCGATGCCCAACTTTGCAGCATTCTACGATCCACTCTATCCCCCACTCAGAAACAGATTGTTCGCCCTTACGACACCTGTGAATCTCTTTGGGCAAATTCTTGGCTCTCATGTGGTCCCTACCATGGACTCCACTTGGTCAACTCTAATCCGAGCCAAGGCCAAGTCTACCACTACTCCGCCCGCTCCTTCGGTGCCCGTTCCGATTGAGGCTGACTTCCCTACTCTACTTGCTCAGGACCGCAACAACAATCACCGCTTTGGTAGACCCCGCCCCAAGTGTAAGCATTGTCATAAGCTTGGCCACACTATTGATCGATGTTTTTTATTACATGGTCGTCCCCCCAGGATGGCAAATGTTATGCAGGTACCTTCTGAACTGCCTGAGCCACCTATCTCCGTCTTTTCTGGACCGCTGCCTGTGCCCACACTTACATACGACGACTTTCTCCGCTGGTCTGAGGAGCGTAAGGTTTCAGGTTCCACGGCTTATATAGTGCACACGGGTAATTCTTTTGTTGGTGTCTCTCATTCTCTTGGTCCTTGGGTCCTTGACTCTGGGGCCACCGATCATATTACCGGTAACAAGTCCTTGTTCTCTACTCTTTCTAGCTCTAGTTTTTTACCTTCTATTACGATGGCTAATGGTTCCCAAACCCAATCTCAAGGACTTGGTATTGTTCATCCTCTCCCTTCTTTATCTGTCGACCATGTTCTATATGTGCCTGGGTCTCCTTTTAATTTATTATCCATTAGTCGTTTGACCCGTTCTCTTGATTGCATTGTGTCCTTTACTAAAGACTCTGTTTTTATTCAGGACCGGAGTTCGGGACGGATGATTGGCACCGGATGTGAGTCACATGGGCTTTATCAACTTCAACCTTCTGCACATGTTGGGTCCGCGGTGGATTCTAGGCTTCTTCATGCTCGGTTGGGTCATCCAAGTCTTCACAAATTACAAATAACGGTGCCTACCATGTCCAAGTTATCTACGTTGTCTTGGGAGTCCTGTCAGTTAGGTAAAGATAGTCGTACTTCTTTTAATAATCGAGTCTCAGGTCGAGCTGCGTCTCCCTTTAGTTTAGTCCACTCTGATATTTGGGGTTCGTGTCGTACTGTGTCTACTTTAGGATATTAATATTTTGTATCATTTATTGATGATTACTCTAGGTGTACCTGGTTATTTTTAATGAAAAATTGTTCTGATACTCCTCAACAGAACGGCATTGCAGAGAGAAAAAATCGCCATCTTGTCGAAACAACTCGAACACTTCTTTTCCATGGTAATGTTCCTCATTGGTTTTGGGGGGTAATTAATCGCATGCCCTCATTTGTTCTTGATAATCAGGTACCTCATTCCATCTTGTTTCCTCATCAATCTTTATATTCTTTACCACCTCGTGTTTTTAGTTCTACTTGTTTTGTCCACAATCTTGGCCCGGGCAATGATAAACTTTCTGCCTGGGCTACTAAATGTGTGTTTCTTGGTTATACAAGGTCTCAAAAAGGTTACAAATGTTACTCTCCTAGTCTTCAGCATTACCTTGTTTCTGCTGATGTTACCTTTTTTGAGTCATGTCCTTATTTTACAGACCCCACCGGGGACAACTCTGCGTCTCGTCCTGTTTCTCCTGTTCCTGCTTTTGTTTCTCCCTTGCAGGTTATACTTCAATCTCCTGAGGTCACAGATGTCCCAACCGATCCACCTCGTCCTCTTCAGGTATACTACCGTCGCCCCTGTCCTACTTTACAGGTTCCTCCCGATGAAGTCCCATCTGACTTACCGTTGGAGCCAATTCTTCCGTCTCCTCCAGGTCCGTTCCTCGATAGTGATATTCCTATTGCTCTTCGCAAAGGTATTCGTTCCACTCGTAATCCTTCTCCTCACTATGTTGTTGTCTTATCATCGTTTGTCCCCTTCCCATTATATAGGTGTGTCTTCTTTGTCTTCTATTGCCATTCCTAAAACTGTAGGTGAAGCTTTATCTCATCATGGATGGCGACAGGCCATGCTTGAGGAAATGAGTGCACTACAAAGCAGTGGAACTTGGGATCTGGTTCCTCTTCCTTCTGGGAAGACAGTGGTCGGATGTAGGTGGGTTTACACAGTCAAAATTGGCCCAGACGGTTCTATTGATTGGTTGAAGGCTCGCTTAGTGGCCAAAGGCTATACTCAGATTTTTGGCCTTGATTATGGTGATACTTTCTCCCTGATGGCTAAGATGGCCTCTGTCCGCCTATTTCTCTCCATCGCTGCCATCCGTCATTGGCCCCTCTACCAGTTAGATATCAAGAATGCCTTCCTCCATAGTGATCTAACTGAAGAAGTATATATGGAGCAACCACCTGGTTTTGTTGCTCAGGGGGAGTGTTCAGGATCAGTTTGCCGACTTCGGAAGTCCCTATGGTCTTAAACAATCCCCAAGAGCATGGTTTGGCAGATTCAGCACTATGGTAAAAGAATTTGGCATGACTCGGAGTGAGGCAGATCATTCTGTTTTTTATCGACATTCTACCTCTGGGTGTGTTTACTTGATTGTGTATGTTGACGACATTGTTATCACAGGCAGCGATCACACTGGCATTACTCTCTTAAAACAACATTTACATCATCACTTCCAAACAAAAGATCTTGGAAGACTTCGCTACTTCTTGGAATAGAGGTGACACAATCTAGATCAGGAATTGTGATTTCTCAACGAAAGTATACGATGGATATTTTGGAGGAAACCGGCTCGATGGGGGCCAAACCGGTAGATACTCCTATGGATCCCAACATTAAGCTTATACCAGAGCAGGGGGAGCCTTATAGAAGACTAGTTGGAAAACTAAATTATCTTACTGTCACACGTCCTGACATTTCCTTTGCCATCAGTGTAGTAAGTCAATTTCTCAACTCTCCTTGTGAAGGTCACTGGGATGCAATCGTCCACATCTTAAAATATATCAAAGGGGCACCAGGAAAAGGGCTCTTGTATGAAGATAGGGGTCATATGAGAATAACCAGATATTCAGATGTTGACTGGGCAGGATCTCCTATTGACACAAGGTCTACTTCGAGCTATTGTGTCTTCCTTGGGGATAACTTGGTTTCTTGGAAAAGTAAGAAGCAAAGTGTGTAGCCCGGTCAAGTGCAGAAGCGGAGTACCGAGCCATGGCTTTGGCTACATGTGAGCTCATATGGCTCAAACAGTTGCTTGAAGAACTGAAATTTGGGGAAACTACACCAATGACACCCATTTGTGATAATCAAGCAGCATTGCACATCTCTTCTAATCAAGTGTTTCATGAGAGGACCAAACACATTGAAGTAGATTGCAATTTCATCAGAGAAAAGATTGTATCAGGGGACATCGTTACAAAATTTGAAAATTCCAATGATCAATTGGCAGATGTTCTCACAAAGTCTCTTAGGGGTCCTCGTATTAAGTGCGTATGTGACAAGCTTGGTGCATATGATTTATATGCTCCAGCTTGAAGGGGAGTGTTAGAATATTGTAAATTTATTAGGATTGATTGTATATGATTGTATTATGATCCTGTATTTATTATTTCATTATTATAAATATGCTAACCCGTTGTGTATTCAAACACACGGAATTCATCCAATGCCTCTCGGTTTCCTCATTCTCAACAGCATATAATACAAAATTTTGTATAAATTTTCCAATCACATAAATATTGTATGATTTTTCCAAAATACCAATATGAAACTGATTTGATAAATAAGAAATCCCTTAGAAACAGAGGAAACACACACAAAAAAAACATAAGTGAAGCAAAATTGAAAGAAATAGAGTGAGCAGGCAATACACAATCACATATATCTTGTCGAACAATTGTCCAGAAAATACAAATAAGAAACTAATTTGGTAAATAACAAACCCCCTTAGAAACAGAGAAAACATCAGTGAAGTAAGACAGCAAAAGTTAGAATTTAACATATAATTAGAGTTTTCTTCTAGAAAAATTAGCAGTAAAAATAGGGAAACTGAAGCCTCTTATGTGATATATATGGGGACAGGGATGGTTTGCAAGCAAAGGTTAGAAGTCAGAAAGCATTATTAAGATTTATATTACTGTTTACGGATAGATACATATAAGCAAATAAAATCTTGCCATATTATAAGTATAATATTTTACAATTACATTTTGTCTAATGCAAAAGTTGTTACTCAAACATATAGATATATACCAGCAATATCAGGGGAATCATTATTTGGAGGATGCCCAAGACGAGTAATAGCTTTCCTCTCACATGATTTCTTCAATGGCGGACGCCCTGATTTGCTGAAACAAAAGCATAAAGTTATTTAAAAGAAAAAAGAAAATTGCCACAAATTTCAGTATTGTAGTCAGAAGGATCCCCCCTTTCCATTATTGGAATAGAGCGAGATCATACCTTCCTTTCTTTTCAGAAACAGGCTTCAACTTTTTAATTGGTTTTGTCAATGTTGAAATTTCTAACTTATCTTTCATTGGTGAGCTTCCATTCTTCAAAACTGAAGAGCTCCTATTACCCCTTCCCTGTCTACGAATACCATCTCCAATCTCCTCCTTGTTGGGTACTTTTTTCTTTTTGTTTGCTAATACAGAGGCGTTTATATTATAAGAATTATTTATGGCTCTTTCATCAACTTCATTACTCTCCAATCCTTTCTCCTTTAATTTACTTTCATCATTTTCTCCCGCACCAGATTCTTCACTTTCAGATAATCTGGTTGGGGGTGAAGCATTTTCATGTTTCATTCTACCTGGTTGAACGCCACTGTTGATTGCACCATTGGTAGCAAGTGATCCACTATTTGCAGCAGAAGTCATTCTGGTACCAACATCAGAAGGGGAACAACCTTCTAAAGGTGTATGCACTTCATCACAACTTAAGACAGGGGATACCACATTTGCTCTTCGAGTGCGAGAAATTTTTTGAGGTCTCTGTCCAACCCATTGGGCCATATGGGATGAAGATGATCCTGTAGGCAAAGGACGCTTCCGATTGATAGTCCCACTCAGTGATTGAGTGTTATTCCCATTTAATGGCTGTTCCCCGGATTCAAGTATTTCAGAAGAACGAGAAACAGAAGATGAGTTTCCAGCCATCAAGGCACCAGTTCGAGGCGCCCTTGAAGCTTTTCCTTTTGTCAAAGTATGAATACCACCTGTATGACTATTGTCACGAACATTAAACCTAAAAAAAAAACAAGAGATTAGTTGTAAACTTGTAATATAATTATAATGTTATATTAGAGAAATAAAAGCTGCTTTAAGCAAAGAACTATAAAGATGCATCATGGATATGAATGAGCAGATACACACTTGTTTCCTTTGAGCACAATCCGTTCCTTATTTGATCCCTCTGTTGAATCCCTTGACATCTTTTCTTGTTCATTCTTTGCAGTTGTACAAACATTGGAAGTAGCAGGTAGGGAAGCAACATCATGTTTTCTATTACTGCCAGAATAACCTGATCTGTGAGAAACAGAATGTTGCAATTTGCAAACAGTTAATCCTTTGATGTTTGCTATGAGTAATGTCAAATGATCTGTCAATTCCATTCACTAAATAAACCTAAACAGATAAATTATATTTGATGATTTATATATCCCATTGATACCAGAGTCTGGCATAACAGACTGAGACAGTGATTCTTTTGTAACAGAATCTAGTTGCAGTTGTAACAGGCACACATAACAGAATTGAAGTTGTACTAGACTAACATAACAAAATTAACTATTACAGAAACTAAACCAACCACTTTTTGAACATTTGTATGACACTCTTTGATACTGTTATAACCAAAGTATATTTTAAGATCATAAAACCTTATTTAGCATCACCTCTAACCATGATTGTCAATCTCACGAGATAACTCGTAAACCCGCACTATGAGTTCACCAACCCAGACTAATTAACTCGTGTAAAACTCACGCCCGATCAAACTCATCTGAACTCATGTGCTCCCGCGCGATCTCACGAGTTAAACCATGAGGTTGATTTAGAAAAGAAAATCTCACTTTACCCCCAAAATGGTGCTGTTTTGAACACTAGATCAACATTTGGAATTACAAAACCCTAAACAATTCTTTTTCTCTTTGAAACTCCATTTCCCTTCTCTTTCTAGTCTCTTCCTCCTTCGAAACATTTCATCATTCCCCTACTACGACATTATCTGTGTTTGGACATCATTGTTCCCTCACTGCATGAGTTCGAGCTTCCTCATTCAACCTTTGTTCGAATGCTTAATCGCACCATGTGTTCAAGCTCTTATGTTGGAGGAGGCTTGAACATTTTTGTTCTTGCAGGTTGCGCCACTATCTCCATTCAGGTAAGTGATAATCTCTATTTTTTCCTCCTTTGTAGGTAGCTAGTTGTTGTAGTGCTGTCATACACTCATACTAAACATTGTGGAATGAAATCATGGATTTTGGATTCTGTTGTTTGATAGGCAATAGTTAAGTCTGATATACTGCAATAAAATTAGTAATTCAACTGAAACTTTTTACTTTTATGTCATAGGGATATGGTCATAGAGTCATAGCCAAATGATACATTAATGAAAATATGAAATTCATTTCATGGTGTTCACTTTTTCATTGTTCATTTCATCGTAATTTAGCAATTAGCTACCAAAGTCTGAATGCAAAGATATACAAATGTTTTATATAGTTTATTTAGCAATTAGCTATTAAAGTCTGTTGTTTTTTTGGTGTTTTATGATAGTTTATTTAGCTAAAGGCATACAAGTTTTATTATTTTAATATTTTTTTAATAAGAGTTTACTAGTTAACTCACAAGACGAGTCTATAGGACACAAACAAGTCTACCTAGACTCCCAACTTTGACAACCTAGCCTCTAACTAGTAAATTATAAAAGCTAAAAAAAATACAGGATCATGAAATATGGTCACAAGGTACACAATTAGGTGGACTTTCAGCAGAAAGGGTATAATTGCCATAGAATCAACTTGGTCATGAGTGTCAATTTAGAATTGATTCATTCCAAAAATAAAAATTTAGCACATCCAATTTAGATAGACAGGTAAGCTTAGTTGTTTAAGTGAAAGAAATGACTGGAGACAGTATAAAAGATGTAGTTAACAAACATGTAATGTGTCAGTTGCATCAGTAATTGAAATGAGATCTCATGTCAGTCAACAATCTATTCAATACATGACCCATTCACAAGGATATCTGGGTATTGAGCTGCCTGAAACAGGTATTTCAAGTGATGGCTGATGAACTTGCAGCTTTGAGCATTCAAATCTTACAGTTAGCAAGAAAGAGTTGAACCTTTTTCCCCAAAGTTAGAAAGACATATGAAGAGGATGAGCGATGACATGCGGGGATACATGCTTACAGTTACAGAAGTATATTTGGCAAGAAATTGAGAGCAACATCTAAGTTTGCATGGCAGAACAAACTCTTCTATTGCCAAAGGTATACTATGTTTTATCTGCAGAATGGAAGGCTGTTTAAAAATCTGACTCTTAGGACCTAATACAGTATGGTAGATATCAGAATAGTGTATCTAGTGAATAAGGGAAAAAACATATATTAGATGTGAGAGATCTCACGGTAAATAGCTCAGAGAAAAGTCTTAGGAATAAAAATTAAATAGTCAAAAGGTTTCAAATTAAAGAATGCAAGATGATCAGAGCATGAATAATAATGACTCCTGGGAGTAACAAGGAAACATGTGGGGAACTGACTCCTTTGAACTAATGAACCACTAGTACTATAATTTATTATCCTCCTCATTCATACTTATTTTCTCTGTTAATATTTAAGGTGAAAAATAAAAAGAATATTGCAATAGAAGGTTAGAGAAAAAAACAACCTTCAGGAAGATTCAATTTCTAAGAAATATATATAAATGTACCTGCAAGCATTGACTTAATTTTTTTTGTCAACAGCCGGTATATGGATTAAGCCATTATAGGCCAATATTTGAGAATCATTAGATGCCTAAGAACAAGACAAGTCTGCTGTGAGCGCAAAGCATGTTCATGTACACACCACACCCCATTGGATGACGTTCATAAAATCAATAGCTATGAACCAAGAAGTGTCAAACTAGTAAACATGATGCATGGAAAATTTCACACATATCATATTACCTTCACAAAGAAAAGAAAACATAAATGATTTACAATGTCAAAATCCAAGGGGACTTTACAATTTTCAATATCACTCTACTAGCAAAATCAGACTCTGTACTACTAAAGGAATTGCCCTTTTGACCTAGTGTCTAATCAGATTCTCAAAGTTCCTACTTTTATAACAAACATGATGGATGTGATTTATCTAACATGATTAAATGCTCCTTAGTAATACCCTATCTAGATAGTAGATTCTAGAACTTGTAAATGCATAAACACAAAATATTCCAAAATTCAATATGATGAATTGACTTGATATGCATTAAATTTAACATGTTTCACAACTCATTTGTCCTACCTCAAACCTTGGGCATCAGAAGACTGCTGACCTGACTCATTAGCTAGCCTTAGATGCATAACCTTTTTCAGCTCTCCTTCACCATCAATGGATCTAGCAAAAACAGTACCCATGGAACGTTTTCTTTTCATTTTTCTATCCCATGTTTCTCCACCTACAGGTAACCTTCGAATCTTCTCTTCAGCAATATCACAACCTTTGCTACCATCCTTGATGTTGTCTCTATCCTTTCCAATGGCCAGAGGCTGCCTCACAAAGCTATTACTATGTCCTTCAGCCTAGTGTTTTTCAACAACACAAGAGTAAATATGAATGCTTTTTAAAAAAAAAAAAAAGTTATGATAGGGTGGAAGAATATGAAGCTATTAGGATTTAGGGGGGATAAACAGAACATAGAATAGTCAATACACGAGAGATGAAACCCAAAGCAACGATGAGTTGTCAATGATTCTTAATATATCATATATGATGGACTTCAATGAGTTGCACAAGCATCACAAAACATTTCAAGTTGAGTTCCTCCAGATATTTGCAGCATACATATTGACAGTGGAAGTAGGATTAAAATAAGAGTATATCTGTTAATGTCTGCAAGCAGAGAATCTCCTATTTCTTGATGGTAAATTCTCACCAATAATTTTCCTTTACAGCTTGGTTATAGTCTTACAGATACACGTTTTAATATTTGCAGTTGGTCAGTCTGTTAGAATCTTAAAGTTTCCTCTACCCTGGTTCCTCCTTTGATTGTCTTCCATCCTAAATAGTGATTATTGGAATTATGAAAGATATCTAACTTGGCCCATCCTTGACCACACAGCTATTAAAATACAACTGCGTTAAAATTCAACCATATATATCCCTAATTAAAATGACTTAAAATGTTGCGACATTAAATTTTTCCGTCTTCCACTCAGGTCAATTGCCATATGAACGTCTTTTAAATCTTCAGAGAAGCACATTCAACAAAAAAAAGATACATAGTTACACCAGAATCAAAAGAAGATCACCACCATGCTATACCTTGGCCAAATTTAATTCTAATGCACTAGAACAAATTTGCTACAGTTCCGTACAATTGAAATTCTATCCTCTTAAGCTCTATAATAAAAAAAACAATAAGAAGTAATTTCCAATCCCATGTCAGAACCATAGCATTGCTACAGGAAATGCAAAGACTAATTAAAAACATTGGCTACGAACCCGTGTCTCAGCAACTGATGTACGGATGCGCTTATTCAGAACAACATTCTTAGGTCTGTCCTCTAGTCTTTGATTCACAAGCTCTGATGGGCTGCGAAAAGTCTGACTTCCCATCTTTGAGAAGTGTGATCCACCCAGCCTTTCATTTGGCAATGAATCATTCCAAAGTTGCTTCTTTGATGTTACAGCCTCCCAACACTTATTCAATTTGTGTAAAGACTCATCCAGCCTTTTTGATCTATATCTGAGAGAAATCTTAAAATTTTAGAACCTTCAGAACAGAATGACTACTCAAGTGACGATAAACCAACACGTTCAGGTCATCAATTTTTAAACAGTCCTGGACAATTTACTCATAAAACGTTCCAGAAACTGAGGAAAAAAATCAATTAAAATGATAGGCATTCGGTAAGATATGCTGCAAATGCAAGCTCCCTATTGCCAAATAGATTAAAAATTATGTTGAATGAGAAGAAAGATTAGATTTGTACAATTTGAAGAAAGAAGTAACAGAATTGTATGAAATTCCTCAAACTACCTAGCCCTGACAGAAGCCTCTTGTACACTTGCTTTGAATCGTTTCAGTTCCTCTGTAGCCACTGGAGGGGGACACTTCAGATTAGCAGTTCCAAAAGCACAATCTTCAAGAGTATTTCCCAAAGATATCCCCAAGACCCGTCTTAACTCACCTGACCTAGTATACTTTTGATCTCCCATAGTAATTGGATCTAACATTAAACACTGAGCAACTGGAGCCAAATCCCCCGTTGCTGTAGAATTTCCTCGCGACATAGTACCACCAGAAATAAATGACGCCTGCCCCTCATTACCCTCACGAAAGCTCGCAGACCTATCCAAACTGCCATTCATTGAGTTCCCTCTCTGCCCATTTGGAAAGCTCCCCTTAAAAGCCAGTTCCTCTGGGCTAGCTGCACTTAAATCAAATCTACTGTTTCCCGCCATAAGTCAGTTAACTAAGCCAATACATATATCGAATATCTTCAACCATGTTTTCTCTTAGCATTGCATAAAGTACGAGATCTCCTGAGGGCAAGCCATTAAACCATAAACAGGCATTAGCAATCAGATACTAGAAACGTATCTACAATAAATCAATAACCGCAAACTCTATTCAATATACAACTTCACACAAATTCAACCATAATCGTGCGATGCCTTGGAGCATGTACACCTAAAAAATGATTGAATTGTTAATGCTATACATTCCCAAGATGCTTTAAAATGTCGACAACCCTTGCAAAACTGAAACTAGTTTCACTTAGTTAAAAATAATAAACAGTGTCCCTGTGCGAAACCTTGTGATGCATGAAATACAAGTGATTTTAAGATACAACATGCATAGGCTTAAAAAAAACAGTAATAATTCTAAGTAATTGTAATAAATAAACCAAAATTTCAGTAAACGAGTGCTAGCGCGGGATAAACGTTAGTAGAAGTAGAATTGCACCACCGAATAAAAGACACATTGCTGAAGCAACATAAGGCGTTATCGACAGTGAAGCTAGAACTGCTTGAACTTGGAACGCAGGAGCTATCGAGCAAAACGACAATGCGATTCAGAGAACGCGCAACGAAATTGAAAAATTGTGGCAGAAGAATTAAAGAAGAAAAAGAGGGAAAAGTGTGGAAATGAGAAGAGAATGAAGAAACGGCTAGGGTTGTGAATCGGGGGGCGATAGTGATGTGAAATTGAGGGGAGAATGGGGAGGGGAAGAGAAGAGTACCTGCATTGACCAGGGGATGGAGCAGGAGAATGGAGAATTTGTGGAGAGAGAAAGAGCATGAAGGGGTGTAATTGGGGGCGAAGCAGTAGTCGTGGAGGAGAGAGAGAGGGTCCCGCAGGATTTTGTGAAATCAGAGCCCTTTATCCCCTTTGGGAATGAATGTGGTCTCTCCGTCAACTCCACGGTTGACAAATCCTCTATTGCTCCCCAAATTCTATAAATGGATTCAGAGGGAAATTGGATAAATAATTTATTGTGTTAGACCTTTTATAATGTTGTCCTTCATTAGATTGAGCTCGTATGAAGTGATTATGAGTGGTGATCATAATATGTCGTTTTATTTTTATTTGTAGGAATTGAATTTTTATACATGTGGTTAAGAAATAAAACAACTTATCACTACGTCACAACTCCTGGTTTAACAAATGGTGTTTACATATATCTTTAAATAGCTTATCATATTTATTTACTTTTTGTAGTTTAAGCAATTTTCTTCTTCTATAATACAAATATATTACAAAGTTCTTACACATCATATCTTAGTAGTGAAACTTTACTAAACAGTTCTTAATGCATTTAGATGATTCTGTTAATCATTTTAGCTCATCTTCTATTAATCGTCATGTATGTTCCAACTCGAATGGTTCTCTTTCATCATTTTTAAAAATGTTGCATGTTTGACTCATGATGTTAATTTTTAAGCAACCAATTTGTTTCTTTCTAATAACTTTTTGTAACAACATGCAAACTTTGAAACAATGTTATATATCATATGCCATTAAGAATCCTTTGTGGTAGTTAAAAATGATACTCATTGTAGTTCTCTTTAATCATGAACCAAAAACTATTATCTTTTTTTATCATTTATCGCCATTACATCTTTGGACATATTTAGTTAAGACTAGTTGAGAAGTTTGTCCTCATCACCACCAAATCGATTTTTACTTCTCAATTGATCACCGTATAGTTATTCGACTTTAAGGAGATGACAAAACTTGAGAATCTAAAATTGATCCATTCAATGTCTTAGATCCATTAATTGATAACTGTATATTAATTGTATTTGGTTAAGCTTCGTAAAACATTGTTAGAGTACGGGGTGAGAAAATTGATATGGATATAGGGTAGGGAAATTGAAAACTGTTTACATTTTAAATAGTTAAAGAATTATGATATATTACAAAATTATTAATATTTTGATTGATTCTAGGTGATAATTATGTATAAAATTAAAATACGGATTTAAATTAAATTGATTGAAATTCATTTGATAAAATATTGTAAACAGCATAATCACTTGACAAAAAGAATAAGCTACCAATATATATATATATATATATGTGTGTGTGTGTGTGTGTGTGTGTGTACATATTATAACGGCTATATTTTGTTAACAGAAAAAATTATAATAATATTAACTTAATACTAACCATGTATGTATATATATATATACACACATGATTTTAAGGTCGCAAAGCAATGAGGTAAGCATTTTCTTCTCTTAATTCATTTTGATCTTAAATTATTTACTTTTTTAATCTCGTCACAACCATCTCTAATTCAAATTCATATCACTTTGCTACGATTCCAAATAATTTGAGCTTGACGGATTGGTTGCTTGTGCAATCTCAAAAGTGCGTTCACTTAGATTGGAATTTTGAGATCAAATTGAGGAGAATCTCATCTAATTGATCAAAGACACTTGTTCAATGGTCACTCAAGGAACTCAAATTAAAGAAGCTTGTTCTTTAATTTGAATCCATAAATTAGATTGAGATTAATTACATTTTCAAAATTGTTTTGCATAGTAGAAATCATGGGTTGATCGCTTTTCAATTAATTGAATTCGCTATTTTAATTATGTTCATATTCTTACTCATTTCAAAAATTCCCCCTCAATTTGTGATATGTGTTTTGAGTTTGCAACTGAGGTCTTTGAGAGAATAACCTAAGTTTATTTCCTAGTACACTATATTTTTGTTTGTTTTTATTTAATTGATTATGACATCAATCAAATTGACACCATTGTTGGGGACCATTGGTTCTACGGCTGAATTCAAATCACAATTTGTTAATTAGGATTAGTGAGAATCTTAAAAAATTAAGATTTGATTGTTGATCTGGTGTGCATATCGGCCTCTAAAGGCTAGTGACATCGGCCACATTAAATAATAATAATAATAAATGCTGAGTCGAATCAAATACTAGACGGAGTATCTCAAAATCGGACTGATATTCAACTTTGGTACATATTTACATACCTGACCCTGGTTGTAAAAACTGACACTGAGTTAGAGTCAGGTGCAAGTGGACAATTTGCTTCTTGTAGCACTGAAGCACTGACAGAGGTTAAATCACAAGTTACACTTAAAGAAGTTCTATAAATAGAAGACATTCATCAATTCACATGGGTTACAAAATTTACTCTCATTAATTGCTCTTTGTAATCTTTCTTTTACTCTGTTATACACATACTAACTTAAGCATTAGAGCTCCTTTTGCAGATACACATTCGATGTGTCTCATCCATTCCAGCTCAGAATTGACCAAAAAGTACAAGACTTGGAGGGCATCGTGTTCCCCACTAGACCTGTGTTGATAATACCAAACTCTTACTGAGACGGTCTAAAAAAGAAAAAAAAAGAGAAAGAGCAAACATTTGACACCAGTTGCTCGAGAAGCATATTACCCCTATACACTAGACAGATCAATTGTGTTTTGATTTGTTAGGATTAAAGTAGGATAGATTAGATAGATTCTATTTTAATTTTTAAATCTTAAAAAGAAAAAACATATATTTAATTTGATTCTGCTTTGATTTTTAAAAAATTGAAAAAAATAACAATTAAGATTTGATTTTGTTTTATTTTAGCGTTAACAGACAACCAATAAATTCTATTTGGCGTTTTGCTCTATGTTTTCATAGGTTCAACGTTTTTCAGGTACGTTGTAGCACTCGTGACGCCACAATTTTCCCTTTAGTCGAATTTTGGTGACATGGGAGCACATTTAAAAGGTTTTCACCGTTCTAGGCAACACTACCTATGTTAGCCCTAGTGAAAATTTTTCAAATTTCTTCATCTTCATCACTTTTCTAATTTAGTAGTATTTATGCTAAATTGCCATTTTAGATCATATAGTTAGAGGTTGAATTTTTATGTCCACACTTATGATATCCCAGCGTTGTTGGGGTGGGGAGTGATCCCCGGTACATGGGCATGGACAAGGAACAGTTTTTGGCAAGCTTCCAGCAGGGAATGTGATATCCCAGGAACTATTCAGGGCGGGGAGTGATCGTTAGTGCATAGACACAGACAAGGAGCGGCTTCTAGTAGGCTTCTAGTGGGAAGGACACATGAATGAATCGAATACATACCAGAATAAAAGGATCTAAAGACTATGTAGGTATGAGACTATACAGTTGAAAATAGCTTAAAGAAATTAATTTGTACTACCTATACTATCAAATGCATTTACCTTTTTGGTAATCCATCACTTAAGGACTCCAAGGTTAATCATGCTTAACTTAGAGAAATTCTAGGATGAGTGACCTCCTGGGAAGTTCTCGGGAAGTGTATGATTGAGGACAAAGCACACTGGTGTTGTTTGTGGGGAGAGTTATTCATTCTTGAAAAATGACCGAGGCTTTACAACACTTATGAGATATAATGAATTATCATGGCCACCCTCCCACCTAGTTTGCTCTAGTTTGGATTTAGCATCATTATGGGTAAATGGTTTGAATTATGAACTTAAAACAAGCCTAACCTTTGCTAAAGGTATTAGAATGTTACTGCCCCAACATTTAAGGTAAAAAAAACTTATAAACTAGCAAGCCTCACCAATGTTGGGCTATCCGATCTAGAATTTTTAAATTCCTAGTTTTGAAAACTTTTGCTATTTTTAATGATTTATTGAGGAGGTTTTCTAATTTTATCTATTGAAGTTGGAAAACCTAGAGTTGGATTTCGATTCTTAAAGTTTTTGTGCTTCAATCTCATATTTTTAGGGAACTTTTTAGCACCATTGTCGCGTTCATTGCATTCTATTTGATGGTATATGCTTTGTAAATTTGTTGTATGTTATATTACTATTTGCATGAATTGTGTTCCTATTTTTGGTGTATGACTAGGACTCAAGTAGTTCTCATTTGTAGCTAGTGACATTCGTGTGTTTCCTAATTCCACTACTACTATAGATTCTGATTTTGCTAATTATGATTTTGTTATTTTGATTTAGTTGATTCTGTGATCATTGTGGATATTGGTGTTATAATGGATAGTACAAGAACATAGGGCTTTAAAAAAGGAAACAAGAAATTAGAACCACCCATCACTATTAGATTCCTTCCCATGCTGCGAAATGCCATGAAACTAAAAAAATGGAACATTCCTATAACAACCCTAAATTTAAGTAGAAAAAGAAGAAGATGAAATGTGAAATTAAAACTATCAATTGACTCACCGTGTTACTGGGATTCCAAAAACGTGTTCAATTTGAAGTTTTGGCAATGAATTAAGAGTCAATTGGATGTCACCACCTCACATGGCAATGAACTTTTCCCCTCAGCTTTGTCTTTCTTTTTCACAAGAAGAAAATGGAAAAGAAGATTGACAATTTAGTTTTTAACTCCAAGGGTAATTTAGTAACTTCACCTTTTTTATTTTCTTTTCTATTTTTATTTCTTAATCCCTTTTTATTTAAACTTTAACTAAAATAATCTCCATTTATTTAATTAAACCCTATTAATTCTCAAATAATTTATTCATTAATTCTCTATAACGCAAGAAATTTAATTTTAATATTAAGGTAAGGCGTTGATCATGAATGACTCATATGTGGAAGAACCATCTTTTCTTTTAAAGAAACTTTCAATTTTCTTTACTTCACCTAAAAAATATATATTATCTTGGATTATTATAAAAAACAATAATTTTATATAAGGAGTATCTTACTATTTTTGGTATTTTCCTTTTTTTATAATTTAATTATATGAAACAAATTTGCTTAACTTTACCTTCTTCAAGTTTTTTGGTGATTTGTTCAATAACGATCAGTATTAGTATCAAGGTTAATCTCTTTCATGTATTACACAGTTGTAGTGGAGATATGGTATTATACCTTTCAGTTTAGTGAGAAATAGAGTCTTGTTGTCACTTCGTGCAACCAACACATCGGTTTATCTTGTTGAGGGACAAAGAAGTGTCGCATGCAAATGCACTCTGACGCTCAAGTCAATGATCGGAGTAGACAATATCAGAGCTCAAACTACGGTTGGTGAACATACCTTAATGAAGAGTAAATGCATGCTATTTATAAACTTAGGTGGTGAGCACATCCTATGTGACGTATGTTAGTACACGATCCATAAAAGGTCATAATCATTGACATTCCTGACACCCACTGCAGGTTGGTTACTGGTGTGCCCCTAGTGAATTTGTCAGACTCTCTTTGGCTTCGGTCCTCAAGGATTCCAATCATAGGTTAGGATTGTCGGCAGGTCTATCGATGTTCGATAGTGCTCTTAGGAAGTGTCTAAGTGTCACAAAGACATCGTTCGATGTTCATACTGTTCTGTTCTAGAACTGGGGTCAAGGGTTGACCGCCTTGACCGATATCCAGAGTCGCCTCTCTTGACTCTCAGTTTTACACTGTCTTAGTGGAGTACGATATTTTACACCTAGGACCAGTGGGGAACCTAGGTTCTTCAAGTATAGGATGCAATCGGTGTTCAAGTCCGTACCGAAGTTGAGGGAACACATCAGAGGTATACCTACAAAAGATTCTCCGATGCTTAAGTCAATACGAGTAAAACGAAAAATATAGGTATTACAGAGGTAACTCTCGAATTAGATCAGATCCTTCTTCAGTAATAAATGAGTTGTATTTATAGTGTTTACCTTAGCTTGGTAATAGATTTGACTTTCTCCTTAACTTACAGTAGCTACAGCGTTTGCAAGGACACATAACCCATATAATTCTGACTAATTATTTGATTGTCAAGATAAGACCGGGGTCATAGTCTTGGAACTGTAGTTGCCATGAGTTTTGGACCTCGGATACGCCATCCAAAGCATTTTTAGATAGGTAATTTGATGGTGTGGCTTTACTACACTGTCATCCCAGTTATCCTTAGGAAATTGGTTAGCACCCCGGATCATTTGCCCCTTAGTTTATTGTTGTGGTGTCGCCACAATAGTGAACTACTCCTGACTCTGGCAGAAAAAACTGTCGTGGTGTGGGAACCGTTGTGTTGATGCATTCGAGGTGTGGTGTTCTATGGGTTAGGTGAAGCATTTAATGTGTACCACCTGAAAAGCTGCCATTTCACGTGGATCAATGACATGTCCAGTCGCGATTGGTCATTTACCCCATGCGCCATCAGGTGACATCACTTAAAAGCAAAACGACGCTCCTTTTGGGTCGTGACGCTTTGTCTTCTACTTCGCCCATGGGCCGCAACGGTTGAACTTAGGCCCATGGCGTTTCGACGCCTATATAAGGTGAGGAAATCTCGTTAGTTCCTCACTTTGCATCCTTCTTCTAGAAATTCTGTCCGTCTGTAGTCTTAAGTTCTCCCTTGACTTCGTCCTAGCCCGTACTAGAAGAACAGTCCGTACCATAAACACAGGTAGCCTTCTAACCCTTTTTATTTACAATGTCAGCTCTTTCCACTAACAATGGTCAAGGCCAAGATAGCTCTTGTGAAATAATTTCAAACCCTTCCATCTCTTGGCCCGTCGAGGTTCCTCGTAGTGGACCTCGGCTCACACAAATGGACATCCGTAAGTGGGTGACTCTAGTCAACCAGGGCAATCCAAATCCCCAGGGACTAGAATCCTCTTCCTCCGAGGTTCGTGAACCAAAATCACCTTTGCCCTTTTGTCTCTAGACCAGGGTGAAGACTCTAGTGTAGTGCACTACTATGCTGATGATACTAACTTTTACTCTATTGTCCCCTTGTTAGCATATGTGGTTACCATGGACACTTCTGGATCATCTGTATCTAGGAATGACCCCGACGAGACTTTCATGATCGCTCATAAGGTCAACTAGTTAGCACGGAAGACCGAAGATCCATATTTCTGGGTGGCTAAAGACGTGATGACTACCTACAGTTCCCACACCGCCAAAGATGATGGTGTTTAGCTTGAGGCGGAGTCTTTCTGGCGGAACAAGAAGTATGAGAAAGACTTCTGTCTTATCCGCCCTACCTTCGCGAATCGGATCTGCCATATTCCACGAGATCATTTCCTCTACTTTCATGACTTCACACTGCTGAAGGTGGGAGTCCGGTTCCCCCTAAACCAGTACGAGATAAGAATGCTGCAATTCCTGAATATCGCCCCAGTCAACTTCACCCAAACGACTAGGTTATGGTGATGGCCCTTCAAGTCCTTGGAAAGCACCTCTGCTTCACTCTGACCGTCGCCATGTTTTTTCGGTACGCTCGGGTGATGCGTCGAGTTAGCACCGAGATGGGCTTCACCAACCTCTGATGTCAAAGCGACATCGTAAATTTTGAGACCTTTGTTGATTATTGTAAGATGTACGACTCTTCTTTCAAGAGTGCGTTTTTTAAACTCTTTGTTGAGAAGACCACATCTCCTTTCTGGAAAGATGAGAACGGCAACTCTTTAATCCACACCAGCTGGACCCACAATCATTTCCTCCTAGAGAGTATAATGTACTCTGTCGACGCGAGCTCTCTCTCTCTGAGACATAGCGCACCGTCGTCTACACCCTCCATACCCTCTCCCGGGGCGCTCCCCTCAGATGTCATTCCCTTCTAGGAACTCTGGAGACACGAAATAAGTACCTCACTCATTTGGGTATTCACCTTTCTTTTTTTCTTTCTAAGATTTTTTACCTTGGTTTGATGCTAACCAGTGTTTTTTTAGGGAACATGAACGCAGATGCTTTGGAGGAACTCCAGAAGCACTGAAAGGTTCTGAAGTCGACGTTTCTGGGGAAAACCACGTCACCCCGAAAATGAATAAAGCTTCTAACCTCCAAACCCCTGGAGGGGCAATCGCTCTTGAAACCGGCCCTACCAAGAGGAAAGAGAAGAAACAAGGTATCGGCGTCTCCAAGAAGCACAAGGTAGACCCCGACCAAAAGGTGCTTGACAAAGGAAAAGGGGATAATCACCGAGGAGCCGGTTGAAAAGGATACCCCGACCCTTATTTCTGGCATGGAGGCTTTGAAGGATCTCCTGGTCAAGACTACTCCTCCCGACGTTGGTTTTTCCCTCCCATGGCATCTTAAAGAGGGATTGAATCCTTAAGACCTCGAATTCGCTCTTGAGACTGCCATGTGGTACAATATTAAGACTCTCTCCACCATCTACTCTGCCACTACTGACGGGCCGAAGAGGGAGATTGAGATGCTGAAGGAGAAGAACTCCCAGTTCTCTGAAGACTGTAAAAAAGCTCATCAGAGGATTAAGAGCCTCAATGAAGAAAATTAAAGCCTTCAGAACTCCGGGGATGATTTAAAGAAGAAAAACGACGGACTCTAACTTAAGGTGGACAACTTGGAGAAGCCGGTGCCTGATCTTCAGAAGAAAAATGATGATTTAACCATTATGGTTCGGGATGAATGAAACAAATATAAAAGTGATATGACTACGTTCGCGTCGGGCTGCTATGGATTCATTCAGCCATGTAGTTCTTCAAGTTGTTTACCGCAACCAAGGTGCCCGGTTAAACTTGAACGAGATCGGTTTCTTTAACAGATTTCGGAATGGGGAGTTGGTAACCGAGGTTGGTGGGAGATCCTACGTCCCTGCTGATGAGCCATTCAAGTTTTCCCCTTTTGCGGAGGGAGAAGATGACACCCCTCCCAAAGGTGATGGTGGAGATGAGGATGCTGGCTCTGATAGGGAGGAGGAGAACGTCGACCCTGTGGACCCTTCATTTTTATTTTCGTTCTGTAGGCGGGACGAGCTTCACCCTCCTTTTTGATCATTACAACTTAGCCGTTATGCCTTTTCTTTTGTAATTTTTATATAATGATATTTGTAGTATTTTGTTCACCTCGTCTTTATTTTCACTTTCTTGCATTTATTAGTTTGAAATATTGCCACCTCGGTGCATATTATAATATTGCTCTAAATTTCACGTATAATTCTTAACTAAGTTTTTGACCGTTTCGGATTCTGAATTCCAATTGAGTTTACCACCTCAGGGTTTTTTTGACCATTTTGGGCATTTAATTGATAACTTAACCACTCTGAGGTCCTTGAACCACTCCAGGGTTTAATTAAAATTTTATCACTTTGGGATCCTTAGACCACTCTGGGGTTTAATTGAAATTTAACCACTTTGGAGTCCTTAGACCAGTCCAGGGTTTAATTAAATTTTTACCACTCTAGGGTCATTAGACCACTCTGGGGTTTAATACAATTACTGGAAAACAAGTCATGAATATTCAAAATATGTATTTTATTGATAAGGTTGCATCCCGGCTGCAGGTCTCATTAAAAACCTTCTAAGTAAACACTTTGGGAAAAACCATAGGTGGGGAAAAAGAGTACATGAATCATGGTGCTGGTTAGCTGTAGTACACGTGGAGGTTCTTTACATTCTATTTATTCTTAAAAATTACCCCTTCTAATGTTTCCAAAAGATAAGCTCTGCCCTTTGTGACTTCATTTACCCGATACGGTCCTTCCCACGTCGGTGCTAACTTTTCTTGGTGAGCAAAACGATTTCCAACTGAAGCTTTTCTTAGGATGAGGTCACCCACGTTAAATTTTCTTTGCTGAACCTTCATATTATCACGCAATGCAGCTTTAGCTTTAACAGCTTGATCTCGGATAAAGGTCGTCTCTCTAACTTCAGGTAACATATCTAGCTTATTTTTTAGTCTCTGATTGTTATCTACCTCATCAAGCTATTGTACCCTAGGTGAATTTAGATTTATTTCCACTGGTATTACTGTATCGACTTCGTATACCAATCGGAATGAGGCTTCTCCTATAGATGAATAGGGGGTTGTCTGGTATGCTCATAGAACATGGCATAACTGGTTAGCCCACTCTCCCTTTGCTTCACCAAGGCGTTTCTTTAAACCCTTAAGGATCTCTCTGTTTGCAACCTCGGCTTGCCCATTAGTCTGAGGATGCTTCATCAAATAAAAGACTTGCTTGATTTGGAGTCCTTTGAGAAGGCTTTTAAACCTCGAATCCGTGAATTGCATCCCATTGTCTGTGATAACTTTTCCTGGTATTCCGAACCTTGTAATCACATTTTCATAGAAAAATCTTCTGGTACGTGCCGCTGTGATATGCACAACTGATTCCGCCTCTATCCATTTAGTGAAGTAGTCCACCGTGACTATCAAATATTTAACTCTGCCGAGAGCCTTTAGAAATGGCCCTAAAATGTCCATGCCTCATTGGTGGAATGGCCATGGGACAACTGATGAGAATAACTCTTCTGCTGGGACGCGATGTTCATTTCTGTTCTTCTAGCATCATCATATTTCTTGACATACTCCACTGCATCCTTGGCTAAAGTGGGCCACCAATATCCTGCTCTTAGAACTTTTCTAGCCAAGCTTCTACCTCCGTAGTGGTGGCCACATGAACCTTTATGCACTTCAGTTAAGGCTTCCTTCACCTCGGCTTCATTCAAACATTTCAAATAAGGGGCAGATATTCCCCTTCTACATAAATTTCCATCGACCAAAGCAAAGTTTGGTAACTCCTTTTTCAATCTCTTTCTCTTTATTGGGCACTCCGACAATTATCCACTCACCATATATCAGATAATTGGAATGGCCCTGGAATCTTCAGGGTGTGCCTTGAATTTGAGGGCGTATACCTTGACGAGGTTTGAAATACTTGGAGTAGCTAAAGTGCTCTGTATGACTGTGGTTGTGCTCCCTGCCTTCTTCATGCTCGTCAACCGAGACAGTACATCGGCTCTGACGTTCTCCTCCCTAGGGACATGTTTGAACTCCACATCAATAAACTTTTCCCCCAACTCTTTGACTTTCACCAGATATTATTGTAACAACAGTTCTTTTTCTTGATAGCTTCCATTGATTTGTGAAATCACCAGTTGTGAATCGCTACAAAGCACTGCCATGCGCACTTCCACATCTAAAGTCGCCCTGAGTCCTGCTAGGCATGCCTTATATTTTGTCTGATTGTTCGACATTTTGAAGTCAAATCGGAGGGAAATTTCCACGCTCACCTTGTCTTCACTCTCAATTACCACACCGGCCCTACATCCTTTGTTATTTGAGGATCCATCCACATAAATCATCCAATGCTCCCATAGTGGTGTTGGGGCCTCTCCAGTTAGCTCTATCATAAAATCTACCAATACCTGAGCTTTCAACGCCGTCCTGGGTTCATAGGAGATGTCAAATTCTGATAACTCTACAGCCCACTTTGTCATCCGTCCTGCTAAGTAAAGTTTATAAAAAACCATCCTCAATGGAAGATCCGTCTGGATTGTTATTGGATGCGTATGAAAATGTTACCTCAGACGTTGAAACGTCTAAACTAATGCCATAACTGCCTTTTCTAATTTTTGGTACGTCCTTCCGGTCCTTGTAACACCTTCCCCATAAAGTATACCGATCTTTGACCTCCAATTGTCTTCTTCACCAGTGCAGTCCCAATAGCTTCATCTGATATTGAGAGATACACAAATAACTTTTCTCCAAGGTTCGGTCTTATTAATACCGGTGGATTGGTGCTAGTCCTCAAATTTACAACAAATTCCTTAATAAAAATTGTATGAAAATAATAAAATTTGTTTTATTTTTTAGAAATTTAGGTTTTAAATTCAATAAATGGATGTTGTTGGAAATAATCTGCCCTTGATCAATTTTCTCTAGCTTTGCAGTGAAAAAGTAAAGAATTTAAAGAGAAAAATTGAAGAATTGAAGAGCTAACGCGTAGCATCAACCCACACGTAGCATGGGGATTTCTGATGCTAACGCTACGCGCCAGGACCACGTGTAGCATTAGAAGCTATGTGGATCCCATTTTCAGGTGGCTAAGCACTCAGCCTTTGACCCACACATTGGCCATTCCACTCATGCTACATGCCACGCCGAAAGAGGAGACAAGCACACATGGCTAAGCATGATTGATTAAAATAATCCATCATGGCCACTTCGAGCTGCTTTTAATGGGGGCTGACTCAGGAACCTGACGCGTAGCGTCAGGACCCTTCCCCAGCCCTATAAATAAGGTCATTCTCCACACATCCTTGGCATCCAATTCAGAACAGAATTTCATTCTCTTCTTCTTATACACTCATGTTTGAGTGTTTATTTTATGAGTTTATAGTTCCAGAGTAGTTTCTAGATGCTTGAGAATGTTGAATAGTATTATGATCGTTGCATCGTGAAGTTTCTATTGCCTTCGTAATGTCAACATCTGTAAGTATTGTTCTTACTTTTACCGTGTGTAACTAAATTGTTTATGTTGGAATTGGTGAACTAATCTATTGAGTATGATATTGTGAATTCAACCTCTGCATGTTTATGATTCAAGTGTATGTTAGTATTTCAATCTTTTATTAGTATGAACGTCAAACGAGAGAATGATTTTCATGCGTATTAAAACCTTTTTTATTAGTGTGAATGTTAAACGGGAGAATGATTATTCATGTCGTATTGAAACCTGTTTTAATGAAAGTAAAAGTTGGAGTACCCTTGGTATCTCAATTCTATAGGGGTTGTTAACCATTGTTGCCATAAGGCTAGGACTCAATGCAAGTTTTTACTGAGAAAGCTCATGAGGAATTAGACTTTACGGTAATTACTTAGAATTTATATCACGAGGGATCGGTTATAATGATTTTAAGCTGCAATGATATAAACTTGATGATTAAATATACATGTCTTGAGTTCCTCCATTTTTATTCTAGATTAGGGAACCAAATTCTAACATAATTTATGTATTTATGTTTTATCCTCAAGTATTTTAGCTATTCTAAATTGTAACTCAACTTTTTAGATAGATTTTATTTTTCTTTTTATCACATGAACAACTCAACTATGAAATCTTGTGAATGTTGTATAAATTGTATATAAATCATTCTTTTGTGAATAGGTTTTGATAAATTTACTATAGTAACTAAAGAATTATTGTAACTACTGAACTTTCAATCCCAGTGGAACGATATCTTAATTTTGAAAACTACAAACGATTGGTGCGCTTGCCAATTAAATAACCCAACAGTAACACGGGGTTTAACGAGATTTTTGGCGCCATCATCGGGGATTGAATTGATACAGTAAAACAGTAAATTTTTAATTACCGTGGTAAATAATTTTTTTAATTTTGTTATTTATTTAGTTACATTTTCTTATCATTGTTACACTAACTTTCTTTGTCTAGTTTGTGTATGCAAACCCGATCTACTGCAGGGAAAATTTACTTTGATCCTGAGATCGAAAAGTTTGTAAAGAAAATCAAGTCTTTGAAATCTAAAACACAAACTAATTCTTCTTCTACTTCTAAAAATTTTGAAAATTCAAATATGGCTGCTGAAGAAAGGAGAACATTGGGACAGTTTGCTGCTATCAATGGACCACCCCGAGTTTCAGGAATGTTTCAAGGACCTGTTGTACCAGTGGAGATTAAACCTGCTACTTTAAATATTATTTAAAATAATCAATTTGCTGGTTTAAATCATGAAGAACTATATGAACATTTAATTATTTTTTATGATTTATGCAGTACAATTGGTTTTGAACCCAATCAAGAAGAATCTATTTACATGAGATTATTTCGTTTTTCATTGATTGGTAAAGCTAAAGAATGGTTTAAATCTTGTCCACCGGGTAGTTTTGTAAACTGGTCCGATGTTAAGAGAAAATTTTTAGAAAGATTTTATTCTCCTTCAAAATATTTTGAAGCCATGATAGCCATACATTCCTTTTCACAAAATAATGATAAATCATTAGGAGAAACATGAGAATGATTCAAGGCACTCTTGAGAAAATGTCCAAACCACAACTTAAATAATGTCGTAAAGGTAAGGATCATTTATCATGGTTTATTACCTTAGTTTAAGATGATGTTAGATGCTTGTACAGACGGTTCATTAATGAACAAAAATGTGGAAGAAGCAATAGAGATATTGGAATCAATGTCCATTAGTGACCGACAAGCAAAACATGAAAGAGGTAACACATCAAAGAAGCTAGGTATGCTCGAATTGGGAGTGAATGATGCAGTATTGGTTCAGCAAAAATTGTTGACTCATCAAATTGAGGCTATGAGCAAACAATTAGAAAAACTTCAAATTGCTCAAGTGTCATCACCACCCCTTGATCAATTAAAACAATGTATGCATTGCATGGGTGAACAACCATGTGGTTATTGTGCCCCTGATAAAAATGAGCAAGAGCAAGCCAATTTTCTGAACCATCAAAGAATAATACCATTAGGTAACTTCCCTTTAAATTATGGTAATTCTTTTCCTAACAATTATTCACAGGGATGGCAAAATCAGAACTTTGGTACTGGACCTTCCAACCGTCCTCCTAACAATTAGTTTAAACAACAACAATCACAGACTGACAATGCAAGATTGGCAAGGATTGAGGAATCTATCCAACAGTTATTGCAATTTGTGGAAACAAATGAAGCTGCTCGGAAAGCATCAAACTTACAAATGGGTCAGTTAGCAAAGGAAATAGATGAATTGAAAAGTTCTGGTTTCACTACAAACACTCACAACCCAAGGGATCAATATAATGTTGTTTTCTTGAATGTTGTAAAAATTGATTGTAAAGAAAATTGTGAAAAGAAAAAGAATGAGGAAGAAGAAGAAAAATAAAAAGAAAAAGAAAAAGAAAGTGGGCGAGAGAAAGAAGAAGAGAAAAAAAATGAAAAAGAAAAAAATATTCAAGAACTTGTGGAAGTAGAACATGAAACAATTTGTAAGGAGGTCTTGCAATTTGACACACCGGAAAAATTTAAAGATCCGGGGAGTTTCACCATTCCCGTTTCCATTGGAAACATCAACATCAGAAATGCTTTGTTGGATTTAGGGACTAGCATCAATCTAATGCCCCTAGGTTTGATGAAGCGCATTGGTGATCTGGAACTAAAAGAAACTAAGAGAGACTTACAATTTGTGGATTGCTCTACCAAGAAACCAATAGGGATTGTGGAAGATGTACTGGTAAAGGTTGACAAGTATCACTTCAAAGTTGATTTTATGGTATTGGATATGAAGGAGGATACTAAGATCCCCTTGATCCTTGGAAGACCTTTCATGAAGACTACAAGGGTAATGGTTGATGTTGACAAAGAGATGATTGCAGTCAGAATTCATGAAGAATAGGTAAACTTTAATGCTCAAGAATATCTGAAAATAAATGCTGAGGACAAAGTTTACCAATCAGGTAAACAAGGTATATCTCTTCTCAATCAAGTAAATTTTTTACAATTAACTAATTGCTTGTATGATGAAAGACAGGTAATCAAGCATCGGAGAAGAAGGAAGAAAAAGATGGGTGATTCCTCAACTAAAATTGAGAAACCACCTGATTGATTAGAGGAAATATCTGCCTGAAGACATTAAACCTAGCGCTCAATGGGAGGCAACCCATTATTTTTTTAAACTTATTTTAAACATTAAAAAAATAAAAATAAAAATAAAAATAAAAAAATTTCAAATTTTTAGCTAGAATTATAATTTTGAAAAAAAGAGGTTTAAAATTAAAGGTTTTTGAAAAATGAATTTTTGAAAAATGAAAAACAGAAGCCCCACGCGTAGTGCCACACTGACGCGTAGCGTGGGTTCTAAATTTTTAACCTGACGCGTAGCATACCTACCACGCGTAACGTCAGGACCTTTGTTCAGTTTTTAAAACTGAACCAGAGGGAGGCCCAAAGTCCATAACTTTTAAAACCAATTTTTGTCTCCCTCTGTATTCACTTCTTGGAATCCTTATTTTCTAAAAACTCTCTTTTCTCTTAACCCTCCAATCATCTTCATTCCTACATTCTATCAAGGAATCCAAGTAAGTGTCCTAATCCTTTTCTCTTTTGATTTTTAATTTTATTCTTATAAATGCATGTGGATAGGATTAGGATAGAAGACCACTGGGATTGATTGTTGATATAGTAGGGAAATGAATGGATTTATTGAGGTTTGGAAGGGGTTGTTGCTGCGCAACCCCTATTTTTGCAGTGTATGTTCTGCGAGCCCACGCGTAGTGTCCCACTGACACGTAGCGTGGGCAGAACAGGGCTGACGTGTAGCGTCCCACCCACGCGTAGCGTCAGCCTCTGTTTTTGATTTTTGTTAATTTTGTGTTTTATTTTCGGTTTAATGTATATATTGTTTTTCTGTTTTTAATAATTTTGTCCCGTTTATGTTTGTTTGTTTGTTTGTTTTTCTTTTAAATTAATAAAATTTCTTAAATTGTATATTTGTTATATTTTCTTGCATAAAAAAATAATTAAAATTTTGTAAATATGTTAGTTTTGTGAATTTGCATATTGTGTGAATTTTAATAAAAATTCAAAAAAATAAAAAAATGTATTTTTTGTGTTAAAAATTCAAAAATATGTTGTTTTTAGGCTTTGTTGTGATTATGTTGTGTGAATTTTGTTTAAAATTTTGCATGAGTTTTTATTTTTGATGTTTTGCATGATTTATTTTGTTAAAATATAAAAACCAAAAATATGCATGATTTGTTTTGATATTTTATTGTTTGAATTTTTGTGTGTTATTTAAATAAAATTTCTTTTTGCAGATGGCACCTAAGAAATCCATTCCTATTCCTGGTCCGAAGAGACAAAGGAGGAACACAGACACTGACACCACCTCTGAGGATCCAGATCTTTAGGGAGAGGAGCAGCTGGGACCTAGAGATCCCACCAGATTTCATACTGACGTGAAATGGGGCCGATTTCATCAGATCAAGGGCCAAAGACTAATTTAGGAGAAAGTCTTAGATCTGAATGTTGGGGACTATCCTGAGCTGCAGGATGAGGTCCAAAGGAGAAGATGGGGACCCATGTTTTCCCTGCCTACTGAAGAGGATCCCATCTTAGTGATGGAGTTTTATGCGAACGCCTACAGGACTCGCCAGGACGCACCGAATATCGTCCAGCAGAAGACGATCTGGGTAAGGGGTCGACACATTACATACGACCGAGACACCATTAGTACCCTACTGGGTAACCCTTGGGAGCCTATTCCCAAGAGCGACACTTGTTTCTGGAAGGAAAACAGAAACAAGGTTGCAATTGAGGATGGTGATTTAGGATACTTCCTAGATCAGGTTGCTCACTTCTTGAGCAAGGATGGAATCTTCTTTAACCTGAGTAAGGTTGGAAGGACTCCATCAAACCTCCTCAAGACCCAGCTGACCCCTATAGCTCAGGCGTGGTCTCATCTTATGCTTCATAACATCACTCCTGTCACCCACCTTTCTTCTATCCTAGTTGATCGTTGCTGCCTCCTTTACTCCATTCTTCAGGGCCATACCATTGATATTGTCGAGCTGATCTCTGAGCAGATTCACCTTTATGCCCTTGGGTATAAGGTGAACCGTCCTATTCCATTCCCTCTCATCATATCTTTCTTACTAAGGAGGCAAGGAGTTACTGTACCATCACCATAGTTTACTAGTTCTTCAGGAAGAGTCCCCAAGGTTCTAGTGAACAGAGATTACTTTGTTCAACAGTGCGAGCTTCCACCACTAGAGCAGGAGGCTCAGCCCAGACAGAGGAGGAGGAGACCACCAGTTCAGCCACCATCTACTGATGCTATCACTGATGGATTTGCTAGGATAACTATTGAGCATCAGCATATGATGCAGATGATGGCTGCCACACATAGAGCTTATATGCATCTTCATGATGCATTTTATCAGTACAGGATACAGGGAGAGGGAACACCTTATGTCACACCAGCTGAGTTCGCAGCACATGTAGCTTGGCCTGGTGATTTGCCTACTTAGCCTGAGACTGGTGGACTGTCTGGAGCACATGCTGAGTCAGAGAGTGATGTAGATGAGGAGGGAGATGATGAAGATTACATGGAGGATTGATGGTGTTATTTTGTACCTTTTACATACATTCTAGTTTACATTTAGTTTGGTATTTATATTGGTATATTTGATTTTGGATTATATTATGGTTTATTTTTATGTGGTGTGTTTTATTTTTACGTATTTTCTTTAATCAAAAATCAAAAATAAATTTTATCTTTTTAATAAATAAATCAAATTTTTGAAAATAAGAAAATTTATACACTTGAGGTTTTTACACAATAAAACCATTTTTAAAATCAATTATCGATTCTTTTTGTAATTAAGGAATTTTGATAAATTTAATTGCAATAATTTTATTAACTATCAAGCTAATTTTGATAACCCAGTGAGCTGAGAGATCTTTTAAATACTTGAGGGTTTCGACATAACTTCATTCGAATTAATTTTGCTTTAACCTGTGATTTATGTTGTTGTACAGAGAATTCAAGAAAATGATCAAGGCACGTTTTTGGTAAAAGAAACCTTGGGCCAAAAAGCTTACCATGGTAAAATTATTTTTATCCTTTGAAAGCCAATTTTGAGCCTGAAAAATAATTTCTTTGGTACCCTTAACCCTTATCAAATTTTAACCATTCCCTATACTTGATTGATTAAAAGAGCAATTAAGCAAAATGAAAAACATTTTGAGCAAAATGAAAAACATTTTGAGTGTTCTTACAAAAATGGGGAGTGAAAATTAACAACTTGATTCTTTTCAAGAAAAATCAAAATTGTGCATATAAATGAAAAATGAAAAGAAATATATGCAAATTAAAAATAGAGAAAAGAATCAAGTTGGGGGTATTTGTTATCATCAATAAGGGAAATGAGATTTGGGCTAAGAAAAAGCCTAAAAATTATAAAATGCTCTTTTATGATTTTAGGTTTTTGAATTTCGAGAAAAACCATGATTTCTTGTAGCCAAGCCTTGTTATAACCCTTGAAAAGACCTTATGATTTTTGAATTAACTCCGTATGATTAACCATTGATTAGATGAAAATCAAAATTCAATTTGTTTGATTTTATGATCGACTGAGTGAAACAGGTTACCCTTTGCACAGAGATAAACACTTGTGAGGTAAGCCTGAAATTATGCTTGATTTATTAATAAAACATTGTAAAGATTTTTTTCATTAAACCTTTATTACATAGGATATCTATTTTTGGTTATTTTAAATGGTAAATTGTGAAATTACTTTTTGGGTAAATTTTCGGACTAACTCAAAAATTTGATTTCAAATTTTATTTTTAATTTTCTCTCTTGCTCGAGGATGAGCAATGTCTCAAGTTGGGGGTATTTGTTAGTCCTCAAATTTACAATAAATTCCTTAATAAAATTTGTATGAAAATAATAAAAATTTGTTTAATTTTTTAGAAATTTAGGTTTTACATTCAATAAATGGATGTTGTTGGAAATAATCTGCCCTTGATCAATTTTCTCTAGTTTTACAGTGAAAAAGTAAAGAATTTAAAGAGAAAAATTGAAGAACTGAAGAGCTGACGCGTAGCATCAACCCACGCGTAGCGTCAAAGGCTACATGGATCCTATTTCCAGGTGGCCAAACACTCAGCCTTTGACCCACATATTGGCCATTCCACTCATGCTACATGCCACGCCGAAAGAGGAGACTGGCACACATGGCTGAGCATGGTTGATTAAAATAATCCATCATGGCCACTTTGAGCTGCTTTTAATGGGGGTTGACTCAGGAACCTGACGCGTAGCGTCAGGACCCTTCCTCAGCCCTATAAATAGGGCCATTCTCCACACATCCTTGGCATCCAATTCAGAACAAAATTTCGTTCTCTTCTTCTTATATACACTCATGTTTGAGTGTTTCTTTTATGAGTTTGTAGTTCTAGAGTAGTTTTTAGATGCTTGAGAGTGTTGTGTAGTATTGTGATCGTTGCATCGTGGGGTTTCCATTGCCTTCGTAATGTCAACATCTGTAAGTATTGTTCTTACTTTTACTATGTGTAACTAAATTGTTTATGTTGGAATTGGTGAACTAATCTATTGAGTATGATGTTGTGAATTCGACCTCTGCATGTTTATGATTCAAGTACATATTAGTATTTCAATCTTTTATTAGTATGAACGTCAAACGAGAGAATGATTTTCATGCGTATTAAAACTTGTTTTATTAGTGTGAATGTTAAACGGAAGAATGATTATTCATGCCGTATTGAAACCTATTTTAACGAAAGTCAAAAGTTGGAGTACCCTTGGTATCTCAATTCTATAGGGGTTGTTAACCATTGTTGCCATAAGGCTAGGACTCAATGCAAGTTTTTACTGAGAAAGCTTACGAGGAATCGGACTTTATGACAATTACTTAGAATTTATATCACGAGGGATCGGTTATAATGATTTTAAGCTGCAATGATATAAACTTGATGATTAAATATGCATGTCTTGAGTTCCTCCATTTTTATTCTAGATTAGGGATCCAAATTCCAACATAATTTGTGTATCTGTGTTTTATCCTCAAGTATTTTAGCTATTCTAAATTGCAACTCAACTTTTTAGATAGATTTTATTTTTCTTTTTATCACATGAACAACTCAACTATGAAATCTTGTGAATGTTGTATAAATTGTATATAAATCATTCTTTTGTGAATAGGTTTTGATAAATTTACTATAGTAACTAAAGAATTATTGTAACTACTGAACTTTCAATCCCAGTGGAACGATATCTTAATTTTGAAAACTACAAACGATTGGTGCGCTTGCCAATTAAATAACCCAATAGTAACACGGGGTTTAACAACTGGCTAACACCCCCTTCATCTCCTAAAACGCCTTCTCTTGCTACTATCCCCATTGAAATTCCTTGTTTTTCTTTAGTGCTTTGTACAAGGGTAATGACCGGTGTGTTATTTTTAGCATGAACCGGGATAACGCTGCTTTTCCATTGAGTGATTGCACTTCCCTCACATTGGTTGAACTTTGGAGCTCTCTTACCATCTTGCATTTGTCAGGATTCGCCTCTATGCCCCTTTGCGTGAGCATGAATCTTAAGAACTGCCCTGCTGGTACTGCGAACGTACACTTTAATGGATTCAACCTCATGTTGTAAAGTTGCAGTCGCTGAAAAACTTTTTGTAAATCTTCAATGTGATCCCCTCCAACCAGAGTTTTAGTTATAATTTCATCCACATATACCTCGACTATCTTCGTTTTCATCCCCTCGAATACTTTATTCATCATCTGCTGATAGGTAGCTCCGACATTCTTTAACCAGAGCGGCATGACTGTGTAGCAGAACACACTTTGTCATTTATGAACGCCGTCTTTTCTTTATCCTCTCTCCACATCAGAATTTGATTATAGTGGGAGTATGCATCCATGAAGGATAGGAATTGGTACCCTGACAAGTCGTCACCCATCTGGTCAATACTTGGTAAGGGATACAGATCCTTGGGGCAATACTTGTTTAAATTCGTAAAATCCATGCACATCCACCATTTACCATTTGCCTTATTAACCATTACTGCATTTGACACCTAGGATGAATATTGTACTTCCCTTATAAATCAGGCTTTTAATAATTCTTCAGTCTGTTCACATGCCGTCTTTTGCTTCTCCGGTCCCAGTCTCCTCTTCTTTTGCGTAACTGCTCTTGACTCCAAATTACCGCAAGTTATGACAGTAGAAGTTCAGATCTATTCCTGGCATATCGGTCCTCATCCAAGCAAATAAGTGTTTGTACTCTTTCAGCAGTTTGATCAATCGCTCCTCCATTCCAGGATCTAACGAATTGTTGGTCTCCGTACCTCTGAAGGGGTTTTTGTAACATCCTAAAAATAGAATTTATTAGCAAAGCATGATTAACAGAGGAATTTAAAGGAAAATAAGAGATTAATTAGAACAATTACCGAAATAACAAATATGTCCCTAACAATTGCCGTAATGACATATGTGTCCTTAAGTTATTTAAATTGAAAATTTCTTATATTCTTCCATTCTTTCTTCGTATGCAATAGAGAAAATAAAAGGCACTTCTTTCTCTTCTTCGTTTCTTCCAATTAGCACCCTAACTCTTCTACTTCTTCAAATTCATCAAATTGAAGTGGAATCCAAGAACTTTTCCTTTCTTTTTCATGTTGGGCAGCCTTGGATTGAGGGAGAAAGCTCAAAATTCCTCACTTTGAGGTAAGTTGAAGAATACCCACCATGGGTTTTAGTTTAATCTTGCTTTCATCTTTTAATTCTTGTAATTTATGGATTATGAAGCATTTAGAAGCTATTGGCATATGTGGATGATTTGGGGTTTTCAAGAACCTTGAATTTTTATAAAGAAATGAGATAAAGTGGCTTCTAAATTGTTAATCCTATAAGATTGAAGCTTAATAATTGTTATCTCAATGAATTAAGGTGGTTTCAGAGAATTTCGGAGGTTTTCGGAGTTCGAAGTTATCCGGAATCAAGTACCGGAGGTTGTCGGAAGTTGTTAGATTTCAAGGGTAGAGGTCAGAGCTTGTGATTAGTAGTTCGTTAGCGTTCGATCGATCGGAGAGCTCCTAGGATTCTCTATTTGAGGTAGGGGGAATGTTTACATTTTAAATGTATAGTTTATAAACGGATTCGGGATAATAATATTATATTTAATGTGAAATCTCAAATATGTATAGTATGTGTGACATGTTTGTGATATGATATTTTTTATTCATAAACTATTGTTATTGATATTGAATTTGCATGATATGTGAATTGAATGTGTGAATTGATTGTGATTCCTTTACATGAGACGTAATAGGAAATATGATGATGATATGTGATTCATAATGATATGAATAATATTCATGAATTCTTCATGATATATGAATGCATGAGATGCAATTGATAAGCATGGGATGCTTGTGTGATAAACAAATATGAAATATGACGTGGTTTCAAGGATTCCACAAAAGACCTTGGGTGAGACTCAAGGCAAAACCTCTTGAGCGAGGCTCGGGGTTTAGCCCGTGACACTACCGTTGTCGTTGAGAGTGATTGTGTCACGTGAGAGGGCAAACGGTTTGGTACCAGTAAAACGGCCGGGTCAGCTAAGAGCTGAATATATGGCTGAGAGCCAGTGTTGCAACACAAAACTTAATAATGAGTAATTGGATCCAATTGAATGAATATGCATGTGCATTGTTATATGTTGTTGAGAACAACATGAATTGTATGGCCATTTAATGATATTTGATGAAATTATATGTTGATACATGAAAGGTGATGAGATCATATGATATATGAGTGGGTGAATCTGTTGAATGACAGGTTTGTTAGTATATGTTGTGGATATTATATGTATATATATATATATATATATATGCTAGAGAATTGGATGTTTGTGGTTGTTTTTACAGTGGATTTAGGATGCAGTGGAAGTATATGAGGTCACTTGGCGTGCATGGAGCATTATGTATATATATATGGTATATGATGCACATGGTTGTTTTGTAGTAGCCTTGGCCGGTTCCTGTGAATACCATTTTGGTTATGTATGTATATACATGTGTATATGAGTTTGCTTAGTGGACTAGATAGTTGATAGCTTCAATTAGAACCTTAGAATCTATTTTGAGCTTATAATGTGGTTTGTGATGAACAATGATGCTTTCTTGATGATTATGGAAGAGTAGAGCCATGGATGGTCCCACCATTTGCATATGTGGTTAATGACCAGGAATTATGGACATGTATATGATGCTATATTGATGCAAGAAATGTCCAGGAATTGTTGTTGTATGATAAATGACAAAGGCTATGTGTTTTAGCCATGAAAGTGTGATATTTATATGGTTTTTCATGCATAATTCAACAACTGAGATAGTAAAAAAGCAAATTATAAGGTTTAAATGGAATAGAACAGTTTGAATAGATTCTATGCATGATTTATGGCTTGTAGAAACTGGAATGGGTCAATTCCATTGAGAAATGACCCCTTGGTTGCCAAAAATGCCACAAAACGAGCCAAACGCATTTTTGCGTATAACTCTCTTATTTTTGGGAATTTTTGAGTTTGACCAGTGGCCACACATCACAAATAATGTATTTTAGCTTGTGTCAAAATTTTGTGGTCATTGGACTTGATATGAAAGAGTTATGATGCTTAGAAGTTGAAAAATTGAGCAAAATCTACATAATTGCTGTCTTGAATTGATTTAGAATAGTCTTGAATCGATTCAAGGGCCCCTGGAAATGTTTAAATCGATTCACATGAGTTTTGAATTGATTCAAGGCTCTCTGTAAGTGCTTGAATTGATTTATACATACTTGAATCGATTCAAAGCCCTGTTATGACCACTGTTATGCTGTTTTTCCAACTGCCATGTTTTCCTTGATGTTTTTGGCCCGTTTGGGCATCTTAATGACATTTTTGGCCTCTGACTTCTTCATAAAAGTTGTAGATAATTATGTTACGAAGGTATGAAAATTGATCTCACCTTAATTGGAGTTTTCTAACTCTCATGAGGTGTAAAATACCGGACCCACTATGCAATAAAATTCAAATTTAAGAGGGTTTTAAACCCAACTTTTTATGGTTGTCAAATTAGGACTAATAGGCGATATTTGTGACATATTCCATTATTTTTAAGACTAAAAATGAACTCTCTCATATGTCCAAATGTTGAAATTTGTCAATGCCCTATTAAACCCCAATTTGCACCTGTTTGGAATCTAATTAATGTATATTGAGTCTTGGGTGGTCTTCCTTACTTCTTTGTGCAAATTTGAATTATTTGGGCTTTTGAAACCACCAAATCATCACCTATGACTGATATTAAGTTATATGGTCCTTAAACCCTTGTTCCGATTATGGACTGAATCGCAAAAAATTTCCTTGGGTTTTCGGGCTTGTTTTTATTAAGTTAGGATGTTTTAGTTTTCCTCCAACACAATTCTTTTCACTCCTCCCTCCGTTGTAGGCCTCTGAGGATTTTCCGGATTCATTGCCAATTCCTCTCTTGGGTCAAGGTCTATTAAGTTCATAAATTTTGGTACTGGTCAGTCGTCATTCAATCTTTTCCTCTTTAAAGGCTCCTCTGCCTTGGTCATTAATACACTAAGGTTATAACAGTACCTCGCCATCTGCTGATCACCCCAGATAGAAGATACTTGGTTATCCTTGTCAATAAACTTTATCAACAAGTGTGGTGTTGACACTATCGCCTCCAAAGCATTTAGAGAAAGACGCCCAATAATCCCATTGAATGGGGATTTGACATCGATTACTAAAACTCTTGTGCGCACTGTCTTCGACCCCAGCTCTCCTTCAAACATCAGCTGGGTGTCCAAGTATCCCTTGGTAGTTTGCTTGGCCCTATTAAATGTTGTTAACTCCTGGGTGTATGGCTGTAAATCAGAGTCTAAGAGCCCCATCTTCTTAAAACATTCATAAAAGATGACATCACATAAACTTCCCTGGTCTACCAGCATTCTTCTAATTATTTTGTTTGCTACCACAGCTTCAATTACCACTGCGTTGTCACCTCCTAGCACTGTTGGTCCGTAATCTTCATTCAGTGAAGGTAATAGCCGGGGTCTGGATTCCATCTCTAAATAGTCTGTTGTCTGCTTTCGTCTGAACCAACATAATCATTCTCAAATGGTTCTTCCGTGCTGAATTCGATACTCCACCACCGGCAAATCCTCTAGCAATCATATCAATGACGTCTCTCTTTTCTGAACTAAGTAGTGGCTTCATCCAAGTCTCATCTTCATCATTAATGTTATCCACCATAACCTTTCCTTTGTCTAACACAGGCTTCTTCGAGCTTCGGGCCTCTTCTTCTTCGACTGGATCGACCTCTCTTCTTCTTGGTGCTGCTCTTTCAGGCTCCAGATTCACTTTCTGTCTAAACAGACACTGTTTCAACTTTCCCTCTCTTATCAACATCTCAATAGCTTCCTTTAGTTACCGACATTCATCGGTATTATGTCCGGCCTGCTCATGAAATTCACAGTACTTGTTGGGATTTCCAGCTCTCTTCATTAGAATAGGTTTTCTCACTTCGTACACCATCATCCCCCTCAATCCAACTTTTCTCAAGACTTAGCTAGGTCGTACGACCAATAGGGTGTATTGTATTGCGTTTATGCCCTTTACTTCCCTTGGCCTTGGGAATGAATCCTTGCCAGGTCCTCTTCTTTCCGGTTTAGCTTTTTTCTTCTCAGGTCTTCTAACTTTCAGATCCGCACCCCTTTGCTTGGCAGCCGCCAAGTGCATCTCTCTCCCTACATACTTTGCTGCCTTGCTCCTAAATTCGCTCATCGTCTGTGGTGGTCCCTTTGCCAAAGACAATACAAAAGGTGACCGTGGTTGCAAAGCCTCTATCGTAATGTGCATCTGTATCTCCTTCGTCAACCCCGAAACAAGCGCAACTTCTTTGTAAAATCTTTTTAAGAAATGCCTCAGGCTCTCCTCCAATCCTTGTCTGATCTGGGCCAACGTGTGGGACGTCTTGGGCGCATCCCTAAACACCACAAAATACTGTAAGAATACATGAGACATATCGTCCCACGAGTCGATAGATCCAGCAGAGAGAGTCTTAAACCACCCCAGAGCTTCAGTAGACAGCGTCCTTGGAAACATCCTACACATAACGTCCTCCTCAACACCCAAAAATAAAGAGTTATTCACATAGGCATCTAGATGGTTTCCGGGGTCAAATTCCCCGGTATATTTTCTAACCGATAACGGTTGTGGAGTCTGTAAATGCCTGGGGATAGAAACACTTATCAGCCTACTGGTGAATGGTATTTTGAACCGATATTCACTTCCTCCTCTGTGGTGCACCGTCCTCCTTTGGCTTCTTATCTCTTTAGTACGGTGTGTGGATTCTTACTCCTCATACGCATAAGTTAAAGACCGCTCCTATTGATGGTGAACTCCCTGTTGTCTCTGGTCACCATCTCGATTCTCTCCTCTAAGCCCCTAGATTTCCTGGCGCAACTGTCTTCTAATTTCATCTCTAGGATCAGGACGTATTACAACCTGTGTTCTCAACTCTGTCCCAGGGGTCTCCATTATCCCTATGTTGTAGTCCAACGTCATTGCCATATTCTGGACATGCCCCTCCGGATGACGATCCATGACTTCTTCTTTGTTGTGATATGGGACTCATAATTTACGCGGTCGTACTAGACGTGCTAATGTTCTGTTCTGGAACCGGGGTCAAGGGTTGACCGCCTTGACCGGTATCCAGAGTCGCCTTTCTTGACTCTCAGTTTTATACTGTCTTAGTGGAGTACAATATTTTACACCTAGGATCAGTGGAGAACCTAGGTTCTTCAAGTATAGGATGTAATTGGTGTTCAAGTCCGTCCGAAGTTGAAGGAACACACCAGAGGTATACCTACAAAAGATTTTCAGATGCTTAAGTCAATACGGGTAAAACGAAAAATATAGGTATTATAGAGGCAACTCTTGAATTAGATCAGATCCTTCTTCAGTAATAAATGAGTTGTATTTATAGTGTTTACCTTAGCTTGGGAATTGATTTGACATTCTGCCTAACTTACTGTAGCTACAGCATTTGCAAGGACATGCAACCCATACCGATTATGACTAATTATCTGGTTGTCAGGATAAGACCAGGGTCATAGTCTTGGAACAGTAGTTGCCATGAATTTTAGACCCCGGATACGCCATCCGAACCATTTTTAGATAGGTAATCCGATGGCGTGGCTTTACTGCACTGCCACCCCGATTATCCTCAGGAAATTGGTTAGCACCCCGGATCACATACCATTTGCATTAGTATTAAGACCTGGATCATCTAGTTACAAGGGCTTTATTTCCCAAAATAGAACATGACCTAATCTCAAATTGGATATAAGTGTGCCTTTTTTAAAAAAAAACAAGACTTATTAAATCTTTATTAATCAAAATCTTTTCATTTCCTACAGGTTACAACACGGCAAAACATTCGATGCAAATTAATAATGGACTAGTAAGTAGTAATGGAGTTAAGAATTAAACAACTAAAAAAAGTTTTCAATTGCAACAGTTAACAAAAGAGAAGACATTGAGTACTCATTTGGTTTGTAGTTGCGGAATAGTGTTAAAAAAATAGAAAAATTTAAAGATTAATATTAATCCCGTTAGAGACAATAAAAACTATAGGATTTTTCTTTTTGAGTTGATCATACCCAAAAGGAACCAAACTTACATACAAATGTTGCTTAAAAAAGAATTGGAAAGTGTTAATTAGTAATTACCGATGTTGTTGTGTTGCTCATTGGGACAACTCACCATTGGATTTGTGTGCCTTCTTTCATGTGTAGCAGGATCCTTTGAAGTAAGATTTGGTTGGCATATAGGGGTAGAAGGTAAAGTAAAAGAGAATATGTACTTTTAATAGATATACGGGATTGAGTTTTTTTTGAAAGTTATATTTACATACCGTTGATAGGTTGATGGAATAGATGTAATGTGGTGGAGTGCTAATATTAAAAAAAATTGTTGATTAAATAAAATTTTAATTATTTCAAATAACGTAATATTAATTATTAGATGTTTTTATTTTTTATAACTAGTTTATTATATTTTTAATAGTGTCTGTGAATAAATAAAATTATCCCTTTTATTATATATTGAATACTGATGCGTGGGTTAGTGGTGGTGACGTTTGTAAAAGAATAATATTATATTGTAAGAAACGTTGGATCTGACGTGCCTGTCTCACCAGTCCCTCTCGGATTTAGCATCAGCAATCAGCACCAAACTCTTTTCATTACTACTATTTCCATTTTCATTACTCAGAAAGCATTAATCAAATTCAAACAAAACAATTACTACTGCTACTTGCAGTGACTGATTAAAGAGCTTGTTTCGGCTTACATCACATATAATAACAACAACCATTGCACTCTCACCAATCATTCATTCATTCCATCGCCATGGCTTTCACCAATGTTTTCCTCGCTCCTTCCTTCACCCTTCACGGTGGTAGGGTTTCCGATCCGCGCTCCATTCCTCTCTTCTCTCCTCCTTCTCACTCCTTCTTCTGCTTCCGATCCTCCGTCTCCAGTGACAAGTGAGTCAGAATTCGTTTCACCCACACTTTCTTTAATTCTTTTATTTTATTAGATCATTTTACTTACTTTTTGAATTTCAAGTTGTTTATTGTTCTTTCTATTTCTTCTGCAATTCGAGTTTGATGAAGTCGGAAGTAATGAAATAAGAATGTAATATTCGTTAAGGTTGGTGTTAAGTTAAATCAGAGTAATACTGATTGTCTAAGAAATTAGTGGAAATATGATATTATGAACTATTATTATTTTTAATTAGAACTTCATATCATTTCATTAAATTCAATTCTCAGAGGAACAAGAAGTTATTTATTGCTCTTAGATTTACTGATTCATGTGATCGTTTGCTCGTCTGGTTTAGAGTGTGACATATGTTACCATGGTAAATAAATGGTTATGATTTGTTATGACACAAACGTTAACATTGTTGGATGGAAGTGATAACTTTTCAATTTCTCCCAACCATGGTTGGCATAAACAAGTTGTTTTGTTGTGGATAAAGTAGTCAAAGTGTTTGGAGTGAGCAAATGTACAAGTTTATCTCAAGTGCCTGACTAATGAGTTAAAGTTGCATGGTTTGGTCATTTATGCTAGCATTTATCTGTCTTTTCCATTCACTATTATTGGTCTACTTTTCTGTTTTCTCTCCGATCGTTTTGGAAGAATTTACATTTCAACTTCTTTGACCCACATTGTCAATGCCCCTCTTTCAAATCATGCCGTGTCAAATCATGAAGCAGTGAAAGTTTATGTTAATAATGGTAAAGGTTTTGGTAGCTCCATAGTAGTCAACTTGATACATATTTGTGAATGATGCTATCCCTTGTTCATTTAATTTGTATATACTGAAAATTGGAGTTATAATTTGAATGAGCCAAAGCTATCAATTCTGTTCCTCATTGGGTAAAGGCAGGGGGGCAGGGGCCTTGGTTTGGTCTGGTCCCCCAAGTCACCATAGACGTGCATATAAACATATATGCAATATAATTGTGATGACACCCTTGCTTGTTCAATTGCACTTGTGAACCTTAAGGCCAGGTAGGTACCAATTAATCCATACAGGAATCTTTCTCACATTCATGGACCTCTCTGTTAGTACCAATGTTTAGTTGGGAATGGCCCATTTCTCTCCTGCTTTGATAATTTTTAGGCTTGAAACTTCCGTTTAACACTCTCACCATGTTTAAACTTTTTGGCTTTCAGATGCTTATTCAGTTTTTGTTTTTGTTTTTGTTTGACTTCTTGTGCATCCTTGTTGCCTTGAAATGTTGTATCCTCTTACTGTTTTTGGGTCTGTACTCTGTAGAACCTTCATCCCATATATGGTTAAGACAACAGTATGTTTGGCTGCAGGTTCGTTTATAAGTTAAAAGTTAGTGCCTTGGTTTAGCTGCTGTTATTGAGTGGATTTGTATCCTAGTTGTCTGTGAACACAACTGGAACTTTAATATTCTTTAGTAGAGTCACCGTGATGTATCTATATCATTTGTCTCTTACTACTGGTTGAAATGTTGTGCAGGAATATTCTATATGCTTCTGCATATGATGTGAATGCAGTTGGTTCAACTCCCCTGGTCAGTGATGTGTTTCTAGCCATATCATTCCTGACTGTCATTTTTTTAAAAGCAAAGTAGGAGTGATAAACATGGGATTTATTACAAGAAAGAGTCTCTGTTAATATCTACAATTTGCAAAATTTTGATTGACGATGGACTGAATTGCAAAAAGATGATTTTTAAGGGACTAAACTGAAGGAGAGAAAAATTAGTTTGGAACTAAATATAACTAGGGTCATGATGATTTCTAATTTATGATCTTCCTTAGAAATATATTTTTCTTTCCATCATTGAAATGTTTTTATGAAATATTTTTTAAAATACAATTTCCTTGTTAAAACTTCTTAATCTTAACTCTTTGAAATTTCAACATGATGATACTTTTATAAGGTTGAAAATAGTTTTATAGCAGCTTTTGGATGGTTTGGGAATGGTGAGCTGTATCTGATTAAGAGTTTTGCTTGAATCCTGAGGATTTTGATCTAGATAACAGAGCTCACCTATTACAATTTCTAAGAAAGAAGAATAAAAGTAAAACCTTTCTTGTACTCTTCCAGTTCTCTATCGTTCATTCAGTTGACATTTTGTTCTCAGTCATAATGTTAATAATTTAATATCATGATGATCATGTTTTCTCATAAAAATTTTCTGTTACTGAAAATGTGTTATGCAGGCATGCAGCACTTCACTCTTTTTTTTTTTTCCTTTTTCTTGGGTGGTAGGTGGGGTTGGATTCTGTCAAATGTGGATTATTTCTATAGTGTATTTCGCAAGTCAACCTTATATTATATATTTATATTTATATTCACCTTTTGTGTGTGTGTGTGTAACTCCTGTGTATATTTACTTTCTTATACTTTTGCATCTGTAACTCCTGTGTATTTTGCAAGTCAACTTTGTATTATATATTTACATTTATATTCACCTTTGTGTGTGTGTGTGTAAGTTCATGCTTGTCTAAGAGAGTGGCTGCTCTGCTATAATTTACAAATGTTTTTGCTAAGAATCTGAGCTTTGTTAATTATTTCTTACGTGTTCCCTCTGGATTTTATATGCCATGCTTTTATATACATACTTTTCGTGACATTTGATTGCTTAATTCTTAGTGCAGAAATCTAGCGATCAAACTGATAGTGTTCCTATGCCAATAGTTCATATATATCAAGATTCAGATTCTGAAGCAACAATTGTGCAGCTTAGCTTTGGGGATCGCCTTGGAGCTCTTCTTGACACGGTGATTTGGCTATTGGAAACTTAATTATGCAATTTCAAAAAATTTTGAATCCAGTTGGATTTCTTTGATGGGATATCCTTCAACTGTGATGTTGCTATTCAAGTGTTGCCCTCGCTATGTGATATTTAAGATATATTCAATTTATGAAGGTCCTAAGGTTTCTTTATTAAATTGTCTCCTCATTAAACATCTTCATTTTTGTTAAAACAAACGCATTTTGAAAAACATATAAATTGATGATAATTTATTGTTGTGGCTTTCTTATCTTTCTCAATACTTATGCCATGCTCCCTTAGTGAACAGGACCCCATTTCTCTTCCATTTCATAGAACTCACTCAAAAACTACAGACCAATCTTTGTAAACCCTTATAGTTTACTTTCAAAAAAATGGAATCCTCATGAATGTTGTAAGGTTGACGATAAACAACTTGTTTGAGATGATATTGGAAACAGAATGTTCAGGTACAATTTGTTCTTGCTAATTGCTATATTATAAAAGGGTATTGATTATATAAACTTCTGTTGTAGTTCTGAGCACATGTTCTTTGTATATAAGTATGGCTAATAACTGACCGTTGTTTCTTCATATCAAGGCAGATGAAAGCATTAAAAGATTTGGGATTGGATGTTTCAAAGGGAACTGTCTCTACAGAGGGACCAGTCAAGCAAACAAAAATTTTCATTACACAATCGTAAGTCTTTGCTTCTCTTTTTCTCCAGTTTCTTTACCACCATTTTCTCTTGACTGATTTTTTCAGCAGCAAATGGATAAGAACAGGAGATGAATTGTTCTTATCAAACTGAGAATTGTTCTTTTCCTTAGATAAATTAGGAATTTAGGATATCAGTCAGTCTTTTCCTTCTTTACTTGGAATTTCACTTATCTGGATTTATCATCATATTCTCTCTACAGAGGCATGTGGGGAGGATCATCCTGACTCTGTTGTCCTTTTCTACTATCCCTTTGTATTACTATTAACTCGTCTTTCAGTATTTTGGTGGCTTTTGCTCAAAGATTGAGAAGACAATGAGGGATTTTCTCTGGTCCGGGGCTAATGTGGTTCTAGAACCATCTTATTAGTCAGGAAATTTGTTGTAGACCTTAAAGCCAATGAGATTTAGGACTTGAAAATTTGGTTTCCAAAACATCAGTTCCAACAGCTAAATAAATGACTTTTTCCTCCACTGATCACTTCTTTATATCATGAAGTTATCCAAAGCATGGTTTATACTTGGATGTTAATTCTGGGGTTAATGCTTCGTAAGCCGGCCCCTGGAAATGTATCTCTCAAGGTTATGCTTCTTTTAGATCTCTTATTTCCTTGAGTTTGCTTGATGACTTGAATTTTGGGAGGATCTTCAGGTGGGTACTGGGTTTTCTTTGTTTTCTTCCCTACACTTATTCATCTCTCTAGTTTGCAAACTGCTCCTGTAATTCTGATTTCTGCTTCATCTCATTCTACTGCTTCCCCGTAATTTACACTTTAGAAATGCAAGACTTTGTGCGTGTCTGCATGATAATTGTCGTAAAACAACCTAAGATCAAGTCATTTTTCTAGCTTCTTTATGGTGTTCAGTTCTGGTCTTTATTAGGAGGTGTTTTTGTTAGATCAAGTCATCATAGGAAGGCGATGAGGTCCGATCCAGTGGAGACGATGAAGAACAATCAGTTAAGGTCTTTGACATGTCGGAAGAAGCCATAGATCACAAGAGGAGAGAGAAGATGACCTGGCAGCAGCGAAAAACGGCTAAAAACAAAGTCAAAAGATGTCAAAACAATAAATCAATGATAGATCTGGGTAGAGGATGTCCAGGCAAGCAAAACCCAGTCCCCGGTGTCGGGATTAGAGGAGACGCTAGACATGTTGTCACGTGCGATGGAGATGGGCGGCGAGTGGGAAAAACACGCAGAGTAAACGGTGGCACATGTGGGCGCGTATACCCTCTGAAGAAGACGGGACCAGCAGGGATGAGCTGATTTGGCTGAGCTGAGTCCAACAGTGTGGTCACCAGTTAGAAAAGACCAGCAACGGAGGCGCTTGAAAATAGGAAGAGGAAGAAGTGGCACCTGGGACGGGACCTGCAGGGATCGAATGATCTGGACAGGGCGATTCTTATGGTGTGTTGGCCGGTCGGAAAAGACCAGCAGCCGTGATGGCTGTAGCGGACATAAGTGAACAGTGACCGAGGAGGACCGGTCAGAGAGTTTGAAACACAGAAGAGAACTAGGAGTTTCAAAATTTTTTTGCATAGTGAGCAGTGGACTCACTGGAGAATCACGGAAAAGAGATGTCTCTCGCTAGACTCTAGATATCATGTTGAAAGAAAGGAAAACATGCTACGAATTCCATGTACTTAGACCGCAATGGAGCTATTGAATTTATAGAAAATAATACATAACTACTGGATATACAGTTACCCTATTTAGGCTAATAAAATCAATCTAATTAATTCTAATATACTTGGTTACTATATCTACATGATTCTAACAAGAGCTAAAGAGGGGCACCTGCAGTCTGTTAGAAGAATGAGCGAAAATGACAGATTAAGAAATTTGAAAAAGAAAGAGAGGCACGAATGGTTGAGGAAAAATAGGGGCACGTGGGTGAGAATAACATGCTCTCGCGCAAGGGTTTTTTTTTTTCTTGTCAAAATCTCATCTTAGCTGTTAAATTAGATCCAAGGCTGTTAACATTTTCTCATGTCTCACAATAGTTAAGTTCTACCAGATAATATGGCCCCTATATATAGAGCATCTTCAACATATGAAGAATTGATGTTTTTAGTTATTGCTTCGTTAATACAATTTAGTCTTTACAAATTTATTTGAATACCATATTGTGACAGAGACACTGGGCGCAAAGTTGAAGATCCTGACTTGTTAGAGAGGATTCGACTTACCATCATTAGCAATCTGTTGAAATATCATCCTGTAAGTTGTCTGATCAACTCTTATGTTAGGAGGACAAAATAAACCCAATTAAAAAATAACTCAATTGTAGAGTATTCTATATTTTATATATATTTGTATGCCATGGTTATTATTGAATAAAGAAGAAAAATGTCAATTTATCTTTGTTAATTTATTTTCCTTACAGTAGATGTAGTAACCTTTGATAGAAATTTGCATCCTATCAATTAGTGTTTTTATTAAGAGATGCATCTACGGAAAGAGCTACCTATAGGCTGCTGGACTAAAATACTAATAGGTGGGAAAAGTTCATCATTATTGATAGAGTGAAAGCTGTCATGGACATTGGTCCTCCCACATTGAGTAAGCTGTCAAGGGAGCTCAATGTGGTACTTAACCCATGAGGTTCTCCTATTTAATGGACTAGTCTCTTGGGTTGGACTCCTCATGTGCTTTAAGTACCACACTAAGCTCCCTTAGTTACTCAATATGAGACTCCTATCAACCTATTTTATACAAAAGGAGCTTCCTTGTGATTAAAAATTTCTTACAAACACAATTTTTCTTTATTACCTTTTGCCAATATACTTTTAGCTTGCTCTTCATATTCAACTTTTCCTTCGCACATACTATCTATTCATGTAGGAGTCCAGTGAACAACTAGCGATGGGAGAAGTGTTTGGCATAAAGGCTCCAAAGAAGAAGGTGAGTAGTAATCTACTTGTTTTTTCAAATTTTTTTGTTTCCTATATAGAATATACATTACTTTTCTAAGGGAGACGTCTGCATTGTTTTTTCCCCTGTTTACCATAAAGGTAAACAGGTTGCTAATATTTATAAAACAATTCCTAATTTATCCTACATTTTGCTCGGGCAAGTTTTAGGCCTCAAACAAACTCTATTGTCATATTTGATTCATTCATGCAACTAGGACTGAAAGTTCATATCATGTAGATTATTTCTGTAAAATTTAGACTAATCTAAATTTATTTGGTACCTTATTCTTGTACAGTAAAATCAGCATAATATATATTTTTAAAAATATACAAAAATGAAGACTCTGATTATGTTCCCATTGTTGTTTAATTTCAACAAAATTTGACATAGACAATTTAGGTCATATATTGTCATAATTCAATTGTTGGATTGACTTATTAAAGGTGTAACGATTGATTAAAATTGTACAAGTATAATTTTGATTTCTCTCCATATATATAGGGAAATTTTCATATGAGAAAAGTCTCTTATGGTGGAATTGAGAAAACTAAATATCATCTATTAGATCTTTATGATGAATGGTCAAGACCACTCATATATGGTTGTATGACCAAGATTTGATGTTTCTACTCCTATATAAGAGCGTCTTTCTCATTAGTCTTCCCCAACATTTTGTTTCTAAAAGAATTAAAATAACATTTATTACTAAAGTCTTTATTAATTATTTTAGAAAGAAAATATTACATGCTTTTTAGATTTTCAAACTATTAATTGCTTGTACTTTTTATTTATTAGCTTCTATTTTTATTTCCTAACATGTGTCCTATCTCCTAAGGGTACACATTAGCAAAACCCAAAAAAGCTTGGTTTACCAAATTTTGCATGTTGGAATTACTCAATTCAATGAAATAATTTAACAGGTTCAATGATTAGTCTTAGTCTTAGTCTTGCGAATAGCAACGTTACTATTGCCGTTTTGTGCAGCTTGATGCTGATTTCGCAACTCGTATTCAAGTTAAGGAAGATGGACCCAAGAGGAGGTTTGCATCTTATAACATGCGGATAAATTGTTTTTTGAGCTGTATTACTATTTTACGTTTTATTTTGGTACAAAATTTTGGCTGTTTATCTGCTTTGTTTGGACACCTAATAATTTGCATAATTAGCGAACCAATACACACTACACTGGTTTCATGATACCATCTAATGCGTTTTAGTTTAATATTTATCAGCTTGCTATGTATAGAGACTGCAGACAGGCCAGGGTTGCTTGTTGAAATCATCAGAGTTATTGCAGACATTAACATTGATGTTGAATCTGCCGAGATTGATACAGAAGTACTTATCTTCCTGTCTGTCTTTTTCCATCTCTGTCTGCGTCATTTACTCTGTAGTAACTTAACCTCTTTCTCACTCAGGGTTTGATTGCAAAGGATAAATTTCATGTAAGCTATGGTGGTGCTGCATTGAACAGTTCAATGTCTCAGGTAATCTTCGTGTTTGAAAAAATGGAGATAGTATTTTCCAGCTTTTCTGGATGCTGCTGGATTAGACCTAATTTAGGAATTGCTTTGTTTGTTTGAGTAATTATTGCATTGATTCCAATACCGAGTCTTCTTCTGAATTTAATTGCACAAGGATCTCTTTAATGATTCTGAATGAGCAGGTTTTGGTGAATTGCCTGCGTTACTACCTCCGGATGCCAGAGACAGATATTGATAGTTACTGAGGATTCTATCAACTTTACTTGTAAAATAAGCCAATGTAACGGTTCTCGAAACCAATTGTCAGCGAGGTCGGGATCACCTGCGAATGAAATCTGATAGCTTTACTGCTACCAGATTATGAGAATGAATAGGTGTTGCGTATAGGCAATGAATACCTGTAACTAATCATGGAATGTATATGTTTTGTCTATGGAATGGATGCCTGTTAACTGTTAATTGACGGTTCTTCTCTGTTAAGTCAGATGTGAAAGCAAAAGAATCGGAGCATATGAATTTTGCCTTATCTCCTCCGATGCTTCAATGAGATTCTTCTACTTTATACTTCGCAAAACACTTCAATCTTCTTCCCTCCCCCGTGGTTTAACAATAACAATAACATAACATACGTTTTTATATGGAAGTTTAGTCAACTCCATTTGCTTGAATGAAAAGACTTGTTTCAACTAATGAATAATAAGGTTTAGATATGATTTTTGGTACTTACAAAATAAGGATATTTTGGTTTTCATCTCTATAAAATAATTTTTTATTTGTACATTCTTTTTTTTATTGAATATTGTGATTTTAGATCTCATTTTGAATTTGGATACGTTAATTGTTGATATATGAAAGACTCAACTTCTTATTAACATGTGACTTTGGTGGATAAAAATATAATTTTTTGTCATAAAAAATTTCTAATTTTATTTTTTGACAAATTTGAAAAAAACTGTAATATTTAAAAACTTTATTTTAACTCATCGGAGTTACGTGTATGTGAAAATATGTAATTTAGTTATATATATAAATAATTAACCAATTCATATTCAATAAAGATGAATGTAAAATAAAAAAAAATATATAAGCACAAAAATCAAAAGGCTTTTATTTTATAAAAATAAAAATATATTTAAACCTATTTATAACTTTATAATTGATATTGTTAATTTTCTCTCTTATTTTAATTCTAAAATCTAGAAACTTAGCATAAGTCTATATATATTTGAATTTTGTCAATTTAATTTTCAAATTCAAAGTTCTTATTAAGGAAGTGAAAAATTTGTAAAATTTGAAACTTATTAATTTGAGGTATATATACAATTTAAAACATAAATAAATTTTGATTGCAAGATAAGATGCTTATAAATGTAAAGTTTTTTAAAATGCGTTGAATATGATGATTGTATTAATATTATATTGTTAAATGATATTATGATTCTCATTTTTTAATCAAGGTTGAATCGTTTTATATATATAAAAAAAGATTACTAAGTAGGTAGAGTATATCAATTAATAGAGAATTTTTCTAGGTTAACATATAATATTGAATTTGAGTCCCAAAAAATACAGTTTCATTAAATTTTGATAGAGAAAGTCTTGATATTCATAGTGGTCATTTCCAAGACTTTAAGTGTATATATATATATATATATATATATATATATATATATATATATATATATATATATATATATATATATAAGAAGAATTTAAGATTGAAAAATAGAGATAGTTGCTTACCATATAAAGTAAAAAATGGCCAATTAAAATTTCTAAATCTGAATTTATTTGTAAAAGGTGCACCTGTGACTAGTATAAGAGGACTTGAGGACGACCTTTTGTGCATTAAATCACATAAAATTAAATAAGATCAAGTCTGTAACCTAAATAATTAAAACGTAACAAAAAAAATCGATCCAAGAAACGAGAAAGGAAATCATTTGGTGTGAGGCAAACACACTATTCTATTCAGGTATAATATTTTGGTGAAAGATTATTATACTAACAAATCAAGGTTATATGATTACCACTGCGGAAAAGAAAAAAGAAAGTCACAGTTAAAAACGAACTAGCAAACACACTCTTCTGGAATCATCCATATGAAGTCGATGATCAAGACCATTTTAAAATTTTTAGACACTATGTTTTAATTATGAAAATTAGACTCTTTGAGCATGTATTATATGAGAAACGTTTTCTTATGTGAATGTGAGAGGAACGAATATAAGTCGTAGAATACAATAAATAGTTGAGATTAAAATTTTTTCAAAGTCATCTAATCACTTAGAATGTCACATGACTTTTTTTGTAGCAAAAACTTTTTTCATAATATACATCCCTCCATATCTAATACTTAAAATCAATATACAAATTTAATAAAATATTGGTGTAAATTTATAGACTTTTAAATTCTAAAAACCATTAATAATGGAATGTGCAGAAGGTTTGTTTCCATGGACTGTTCTAACGTGTGCATGCTGTATTAAGAAATCAGTGAAGTTGTTACCTTCCCTCAATGTGACAAATGAATTGAATATCTTACTATGTTTATTATGCAACTCACGAATGCATCTAACATTCTAATAGAGTTAGTTTAATTGAGTTTACTTTTTTTTATTAAAAACATATTAATGGTGCGTGTGTGTTTTTTAGAAACGTGAGTTTGTTTTTTACTTATTTTATTTTAACAAGTTGATTGATATAGTTTTTCAAAATAAATCACATCCTCCTCAAAGTCCTCCAACACGCCAATTTTTGACATTTGTCATTCATAGTCCGAATAAAATATTAATTAACCTTAACTTTTCTTTTCTTTTTCTCACGCATATATGTTTACAAAGGGCAGTGAAACGCTATGTATAAATCAGTTTTCATTTTGGATAACAAAAGTTAATAAAAATAATGTTTCAATGAGATATAAAAGTGGTCTTTTAATAAAATAATTTCGGCAATTATCGAGAATCTAAGGATCTATGGCTTCCACCTTTCGATTTTAATTATAAAACTATTTTCTGTCTTTAAAATTTTATATAGTAAAAAATGAAAATAGGGAAAAAAGTAAGTCATTTTTAGTATTTTATGTACAAATTTTTCAAAGCAGAAAACAAGATAAAAATTTTATAATTAAAACTGAAACAAAAATAAAAACAGGAAATGAAAAAAAAAATTAAGGACTCGTCTGATTTCTATTTTTATTTTATGTTTTTAGTTTTAATTACCAATAATAAGGATGAAAAATGATGAAAAAAAATTATAACTTCTTACCTAGAAAAAAAACGAAACAAACACGGGAATTAATTTACCAAAAAATTATTTATAAAAAATATGAGATAATAGCCAAAAATATATATCCTAGCTAAAATACTACGGTCCGTTTGAATCCAAACTTGGTTGGTCAAACCGGTTTGACCAACCTAAAAAATAGACCATGCGATCAAACGGAGTTTTGATTGTCTCGAACGGTATAAAGTATCAATATCAACCCTTAAATTTTTCCATTTCCTCAACTCCGTTTCCCTAACTAAAAACCAAACTGACCTACATTTGACACAAAATCCTGCCTTCTTCAGGGCACTTGATACCATGTGCTTGTAAAGTATTTAATTTCTTTAGGGGTGAATTTGGAAAATAAAAAGTTAGAAAGTTAAGATTAAATAATATTTTATTGAGATGATAGATGTCAACAATGGATTGAAGGATTTTTTAAAGGACATAATATTTTTCTTTAAAATAATTTATTAAGTATGTATTAAATGTTTTGTGATGTTTTTATTTTTTCTTCTTCTCAATCATGTTGAATGCCTTATTTTTTGGGGAAAATCATGTTGAATGCCTTGAACCAATGTTCAAGACATATAACAATGTCGCTAGAACCTTAAGACCGCTTCACTTTGCTTGAACCATGGAGACTATCCTTGTAGGGTAAGGTGGGGTCTTCTTATTTTTGGTAGGTGTTTGATTTTTTATTTTTTTTCTTGTATGATTTTTTTTCACCCTTTTCATCTCTTTTATTTTCAACATTCTTTTTTTGTTTGACACCATTGTCACCATCACCCCATCTAATTGTCATCATTATCTTTTCTTATTGTCATTCTTTTCATCTTCGCCGCCATTATGTCCTTTGACAGTCGTTGTCATCTTCGGCTATTACTTCCACCAACCATCATCATTGGTCTCTATTTTCTTTTTAACCTCTCATTTTTTTAGACTCAACCGTTTAGCATTAGCACTTTTGACTTGTCTAGTTGTGTTTGTTCAAATGGATGCATTCAAGATCAAAAAACTTGTAGTAGCAGTAGTTGTTGTTGGCCTTCTATGTATGTAGTTGAGCTTGTTTACAGTACTTACAAAGTTGGTTCGACTTTTTTTTAAAGATGAAAATGAAGTGATATAAGCAAAGGAGTTTATCAAATGTTCATTTCATGGAAGTGACTTGGATGAAGACAATTTTGTTGTGGATATTTGATTGTATGAATTTATTTTTCTGTATCATTTTTCTAGCTTCAGAGTAATTATATGATCCTACGTGGTTTCAAAAATTATTCAGCAAGCAGATATGTAATTTATTACTTTTTTATGTAAGCCCTGTATAATGTTGATATATAAGGTTATGATATATGTTTCAATCTTCTTTCTTCTAGAAATTGATCTATGTTGAAAAGAAAAAGAAAAGACAAAGAAGCACATAGACTTTGCAAGTGTAGTCCAAGTCTTGCTTTCATGAGTAGTTTTCCTTGTTAACATCAAGCATGCTCATACCCGTAATGTCACGAATAATTTACATACTACTAAATTTGTTGTTTCTATAAGCAACAAAATTGTTGTGCATTGTTTTTTTTCCTTTTTCTTTTATTCTCTCTTTGGGTTTACTAGTAAACACATTTAAAACTTTTATAGAGTAGGAACTAAAAAAGCATGGTCGGATTTACGGTTTCAATACATATATATATATATATATATATATATATATATATATATATATATATATATTATGGATTTTGTATTTGCAATTAACTTTAAGTCATCTAGTTTACCAAAAAAAAACTTTAAATCACTCAAACTAAATTTTATTGAGAGCAAATAATTCTATGATTAATTGATTACATTAACTCTAATAAAAAGTTAACACTTAAATAAGGTTAAACAAACTCTTTCTTATTTCCCTTCATGAGCATTACCATGGTTAGTCATGTTAGTATGCTGCTGCAATCTTCGTATATTATTTGACTCTATATTTTGTCTTTTTCTTTCATTTTATTTTAAGAGGAATTACAATACGAAAAATGTTTGGTTTAATGTGACACACTAAAACTAAAAAATCTCATGCTAAAACTATTTGGTGCGGGACACTGTTTCCCACGCCATATCTTTCTGTATAAATATTGTGTGGGAGCTATGTCTCCCATGCTTAATGTTTTAACCAAATTCAAAGATTATGTTGTCCAATTTTAATTCTACATTCTCAATCAACACAATATAAGGAGTTAAAATATAACTAACATCTCATCAAAATGCAAAATTAATCTATTAGAAAAACTCTATTTTTTGTCATAAACACAATGGTATCTTGTTTTCTTGAAATGGAGCACTCACTCAAGTGATTATTATAAGGAGATGAAAATATGGAGGAGAAAGGGTTGTTTTAAGAGAGAAACAATAAGGGAAATGAGAGAGGAGGTGGTGTCTTACTTGATTTAGTTGTAGTTTTGCTGTGACCATTAATGTCTTATGCTAAAACTGTGTACTATTTTTAGAAATTCATGACATTTGGCATGAGACACTGCCCCACATGGTCTTGTTCTTTTGAAATGGAGCACTCAAAGAGGTGTTTGAGAAGACAAAAACATGGAGCGGAGGGGAGGAGCTGTTTAAAAAGAGAAAGAAGAAGAGGAAATGAGGAACGAAGTGGCGTTTTACCTGGTTTAGTTGAAGTTTTAGTGTGGTCTCATGCCATGACTATTAATATCCTCACCAAAAATGTGTACCAGTATTTTGAAATTTGTGACATTACTTTGAATTTGACATGAGACATAGCGCCACACAAAATCCAAATGGTCCAATGTCAAGTTCCACGCTAGACCCTCATGCTAAAACAAGTTACTCTTGTATATACATGTGTTGGGTTTTCAACAACTCACACACCTTACTTAACTAACTAAGCTAAGTCCTCTAAACACTTTATATGTTTTGTTTTAAGCTAACTTTTCTATGAAAAAAAATTTGTTTCTTAGTTTTATTACCTAAATTGAAAAAAATACCTTTAATTTTCATTTTTACCCAATAAGAAAAACTACCTTGCCACTTATAATTTTCTTCTCCATAACTCAAATTGCAATATAGTATATTAAAAAATATAAAACATTTATGTAATGTTACCATTCTTCCTTAATATAATCTAGTATCTTTTGAAGAGATTCATTTGCTCCTTAATATAAAATATAAGATCTCTATTAAAATTTCTATAACATTAATTAATTTTTTTTATCAAGATACCCTTAGTCTAAATTTTTTTTATAGATTAATGAAAAATGATTTCTTCCTAGTAATAATTAGGGAAATTGGCACTGCTAAAAAAACTCCTGACAGCTACCAAAAATCAGCGACCGCAGCACACCGTCACTAATTAATGACCGCTTTAGCGACTGCAAAGTTCAAATGGACCTTCAATAGGAAATTAGCTACCAGATCAGTGATGAGCAAGAGCGTCGTCGCTAAATTTTGCAACACTCTGTCGCTAGAACCGTCGCTATATTCATCTCCCTCTATTTTTTTTCTTTCCCTTCTTTTTTTTGGTTAACGCCCAAACACCTGATGAGGAGGTACCTCTCACCCTTTCTTCTACCGACGATAACACCATCTATTTGGAGGTTGTTGGCGGCGTGAACAAAAAATAGAGGGTGTTTGGCTTGGGAGGGATTAACACACAGATCACCAAGGAGGGGAAAGTCTCTTCCTCTTTCACTGGGCTTCCACCAGATGTTGTTCAAGTTATTTAGAACTTGAACACTGAGCTAGCAGAGAAGTGCGGATAGAGACAACTTTTGGATGAGCAATTTGCGGCGGACCACTAACGAGTCGAGGAGGACCGCCAACAAGCTAAGGAGGATCGACAATGGGCCGAGGAGGACCCATGCGAGACTCATCAATAGTTGGCGGAGTAGCAGGAGATGATCCGCCACATGATGGCGGCGCTTGGCCCTATCTTCTCACCGTCTACTTCCCAGGCGCCCCCACCACCACAGGATTCCCCTCCACAGTGATCATGCTACCCATCTTTTCACATTTATTTTTATTGTATAATTGTATATAATTTTAAATAAATTTTGTTTACACTTTATGTCATTTTATATAATTCTCAGCATCTACTTTATGTCATTTTTTCATGTGAATTCGCCAATTTAATATCAACGAAGAAAATCTAAATTACAATATAAAATCACTTTAATAATAGGCAATATAATTCAATATAAAAATATTTAATATGTAACTAATATAATTAAAAATAAATTATTTAAAAAATATAACCAATTTAAAAAAAAGCTCATCTCCACATTAGTGACGAAACATTACGGTCGCTAACGGCAACCTACGGTGGTCGCTAATGGATAACCATTAGCGATAGTAAGTGTGGTTGCTATATGGTTATCCATTAGCGACGACATTGTTTCCCATTAGTGACGGTATAATGTCGTCGCTAGATAGTTATCCATAAGCAGCGATATCAATTGGTCTCTAATTTATCATCACCAGTGACGAATAGAGTAATCACCTATGGGACTAATTCAGCGACGACTGAGATTTAGAGATTCCGTCAAAAACGTTGCGACGGTGTATTGTTGTCGTCGCTGATTCGTCAACGATAGGCTATTTAGCGACGACATAGATTCCGTCCAAAATATTGTCGCTAATAGTTTTAGTGACGAAATTTGGGTAATTTAGCGATAACTTTGTTTCATCGCTATTTGGTATTTTTTTAGTAGTGTGGTTAGTCAAAGCTACATCTCTCATCTTTTAATATCACTAAAGAAATAAACATTACTCAAGTGAAAAGAGAATAAAATGATGAGTCTCAATAACTTTAAATGTTTTTAGAAAAGTAGAGTAAATTATTGATAAATTAAATGATTTTAATAAAATTATCTAATTTTTTTTAATCACTGAAATTAGTTGAAAGAATATTGTTTCAAGGAAGAATAATTTTAAATACATAATAATGTTAAGGAAATCATGGTATGTTAGAACATCTGTGCTGCCATTTTTTTAAAAATTTAAAATATATTCTGATTGTATCTAGCAATTCAATATAAAATTGAAATAATAAAAAATAATTAATTTTGTAATATCATCTTGCACGTATGAATCAATTCACAAAGGATTGATGTACATTAACAGGTGGGTCTTGAGTTTAAATTTTAGATAATGAAACACCTAAATCTTAATTAGTTGAATAAACTTTGTCAAAACTCTACCAAATACGAATAGAGTATATCCAATAAAAAAACACTAATAAATATGTAGCCAATATAATAAATATAATAACATTTTGTCCACAGCATGGCATAGGTTCATGCATACTATATTCACAAACTAATCAGCTATTTACTTTTTTATTTTTAGTTTTAATTATAAAGTTAAATAATTATAAAATTGAAAACATGAAACTGAAAATACAAACCACACAATGTCTGAATGTCTCAAACTTGCTCCAATTCCATGCTTTTCTTTTGGGATTGTGATTCAACGTTGATGTTGTTAGAGCCATCTTCTTCGCGGCAATGTAGTGAAACATACTCCACTTTTTTACCATATATTGCAACCAGAATCAAGTAGAATGACATTGCAAAAACGGTAACCCCAATCACTAACCAGCTGAATTGAAGGTTCACCAAGGAGACAGCACGATGAAGTGCTTCATCATCACTACATTTCACCAAATACTCACCAGACTCCTCAAGATGCATGAAACAACCTTTTGGTTGAACCCCTTTTGTCCAAAGCAGGTACCCCATCAGCATAAGCCACACACCTTGAAACATTATGCTCATAGAACGTACAAAACTGATCAAAAAGCTCTTTTGGAAGCCAATTCCCAGAAGGGTCGTAGACATTGAAATAATGACCAAAACTTGCAACAACAAGTGGTATTGGCCTTCTGGTCCCATGTGGTCTCTAGAGTGGAGGTGGATCAGAAAAAATTGTTGTGCAAACGCTATGGCTCCCAGCAAATAAGTTAGCTCATGTTGAGCTTTGGTGTATTTTCCATCAAAAACTATGGCAAATGTGGCATAGACCAAGAAAGTCAAGGCCATGGAGGAGTGCTCAAAGTTGTGGAGATGGGAGGAGGGGATGGTTCCATCTGGGTCAAATGGTTGGTGATGAACAGGTGCAATGAAGAGTTCCATGGCTATGAAGATTGTGCAGCTTAATATGATGAAGTGGAGCTCCAAGTATCTTGATATTGTGGTGGGAAACCATAGGGTTGATGTGTAGGACTTGGAACTAAGAGCATGGAGCTTGATGTGGTTGAAGAGGTGCCATAAACCAATTATGAAGAAACCAAAGCCCAAAAATTGATGTCCCTCCAACATTTTGAGCCAACACAAGGAAAGAACTTTTTTTTTTATTATTGGAGTTTGAATTAGTTGGTATCCATGTCCACCAAAGGCAAATTTATATAAATAAGCAAATTCCAATAAAGTAAGAATAGGAAAAAATGTTGTGCTCTGAATATACCAAAATGATTAAGAAGGCTAGACACAAGGAGATGATTTTTTATAGACTACAAGAGTTTATATTGTGAAACTAGATTGTGAACGAAGATGAATATTGAATATGAAGATGAGTGTGTGTGTGTGTGACGCCAAGTGATAATTAAAGGTTGTTGTGGTGCGTGTCTCTTAAGGCAAAAAATATAGAGGGTTTGGCATTTCACGCTAAGAAAGAAGAGGTTCCTTGACACCAATATGGGGACTTTAAGGTGCTTTTGCCTTAAGGAAATTTCAGGGTAGCTAATAGCCATTTATATAGTGACACAGATTTGTACCATCCGGAAAGTAATCAAGAACTGTATATAGTATATTATAAAGAAATGCCAATGTGTCCCTACTATAGTAAATCAGAGATATTATGTGACGGAAAAAAAAACCATGTTTGGTGGTATAATTAATGTTATATATCCTTAATGGTTGATTTTGATAAAATGAATTAATAGTTTATAGTGTATGACTTATGATATTTTAATAGTTTATAGTTTTTTAAGAGAATTAAATTGTGTTAAATGACTTTAAAAAATATACAATATTTTAATCATGTGAGAGATAAAAATTATCATAAAAAATAAATAAAAACAAATTAAGTAATTAATTAGAGAGTTTATAATTTTTAAAAAGTTATAAATCATCTTAAATAGTTTTTTAAAAGATGATTAAAAAAGTTTGTTTTCACTAAATAACTATATTTTTAAATCCTATAAAATTATAAGCTGGTTACGTATGTACTTTCTATTTCCTCATCAATATTTTTCATTCTTCTTTAACAGCTGGGATTCAGTATATATATATATATATATATATATATATATATATATATATATATATATATATATATATATATATATATATATATATATATATATATATATATATATATACACACACACATACTTTCTCATGTATCTTTCGGGAATTCAGTTACATGTATGCTTTCTCATGTATTCTTTTCTTCTATTTCTCTCTCCAAATTCCAAACAATATCACTATTAGTAATGTATATATACTTTCTATACTTAATTTGTAAGATTTAAAAGTTAAACGTCATTATATGTTCAACTACACTTTTTAAAATGTTAAATATCTAGCCATATATGTAAATATGCTTTACTTGATATGACATGATTCCTACAACAATATCTGAAGTGTTAAAATGCTGAATATCTAGCCATATATGTAAATGACATGATTCCTACAACAATATCTGAAATGTTATTTTATAGTATTTAAGTTTACGTCTTTGTTTATCTAAAAAAAAGTTTTATGTCTTTTTGTGTGTGACAAATTTACGTTTTTCAAATTTTATGTTTTGCTTGGAGTGATTAAATTACATATGGTTAGGGTTATATCTCACAATACCCCAAATAATGATATCAACTAATTTAGAAACTTGTTAAAGTAATTCTCTTTAGTAAATGAGTTGTAGCTGGTAGCATTTTTAAAGAGTTATTTAAAGTAACATTTGAGTTATAAGTTTCGGGGTTATTTTATTTTTTTATATTTTTATTCTTAATTTTTTTTTAAAAGATAGACTCTTGATTAGTATAAAATAAATATACTCTATGTGAGTTTATATTTATCAACTAATTTTACTAAAGACATTTTAATTAAATCAGCTCAGCATTTAGCTTCTAATTTCTAGTTATTTGTTTTCAACTTTCAACTAGTTTATTTATTAATTATGTTAAATAAACTCTAAATTTAATTATTTAAATTTCAATTAGTTTATTTGTTAGTAGTTTTTACTGAAATATCTTACCGTATTTATTTGGTATACATGTTAGAAAAAAGCAAGGTTGTAAAAATCGGATTGGACATGCTGGTTTGACCGATCGGACCGGGAATCGATAACGGTACCAGTTCGGTCAAGGAAAAAACTAGCGGATTCAGGACTGGTCAAAACCGATCAAAAACCCATCAAAACCAGTTGAAAACCAATACTAAATAAAACACTATTTAAATATAATTTATTATTAATATATCAATAATTATGTAATATTATATTAAAATATATATTTTATTATAACCAGTTGACTACGGTTAAACCAATAAACTGTAAATCAGTATTTTCACTAGTTTAATTACCGATCCCTTTTTAAAACATTGAAAAAAAGTGAGTAGAATTAGAATACCACCTCGAGAAAAATGAGGTACGCTTTTTGAGGGGAAAAGAAAGATTTTCTGGTGTGGGATAATAAACGTGGTTAAACTTTTTCTCCATTGAATCCGTCGTATATATTGGACAGTAATATTTAATACTGTGTGCATTCCAAAAAAGACAATTAATTTTGGACACGTTCATGTTTATATCTTTATTAAAAGACAATGCACAGGTATTTATTTTTTAAAGCTTAATGTGGTAGTAGTTACAAGATTCTCTTTGCATTTTCTTTAAAGACAGATTGGTAAAGTTCGCTAGTATACATCAAAAGGAGAATTTCCCAGAAATTTCGCAGGTTATTAAGCAATATTCATACGATCAATCCAAATTGTAGAAAGTTACCAAATTAAATTTAAATTATTTTACATTATGAGATTTCAGATAACTTTAAAACAAACTTAGGTGCTGTTTATTTGTCAAAATATTTTCAAAATTTCTATTTCTTCATAATGTTTTTGGTCACACATTTCTTAACATAAAACAACCTTTATGCATGTTTTAATTTTCAAATAAACCTGTGATTTCTTTGTTTTACTGTACATATAATATATAGAGAATAGATGATGTATTAAGTGAGAGTAAGAAAAATAAATCTGAACCGTTAAATTTTATTATGAAATGATTATGTGACTTTCAAAAACTTTTAATCATGACTATCCATATATAGTTGTACGGCTCACATTTGCCCCATTAACTCTCACCTAAAACAACCTTTTTCATAATATATATCCTCTCCATTATGGGTGTCCATCGGTCGGGTTCGGTCGGATTCGGTTACTTTTGAGTCCACTCGTTGTTATCCATAAAACATAAACAATAATCCATTTTCACATAATATTACGGTCGGTTTGGTCAAGTTCGGTTAATTACGGTTCTCGGTCTTTTCGGTCGAGTTTTTCAGTTAAGTTTTTTAGGATAATTTTAATTTTAATTTTTCGCCAAACACCTTTTATGTATAAAATAATTTTAGCAAAAACTTGCATATAAAAATGATGTATTTCACGTTTTAGAACCAACGCCCTATGGAATATGAAAGTGACATAGTATTGAAGCAGTAGGAAGTAATTCTACTAGATTATTTTTTTTCTAATCATAGACTGTACTAGTATTAGAAAAGAGCTTAAAAGTTATTAAGTATTCTGATCTAACACATGCATTTAGAATATGATGATTTGATGATAAACTCATGTATGACTTCAGGTTGACCACACAAAGACCAATCTTAAAGAATGTATCTTCAATATATCTAGAAATTAGTAAAGAGAAATAACTACATGATATTCCTATTAGCATTCGGTCAGGTATGAGTATCATTGGGTTTAATTTTTTTAACCTGAACCTGTCCGTTCTTAGTCACAATAAACCATTTAAATGATACGTTTTTACCCAAAAACCTATTATAAATCGACCCGTTCTTACCTTTAAAATCGGGTAGCTTGGGTTCCCACGGATAACGTCGAAATTGGACACCCCTACTCTCCATATATACATACTTACATATACACATACACACTTCCATATTAAATCAAATGGAATCTTTGCTGATAAAGTTTTATCTCCTGCAGTTAACATCATTAAATGTATATCACTAAAATAAAAACAAAATAAGAAGAGGTAAAAAAATATATAAAAAAGGCGTGAACAATAGACATGGCAAAAAAATTCATCCTCGCGGGTAGCCGCACCGCACCACCCCCGTTTGAATAGGTTTTCCCCCTTTTTGGTTTTGGGGACGGGGACGGTTTTTACCCGGTAGGTAAAAGTCAGGGGCAGAGATGGTAAAACTAGTATATGCCCCGTGTAACATCCCATTTTCTACTCAAATAGAAAATATATACTAATATATTTTTAATGAGAAATACTTACTCTTAGTTAGTTTATTATTATTATTTTTTTATAAAATTTTGGTATTTATATTTAATTATTTTGTTTTAAAAAATAAAATAATAATAATGATAATAAATAAATAAATAAATAAAAATATATATGTCTTTTGAATGAGAATTTTAAAATAACCTAATTAGTATTCATTGATTAATGAAATTATATTAAGAATTTTGAATATCTTTATTATTCACAAACTTTATTTTATGTTTTTACATATTTATGATCTAACTCTTATTAGAATTTTAAAATAAAATTTTGAAGGAATTAGACCATGGTTCTTTAGAACTTTTTGATCTACATAATATTTATGATTTTCTAGAATTTTTTATTGAATTTTTGAAAAATTTTAATAAAGTAATATATTTTAAATCATTTTAAATTTATATAAAGTTACTTAAAATTAAAAATATTTACAAGAAAATGAAGTTAAATTATAAGAAAATTTTCTAAAATCCATTTCAAGTAGACTTATCTAAAAATGATCGGTTTGAGAAAAATCTTGATTTTTACCAATCGTAAAAAAATAAAAAACGTACCAATAAATTTTTATTAATAGATAATTTTATATTTTTAAAATTTAAACTTTATATTACTTATTATAAAATTAGTGAGAACTAATATAATATCGTTAAATTTTAAAAATGACTGATTTTGAATATTTAAAATATACTAAGTGAATGGTTACTATTTAGCTTAATAATTCAGCCGACATTTACTATACAAAACACTGTACATGAACAAAATTTTCAAACTTGCACAGTAACCAGAAACGAAAATTTTAGAAATTGTACAGTACTTTTATATTAAAATAATGAAATGCATAATGAAAAATTTTCCTATAAATAGCCAAGGTTTCTAACGAAGGAAATCACATTTTCAGATTAAATTTTCTTAATATAGCAATGTTAGAAAGATAGTGGTAGGAGTAAGAGAGAGAAATAAAATTTTTGAAAGGAGGTTCTGCTAAAATCATAAGGTAAACATAACTCTCTTTTATATTTTTTAGGTTTATTTTCATATCGTTTTAAAAATCTATTATTATACTGGATATAATATTATTTTTAGTTACTATTCTGAATAGTAAATTACTATGTCAATAGTAAATTATTATTGAGAATAATAAATTACTATTCAAATAATAAATTACTATTCAAATGATAAATTACTATTACGAATAGTAAATTACTATTCAAATAGTGAATTACTATTACGAATAGTAAATTACTATTTAAATAGTGAATTACTATTTACTGTTACTATTTACGATTTACTACTTACCGTTATTATTTACGTTTTATTATTTATGGTTACTATTCACATTTTACTATTTACTGTTACTATTCATATTTTACTATTCACTATTCAAAATTTACCGTTTTTGTTTTACGTAGTAATCTTAATTTTCATCTTATGCCTATACTGAAATAAATTGGTATTAATATTTCTAGAAATCGGAGGCGCAAAGCGAACTCTCTTTTGATAACAAGTCAAGGTAAGGGGGAGTGAGATAAAAATATAATATAGAAAGACATAAGAATAATGGGAGGAGTCCCCTACTCCTTTTAAATTTAATAATATTATTATAATAACTTTTCAACTTAAAATTAATAATAAATTTAGTATCTTGTGTAAATTATTCTGAAATATCTATGCATGGATCTAGACTATTATAACCTATTTGGACTGGACTAAACCTATGCAAGGATCTAGACTATTATAACCTATATGGACTGGACTAAACCTATACAAGGATGTAGACTATTATAACCTATACGGACTGGACTAGACCTATGCAAGGATCTGGACTTTTATAACTTATATGAATTGAACTAAACCTATGCAAGGACTTGGAGTATTATGACCTATATGGACTTACATAGACCTGTGTATAGACATGTGCAAGGAATGGACTATAAGGACTTCAGATTAAGTTTATTAAATTAAATAACTATTAAACTTTAAATTATGATATTCATGAATGATATTTATTTGATTTGATTATGATTGATAATATTTGTGATTGATGATATTACAATACTTGATTGTGATTGATGAGTGATTGATGATCTTGTGATGTGGAGTTTGAGCATATAGCAAGCATGGCGGGAAACTAAAACTCAATAAGAATATACTTATCCCTTACTCTTTAAGGCATTACTTTAAAAGAAATTATTTATAATAGTTTCACAATGTTTATTTAGATTATTGTTAAGAAATTTTTCTTAAATTTTCAATAAAAGTATATAATTTTAATAACTTACTTTTATCTTTTAAAATAAATTATTTAATTAAATTTTAGAATAATTTTTAGTTATAAAAAAAGATATTGTTTTATGAAAATAATATATTTATATATGTATATATATGAAAATATTTGATTCTCAAATGGAAATGAGATACTTCAATAATATTTCATTTTAAAATTTTGAAAATAAGAGTTTTAATTTCAAAATTGTTTTATTATATTTCTTCAAGTATTATAATTAAAAATAGAAAAAGATCGATAATTCAAATTTGTGTTTAAAGTAAATTAATTTCCTATAAATGCTCTAAAGAAGGTTTGGAATATATATTAAGATTTTGAAACTCGAATCATAATAATATTGATTGGTGAATGATAAAGAAAACTGTACTAAAATTCTTCTGCGTGTGGCAGAACTTATTTAAGAGTTTGGAAATGTGCAGTTTATCGGGGTGGCTGTGTTGTGAATTGTGGGCCCCGAAGATATAATTTATACTTGAGTTTCTAAAAGTCTTAACTAACTCAATACGCGAGTAGTTCATGCATCATGAATCATTAAAGAGAAATGAGATGTGATATTGTCTGGGGGCGGATTATAGAAACCGGGGATACATTAGAAGAGGCTTAATTGTGAGCTTTGGGATGAGAGGGTGTGAAAGGGTACTTCAGGGGACCTGGGATAACTCCCTAGTGTCGGGTACTTTCACAATAAAAACCTTCTCAATCTGACTAGTCTTTAAGTGTTTCTATGCCAGTTGAGCTGTTCATATGTCATGAAGGCATTTATGTTATTATTATCCAGAATTATGGAACACTGTAAACTCCTGGTTGGCCCAGTGCAAATTAAAACTTTAAGGGCCCACATGCATAAAATTAATGAGATAGTAGTATTAAAAACATTCCATGACATTCATGTGATTGTGACATCTTATAGGTGTGGTTGTGAATGAAAGTATAATTGTTATGTTTGTGAAAACCCTTATGCTTATGTCTTATCTGTAAAGTATTATATTCTATTTCTCACTCCTTCTTATTTGAATTTATGTGATATATGCTATGTTGATATTAGCTAGCAGTCCAAGATGAAAGGATGTAATTACAAGATGGTAAAGTAGTCTCATCTTTAAACGGATAGGTGAAGAGACATGGCAAGAGTAGGATTCTAAAACTCTATGGTTGATGGACTAGGAAATGATTGGTCACAGTTGTAGTAGAGGCATAGTTTAGTTTTACTTTGCCTTATTACAATATCAAGTTAGATAATTGTAATAAGGTAAAGGTTAAACTTTGATAAACTTTATCATTCGGATATAATACTGAATGATTTATCACTTATGATTTCTATAAATTATTTTGTCATTATGGACAAATATTGAAAGAAAATGTTCTTTTTTACTTTCAATATTCAAAGGAAATAAGGTATATATCTGTCCTTGTATATGCGAGATAAGAAATGATATATATATATATATATATATATATAACTTTCTAAAAATATTTTAAAAAAAGAAAGAAAATATATATCTCTCGTGTATATAAAGGGGTGTTACACCCCGCCCCCGTCCCCGTCGTGACATACTTAAATTACTTAATACTCTTATATATATATATATATATATATATATATATATATTACTATAGATGATTTATTAGACAATGTTTAATCATTGTGTCCAAGATGATTTATTACTATTTTTATTATTGTAGGTAAAATATTTAATAATTTTTTAGATACAACAACAACTTTTAAAATATTTGATAAGGAAAATTCTTTATAAAAACGAAGACAGGGATAGAGATAGGAGTCATTTTATCTCGCCCGACGGGGATTGGAGACGGATACGGTTAGGGTCTAGGATAACAGGGATGAGGATGGGGATGGTAGGAGTCAAACCTGTCTCTAAACCGCCCCGTTGCCATGCCTAGTGAACAAATCATAACTCATGCATATGTACTTTCAAATCATTTTTTTTAATTAGTTATCAAGTTAAATTTTTTATACTTTTCTTATTTTTTAAATCTGTACTCAAATTTATTCAAATATTTGACATGATGAAATATTTACTAATCACCATTAAAACATTTTTTACCAATTAAATCGATTTTCTATTTTTTCTAAATTTTAGAAGTCTCAATCATTGGTTGTTAATTTTAACTTATTTTATTAAATAAACTAAGAATTTAGAAAATTAAATTCTTAATTTTTTTAACTGGAAAAAACTAAGAATTTAATTTAAATATACTGTTAATGTAAAGTTTTTCTACACTAACATTCACAGTAAAAATTATTTATTAAAAATATAATATGATGCACTTAGTAGTAAAAAATGATGATAGATTTTACTTTTTTAAAAATGAGTAAAGTTTTTTTACTCCTTTTTAATTTCATTTCTTTTTTCTTTCTTTTCAAGAATCCTTTTCTATTTTATTTTCATATTTCATTTCTCTTTGTCTTTTACAATTTTTTTAGTTAAATTTCAACTAAAATAATCCCCACTTATTTAATTAAATCCTATTAATTCTCAAATAATTTCTTTTGGGATCTTAGTCCTCCTCTACTTACTCTCATTAGTTCTTTGCAAGTGGAGTTGATCATATTGGTGCCTTGTTTACCACAATGTCATTGCTCTTAGGACTTCACTATACTTCGTAGCCATAATGTTATCCTTCCTCCTCAACCTTATGGGCGGCCCTACTCATTATGAAATTGGATCAGCTCCTATGTTTTTTGGTGCCAACTATGTTCCCCTTGCTAAATGGTGGGGTTATGGATTCCTCATTAGTATTATTAACATTGTAATATGGCTTGAACTTGGAGGAGTTTGGGGGAAAGCCATTTGCTTGTGGTAAATGGCCTATTGGATAAACTTGCTTACACAACACAAATTTTCAAATATAAGATTTTTGTCTATATTACTACACTAATTATTGTTGTTTCCTTCATATTTTTTGAGAAATAATCTTCAGGAGGTTTTGTGGGAGATTGACACAGTTGGTCATTTTAGATATGAGATAGAAGAACATTTATATTATTTCTATAATGCAAGTCATTCATGTAATATTGTAGTTGTATGTCTTTGATATTTTTTCTTAAAGTTTGCTAAACAAGTGTTATATTCTTGTGTGGGATAGCAATAAAGTGACATAATTAAGATATTACATTCATATGGCTGAAAATTAATTTAGTGTTACCTTCCCCCCTCACACATAAAATGTTGCAGTTCATTAGAAATTTTCAATCTTGCAAAAAATAAAAGTTATATATCTACTATGTTGTAATATTTAAATTTGTAGGGACTTTTTAGTAATTTTTTAAAATATATCAGGGACTAACTTTTGTTAATTTGTATGTGTTCTAGAGCCAACATGACATTTACATGTCATGATATCTGTTATATAACGTGACATGTAAATTAAATTTAACGAATAGATCTAACATCAAACTTATTGCCTAGACGGAATGCAAATGTAAGAGACCACACAAGAATACTTGAATAGTGAGGGACCTATTCCCATAATCCGAATAAAATGAGACCAAGTCCCTAACTCATGCATCTTTGCACTTAAGTCCTCAGACATGAAAAATAGATATAATTACATTCCTAACCCTAAAAAAAAATCTTTCAGTTAGGTTCAAACCGTTAACTTCTTCCTAAACGAAATTACTTTTCACGAACATGTCAAGTTAAATGACACAAGGCAAACATGTGACAAAATATTTTGTGACGTTTTTAATAACCCCAAAAGTTCTGAATAACTTACACCAACCATAGATACATGTTCAAATTATTTACGGCCAAGGAAACACGACAAAAAATTAGCACAAAACCCACAAAGACCAAAGCCACGTAAAACACCTAAAGTCCTGCAATTCTCTCAGCCATCAAACACAAAACTTACAAGAACAAAGCCTAAAACAAAAGTAAAAGCAATTGGAGAAGAGGAAACCAAAATAGGATTACAACAAAAAAAACAAAAATAGTAACAAAAAATATCTCATTCCCACAAACCAATGACATAAAGACCGGTACAGTAATAGACAACAATCCTCCAAAGCTCGAACTCATTGAACCATGTACCTTTGTGCGAACTCACTCATGTTATACACAGCACCATCACGAGTGTCCAAAACCTAAGTATATAGGACCAACACCCCAACTCAAGGATACATGCGAGTAAGGCTAAGGGATAAACATGTTGGTGTGGTCAATGTGCATTGTGATATTTGAGAAAGGGGAAGTAAATTTGAGAAAGGGGAAATAGATTTGGTGGAAGGAAACTAGGATTTGAGAAGGCAATAGAATTTGAGAAGATGATTCCACCATAAAACATCATTGTTTTAATCAATGTCGTAATCCTTTTTCACTTAACATAACATGTATGTGAAAACTAACATTGAGTTAATAGTTTGGACTTGAATGAAAGACATTTTTTAAGGTTAGGAATGCAATTACATTTTTTTTACATTCAAAAGTTTAAGTGCAAAATCATATTTATATAGGGAATATAAATCTAAATGTCAATTTACTCATATCAACATTCTACTGCGGTAGAAGAGCTCCCATGAGGGAGAGGAGCTTCCCCCATTGTGGGGACCTGCAGAACCAGTGTGGCAGCAACTAGGTCTTCTGCCTGAGGGTATTTGTCATTTAATCCCGTCAAATCCCTTTGCACATATTTTTTCTCTCTCTCTCTCTTTTCCCCCTTGTCCCAATCAACCCATCCCATATAAAGTCCAAAAGAGAGAGACTGAATCAAATCTTCAACGTTAATTTCTTTCCTCTTTTTGATCAAGTACATAAACAAAATCTTTCCTCTTTGCCCCCATTGCTTTATACTAATCCTGTAAATGCACAACATCCATTGGGGACACGAGTATGGTTGGAAATTCACCAATGCACATGAAAATTGCATATCAGGTATCAACTATAGCGAGTTACATTATACAACATCAAATCTGGGATTGCACCAACAAGTCAGAACCCAGATGACTCAACTAATGAAGAATATGATGCATTTTCATCCATGTCTATAGGCTTCTTACTGCTGATTTTCTTTGATCCATCACTACTCTTGCCGAGTGGCCCCACCTCCAAACCTACAGTCTCGTACAATTTTAACCTTTGGTGTTTTGCTAAATCTATATTGCCATCCCAGCAAGTCTCAGAAATAAGTTCAAGTGCTTTTTCAGTCTTGTCTTCAGCCACTAGATTTCCATTTTGCAAGAGAACAAGGTAGAGTTGTTCAGCTGAAGCTTTGCGAATCTGATTAACAGAGAAAATAAAGCAAACATGAGAAGCCACAAAGCAACCAACAAAAGGAATGACCTTGTTTAAGATTGTTTTTCTTAAAAAAACAGGAATTTTATTGTATAACTTCTTCACAGATTTTTTATTTTTTCAAAAGCTACTACTTTGCCTTATGGGCGCAAAGCAAGCAAATTCCTTTTTAGATTCTTATTAAAAAAGCAAATAGTTATTTCTTTTAAAAAGTCTATTAGTTAAAAACATTATAATCTTACTTTGCATGCGATTGCTTTTAAGCCAAAAAACAAAATGCCAAATCGTGAATCTGGTCCTGATGAATATTAGGGAATCACCTTAGGGTAACGATGAGCAAGAAAGTTGAGAAGTTGAGAGAAGGCCCTCATATTGATTGGTTCTGACACTGAAGCAACATAACCAAGTATTGCAATACCAGCATACAGCTTAGAGAAGTCTTTTGATCCCTTCAATTCAATTGCCAGACAATCCAAAACAGCAGCACAAAAAGTTGGAGTATGAGCCTGAAAATGTAATTTTTCAATCAGAATGTTCTCACCAACCATTTGTAAATAAAGATCAATACATGGAAGTATAGAACGAAAACTTCCCACATCTATTTTTAAACGGTTATTATATGCATTGCGACCAGTCTTCACTCATCTGGTATCCTGGATTCCTTTTTTTTAATCTTCTCTGCAAATCTTAATCCTCTTTTATGTTCTTCTAGTTCACAGCATATTGCTCTTCTGAATCTAGATTTTAGTTGCTAATGTCATATTGAGTATTGAGACATGTACTCTTAAACCAATTTCAGCTCACATGATTCTGCCTCATTAAATAATTTTATTGCATAATTGACTAGGTGGTTTGGTCAGTACTACCAAACTACACATAGTACTCAACTCCTCTATCAAAGAAAAAGGCATCAGTTAATATCTGTCCAAGATACTGAAGTCTTTAGATACTGTCCGTTTCTGTTTTCTGACACTTCAACATTATACAAACTGTATTGGTTTTTAAGCATTAACAAGTGACAAGTAATAGGTTTTACATGTTACATAAGAAAAGTTCACAAAAAATTAAAGGAGGTTAAATGAACATGAGTTGCTATGCTTGGGGTTCAAAATGTATGCATGAAAAATATTTAATTTGCAAATAATTCTCTTCTCAAAATAATCATCAATCATCATTCTTTTCTTCCCTTTTTTAATGTTTTAATTGCTTCCACTTAGGTATAAAGGAGGACCAAACATCTTTAATGACAAATCAATACAAAGAGGACACTACATATAGAGAGGAGTATTAGAGAACCAACCAAGTAGGCAAGCAGTAACAGGAAAGATTCAAAAAAATAAAAAATAAAACAGACTAACCTCCATATTAAGGAATATCTTTTTGCTGAACAGAATCTCAATGGTCTGGAGAGTAGAATAAGTTCATCAGTATATTGGAGATTCCCAGATAACACTAAGTGCAAAACAATTTATGTAAATAGATCTACATTTCATGACAAAGGAGGCATGCAACAAGCATTACATATACCACAATTTAGAAAACAAGCTAAACAACAACAGCAGCAACAACAATAACGAAGTTTTATCCTCCAAGGTGAGGTCCGCTACGACACCATTGTACCCTATTATTCACCAACTCTTAGAGATGTCATTCTCTGTAAGTGTCATTTTTGGTCTTCCTCAACCTTTCTTCATAGGGCTTTAAATCATCTACTCAAGTACTCGACCCTACTAAACCTTTCTAAGAAATAATTTTAAGGATTGATGTTAAATAGGGTATTAAGGAGGATTCTCTATGCTGGAAAGTGAAAAACTACAAATGGCTAGAATTCTTAGTATGGAGATCCTCCAACTTAAACTCCAACCCATGGATCAGCCTTACTTAGTCAGCTAAGTGCATATATAGAATTACTGAGCCTTTACAGGTAATCTTTATGTTATATCCTAGGGTACATCAAAATGTTGTTGTCAGGAAGTCGTGTGCAGCTTGAAGGCTCTGACTTGAGGCTGTTGGTCGTAGTACGGGGTACCTCACTAGTATTACACAGCTAACTTATTACTCAAAGCCTAACTAAAATCAAGACAGTGCATCCATTATATAGCTACATTCCTTCTCTTCAAGGTTCTTTTTCTCCCTCTCCCTCCTAAATATGTTTTCACATGGAATCTCAGTTCAAGAAATGAATACATGACGGCTAATCAAGCTATTATGCTTGTTTGTAACACATGAATACACAGGATTTAGGAATTTCCCCAACAAAGAAAAGATGGTATAAAATCAAATCAAATCTGTTTTAAGAGTTCAGTTAAATGAAACAAAAATAGTTAACCATTGTTTAGAAAAGTTAATACCTTTAAAGCAGGTATGATAACTCTGTCGCATTTCTTGTATTGTTGTAGAACCCACTGGATGTCAACAGATAGCATGTACACCCTGGACGATCTGGTATCAGGCTTTTCAGATCCAACCCCCTCTAGATAATCCAACAATGCTAAGAGTGATACCTTCTTCAAAGAATCTTGCAGCCCACCAATAGATATAACTAAACCTGATAGCACATCTCTGCTATAGCAACCAAATTGAAGTAGCTGCACAAAGCGTGGGTAAGAATAGGAAGGGACCTGCGATAAAACAGTATTTTCCCTCAATAAAAATTCCATGCAATAAACCTCAAGAACTAATGGAAGATCTATATAAACTTACAGCCCATTTTATATCTGCTTCCTTAGGAATGACTTCTTCTAACTTTTCTCGGAAAGGTATGTGTGGAATATAAATAATCTGATTGTATAAAATTCTGCAGAGAACATTTGCCGCTGCTTCTCTCAGCTTATCCATCTTTTCCACAGCTTGCTTACAAATTCCTCCAACTAAATTGGTTGCAAGATTCTCATCAAAAAATGGAAGCTCTTGGTTGTTCTTAGGCATGCTATCAGCTGAAGGATGTGCAATAGATTCAATTTCATTTCCATCTGATCTTCCAGACAAACAAACCAACTTGTCTATCTTACAGAGCATGTATGTACATTTTTCAAGGCCATCTAATGCAGCTTCACGAACCCAAGAACCTACATCACCTCTGTTATCAACAGAATAGTCGTCAAGGGCTTTAAATAAACTCATCATCACCTCATTCTTCATCAGAATAAACAGTGAATCATTCTCAATGAAAGAGGTAGCAGAATCTTCTCTTCCATTAATTAATGTTTCACATACAGATGTGAGCCCTTTGACGGCATTTACTCGTGCTTCAGCATCTCTGTCTTCAGGGTTTTCCTGCATACAAAGAAATATTTATATAACACAATCATTGAACCCAAGATAGCATAATATATAGCATTTGCAACTGTATGAAGCACCTCGATTGCACAACAGCCACAAAGATTCAAAATCACATTTCTCCATTGACTGGCTAATAACTCACAAGGCAAAACACCTATTGCCAATGCAGATCCTCTCCTTACAGCTACATTTGGATCGGTCAACATGCCAAGGTACTTTGCTGTCACATCACTTGGACCTTTATTATCTGAAGTCATCAAGTATGCAGGGATAAAGTGTTTCAAGGCTTTAACGGCAGCATTCTGTAAATCAAATGAAGATATTGCTCGTCAGAATAATAAGCAACTGGTATAAGCTGATGATACTAAAAAATTAAATGGTAAAAAACAATTTGCTTGCATCATAGGGATAGAACCTGTATCTGAGAATTAGGATGTCTCAAATTCTCATTGAGAGTATCAAGTAAGCTTCTTTTAATCTTTTCTGATAATGCCACTTTGGATATGGAGATGCACTCAATAAATCGAGAAACAGCCGCACGCATTATTTCCCCTCCCTTTCCACGATAAAGCCGTGCTTTCTCTATAGCAGGAACAACACCAGCAAGACTTTTCTGTTTATCTGTCAATGACAATCTCAAAAATGTCAAAGTTCATCATCTGGCATCACAAAAAGTTTGAAATTGGTTGGTCTTCAATGAAGGAAGTTTTAAAACTCTATGTCAACCCTCAATCACAAACCATTGTATCTAATCCCTCAGTACAAGACTTTTATCCATTTTCTTACATCATGTTAATGAATTAAGTCAAATTGTTCCAGCAACTTAATTTTGCAGGTTTCTTCCTGAAAGTATTTTGTTGGAGATGAACAATCTCCCCCTTCAAACTCATTAAAACAAAAGAAAAGTCAAGTGGTACACTGGTCTGTAATAAAATTGCATGGTTCAGTGTAGTCATGAAACTCACTTAAAAGTCAGATGGGAAATCAGCAACTTGACAAATAGCTATATAAAGTGGAGAGAGAATAAAGAGAAAGTGCAATATTGGAGTCACTATTCTGAACAGTTAAGTTTTGGAATTTTATACATGAGATAAGACTGGGGTTCCAGATATGCATCAGACAATTCAGAATCATCTCATCAATTTCCAAAAACAGGTTTTCAATTATGGACCAACAATGCGTACTTATATATGAAAGAAAATAAAGATAACAATTCAATAACAACTGCCTCCTTTTCCATTTTTGATCTTTTATTTTTTGTTTTTAATATAAGTAACTTGTTTTACTTACGTTACTACAAACAGCCAAAAGCATAATCAAAAGTCAAAATATCAACCTGAGGGAAGAGCAAAATTGCATTGATGTAAAGCTAAAACAAGTTCTCCTGTTGCCAATGTTGCTCCATGGCGCATGCATAAATCAGACGAAAGAGTGCAAGGAATTAATTTTTCAATGACAGCACTCGCAAAATACTGAGGATCATATTTTACAAGAAAAGAGAGGGCCTCTGCAGCAAGTTCTCGCAAGCTTTTATCCTGGTGACATAGTTTCCATGTAACATCTCTTCAATACATCAAGAAAATTGAGCAACGTGGGGCAACAAAAATAGTAACCACTAGTCCATAATGCCATTAATAAATACAATAATATGAACAAAGTTATGCCAAAATTATGCAATAACAAAGAGTAATGAGAGGGAACAAAAAATTAAATATAATCAATATTAAAAGGCAAGGTCATCCTCTTTGCTCTTGAGTGCTCACACCTATAGAATATTAAAATGACAAATATTTACATAAGATACAGCTCCTTTTTTGTATCCTTTGCAAGATCTTTTAAAAGAAAAACTTGAGGAAACAATAGAACTACAAAGAAAAAAATTCCTAAAGTATGACTCCACATGACCTGAATAGAAAATTTTTTCATCAAACATCATTATTAGGAACCAGAAAGCATGAACACACTATGAAGACACCCCCACAATCACCCTTGTATGCATGATTCAACAGAAAAATTGATTCTATTCTGAGTGTAAAAAAAATAGGATAAAGTGATATCTGGCCCTCCCTTAAAAAGTAAAACATAAATCCAATTTGTAAGCACTAGCAATTAGGGTCAACATGTGAACAGAATATTTGGCAGGTCGGAGAGGGAGAGATTTAATTAGAACATACCCAATGACAAATTTTTCTATCCAGCAGGTCTTCCACAAATGGAAAAAGATATCCTTCATACTGAGCAATGAAGACAGCAACATGAAGATAAGAATTAACTCGTGAAGAAAGTGAAAAGTAATCTGCAGTATTAACTATGTCAATGCCATGTGGATAATTCCCTTGTCTTCCAACGTTCTCCTGAAAAGCAGCTGCTGCTGCTCTTCTGCAGTTAACCTATGTATCACAAGTTAGTTAGCCATTCTATTTACTGGAGCAAACCATTCTAAAACAAGTCAAGTCATGAGAAGAGCATAAAAGATATAAAGACCTCACGGTCATAGCATGCCACAGTTAAGAGATGTGGAGCAAGCTCTTCCAAGATGCTCCTCATATCTGCATGATAATATGCACGTCCAAATGCCCAACATACATATGCAGCAGCATCACGTACATGAGATCCAACACTGTGTGGACCTCTTCGAACATCATAATGTACTGCCTAAAATAAAAATATGCTCAGTAATTACCACTGTTACATAGCATGTATCTCTGAAACAAGGGCTCAACTTTAGTTTTCATTCACAAGAAAACAACAATGAAATAAAATATTTGGAAAGTTGGTAAGAAATCCAGAAAAAAAAATACATTAATATTAACAGATCTAGTTATTATATCACAATAATGACTGGACGATGCAGGCTACAAAGTAGAAACCATAAAGCACATAGTTAAGGAAGGATGTCTTAAGCTTCATATGTTTTATAAAATAAAGATAGTGCAAGATTTAATCCATTTTTATATTCACCCTTTTCTCTGTCGCCTTCCCCTCTTTTTTCTCAAACACATGCCCCAGAGACCCACTCATTAACTGTTTAGTGATACCAAGGATGAGGCTACCCATGCCCTTGCTTTAGGCTCCCAAATATTGTTACTTATATTTATTTTTCATATATTTTATAAAATATAAATACTTAATAATTAATTAAAAATAGAGTTTTTTTTTTTTTTTAACTGCCAAGTTTGGAGATTAGTAAGTGATTATTCTATCTTAGCTAGTAGTTTCAACTTCACATCCATACTTCTATGGGGATGCAATTGCATTAAAATATGATAAGGGGAGTTTTGTGTATCTATAATAATTCTCCTCGGTCCATGCCCAAATAAGATGTATAAAACAAAAAAAAAATCCCAAATTAAGCTTCTCATTAATACACAATAATCACCCTTTTTATAAATATTAATTAGTTATTAAGGCCTACTAAATAAAATATTATCTTATTATTTAATAAAAATACACACTTCTATGATATTTAACTCATTTGTCTTTGAAACTAAAAAGTTAATTTGTAAAAATTATCAAAGGGACTAATCTTAAAGTTTGCTTGAGGCTCCCAAATATGTTGAACCGACCCTGAAAGCTACCCAAATAATCACAGCTCCTCTAAAGTACTTCAAGATGTCAGGTTATCCTTAAGGTTCCATTCAGGGTGGTTGTAAGTTTTTTATTTTTTGTCTTCAAAAGTAAATTTGAAAATATAACATTCAAATAAAATATTTTTAATTCCTTTTTGATACATTTTCAGAACAATTTGAAGTTACATTTCAAAACCATAAAAATTAGTTTTTGGTTCAATTTTGAGTTTTGAAATCATCTGTTTAATTTTCAAAAAACTAAAAACCACCCTAAACGGGACCTAAGTTTCTTGTTTCAAATCTTAGTACAACATAAAGGAAGTACTTCAAAGTTCAAACAACTAAATTATATCTCCAACTTCCAAAATAGTTTGAAGTCACAAATTTTATATTCATAAACCTGTGGATATAATCTATCAATACTAAACACTACCTTCACAATAACAGGAACAACTTTGGGAAAACTAGCAGGTAAGAGCAAGCCTCTACGAGCAAGTTCAGCCAAAGCTAAGCAGCCTCCATGCCATGACCCATCACCCTGAAAAAAGTGTTCCATGTGAGGTATAATAGTGATACCAGATAAATAGTTAACATAGTAAACTTCTCATATAATACTTTTATAAAACCAAATGAATCTAAATTGAGCAAATATATTGCAGTGCTCAGAAACATATGCAAACAAAAGTTTAGTATCACACACCTCGCCAGGTGAAAACAGCTCCAAAACAGATGATAAAACCTCCTCAGAAAGGGAAGATGTCAGGTGCGCACTTATACGTCCAATACCTTTGGCTGCAGACCAGCGGACAACAGTATCCTACAATCCAATGCCAAGATCAATTTGGTCATTGAAGTGATGAAAAGTTTTGGAAGAACAGGATGAAGATATGATCAGCTTAAGGAACACTTCATGAATTCCCCTGGTGTTTAAACAACAGTAAACCATGGATAATGGCATATTCTTTATCAGCACAATTGACACTTCACTTAACAAATTTCACACAACCCATCCTTGGCATGTGTTGGAATTAATTAATTGTATTTGAATTTTTTATTATTGTTCTTAGGGAACCACATACATGTACTCGGGAACCAGTAGCGTCATTTATTGTACTTAGGAACCAGTACCTCATTTACTTTATTTTCTTGTAAATTTCACCTTTTATTTATAACCTAAGCCTATACATATCACAGCTGCTGAGTATCTCATACTTCAGTATTTTTCATCTAATACCTTGTCTAAATTCTTTCTAGTTCTAAATCCTCTCTTGTTCTTCAAGTTGGTATCAGAGTGGGCTCAGTCCCACTTCTGTACTCGTACTTCTAAGTTCTGCCATCAGGTCTGGCAGAACCTGTCATCACCGAAAAAGTTTTCTGCTGACCATCAGCCACCATCTATCACCACTGGAAAGTTTTTTGGTCAGTTTTCTGGTCAATTTTCCAATCTGTCTCCTGCAACTTCCGTTTAGTATGGCTGCTAAAAACACTCAGGCCGAACCCAAAAATGATCCTTCTTTGCTTATCTTAGGTACTCCAACTATCACATCAGAAAAATTGAACAGGAAAAATTATTTAGCACGGTCTACCTCTATGAAGCTCTGGTTTCTAGGCCAAGGATACTCTGAGCACCTTGAAAAATCTTCTGATAAGATTCCAGAAAATAAACGTGATCAATGGAAGAAACTTGAGTATCAGCTTTGCGCTTTGTTATAGTAATTGGTTGAATCTGACATTTTAACAAACTTCAGAGCCTTTAAAACCTATTATTCCTTTTGGAAGAAAGCTCAAACTGTTTTTACAAACAATATGCAACGATTATATGATGTTGCGCAGAAACTATCTTCACTTAAGCAATCTGATCACGACATGATTTCCTATATCTCTAAGGCTCAATCTGCAGTTGAAGAATTAAAATGTCTTTAGAAACTGAAACCCTTCATGAATTAAAAATCAAGCTTGATAACTTATACATGGTGCTGATTCTTCGTGGAATGCATCCAGATTTTGACCATATCCATGATCAAGTTTTAACCGGGCAAGAAGTCCCCTCTATAGAAAACTTGATTACTCTTCTCCTTTGTGTTCCTTCATTTGACAGCAATGTGACTAATTGTCTAGAAACTTCTGTTATGATATCCAATCGCAGAGGTCGTGGAGGATGAGGTGGAAGGAGTAATCATAATGCACATATTGTAAAAGAATGGGTCACACTCAAGACTCTTGTTACTCCTTTCATGGATTTCTTGAAAAATCTTTAAATATCTCCAAGTCTGGTATATTCCAAAATTTCAGAAGGATTATCAAGAACACCTGCAGCTAAAAGCTGCAAAGCAATCCCAAACCTCAACCACTACTAGTAACTCTACTGCTTGCATTTCCCAATCTGATAATGATCAAAATTCATGAATAATTGATTCAAGTGTCTCTGATCACATTACTGGTAATGATTCCTTATTTTCATTCATCTCCTCCTAAAGTTCCTCAATTTATTACTTTGGCCGATGTTTCTAAAGTCATAGCTAAAGGAATGGGTCATGCAATATGCATCACCCTCTTCTTTATCTTTAAAACTTTGTTTTGTTTACTCCTGGTCGTCCCTTCAATTTAATCTCTCTTAGCGAACTTACTCGATCTCATAATTGTTCAGTAACGTTTAATGTTGACTTATTCGTCATACAGGAACATGGTACGGGGCAGACGATTAGTGTAAGACATGAATCTCATGGTCTTTACTACCTTAAAACCAATTCTTTGTGGATATGTAGTGCTGCCTCATCACCAAATCTCCTTCACGATAGCTTAGGACATCCACATTTCTCAAAATTGAAAACAATGGTTCCAAATCTGGTAAAAATAAGGACACTGTCATGTGAATCATGTCAGCTTGGAAAACATGTTCATTACCTTTCCTAGTCAACATGAAAGACATGTTAATTCTCCTTTTTCGTTATTCACTCAAATGTATAGGGTCCAAGTTTGACGTCTTCTATAGGATTAAATATTTAGTCCACCTTTGTCAATGAATTCTCCCGACGTACTTGGGTATTCTTAATGAAAGAACAATCTAAAATTTTATCCAGCTTCATTTCTTTTGTCAATGAAATTGAAACACAATTTGGCAAGACAATTAAATCCTTAGAAGTGACAATGCAAAAGAATACTTCTCTTTTGTTCTTTCTTCTTTTCTGTCATCACGGGGCAATCTCCATTAGTCTACTTGTCCTCATACACTTAAACAAAATGGTATAGCAGAAAGAAATAATAGGCACCTGGTTGAAACATTGAGGTGATGCAATTTTGACAACATGTTAATAAGTCAGATGCTCTCTTCTTCACTAGACAATAAAGTCCTACACTCTATCCTTTTTCCTAAAGAACCACTATTTCATCTTGCTCCATGAATTTTTGGGTACACTTGTTTTGTTCATCATTTGTCTTTAGGTCTAGATAAATTTTCTACCCGAGCCATCAAATGTGTGTTCCATGGGTACTCCAGATTACAGAAAGGTTATCATTGTTACTCTCCTATTCACAATCGTTATTATGTTTCTATGTATGTAACATTCTTTGAAGACAAACCATATTTCTCACCATCCTCAATTGGGTCTAACACTATTCAAGAAGTATTCCCTATTCCCTATTCCCTATTCCCTATTCCCTATTCCCTATTTTTGTCCATCTTTGTCTCCTCTGCAGGAACCAAGTTCAGTTGTAGATTCAACTACAAATATCCCAGCCAATAATCCTCCTGAGCCATCTCAAAGATCATTAATCACATATCAGCATTGCCCATGAATTCTTAGCATAGAATTTAAAGGCAATGAAAGATTACGTGAATCATGTCCTACTCAAGAGACCAAACCTATTGCAAACCAACTTGAAAAAAATTCTAATTTGCCCATTGCTCTTAGAAAAGATACTCGGTCAACTAGAAATCCCCATCCTATTTATAATTTTTTTATTTATCATCATCTTTCCCCTTCTTATTATTCCTTAGTGTCATCTTTATCATATGTTTCAATTCCTATAAATTAATGTGAGGCACTTGATCATCTAGGATGGCGACAAGCCATGGTTGATGAAATGCAGGCTTTGGAGCATAGTTGTACTTGGGACTTAGTTCCCCTTCTTCGAGGCAAGAAATTTGTTGGGTGTCGATCGCTATATGCTGTCAAGGTTGGGCCTGATGGACATATTGATCATCTCAAAGCCCGGCTAGTAGCCAAAGGTTATACCCAAATATATAGCCTTGATTATAGGGATACTTTTCTCCCTGTGGCAAAAATCATTTACGTTCATCTATTTCTTGCTACGGGTGTCATTAGTCATTGGTCATTATATCAATTGGATATAAAAAATGCATTCGCTCATGGCGAATTAGAAGAAGATATTTATATGAAGCGACCACCAAGATTTGTTGCTTAGGGGGAGTCTTAACTTAGTTTACAAACTACGCCACTCTCTTTATGGGCTAAAACAATCCCCACGGGCTTGGTTTGGCAAGTTTAGCTCAGTTGTTCAAGCTTTTGGATTAAAACACAGCGAGGCAGGCTTAGTCTTCCATTGCCACACTTCGCATGATAAGTGTGTTTACTTAGTCTACGTAGATGATATTGTTATAACAGGAAATGATCATGAGAAAATCTCTCAAATGAAGGAGCACTTATTTAGTCACTTTCAAACTAAAGACTTGGGGAAGCTAAAATATTTTCTTGCCATTGAAATTGCTCAATCAAAGAATGGGATTGTCATCTCACAGCGGAAGTATGCATCCGACATACTTAAGGAAATAGGTATGTTGGATTGCAAAGCGGTTGATAGTCCCATGGATCCCAATCAAGAATTACTACCCAACCAGGGGGAGCCTTATCCTGATCCCAAGAGATATCAAAGATTGGTTGGCAAGCTCCTCTATCACAATTACAAGGCCAAATATTTCTTTTGTGGTTAGTGTAGTTAGCTAATTCATCCAGGCTCCTCATAAAGAACTTTGGATGCAGTGATTCGTATTTTGAGGTATATTAAAAAGGCACCAGGACAAGGACAAGGTCTTCTCAATAAAGACAAAGGAAGTAGTTAGTTAGTTGGATTTTGCGATGCGAATTGGGCAGGTTCACCTATTGATTGATGTTCTACTTTAGCACACTGTGTTTCTATTGGAGGAAATCTTATATCTTGGAAAAGTAAGAAGCAAAATGTTGTTGTTGGGTCAAGTACAGAGGCTTAGTATAGAGTTATCGCTAAAGCCACGTGTGAACTCATTTGGATTAAAAAACTTCTTCAAGAATTGAAGTTTGGAGATGCTCAACACATGAAACTATACTATGATAATTAAGCAGCTCAACACACGAAACTATACTGTGATAATTAAGCAGCTCTTCATATAGCTTCTAATCCAATTTTCCATGAGAACCAAACACATTGAAGTTGATTGTCATTTTGTTCAAGAAAAAGTTCTTTCTAAAGAAGTTATTGCAAAGTTTTTATGCTCTAATGATCAATTTGCAGACATCCTCACAAAAGCTTCAACGGGACCAAGAATCTAATATATTTGTTCCAAGCTTGGAGCATTCAACTTATACGGTCAGCTTGAGGGGGACTATTGGAATTAATTAATTGTATTTGAATTTTGGATTCTTGTACATGGGGAACCACATATATGTACTTAGGAACTAGTAACATCATTTATTGTACTTAGGAACTAGTATCTCATTTACTTTATTTTCTAGTAAATTTGACCTTGTATTTATTATATGAATAGATGGTTGAGATTAATCATGTGAGTTTTTGAAAAGTCATGTGACCTTTTAAGTGATCATGTGACTTTGAAAAACTTTTAATCTCAACTATCCATTGTATGATTATACGGCCCAGATTTTCTCCTCTCACTCTCACGTAAGAGAACCTTTCTCATAAGATACATCCCCATGTATCTTATGAGAAAGGTTCTCTCTTATATGAGAGTGAGAGGGGCAAATCTGGGCCTACAACCATACATGGGTGGTTGAGATTAAAAAATTTTAAGAGTCACATGATCACTTAAAAGGTCACATGACTTCTTAAAAAACTCACATGATTAATTTCAACCATCTATTGTATGGTTATACGGCCCAGATTTACCTCTCTCACTCTCACATAAGAGAACCTTTTTCACATGATACATCTTCTATATATATATATATATATATATATATATATATATATATATATATATATATATATATATATATATATCACAGCTGCTAAATATCTCATACTTAAGCATTTTTCATGTAACACCTTGTCTAAAGTCACTCTAGTTCTAAATCCTCTCTTGTTCTTCAAGTGCATGAAAGAGGGTGTTTAATAGTATATAAAAACTACTAAGAATGAGGTGCAAGCAAAGAATTCTAGACAACTTATTGTAAATAGTTGATAGTCTAATTGAAGAGAAATTGAATACAATAGAGCAATTATTGTTGATCAAGCGCCCTAGAATTATTTTGATAGATAAATGCTAGTCACCCTATAAGGCTACAACAAATACTACAGTATGCAATGCATCACGCAAGCCGTGTTTCAGGATCTAAGGAAATTAGGAAACCAGTGTAATACAGGGGCCAGAAGTAATATAAAGCATTACTATACAGCACCTATCCAGGAGCAGTGTTTTTAATCATTTGATAGACTTATTCACTTTGGAAACTCAAAAAAAGACAGCTGATGAATACCAAATAAATAGTGTTTGACCTCCTTCACATTCAACAGCTTTCATCCAGTTCTGTTTGTATGGTCAATTGCATCATAAATTGCACAAATATCCAATATCAGCATTATTTCACATCTCATGCAACAAATGCATATAAAATATTAAAAATGTCAAGTTTAGATATTTTTAAAAGATCTATATCATGAGTTATGGCAAAAGAATAACAACAAAGTTATTACAGCTTTAATAACTTATAGGGTTCCTTTACACAAACCATTTACAAAGAAATCAAATCATCCATTTCCTTTCAGATGTATCATCATCATTGGCAAGCATTTGGACTTCAGTTTCATATATTTCATCACCAAAATCGATCAAACTTAGTGAAAAGGTGAAACACAAAATTCACTATAAGAATCTCACCCTTTGGACATACCATATCCCTCAAACCAGATAACAACATCTCAATAATCTCTTCAACATGATCTGGAACTTCCATATCCTCATCTTCCCCGTCTGCAATTTCATTTGAGTCGGAGAAGTTGTCATTCACAGCCAAATTGGACTGATCAATTTTATTGGATGTATTCAAAGAAACATTTAGTTTGGTGATTCTTCCCTGCATGATAGGCATATAGTCATTAAAGCAAGGAAATGGTGACAGACATGAAGTTTTAACAGTTGCTTATGATAAGTCAATAACCGATACACAAGTTTCCTTCCCAAAATGTCCTGCTAAAAGAAGCTATAATGCATTTGTAAATTACAACCCGCTATCAAGTGAAACTGGCAAAAATCAAATGCTGGAGTACAAATTTATGTTGCCCATACAGTTAGCTTTGATCAAGGGGTCCAACAACTTAATTCTAAGACGTAATAAGTTTAAATTTAACACTTAGTTCAACTAAGATAACTTGAGTCTAATATGATAAAAATTAGTTTATGGATACTAGCTTAAACTTTACAGAGGACAAATTATCTAGCATGATACCATAGCCAAATTGCCCAAGGGATCTTTTAATTCAACTCTTCATATTTCCATCATCAATAAAGGCTCCAATTTCAACCATTCAGTTCTGTTTCAAGTTCTACATCCAGTTCTTGACTTGCTTGAAGAGCATTTGCTGTTTTGGCGGCACAAGATGCATTTCTGAATAAGGCATATAAATAATATAACTACAGTTCATTACTTCCTATGGCTTTATATGCCAGTTAAAGGTAAAAATAACAAAGTGTGGAGAAGAATGCTTTCAAGCAGACAAAAATATAGGTATCTTCAAGGATACAAGATCCCATAAACTAGGACTAGAGAAAAGCTAACCATATATCGCCACGAGGGTAATCGATGAGGAAGAGAAGAAAGCCCAACTCGTTGAGTTAACTTCATCAGATACTTGCGAAGCAAAGGACTTCGAGCTGCATTTGAGGACTTGTACAATACAGAAGTTTCATTCCAAACAACCGGAATTGCATCAAGCAAGAGATTCCGACTACCTGCCTGTTTACATATTTGAAGTTACGACGGTTAGAATCATTGAAGGTTAACAGACAATATTTTAATTATAACTGCTTTGGTAAAAAAAATTAAACATGGCTAGACACGACAGCTGGAACCCTCAAAGCTCAAGCTAACTGGTGCATCTCATCAACTTACATAATGACATTCGCCTCCTCATTCCTAGTTTTTGAAGGAAACAAAATCTATTTGCATGAAAAACTATTGTAAACTGTTGAAATTATCAGGCTTATCCATTTAGGTAACGAAGGAGGAAAAAGGAGATAATAGAAACTCACAATAACAGAATATTAAATTGATACATTGTATTATGATGTGATAACTAACCCAATAGTCTTATTTATACTAATTATAGTCTCCTGATCCAGATTAAATAAGGGAACAAAAAACTTACTAAAGACAAGGTGAAAGCCCTCAGAATAAGATAAGGTTCCTAACAAGATAAGATCCCTAAACATACCGTAACTTAATTATCATTAAAATTCATAAATTATCTTCATCTGATGTGCAACATTCTCTCCCTCTAAAAGATTTTGTAGATATTCTGACACTCCCCCAAGTTAAAGCTTACTCCTTCCGTCACCTTTTATAAGCCCCTAAATAAAAAAGATGTGTTACTTTTTATAAACCCCTACAAAAGTTAGAAACATTTATTATATTTTTTCCTAGTTTACCCTTAAGAATTTGATGTTTTCAAACTTGAATAATTAATATAGGATTGTGAAGTTTGACTTTAAATGATGGTAAATTTGAAAAGATAAAATTGTCTTTTATAGAACCTAGACAATAAATACTCTCCTAAAACTGTGTGCCCTCGTAAATAGAGGCTTATAAAAGGTAATGGAAAAAACAAAGAAGAAAACAAAAGCATAGTCCCTATATTTCTTTTTAACTGTCCATAGAGAAAAGGAAAACACGCATATTAAGAAATGCAATTAATGTTGTTGATCTTCATAAAACAGTTATTTGTTTTCCTATTTTATCCTTATCTCTTTTTTATTTATTACTCTTAACATTTTCTCCACTTTTAATATCAACATAAGGGTGTTATTGGAAAGAGCAATTAATGCCCTCTTGAAATTCTAAGTAGACAGATGCATAGAAACAATTTTTTTACTCCATAAATGGACAATTAAAAAGAACGGAGTTAGTATAAAGAAACATCCCAACAAACTTGGAAGGTGTTTGGTTTGTAGTTGGGAAAACGGAGTTGAGTTGAAGTGAAAAATTTAAAGGTTGATATTAATTCTTCACGTCGTTCTAGACAATTAAAACTCCGTTGACCCGTAGGATGAAAATGTTGCTTCAAAGCAACGGAGGATTTCTCCGTTGAATGCATGGACCAAACACCCTCTTGGTAAGAAAACAACTTAGGAGTATGCTAGAGATATTGAAGAGGCAAGTAGGCCAGTATTGTTAAGAGAGATAAATAAATAGAACATCCGGAGTGATCATAAGCCTGTTGGAAATTTCTTGGCAAGCAATCAAGCACAACATAGCAAGACTTCTGCAGAGACTAGGACTTTTCCCCTGGTGGTTGGAAATTCTAGGGCCAATGAACAAGCCTGGAGACAGTGGCTGAATGATAGCACAGATAGGATTTTCCTCAGGCACACAAAACATGGACCTTTACGACAAGTTAAGAATTGATTTGTGAATTGTTTGCATTTATATTTACACCATTACATAGTTCAGTCCCAATATTTTAGGGATTAAACACACTATGTATAACAAGCATTCAGTATTTCCTAATTTATTCTAAATACATACATGCAACCAGACCAGAATATAGAATGAAATAGAGAAATCCAACACTCACTCTCAAGCTGGTGCAACTCGGTAGGTTGTAACAAAAAAAAAAAACCTCCTATATAGGTTATCCTACCTACAGAGTGAGAGAGACTTGGCAACAATATCCACTAGTTGATGATTAGAATTCACAAACGACACCATGATTTCTCCGAAGAGAACCTTTTCGAGGATAAAATTGCATTCGATCTCTATATGTTCAGTTAGCTTGTGGAAAGACCAAATTAGAGACAATGTGCAGGGCCACCTCTCAAACAAAAATAATAGACCCCGATTTTTTAAATAATTTCTGAATAAGTTTGAAAAGTTTCAAACAAGATTACTAAAACTAAAGTAAATAAAACATTTATTCATAAAATAACATAAATCATCTTAATCTACTATAAACCATTCTATTCCACAATAATATCTTGTAGAAACTCTTAACACATGATAGGTAAAACATGTTCATTTGAAATGATAAAACTCAAAATCGAACCTTGAAAATAGAAGCCAGTGCTGCAACGACACCTAGTAATTGGAAATGATGGAATGCGTCTTCAGTAGCAGAGGACATGACCGTATGTGTCCAGTCAACAAAGCTGAAGCGATTAGAAAATCAGTTTGAGCAGCAAAAATACGGTGGTTCATTCTTGACACAACAAATAGTAAAACAAAAGGCTCTACACCACACAAACACATACTTCATTTTCATACACGGCCAAGCATATAAAAAATGATCACGCAAAATGTTGCAAACTAGCAACAATCAAAACGAAGTCATTTCTAAGATACCTAACAAAAATTCATTTCTTATATTTAAAACCATGATCTAGAAAACAGAGAATCAACTAATGATTTGAGCAACTAATATGAGTTCAACTCCCTTTGCTAACAAAAATTAACAAGTAACACTTGCCTATTACCAAAAAACTAGTGATTTGAGCAACAAAACTTCGGTCAATAAAACTTATCTTCACATAAACAATGCCACAACATGATATAAAAACACAAATATTAAATAAGCTAGAAAGTATAATCTAACAAACCTCGTAAAGGCTTTTGGCATATCAGGACGAGTAAGTAACCTCGACAGGACTAATCCAGCCATAGTACGCATAGGTCCAGGAGTTGATAGATAATCTTTACAAAACCCTATGATTCTCAACACAAGAGGAGCCACCTCAAACTCAGTTACATTGTCACTGTTAGCAATACTGGTATCAACAGTGGAAATATCAAAAGGAACCAAAACAAGTATATATAGCCACAACAGCATCACGCATTTCGCTTCCATCTCCCCCGTGCTTTCCTGCCGCAGCGATGTAACCGAATTCGTGAGGTGACACTTCTCCAAGAGAGACACGGCGAGTTCGAGATCGGAGACTTGATGCGGAAAGAACTTAACGACGGATTTGTATCCACAAACGGTGACTAACGTGTAGATGATGATGCAAATTGGCTTGATTATGTCGAGGATTTCATCGGAAGCTACACCGAGTTCGATTGTTCTGGAACGAATAATGGACATGAGAGGGGAAACTATGGTTTCCAGGTAAGGTTCTAGAAGCTGACCTTGCTCTTGGTACTTGTCCATCTGCAGGTAAGGAAATGGAGGATTGAAGAAATGAATTCGGAAGACGATGGTTTATTTATTGAATTGAATAAAAGTGAGATAGAGAGAGAGTACAATGGATCTGATTTTGTGAACAGAGGAAGGGTCGGAGACACGGGCGTTGTGAACGGTGTCGTCGAGGAGTGACTTGACGATTTTCCATTCTTGGAGGAAGTACTTTTGCAGCACCCTCTCCTTTGTGTCCAACTCGTCTTCCTCTTGATTCATCGTCGCTGTGTCTTGATTTGGTTCCATTTTGGCTTTGGGGATGGTGGTGTTTTGGCGGGATCTTCGATTTTTGTGTTGGGGAAGAGTGATACTCGTCGGAGTATTGAGTTCCAGTTGCGAGTGAGTGAAGTGATGAAGGAGGCGATGGTTTCTACTCAATTTTGAGTTTTGAATGTGAAAGAGCTTTGTAATCTCAACCGTCGGATATCAATTTTTAAAAAATCAAAGGTCCAAAATGATTACGGGTGAAAGTAACTTATTTTGTATGCACGTTGTTAGGTACTTATTTATCCTCATTTTTTACTTTTTTTCATTTTGTGAAACTCTTAAGGATTTAGATGTATCAGACCTAACCTTAGGTGAAAGTAATTTATTTTCTAAAATTCTTAAGGTTTTAGAAAATAAATTTCTCACTGTTATAAACCACTCCAAATTTATCTGGACAAAATTATAAATAATTTCATGTGAGGGGCATCATTCACACATTTTTAATAGTTATTTTATTAAAAAAAATTCCTTATATAATCATTCTCCTTCTTCCATTGTTTTCGCATAAACCTTATTTATTATATTCTTCCTCAACTCATCTATAATCCTCAACCTCACCCTTCTTCCACCTAAACTTTATCTCTTTTCTTCCTTCTTTAACTCTTCTATAACACTTCGTCTATTAGAGACGGATAAGTGAGAAGTATATGAGAAATGAGAGTAGAAAGAAGTTGTTTACTAAAGCTCCATATGTACCTTATAAAGTTTGAACCAAAAGATGTGATGAATTAATTGGTTTGAAGACCCTCGTAGAGAAATTTTACCATGATCAACATTGTTCATCATTGTTACAACCATAAGACTTAGTATTTACTAAAAAACAAACATAATTCTTTTCAAGTTGGAAAGATCCAATAACCTTTCACCTTTACAAGGGAGCGATAGCACAAGGAGATCATCCACTATTATGCTCAGAAATCTTCATGGCTCATTTTCTGATTCGGGTCCTCGAATCGTCGACTCGAAAGCATAGAAAATAAAACATAAAGAAAATAGTGAGAAATATAATAAAATATTTCGAAGATATGACATAACATAAAGGGCTTTCATAAATATCATAATTATAGTATTAATCACAAGCACACATGGTTAGTCGTGAACATATGAATGCAATGCAATGCTCCCAATATCATAATTCGTTCTTTCCATGCATATAAGCCCTTAAAGTTTTATTTTTCATTAGACCAATCAAAAGTTGACATTGGGCCCGTTTGTTTAAATTTATTTTTAAGTGCATTTAAAAAACACTTTCTTTATAAGTACTTTTTAATAAGCAAATCAGAGTTGTTTCTTAAAATAAATAGAAATTCACTTATTTTTAGTTTTTGGTTATTTTTAAAACTTTAAACAAACACATCAAAATTTAAAAGAAGTAATTTTTTAATTAGAAAAGTACTTATCTCTTAAATAAACAAACAAGCCCATTGTTCCACAAATCTAAATAATATAATTTCCCTTAAGGAAAAAAATAGCTACTGAAATGGAAACCCTTATAGACTAGTTAGAATCAGTAAAGGTTATTGTTAAGACACCCATTACTAGGGAGCAACCCTAGGTCATTTTAAACATTCTTTCATACTTTCTCATCCTAAGGTTGATAATTGAATCTCCTTTAATATATCCTTAGTTTCTATAATCTATATCTGTTAACATCCTGGCAAGTGTACCAAAAATCAACTGTAGTATAATAGTACACAAGTACGAATATCATTCCCACAGGGGGTGGTATCAACTGAAACTCATAGTCTTATATTGATTAAGCCTATGTACATGGAAAACGAGCATATTCATGATTAATAACAAATTGAAACAACTAAACTATGAAGCTTGAAATGAAAAATAACAAATTAAGTAATATGAATTATCTACTATATATATAATAGAGAATTCATTTATAATGATTCCTCATATATAAAATTCATAAGGAAATCTCATAAACATTGATTCCTCAATCATTTAAAAAACTTCCCAGCCTTACGATTAGATGTTATAAAGTATTTGATACGTTAGAATCTATTCCTATCAACACAACATATCAAGTAATTTTATTCAGAGCAGTTTTCTAGAATCATTTTTCAATAACTCAAGAAAACATATTCAAGAATTTACTGATAAGATAAAATCCAACATTACGGACATAATGAAATACAAAAGTCAAATAGGAACAAAATTGATATATATATATATATATATATATATATATCACCAAGATACATTCGAGTTCGAATCGATTTCATTCAATCTAAAAAGAAGGATTAGCTACTCATGGTAGCCATTACATGATTAAAAATAGAGGAGAAATGAAGAAATCAGCTCCCGTAGCTCTTCGCTTTACCCCTTTACACGTTCACATGCTTTTCGCTCTCAAAATATGTCTTTCTTCTTATATTTTCTTGCAAAAAATAAACAACTTTTTATATCAGGTGAGTTTCACTTGAGTGGAAATATTCTGGCTCAAGCGAGACCATACTTCAACGTGAAGAAAGGTTGTTTTACCTCAAATACGGGGTTTTGCTCAAGCGAGGCCCTCATTTGCTTAAGCGAGATTACTTAAACTTGAATAATTCCCTCTGGCCAACTCTCGCTCAAGCCAAAATTGGCTCGCTCAGGCGAAGATGCTTCAACCTTAAGGATTCTCTCTGGCTAACTCTTCTTAAGCGAGAGTAATATTCGCTTAAACGAGGACCTTCTTTATTCAGTTTTTGTTCCTCAAAGGCATCTTCTTCTTGATTCCTTCCAAATTGCTCTTATACTTTCCCCATTGCATCCTTAATTACCTATAATTTGCATAAATTTTGGGATCAATTGCTTTTAAAGATAACAAGACCTAGAAATATCAATTTAGGTTGAATAATTTTTCAATTCAAAACAAGTAACATCTAAATGAATGCAATTAAACCCAAAATTACCAAAATTCCATATAAAAACTTGTTACAATTGACACTTATTAACTTTCCCCGACCTAGAATATTGTTTATCCTTAAGCAAAAATATTGAACCCCAAATAATATTCTAGTTTCATAAGCTAGAATATGGTTGTTTGCAAATCAATCTCATGGTGCAATTAGCGAACAACTTTCACTTAAGTTACAATCTCAAACAAAAATATATGGTGCCTCCAATTCAAGTATGACAGGATGCGTGTGCAAGCAATATCCCAAAGAGGTTCAATTGTAACCACGAATAGGCAGAGCAAGGAACTCTTCTCTTAACTTCTCACAGGTAAGTGTTTCTCTTAATTTTCACTAACTCTGAACAAATCAAGGTTGCCTTCCATTTCCAATCAACTCACAAGCAAATGACAAGCATGGATCTTAAGCTTTTTTTAAGGTTTTGAGAGTATGAACTAGGGAATTGTGAATTTTAGTTATGTTTTCGTTCTTGTTAAGCATGCATTTTGTTGTCCAGAAAAACCAATATTCTTGAAGCTCAGCCACATTACAACCTTAAAAAGACCTTAAGATCCATGTTTTTCATTTGCTTATTGTAACATCCTATTTTCATCACAAATAGGAAATAGATATTAATATATATTTCTTGAAAAATACTTACTATAAGTTAGTTTATTATTATTTTTTTTTTGAAATTTAGGTATTTATATTTTTATTATTTGTTTTTTTAAAATAATAATAATAAAAAAATGAAAATATTTCTGAATGAGAATTCTAAAGTGACTTAATTAATATTCACTAATTAAGAAAATTATATTAAGAATTTTTAATATCCTTATTATTCACCATTTTTATTTTATGTTGTTATATTTTTGTTTTTTTACATATTTAAGATTTAACTCTTATTAGAATTTTAAAATAAAATTTTGAAGGAATTAGACTATGGTTCTTTTGAACTTTTTGATCTACATAATATTTATGATTTTTTGGAATTTTTTGAAAATTTTGAATTATTTTAATAAAATAATATATTTTAAATAATTTTAAATTCATATAAAGTTACTTAAAATTAAAAATATTTACAAGAATGTAAAGTTAAATTATAAGAAAATTTTCTAAAATCCATTTCAAGTAGACTTATCTAAAAATTATCGGTTTGAGAAAAATCTTGATTTTTTCTAATCGTTAAAAAATTAGAAACGTATCAATAAATTTTTATTAACAGAAAATTTTAGATTTTTAAAATTTCAGCTTTATATTACTTATTATAAAATTAGTGAGGACTGATATAATGTCGCTAAATTTCAAAAAGGACTCATTTTGAATATTTAAAATATACCGAGTGAAGGGTTACTATTTGACTTAATAATTTTGCCGACAATTACTATGCAAATCACTGTGCATGTATGAAATTTTCAAAAGATACACAGTAACCTGGAATAAAAAATTCAAAAATGCATAGTACTTTTATATTAAAATAATGGAATGCATAGTAAAAATTTTTCCTATAAATACCGAAGGATTTCTTCTTTAGAATTCACAATTTCAGATTAAGTTTTCTTAATATAGTAGTGCTAGTGAGATAGTGGTGGAAGTGAGAGAGAGAAGAAAAGTTTTTGGAGAGAAGGTTCTGCCAAAATCCTAAGGTAAGAATAGTTCTCTTTTATATTTTTTGGGTTATTTTTATATCGTTTTTAAAAATCTGTTATTATACTGGAAATAATATTATTTTAAGTTACTATTCTGCATAGTAAATACTATTTCAATAGTAAATTACTATTTCAATAGTAAACTACTATTCAAATAGTAAATTACTATTTACTATTACTATTTACTATTACTATTCACGATTTACTATTTACTGTTACTATTCACGTTTTACTATTTACTGTTACTATTCATGATTTACTATTTACTGTTACTATTCACGTTTTATTATTTGCTGTTACTATTTACGTTTTACTATTTACTGTTACTATTCACGATTTACTATTCACTATTCACTATTCACTATTCAAAATTTACCATTTTTTATTTTAAGTTGTAATCTTAATTTTCATCTTGTAATTATATTAAAATGAAATTGGTATGTTTTAGAACTCGGAGACGAGGCGCGCATGGATTTTCAATAACGAATCGGTATACAAGAGGTAAGGGGGAGTGAGATAAGAATATAATATGAAAGACATAAGAATAAAGGGAGGAGTCCCCTACTCCTTTTAAATTTAATAATATTATTATTTTAAAGTAATAACTTCTTAACTTAAAATTTATAATAAATTTAATATATTGTGTAACTTATTCTGAAATATCTATACATAGATCTGAATTATTATAACTTATACGGACTGAACTAAACCTATGCAAGGACTTGGATTTTTATATCCTATATGGATCGAACTAAACCTATGCAAGGACTTGGACTATTATGACCTGTCTAGACTGAACTATACCTATGCGAAGACTGGATATATGGACTTATATAGACCTGTGCGAGGAATGGACTATAAGGACTCAAAATCAAATCTACTAATTTAAATAACCACTAAAAATTTGAATTATATTTATAAGCGATATTTAGTTGATTTGACTTGATTATAATTAATTATATTTGATTTCGATTAATGATATTGTGATTTATAATATTAGACTGTGATTAATAATATGCAATTATGATTGATGATATTTGATTGTGATTGATGAGATTACTATACTTGATTGTGGTTGATGAATGATTGATGATCTTGTGATATGAAGTTTGAGCATATAGCAAGCATGACGGAAAGTTAAAACTCAGTAAGAATTTTCTTACCTTACTCTTTAAATTTTTATTCCAAGAGAAAGTATTTTGTAATTATTCTAGTCTTTTATTTCTTCTTATAAATAATTTTTATTAACTTTATTTTTAATCTCTATAATAAAATCTAGTATTAGAAAGAAGCTATTTTATGAAAATCAGAGGTTGAGATAATTAATCCTTGAATTAAAGAAAATTTTTATAGTTTTAAGTATTCTTAGTTAATGATTTTAAATTATTTTCTTTAGAAATTAGAAGTTTAAAGTAAATTATTTTGGTTTTCCCCAACGAAATAACTAAAGAATATTTTGTGGAGATTTCAAAAACTCAATCTAGTTAAGATTCAAATTGAGAAAGATTATGTAAATATATGAAAATTTTTAAGAGAAAGCTTTGAGATATTTAAGGCTTGGAAACTCAATTTTGGTAAGATCTGAATTTGAAGACTGTACTAAATTATTTCAGTATAACAGAAGTTCAAAGAAGAACTTATGTAAATGTACAGTTTATTGTGATGATTTTGTGAACCTTTATGGTATTTAATAATTGAGTTTCTAAAAGCCTTAACCAACTAAATATACGAGTAGTTCATGCATCATGAATCATTAAAGAGAAATGAGATGTGATATTGCCTGAGGACGGATTATAGAAACCGAGGATACATTAGAGGAGGCTTAATTGCGAGCCTTGGGATGAGAGAGTGTGAAAGGGTGCTTCAGGTGACCTGGGGTCGCTCCCTGGTGTCGGGTACTTTCACAATAAAAACTTTCTCAGTCTGACTAGTCTCTAAGTGTTTCCACGCCAGTTGAGCTGTTCATATGCCATGAAGGCATTTATGTTATTATTATCCAGAATTTATGAAACAGTGTAAACTCCTGGTTGGCCCAGTGCAAACTAAAACTTTAAGGGCCCACATGCATAAACTGAATGAGATAGTAGCATAAGCATTACATAACATTCATGTGATTGTGACATTCTATATGGATGGTTATGAATGAAAATATAAGTGTTATATATGTGGAAACCCTATATTCATAATTGATTGTATATGAGATTATGACTGATATTACTATATTAGTTTGTGAAAACCCTTATGCTTATGTCTTATCTGTAATATATTATATTTTGTTTCTCACTCCTTCTTGTTTGAATTTTTGTGTCCAAAATATATGTTATATGATATATAGCTAGCAGTCCAAGATGGAAGGATATGTAATTACAAGAGGATAAAGTGGTCTCAACCTCAATCGATTAGATGAAGAGATATGACAAGAGTAGGATTCAAAAACTCGATGGTTCAAGGACTAGGAAATGTTTGTTCACATTTGTAGTAGAGGTATAGTTTAGTTTTATTTTGCCTTATTACAATATCAAGTAGATAATTGTAACAAGGTAAAGGTTAAACTTTGATAAACTCTTTCATTCGGATATAATATTGTAATGATTTATCACTTATGATTTCTATAAATTATTTTGTCATTATGGATAAATATTGAAAGACAATTTTTTTTACTTTCAATATTCAAAGGAAATCAGATGTATATACGTCCTTGTATACACGAGATAAAGAGTGATAAATATGTATATTTTTCTAAAAGTTTTTTTTATCTCGTGTATATAAGGGGGTGTTACAAAGTGGTATCAGAGCAGTTCAATCCAAACCGGCTTGTGGTATGGTCTTACTAGCGTGTTAGTGTACTCTGATGGTTGAGTTTGACAAGAGATTTTATGGTTGAGAAAAGAGGAAATTTTATTAGAGTAAATGGTAAGAAGTAAGTGAAGAAAAATTAGGAGTATAGAAAGAAGGAACTAATTTTAAGTTCATAAGAAGTATAAGTTAGAACTTTATAGCCTGTTACTTGAAAAATGTTATTGCAGGGATTATCAGAAACTGGCCATTCTGAAGTCTTTCTTGACATTGTTTAAGTACGGGCCTTAATGTATGGTGGAATGATAAGGTAAATTAACTAATGCAGTTATTTCCTTTTATTCCAAATGTATTGTATGGTGTTTGATTCTCTGATTAATATGTGATAGTGAAATATTCTAACATTTTCCTGTTTTACAATATGGTATGAGACAACAAGGGAGATAAGACAATAGAAAATTCTTAGAAATATTTTGGTATGAATTCTAGACTGGAGCTGTCGTGACTTTGACTACTTAGTTATAAACTATCGGGACTGATCACCCCGAATGATTTGCACTAAGTAGTGAAAGACATGTCAAAAGAAGGATGTTAAGATCAACGAATTTAACCTTGGGTTAATGTGGTATATGGAGAAATGGAGATAAACTCAATAAATTCTATTAGGATATTCCTTACCATGTCCTTGAAGTTGTAAGAGATACTTGTGTGAATTAGAATTCCAATGGGTAGATAACTGTTGTAATCCCAAACTAGTATAACAAATTGTTTAAGATAGAATCATAGTTTTGTCTTTTGGTGATATATTTTGAAAAGAAAAATGTGTGGATGTATGCTTCATGAAAGAAATATGATAATTTATAACTTGTTTGATATAACAAATAATCATATTAGGAATTGTATCTCTGGCTATTTGTATTGATTCTTCTTTTGTATGACATATAAAATATGTTAATTATTGTTTGATTTGATGAAGTTTTCATTTATGATGTCTACGATTGAATAATATATATGATGGTTATGTGTGTAAATATATGAATTAATGAAACTTTTATGATTGTGACATCGAATGTAATTAACCATATATTTTTGAATTTTTTTAAATTGATTTATTGTGATAAATATATCAATGAATGACCTAAAATAAGCATTATAGATCTTTGGAAGACATTGATATTGGTTTAATATTTAGAAATTGTGACATAAAATATTTTTGTGATTCCTAACAATATGATACATGTTTATCAAGTTATTTTCTTTTAGTCATCGATTTTGTTCGACGAATATACATACCTGATATAAATCATTGTTATGTAATGACCATTGCAGATTTAAAATAAAGAAGTGTGTTAGTAAACCATGAGGAAGTATATATGAACCTTTACTCATTGATTTTCCTATAAAGAGAATTACATAAGTCTTAGTTACCCATAAAAAAAAAATTTCAAGTGAGTATTTCTAAGTCAACGTAGTGATTTGTGATCATTTAAGATTTGAGAATTTATCAAATATATGTAATGGTTGTAGTCAATTATAATGGAATGTGCAATCACTTAGTTAAGGAATATTTAATTCATTATAGAAGACAATAAGAAATGATTACATACCCTGGATTATCATGAAGCAAAGACCACAAGGATTTAATTAGATAAACAAGTACAACATGGACTAAGACATATTTATCCTTTCTCACTAGGATAATTTATTATACACGATTACATTAAGGAAAATAAAATAGAACATCTAGTATATCATAGATAGAGGTCTAAGAGTCTTGGCAATACAAAAATTATCCAAACTAGAGAAATAATCATAACGATTATAAGAAGTGAGGCACTTGTTACCACAACCTGTAGTCCATCCCGACTTCGTTCTTCCTTACTTCTAGGAAGGTTGGCCATCGAATAGTATGATAGTACTTGAGAAAAAGATTGAAGAAATTAGATAGAAGAGAGAAACTAAGAAATCTTGAAGTTGTGATAGGAAGTGAGAATGGAATGAGAATTTATAAGCAAGCAAGGGAGGGAGAGTTGCAACGGTCATAAACGGCTAGTCCAACGGCTAGTTGCTAACGGCTAGTTGTCCAGTAATTAATTCTCAGCAGTCCATTTTACTATGTTATGAGTAGGAATTTTAATTAATAGATGTTATGGATTAGGTTAAGTAAGATTTTAATAGATTGAGAAACGTAATTATTGAAGTGTTTAGAGTTAACCATCAATTTATGATGAGCATGGTTGACAAAAATTAAGACGAGTAATATTTTTGAGTTAAGAAAAAAAAATACTGATAAGATTAAAAAAAAAAGAGATAAATGGCAATGTTAAGGAAAATGTACACAATTGTCAAGGAAACTAGAAATATATTTTAGAACAGTTCAGTTAGTTTATCTATGGTAAGATTTATTAACAATATTAAATTTCGAGGACGAAATTTCTTTTAGGGGAGTAGAGTTGTAACATCCTATTTTCATCACAAATAAGAAATAGATATTAATATATATTTCTTGAAAAATACTTACTATAAGTTAGTTTATTATTATTTTTTTTTTGAAATTTAGGTATTTATATTTTTATTATTTGTTTTTTTAAAATAATAATAATAAAAAAATGAAAATATTTCTGAATGAGAATTCTAAAGTGACTTAATTAATATTCACTAATTAAGAAAATTATATTAAGAATTTTTAATATCCTTATTATTCACCATTTTTATTTTATGTTGTTATATTTTTGTTTTTTTACATATTTAAGATTTAACTCTTATTAGAATTTTAAAATAAAATTTTGAAGGAATTAGACTATGGTTCTTTTGAACTTTTTGATCTACATAATATTTATGATTTTTTGGAATTTTTTGAAAATTTTGAATTATTTTAATAAAATAATATATTTTAAATAATTTTAAATTCATATAAAGTTACTTAAAATTAAAAATATTTACAAGAATGTAAAGTTAAATTATAAGAAAATTTTCTAAAATCCATTTCAAGTAGACTTATCTAAAAATTATCGGTTTGAGAAAAATCTTGATTTTTTCTAATCGTTAAAAAATTAGAAACGTATCAATAAATTTTTATTAACAGAAAATTTTAGATTTTTAAAATTTCAGCTTTATATTACTTATTATAAAATTAGTGAGGACTGATATAATGTCGCTAAATTTCAAAAAGGACTCATTTTGAATATTTAAAATATACCGAGTGAAGGGTTACTATTTGACTTAATAATTTTGCCGACAATTACTATGCAAATCACTGTGCATGTATGAAATTTTCAAAAGATACACAGTAACCTGGAATAAAAAATTCAAAAATGCATAGTACTTTTATATTAAAATAATGGAATGCATAGTAAAAAATTTTCCTATAAATACCGAAGGATTTCTTCTTTAGAATTCACAATTTCAGATTAAGTTTTCTTAATATAGTAGTGCTAGTGAGATAGTGGTGGAAGTGAGAGAGAGAAGAAAAGTTTTTGGAGAGAAGGTTCTGCCAAAATCCTAAGGTAAGAATAGTTCTCTTTTATATTTTTTGGGTTATTTTTATATCGTTTTTAAAAATCTGTTATTATACTGGAAATAATATTATTTTAAGTTACTATTCTGCATAGTAAACACTATTTCAATAGTAAATTACTATTTCAATAGTAAACTACTATTCAAATAGTAAATTACTATTTACTATTACTATTTACCATTACTATTTACGATTTACTATTTACTATTACTATTCACGTTTTACTATTTACTGTTACTATTTATGATTTACTATTTACTGTTACTATTCACGTTTTATTATTTGCTGTTACTATTTACGTTTTACTATTTACTGTTACTATTCACGATTTACTATTCACTATTCACTATTCACTATTCAAAATTTACCATTTTTTATTTTAAGTTGTAATCTTAATTTTCATCTTGTAATTATATTAAAATGAAATTGGTATGTTTTAGAACTCGGAGACGAGGCGCGCATGGATTTTCAATAACGAATCGGTATACAAGAGGTAAGGGGGAGTGAGATAAGAATATAATATGAAAGACATAAGAATAAAGGGAGGAGTCCCCTACTCCTTTTAAATTTAATAATATTATTATTTTAAAGTAATAACTTCTTAACTTAAAATTTATAATAAATTTAATATATTGTGTAACTTATTCTGAAATATCTATACATAGATCTGAATTATTATAACTTATACGGACTGAACTAAACCTATGCAAGGACTTGGATTTTTATATCCTATATGGATCGAACTAAACCTATGCAAGGACTTGGACTATTATGACCTGTCTAGACTGAACTATACCTATGCGAAGACTGGATATATGGACTTATATAGACCTGTGCGAGGAATGGACTATAAGGACTCAAAATCAAATCTACTAATTTAAATAACCACTAAAAATTTGAATTATATTTATAAGCGATATTTAGTTGATTTGACTTGATTATAATTAATTATATTTGATTTCGATTAATGATATTGTGATTTATAATATTAGACTGTGATTAATAATATGCAATTATGATTGATGATATTTGATTGTGATTGATGAGATTACTATACTTGATTGTGGTTGATGAATGATTGATGATCTTGTGATATGAAGTTTGAGCATATAGCAAGCATGACGGAAAGTTAAAACTCAGTAAGAATTTTCTTACCTTACTCTTTAAATTTTTATTCCAAGAGAAAGTATTTTGTAATTATTCTAGTCTTTTATTTCTTCTTATAAATAATTTTTATTAACTTTATTTTTAATCTCTATAATAAAATCTAGTATTAGAAAGAAGCTATTTTATGAAAATCAGAGGTTGAGATAATTAATCCTTGAATTAAAGAAAATTTTTATAGTTTTAAGTATTCTTAGTTAATGATTTTAAATTATTTTCTTTAGAAATTAGAAGTTTAAAGTAAATTATTTTGGTTTTCCCCAACGAAATAACTAAAGAATATTTTGTGGAGATTTCAAAAACTCAATCTAGTTAAGATTCAAATTGAGAAAGATTATGTAAATATATGAAAATTTTTAAGAGAAAGCTTTGAGATATTTAAGGCTTGGAAACTCAATTTTGGTAAGATCTGAATTTGAAGACTGTACTAAATTATTTCAGTATAACAGAAGTTCAAAGAAGAACTTATGGAAATGTACAGTTTATTGTGATGATTTTGTGAACCTTTATGGTATTTAATAATTGAGTTTCTAAAAGCCTTAACCAACTAAATATACGAGTAGTTCATGCATCATGAATCATTAAAGAGAAATGAGATGTGATATTGCCTGAGGACGGATTATAGAAACCGAGGATACATTAGAGGAGGCTTAATTGCGAGCCTTGGGATGAGAGAGTGTGAAAGGGTGCTTCAGGTGACCTGGGATCGCTCACTGGTGTCGGGTACTTTCACAATAAAAACTTTCTCAGTCTGACTAGTCTCTAAGTGTTTCCACGCCAGTTGAGCTGTTCATATGCCATGAAGGCATTTATGTTATTATTATCCAGAATTTATGAAACAGTGTAAACTCCTGGTTGGCCCAGTGCAAACTAAAACTTTAAGGGCCCACATGCATAAACTGAATGAGATAGTAGCATAAGCATTACATAACATTCATGTGATTGTGACATTCTATATGGATGGTTATGAATGAAAATATAAGTGTTATATATGTGGAAACCCTATATTCATAATTGATTGTATATGAGATTATGACTGATATTACTATATTAGTTTGTGAAAACCCTTATGCTTATGTCTTATCTGTAATATATTATATTTTGTTTCTCACTCCTTCTTGTTTGAATTTTTGTGTCCAAAATATATGTTATATGATATATAGCTAGCAGTCCAAGATGGAAGGATATGTAATTACAAGAGGATAAAGTGGTCTCAACCTCAATCGATTAGATGAAGAGATATGACAAGAGTAGGATTCAAAAACTCGATGGTTCAAGGACTAGGAAATGTTTGTTCACATTTGTAGTAGAGGTATAGTTTAGTTTTATTTTGCCTTATTACAATATCAAGTAGATAATTGTAACAAGGTAAAGGTTAAACTTTGATAAACTCTTTCATTCGGATATAATATTGTAATGATTTATCACTTATGATTTCTATAAATTATTTTGTCATTATGGATAAATATTGAAAGACAATTTTTTTTACTTTCAATATTCAAAGGAAATCAGATGTATATACGTCCTTGTATACACGAGATAAAGAGTGATAAATATGTATATTTTTCTAAAAGTTTTTTTTATCTCGTGTATATAAGGGGGTGTTACACTTATAGGTAGATTGGAAATGGAAGGCAACCTTGATTTGTTCAGAGTCAGTGAAAATTGAGAGAAACACTCACCTGTGAGGAGTTAAGAGAGAAGTTCCTTTTTTGTTTGTCAGTTGTTACAATTGATCCTCTTCAGTATATTCCTTACACATGCATCCTGTCATAATTGAATTGGAGGCACCATATATTTTTCTCGCTGCTATGTTTATTTTTTTGCATTTGTAGCTCTCCTTGGTGTTTTGTTTTTTTTGTTTTTTTTTCAAATAGTATAGATATTCAAATGGAAATGTTTAAATATACAAATTTCTGGTACATATTTAGATCTAACAAGTTACATGCTCATGTTCATAATATTTATAATAGACCCAAAAACCAACCAATTCCCATTACATTTATAAAATTTGCACCTATGCTCTCATTCTAATAAGTATGTAACAAGGGTAGAGGTACTTGTTCACACAAAGAAAGTAGGCATAAAACTCTAGAAAATTCCCCTAGGGATTAGGTTTATTATTCCAAAATATGTGTCACTTAGCTCATTTCAGGCATACATAGATGATACTTATACATAGGTTACAAGGTGGGCTTGGCCCATTAAGCTATAACCTAAGGTAATTGTCCTCTTAATGGTGTGGAGAGGTTGGAGCATGTGGTGGGGACCACCCCCCGATTCCTCGAGGGGAACAGGAGCCCCCTAGCCACGAGGGTAGGATGCAGAGCCGAGCAAAGTGGCTAGATCTGAGCTAGAGTTTCGTCTTCGAACGGGATTCCTTCAGTTGCTGGGTGTAAAGTCACTATTTAATCCAGGAGCGTGTAGAATCCTAACTTTGAGTGGATTCTACCGAGTGAGGGAAGTCCTGACTCCAATCAAGAGTCACCAAGTGAGGGAATGTCTTAATTTCGATTGAGAGTCTCCGAGTGAGAGAATGTCTCAATTCTGATTGAGAGTCTCCGGACAAGAGAATGTCTCGATTCCGATTGAGAGTGTCCGAATGAGAGAGTATCTTGATTTCGATTGAGAGTCTCCGAGTAAGAGAATGTCTCAATTCTGATTGAGAGTCTCTGAGTAAGGGAATGAGACTTCGCTTCTGCCACGTAAGGGCCACGTTGGATGGGATTGCTCATTCCCCTTGGCAGAGAGGGCCCACAGTTATTTGTATTATCGATGAAAATGTACTAGCTTAATGATTGTGACGTTTTTGCATTTCCCCAAGGCATTGTGGATGGCCAGATAGTGCCCTATCCCGACTCTATAGACGAGCAGGCGAAAATTGGTATAGAGGAGGAACAGGGTGCCCTTAGGATGGAAGCTGTTCGTGTCGAGTCGTCAGGGGCTACTCCTTAGGTGACTTACTTGTGATTCTTAGTTTTGCATTTTACTTTTCTATCTAAGCAATGTAATTTATTCAACAATATGGTGAAACGAATATGTTTTGTTACATGACGTCTTCTGTTGTTTTCTTTTCTTTCTTCTGATTATGAGTACTTAGTTGGTTTTGGCCTATTTGCTGAGAGATCGACTCCGCTCTTGAACTTTAGTATTAGAACGATTTTCAAGCTTCAAACGTATTGGCCAAGGGATCGACTCGACACTCAGACTTTAGTACTTGAATGATTTTCAAGTTTCAAACATATTGGCTAAGGGATCGACTCCGCACTCGAACTTTAGTACTTGAACGATTTTCAAGTTTCAAACGTATTGGCCGAGGGATCGACTCACGCTTAGACTTTGGTACTTGAACGATTTTCAAGTTTCAAACGTATTTGCCAAGGGATCGACTTCGCGCTCAGACTTTGGTACTTGAATGATTTTTGAGTTTCGAACGTATTGGCTGAGGGATTGACTCCGTACTCGGACTTAGTACTTGAACGATTTTCAAGTTTCAAACGTATTGGCCGAGGGATCGACTCCGCGCACTCAAACTTAGTACTTGAACGATTTTCAAGTTTCAAACGTATTGGCCAAGAGATCGACTCCGCCCTCGGACTTTGGTACTTGAACGATTTTTAAGTTTCGAACGTATTGGCCGAGGGATCGACTCTGCACTCAGACTTAGTACTTGAACGATTTTCAGGTTTCAAATGAATTGGCCGAGGGATCAACTCCACGCTCGGACTTCGGTACTTGAACAATTTTCAAGTTTCAAATGTATTGGCTGAGAGACCGACTCCGTGCTCAGACTTTAGTATTAGAACGATTTTAAAGTTTCAAATGTATTGGCCGAGGGATTGACTCTGCACTCGGACTTTAGTACTTGAACGATTTTCAAGTTTCAAACGTATTGGCCACGGGATCAACTCCGCGTTCAGACTTCGGTACTTGAACAATTTTTAAGTTTCAAATGTATTTGCCAAGGGATCGACTCCGCGCTCAGACTTCGGTACTTGAACGATTTTCAAGTTTCAAACGTATTAGCCGAGGGATTGACTCCACACTCGGACTTAGTACTTGAACGATTTTCAAGTTTCAAAGGTATTGGTCGAGAGATCGATTCCGCACTCGGACTTCGGTACTTGAATGATTTTTAAGTTTCAAACGTATTGGCCGAGGGATCGACTCTGCACTCGGACTTAGTACTTGAATGATTTTCAAGTTTCAAACGTATTAGCCGAGATCGACTCCATGCTCGAACTTTGGTACTTGAACGATTTTCAAGTTTTAAACGTATTGGCCAAGAGATCGACTCCGCACTTGGACTTTAGTACTTGAACGATTTTCAAGTTTCAAACGTATTGGCCGAGGGATCGACTCCACGCTCAGACTTTTAGTACTTGAATGATTTTCATATGTTTTGTTTCTTGACTGAATAACATGGAGAATTTTTATTGAGAGAGATGAGGGCCTCGTTTAAACCTCCTGGAAAAAAAAACCCTATGGGAAAAACCTCTCATGTAGGAAAAAAAGTGCCCTTGTACATAATAATTAACTGAAATAAAGCTTTAAATGAGTCGCGTTCCAAGTTCTGGGTAGTCCCTTTCTTGATAATTCTTCTAGGCGGTATACACCTTTCCCTAGTGCCTCTCTGACTCAGTATAGGCCTTCCCAAGAGGGAGGGAGTTTACCTTCTTCTTTTGGCCTTCTATTGTTATCTGCATTCGTCAGAACAAGGTCGCCCTTTTGAAAGGGTCGGGGTTGAAGAATGGAGTTCCATCGCTGGGCTGACTTTTGTTTAGCTGCTTGTATCTTCACATATGCCACGTCTCGTTCTTCCATACAGAGATCTAAGTCTTCTTGTCTTCCTTCACTGTTTGTATCCTCATTAAAAGCGAGGCGCCGGATGGAGGGTTCTCCCAGTTCAACATGTAACATCCCTAATTTCATTACTTCTTATTTAAAATAAAATTTCAAAGGAATTTGATTATAGTTCTTTAGAACTTTTTTATTATTATACAATTTATAATTCTTTGGAATTTTTTATATTTTTTTCTTTTTTTTTGAGAATGACAAAATATCCTTAACCTTTTATCTAACAACCAAAATGCCACTGCCGACATCATCACTTACTTATTGCTTACATCATCGGTTAGGTAATTACTTACATCATGAATAGTCATCGGTTAGGTAAACACTTACATCATGAATAGTAAAATAAATAATAAAATAATCTTAAATAGTAAAATTCTCTTCCTATAAATAGATGGTTCATTTACAACATTTACACACCAAAATTAGAGAGAGAATCTAGAGAGATAGTGCTTAAGAAATTAATGGAAAGTAAATTCTTTTAGAAAAAAAAGATTCTGCCGGAGGTGTAAGGTAATAATATTTTTCTTCTATATTCTTTTTATGATTATTTAGTTTATTCTTTTTAGCACTCTTTAATATACTATTACTATTATGATTAAGTTACTTTGGTAAAAATAAATTACCACTATGCATTATATTTACTATTTATTGTTATTATTTACTATTTACTGTTACTATTCATAATTTATCATTTACTGTTAATATTCAGAATTTATTATTTACTGTTATTATTCAAAGTTTATTAGTTATTGTTACTATTTAAAATTTACTATTTATCATTACTATTCAAATATTTACTATTTACCATTTCTATTCACGATTTATTATTTATCGTTACTATTCAAAAATTACTATTTACCATTACTATTCAAAAATTACTATTTACCATTACTATTAATGATTTACTATTTACCGTTACTATTTATTATTATTATGTATAATTACTATTTATCATTTCTGATAGCAATCTTAATTTTCATCTTATATCTATACTGAAATAAATTAGTATTAATATTTTGTTAGAACTCGGAGGCGCAGAGCGAATTCACTTTTGGTAGCAATTCAAGGTAAGGGGGGTGGAATAAGAATATAATATGAAAATACATAAGAATAATATGAGGAGTCTCTTACTCATTTTAAACTTAATAGTATTATGATTTTAAAACAATAACTTTTAACTTAAAATTTATAATAATTGTTATTAATAAATTAAGTATCTCGTGTAACTTAATCTGAAATATCTATTCAAGAACCTAAACTATTATGATCTATACGGATTGGACTAAACCTATGCAAGGACTTGGACTATTATGACCTATATGGACTAAACTAGATCTATGCAAGGATTGGACTATCTTGGATTTACATAGACCTGTGCGAGGAATTGACCATAGATTTTAAAATAAACTTTATTAATCTAAATAATCATTGAATTTTAAATTATCATATTTATAATTGATGTTTAATTATTTGATTTGATTATAATTATTAATATTTATTTATGGTTTATGATGTTTGATTGTGATTAACAATGTTTGATTATGATTGATAATCTTGTACTGTGGGGTTTGAGCATATAGCAAGCATGACGGAAAGTTAAAATTCAGTAAGAATTTACTTATCTCCTATTTCTTTATTTACTTATTCATCTTTATTCAAATTACTTTTAAGAAATTTCTTAGATTTCAATAAAACTACATAAGTTTTTAGAAATCTCTTTTTATCTTTTAATATATATGTATATATCTTTACTAAAAATTAGATTTTTAGTTAGTTTATCAGAAAGAAAAAGAAAGAGAAATTATTTTATAAAAATAAATTTTTACTAATATTTTAATATATATATATACATGTTATTTAAATGTATAAAAATATTATACAAAATTTTCAAGTATTAAGATTTTAAAGATTGATAATTTCAAATTCGAGTTTTTAGTAATTGATTTTGAATTAATCTATAGACTTTCTAAAGAAGGTTATGAAAAATATATTTAAGGCTTTGAAACTCAAATTATAAGGATATTTGATTTGTGATTTGAAAAGGAACTGTACTAAAATTCTATGTGTGTATTTGAAAATTTGAAAAAAATACAGTTTACTAGGGTGGCTATGTTACGATTTGTAGGCCCCGATAATATAATTGAGTTTCTAAAAGTCTTAACTAACTAAATACGCGAGTAGTTCATGCATCATGAATCATCAAAGAGAAACAAAAGGAATTTTGTTTGGGGAGGGATTATAGAAACCGATGATACATTAGAGGATGTTTAATTGTGAGCCTTGGGATGAGAGGGTGTGAAAGGGTGTTTCAGGGGACCTGAGGTAGCTCCCTAGTGTCAGGTATTTTCACAATAGTAAGCATGACGGAAAGCTAAAACTCAGTAAGAATTTACTTATCTCCTACTTCCTTATTTACTTATTCATCTTTATTAAAATCACTTTTAGGAAATTTCTTAGTTTTCAATGAAACTACATAAGTTTTTAGAAATCTCTTTTTATCTTTTAAAATATATATATATATTTACTAAAATTAAGATTTTTAGTTAGTGTATCAGAAAGAAAAAGAAAGAGAAATTATTTTATAAAAATAAATTTTTACTAATATTTTAATATATATATATATTATTTTCAAAATGTATAAACATATTATACAAAATTTTCAAGTACTAAGGTTTTAAAGATTGATAATTCCAAATTCGAGTTTTTAGTAATTGATTTTGAATTGACCTATAAACTTTCTAAAGAAGATTGTGAAATATATTTAAGGCTTTGAAACTCAAATTATAATGAGATTTGATTTGTGATTTGAAGAGGAACTATACTAAAATTCTATATGTGTGATAGAACTTATTTGAGAATTTGAAAAGGTACGGTTTACTGGGTTGGCTATGTCGCGATTCGTAGGCCCCAATAATATAATTGAGTTTCTAAAAGCCTTAACTAACTAAATACGTGACTAGTTCATGCATCATGAATCATCAAAGAAAAACAAAATCATATTGTCTGGGGACGGATTATAAAAATTGAGGATATATTAGAGGAGGCTTAATTGTGAGCCTTGGGATGAGAGGTTGCGAAGGGTGCTTCAGGGGACCTGGGGTAGCTCCCTAGTGTCAGGTATTTTCACAATAAAAATCTTCTCAATCTGACTATTCTCTAAATGTTTCCATGTCAGTTGAGTTGTTCATGTTATTATTATCCGGAATTATGGAACTGATCCGGTCTGGGTACCGGCCCCAAGGATATCCGGTCTGGATACCGGTTCTAAGGACAAAAGGCCGACTCAGCCTTCCTAGAAGTCAACCGGTATCCCAGACAATGATCCAGTTGGTAAACATGTTGAACCGGTCTCACCTAAAGTGAAGTCATTATAGCCGCCCTAGTGTTCAGCCGGTGTCAAGAATACCAATCTGGTCTGCAACACACTCGGCAAACCTCTCTTACACCAGTCGTCTGAGGTGACATCCGAGACACCGATCGGCTTATTCGCTCTCCTACACCGATCGGCTTATCCGCTCTCCTACACCGGGTGGCTTATCCGTTCTTTAACCGACTGCTTCAGTATCATAACGGGAAAGGTATTCTGCACAGCGGAATATGTCCCTTTCATTCACTGACAGGAGTGGGTACAATCACCAGCGGAATTTACGGAAAAGGTGATTATCCTCCATCCATGTGACGGAAAAGTACACTGATAATTCACCTACTCTCTGGGCACACTCTGAATGCTGGCCCACTCGGATTGACTCTTTATACACGTTATCAGAACCAGTGGGCCCACTAACACTCAACGATTCATCTTCCATGCTTATCTATAGATAACATGTTGCAATACATGTTCCAGGTTACGTTGTCCTCGCTCTCTCTCTTGCTATTTTACTATTTAAGCATTAACAGAGTTCACTTACACTCTTTTAACTTGAGCGTCGGAGAATCTTCGCAGGTGACACCACATGTCGCCCACACCAACGCGAGAGGTCGGTGTGAAGGATCTCCAGGACAACAAGACCGACCTTCACACACTGAGAGGCCGGATCACAGAGACCGGATACATACAACCGGTCTTCAATCTCATTCAATCTTCAACTCTTGAGGCTGTCCCGACACCAGATCCTAGACCCTGGTCGGGGACAGATCATTGGCACACCCGGTGGGACTCGGTAGAGTTATTCCCACTTTCTGCAGAAGTTAGTAGTCGACCATGGAAGGAGATGGACACGACTTTGTGGATGGTCATGTGGAAGATGTGACCCGTCAACAAGCTGAAGGGGGATTCATCTTTGAATCACCAGCAACCCACTCGAGGAGGATGGTACCAGTGGCAATCCCTGATCCTCGAGATGAAATAATCAGGCAACTCAGGGAGGAGCTGATGGAGCTGCGAAGGGAGAAAGGAGGAGCTGGGGACAGAGCGATGTCTCAGGCAGAGGACACTTGCCATGTATCTGCGAGAGAAAGATCCACAACTCTCCAGTATTCTAAGATCCCTACCTTTGAGAGGAGAGAACAAACTCATGATTCTGGGGACAGGATCGGTGCAAGGAATAAGGGGCAGACAGCGATGGCTTCTGGGCCATACCGATTCAATATCCCTTTCTCAAGGAGGCTCATGAGTATACTCATCCCCAAGCACTTGCAAACAACTCAGCCCCTATCAATCGGAAAATATAATGGAGAAAGTGATCCCATTAAACACCTTGATGCTTACACGTATGAGGCCACGTACTTGGGAGCTGATGAGGATGTGATGTGCAGAATGTTCCCACGAACCTTAACGGAGGAAGCTCTCGGTTGGTTCAAAAGTTTACCCTTGGAGTCTATTGATTCCTGGGAAGAAATGGTGACTTCGTTTGAAAGCCATTTCATTATATCCAGAGACGTTCCAAGGACCTCTCATACCTTGGCTCAGATAAGGCAAGGGGAAAATGAAACTCTCAAGGAGTTTTTGAAGAGATTTTACAAGGAGGCTGATTTGGTGCCTGACCTTACGGAGGTTATCCAGCTCCATATCATCGTTGAAGCCTTACAGCCTGGATCCGCCTTTGCTTTGTCTTTGGCAAAGAATCCTCCAACGACGTTAGAGGAGTTTCGAAGAAAAGCCTCGAAATACGTGGGCATAGAAATGCACTTGGAAACAACAGCGACCAAAAGGAAATCCCCAACGCCACATCAACAACAGAGAGATAAAAGCTGGCCTAGATCGGAACGCATGGAGAGACCGGCCCTAGCAGCATCTTCGATAATCCTGTACCTCCGAGTCAGGAAGAGCGGATACATGTATTTGGCAATTATGCTCTGTTAAACTCTAAGCGGTCTCAGATTTTGAGGGAGATCGGATGGCCAACGCTTACTTCATACAGGGTCAGGATTCCGCCCCAGCTTCGCAAACATGGCGACCCTCGAAAATACTGTGAGTTCCATGAGCAAGAGGGCCACTAAACAGATGAATGTCAGACTCTGAAGAATACTATCGAGACCCTGATCTGAGAGGGTAAACTCAAACAGTATCTTTTCAAAGGAGCTATTTCTGAAAAGCAAAAGGGAATTATGATTGGAGAGTCGGCACAGCAAGATCTTATGTCCTAACAACATCAAGGCCCTCGAGAGGTCATTGGTTAGAGATCGGGCCATCAAAACCAAAAGCGTCTTCTGCTGTTACAGCTAGTCGCGATGAACCTCTTCGAAGGTACAAAGGGGTGAGCCTCCATTCGAAGATCGGTGAATGGGTAAAATCCAACACCGAGTATGAAGAACGGTGAATGAGTAAAATCCAACACCGATTGAAGATACGGCTAGTAGGATCAAACCGAACACCATTGAAGACCTAGGTTGTAGGATTAAACTGAACCTCAAGAAATGGGTTGTAGGATCGCACCGAACCCCATTCGAAGACCGGTGAATGGGTAAAATCCAACACCGAGTGAAGAAAAAATGGTGAATGGGTAAAATCCAACACTGACTGAAGGCTCAGATTGTAGGATTAAACCGAACTCCGAGTACGACTTCTAGACTTGGCCGATTGCTATTGAAGAGTCAATCGTTATCGAATTCACTCAGAAGTACTCTTGGGAATTCCTCACTCGAAAATATTCTCCTTTGGAATTCTTTACTCGGAAATACTTCAAATTTGATGCTAGACTTTTAAATTCTTCAGTCGGCAATATCTCACTGAAGTCCGACTCGTGAATTCTTTAAGTCAAGAATATCTCACTTCGAAGTTCCAATCAGGAATTATTTACTCGGAAAATTCCCTACCCGAAACATTCTCATCCGAAGTCGAAGCCTTTCTCTGTCCCTAAGTGTTTCACTCAGAAAATGCTTCACTCGGTGCCGTATTACGTAGAGGTCAGAGATATCTCACTCGGTATTTATCCCGCTCAGAAATGTCACACTCGGGGACACCTTATCAGGAGAACTGCACTCAGAAATCTCCAACCCGAATGAAGACTCGCATTGTAGGACTAAACCGAACTCTGAATGTGGTTAGAACAATTAAACCGAGCACCGTTGAAGCATCAGTCAGAAATCTTCCACACGGGAATGGTCACTCGGAAAGCTTCCTCCCGGAAGAATCAATCTGAGAGTTTCCACTCGGAAGTATCACTCGGAACTTCCCAGGTAACACGGCCAGAACCAATTTCACTTGGAGTCGATCACTCAGACTCAAGTGCTCACTTTGAATCGGTCACTCAGAATCAAATGTTCACTCGGAGTTGTTCATTCAAAGTCAAACCTCCACTCAGAATCGCTCACTCAGAGCCGTTTAATTCATAACGCTTGGTGCCAATGTTTGACGATTAACGAGTATTACTAAGGTAAAAACATAACGTGTATTTTTGCAGGTTACACCAACATCTAGACCTCTCACAGGTTGTATAGCTCATATGAGTAACTTCATAAGTTCCTCATATAAGCTAGGGGACATATGATCCAGTCTGGGTACCGGCCCCAAGGATATTCGGTCTGGATACCGGTTCTAAGGACAAAAGGCCGACTCAGCCTTCCTAGAAGTCAACCGGTATCCCAGGATAATGATCCAGTCGGTAAACATGTTGAACCGGTCTCACCTAAAGTGAAGTCATTATAGCCGCCCTAGTGTTCAGCCGGTGTCAAGAATACCAATCCGGTCTGTAATACACTCGGCAAACCTCTCTTACACCAGTCGTCCGAGGTGACATCCGAGACACCGATCGGCTTATCCGCTCTCTTACACCGGGTGGCTTATCCGTTCTCTAACCGACTGCTTCAGTATCATAACGGGAAAGGTATTCTGCACAGCGGAATATGTCCCTTTCATTCACTGACAGGAGTGGGTACAATCACCAGCGGAATTTACGAAAAAGGTGATTATCCTCCATCCATGTGACAGAAAAGTACATTGATAACTCACCTACTCTCTGGGCACACTCTGAATGCTGGCCCACTCGGATTGACTCTTTATACACGTTATCAGAACCAGTGGGCCCACTAACACTCAACGATTCATCTTCCACGCTTATCTATAAATAACATGTTGCAATACATGTTCCAGGTTACGTTGTCCTTGCTCTCTCTCTTGCTATTTTACTGTTTGAGCATTAACAGAGTTCACTTACACTCTTCTAACTTGAGCGTCGGAGAATCTTTGCAGGTGACACCACCTGTCGCCCACACCAACGTGAGAGGTCGGTGTGAAGGATCTCCAGGACAACAAGACCGACCTCCACACACTGAGAGGCCGAATCACAGAGACCGGATACATACAATCGGTCTTCAATCTCATTCAATCTTCAACTCTTAAAGCTATCCCGACACCGGATCCTAGACCCCGGTCGGGGACAGATCAGGAATAGTGTAAACTCCTGGTTATCCCAATGCAAATTAAAATTTAAGGGTCCGCATATATTGGTAAGTTATGATAAAGATATGACATATCATTCATACATTCAGAATTGATTGTGTATGCGATTGTGATTGATATTATTATACTAGTTTGTGAAAACCCTTTATTGCTTATGTCCCATTTGGGAATATTATATTCTGGTTCTCACTCTTTTCTCTATGTTTTTGTTTCATATGCTTTAATCGATGGTTCGTATAGAGGAAAGGATCGAAGAATCCAGGCAGTAAATATAGTACGTTCTAGAAAAGGAGCTCGGTATGAATACCGTGGTCCAATGAATAAATAATGTCATTAAGCAACTGCTCTTGGGCCATAGAGTTTCCTCTCTTTCTAATAGTGTTTAATATTTATTTGGATGAATATAAAACTACTTTATAAATTTTAATGATATTCATGAGGTATTTCAGAAATATTGTATGAAATTTTATTCTGATAGTTTCTTTAACGATCATATTTTTTTTAAAAAAATATGAATTCTTTTAAAAATGATTAAGATGTAATAGAGGGTGTTACACAACGGTATCATGGCATCAGCTCCATATGTGAGTTGGAAAGGGGTCTCGTGAGTCGATGAATGGGGGTGGTGTGATAGGCCTACAGCACTCCGTATAACTCCTCTTCCCATCGGCCTTTGGCTTGCCTAAAACGTCTCTTGAGTTCTTGGAGAATCACTTTGTTTGCTGCTTCTGCCTGACCGTTGGTCTGCGCGTGTTCTACGGAAGAGAATTTTTGTTTTGAGCTCAAATTCTCATAAAATTCTATAAAGCCTTTGTCTGCAAATTGTCTTCCATTGTCCAAGATAATGGTATGGGGGAGTCCATGTCGGCAGATAATATGTTTCCAAGTGAACGTTTGTACCTTAGCTGCGGTGATGATGGCCAGGGCTTCGGCCTCAATCCATTTAGTGAAGAAGTCTATTGCTACCAAAAGGAATTTGAGTTGCCCTATCCCTAGGGAAAAAGGACCAAGAATGTCAATTCCCCAAATGTTGAAGGGCTAAGGAGATAGGATCCTATGTAGTGGCTCGGGGTGGCTGTGAATCCGATTAGCATTGCGTTGGCACGAATCATACTTCTTAAGAAATTTGGAGCAGTTGTCCCGCAGAGTTGGCCAGAAGTAACTTGCTCGGAGGATTCGAGCGGCTAGAGGGCGGACTCCTCCATGGAGTCCATAAATCCCCGAGTGTAATTCCCATATGACATAACTGGCTTGTTTTTCGTCTAGGCACTTTAGGAGAGACATTGTGAAACCTCTCTTACAGAGTTGCCCGTCTAGCAAGGTGTAATTGGCTATTTGTACTTGTAACTTTTTAGCCTGTTGGTGATCTTTTGGGAGAATTCCCTACTTAAAAAAAGTCAATGATAGGGGTGAGCCAGGTATTTTCAATTGAGGCTTCACTTACCTGGTGGATATGTTGGGTTTCCTGGATCGTGGGCTCTTCTAACACAACTTGAATGATCATCTTCAGATTCCTTGCTTTTACCGTGCTGGCAAGTTTAGCGAGTATGTCTGCACGCTCATTCGTTGCCCTTGGGACATGTACAACTTGGAAGTGTTTCAGGTGTTTGACTAGCTCGTTTACTCGGGTTAAGTATTTTGCTAAGGTTGGATCCTTAGGTTGATATGACCCATCTGCTGGGCCACCAGTTGGGAATCAGTTTTTGCCTGGATGCACCAGGAGCCCAGATCGAGGGTCGTTAGCAACCTGTGAGGAGGGCTTCATATTCATCTTGGTTGTTGCTAGCTTTAAACTGAAACCTTAGAGATTCTTCTACCACCAAGCCGATCGGAGACTCCAGTACTACGCCTGCCCCGCTACCTTTCCTGTTATAGGACCCATCCACCGAGAGTGTCCATAGTCTGTGCTCTACGTCATAGTCTTCTTTGTCTTCCCCTAGCTCTACTAAGAAGTCCGTGAGCACCTCGACTTTGATAGGCCCCCGCGGCTCGTACCTAACACCACACTCAGATAGTTCCACGACCCAGGCTACCATTCTTACTGCAAGTTTTAGCTTCTGGAGGATTTTTCTAAGCGGTTGGTCGGTCCTTACTACCACTTAGTGGCTATGGAAGTAAGGGCGGAGTCGTCTGGCGGCCATGACAAGGTTGTATGCAAACTTCTCAACCTTTTGATATCGGGTTTCTGCTCCTTGTAATGTTTTACTGGTAAAGTAAACTGGCCTCTAGACCGGGCCATCTTCTTGGACTAAGACCGAGCTAGCCGCCTCGGTGCCCGCGGAGAGGTAGAAGATCAGTTTTGACCCCGCCTTGGGTCGTGTCAGGATTGGTGGAGATGCAAGATAAGATTTCAAGTCTTGAATCGCTTCTTCGCACTCAGAAGTCCATTCAAATGAGTTTATCTTCTTTAGTACCTCGTAGAACGACATCGGTTTCTCCGTGAATTTTGAGAGAAATCGAGAGAGGGCCGCGATCCGACCGGTGAGGCGTTGGACTTCTTTGATGCTCTGGGGGTTGTGCATCTCTAGTATGGCCCGACACTGGTCTGGATTAGCTTTGATACCTCTGTAGGTGAGCATGTACCCTAGGAACTTGCCCCTTTGGACTCCGAAGAAGCATTTTTCAAGATTCAGCCGCATTTTATGCTTGTGTAGCTCAACAAAGGTTTCTTCCAGGTCTTGTATGTGCAAATCTGCCTGCTTGGTTTTTACCACCATGTCATCGATATACACCTCCATGTTTCGCCCGATTTTCTTGGCGGAGATTTTATCCACCAATCTCTGGTAGGTTGCCCCTGCGTTTTTTAGGTTGAAAGGCATCACCCGATAATAGTAATTTACCCCGCCCGTGATAAATGTTGTCTTTTCTTCATCCTTGGGGTCCATTCAGATCTGATTGTACCCCGAATAGCCATCCATGAAGCTCAGGATCCTGTACCCTGATATTCCATCCATAAAATAGTCAATGCTAGGCAAAGGATAAGGGTCTTTGGGAAATACCTTATTTAGGTCGGTGAAATCCATGCACATCCGCCACTTTTCGCTCGATTTCTTGACCATGACTACATTTGACAGCTAGGTCGGGTATTTGACTTCCCTGATAAAATTAGTAGATACCAGCTTATCCGTCTCCTCCTTGACTGCCTGCCTGCCTTTGGTTAGGGCCTATCTTTTGAGGTCTTTGGGATACCAGCCTAGTGTCTGGCTCAATATTGAGGGAATGACAGATCACAGTGGGCCAATTCTGGGTATGTCAGTAGGGCTCCAAGCGAATAGGTCTGCATTTTCCTTTAGCAAGCTAACTAGGGCTTCCTCCAAGTCCGGGTTGAGGATAGCACTGATCCGTGTGAATTGACTGGGAGAGGATCCCACTTGGATAAGCTTGAGCGACTCCACCGGTTGAGGTCTCTCGTACTTTCGGTCGTCACGAGGGTCGAAATTGGTCTACAGATCTTCTTCAATTATGAACGTTGATTTAGGACAGAGGATTTCGTAGTAACACTCTTGTGCCACCTCTGGATCTGCCCTGATAACTCCTACTCTGCCATCTCCTAGTGGAAACTTCATGGTTAGGTGCATGGTGGAGACAACAGCACCCAAGGCATTGAGTGGGTGTCGCCCCAATAGTGTGTTGTAGGAACTGGGGAAGTCCACCACTAGGAACCTGACCAAGATCACGCGGCTGTCCTTTCTGACTCCAAAATTAGTCTTCAAATCGATGCATCCTAAGACCTGCACAAAATCACCAGAAAAATTGAGAAGAGCTCTGTCATACCTTTTAAAACAACGAGTAGGGAGGCCTATTTCTCGATACGTTTTCCAGTGTAGGATATCTGCTGAACTCCATTGGTAGATGACCACTCATTCTATCAGAAAGTCTTCGACCCCCATGGTGACTACCATCAGCTCGTCTCGATTTGGCCCACCAGCGGGAAAATCTAACCTGTCGAACATGATAACCGCTGAGTCTGAGTGTTCCTCCAACAAATTTACCTATTCCGCTTGGCGCGATTGGCAGGCGCGGGCATCCGGGAAGCCACCTGAGATGATATGCATGACTCGTCGTGCGTCGCCTCTTTCTTTTGCAGGTCTCGGGGATCGGGAGCAGGGGGCTTGTGACCGGTTTCAAGTCTAGAGCTCTACTTGATCGGGACATTCTCTGTCTCTCCTCGGGAATCCTTCTCAGGGTCCCTCATCTTTTCGGGTGACAAATCTCGCCAGATATCCTTGTCGAATTAGGTACTCTATCTGGTAGTGGAGGGATCGAAAATTTTCAGTCCCATGACCATAGGCCCTGTGAAATTCGTAAAACTTAGATGTGTCTGACCCCTTGGGGCCCTCTCCCGGGGAGGAGTGTGAGGAGCCCTGTGTTATAAACTTCATGCAGAATCCAATCGCGGCGATCTTCAATGGTGTAAAGCTTATGTAAATAGGCGCGATGTAGGCCTCAGTAGGTTTGTCTCGGTTTCTTCTAAGACTTCTTCATTTTGGCTCGGGGTGACGATTGGCTCAATCGGTGGGATTCGTCCGATCGGCTTCACGCTCATCGACAACAATATATTAAGAGGCTCTTGCTCGGAAGACGTCCATATCCCGCGGTGGTTTCTTGGTCGGGGAGTCGGCAAATTTCCCTGGATGCAAACCAGTTTGAATGGCGTGCAGCGCTACCTCTGGGCTAAGGTCCTGGATTTGGATGGCTTATTCAAAGAAACGGACTATGTATTATTTGAGGGTTTCCCTCGGGAGCTGACGCAGATTTACCAAGCTGTGGGACGTTTGCTGTACAGCGCTGCTTATGGAAAACTGACTGAGGAATTTCTTGCTCAGATAAAAAAATTGGCAATGCTCATTGGAGGAAAGTGAGAGAACCAATGGAGCGCCAACTTAGTCAACGTTGTGGGAAAGGTCTGACGGAAAAGGGAATTGGACGCCCTTGTCACCAACATGGTGTTGGTGTATATGGTGAGGTGGTCCTCGTGGTCACCTCTACCATCATACTTCTCGATCGACGGGGGTTTGTAATTGAGGGGAGTGGGAGCTCCATGATTGAGTCGGTCCAAGGGTGTGCAGCGAATGACAAATCAGGCTCATGTTTGGCTGTCTCCGTCTGGTACTAGGTTTAGCCGACGGCTTTCTGACGAGTAGGTTACCCAGTATTATGACTGGAGGCTTCACGCCCACTTCCCCTATGACCTCTGAGTTATGCATTCTCCTGCTGTAGGTTGGTGACTGTCTTCTGCAAGGTTTCCACCTGGTTGGTGAGATGTTGTATCCGATCATCGTGACCAGATAAATCCTGGCGTCTGTTGCCTTCTTCACGTCACTTATTCTGCGTGTTCACCATTGCTAGAATAAGGATTAGGGCTGGAGAAAAGGTGGTGTAGGATCCATTTTATTGGGCCCTACAGTGGGTGCTAAAATATTCACACAAAGAAAGTAGGCACAAAACCCTAGAGAATTCCCCTAGGGATTATACTTATACATAGGTTACAAGGTGAGCTTGGCCCATTAAGCTATAACCTAAGCTAATTGTCCTCTTAATGGTGTGGGAAGGTTGGAGCGTGTGGTGGGGACCACCCCCCGATTCCTCGGGGGAACAGTACCTAAGTACACATACTGATTTTAAGGCTAGGTGAATCAATGAAAAATTAGTTTAAGTAGGTTATAAAAATTGACAATTTATGTACAAGTTGGCTTTTTGGCTGAGTCTTCCTAAAACTAAACAAATTTACCGTACTCATTTCCATGTTTCCCATGTGGTGTAGATAGACAAAAATTTAGGCAAAATTAAGTGAACAAAGATCAATGACACTCTCAACGTATAAGGATTCACACTCTCACTTGGCTTTTATAGGTTCAATTTGTAACATCCTATATTTACTAAAAGTCAATTGCATGTGAATCAATTAATTAATAGTAAATATGCATGTACCATTATGCCTTTGAAATTGGAATTGTAAATTACCTAATTCTCTTCCAATTCATGTGAATGTATAACAATAATGGGCCAAATTAATTCTCAAGTCCACGCAGGCCCATGGGCAATTAGAAATCAAAAATAGAATTCACATTTCATTCTCTCTCATGCATGCCTGAAGGAAGAAAAAAGAAATTGAAAAGTTGAACTCACTTTCACTCTCTGCACTTCATGCTGGAATTGGAAAAGAAAATTACAATTGCCAATTTGCTTATCAACTCACGCATGCCACTGTTCTAAAAAAAAGGAAATTTAGAAAATTAATTTTACTTTTCTCTCTCGGTCTTCATGCATGTAGGAAGGGGAAAATTGCTTCCATCTTCCTTCTCCTTCTCTACGAGTACCATTCCCATGTGCACCATTCTCCTTTTGATTTCTCAATTAAGGCAAGGCTTTATCTTCTTCTTCTCTTTCCCTATCTCGCGGGCTGCCATGGCTATGGGGGGAGGAGCTCTAATTTTGAAAAATTGCTAAGGTTGTTTGAAGCTTGGTTGGTTATGGGTACTCCTCAAAGCTGTTAGGGTTTTAAGTTTTCATCATTTTCGGTAAGAAACTCGATCCCTATGGGTTTGTTTAAGCTCTGTTTAATTAATTTAGGTATTAATCAGATTAATTTTAATTTAGAAAATATTTCAGGGTCGTTTTGGGGGCATTTCAAGTAACAGATAGCTTGGGGGTTCATTCAGAATTAAGCTTCAGAGGTTGACGACTTGATTTGGTAAGTCTTTAGTTCATAAAATAAGTATTGGAAGATTATTTTAGCTCTGTTTCATGAAATTCGAGTATTAATTGAGTTAATAATAATTTAGGAAATATTTGGGAGCATATTCGGAGCCTTGGTGTTGATTAGAAGTAAGAATTGGAGGCTAACCACGTTATCAGTAAGTCAATACTTATCGAAATAATTAAGAATAAGCATGTTAACTCGAGTTATGAATTTTAGTAGCAACGTGGTATTAAAATATATTATTATGAATTTTAGGAGGTTGATTAATTGTTATAAGTTTATCGGATAGCATTTGGATAGCTCGGGGAGCTTCTGGAATCGCTTATTCCAGGTAGGGGGAGCTATTATATTTTAAATACATAGTTTATAGACAGGTTAGAGGTATATTGACCTTTTTATGATTTATATATTTGCGAAATATGATGTTTGAATTGTTTAAATTGTGAGATGTTGTTAGTATACCCCGCTTGTATGGTAATTGAAAATTATCAACGATTATGATAGGTTCCGTCCATGGTGTTGATATTAAATTGCATGAGATGCGGTTCAATGATTAAATTGATGATTATATGTTACATGAGATGTATGACTTGATTGGATTAATATTTATATGCATGAGATGTGATAGAATAATTAAAGTGGTGTTATTGTAATGCATGAGATACAATTAAATATTGATGACGATGAGATTTTGCATGAGATGCAAGTAATGATTAAATAAATGATTATGTTAATTAAGCTTGAGGTGGCTTAGTAGTGATATAATTGATTGTGAAAATGGTTAGTTGATGCATGCTATGCAAGTTGTGAATTTAAATAGAAATCTTTTGGTGATGGTAACCAAGTGGTGGCCCCTAGTGATGGTAATCAGGTGGTCTGAGGATGATTTTATGTTGTGGACGCACACAGGACTACAGGGGGTCTGTGATGCCGGGCCAGATGGGAGGGCGGCCTTTGGATAGGCACAGACCCTGTGGTGGTTCCTTTCAGGATCCATAATCGCCTTGGATTGGATTCAAGGCTGGCCCGTAACACCTAGTTCTGGTTGCCGCTATCACTGAGAGTGATTGGTGTTACATTATGGGCGAGCGATTCAGTACCGGTAAAACAGAATTGATGATATATGTTGTGAAAATTTAAACACTACAGTGTAATCCCATAATTAGAGTCAGATCTGCATGCATATACATTTGCATATTATGTTTGAACGGTGAAGCTTTGGATAGCTAATAAGATCTCATTGATATGTTAATTATATTGTGTTTGATGAATTTTGTTAAGTGATGATGGATTATATTGATGTGATGTGTAGAATTCGATAGGTAGAAATCCGATTCAGTAGCTGTCATTTATTATATACTATGTCCACCCCTCTATTGTGGGTATTTTTTCAGTGGACTTGAGCCACGATGGTGATTGGTGAGATGTCACCATACTTGAGTGAGGAGCATTGTACATACCTTTGTATATAGATTGATAGTATTTTGGTGGTAGCCTTGACACGCTCTTGTGTAAATATCATTTTGATAGTTGATGTGTGTGTGTGTGTGTATAACGACTTAGTGGATCTAGGTAGATGATGGCTTCAATTGGAAGCCTTGCAACTCCCCTACATCTTCCCTGGTTGTTGTTGCTCCTGATGGTCCACCAGTCTCATATGCTTCAGTTGTTGCACTTGTAGCTGCTCCACCCTCTCTCCCCTTAAAAAGTAGACTTGTCCTCAGGCTATGCCAAATAAGAGTAAAATTACTCTAGAGCCATCCACAAGTTGAACTGTCCATCTAAAATACTTTGGTGCAAGCCTTGATGTAAATGGAGAATGCCTCTATGATTAAAGCTCTATTGTAGTTGCATATGCTCTATTAAGGATCTTAAGAGGGTTAATTCATCTAGTATTTGAGATTCCATGGAACCAGTTATAGAAGTGGTGTGAGGTGTAGAAGATGGAGGTGGTGGTGGTTGTGGGTACTCACCCATTTGTTGTTCTATTGGGTTTGTGTAGTTTTGTTCAATAAAGCGCTTATTAATGGTAGGCCTGGTTTGAACTAAGGGGTGAACTTCCACCCATTTAGCAGCACATAGAGCAGTGATTAAAACGAGGAAACCAAGACTAGTTTTTGCTTTCTGACCAGTGGTAGTCAGTTTCACTTCCATCCTATTAAACTTATGCATCTCCTCAGAAATTACGTGAGCAACATCCACAGTAAGATTGGGCTTCATAATACAATAAAGCAAGTAGCACCTTGGAACATTTAAATCAGACACATGTCCTATTGGCATAATTTTAGCCAACATGAAGGACATCCAAACTTGAGTAAGGGTCTTCATGTCTTTGTGGAGGATTCTTAAAGAAGTGCCAGTATGCCCCGGTTGGAAGTATCGGTTTGGGAGGCATAGTTCACTGGCAACTTCATGATCACTATAAATATAACCCATTTATCGATGTTCTACAAAGTCATAAAGATCCCCTTCCGGCAATTACAAAGGATGTCCAAGGAATTGACTGATGGAGTCTCTACCATAGGCAACCCACTGCCCTCTGACCAACGATTTCATATCGCTAAAATGAAATTGGGTAGGCCAAGCATTAGCATAGAACTCACAAACAATATCAGGATCATATTTGGGAAGAAGGTTGGCCAACTTTAACCATTTCTTGTTCAGCAGAGCATCCATAAATTGATCATATTGACAAGCCCGAAGATCGACCTTTCGTTCAGGGATGAAGATCCAATTCTTAATCTCCTCAAACCTCTCCTTTCTTTGGCTATCTTGGAACTGGTTCTGAGCTGGGCGTTCAGGGGATTGGTAAAAAGTTCAAGCCCATTTCCCTTTGTCCATATTGGTTGGGTTATGGGGAGCAACAATTTTTATGTAAGCCATCTTGAAAAAATAAAGGAAAAATTTATTGATAAGCACTCAAATGCAATGTAGTAGTGAACGCTCAAAAGGTTCTCCACAATAAACACACAATCGAAGCATAATAGAATCACAACAATATAAGTCCTTTATGGCATGGTGAAGTTCTATGTACATCACAACTTACACAAAAACACAATAAAGTCTAAAACAGACAAAGAGAGGCGAACTTAAACTATTGACTCAAGGTATAAGAGGTCGAAAATTTTAGTTCCCTAGATCCTCTTATTGTAATTCTCTCACCAACATCTATATAACCCCCTTACAAAACATACAAGACGAAGCCTCATACAAAAACCTAACCACGAGTTAAAGAAAATGGGTACTCCAAATGAATATTCATTTTAATTTGGTTTTGGGGGATAATGCAACCTAAAAAAATGTTTACGGTTAGGTGTGTTTTTGCCAAGCTTAAAGATTAGTTTTTGTATTTTACTATTGTTATTATCACACGCTGACTTCTTATTCAATAGGAAAAAGAAAAAGTGGAAAAGATTATAGCCTATGAAGGTTTTGCGTGAAACTTATTAGAAAAAGTAATAGATTTAACAAAGTAACATGGAGTGTGTGTACATTGAGGAGATATAAGAAACCATTTAAAATAAAAGTAAAAAAATCTAATAAAAGTAAAAAAAAAAAACTAACTTTGTCTCGTATTTGAAAGAGTAACAAACTTAAGAAAATAACATTGAGTATTGCATGGTGATTATGCGAAATAGTAGTCAGTCTGACGTTGATTGACATTTTGCCTCCTCGGTGTGTGAAATGGAAACATGATTTGATGTTTTCTATCCAGACAAACAATTATTTTTTAAACTACCTTATTTCCCAAATATTTTTTAAAAAACACATTATTTTAAAAAACCCCAGAAATAAACTTAAGTTTAAATTGAAGTTAAAAATAATAAACTTGGAAATACATTAAAATATTAAGAGATATATCTCAAAGAATAATAAAAATATACAACTTTAAAAGTAAAATTGATAAATAATTGAGTAATGAAATCTTATGAATATGTAATTACATAAATATGGCTAAGATAAGTTTATTTTATAAATAAAACTATATATATAAATAAAAATTTAGTCTAGATTGAATTTGACTGGATCGATTTTAAAATATAAATCTGAAATCCAATCTCATCCAATACAAAAATTTGGTTTTTGTGGTTTCAAGTTAATTCATTTTTTGCTTTTTTTTTGGAATTGATTTTGCAATTTGTATTGAATTAATTTGGTTTATGAATATCCCTAATTAAAAGTAAAAATATTAGAAAATTAATTTTAGACATTGGTGATCAATACATATGACTCAATCGTCATTCATGGTGCATTGTGAAGTAGCTCTTCATATGCTCATGTATTCAATAGTTAATCAAAGAATGAATTGAATATATTGAGTAAATTTTTAAATACAGCAAACAATGTTGTCTACAATGTTTACTTTCAAAACTTATTATTAACAAAAATATTATCTTATATTTTCTTTTAATCTCTTACATTTTTATGTGCAAAATTTCGTCGGTGAAATTAGGGAAAATATACTGAAGAAGGCAATCATTTATTTTGTTGAGAAAACTTATGATGCTCGTGTATTCCAAATCATAAAATTACGCTAAAGATGAAAAAACAGTTACGCTATTGAAAAATCTTGATCATCCTTTATGTTATACAATAAGATTGATTATTACAAATTTGTTGTGTGTAAGATCAATAGACTCAGAGGAACCATACTTAAAAAAGTAATTATTTGTTCTCAACTGTTAAGTCTTTTGCATGATTGTAATTAAAAGTAAAAAAGCAACCAATCATAGGTTCATATTGATTCATTACATATTTCTTTTGTATTTATTAAATTACCATGATTAAATTCATATTATAAATTTCATTATTTAATTTTAATTCACATAAATTTTATATTTCATCCTAACAACTAATTAAGATTATATTTTACGTTAATAAATCTAGAAATAAATCAAGATTGCAAAGTTGGGTTAAGTCTGTTACGCACATCATCTACAAACTTAGAATAATTAAGTATCATTTTTATTACTTATAAACTTGGTATAATATTCTATAATCCAAATCAATATCAAATTATAAATATAATTATAATGGCACGTGTAATAGAACAAGTTAATTAAAAGCAAAACTCTTTCCCCAAAGAGAAGCAACTTCGTATTTTTCAGAAAAAATCCTTGCATGCGTATTTTTACTAGTACAATATAATAGCGATGATTGTCTAGTATATTATAATATGATTTTAGATTATAATATAATCAAATTTTTAGACATTAATTATAATTTTAATCTAATATTCATTAATTAATTAATTTAAATACATATTCACCTACTACAAATAATTGTATATTCTATTATAAATTATTTTTAAACCACTTTTTACCAGACATGTTGAAACATAACAATAATCAATTAATTTATAGGTATAATCTCTAAAAATAATTTATATGTACTTAACTAACTATAACATAGTAAATCATGTTTACCACGTTTACTTCCATTTCTATAGTGATAGATACATAATCACATTGGAGTGAAATAAGTGTTTTTGTAAGTTTGGATTGAATTTAGATTCAATACTGTCATAAATGATGCAGTTGGTCGAGGTGTATTTTTTTTTTATTAACTTACTAACTCAATTGTAATGAAAACCAATTTAAAAAATTAATTTTTACTAGCTTTTTAAATAGGTTCAACCAATTTAATAAGTAATGAATTTTCAAACATTTTAAGGAGGTTTGCAATACCTTTATCTCTAAATATATTTTAGAAAATTTTTTGTCTTTTAATGTAAGACTTTTTTTAAAAAATTTCTATGTCATTAATTATTATTTTTGACTGAAATACCTTTATTAATGTATAACTTTTTTTAGAATCAATATAACAATAAATGAGATACATTAATTACATTATTTATCTTTTCTATAATAGTTGAGTAGTAACTGAAGAAAGAATAAGTCAAAAAAATTGAATGATGAGTAATAATCATCTTAAGAACAATTTTAAAAAACTACAATATATTTCAAACAAATTTTATGATTTTAATTAAACTAACCACGTTGTTAATATATATAAGTTATGTAAAAAAATTATATTTAAATACGAAGGTGGTAGGATTTAGCCATTAAACAATGATCACATGTGGGGAGTGTCCGTTTGGTTTTCAGTTGGGTAAATGGAGTTGAGAAAATAAAAAAATTTAAGGGTTGATATTAATACTTCACACAATTCGAGACAGTTAAAACTCTGTTTGACCGATAGATGACCAACCGGGTTTGTATCCAAACAAATATTTATTATCCAAATAAATATTTATTAGGATATACTAGCATTAGAGGGGAAGAGTGATGTTCTCAATTATTACTAACGATTAGGATTATGAATTAATTTTGAGAAGGAAATTCTCGTCCTTGGAGAACTTTACTAATGTGTCTTTAATGTAAAGAGAATCTTGTAACTACTTCACTAACATTATTAAGCTTAAAAAATAAAAACCCCTGAGTTGTCAAATATGTACGACGGATTCAATGGAGAAAAAGTTTAACCACGTTTATTATCCCACAGGGAAAATCATTCTTTTTCTTTCGAAACCACGTACCTCGTTTGTCTCGAGGTGTGCTATTCTAATGACTTCTACTCACTTTTTAAACATTCACAACTAATTCGCTTATAAAATTACTTGGACTCGCTTAGTTTTAATGGTTTGAAATCATGTAAAAGATTAATATTAATTTTTAAATTTTTCTATTTTTATAATTTTGTTTCTAAACTGCGTACAGATACTTAATCCTAAACCCTTAAATTTTTAATACAAATTAACAATACAATTAATATTTTTTATTATTAATTTTTAAGATATCTTATTTCTCTTTATATACGTACTACATTTTTATGTAATTGATATTCTCTTATTTTGAACAAAAATATATATTTATAAAAAGAACATTTAATTTTATTTTAAAATCTTTGAAAATAAATACAACCTCCTAATAAATAAATAAATAAACAGAAAAAGTGTGATGGTTAACATATTCTATTAAGTATTATTTTTCTTATGTGCGTTTTAGGATATATTTTAAAATAAAAATTTATTGAAAATTACAATTAATATAGTAGTTCATTTAATTTAATCATAAGTATAATATAATTCCCAATAAAACTTTTTCATTTTTGAATGATTTAAAATGTAAGTATGAGACATACATTAAGAAAAACTGTTTTAATACCTATAAAAATAAATGTGTTATACCCAACCTAAATTACGGGTGATGTTAATAAAATCAATAAAATTAAAAGCAATAAATATGAGATATTAAATTTGTGGACCCATGTATGAGTTTCTTAAGTAAAAAGGAAGGAGTTATGCACATATGTTTAGTATCTTCACTGTGTCAACGGAATAGATGTGGTTAGAAGGAGAATTTTCATCCTACGGTCAAATGAAGTTTTGACAGTCTTTAACGACGTAAAAGATTAATATCAACCTTTAAATTTTTTCATTTCCCTGACTGTAAACCAAACATCTCCTTAAAAGGGGAACTACACAGTGCTCAAATATATAAGTCACACATCAAACAATATTTTTTTAGAAACAAGATTAATCTTTTTAAAGAGTATAAATCATTCAAGAAAGTCTTTCTTTTTAACAAAATATTTTTATACATATGACATTTAATTTAAAGTGTCCAGGAACATATTAAATGTAGACTTTGATGTATGTTTAGATATGTAACTTATTTAAGAGTTAATGTGATAAGTTATTTTTAAACGAGAATTTACATTATAAATTTGAATTCAAAACATATTAGAATAAGTTAAAAATAACTTATTTTAATAAGTTGCATTAATTAACTTATCAAAATAAATAAATAAAATACATAAAAATTATAAAACTTTTAAACTATTCTAAACTCAAAAATAATACATAAGAATTATAAATTATTTTCACTGTAAACTTTTTTAAACTTACTCTTCTAAAAAGGAAGACGAAGATTTTTTTTTTCTCAAAAGAAAACTTAGATTTGAACACTATAAAATCACGTGATGTTATTGTAACTAGTAAGAATCATATTATATCAAGCTAAACCGAAAATTTACATCGGTTGCTCCCGATAGATTTTAAAAATGTAGTTGAACATACAATAACATGCATGTAACTTTTAAATCTTACAATTCAACACTAGTGCAGAAAATGGATACGAGGACAGGATACGAGCACGGTTATGTCAAAACCGTGCTAAAAAAAAGGCGGTGGCATTTTTGAAATTTTTGAAGTCACATACGAGGACGGTTGACTGGCAACCGTGCTTAAAACTAGAGATACGAGCACGGTTGGCAACGAACCGTGCTTAAAGACTGGAAAAATTTTTTAAATTTTTTTTCTGAAAGAGTTATAAGGACGGTTGCTTTGAACCGTGCTTAAAGGTGTCACATACGAGGACGGTTGACTGGCAACCGTGCTTAAAACTAGAGCTACGAGCACGGTTGGCAACGAACCGTGCTTAAAGACTGGAAATATTTTTTAAATTTTTTTTTTCTGAGAGAGTTATAAGGACGGTTCCTTTGAACCGTGCTTAAAGGTGTTTTTATTTTTTTTAAATTTTTTTTTTAAAAAACCTACGAACACGGTTGGAAGGGACCCGTGCTTAAAAGTAGTAAAATAATTGAGCTATTAGCACGGTTCTGAGGGGAACCGTGCTTATAGGGTCATTTTCTCGAAAACTTAAGCGTTGTTTCATTTCCCTCCTCTTCTTCCTCCTCCCTCCATTAAAATAAAAAGGTGTTCTTCTTCTCTCTTTCTCTCTACGAAGGTTTCCATTCGTGTTCCCCACTCACCAAATCCATTTTCCCTCTCCCTTTCGTCTTCCCCCTTCACCAAACTCCATTTTCGTTTCCCTCCCACCACGGTGTGCGTCTTCTCTCTCTACATAGAAGGTTCTCTTTCTCTCTACCACTTACCACCAACTCTCTACATACACAGGTTCTTCCTCTAAAACCCCATTTTCATTATTATTAATTTATTGGTCAGGAATATTGTTTGGTTGATACAATATATATTTAGGCTTAGTTGTTTGATTGAGGTTTGGTATGACTTGAGAAAATTTCAGGAACGTGTTTTGTGGAGCTTAAGAATGGAGTCTAGGAAAACAGAGACCACACCAGATTTTTGAGAAATGGAGTGTGCTTCTTCTTTGATTAAACGAGCCATGTACACAATATAAACTTCACGCTCACTACTACTTTCATTCCCTCCTTCTCTTGATGATGATGAAATGGACAGTAACAGCAACAAAATGGGCACAAGAATAACAACCAAGCTTGTTAATTTACGAACTCAGTTGAAATTAACCATATGAACGTTGGATCTGAACAAAACGTTGGATCTGAACCCAGAAAATAGTGCCATTTTTCTGCATATTAAAATAAAAAAAGGCTAGATACGAGCACGGTTCAAAGGAACCGTGCTTAAAAGTAAGCTACGAAGACGGTTATTTAACCGTGCTTAAAAGTGTCTATCTACGAGCACGGCGGGAACAAGCACGGTTCTGGAACCGTGCTTAAAGGTCCAACAGAACCGTGCTTAAAACCCCTTTCTCCACTAGTGCAAGTATAGCTTGTCTTAGGAAAATAGTAAATATACACTATTAATAGTGATATCTTTTAGAATTTGGAAAGAGAAATAAGAAGAAAAGAAATAAAAAAAGCATAAGAAAAAAAAACCCTGATATTTATGTGATAAAGAGAAAAGAAAATGAGATAAAGAATAAAAAGTAGTGTTGTATAGTATTTAATGTGATCCGCGAATGAATATAATTATTTTTATCATTATGACTCAAATAAACTTGTTAAAGTAGATAAATTCTAGTAATGCAATCTATAATATATTATATATATTTTTTATTTATCTGTTAAATTTCTTTTTTATTTCTAATTTATTAAGTTTTATTCTTCATTTCATAAATATTAAACAATAATATATAAAGAGTGAATTCCAAAAGTACTTTACCTCATTAATATAAAACATTTTGAGTTAGTTCCTTAATATAAGAAATCCATTAAAATTTCTATAACATTAACTAATTCTTTTACCAAAATACTTTTAATCACTGAAATCTTTAGCAACATTAAATATTTGTTACTAATTTTTTTTAATGAACGAATTTGTAGGTGGGTAAATTTTTTTCAGTAGTGAGTATAGAATATTAATTCATTATTCCACCAAACATATTGGATTTTGTGTTTCAATGTAACTCTAATTTACTACATTAGGCCCGTTTATTTAAGCTTATTTTTAAGTAATTTTTAAAAAGTACTTTTTTTATAAGCAAATTAGAATTGCTTCTTAAAAATAATAGAAATCAATTTATTTTTAGCTTCTACTTATTTTTAAAACTTTAAACAAACACATCAAAATTTAAAATAAATAATTTTTTTAATTAAAAAACACTTATCTCTTAAAATAAATTTAAACAAATAAGCCTATTATTTCCAGCATATTCATGTTGACTAGGGTTTTAGACATTTTTGCTAGGGTTTTGGATACACTTTCACAGTAGGATAAAGATCAATTGGAAAGGAATAAAAAGAAAGCTAAGATGATGGGGATGGATTAGGAGGGGTTCCAGTAGATTTTCTCAACCTATATATAACATTTAATAAATTACAAACCTGAAATAAATAAAAAAGATGTTCACCACTCAACTAAACTTTTAAAAGAAGTTTTTCATAGTAATCTTTAATTAAACATAACTCTTATAGTAAAGAATCTCAAATATTTTCCCCAAACAAATAATTTACCAGCAATGAGTGACAACGAATTGGCATTATAATATATAGGACTTGATTACTTTATCTTAAAAAAGAACAGTACTTGATAACTTTCTGAATTGTGCAAATCCGTGTCACTCACTATATATATGGCTAATCGGCTATTAGACCGTATGAAATTTCGGAATTTCCTTGAAGGCAAAAAACAGTACTTGGTGTGCTGGACCTCTTCTTTCTCAAGGTGAAATGTCAAACCTTTCTTGCCACAACCTTTAATTTCCTTGTGAAATTAAGAAAGCCTTGTCACGTGTCCTCACACCCATCTTCATTTTAACTATCTTAGGAGTTGTGTTTAGTTTCTTTTTTTAATGATATGAAGGATCAATATTAATTTTTAAATTTTTTTAATTTTATAAATTTGTTTTTTCAACTACATGTTAGATATATCAAAAAGAACGTAATTTCACAGTATCAATTTTATATAGAGGACATTGGTACTTAATCAATTAAACTAATTCAAACTCCAACCTAGCAAGTAATTTCTTTTTTGTGGCTCATACAGGGCACAATGTTGGAGGGACATCAACTTTTGGGCTTTGGCTTCTTCATAATTGGTTTATGGCACCTCTTCAACCACATCAAGCTCCATGCTCTTAGTTCCAAATCCTACACATCAACCCTATGGTTTCCCACCACAATATCAAGATACTTGGAGCTCCACTTCGTCATATTAAGCTGCACAATCTTCATAGCCACGGAACTCTTCATTGCCCCTGTTCATCACCAACCATTTGACCCAGATGGAACCATCCCCTCCACCCATCTCCACACCTTTGAGCACTCCTCCATGGGCTTGCCTTTCTTGGTCTATGCCACATTTGCCATAGTTTTTGACAGAAAATACACCAAAGCTCAACACGGGCTAACTTATTTGCTGGGAGCCATAGCATTTGCACAAGAATTTCTTCTCATGCACCTTCACTCTAGAGACCACGCAGGACCAGAAGGTCAATACCATTTGTTGTTGCAAGTTTTGGTCATTATTTCATTATCTACGACCCTTATGGGAATTGGGTTCCCAAAGAGCTTTTTGGTTAGTTTTGTGCGTTCTATGAGCATAGTGTTCCAAGGTGTGTGGCTTATGCTGATGGGGGTCCTGCTTTGGACACCGGGACTTCAACCCAAAGGTTGTTTCATGCATCGCGAGAAGGCTGGTGGCTATATGGTGAAATGTAGTGATGATGAAGCTCTTCATCGTGCTGTCACCTTGGTGAACATTCAATTCAGCTGGCTAGTCATTGGAGTCACCATTTTTGCAATGTCTTTCTACTTGATTCTGGTTGCAAGATATGGTGAAAAAGTGGAGTATGTTTCACTGCCTTGCCGTCAAGAAAGTGGCTCTAACAACATCGACGTTGAATCCCAATCCCAAAAGAAGAGCATGGAAATAGATCAAGTTTGAGACATTTTGTTTGTGTGCATGAACTTCAACCCAAAATGGGATTGAAATCCTCTCTGTCTCAGTAGTAGTAGTAGTGTGTCACAAATCCTCTCCCCCCAATCATGACACCTTATTCTAAGTGTTTACATAATTTATGTTTAGTCTTTTTCCGTCAATTTTTTTATATAGATTATTTGAATAACTGGTGTAAAAATATTTTAAAAACAACTTTAATTTTTAAAAAAAACAAAAATAGCTTTAATGTCAATACTTAAAATGAAGTGTCATGTTATAATTGGACGAGATTGGATTCGGAATGTGTCACTAACACAAACGGTTTCAATCCCCAAAATGTTATTGTAGTTACAATATTGGGTATATATTAATATATTGGTGTTTTTTATATACTAGAAAAGAATTTACAAAAGTTTTTAATTAATTAAGATTTAACGCTATCATATTTCTAGAAATTCAAACTCAAAAATTTTTAATGGAGAGTATTAGCGTCAATATTATTAAACTTAATTTAGTTACCGATTCACCTAATAATGTTCTAGTACAAATTTAAAGAAGGCATGAGTATGGAATAAATAGATAAATAAATAAAGCATGAGTGAGATTGAATAAGATAATAATCGAAGTCATGTTGATAATTACATATTCTTTCAAGCTACTAAGGACTTGGGTTAATTCCTTCGAGCGTAACTAAGAGAATTAGATTAACCTACATGAAACTAGAAACATGAGAAAGAACATTTCTGAAAGAAATACATTTGTTCTATTTTATGGTTAATTAAGTTTGTTCAGTTTTTTATATGGAAAAAATATATTCGGACAACCTAAAACTTCTGTGCACATCACCCTTTTCATTTTGGTATATTTTATATGCAAAATACTTCTACATTCATGTTTAGTTAGTTAATGCAAGGTTGAATCAACAGACTCTACGAGTAAGATGACCACCCAAATCAAAGGTCTTACACACTTAATATTCTCAATGCTTAATTCCTCTAAAATGGGGTGTTGCATGGGTTAGTTGGTGTTAAACATCTACTTCAGATTTTGCTTAACAAACCCGCAACCTCAGCATCAAGTGTACTAGCTGTTGGCACAATTGATTGGTGTCCAAGCCTAAATGATGCATGGAGTACACGAATGAGGAAGAATCTGAAGTCCTTTTTTGCTTCTAGAGCTACTTAATTTGAATCTTTCTGTTTAATATTTTAAAAATTTATACTTTATAACTTGTAACACTAGATCAGCTTATTTATAAAATATCAACTTGTTCTCAAATAATTAGTATCATTGTTTTCAAACTCACTAGTCAATTCGCAAACTCACACAAGTTTATGAGTCTACTTAAAGAAACTAGTTAACTCGTGTATAAACTCATGACCCTTCAAACTTGTCTAAACCTAGTTAAACTCATGTGTACTTATGAGTCTACAATTCTATGAGTTGTAATTATTTTTCTATACAAAACGTGTTTGGTTTCAAAACCCTAATTTTTGTGTATTTTTCTTTTTTTTTCAACTACATGGAGCTTTCATTTTGGCCCGATCTTTGTCTCTTGTTTTACCGTTCTTCCCTTCTTTTGATTACAACTCAATGTTCTCACTCCCGCACGGCCAAATGTTACCTATTCGAGCCTCTGTTGCCTGTATAGCTTTTCTCTCGTTTTGGTGTTTAGGCCATTGTATTTTAATATTTTAAATTGTATTAAGTATTATAGTGATTTGTTATTTTAAGGTTGAATGATGTTTATTTTATTATAGTCTAAATGTTATTTTAATAAAAAAAAAGGTTGGCTCTTATATGAGTCTATGATTAATTACCAATTTAAGTTTATAGGAACCTAAACAAGTTTATTTAGACTTTTGAGTTTGATAGTCTTGCATTTGGAAGATCACTTGTTTTGTTCTAGATTTACAGACCTAAATGAATTATCATGAAATTTAGAAATGTTACACTTTAGTTTTTTACTATGTTAAATTTTACCGGTGTAAGAATGTTTTATTTTAAAAATTAAAAAAAACTTATATTTCAACAATAATAAGAAAAATATTTTAATACATAAAAAAATCAAAATAACATTTCTAAAATTTAGATGATAAAAGTAGATTAAAGAAAAGTTACAAATAAAATAATAATGCATTTAAATAGGTAACTTAATTAGAAGCTTTATAATAAGTTATTTTTAAAAGAACTTATATTATAAATTTGATTGTAAAATTTATCAAAATAAGTCAAAACCAACTTAAGAAGATTATAAATTATTTCTATAAGTTATATTAGTTTTTCTAAACTCACCTTAACTCTAAAGTTGAATGATTAATTAAATTACTATTTTTACCAAAATTATATACTCCTATTTATAATAATTTTTTGTTTAAATATATTTTTTTCCTTTCAAAATGGTCTTCAAGTATTAGTCCTTATAAAAATATTTTTTTTTCTTTTATATCATTCTTAGAAACAAACTAATGTGTCCATTCATATCAACAATGTAAAAAGAATAGTTTTATACCAATCAAGACCAAAGAACCTTGGACAGAAACATATTTAAGAGGCAATTTTTTTATTAAAAACATTTATCTTTTATCTTTTTTTGTTTTTGCCTCCGAAGTTGATCTGGTTCAAAACGCGGCGAAAATGACAGAAGGAGGAAGCGAAGGATCGAAGATTTGATCGATTTCTTGTTCCTGCAAGTGGTAGTTCCATCTTCAGAATTGTTTGAACAATATGGGTGTGGGCATATCAGTATTGATCGCACTGAAAGCAACAACACTCTTTCTATGCTTCAAGTTCCTACGAGACCAGGGTTTCACCCTCTTCTCCATCCCATTCCTCTACTCTTCCCTCATCTCTTTCTTGGTCTCCCTCGCATCTCACCCTTCCATCGACCTTCCATTGCTCCTTGGCAAAACCACCGACGGTTACTTCCCCATTCTGTCTCTCCTTATCTTCAGTCCCTATATCTACTTCGTTCGACTCTTCTCTTTTCTCCGAAGGCTCCGAAGCGGCGAGCCTCCCTATACGGAGGTTCACGAGGGTCTCTTTGTCGGTGGCTGGCCATCTTCCGCTCAGAAGATGCCACCTGGCAACCCTGCCATCGTTGATTGCACGTGCGAGTTTCCCAGAGTCATGGACTTGACCGCTGGCTTGCCCTATCGGTGTATTCCCACGTGGGACACCAGGTCCCCTCAACCCGCTGATATTGAGTCTGCTGTTAAATGGGCTTCCAGACAGAGAGACCTCAATAGGCCTGTTTTTGTTCACTGTGCTTATGGTTAGTAACTACTATTAACTTCACTTAATGTTCGGTTCTATTATTCATCATGAATTTTGTTAATACTGTATAATTGGCAACGAGGAATGTGCAATTGGAGTGTTTTTAAAGGCATAAAATGTTTGAGAAGTTCATGCATTTCAAGGCATAATGTTGTTTCATTTAGGTTAAAATGTGTGAGCATACCAAAAGGGTGTTGACCTAGTAGTAGAGCAATGTTTTTAGACTGGATTGGTTATTAAACTGGTAAAGGTAACGGTTTGAGCAAACAATGGTCAAATTGAGGATCAAACTGTGGTTTATCTTGTTACAATAAAGAATTAACCTGGACCAATTATTTAACCTGGTTTATGGTTCAACGGTTGGATCGGCTGGTCCAATTGGGTTCTTATAACAATGAGAGACACACTATAAGCTAATGAAACAATTAAAGTTTGAGCACAGTAGAGGATATCAGTTAGGAGAATAAATTTGACTATGTTTGAACCCAAATAGATTAACGAAACAAAACAAAAAAAACACATGTGAGGCTTTTGTTTCATGGACCAAACATCAAGTTTTGTATGCATGTAACTCTTTAACACGACGAGAGAGATTTTCCTTGTATTTTGTTGGTGGTACTGGTGCTGCTTGCTCTTCCGGGTGATATGTGTATGTTTCTCCATAAGCTTGACCTCTTGCTTGTTGTTCAGCTGGTTAGCCTTATGAAACATTAAAGGTGAATTGTGACCTGTGACACTTGAAGTGATAGTTTTCTGCTGGTAAAACATTCATGTTCAGGTTTTAACTTACTGGGCAACTTCATGATAACATAATAATTTATTTTGTCTTTTGTTTGTTGTATTGATCTTGCTAAACAATTATCATTTTCCAAACAAAAGACTTGACTATAGGAGTTTTTAACTTTCAAATGCCTTTGCAAGGAGAAATCCGAGCCTCTGAAGGTAAAACAATGCTTTAGAAAGTGCAGAATCTGAAGTCCAAAATTTCCTATCTAATTGGAAGAGAGATGAATAAAAAGTCAAAGCAGAAGGTTCTCTGAACCACATAGTTTCATGGCTAACATTTCAGTGTTCTTCATATTGTTCTAGTTGCTTATCTCAGGTTGGCTCTGCTTCTGTTTACTGAAGATTTATTAACAATTAAATGCAAATCTGGGGCTCAGTAAGAAGGGAATTGTTAGTTTTTACTTTGAAGAAAGGTTGTCCATTCTCTTTGCATTAAATATGCCCTTCTAGGGCTCTGCATATGAGTATTACACTGGCTTTTGCAGCTGTCTAGTATAAGAAACTCAGCAAAATTGATACCAAGGTATTGTATACTTTTGAGAACTGTATTAGACAGTTTCCCCTTATTTTGAAAGGGAGAATCAGAAAATGAAAAATGAAAAGCCGGAATGGAATGAAAATAAGTCCAAAAAAAAAAAAACACTTAGTATTGAGCCATTTCCAGGTCTGAATTTTCTTAGGCGTAAAAAATTCAAGATCATAAGATGTTCATATTAAGATCACTGGTTGTTCTTGTAGCTGTAATAGTCAATTATTAGGAGTATAACCTATTCTGCAATGCATTGAGTTTTATGGGTTACTGTCAGATTAACCGTGTGTGTGCCACTTCAAGATTCAAGATTGCTCTTTCATTATTATTATCACTACTTGAGCTGCAAATTTGAAGATATTAATTTTACTTTGAAGAATATATATGCAGTGGAAAAAATTTGGCATTGAGGGATTGTTACAGCTGCAATTTTATCAATGGGGTAGGATTATATGATGTTTTAAATGTTTCCTTTATACTAATTTTGTTTGTGCCTCATTCTGTTCTTAGTCGAATAATACGTTGAAAAATTTGCTAATTTGCGATAATGAATATGTGTAGAGTAGAGCAAACCTCCAGAGACAGGGGAAGCATACAAGAAAGTGAAACTATCATAGTTTCATATCCATAGGTCTTTGCCTAGTCTCATCCCATGCACTGAAAGTTTTGCTATTTGTATTCTAATTTTTGGGACTCCTGTTGGTCAATGAGAGTATGGGACAAGATAGCAAGGAAGCACATGTTGAAATTGCCTCACAAATACATTCTGTTCAACCTATATAATATTGGATCTAGTATAAAATTGATTTACAATGTGTAATGTTACACTGTTTGATTTCCTGCCAGATTATTGTGGTTGCATATGATGAATATGATATAAGTATTTTCAAGTTTTTTAAAATGCTTTTTTGTACTATTGTACAGGACATGGAAGGAGTGTTGCTGTCATGTGCGCGCTGTTAGTAGCACTAGGCATCACAGAGGATTGGAAGAATGCTGAGAAGTTGATCAAGCAAAAACAGCCTTATATCCGGATGAATGCTCTCCATCGCAATGCACTTGAAGAATGGTCCAGACACCGGCTGTCTGTGCCAAAGAAGTAGAGACATGGGTGAGGGTTCCTTGAGTAGATCCGATTCTTTTAATCAAATCACGGTATGATTGTCTTTCAAACAATAGTGATGAAGGAAAAACCAAAACATAGATTCTCCATGTGTCTTTACTTTTTTAGTAATCTTATTTCCAGTTAGCTTAAAATCTTATATCTGGTTCCCGATTGTTCCGGAGTCAGTTTCTTGCTTTGATCATGTTGAAACTGACACACATAATAGTGGGATCACATATTCTGGAAAGCAGGAACACCTATAGAATATAGACAGTATCTCGTTGTGTGATGCCCATGAACAATGATTATGGTTCTGTATTCGAAAGAAATAGAACTTAATATATGGATTCTGTTATGTATAGTGTTTTTTTAAAATATAACAAAAAGGACATGGGTTGAAAAATGATACATTTTTATTTTACTAAAAGAAGTTGGAATAAAAGAACCGAACAGAATGAGACCTATCATTTTGTTGCCAAATGCTTAAAAGCTCAACTTGTTCAAGGCATAAGGATTAGTTTTGTTTTTTCACGAGATTGCTAATGATATGCAGGGAATTTATTGTGCAACATTCTGTGTCTCTGTTTTCGGTAAACACGTTCAAGGTTCTTGGTGGAACTGTTGTTCACATTGTTGTTATCTTTAATTAATTAATTGGAAGTGCTGTTTGGAAAATGCTGATAATAGCTGCTACACCTGCACGCAATACATTGATTTGGAGATATTTTTTAGGGTAAATTATAACCACCATTGAGGTTTTTTTTAATGAAAAATAGCACTTCCCCATATTGTTAGTAACTGGCTATAAACTAACTAAATCAGTTGACCATTATTGGTGCTCAACAGAGGCACTCAACATCGGTAGGTACCCTTGTGCTGGAACATTATTGACCCAGTTCTTTTGGTGGTCTGTTGAATTACACTGGTTCCTCAACCCTCTTGAGACATGATAACTTGTCTTAGAGTTTATGCATCAAACAAAAATACACTCAGTGATGTTATCATCAAAATCTTATTTGGAGCCTTTGTTGTATTGTTTGCTATATCTGATACACCACCCACAGCAGTAGACGGCTATGAACGATATAGATTTCTGTTTGTATCATTTTAATTTAATGAATCACATCCGGGTACTTCTCCCTGAGTTAATAGCATAGCAAGCAAAGCTTTTATTTGATAGCTTATAACCAAGTAAATGTTTGGTGCATGTGATGCTTATTGCCATGATACTTTTCTCATAACAGTTGTTTCCAAGTCTTAACAAAGTGATCTTCCTTGATGATGACATTGTACTGGTCCTACTGGAGAAGATAAATTTGTGGTGCCAAAGAGGTTGACAGCTATTTGAATGTCTCCCACCCTCTAATACCCAGAAAATTTAATCCCAATTAATGTGCTTGGGCCATTCATTATTCGGAGGCTTTGAGGATGACCAATATACATAAGCAATATTTACAATTATTAGGCTGGGCAGGTGTGTGTATCTTCTATTACTGGGTCGTGTCTGCGTTATTGAACCTTTCTGGCATATGGGTTTGGGATTATGAGGAATAGGTTATGCTGATGCTGAGAGTACTTGTGCCCTTCACTTCAATGGCAAGAAATAGCTTTTCCACATTAAGGCCATTGTCGACAATGTGGATTTCTCAGATAAGTTCATCAAGAGACATTAGGGCCTCATTTTTGTTTTCTGTGAAAATGTGGTCCTGTTGACGAGTTGAAGAAGTGGTATTTGTACCTAAAGAAAAACTAAAAATGAGAGAATTCTTCCAAGCACTATGGCTTCCGTGACTACAATGGGAGTAGCTTGATGCTCTTTTCTTTTCTTACTTCAAAATTTTCTTTTATTCTATCCTCAGTTGAGTTGAGATTCTCATATTCTTTTTCTCTTCATTCCATATTTTAAGTATGAGTATATTAGTAGGTCATATATGCACCTATTAAGACACATACTTTTTCTTAAACATTGAATTTCATATTAATGAATATACAATATACCAAGCTAACAACGGAGCTTCTTAACATTCTTAACACATGCAATCTCTCGCTACCCTCCATTACGTAACTTTCTTAAACTTTCTTAAATTGAACCATCCCAAAAAGAGCAGCTGAACTAACATGTACTGGGTCCTTTGGGGTTACACATCATAAACAAAAACAACTAAAACAGAAACTACTACTAATAATAATAATAAATAAATAACCAATCTCACATCCGAACATGAAGACCAAAGGTCATAGGTTTTAAACCACATTGGATGAACGTACATTTCCTTATGACTCACCTCATGTCCCTTCATGCAACGATTCTTGGAAGATGAGATTAGGCTCATGACTATCATAGCACATACCATGGGGGAAAAAAGCTCGATAGATTTTCACTTTCTTTCTTTTTTCGCTTTAGATTTTCACTTTCTTTTGTCTCACGCTATAGGAGAAATTATTAGACCATTATGTTAGTTTGTGGTCCAATTAAAAATCATTTCACATGGGCCAGAATTTGTTAAGACGGTGTAATTATATTTTTTTTTGAATGTTTGTACATTGATTGATTTAATAAAAAAAAATGATTTGTTTTTATGTTTTTTATACTAGTTATTTTAAATAACTGATGTAAAAATATTTTCTTACATTGATTATCAAAACAACCAATATAAAATAATACTTTTTTAAAATAATTTTTATATTGGTTGCTTTAATAATCAGGGTAAAAATATTTTTTTATTAGTTATTGAAACAACTGATATAAAAATATATTTGTTTACTAATTGCTTTAATAACCTGTGTAAAAAATATTTTTTACATTGATTATTGAGACAATTGATGTAAAATACTAACAAATATAAAACTACTTTCTACATCAGTAAAATTTGACACGAACTAAATAATTATTGGTTAGACTAAAAATTGATGTGATGCTAGCAATTGTGTAATAAGAAGCAAGTTCTTTTTCCTTTTTTATCTAAATAAACATCAAGGGCAATATGGTCCCAAATACGTTATACGTCCCAACTAAAAAAATTAACATAAAAAGAATTTGTTTATTATACATTATTAATAAAAAAATTCACATTAACAATAGATTAAAATTCACCTTAGGCATAACATTAATAGTAAGTATTACATAATGACAATATTTTTAAGAATATTTTATTATGATTACACTAGGAAGTATTACATTTTCGAATCGAGATTTAGTCACCGTTAATTTTCCTTATGTAAAAGTATTTTTTTACGTTGATTTTAAAATAATTGGTGTAATAAGTAATAAAATATTAAATATTTTTTATACATGTCATTTTAAAAATCAGTGTAATGATTTTTAAAATAACCTTAAGAATAGAATTAACAAACTAGAGGAATTTGACATAGAGGATTCCTAATCCTTAATTTTCATCAAAAATAAGATGGAGCGTAAGAAACTTAAACTTTAACATAAAACGCTTCTTGAACTTGAGACATTTTTTGAGAATCAATTCATCTAAATCAGATAGAGTGTAATGAACTTAATCTTTTTGTTATAAACAAAAAGTTAAACCTTAGTAGTGATATTTATACTTTATTTTTTAAATAATAGTGAGATATTGGAAATAGTAATTTTTAAAATTTATTTTTGATAAATTTAAAACGATTAATTAATTTCAACTAAATTAATTTAATTTGTGTTAATTGACAAAGTAACTTAGTAAAAATTAACTAGGGACGGAGAGTAGAAACAAAAGTGCAAATGGCGTATACAAAGAGGAGGGTGCACTGAGTTTTCAATCTCTTCATAGCTACAAAGAATGAGTATCATCCTCCATGTAACGTTACTACCCTCATTGTTTTGTGGGAATTGCTAACAAATGAAGATGACCCGGTTTTTGTGCATCAAGTTTCGGAGACCCTTTTCTTCTTCATTCTACCACGAGAACTTTGAAGAAGCCATCCATCTTTTATGTCAACAAAAGCGCCTCAAGGAAGCAGTTGAGTTGCTCCATCGCATTGATCGTCCCTCTGCTCGAGTCTACTCCACCCTTATCGCTGCTTGCGTTCGCCATCGCGCCCTCGAACTGGGTAGGAGGGTCCATGCCCACACCAAAGCTTCTAACTTTCTTCCTGGGGTTTTCATTTCTAACCGTTTCCTCGATCTCTATTCCAAATGTGGCTGCATTGAGGATGCCCAGATGCTGTTTGATGAAATGGGTCACAGGGATTTGTGTTCTTGGAACACAATGATTGCTGGTTATGCTAAACTTGGCCGCCTCCAACGAGCTAGGAAATTGTTTGACGAAATGCCCCACAGAGATAACTTTTCTTGGAATGCTGTTATGTCTGGTTATGTTGGTCATGGTCGGCCTCGGGAGGCTCTGGAATTGTTTAGGATGATGCAGGAGCTTGAGAGTTTGGATTTGAATGAGTTTACGTTGTCCAGTGCTTTGGCTGCTTCTGCTGCTATTCCATGTTTGCGTCTTGGTAAGGAGATTCACGGTTATTTGGTAAGAACTGGGTTGAACTTGGATGAAGTGGTATGGAGTGCTCTTTTGGATTTGTATGGCAAGTGTGGGAGTTTAGATGAAGCCAGGGGTATTTTTGACCAGATTGTAGACAGAGATGTTGTCTCATGGACTGCCATGATTCATAGATGCTTTGAAGATGGCAGAAGGGAAGAGGGGTTTTCTTTGTTCAGAGACTTGATACAGTCTGGTGTTAGACCAAACGAGTATACATTTGCTGGGGTTTTAAATGCTTGTGCTGATGATGCTGCTGAACACCCCGGAAAGGAGGTTCATGGGTACATGATACGTGTAGGGTATGATCCATGTTCGTTTGCTGTAAGCACCCTGGTTCATATGTACTCAAAGTGTGGGAACACTAAAGTTGCAAGAAGGGTGTTCAACCAGATGGCTCGGCCAGATTTGGTGTCATGGACTTCTCTAATTGTTGGGTATGCTCAGAATGGGCAACCAGATGCGGCTCTTCATTTCTTTGAATTATTACTTCAGTCAGGTACTAAGCCCGATCAGATTACCTTCGTTGGGGTTCTTTCGGCATGTACTCATGCTGGATTAGTAGATAAAGGGTTAGAATATTTCCGTTCAATAAAGGAGAAGCACGGATTGATGCATACTGCAGATCATTATGCGTGTGTGATTGATTTATTGGCACGATCTGGTCGATTCAAAGAGGCTGAAAATATCATTGATAACATGCCCATAAAGCCTGATAAATTCCTTTGGGCATCATTACTTGGAGGATGTAGAATACATGGGAACCTTGAGCTGGCTAAAAGAGCAGCAAAGGCATTATTTGAGATAGAGCCAGAGAATCCAGCTACTTATATCACTCTGGCTAATATTTATGCTAATGCTGGTCTGTGGACTGAGGTAGCCAAAGTTAGAAGGGATATGGACAATAAGGGGATAGTGAAGAAGCCAGGTAAGAGCTGGATTGAAATTAATAGACAAGTGCATGTGTTTTTAGTAGGAGATACATCCCATCCAAAAACAAGTGATATACATGAATTCCTAGGAAAACTCTCAAAGAAAATGAAGGAAGAAGGCTATGTTCCAGACACAAACTTTGTGCTACATGATGTGGAAGAGGAGCAGAAAGAGCAAAATCTTGTTTACCACAGTGAGAAGCTTGCTGTTGTCTTTGGAGTCATTTCAACTCCACCAGGAACCCCAATCAAGGTTTTCAAAAATTTAAGAACTTGTGTAGACTGTCACACCGCCATCAAATATATATCAAAGATTGTTCAAAGAACAATAATAGTGAGAGATTCAAATAGATTTCATTGTTTTGAGGATGGAACCTGCTCATGCAAGGACTATTGGTAGTACTCCACATCAAAAGACATGCAGAGCAGTGAGGGCATTGCCATCTCCCGGCCATGATTTTTACCGAAAACACAGCCTTTGTCAGTAATTGCATGGGTCAAATATTTTCTTTTCCTTCTTTTCCTATCATTTAAGCGATGTTGCTTTCAAATGAAATTGCTGGATGCCACCCTGCAACTGGATATGGAATGTTCAATAAAGATCCGGATGTTAACAATGGTGGGGCAGTATATTGTAAATTACAGTATTGCCCATTATGCTTTAAAAGCATTTTTTTCCCTCACGCTTAATCTTTGTTTTATCAGGCTGGTTCTGGATGTTGTCTATCTATGGAAAAACTTCTTCATTGACTATTAGAGGGAAGTGCAGCTTCTCAGCGGAGACGAAGAGAAATAAGCAGCTGAGGATTCTAAGCAACAGATACGAAAGCTATTTCTGAAGATATGCAGAACCCTATTTCGGGTGAGGATCCTCTTTGTCTGAAGATAAAGATACCCGCAAAGAAACATTAGGGCCTCATTTTTGTTTTCTGTGAAAATGTGGTCCTGTTGATGAGTTGAAGAAGTGGTATTTATACCTAAAGAAAAACTAAAAAAATGAGAGGATTCTTCCAAGCACTATGGCTTCCGTGACTAACTACAATGGGAGTAGCTTGATGCTCTTTTCTTTTCTTACTTCAAAATTTTCTTTTATTCTATCCTCAGTTGAGTTGAGATTCTCATATTCTTTTTCGCTTCATTCCATATTTTAAGTATGAGTATATTAGTAGGTCATATGTGCACCTATTAAGACACATACTTTTTCTTAAACATTGAAATTCATATTAATGAATATACAATATATCAAGCTAACAACAGAGGAGCTTAACATTCTTAACACATGCAATCTCTTGCTACCCTCCATTACATAATTTTCCTAAACTTTCTTAAATTAAACCATCCCAAAAAGAGCAGCTGAACTAACATGTACGGGGTCCTTTGGGGTTTACACATCATAACCAAAAACAACAAAAACAGAAACAAATTTTTAAAAAAAAAACCCAATCTCACATCCGAACATGAAGACCATAGGTCATAAGTTTTAAACCACATTGGATGAATGTGGTGATTCAGGACATTGTTCCCATGACTCACCTCATACCACTTCGGGCAACGATTCTTGGGACGTGGGATTAGGATTAGGCTCATGACTATCATAGGATACCTTGGGGAGAAAAAGTTCAACAGGTACCAACTTTCTTTTGTCCCACGTTACAGGAGAAACTCTTGAGTCGTCATGTTAGTTTATGGTCTAATCAATAATTATTTTACATGGATTAGATTTTATCATGGTGTAGGTATATATTTTAATGTTTGTACATTGGTTGTCTCAATAACCAGGGTAATTTTTTCTTTTTCATGTTTTCTATACTAGTTGTTTCAATAACTGATGTAAAAATATATTTTTATTTCGGTTAATAAAACAACCAGTATAAAATAATATTTTTTAAGATAATTTTTATATTGGTTATTCTAATAACTGGTATAAAAATATATTTTTTTATTAGTTATCAGAATAGCCGGTATAAAAATATACTTTTTGTATTGATTATTAATATAAAATATTTTTTGCATTGGTTATTAAGATAATTGATGAAAAATATTAATAAATATAAACTACAATTTTATATTAGTAAAATCTTACACAATTTAAATAATTATTGGTTCAACCATGAACTGATGATACAAAATGTATATAAGCAAGTTCTTTTTCCTTTTTTTTTTCTAAATAAACATCAAGTGGCAATATAGTCCCAAATATGTTATACGTGCCAACTTAAAAAAATTAACACAAAGAAATAGAGTTGGTTTATTATACATTGTTAGTATAAAAAGTTTTACATTAACAACCAATTAGAATTCATTTTAAACATAATATTTATAATAATTATTATAAAAATTAAGATTAGTTACTTATATGACAATATTTTTAAGAATATTTCGTTATGATTATACTGGAGTGTTACTTTTTCGAATTGGGATTTGGTCTCGTTAATTTTCCTTATGCTCTCGACGGTCAATATTATTATTAAAATCGGGTTACACCAGTTTTAAACTAACCAGTGTAATACTTTTTAAAATAACTGATATATTTGGGAGGGAGATCCTGATCCTTAATTTTCATAAAAAATGGGATGGGGTGAAATAAACTTAAAACTTTAAATGTAAATGTTTTCATAAGTACTCATTAAACCTTAAAGTACTTTTTGAGAATTAATTCATCCAAATTTTCTGTTTAAAAAAAGTTAAACCTTAGTGGTATTTATACTTTATTTTTAAAATAATAATCAGATATTGGAAACAATAATTTTTAAAGTTTAATTTTTTTTAGAAATTTAAAATTATCAATTAATTTCAACTAAATTAATTTAATTTGTGTTAATTAACAAAGTAACTAGGAAAAATTAACTAGAGACGGAGAGTACAAACAAAACAAAAGTGCAAATGGGTCGTGAAACTCGTATACTTTGAATTTTGACCCAAATTTCAAAGATGTTTATGTGATTGTGACCAAAGCATTGAACTTAACCAGATTGCAAAGGGCACATGAAACAGATGGTGCACAAGTGGACATAACATGACCCTTGTCTCGCCGAACACTCAAAAGGTCACTTTCCGAATATAAACACTTCAATTTCCAGAAGCCACCCACTTCTCCATTCCACAGTTCATTTTCCTATATATATTTAACGTTCTTTTCCTACCTTCCCTCGAACTTCTCCTTTTTGCTATTCACTTGTCCCGTAAGCCCCTTTGCCCAAATTTTTTTTCTGTTTCCTTTTCATAGTTTTTTTTTTTGTTTTTGTTTGCTAACTTCTGTGTTATATGTTGTGTTTGTGTGTATTGAAGTTTCATTTTTTCTAGGAATAATTCTAGGTGACAAATTTAATGATGTTCTGAATTATTTGATCCACTACCAGTTTTTCATTTCCATGAGTTTATTATTATTTTAATTACTAACTAATTCATGGGAATTGTTCTTCGAATTCCAAAAGATAGGGATCAATACGATGATAGGGGGAATGTGGAAACATTTTAAATGGAAAAGGGTGTAAGCGTTTTTTATATCATGTGCACCCACGAAGAAAACTCAGTTCTTAATTTTCTCTCCATTTAACAATTTCATTAGTTAACAATCACTACTAACCAACTGGTGGTTGGTTACATGCTTAATTTCCCTTAAGCAAGGTCTCAAGTTTGAACTTTGTGAATAGAAAAAAGTTTGGTAGCCTCATCATGATGTAAATACTCTCTGCTCGAATAAAATTACCTCCAGTGAATATTTGTGGTTAAACAAAAAAAACTCTAGTTTTTTTGGGCATGGTACAGATGAGAGGAATTTGCAGAACTGAATACCCCTTTTATACATTTTCATTTGTTCATTTGAAAGATTTATGATAGATAGGTAGAGATAGGTTTACCATATGGTGATGATGATCATTATGGTGTATGTTATTCTATTACCTGTGTAGGAGTGTGGTGATGTTCATCTCACGTGTAATTTTCACCACAATGAGCATACCCTTGCCCGTATATTTCATTGCTGTTGCTGGTTACTTTATGCTCTAACAATGATTTTTAACATGCATGTAGATTATATTTTCATACCTTAGGCAAACTATACCTGTATGTTAGTACCATGTTTGGTACAATCCTTGTTCTTCTCTATTTTTTTGCTCCCAGTACAATCCTCACTCTATGTTACCTTCCTAAAGTGAACCAGAAACTAAAAGAATTACTTGAAAAATTGAAAAATTCAAAACCTTGCACTTTTTACTGAGTAATAGCCAATATTGGGTCTTATATTGGATAGAATTCCCAAAATACCTGCGTTTGTCATTTTCATTTATTTTCAATGTGATGTTGATTTTGTCCTCTCATTATCTGGTTTTTTTTTTTTTGGTTACATCATTATCTGGTTTTTTAACACAGTAAATGAAGTTACATGAACTATTGTATCTTGCATATCAACTAGAGAAATCAAGGTTTGTACTCAAGTGAGTTAAGTCATTTAAGTGTCAATTTTTTCAAGTTTTTCACTATTTCATGAGGAGGTTGAACTGTGACTGTAGGTATTATGATGACATTTAGATGAACTTTGTCTTCTATTTTTGGCTAAATTACATATTACTCCATGTACTTGTGCACAATAATTTTACTTTGGTTCAATTGAAAACAACAGTTTATATATTTAATTTCAAAAACAGATATTGTTGTTTTACACATGATCTTGTGCGCCTTTATAGTTAACTAGGAAATTATCATTTTTGACTTATATTGAAGGGGTTAGGTGATGCAGAGAAAACTTGAGCAGTCCATTGAAAAAAGGTGAAAATGTGAAGGGGTATTGTTGAATTTATCCTTGATTTTTTTTTTTTGTCATTGTTCTAGTGCACAAAATATGTTTGAAAGTGGTTTATGATTGTTGTGCAGACCAATAAAAAAATTGTCTGGATAATTGAGTGACCTTGATTCAAATTTGTTTTCATCACGTTCATTTCTGTTATGTTTCTATTAATGAGTTTATAGTGGTTTTCTGCATGGTGATCCTACAAAAACAATTTACGTATACTTAACTGGATTCAGGTGTAAAAATGTCAGCTGTGAATATGTCCTCTGTAAGACTTCTTCCAACAGCTTCCTTGTCAGGAACAGCTTCCACTGGGAGATCTTGTGCTCTTATTCAGAGACCATCATCTTTGACATCTGTGAAGAATGTTTCCAAAGTGTTTGGATTGAAATCATCATCCTTTAGAGTGACAGCAATGGCAGTATATAAAGTGAAACTGATTGGACCAGATGGTGCAGAGAATGAATTTGAAGCCCCTGATGACTCTTACATTCTGGATTCAGCTGAAAATGCTGGAGTGGAGCTACCTTTCTCATGCAGAGCCGGTGCCTGCTCTACGTGTGCTGGCCAACTGGCTTCAGGCTCCGTGGATCAGTCAGATCAATCCTTCCTTGATGAGCAGCAAATGGAGAAGGGTTATCTTCTGACATGTGTCTCCTACCCAAAATCAGATTGTGTCATTAACACTCATAAGGAGCAAGACCTTTACTAAGTGATGATGTGCTATGTATGCCTTTTGTTAGTCTTTTTCTAAACTTGAGTATGTGTCATGGTAGTCAGCTATTGTGAAACTTTATTGTTGTTTTTGCAACTTTTTTGTATCATTCCAAATTGATTTCAAGCTTGAATCCGGTGATATATAAGGATTTGAACCATAAATAATAATAAAATGAATGGTAGCCTAGTTTGAATGCACATATGGTGCCTTAGAAGCTGCCAATTATATGTGATAAGTGTGTGTTTGGCCTTTTAATTTTAGGGATGTCAAAATGGGTTAGCCTGACCCGTCTAAATAAACATACTAAAAATTAGGGCTTAACGGGTAGGCGGGTTGATCCCCCAAAGTCAAAATTATGTGCCTTTTTGAAAAAGATGACGGGTTAGTCCGTCGATCCGCCAATTTTTTTTTTAAAAAAAGTGTTAAATTAAGATAAAAAACTTTAAAAATCATTTTAAAAAAAAATCAAAGAAGACAGTAAAAGAAATATACAAATCGTAAGAGATGTTATTTTTTTAATTTTAAATAAATGAAAATATATATTTAATAAAATAAAATATAAATTATTTTATGATTAATATTTATATATACTTTTCTTTGATGGGGTTCGTCGGGCTAACCCGTCCCGTTAAACTAATGGGCTAGATGGGCTGGACCATGACAGGACGACAGGTTAAAAATTTTGTCCGTCCCGCTTAATTAGGCGGGTTTGACGGGACAGACTGTCAAACATAATCCTTTTTACCATCCTTACTTGTTATTTTGTATTGTGACAACATCTTTTTCGTTAAAACACTTGTTGTCTAAGCATATATATATATATTCAACGTTTCTTGATTCCTTGCCTATTATAAAGATTTAGTTCCTCTAAAATGAAAAGATTAAAGATGTGTTGAGTGAGAAAGTAAGGGTCATTTACCGTCAATTTGATTCCTTGCCTATTATAGAAGTAGTATGATAGTGAAGCGCGTGATAAATCAAAAAGCATAAAAATGATAAGATTGATTTTGGTGCAACAGGATCTCAAGATCAGATTCACTAAAACTAATAGGATTTGAAATTGATATATCAAGGGGTCGTTTTATGGTGCACAAATAGATTCCTTGGATTACTTATGATCCATCATCTTTTGAAATATGCTTTTTACATACTTTTTCCTGCGGACTTTTTTTACTTTTTACACTGGTTTTTTATACGGTGTAGACTAAGTAGGTGTAAAAACTTTTGTAACCAGTGTAAAAATCGACAAAAATTCGTGTCTGGTGCAAAATTATTTTTTACACTGGTTCCACTACAAAACCGATGTAAAAATGTGTAAAAGATTGCCAACGCGTTCTCTTTAAGATCATTTTTTACACCCGGTATAAAATAATATTTTTACACAGATTCCCTTAAAAAACTGATATAAAAATAAATAAATAATTACAAAATTGTCACTGTCACTTTTTTTACATCCGTTGACTCCGGATTGAAAGCGCAACATTGGGCAGTTTCATGAAAAACCATGCATAGGCCCTTGCTTTTAACACCCCCGTTATAGTAATTTCTAGGTTCAATTTTTTGTATCTTTTAAAGTATGGAGTAAGAAAAAATGGATAAGCATTAGATGATAAGAAATTTACGTTTCTTTCTGAAAATATTTTTTGTTTTTATTTCTTATTTTCAGTTTTACTTATAAAATTAGTACATTATTTTTTGTTTTCCCAAATTTGTAAGTAAATACTGAAAACCAAAAAAAATGTAGTTTTCAATATATTTCCTGTGTAAATTTTTTAAATTAGGAAACAAGATAATGGCTTTATAATTAAAAGTGATAATAAAAAATAAAATAAAAAACAAAAAACCTTTTATAAAACAAAACTGAGAGCTTGTTTCTATGTTTTTAGTTTCTTTAATTCAAAACCATGGCTTATAATTAAAATGAGAGTGAAATATATTTTTAGTTTCTATGTTTTGACACATTTTTTTTTTATTTTGGTCCTTTAGTTTTTGTTGTTTGGTTTTGGTGACTTATTTTTTTCATTTTTAGTTTATATGTTATCTAAATTGGTGTTTGCCTCACGTAACTTCAATTAAAAGATACTAACCACTAAATGGGCAACCAATATCACCAAGCTAATAATACATTAATGATATAAACAATTTAGTTTTTTCAGCTTTCTAACATTAATTTCTAAATCAATTTGTTTAAAAAACATAATTGAGGAAACATCAATTTTCTATCTTATCCAATTAAGAACACAATAAAGAAGAGATATTTTACGTATTCTCAATAACGTTTAGGTTATTTACATATTTTAACATAAACTTTATTGTTAAGTTTGAGTATTTTCACATACTTATAAAATTATTATTTCGATTTATTATATAATTAAAGTAGTGTCAATTAGAGAATGTTAACTTTTCATTTGATGAATTAATATTTTTTAATTGAAATTATGTTTTAAGGAATTAAAATAACAATTAAGATAATATAAAGAGACAAACCAACAAAAAATATTAAGAAACCAAACCAAACAAAAAAAATGTTTAAAAATACACCGCAATCAAAACAAAGGAAGTGTATAAAAAATTCAAGATTTTGGGGAGAAAAAGGTAAAATCAAGTATATTGTTCCCGCCAAAGAACCTTGTGTTTTCCCGCTACATGTCTTTTCCCCTCTCTCTCGTAAGATATGAAATGTTAAAACTTCGAACTCACTCAATTCTCAAACGACGCAACCTAACTCAAAGGGTTTCTTCTCCTTCATTCAAAGGTTCACCTTTCCCTTTCTTATCCTTGTTTTTTCTTTCGATATGAATCAATCATTATCCTTGATAGTTAAATTCTGAATCCTTCTTATGCCATTAAATTCATTCTTTTAGTTTTTTTTTTGTTATCTCAGAGCGCTACTTATTGATTTTGCCATATCTTTTGACCTATGTGATCAATTACCTTTGTTTTTTCCTATGCAATTGTCATGTTTGTTGAAAATCCTCTTAGACTATACTGCGACATCGTTGTTCTTTTTCTCTTCTCCTGTAAAATGGGCGAGTTTAAAATTGAAGCAAGAATTTTCAGATGTTGCAACCATTGCTCAGAAAGCAGAAAGTTGAGTTTTTTAAGCTATATATTTACTCTTTTACTTGGTTGATTTTTTCTTTTTTATTTCAGGCCATGGACACTTCAAATCCTGCTGCATTTGTAAATGCCCAGTTGCTTCCCAATTTCATAGGGAAGAAAGTACGAGCAGTGGTTCAGGTGAATCAATGTGATGGTGGAGTTGCCATTGCAAAATCCATTGATGACCATCAACTAACCATAAAAGGGTTGCCACAAGTCCCTCTTATGAATTATGTCGAGGTCATTGGCATTGCTGAAAGTAACAATTCTATTGATGCTGAAATATGGACTGACTTTGGCAATACATTTGGTATGCAAACATTACAGTGCTTTGCTTGTATATTTTTCTTACTAATTGTTAATTATTAACAGATTAATGGATTCATTGTTTTTTTCTTTCCTCAAAATGGGAAGCAAATCATATGGAGTAAATTTTTATTCAAGAATGTGTTTTTCTGTTCCCAACTTAAACCACAAAGTCATGATTTTCTCAATTGTAAATTTTCTTAGCAAATGATATAGTGAATATCTGGAGATTCAAATGTTAAATTGGTCATTTAGTAAAATTAAAAAAATAGTATATTGTGTATTGACATTGAACTATCTAGAGGATTCAGTGGGTGATTGCTCTATTCCCCTGTTTATGTTGATTTTGGTTGTGTCCACTTTGTAGATGCCAACTCTTACAATCAGTTATGTCAGCTTGCCAATGGTGAATTCAAAAGTCTGTTTCTCTAGGGACATCAATGAGAGCCGTGTCAGTGGTTGGATGATGGGTTATGGAGTTGCAGCTGTCAGGCTAAAGCACCTGTTTACTCCTTGGCATTTAGGATGTGAATTTAGGAACTGTTTTGGAGTATATATTATTCCCTAAGGAGCAGGAATGTACTAGGTAGAAACTCTAATGTTTCTGAAATCCTTTTATCTGTATTTTTATGTGTAGTTTGGCTTGTGTTATGTTTGTGGTATCTGCATAGACTTCAGTTATACTTCCTTCACTAAATCAAGCCAGGTATTAGTTTCATTTAAAATGTTTAGATCTTCTAGTTAACTTCATCTTAAGAAGCTTTCCTTTATTCTGGTTTACTGTAATATTAACATTTCTTGGACCACTAGATCTCCCAACAGAGTCTTCCCCCTGGACCCACAATATATAATCATCCTTCTCATAGGGCCACACCATTTGTTCTGATTGTTTATTTTTGTCCCAACCCGTGTGTTCAAGAGTGACATGATCTTGTTAAGCTGCTCCAAAAATAACAGTCAGGTTCATGGATTACCCTCCACCAATGTTTGGTCGAAACAAATGTTTCTGTTTGTTTTAGTCACACAAAATCACCTCAATTTTTAAACCAGATAAAAATCATCTCAATTATTATTATTTTTTGTCGTCAATTCCTTTTGCTTCACTGATAGTAGTGTGTGAGAACTCAAGATAGTGACTCCTCCATTATAATTGACCATGTTTTTCTCAGCACATGACACCTATCCATCGATCATATTTTTTTTGTCATCTTCCATATTTTTTAATTACAAAATTAATATTTTAATAAAATAATAATAACTATGTTGTTATGATTAGGTAATATTTAAAATGATTTAACTTATAAATAGTTGGTTTAAGTAAAACATGTTTGATTGTATTTATGAGTAAATTTTTAAGTTCAAATAATACTTAAGTTTTAGGTAGGAAAATTGATCATTAAACTTAAAATATCAAATCACATGGGGTTTGGATCAAGATCCATATTCTCCTAATAACAAGGAGATTTAACTACGCTTGAAAAACAACAGACATAAATGGAATCTTAGAAATTTATACGTGTATTATTGTTTGGGAATTCTTTAAAAAGTTAGTTGAAGATTTTAAAATCACACACTTCCTCCTCAATGTGTACCTTTTTCCATATATATAAATTAGAAATATGATTGGATTGAGGAAGAGATTAGAGATGTGTATTGTTTTACAAAATAGTTTTACTTCAATAATTAACATTGATTTTTAATGTTAACCTTTATTGTATGATTTATTAAATTAACACTAATTTTAATGAAAGAATAATAAAAAAAATAATCAAAAATATACACGAGTTTTTCCCTATGTCTTGTTTCATAAATATATCAAAAAGTTATTTCTTTCCAAAATTGTTTTCATAAAAATTATCATAAAAAATATCACCAAACAGTTAAATAATTTGGGAGGAGTTTGTTTTAGTTTAATTTATGATTTTGAGTTAGAGTTATTAAAAATATAACTGTCAAATTTTGGTTATATATTAATTTAAGAGAACTAATTTGTCTTTGAGTATTAAGTTAAAAGCATTTTTCCTCATGAAAATAAGAAGAAAAAGAAAAAGTGATAAATAATATAATAAAATAAAAATATTAAATGGATGGGTGAAAAATAAGATAATTTTAAAGAGTAATTTTGTCCTTTAAAAATTTAATAGTCATCAAATTATTCATTTGATGATCAATTTGATCATTATATTTTTTAATGGTTTAAATATTTTTTAAAACAATTTTAACTGCTAAAAAGATTTTTAGCTAGTTAAATTAATTAATGAAAGACTAATTTAATGAGCACATTTTAAAAGACTATATTGGTGACAAAATTAAACAAAACTCTTATTTTTAGTTTTATTTTGTAATGAGACGAAAAACTAAACAACAAAAAGCAACTGGGAGATAAAATATAAATCTGAGTTTATAATAATATATGAACTCAAATGTGTTTCAACATGGACACATCTCCATATAAGGTGGCACATATTGATGTGAAATGACAATCACAGTGTGTCACTTCTAATTCTATGAAGGAATCCTCATCTCCCACACATGCATATGTAGCATCAAATAACATGCATTCTCCAATTATTTATGCCGTTAACAAACATGGTATCTCACTTTCTCATACATGTACTCAACACTTCTGTTAATTCTTTTTATAAGCAATGTTTATGCTGTGAAATTTTGTAAATTTCTTGATACTATTTTTATTCCTATGAGTTTTAATATACGAAGTTTTATAAAATCAAAATTTACCAATTGCGTTTGAAGTTTTGTAATTATTCAAAACAAATGAGAAAAATAAAAACTATAAAGGTTCCACCATTGAGAAAACAGTCACATCATGAATTCATAAAAGTGTTGTTTATTATTTTTATTTTTTACTAAAATATATGTAAAATATATATTTTATAACAAGGCTTTTACACCAGTTAACAGTAAAATTTTTCAAAAGGATCACTTAAAAAACGTTTTAAAACACGAAGGACTGAATGTATGCAATTAAATTGAAGTCTAGAAAAATAAACATATTTTAATCTGCCTATTTATAATATATAAAACATTGGTTATTATGTTTTCATTTGACATTTCAACTAAAATCGATTTAATTGTATCATCAATTACATTTATTTATCTTTTTTTTTGTTGTTGTGATGATAGCTAACAAAGAAAATAAAGAACAAGAGGCAATTAAGCCCTAAGTACACCCTAAGAAAAAACAAAATGCAAGAGGACATTTAGCTGAGAGAAAAGTTCCATTACCAGCTATGAAACAGAGATGCACCTATCTTGACAAGGAAATCAAAGTTGTAATTTTTACAACTTAGTTGAATAATTTGTTTTGTATCTATGACTTCCTCCATATCTATTTATAATATATAATTTTTGAAACGTTACCTATTTAACAATGTTATCAATTGTTTTGTAGTTGTCATTAACTCGATCATATTTTAAAAAAACCTTTGAATTATATCTTTGATGCTGAAATTACTCTTCTAACAACTCATATTGGATTGACAGTGTTGTACGTGTGAATTGAGTAGAACTAATGTTTAAGCTTTTGATTTTAAATTTCTAGGTTTTATGAGTTTATTAGAATAATAACATAATAAGCTTAATCTAATTTGGTTCTTAATTACAACTTCAATCAAATATAAAATTCTTAATCTATGAATGAGATTTAAAAGAAAATGTTCCTCCAAAATATGTTTAAGAAAAATACAACCCCTTTTATATACGTTAGTATTTTCTGATAATTATATTTTAATAAAGTTTTATTCTATATAAATAATAAATCATTGAATGCTTTAAACATGTTCATATTTAAACTCCTATGTGTATATATAAATAATATGTGAAAGATACAAATTTTCCTTCAATAATATTTGTGTAAAGGGACTAGTCTTTATTGTTGGCTAAATGATACATTTGATTAAAAGATATTATTAATAACATGAAATGAAAAACGTAAAGGCCATGAAATAGCTACTGAAACTTGTTTAATTCATGTATACACACATGTACTTATTTTATAAGATGAAGGGAAAATGAAAATGCTGTGAAATAATAAATAAAACTCGGCTATTCTTATTTTTATTTTTAATCCCAAGTATATTTTTATGGCCAAAGATAATCTTGTTTATTTATTTACAAGTAAAACTATCCTGGACCTTGATTTGTTTTCAGTCTTCTCACATGTTTGTATTACATGATCATGAATCATGTTGTACTGAAAGATCTCTATTATAATTTAACAATAACAACAATTCTAAATCGTGATCTATAAATCTTCCAACTCATTCTCATATATAAAAAATAAATGTACTACATACATTTTTTTTTATTGCTTATGGTATTAGGAAATTTTACAAGGAATATAAGTATATATCGGTGTAAATAAATTATAACTCCAGCCGTTATTCATTTCTGTCATGGCTCATGAGTTGAGAAATTAAGAATTAAATTTATTTATTTTTTTGCCAAAATGCCTCACACATGCTGAGATTTAACAAAATTTTACTTGCTGTCTTTATATTATTTTTAATTTTCATTTACTTATATAAATAAATAAGAAATTGGGGTGATTTGTGTTAAACAAGTACACAATGTTTTGTATAGGTTAAAGGAAGTTTGTCTAAAAAAGTGGAGTATTTGAATGAATTTTGTTAAACCTCTTGTATTAATATAATTTGCCTTAATTTTTCATACATGTCCCCACATAACTTTTAACCGAAATTTATTATTCCAATCTCTTTAACAAGGATCCTATATCATTAATATTAAATAAAAGTAATTACAAATTCCTGTGGCCCATAAAAACAGGTTGTTAAACTTTCAAATCAAGGTTTTCTTTTTAATGAAAATTAAAGATACATTAAATTAAGTTACAACTGTTATGAAATATTGGAACAAGAATAATAAAGAGGAATAAATTTTTAAAAGAAGAGGAGATGAAGTGAAGAGAGTAAGAGAGATTGAATGGGAAATTGAAGAAGTATATAGAATGAATCACCCAAGTTCTATTTATAGAACTTGGGGGGACATCCACACATATAATAATATTATTTATAATACTCCCCCTTGAATGTCCATATTTTAGAATGTGCCTCGTTAAAACCTTACTAGGAAAAACCCAATGGGATAAAAACCTAGTGAAGGAAAAAGAGTACAACATTCTTTACAAAGTAAATAATTAAATGTACAAGTATTTAATTCTCCCCCTGTAAGCGTCGAAGACCAATCTTCTGTACTAGTTGCTCGAAGACTTTGGTTGGTAGAGATTTTGTAAAGATATCTGCTAGATTCTCACATGACTGGACTTTCTGGACATTTATTTCACCATTCTTTATAAGATCATGAGTAAAGAAAAATTTTGGTGAAATATGTTTTGTTCTATCTCCTTTAATATAGCCCTCCTTTAACTGAGAAATACAAGCTGCATTATCTTCACATAAGATAGTTGGTGGTAGTTTTCCAGTATGCAAGCCACAGGTTTCTTGAATATGTTGAATCATAGATCTCAACCAAAGACATTCTCGACTTGCTTCATGTAATGCTAAGATTTCAGCATGATTAGATGATGTTGCTGTGATCGTTTGTTTTATGGATCTCCATGAAATTGCTGTACCACCACATGTGAACAAGTACCCTGTTTGTGATCGACCATTATGAGGATCAGACAAATACCCCGCATCTGCATAACCAATTAGGTTTGCCTTAGATACATATGGGAAAAATAAACCCATGTCCATTGTACCTCTAACGTAGCGAAATATGTGCTTAATCCCATTCCAATGCCTTTTTGTGGGTAAAAAACTATGTCTTGCTAACAAATTGACAGCAAATGATATATCAGGTCGTGTGTGACTAGCAAGATACATTAGTGCACCAATTGCACTGAGATATGGTACTTCAGGACCAAGTAGTTCTTCATTTTTGTCTTGAGGTCGAAACGGATCTTTGTTAACTTCAAGTGACCTCACAACCATTGGACTGCTCAATGGGTGTGATTTGTCCATATAAAACCGTTTTAGCACCTTTTCTGTATAAGTCTTTTGGTGCATCATAATTCCTTCCTTTAAATATTCTAATTGTAATCCGAGATAAAACTTTATTTTTTCCAAGTCTTTCATCTCGAATTCCTTTTTTACGCAATTTACAGCCTTTGAGAGCTCTTCAGGAGTCCCAATGATATTTAAATCATCCACATAAATTGCAATTATAACAAACTTTTTTCCCAATCTTTTCATAAAAACACATGGACAAATCGGGTCATTTTTATATCCTTCTTTCAACAGATATTCACTGAGGCAATTATACCATATACGTCCAGATTGTTTCAGTCCGTAAAGAGATTTATTCAATTTAATTGAATAATTTTCTCGAGGATTTGTCTTGTATGCTTCAGGCAAATTAAATCCTTCAGGGAGTTTCATATATATGTCATTTTCAAGTGATCCATATAAATATGTTGCAACAACATCCATAAGGCGTAAGTCAAGCCTTTCACAGATTGCCAAACTTATCAAGTATCGAAAAGTAGTTGCATCCATCACTGGTGAATATGTTTCTTCGAAATCAATACCAGGTCTTTGTGAGAATCCTTGTGCAACAAGTCTTGCTTTGTATCGTACAATTTCACCATTTTCATTTCTTTTTCTCGTAAAGACCCATTTATACTCAACTGGTTTTACACCTTTGGGTGTTTGGACTACAGGCCCAAAAACTTTACGTTTTGCAAGTGAGTTTAACTCTTCTTGCATTGCATCTTTCCACTTTGGCCAATCATTTCTCTGTGCACATTCTTTAACAGATTTTGGCTCATGATTTTCATCATCATTTATAATATCAAGAGCTACTTTGAATGTAAAAATTTCATCAACATCGACTTCAGGTCGATTCCATTGTATACCATCCATGACATAATTTATCGAGATCTCTTTGTTTGTATCAATTTTAGGTACCTTAGTTTCTTCTGGATTTGAAACTTTGATTATGTCAGGAGACTCTACTGGAGTCTTTATATCCTCGATTCGACCATCCTCTTTATTTACTTTTCTTTTCCGAGGATTTTTATCTTTAGAACCAACAGGTCTGCCACGTTTTATTTTGGCTTCAGACTCATTTGCAAATTTAGATTGTCCTTCAGGGATATCAATCTTTATTGGAGTATTAACAGCTGGTATGTGTGACTTAGTCACTCTTTTTGGATCAGCAAATGCATTAGGTAATTGGTTTGCTAAATTTTGCAAACTAATTATTTTCTGAACTTCTAGTTCAGATTGCTTTGTTCGAGGATCAAGATGTGAGAGAGATATCTCATTCCAACTAATCTTTTTATCCAACTGTTTATTTTCTCCCCCTAATGGTGGGAAAACAGATTCATCAAAATGACAATCAGCAAAACGAGCTGTAAATAAGTCACCTGTTAAAGGTTCAAGATATTTTATTATTGATGGACTTTCATATCCAACATATATTCCCAACCTTCTTTGAGGTCCCATCTTAGTACGTTGTGGAGGAGAGATAGGAACATATACTGCACTTCCAAAGATTCTTAGATGAGAAATATTTGGTTCTTTACCATGAACCAATTATAAAGGGGAATATTCATGATTACTTGTAGGCCTGATGCGAATAAGTGCTGCCGCATGCAAGATTGCATGTCCCCAAGTTGAAATTGGGAGTTTTGATCTCATTAACAATGGTCTTGCTATCAATTTCAAACGTTTAATCAATGATTCAGCAAGTCCATTTTGTGTATGAGCATGTGCTACAGGATGTTCAACATCAATTCCAATGGACATACAATAATCATTAAATGATTGAGATGTAAATTCACCAGTGTTATCAAGACGTATTTTCTTAATTGGATAATCAGGAAAATGAGCTCTTAAACGAATTAATTGAGCTAGTAATCTCGCAAACGCCTGGTTGTGAGTTGATAATAAGCAAACATGTGACTATCTAGTTGATGCATCAATCAAAACCATGAAATATCTAAATGGTCCACATGAAGGGTGTATTGGTCCACAAATATCACCTTGTATACGCTCTAAAAATATAAGTGATTCATTCCCAATTTTCATTGGTGATGGCCGAATGATTAATTTTCCTTGAGAACAAGCAGCACATGAGAAATTCTTAGTTTGCATAATTTGTCTGCTGGACAAACAATGACCATTTGAATTCTCAACTATTTTTCGCATCATAATTGATCCAGGATGGCCTAATCGTTCATGCCAGATAACAAAGTCATTCTTATTTGTAAACTTCTGGTTTACAATAACATTTGTTTCAACTGTACTAATATAAGTATAGTACAAACCGGAGGAAAATGAAGGTAATTTTTCCAATATACATTTCTTATCAGAAATTAACTTTGTGATGTAAAGATATTCATCTTTTCCTTCATTTGTGGTCTCAATATGATATCCATTTCTGCGGATATCCTTAAAACTCAATAAATTTCTTTGAGACTTCTTAGAATATAATGCACTTTCAATGTGCAATTTTATTCCTCCAGGTAACAAAATACTGGCTCTACCGGAGCCTTCAATTATATTTATACTACCAGATATAGTATTAACATTGGCTTCTTGTTTTACTATATGGTAAAAATATTTCTCATTCTTGAGAATGGTATGAGTTGTTGCACTGTCTGCGAGACATATATCTTCGTCACTCACATGAGCATTCATTCTTCATTAAATAAATAAAAATAAATCATGAGTAAAAATATAATTAACAATAATATTTAACAAAATTTTATTGATAAAGACAAAATTTACAACAAAATAAATCACATGAAACATTAAAATAATTTATTTAGGGGCACTCCCTTCTCCAACTGAGTGGTCAATTTCTTCTTCACGAAGAGTAAGAAAATCATCAACACTAAAATCAGAGAAATCATCATCTATACCAGTAAAATTTGTCTCTATTATTTTCCCTTTATTTTTAAGGGATTTTTGGTATAGATCTACAAGATGCTTTGGTGTGCGACAAACTCGAGACCAATGTCCCTTGCTACCACAACGATAGCAGATATTTTTAGTTTATTCGTTATTTTGAGCATCTGTCCCTTTTTTCATATGTTCTTTATTTTTCCATGTGAATGATGATCTCTTATCATTTCGACCATGACCACGGCCATAACCATATCCACGACCAATACCATGTCCCCGAGCATTACCTCGTCCACGACCGCGGCTACGGCCACGACCACGACCATGTGTATTATGATCGTGTGTTGCTACATTCACTTCTGGGAATGGAGCAGTTCCAGTTGGACGAGATTCTTGATTTTGCATAAGCAATTATTATTTTGCTCAGCCACAAGGAGACAAGTAATTAATTCAGAATATTTTGTAAAGCCCTTTTAGCGATATTGCTGCTGCAGGAGCATACTGGATGCATGAAAAGTGGAGAATGTTTTCTCTAACATATCATTTTCAGTGATCTTTTCTCCACATAACTCCAATTTCGAAGTAATTCTAAATAGCGCAGAATTATATTCATTTACAGTTTTAAAATCTTGAAAGCGTAAATGCATCCATTCATAACGGGCTTTTGGAAGAATTATATCCTTTTGATGGTCGTATCTCTCTTTTATATTATTCCACAGAACAAGAGGGTCTTTTACTGTTAAGTATTCATTTTTTAACCCTTCATGGATATGGTGACGTAAGAAAATCATGGCTTTAACTTTATCTTGACTAGATGCCTGATTTCCAATTTTAATGGTGTCTCCGAGACCTTTTGCATCTAAATGGATTTCAGCATCCAACGTCCATGATAGATAGTTTTTTCCAGATATGTCAAGAGCCACGAACTCAAGGTTGGTAATATTTGACATAGTTATTTCTATGCAAGAAATTACAAATAATAAATTAGATAATATTAAATATACTAATAATGACAATAATAATAATAGTAATTAAACAAGTCAATATTTAATTATAAATATTTTATTTTATTTTATAATAAGAGTAATATTATATATATATATATATTTTAAAATAGATAAAGTAACTTATAAATTAACTTAAATAAAATTTCACATAAATGATCCGGTAATGAAAATTTAAAATTTTTTATAAAATATCTTTCAAATACAAATGGCCTAGTGGTAGAGTGATAATTTATTACTGGTATAAACCTGGGTTCGATTCTCTACTAATGTGTATATTATTTATTAATATCTTTTATAATATATATATATATATATATATATATATTATAAAAGTAGTAATTATGAATGTAGAATTGGAGCAGGTAAGGTAATGCTTATAAATCAATTGTGCTATGCTGATTGCCAACGTGAATGATTGCTACTAAAGTTAAGTAATTAATAATTGGAAGTTATAATTATAATAATGCATGCACAATCAGGAACGCAGAATCAGCAGCATAGCAAAGTAAAATTATTGACACAATTTTATCAAGGAATAATTATTGGCATCACAGTAACATGAAATAATTATAAACAAAGAAAAAAAAACAAAGCTTAATATATAAATTTTAATATCGAATAATTAAGTATTTAATTTCTAGTTCTTCAGGAACTATCAATAAATATTTTAAGAATTAAAAAAAACAAAGCTTAATATATAAATTTTAATATCGAATAATTAAGTATTTAATTTCTAGTTCTTCAGGAACTATCAATAAATATTTTAAGAATTCTTCAGGAATTCTTTTAAATCCCATAGGGATGTTCGAAATATAAGTTCTTCAGGAACTTATTAATATTTTATACATCCTACTGGGATGTGTGGAATATAAGTTCTTCGGGAACTTATTATAATATATATATATAATATAGACTGAAATGAAATTATGAAAAAAAAATTAAAATTCTATGTTACCTTAAATCTCAGTTGGTCAGAACCTGGTGCTGATAACGTGTTATGAAATATTGGAACAAGAATAATAAAGAGGAATAAATTTTTAAAAGAAGAGGAGATGAAGTGAAGAGAGTAAGAGAGATTGAATGGGAAATTAAAAAAGTATATAGAATGAATCACCCAAGTTCTATTTATAGAACTTGGGAGGGACATCTACACATATAATAATATTATTTATAATAACAACAACTTAATCTTCTCGACAACTTTCAAATGACAAAGTAATTACTAACAGATTCCACAATTTACATTTGGGCCACTCATTATACTTTTTCTTATATAAATTAAGCATTCCAGTGATGCCACTTTCTGTAGGAGATAAGACCAAACTTTCCTTTGTCAAATATTCCCCCTAAAATCATCTGAACCTGAAACCAGCTCCCATTCAGTGTGCAAGAAACTGAAAAGCAGAAGCTAGGAGTTCTCATATAAAAAGAAGAATCAGTAAGGTGCAGCTCATCTATATGGATTACTAGCTGAAAAAGGCTAATGGGCTTCAGAGCTTTAGTATTTTCTGCTCTTGTCTTCATCTATCTTATTATTCTTGCATCTTCACACCCCATTCAGAAGACCTTGCCTTCAGGTACTATACTATGTTCTTGTAACTAAACTTTAAAATACTATATACATGTTATCTTGCTAGTCCCTTCCCCTCTTGCCTTTTTACTGTTTTGGTTCTTTTTTCTTTTCCTTCACCTCTGGAAATAGGTATAAAGTCTTCAACTATTCCCTATAGCTGTATACTGCTTTTTGGGCACATGCTGAGGGCCCGCCAGCTAATAATAGCTATCATCTTCATGCACATTAAACATATGATAAAGAACGAAGAAGACAGTAGGATATCAAAATTCAGGGAAATAAGCATTAATAATAATAATAATAATAATAATAATAATAATAATATAAGTTCTACAGTCATAAGCTTATTGCTTAGGAACACTGATAAGTGATCAATCTTTGTAAAATTTATGGTGTAATTTATTTATACCATAAATTAAGAGAGCTAGCATATGACACCAAGGGATACTATTAGTCTATGACACGGTTTTCTTTCTTTCCAACTGCTGAGATTATGTTATGTGTAGAGTTTATGATGGCTTGGTTTAGTATAGTATTATTTCGATTCTATTATAGGCATTTCTTTTGTTAACTACAGTGTGTTTTCTTCATGAAAAAGCACAAGGGTAACCCGTAATTCATTGTAGATTCTTAGTCTTGATCATTCGTCAAATAAATACTACTCTGGTATCAGTAGGACAAGGGAACCTCCTTTGATTTATTGGAGTAGACAAACATAGAATATGTGCACACTTTCCTAAGTTCCTTGTCTCCCACTACTAGAAAATTCTGTTAACTACCTTCGAATGACAAGGCATAAGAACTTCTACTGCAAATTGGTTAGGATGAAAATACACTGTTGAGAGATGTCTTACCATTGGACTGTGGCTCTGTATCTTTCATTATCAGTGGTCTAATAGGGTGTCCAGTACCAAGTTATGTCCTCAATTCCTCAGTGCAGTGTATGCTTTTGCTCAGAAAGTTCATCTCAGTCTATAAATCTTTAGCTGCTTACATCAGCCGTTGTTCACTTTAAAGATGGGGTGACATTTCAATGCGAAACAGTCCATTTCATGGTCTATATTTTTTTGGTGTTAATCACAAATATCTTATTCAGGATTTCGTTATAATTTAAGTTTTTCATCTTTCCTAAAAAATGTTTAATAATAATCAAACTCTGAAACCTTCCAAAACAAGTTTGTTGTCAATAGAATTACAACTTATTCACAGTTTATAGGTAACATAAGATGAGAATATAGTGAGTTATTATAATACTATTTACCAGCCGAATATGTGTACGAGTGTTTACAATAACCCGTAACTCACTACTTGATTTTCTTCTGCAATTTTCATGAGATCTGAATTTGTAAGCAAAATTACTGGGGGAATAAACATTGAGTGTTTCTTTCTTAACCATGTTAAAGAAACAGAGGTTCATACACCTTTAGTGAGACTTTTTTTTGTTACAGAATTTGTGCAGAAGGGGAAGATAGAAAATAAAGGAAAAGATGTAAGTAAGATAGAAGGAGGTGGTGCTCACGGAGGCAATCATGGTAGCACCTCACATGGAAATGGAAATTCAGCATCATCTTCTGTCGGAGGAGGTGGCGCACTTATACCTGTTTATGCAGGCAATGCTGCAAACAAAAATCGCCCACGACAGATCCATCGTGGTGCTGCTGACTGCAACCTTAACAGAATCAAATTTTCCAATATGCTTATGATCACCTTGGTCTATCCTCTCATACTGTTATTTTTGTCCACTTAGAAAGCACAGAAGTAGTTCATTGTATATTATGTAACAACTGTTACAGGTTCTTTCCAACAATGATGTTTTCTAGTGACCTAACAACATATTTTGTTAGTTTGCATTGTGGCGCCATATGTGGAATGTACCAGTTGTTGATGAATAAGAAGTTTCATTCACATTGCTAGGAATGCTTCCATACTCTATCAAATTAATCACATAAAAAAGCCAATTATATAGAATCTGCACCCAAAGAAAAAAAATATAAGTTTATAGATGTCTATCTCAATTGTAAGTGTGAAAAATATAAATTGGAATATTGTGGTGGTAAAAGGGAACCTCTTCCCTTTGTCTTTCCTTTCAATGTCCCTCTAGTTGAAAACTGCTGCAACCTGCAAATTAAAAATTCTCTTTTCAAACGTAGAACATGTCTATGCAGTGGTAGGAATCCGTTTCTCCCACAGCTAAAATTTATCGTCAAACGTGCATTTAGAAAAGGCGTAAATGGCACAAGCTCCTAACAGTTTCTATAGTTAATTTTTTGTTTAGACAACAAATCATTAATAAAACCGAAAACAAAGTTGTACGCCCCAGCATACAAAAATATTTTATCATTTTCCTAATCATGGGAAGGAAGCAACATTAGCGAGTTGAGTGAAACCGTTAAACTTAAAACTGAATCTTTATCATATGATAATGATACATAAAGGAAAAGACAGGTTATTTTGGCAGCAATCATTCAAACAAAAAGTGTATTCCATCAGAATCACTATTTTCTTGTACCTGAACTTTTGTGATTTTTAAACTTAAATGAGGCGTGTGCACGCATTTAGGAAAGCTGGTAATTCAACAACTCCATTCAGACAGCTAGACTAATCTGACTGAATAACATTTTTACATCGAAATGCATGTTTATTAAGATGACTTAACTTACAAATACGAGTGTTATCAGATGAAGTCAACCCAAATTTCAGTAAAAAATATGTTCAAACCAATTTAAAATAAGAATTTATCTAACTGAATACAACTTTAGAATAAAAATTAAAAGGAGAAAATTCATATTAGAAATTATGTTAAATGTATCTAGGAAATTACGTGATACCATATTTAATATTAATTTTAAATAAAAACTTACTCTCTTTGATTTCTAATCCTTTTTTTTATAGGGATTTCTAATCCTTTTATATACAAAGTTATACAGACTACATAAACACTACAAATAACTTTTGTTTGAATTGATTGGGCTCATGTATTCTTTTCCTAGGCCAAACCAAACCGAACCAACTCAACAACCGGAAAAAAAATGATGAAAAATCTGGTAAAACAGGGAAATCAAAAGCATGAACAAAGAAGATATATAATTTATTCTCCAAGCATAAGTCACAAGCAAATATTATCTCACCTTTTTGGTCAAAAATTACTTAGAAAACTAAGGTACAAGGTCATAATATTATAAAAAAATTAGACTCACCCACTTAAATTTTAAAAAATTACGTGATACTCTTTATAATCTTACACAAACCTCCTCCGGTTTTTATGCAACTATAGGTGGAAAGAAAGGTTGAAGTAACGTCAAAAAGGAGAAGTATGAAATGCAGGGTATGGGTGTAATTTGCTGTCCTATTTTGATTATTAGATTGTATCTTCAGTTTGGATTGGGTTGATTGGTTTTCGAGTCTTGAAAACCTGAGACTCAATCAAAACATTAGAGTTGTACATTTATAATCCAAAGTTCCAAGCCGAACCAACTGTGCAATCTAACGTGTAAGTTTATGCTTGAGCTTGTGGGTTAACACGCACATGCTTACATGCCAAGTTGCAAATATTAGTTACATTTGTTTTTCTTTAAAAATAATCAAAATTAATAGTTAGTAATTAATTTATTAGTTTTTGTTAATAAAAACAATGGAACCATAAACTTTCTCCTTCCTTTTCGCTTTTCCCCCACAGTACCAATTTATGATTTTTATTAATTACATCAATTAAGCTGTCAACAATTGTACGCAACTTGGTAGACTCAGTATTTTCCAAGAAAATGTGTATACAGAAAATTTACCCAAAAATATTCTAGTAATCCATAATATTACATAGCTAGAAATTACTGGAATCATGAAAAGAGAGGGAGAAATAACAAATCATCACTTTCAGAAATGAGTGAGGAGTTCAAGTTTCCGAGCCTCAAAAAACCTGCATCGTCCTTTACCACTTGATTCTATTTCTTCACTTCTCTTAGATATGAAACCAACATTGCTTAATTTTAGTTGCCGCTTGCCATTTTTATTATTGCTGCCACCATCTTCATCCAAATCATCAGACTCCCTGTAAAAATATACAACAGAGATAAGCACAAACAACATCTACATAAACCTCGGAACATAAAAAGGGAGAGAAAAGGGAAGGTGACTTGTCCCATATAAAAGGTAGGATGATTGAGCAAGAGATTTGAATTTCATCCAAGTCAAAGATACACACCAAGAGAACCCCCCCAGGGGGTTGCCTCTAGGCATGGTTTACCAAGTGCTCGAAAATGGTGTTCTAAACTGCAGTGCATGACAATTGTGACTGCAATATCAAGGTTTGTCAACTCTCTGCAGCCGCATCATGACTGCAATTGCTGCTGCATTTGTCATTAATTGGCCGCTAATAGAGTTTTCAACATCACCACAACCACAATTTAAAATTCTGCTCAGGAGTTAGATTCTTCATGTCCACTTTCATATTAAAGCAGAAGGTACAAAGGAACTGTGCATTGTTCATGCTTCAAGCTGAAAGATTGAGTTGATTTTGTGTTCAAATTTGAAAATAATAAGCTACACCTAACACCTTAAGCTTTTAGGAGGTTCCTTGTTCTTGGAGCAAGTGAACCTTCAAGCCTTAACTTAAAATACAAAGTAGTCTATAGAAGTTAAGAAAGAAATTTTAAGAAAATGATATTCAGAACTAGTTTTTGGTTTTTAAACCAAACCCACCAACTAAGTGAACTAATTTAGATTGTATATGGTGGTATAAATAGCACCTGCCAGAGCATGCTGGCATTTTTCTTGAATGACCCATAGTAGTCATTTGGGACCAATTTCAAGTATGTAAATGGGAAACACAGTAAAGAATTGATGTGATGTATATGTTAACATGTATAAAGTAGAAGAACTACAGTCACAGATTTCTCTGAAGACATAACCAACAGTCACATATATTAAGAAAGCAGGCTTACCATAAAACTTCTGCAATATCTTTAAAATAAGTGTTACAGGTTCCCCAACTAAACCGGACCAATGTTGGAAATCCAAAGATAGAATGTCTGTGATCCCCCAGCCAAGACTTGGTTTGAGGATCTACACAAATGAAAACATAACTAGATGTGTATAAATACAAGGTTATTCGGAATGATAAACATGGCATGAGATAGATTCACATCCATCTCACCTCCTGGATAACCAGAGCCAAAGTTCCTGTGCATGTTTTCAGCAGTCTCATCAAGCACCCATTCTTTTAAAGCATGGTCCCTTGTGACCTGGAAGGTTGGATTGAGCATAGCAAATAGACAAAGGACTTCATAGCACAGGTTATTTTATAGAAAAGAGATAGAGCTAATACCTTTGCCACTATACTTGCACCACTGACAACAGGATAAAGACTATCAGCCTTCTTTGCAACCACAAATTTGATAGATGGAAAACTTTTAGACAGCTTCATCTCATATTTGCCAGGATCTCCAACAGTATCTATATAAACCTGAAATGCACAATTTGTATGTTTCTCACCTCAGAAATTGAACTATCATCTGCTTACTACTTAATATGACACCCCCAAGCACTTAACAACAATAACAAAGTTTAGCAGGCTCACTTTCAGCACTTACTTTCAAGATAAGAACAAAAAGGTACCTCAAAACATTTGACTTACGGTCTTAATTCTAAAAGTTGATATTTGATAATAAGCATAAGTGGAGGAAGGTTTAATTTTACCTCAGTCAGAAGCACTCCCATTTTGAGTACCCTATCAATGAGGCCAAGGGCAGAGTTATGCGATATCTCATTCAAATTTATCTTAGTCCTGCCAAAGTTATAAAAACCAAAAAGCACTCGGGAAATTGAAAATCCGAAGAAATACAAAAGGAGCAAGCTGTAATGATTATGATTTACCTCTTGAGCATTTTAGCAGAGAGTTCCCGTGGATCAATAACATCAACATCCCAACCAATAGAATCATTGGCTTTTAAACCTTCAAATAACTCTTCCCTCTTCTCTTCTTTCAGCGTCTTAGAATCTGCCAAGAAACCACATTCAAATTGTGTTTTCAATTCGAAGCAGCAGGTACCAACTAAAATTAACACAAATTGAGCTAATCTTAATGAAATTCGAAATTCAGCTGATCTAATAATTATATGATACTAAGAATAAATAAAAAATAAAAAGAAATGAGGAGGTACCTGCGAAGCTCAAAGTAGCTAGGGTTTTGAGGTAGGAGCTAGCACAGTACAAGCAACCATAGACCATGGGACCTGAAGCAATGTATTCAGAAAAAGAGAACGTGGAGAAGAGAAGGGATATTGAGAATTGAAAGAGAAAGGAAAAACCTAGAACAGGGCCTCTTCCAGCTTCGTCGATTCCCATGATGCAAGGCTTCGATGCCCATTTCGGAAGGGAACCCATTTTTGATTCTGAAGCGCGCTTTCTTCTGATTTCTCAAAACCTACCCTTTTATATTCCCTTTAGTTTCCCGCCATAAAACTTTCCCCCTCTCCTCCGCTTCATTTTACAACATCAGCCGGAGCAGTAAGGATGAAAATGAGTCAGGCCGTCCGTCGGGGCCCGTGACCCGACCTGTTTAAAGCCTACATAGGTCAGGCTTGTCGGACTAGAAGACCAGGCTTAGGCTTTTAAAAAGGCCTTTTTAACTAAACAGGTCAGGCCATAGGCTTTCTAAAAAGCCTTTGAAGCCCAACAGGCCGGCCTGTTTAATTATGTTAATTATTATCAATTAGTTATATTATATATATATAATATTTATAACATAAAATAAATTAAAAAATTAATATTATAAATTTATAATTAAAAAAATATGAGGGAAGAGAATTCTCTTTAGGGTTTCTAATTTTATCATTTGAGTTGAGTCCCTGTAGCTGTAGCCTGTAGGCTGTGTTATTCCCTTTGCGCACATAACACGAACAAAACACAACTCTTATTGCCTGATCAAATTGTGCAATTGTTTTAGAGAGTGGTCATTCGGGTTAATTATCAAAGCCATCTTCCAGTTTCTGCCAATTACAAGAAATGGTACGTGCCTGTCTCCTTGAAATTTAATTCGAAATCTTCGTCCATGCTATTGCGAAATTTCCTTTGATCTTTGACGTGAATTCATGTATATGGGCAGTACAATTCTTTTTGAATTCTGATTACTCATTGTTCAAATTTTGTCTTTAGCAATTCTTCTTTTGACATTTCAAAGTTTTGGTACAAAAATTCCAATTGGTCAATTTTTCTTTGAAATTGTTTCTTCAATCAGTGGCAAATATTCACGTATATGGGTAGTACAATTATTAATTGAAATCTGATTACTCGTTGTTCAAATTTTGTCTTTTAGCAATTCTTCTTTTGACATTTCAAAGTTTTGGTATAAAAATTCCAATTGGTCAATTTTGCTTTGAAATTATTTCTTCAATCAGGGGCAAATTGTTGTTAATCATTTGTTCAAATTCTTTCATTAAATTCACGCATACCTGTACCAATTTTAATTAATTCAATCTTGATTTACAAAATTACAATGGCTATATGCGCATAGAATTACAAATTTTGGCCAATTGAAATTGTCAATTAGCTGTAGTACGTGTCAATTGAATTAATCTGGGCTTGTTTAATTTGAATTGGTGTGATCATTTGCTTCTTGAAAATTCCAATTGTTTCATTCGAAATTTCTTTAATTTGTCAATTACACCAAATAGTCTTTATCAATTGCAAATTCCTGTTGATAATTCCAACTTGCTGTACTGAAATTTCCGTGATCAAATCGTAATTTTTTTGGTCAATTCTCGGTATGTTATTAGCTGATATGCGTGTTATATGTATAGATATATTTGTGACAAAGCTGAATGAATTGAGATCAGCGCATGCATGATGATGACTTGAAGTAATTTAGTTTGTTTCTAATAACTTTAAAGTAGCAGCATGTTAGGTATGCTTAAAGTAACAACATTATCAATTATTAATTATTTTGTCAATGACATTATCAATTATTAATTATTTTGTCAATGTTTTAGCAACTCGACATGGATGGTACAAATTCATCTTCTGTTTTACAAGTTGATGAGGTCAATCAAATTATACCAACAAGTCAAACTCCGAACACCAATCAAAATGCACCAACAGATTCAAGTCAACCAAAAGAAGACAATTGTGTGATTAAGAAAAAAAGACAAAAAAACTTCTGCAGTTTGGAATGATTTTAACGAAGTTGAAGTTGAAGGAGCAAGGAAAACTGAGTGCATGTATTGTAAGGAAAAGTTATCTACAGGTGGAAAGGGGTCTAGTACTAGTCATCTAAGGAGGCATGCAAATAATTGCTTTCAACGAAGGCTGCAAATGAGAGGAACAAAACAACAAAGTGTCATTCCATTTCGACCTATCTTGGCTAATCCTTTTGATCCGGTCTCAATACCGGTATCCGATCTGCTATACATATTTCAACGTCTTTGATAAGACATCTACGTGTAGCCGGTGTCATCAGTATACATCCGAACTGTAATTCCGTATCAGGCGTTCTCCCTATACCGGTTGTTCAGGATAACACCATGACATCGGACAATACACACGTCACTGTGCTAATGACAAGGATTGTTGCTACAGGGATCGATCAATAATTCCCTACACTACGAGCCAAATTTTGCTCACGGGAATGGTCAACTTGTTCCCTAATCCTAGTCTACATTCTCTACGCTCAATATAAAATAGCCACTTGACCCAATCATGCAGGTAAGTGCGCAATATAATAATGTTAATGGGAGTTGGTGGTTCCCCACCAACGAGTCCTCGTTAATCGAGCCAATCAGGTATATGAACTAACTTCATGATTGAAGTTAGGGATCTTCTTCTTCAGCTCTTTTACGACTGATTCCTCTCTGAATACATTCCTTACTTGGAATATAATCACTGACTTGAGCGTCGGAGAATCTTTGCAGGTGACACCACCATTCGCCCACTTCAACGCGTTAGGTCGGTGTAAAGGATCTCCAGGACGCCCAATCCGCTTTCTTCACCCAAGGACAACGGATACATACATCGGATACACATACATCCGGTCTACTAGACGGTATTGACATACTATTCGTGACTGGCTTGAGATCGGATCTATTGACCCCGGTCCAGGACAGATCATTGGCACGCCCAGTGGGACGCGATAAAGTTATTCCCATATCCTTTGACAGAGCAGGTAATCCACAATGGAGGGCGAAGCACAAGACTTCATGGAAAATCAGGCTGAAGGCAGAACCAATCCTAACGCCTTCAGAAAACTCAACTTTGATTCTCATGGGGGCAGCTCAAAGAAGATAGTAACAGTGTTTGATCCTGATCCTCGTGATGAGTTGATCAAACAACTTCAGAGGGAACTCGCTGAATTGCGAAGAGAAAAAAGGCAAAGCGAGGATAAAGAGTCATCTCGCACGCGAAACACTCCCCACACAACTGATGGTGAAAAGTCCACCACTCTTCAGTACTCAAAGATCCCAACGTTTGAGGAGGGAGAACAAACTCGCGATTCTGAGGATGCAGCTTCCCGAAGAAAGAGAGATTCAACAACAGCACCCCCATTGTCTTACAATCTGAAGGTTCCTTTTTCAAGGAGACTTATGGGCATCAGCATCCCCAAGCACCTTCAAACCACTCAACCACTTTCCATCGGAAAGTATAATGGTGAAACTGATCCAACTAAGCACCTTGATGCTTATGTGTTTGAAGCCATGTACTTGGGGGCTGATGAAGACGTGATGTGCCGAATGTTCCCTCGAACATTGTCTGAGGAAGCCCTCGGGTGGTTTAAAGGCCTGCCTTCTGGATCCATAGATTCTTGGACGAAAATGGCAGCTGCCTTTGAAACCCACTTTGTCATCTCCAGAGACGTACCCAAGACGTCTCATACCTTGGCTCAGATTAAGCAAAGTGAAACTGAGGGCTTAAAAGATTTTTTGAAGAGGTTTTATAAGGAAGCAGCCCTGGTTCCTAACCTCACAGAATCTATCAAGCTGCATATCGTAATTGAGGCATTGCAGCCAGGATCAGCTTTCGCTCTTTCATTAGCAAAGAGCCCCCCAGCAACTTTTGAGGAGTTCAGGAAAAAAGCCTCAAAGTATGTGAGCATAGAGATGCACTTGGAGGCAATGGCTGCAAAGAAAAAGCCACCAACACCATCTCCCCAAACCCAGAAGGGTAAGGAAAAGACGAGGTCAGAACGCATGGAGAGGTCATTCACCAATCCTAAGGTGGATAACCACCCTCCTCGACCTCGAGAAAGGCATGTCAATTCCTTCAGCCATTATGCACAGTTATCTGCCAGACCATCTCAGATTTTGAGAGAGGTCGGATGGCCAGTTTTCAGCACATATGGCATCAGGAGACCAGCCCCTATGAAAAGACCAGGAAATTCACGAAAGTACTGTGATTTTCATGAACAAAATGGTCATTCCACTGATGAATGCCAAGCTCTAAAGAACGCGGTTGAGACGCTAATTAGAGAAGGCAAATTGAAACAATACCTGTTCAAAGAAAAATCCTTTGACAGGGCAGAACGGAATGAGAAAAGAGAAAGAGATCCCGACGATGGGGATGACAACAACCCCAGTTCGGTTCGAAAGTTCTCTGCTGCAGAGAAGCAAAAAGGTGTAATGACCGATAATGCAGCACAGAAAGACAGCATGCCCCAGCAACAACGTCAGGGCCGACGTGAAGTCATTGACATGATTGCTGGAGGGTTCGCTGGAGGAGGAGCTTCAATTACAGCCCGTAAGAATCATCACAGAATGATTCTATCTGTGCAAGGGAAAGTCAAAGACAATCGCCCTTACAGAGGAGGAAATGAGGCTCCCATAATCTCTTTCTCTGACGAGGATTTTGGCCCAACCGTTCCTGGTGGTGACGATGCTGTAGTCATCACTGCTGTGATCGCCAACAAGGACGTCCGAAGAATCCTTGTTGATCAGGGAAGTTCCTGCGATGTTATTTTCAATAATTGCTTTGAAAGAATGGGTTTTAAAGACTCAGATTTACAGCCTTACACGCAGGAACTAACAGCTTTCAATGGCGCAAAGCAACTAACTAAAGGGTATCTTGACACCCTTATCTCGTTTGAAGGCGAACCAGGAGCCAGGACGGTTAGGTCTCGGGTGCTAGTGATTGATGTCAAATCACCATTTAATGGCATCATAGGCCGTCCTACTCTGAATGCAATGGAGGCAGTTGTATCAACCCCACATCTCCTTATCAAGTTCATTGACAAGGATAATGCTGTGTCATCTATCCGTGGTGATCAAGAGATGGCTAGGTACTGCTACAACCTTAGTCTCAACATGACAAAGCTGGACGCCTCCAATAAAAAGAGGAAACTTAATGATGCTGGAACATCGGCTGAATCCGTAAGTCTTGTCGACCTGGACCCTAGAGCGGATTTGAACATTGATCCGTTCAACCCATCAAAGCCCACACCGGATGGAAATTCCAGGGACATTGTCTTAGGAGATTCTCCAGAAAAGATCACCCATATCAATGACAAGCTAGATACTGAAATAGAGCAGCGACTGCTGGCTCTCTTACAAGAGTTTAAAGACCTCTTTGCATGGACTGCAGCCGATATGCCAGGCATAGACCCTGAATTCTGCTGTCATAAACTTTCTGTCTATCCAGAGACGAAACCTGTGGCCCAAAAGAAAAGACGATTGGGCCCAGAGAAACAGAAAGCAGCTTGTCAGCAAACTGAGGAATTGCTGAAGGCCGGATTTATCAAGGAAATCCGATATTCCTCTTGGCTTTCGAATGTGGTGATGGTCCCTAAATCCAATGGTAAATGGAGAATGTGCATTGACTACGTGGACCTCAACCGCTGCTGTCCAAAAGATCCTTATCCTCTTCCTAATATAGATCGGATGGTAGATGATTCCTCTGGTTACCAATACCTGAGCTTCATGGACGCTTATTCTGGTTACAACCAAATTCCGATGTGCGAAGAGGATCAAGAGAAGACAGCTTTCATAAATGATCGTGGTGTCTTTTGCTATACAGTCATGCCCTTTGGCCTGAAAAACGCTGGGGCGACATATCAGCGCATGATCAACAAGGTTTTCGAAGGTATGCACACCAAACTTGTTGAAGTATACATTGACGACATAATAGCAAAGACACCGGTTGGTGGCGATCATATTGAAGACCTGCGCCAAGTATTCACCCGTTTGAGACAATTTAACATGAGGCTGAACCCAATGAAGTGCACATTTGCTGTCCCTGCTGGGAAATTTTTGGGTTTCATGTTAACTCAACGTGGTATAGAAGCCAATCCAGGGAAGTGCCAAACGATTCTAGACATGCAAAGTCCTAAGAATCTCAAAGAAGTCCAATCCCTGAATGGCAAGGTAGCAGCTTTGGCACGATTCATGCCGAAGATGGCTCACAGGTCGCTCCCCCTGTACAAAATACTGAAAAAGTCCAAGAAATTCGAGTGGGGACAGGAACAAGAAAAAGCTTTCCAAGAGCTTAAGGAGGTGTTGTCCAAACCTCCCATTCTCACAAAGCCTGACCCCGAAGACACACTCATTCTGTACTTGGCTATTTCAGATGAAGCTTTGGGCGTTGCCTTGATAAAAGAAACTCCTGATGGACAAAGACCGGTCTATTTCACTAGCAAGACCTTGCAAGGTGCTGAGATCCGGTATCAAAAAATTGAAAAGGCCGCCCTCGCTGTTGTCTGGGCCTCACGACGGTTGCGTCCGTACTTTCACGCCCATCCAATCATAGTGAGAACGGATTTGCCACTCCGTTCTGTCTTAATCAAGCCCGATCTTGCTGGGAGGATGATCAAATGGTCTATTGAACTCTCTGAGTTTGATATATCCTACGAACCCCGCAGCGCTATTAAAGCTCAAGTCCTGGCTGACTTTATTGTGGAAATGACAGGGACTGATCCGGATTACCCTCGAGTCCATTGGACCATTTACGTTGATGGTTCATCAAACCAAAGAGGCTCTGGAGCAGGTGTAGTTCTCGAAAGTAATGACGGAGTACACCTGGAGATCTCCCTTCGTTTCAATTTCAAAACATCCAACAACCAGGCTGAGTACGAAGCTTGCTTGGCCGGGCTAAGAGCTGCAATTGACATCGGAGCTTCTGAGGCGACACTCTGTAGCGATTCACAGCTGGTGATTTCGCAGATCTTAGGAGAATATCAAGCTCGCGAACCTCAACTCCAATTATACTTGAACTGTGTCAAGGAGTTGACTGAGAAATTCTCAAAGGTGGAGTTCAAGCATGTTCCACGTGAAGAGAATACGAGAGCAGATATACTCTCCAGGTTAGCAAGCACTAAACGACCGGGTAGCACCACTACTCTGGTTCAAAGCACGCTAACGTCGCCCAGCATCCCTCTTTTCCCTTCTCTAAACGCCATAATGACTGACTCCCTTTACGGAGATACATGGATGGCTCCTTACATCCGTTATTTGGCTGATGGACAGCTACCTACAGATGAGAAGGAAAAGACGAGGTTAAGGAGAGAATTACCGTATTTCACTATGATTGATGGTAATCTCTATAGAAGGGCACTCTCTGTGCCCTATTTAATTTGTCTCAAAGAGGATGAGGTGCAAGGTGTAATGGAGGAAGTGCATGGAGGACAAAGTGGACACCACGCCGGAGGAAGAAGCTTAATGCGAAAAATCCTCAGAGCTGGATACTGGTGGCCCACAATGAAGCAAGACTCCATTGACTTCATCAAAAAATGCGACGCTTGCCAAAAATTCTCTAACCTACACCACACACCGGCGGAAGAACTCTTCACATCCGCTGTTCCATGGCCTTTCTACCAATGGGGATTGGATATTTTGGGCCCCTTTCCAACTGCTCCTGGGGGCATCAAATATCTCATTGTAGGGGTCGATTATTTCACTAAGTGGATAGAAGCAGAGCCGGTGGTGCATATTACTTCAGCCCGAACTCGCCGTTTCATGTATGAAAACATCATAACACGGTTCGGGGTCCCAGCACGGATTGTCACAGACAATGGCACCCAGTTCACGGATAGAAAATTCACAGATTTGCTTGAAGGGTTAGGAATAACCCAAATATTCTCATCCGTCGAACATCCCCAAACTAATGGTCAAGCTGAAGTAGCCAACAGGGAGGTGCTTAAGGGACTAAAGAAGCGCCTTGGTGAAGCCAAGGGCGGATGGACAGACCAGCTGTGTCATGTCCTATGGGCATATCGGACAACGCCTCATTCATCCACCAACGAATCCCCATATCGCCTAACATACAGGGTCGAGGCAATGATACCTGTGGAACTGCAAATTGCTTCCACAAGAGTTAAGTACTTCTCTGAAGAAACCAACAATGCTAACTTGGCATCTGAAATGGATGTCATACAAGAACTCAGAGAAGACGCTTTCATCAGAGATCAAGCCATCAAAGCCAAAGTTGCTCTCCGGTACAACAAACGAGTCCAATCAAGGACTTTCAACGTTGGAGATTTGGTTTTGAGGAAAGCAAGTATAGGGAATAAATTCGCCCATCAAGGCAAATTAGCCCCAAACTGGGAAGGCCCATACAGGGTATCCGAGGTCACTGGCAAAGGCTCTTATCGCCTTGAAAACCTTGATGGCACTCCAATCCGAAACAAATGGAACACCCAAAACTTGCGCATCTACTATAGCTAGCTGTTTCTACACTCTCCTATCCTTATCTTGGATTGAATACTGGAGAATTTATTTTCACAGCTACGCTCTCCTTGTAATTCTTATTTTTGATTTAATAAGAATCTCTCATAACAATTTAACTCTTTCGAGTTTTTCTTATGCTGTGATTTTCAGTTTATCCGGTGTACAAAAGCATATTCAGGACGGATGATCTCAGCTACTTATTCTGTAGTTGACGATGTAACTCTTCGAATATGCGCAACGCACAAGAACATACTCAGGACGGATGATCTCAACTACCCATTCTGTAATTGACGATGTAACTCCTCGAGTGTGTAAATATTGAAGGCCCAGATTGTAGGATTAAACCGAACTCTGGGTACGGTTAGTAAGTTTGGCTGAACACCGGTGAAGGCTCAGATTGTAGGATTAAACCGAACTCTGAGTACGACTAGTAGGATAAACCGAACGTCGGTGAAGACCTGAGTTGTAGGATTAAACCAAACCTCAGGGCATGGGTTGTAGGGCTGGTCCTTCTTCAAGGCCACAAACCGAACCCCATTCGAAGACTACATGGGTTGTAGGGCTGGTCCTTATTCAAGGCCACAAACCGAACCCCATGCGAAGGCTTGGGCGCAGTAAGCTGGTTTTTCTTCAAGACCACGCTGAACCCCAAGTGACGGGCGCAGTAGGTTCAGGAATAGCCCTGATCTGAACCCCGTATCGAAGGCTCGAATTGTAGGATTAAACCGAACTCTGAGTACGACTAGTAGGATTAACCGAACGTCGGTGAAGAATCGTCATTGGGTAAAACCAAAGACCAATTGAAGAACGGCTAGTAGGATTCAACCGAACACCAAATATGACATGGACAGTAGGATCAAACCGAGCTCCAAACACAACAAGTAAGTTATACTGAACTCCAAATTAATACTCTCGTGAAGTTCTTTATTTGGGAGTTTTATAGCTTATAATTCTGAGTCATCAATTCTTCAATTGAGATCTGACTCATAAACTCCGACACAAACAATTCACTCGGGTACGCCACAATCTAAGGCATTTTCACCCGAAATTCCTCAGTCGGAAATATTTGAAGAGGAATTTCTATTTTAAAACCTCACTCTTAAAAGCTCTCACGAGAAAATCTCACTCAGAGTTTATTCAAAGTGATAATCACCCAATGATACTGGGGGACAACATAAACGGTTTAACGAATATCTTGAGGAATGAACTCTCGTCTAAACGATCTCACAATCATTCCCCTTAAACCGTTCTTGTAACAATGATGTGTTCCCTCATCAGCGGTGACCTTATTATGAAATTCATCTTGCATGTATAAGTCCGGTATGTAGATTTTGTTTTACAATCCGATCTTCATTACTTAAAACCGGAATGATACAATACACATGCAATCTCTCTATTAAAGTTGTTTTTCACTAAACAAAAATGGAGGTAAAAAACCCTTTTATTGATTAAATGAGAATTACAATTCGTATAATAATCCGGAGCTGATCCCGGAACACAGCGAATTTGAATCAATAAAATGAAAAAGGAAACAGGGAAGGGCGCTACTTTCTCTGGCTTGAATCTCCTTCTTTCCCTTTGCCTTTGCCTCCGGCCTTGCCTTCTTCAGTGCGAGAGCTCGTTCCTGTGCTTATGGGCTTCAGGAATGAAGGTCCCATCGATTGGCCTGCAGGTAAAGGAGCGAACTTATAAGGAGTGCTAGGCGGACTTTCATGACGCTTATCAACTATGGCCACCAGTTTCCCTTGATGAAACTCATAGAACGGGTCAATACCATTCAGATTAAGTTTCACCTTGGGATTCCGGTATTGAATTTGACGAACAGCCAACCCAAAGGATTCCTTGACTGCCTGATCGCACATATCCACAGCCTCGTCAAATTCCGCTTTTGTGTCCGCCAACTTTGAGAGCAGCTCCTTCTCCTTACGCGACCAATCTTCGGTTCCTCGAGCATAAACAACTTTGACTTCCTTAAGCTCCTCTTCCAGCTTTGAAGAGCGTTCCTTCTCCGCACAAAAACCAGAGTGGAGGTCGGAATTGATTTTCTTTTGATCAGCTACTTGGGCCTCCAACTCCTTGGCAAGATGTTTTAGCCTGACAATTTCTTCATCCTTCTTATATCCTTCCTCTTTGGAAGCTTCTAATTCACTTTCTAAACGAAGGATGGTTGCCTTGTCCTTAGCAGCAGCAACGCTAAGGTCATTAACCTTGCCAACCAACGAGCTCAGCCTCTCATTCTCTTCTGGAAGCTTGCGAACCGATCTTAGGAGCCCGGATAATTCTGCCAAGTGCTTCTGTCCGGCATCGCAAGCTTTGGCTACTTCATCGCTCATCAATGAGGGCTTCAGCTTGTACGGAGTCTCAGGAACGGCCTCAGGAACAGAACCCTCGTATACCAGATATTGTGCAAGACCGGAGCTACTTTGAAGGGGGCGAGTAACTTTTGGTGCAAAGTAAGTCGTTATTGGCTTTGCACCATAGGTGATCCCGTCGCCAGGAGCATCCGGAGTGGACCCTACATCCAGAGCGGATCTTTCCACTTTCTTTCCCTTTGAAAGCTCCAGATCAGCACTCTCACTTGAAATTTTTTGTTTTTTTCGGAGAGGGTTGACGATCCGAGGTCCTTGAGGAACCGCGTTTTATAGTTTTCTTCTTTTCTCCGACCTTCTCAGCCACAACCTTCTCAGATCCGCCCTCCAGTAAGGGAATATCGTCACCAGCAGATGAGGTTAAAATGATGGTCTCCGCTGTGGCTTTCTTCGAATTCCGTTTCGCCTGAATGTCATTTTCAGCTGCCACGGAATTCGCTCCAGCTTTGAGCCCTTTTAGTTTTTCCATCTCTGGAGACGCAGCTTCAATTTCAACTGCAAAACCAAGCAACACGGTTAGAAATCAACTACTTCAAGGCATGATGCGATAAAATATGAATATTAGCAAGAAAATTACGCAGATATTCCTCGCGGGTAGACCACGATCCTAACAAACGCCTGCAAGAGAAAAATTGATACGAGGCGGTGTAAGATTGAAGGGCGGAAAGAACGGAAACTGAAGACGGGCTTAGTTCATCCTCCTCAGTGTAGTACGCCTGGGAGGTCAGCAAAAAGTGTTCATGCATCCAACCCACTGGGAACTTTGGAAGCCCATCTTCAGTTAACCAAAAAACTGACTCGTCAGGGTGAACGCTAATCTTCGTGAAATAGGACTTGAATGAATGTCCATCAACTTTGGCGGAGTCAGTGTACGCCTCAAAGTTGATAACCTTTGAGAGAGTCCGGAGGGATATCAAGCTCACTCCCCCCTTCTCTTTATTTGCACGACGGACCACTTGGGCAAAATAAAAGAGCATGGCCACCGTCGGCTTGAAGTTGAAGTGCTCCCCAAGCACTTCAAGAGAGCGGACTAATCCCCATCCGTTGGGGTGAAGCTGTGAAGGAGCGCAGTCCAGGAATCTCAGAACCCCCATCTGAAACTTCGAAAGGGGAAACCGCACACCAAGGTTCAAAAATAAAAAGTCATACATATACAAGGACCTTTCGTCCGGGATATGACAAATTCGATCGGATGGCAACGGGGCTATCACCACGAAGCACTTCTTGTATTTATCCCTCTTGAAGACCGTGAAACGCGGCTCCAACTCCGCTCCCCCCTCTTGAGCATGAACTGATGCTATTTCACGAAACTCCTCAGCCACCCAGCTGAATGGGCGTTTCTGTTGGAATTTCACCCAATCTATCCGGTGTGCAACCACATTACAGAGGCCGGATTGGGTCTTCAAGATATGCTTCTCGGAAGGGGATTCCCCTTCAGACGACTTCCTCCCAGTCGCTTTCTTTGTCACCATTGTGAAAGCCTTGATGCTGCGATAAAATTCCACATCATCAGAGACATATAAATCCCCACTCTCGACACTCTCACTAGAGGAGGAAGACCCTGAAGAGGGTATAATCACCCTTCGCCTTTGATATTGCGACCCCTCCCTTTCTGTATTTCGTGATCTCGACTGAAGGATCACTGGAATCCTCCCACCATGAACGCTAGGGTTTTGAGTCAAAGCCCTTCCTCCTCTTCCTCTAGGGCCAACGCCACTGAAGCTAACACCCTTCCTAGGCATTCTCAAATATTGAAAAGAGAAACTGAGAACGAAGGGAAAGTGGTTACCTTAGATAGTGAATTGAAATTCACAGAGGTGGATACGAAGAACTTCTTGGAACTTTCGCAGAGATTCGTCAAGGAAGCAAGAAGAAATGGTAACTGAGAATTGCCAAATATGCCTATATCAGGGCATCAAAATTTTTCAAATACCCATTAAACATAACCTGTCGTTTACCCCCAAACGACTCCCCGTTTAGTGGACCAAAATTGTCATTTAGTACATCAAGGCGCGAAAATGCCATCATTTTGTCACAGAGCCATCAAAATGGGCCTATTAAAACCAAATATTAGGCCCAACAAAACTATGCGTGACAGTTACTAAGACATGCGCACTTAATGCAATAATGGCGCGCCCACGTGAATTAAGGCATTAAATGTCCAATCATTAGAAACGTGGCCACCATTACCCGAATACCAAGGGTTGCGAAATTCGATAAACTTCTGATATTTCCATTACCGAATCCGCCCTTAAAGTTTCATCACTACGGAACATGGTTCCCAGAACGGATATTTACACTTCGGTGCAAATCCAAAATCCAGACGTACTATGATCAATATAGCTCATATGAGCAAGTCAACTGCTTCCTCACATCAGCTAGGGGGCTAGTAGAGGTAAGACTCGGATTTCGGATGGAGCGAAAATTGGCAATTAAATCCGCACTCCCTTGATTGGAAAAATTCACCAGGACGGATGATCTCAATCACTTATTCAGTGATTCGATGACGTAACTCCTGGTATGAAGAACTCCAATAATCATTCCAGGACGGATGATCTCAATCACTTATTCAGTGATTCGACGATGTAACTCCTGGTATGAACAATTCTCATCATCATTCTGAAAGTATTCACTCAATCCGTATTCCTACGATTGAAAAATGTCTCCAGGATGGATTATCTAAACCACTTAATCTGTGATCTGACGATGTAACTCTTGACGATGTGTACTTTTCCAGAACGGATAACCTCAGTCACCCATTATGTGATATGATGATGTAACTCCTAACGCGGTGTACCTGCCCAGGACGGATGATCTCAATCACCCATACTGTGATCTGACGATGTAACTCCTGGCGCCATACACACCCAAAGGACGGATGATCTCAATCACCTAATATGCGACCTGATGATGTAGTTTCTGGTATCGTACACATCCCCAAGACGGATGATCTCAATCACTTATGAAGTGATTTAATGATAAAACACCTGGCATGATCAATACTCATAATCATCTTTATGATGGAAAATTCCGAAAGTCAGTCCGCACTTTCGCTTTCTAGTGGTATTCTCCCAGGACGGATACTCTTTATCACCTATTCTGTGATACAACGACGTAACTCCTGGTGTAGAAAAAACTCCTATCATCATCCTTATGATAAAGGACTCAAACACCACTTCCTTGCAGTTCCCTAAACTTGGAACAATATTATCATCTCCTGTAAGAATATTACGGATTAGAAGCAGTCATCCGTCCTGTTACACTACTTTGCTAAACAGCGGATCGACCCATCTTTCCCCAAAAGAATTAAGGATCACGCCCCAAAGACAGGCACCTTCTTCTTAATACACACTTGGGGACATGTATATATTTATCCGTTCTAAATTTTATTCGTTGTTTAATCTTCCGAGGCTATTATTTCAATCCGGCCTTAAGATTAATTATACAGAACGGATTAAAAACGATTTAAATATACATGAAACGACGAAGACAAATTTCTTCAATCAAAACTCATTCATTGAAATGAAATTACATACAATAGTTTAAAATCCGGAGTTGATCCCGGTACACAACTATACATGTAAATGAAAACAAAACTACTGAGGAGGAATCTGTTCTTCAGTCTTTTGTGCCTCTTCAGCACTGGGCTCTTGTGCTCCTTCCTTTAGAACCTCCGCAGGAGTCTCGCCTCCAGGAGCCTCAGCCCTTTCTTCAGAAGAGGGAACCTCGGACGCAGGAAAGACGTAGTCAGGTCCCATGGATTGACCCTCAGGAAGAGGAGCCAAACCATATAAGGACGTCGGTGGATCTTCGTGACGACCATCCACCACTGCGACTAACTTTCCCTCATGGAATTCATAGTACGGATCCATCCCATAAAGGTTAAGTTTCGCAGTGGGATTGCGGTAGAAGACTTGGCGTATGGCTAGGCCGAAGGACTCTTCAACAGCCCGGCTGCATATGTCAACAGCTTCTTCTCTCTCAGCTTTCGCTGTAGCCAATTCTCCCCGCAACTTAGACAGCTCCTCACTGGATATCTCGGGCTCCACTTTCCTAGCCTTCAGTCCCTCTATCTCAAGAAGGAGCTTCTTCTCCCTTTGAGACCACTCCTCAGCATCAGCCTTATTTTTATCCTGGCTGCTGCGGAGTTCTTCCTCCTTCTCTGCCACTTTGCCTTCCAAGTTTTTAAGATCGCCTTTGAGCTTGAGATTCTCTTTAGTTACGAGATCCCCAAACTCCTTAGACTTGTTAAGACGATCTTCCATTAACTTCAATGCGGCTTTGTCTTTGTCTGAGGAAAGGTTGAGCTCTTCTAATTTGTCACTTAGCTCCTCAACCTTGTCGACGTTCTTAGCCAACTCACTGACGGAAGATAGCAATCCAGCAAGTTCGGCTAGCTGCCACCTTCCGGCCTCACACGCTTCTTCAATTTCTTTAACACTAAGCGTAGGCCGGAGTTTATACATCGGTGGTGGAAGAGTGGCAGGAGTAGAACCTTCGTAGGAGAGGAAGGGGGTGAGAAACAAGGTCGTTGGGAAGGAGGTCAGCCCTGATCCAGAAACCCCAGCAGCAGTGCCTTTATTGAGATCGGAGGAAGCACCAATCCCTTTCGAGGTTTCAACGGCTTTATCCTCCAAAGTCCTTTGCTTCTTGGACTGACGCTTCGAAGGATCATTCTGGATCTTTCTTCTCCTCTCAGTAACTGGAGGCTGACCCGAGGCTGCGCCAACATCAGACGTACCGCCCTCAACCAGTGGGATGTCCCCTTCAGCATCCGAGGTCAAGATGATTACCTCAGGACGATCCTTAGTTGAGGGCCTGAGCTTCACCTCATTTTCATGAGTAACAGATTTACCAGCCGCCTTGAATTTCTTCAATTTGTCCATTTCTGGAGTTTGCTGTTCTATTTCACCTACATGAACAAACACAAGATGTCAGCAACTACAAATATTCTATACATATTTGATAAAGGAGAAAAGATAGAATAAAACGAGAAGTACGCAAATATTCCTCCCGGACTCCACTTGAGCTACTTAGCAGACGCCTACACGAAAAGACGTGACGACCTGTAGTGTGTGATTCAAGTGCGAACAACACTCTCGACGTCTCACGTGATAGATCAGATTGATCAGTGTAGTACGCGTGTGAGCTCAAGAGGAAATGTTTGTGTGTCCAACTCAGGGGAAATTTGTCAACGTCCTCTTCATCCTTCCAAAATTTTGGATTGCCCTTCTTAATGGAGATGCGGGTGAAGTAAATCTTAAAGGACTTCCCGTCAACCTTGGCAGAATCTGTATAAGACTCAAAGTTCACAAAGGAACAGAGAGTCCGGAGAGTCACCAGACTAACTCCGCCCTGCTTGTTTGCTCTCCGAACTACCTGAGTGTAGTAGAACAGCATCGCTACAGTTGGCGTGAAATTGAAATGTTCACCAAGGACCTCCAGAGCCCGGATGAGGCCCCAACCATTGGGATGAAGTTGAGAGGGTGCACAGTTCAGGAACTTCAGGACGCCCATATGGAGTTCGGTTAGAGGAAAACGAACTCCCAGATTATGGAAAATAAAGTCATACATGTATACAGAGCGGTCATTAGGGACGACGTGGCATATCCGCTCTGTCGGAAGTGGTGCATAAACCCTATACCACTTCTTTGTCTCTTCATCCGTACTCAAAGAAAACCTCGGCTGGATCCGGGATCCCTCCTCATCCGCATGTCGGGAGGCCAATTCCTTAAACTCACTAGACACCCAGCAGAAAGGCCATTTAGCCTGAACCTCCTCCCAATTTAGCCTTGAAGCAACTACGCTGTAGAGACCTTCTGCTGTTTTTGAAATGGCGCTATCTCCAGAAGATCCTTCTCCAGTTGCCTTTGGAAATATCTAGACCGAACTCCTTAATCTACAATAAGAAATAAAATGTCGTCAGAAAGTTGCAATCATTACTCACTGCATTTTGAAAGCAATTACAATCAGAGGGCGACTCTGAGAAGGGAAAGGTCACTTCCCGCAGTGAGTAAGATCCCCTTTCTGAGCGACGCGGTTCAGTCTTAGGAAGAATCACAAGGATTCTTCCCCACGACTATTAGGGTTGAGGGAAACTGATTCCCCCCCCCCTTTAGATGAAGCCTACCTTCTATAACTACGAGTAGTAAGTCAAAGCGAAACTAAAGCGACAAGGAAAAGATAGTTACCTCAGATGACAGTGATGAATTTGAGGAACGAAGAAACCCTCGCAATGTAGGTGATAAACTTCCTTGCAAAATTTCTGCAGAGTTTCGTTGAGAAAGCAAAAGCAAGTGGAACCCAGAATCCACTAAGTATTCCTTTTATAGGAAACAAAGAGGACCGGTTACCTCCTCTTGAAGTTGTGTCGTTCTCGATAAAACGTACCTGTTTACAAGCGAAACGACACAACCGTTCCAAATTCTTGGGCGCCAAAACGATAGCAACTCAGCAAAGGGCTATCCACTGGGCCCAAAAGTTTTGAAAACTTCAGGCCCATTAAGCCCAAAACGACGGTTAATGAGATTTTCATCTCAGACACAATAATTGCCTGCCCACGTGATTAAAAGCATTAATGTCTAATCATGCAACGCAATTTATGCTTTACAGCCGTTACACGAACTTCAAGAGCTTTCAATTCCAATAAACTCTTGAAATTCTCACACAACGAATCTTTGTCTGAATCCGTTGTGACAGTACCGAAAGGTCTTTTCTATTAAAATCAGAGCGGTTCTTTACGAATGACAACAGATGCTAAGGAACTGTTACACACGTAAGCTTACCGATATTAAGACCTCTCGCAGGTTGAGTAGCTTATGTGAACAACTATTCAGTCCCTCACACAAGCTAGGGGACATATGATCCGGTCTCAATACCGGTATCCGATCTGCTATACATATTTCAACGTCTTTGATAAGACATCTACGTGTAGCCGGTGTCATCGGTATACATCCGAACTGTAATTCCGTATCAGGCGTTCTCCCTATACCGGTTGTTTAGGATAACACCATGACATCGGACAATACACACGTCACTGTGCTAATGACAAGGATTGTTGCTACAGGGATCGATCAATAATTCCCTACACTACGAGCCAAATTTTGCTCACGGGAATGGTCAACTTGTTCCCTAATCCTAGTCTACATTCTCTACGCTCAATATAAAATAGCCACTTGACCCAATCATGCAGGTAAGTACGCAATATAATAATGCTAATGGGAGTTGGTGGTTCCCCACCAACGAGTCCTCGTTAATCGAGCCAATCAGGTATATGAACTAACTTCATGATTGAAGTTAGGGATCTTCTTCTTCAGCTCTTTTACGACTGATTCCTCTCTGAATACATTCCTTACTTGGAATATAATCACTGACTTGAGCGTCGGAGAATCTTTGCAGGTGACACCACCATTCGCCCACTTCAACGCGTTAGGTCGGTGTAAAGGATCTCCAGGACGCCCAATCCGCTTTCTTCACCCAAGGACAACGGATACATACATCGGATACACATACATCCGGTCTACTAGACGGTATTGACATACTATTCGTGACTGGCTTGAGATCGGATCTATTGACCCCGGTCCAGGACAGATCACCTTTCATCGTTCCTGGTGAAAGATATTCCAATGAAAAGATGAGAGAAATAATTGCCACTGCTGTCATGGTACATGAAATGCCATTTAACATTGCTGATTATCAAGTTCTAATGTGGGCTTTTGAGTATGGAATACCAGAATTTCAAAAGGTGTCTCGTAAAACAATAAGAAGTGATGGTCTGGCTATTTATGAGTCTGAGAAGAAGAAGTTGAAGACATTACTCAAGAATGTGAGCAAGATTAGTTTAACTACAGATATGTGGAGATCAAGTCATCAAGTTACTGAATTTATGGTCCTTACTGCTCACTTCATTGATGTAGGGTGGACACTTCAAAAGAGAGTTTTAAGCTTTGTAAGAGTCCCTGCTCCAAGGCGTGGAGTCGACGTTGCAGATGCAATTTTCAAGTGTTTGAAAGCATGGGGAATTGAAAATAAGATTTATTCGGTGTCGGTTGATAATGCTTCCTATAATGACTCTTGCATTAGGAATTTGAAGGACAACTTGTCACTTAGCACAAAATTATTCCTTGATTGTGCTTTATTTCATGTTCGGTGCTGTGCTCATATATTGAACTTATTGGTTCAAGATGGTCTTACTCAAATCAAGGATGTTATTCACAACATTCGTGAAAGTGTAAAGTATGTTACACATAATGATTCAAGGTTAAAGTCTTTTTGTGACTTGGTTGAGCAGAAGCACTTAAAAGATAGGAAGCTCGTCATTGATTGCCCTACTAGGTGGAATTCAACCTTTGAGATGTTGTCTTGTGCTTCAAGGTTTAGGATTGTCTTTGCATCTTACAAAGAAAGAAAGCCACATTATGATTATGCACCTTCACAAGAGGATTGGGAAAAAGTAGGAAAAGTTTGCAAACTTCTTGAAGTGTTTAACCTTGCAACTCATATAATTTCAGGTACTCAAACTTCTTGACGTGTTTAACCTTGTAACTCGTATCATTTTTTGTTTAATAAATTTTTTAACTTTTTTACTTATGTATTTTTAGGTAATGAATATCCCACATCAAACTTATATCTTGCTGAAGTTTTAAGGGTGAAAGAAGTAATTGATATGGCAAACGAGGATGAAGATCTCTTTTTGAGACAAATGGTAGCTCCAATGAAAAGAAAATTTGACAAGTATTGGGGGCAATGTAACTTACTGATGGCTATTGCAAGTATTTTGGATCCGAGGTGCAAATTTCACATGATTAATATATGTTTTCCTTTGATATATAAACCTGGAGAAGTTGCCATGGAGAATGTGAATAAGGTGCGAACTTCCTTGCAACAACTATATAATGAATATGTTGTTGTGCATATGGAAGAATCATCCTCTAACTCTAGTGAAGCAAACAATAGTGGTCAAACTATCTCATCTTCACAAGTGCATAAGCCATCCTTTCCCACTGGATTTAAACGTTTCATGAGCATTGTGTGTGATGTAATTTTATGTTGATGTAGGTTTTGATAATGACACAACAAATGGAGGATCAAGATCAAACATATATATCTATGGACAAATTAATTATGTTTGATGAAGCAAAATTGATGAAATAATTCAAGGCATTTAAAGAAGCTTAAATTAGGTGAAATAAATTTATCAAAATGCCTAAGGATCAAAGGATTGGAGCCATGATTGAACAAATATCAAAAAGGGTAAAACAAAGTGCTGGAATTCATGCAACAGGTGCATGAATCGATTCATGAAGCAACACAAGGCCACATGAATCGATTCTTACGTGAAGAAAGGCCCAGAATTGGATTTTGCATAGCATGAATCGATTCCCTCTATGTGTGAATCGATTCACACGTGTTTCTTGGCCCAGGAAGCTTAAAATTGAAGCTTGAATCGATTCCTATATTAGTTGAATCGATTCATTCGATTAATTATGTCCAGGATGTGCAAAACAGGTGACTGAATCGATTCCCTCCTCCATTGAATCGATTCATGCGTTATGAATTGGACCAGGATGTGTTTTTTAATTGGTTGAATCGATTCACATCACAAAGAATCGATTCATACGCCTGGCAGTGTCCAAAATTGCACAGATAAACACTAAATGAATTGATTCATTTAGAGAATGAATAGATTCATTCTATTTGAAATTGAAGCTGAACGCTGGACAACCTGGAATCGCATATGGAAAGCATAAATCGCACTATGACAAATTTAAAGTTAGCAAAGCCACGCTCCACTATGTCATATACAATGCTGAAGGAATTATTAAATGCAAAAATCAGGTTCCCTGAAGGCTATAAATAGAGAGGAAAATTGAAGAAGAAAAACACACCACAGGGAAGCATTGCCTCTGTTCTTCTTCCTCCCTCTCGTTGCAATTCTCTCTATGTTTAATTATTTGGCATATTCCTCTTGATAGTTTATTTAAGAGTTAGAGAGAAATATTTTGAGTGAGCTAAATTTGTATATCCTCTCTTTGAGAGTTATTATTTTTGAGAAGCTTCAAATTGTAAATCTACTCTAGTGAGAGAGTTATCATTGTAATCATTAAAACACCAAAATTCCTTAGAGGTTTGGGTTGAGGGTTCAACCTTGTAATTGTGAGATTGAGAGATTGGGTGGGGTGCCCTTGTACTTGTGAGGATTGGGTTCTTGAGTGTGGGACACTAGGAAGCCGCGATTGCTCAAAGTTGTATCTCTAATCTCCAATAGTGGAAATCCTTCAAGTGGGTTGCTTGAAGGCGAGACGTACACCGGGGTGGTGGAACTCGTTATATCGGTTTGCAAATTCTCTCTTCCCTAAACTCATTTAATTTGTGCACTTAAATTGCTCACTTGATTTATTATATCATTCGTAATTAAATTGGACTAAGTGCATGCTATAAGTTGCAAACTATATTGGTTAACATTGTTGAAGTTAGATTAAATTAAATCCATGAATCAAATGTCTTAAACATTATTGGATTTAGTTATTGAGGAAGTAAAATATTGGTGTTAACAACTTGGTAAATTATCATGCTTAATTAATTTGTTAGAAGTTGTTTAAGTTACATTTATATTGGAATTAATTATTGCATGTCAAAGTGTTTCAAGAATTGCCTTAACTAATAACTTGCTTATCAAAATCAATTCTTGAATATAGTCCATTCAACTCAATATGTTTTAGTATGAAATGTGCTTCATAATTGTTACATCCTTTATATTGCATCATTTGTATATTACTAACCGATTTGAAAGGGATTCCGCGCGAAAATTTGAAATACTCAATTCACCCCCCCTCTTGAGTATCGAGGCCTTGGCTAACAATTGGTATCAGAGCTTGACTCTTGGAAGATCAAGCTTAACCGCTTCAAGAGATCAAGATGGCCTCTACTTCTTATGATGCATTTCCACAAGGTGAAATAATAAATAGACCACCAATCTTCAATGGTAAAGACTTTGTTATTTGGAAAGAAAGGTTGAAAATCTTTATCCAAGCCTATGACCTCAAGGTATGGAATGCTATTCAATTTGGTCCTTTCATTCCTAAATACATTGTTGATAATATAGAATGCATGAAGCCCATGAACTTATGGACTAAGGCAGAAGAAAGAAAGGTACAATTTAATCTTAGAGCTAAAATTCTTATCACATTAGCATTAGAACCTAATGATGTTTCTAGAGTTATTACTTGTAACAATGCTAAAGAAATGTGGGAAACTCTTGAAACAATTTATGGAAATACTAATGATGATAAAGATGCAAGAATTAGTACTCTTTCTAGTCAAGATGAAGAATTCGAAAGAAGCGTTGAAAAAGAGACCAACGAGAAGGAAGAAGAAATTGCATGCCTAATGACAAAGCACTCTCAAGATGATGAGGTATGCTCTTTAAATGCTTTTAGTGATGATAGTGATGATGAAATTGATAAAGATGAATTGCTAGAAGTTTTTGAAGAGTTGCATGAAAAATTTGTCTTGTTATCAAAGAAATATGCATGCTCTAAACAAACCATTTTGACTCTTGAAAAAGAATTGCATGATGTTCACATAGAAAAAGAATATCTTAGAGTTCAAAATGATGAATTAGTAGCTTCAAATGCATCTCCTAGGACTTGTAATGGAAATGATGATTGTATGCTTATTGATAAATGTATGCTTCTTGAAAATGAGAATAAGGAATTAAAAGAAGCACTTAGTAAGCTTACAAGTAGTCAAAAGAATCTAAGTGCACCCATTAAAGATCAAAGGCATACACTTGATAGAAGAAAAATAGATCATTACAAGAACCATTTTGCATCCTACAAAGAAAAATCCAAATCCTCTCTAAGATGCACAAACCATGAAAGAAAAAGAAACTCTATGTCTAATTGTTGTATGAACCATTATAATTCTAAAATGACTTACTCTTTGAATGCAACATGTTTTCATTGTGGAATATATGGTCATATATCTTCTAATTGCTTTATAAAGAAATCCCGTCAAAAGTGTACAAGAAAGGTATGGATTCCAAAAACAAATTTGAAATCCTAAACTAACAACAAAGGACCCAACTCTTAAAGGGTACCATAAAACTTGACATTTTTGTAGGAACACTTTAAATCGACAATCTCTCATTGACGAATGGCCAAAAGAATCAAGATTCATGATCTTCACTCCAAAGAACAAAGGATGAAAAAGACAAGGACATAAATCTTGTAAAACTCCAAGGTACGATCGGATCCTTACTCTAGTTAATTAAATATCATGTTGACTATATGTTTTGTATGCTTAATTATGTTGAACAATATATGAACTTGGTTGATATTTTATTAAGAATTTTTAGAAATATCTAAATAATTCTATACTTGTTCATAATGAATTTTGATGTGTAAAAATCAAACTTTGATTTGATATATTTGAGTTTGAACATGAAAGGTGTAAAGTTTTGAAATGAATAAATGAAATCTTAGGATCAATGATATATATCCTTATGATTTTTTTGGTACATGATTGCTTAAATAACATGTTTCATGAAAAACTTGAGATTAAAGTTGTTTGCATCCATGTGTGTTAGGAAGGATTGAGACATGAAAATGTTGAAATACTAAATCTTGTTGCTTAGATTCAAAGTCCTAAATGATGCATAAACTCTTAATGATATATGATGTATGAATTCTTGAATGAAGCATGTATGAATCCTTGGTGACATATGAATTCCTAATGATGCATGAACTTTTGATTGAATATGAATTCTTGATAATGTATTGTTTATTGAATAAGAAATATGTTGGTTAGTTAGTGGTATCTTAATAACAAACATCTTCCTTTAACAATGGTATCAATTGAATTAGTAAGAGGAAGAGATCATGAGGACATATTCTTGATTAGATACTTGCCACTATGCTTTGATGATAAATACATATGTTGTATACAAGTGGTATTCATGCTTTGATAATTTATGCATAATTTGTTTTAACAAGTGGTATGTCATTTTCTTAACAAGCAAGTATCTTTTCATAACAAGTGGCATTGAACTTCATATTAAGAAAATGTTATGACTAGTTGATTATGACAAACCTTAAAGTTGCTTTAAGTTAGGACTATGTTAAGCTTACATGTTTTACAAAGTTGACAATCTTAGGCAAAATATTTTCTATGCAATTATATGTTGGTTTTGATAATGTATGCTCTATGCCTAGACTTTAATTTCATGACTAGTAACATGTATATGACAATGCATGATTTTGGTGACATGTAAATGATAATGTATGATATGTGATAATACTTGGTATATTAAAGGACAATGCATTATTATACATGACATGACCTTCCTTGATACACCATGCTTGAGTAAATTGGCATCTTTCTTAAGTGACATATATGTTTGATGATGCATGATCTTGAATGTGAAAAGAAACTTGAATATATGCATCGTTGAGATTGAAAAGAATGTTTGAACAATATTATGATGTATGCTTGAATGTAATTAATCTTGTGATAATATGCTTAAATGTTTATAAGTGATATCAAGAGCTTATATTGGCAAATCCATCTAGTGATATCATGACTAGATACTAGCAACAAATGGCATGAACAATGAATAAGTAATAAATGGTGTTGATCAAGAAAAGAATGCTTGACATAAAAAGGGTCATAGATATATTGGCATGTGTTATAATATAAATGCATGAGTAAGCCAACAAGTTGTATTAATCATTCCACCATTGCTATGATACCTACATTTGAGTGCATATTGTTGAAAATTCTTCTATGATTACCACTTTGATTGATGATTGACCAATGAATTTTATATACAATTGGTATCTAACTTTTGAGTGATATCTATTCATATTGTTATTTCTATTGGTTGAATAAGTGGCATCTATTGAAAGAAGTTGATCATATGCTTAAGAATTACATCAATTAGCTTAACAATTGGTATTCAATTACAATTGGTATTCAATTACATGTGTTAATCACATTTGGTATTAGACTTGATCAAATTAGTGTAATTGGGTTCATAACAATTGGTATCAATATATGTGAAAAGGGGAGAATATATCATGACATCTTAGTATCTATTAAATGACTAAGGAGGAAATATTATCTTGCATGATACATTATGATCTTCTAACAAATTGGTATATCCTTCAACAATTAGTATCTATTGAATGCATGACATGTGTTAAATAATTGGTATCAAACTTCATCAAATTGATTTCACATGTTAATAAGTGGTATATGTTTTTACAAGTGACATCAATTACAATAGTAAGGGGGAGCATACACATGAATGAATATCCATCATTTTACCTCTCTATGATTATGTTTATGGCATTTATGCTTACAATTTTATTCTCCTATATGCCTACTTGGAAAAATCCTTGTGTGTTTGATAATGCCAAAAAGGAGAAGATTATGTGCTTATTTGAAATGATATGTATGCTTATTTGGAAAGAATCATGTGACGCTTACCATACTTGAAAGTAATATCAATTACATGATTGAAAATGAGTTAGTAATCAATTATATGCTTACTTGATGAATGAATTATGTGAGTGATTATTGACTCTAAATGCATCAAATTGGTATATATCCTTGATCATAATATGAGCTTTGATTTGAAATCCTTTTCATGAAATATTTGCTCTAAATCTCTCTTATTCAAATAGATGAGTTTATTGATGGCATAGAATATAATTAAGATGATAATCTTTTTGATGATGCCAAAGGGGGAGAGATTAGTGAAAGGATTAGTAAAATGCTATTTATGCCAAAAAGAGGAGAATTACTATGACTATTGTTTTATCATAAGGAAAGTTTTTGATGATGCCAAAGGGGGAGAAGGTTATAGGAAGATATAGTCTTTTACAAAGGGGGAGAGATATAAAGAGAGATATATATAAGAAAAGGGGAGAAGATATACACTATCACTATGCTCTAAATTAGATGATTGATATCTATTGTATGATTAAAGGGAGATGATTAAGAAGGAGAGAACATATATTAAGGGGGAGAGACCTTTGTTTCTTAAATACTTTCTTGATTTCTTGTGTCTATGATTTCATCAACATGTGGTATCAAATTATATATGATAGGGGGAGTCTTTCTTGCAATATGTATGAATTGTCATGATACTAACACCCCAAGAGACAAGCATTTGTTGTCATCATCAAAAAGGGGGAGAATGTAATTTTATGTTGATGTAGGTTTTGATAATGACACAACAAATGGAGGATCAAGATCAAACATATATATCTATGGACAAATTAATTATGTTTGATGAAGCAAAATTGATGAAATAATTCAAGGCATTTAAAGAAGCTTAAATTAGGTGAAATAAATTTATCAAAATGCCTAAGGATCAAAGGATTGGAGCCATGATTGAACAAATATCAAAAAGGGTAAAACAAAGTGCTGGAATTCATGCAACAGGTGCATGAATCGATTCATGAAGCAACACAAGGCCACATGAATCGATTCTTACGTGAAGAAAGGCCCAGAATTGGATTTTGCATAGCATGAATCGATTCCCTCTATGTGTGAATCGATTCACACGTGTTTCTTGGCCCAGGAAGCTTAAAATTGAAGCTTGAATCGATTCCTATATTAGTTGAATCGATTCATTCGATTAATTATGTCCAGGATGTGCAAAACAGGTGACTGAATCGATTCCCTCCTCCATTGAATCGATTCATGCGTTATGAATTGGACCAGGATGTGTTTTTTAATTGGTTGAATCGATTCACATCACAAAGAATCGATTCATACGCCTGGCAGTGTCCAAAATTGCACAGATAAACACTAAATGAATTGATTCATTTAGAGAATGAATAGATTCATTCTATTTGAAATTGAAGCTGAACGCTGGACAACCTGGAATCGCATATGGAAAGCATAAATCGCACTATGACAAATTTAAAGTTAGCAAAGCCACGCTCCACTATGTCATATACAATGCTGAAGGAATTATTAAATGCAAAAATCAGGTTCCCTGAAGGCTATAAATAGAGAGGAAAATTGAAGAAGAAAAACACACCACAGGGAAGCATTGCCTCTGTTCTTCTTCCTCCCTCTCGTTGCAATTCTCTCTATGTTTAATTATTTGGCATATTCCTCTTGATAGTTTATTTAAGAGTTAGAGAGAAATATTTTGAGTGAGCTAAATTTGTATATCCTCTCTTTGAGAGTTATTATTTTTGAGAAGCTTCAAATTGTAAATCTACTCTAGTGAGAGAGTTATCATTGTAATCATTAAAACACCAAAATTCCTTAGAGGTTTGGGTTGAGGGTTCAACCTTGTAATTGTGAGATTGAGAGATTGGGTGGGGTGCCCTTGTACTTGTGAGGATTGGGTTCTTGAGTGTGGGACACTAGGAAGCCGCGATTGCTCAAAGTTGTATCTCTAATCTCCAATAGTGGAAATCCTTCAAGTGGGTTGCTTGAAGGCGAGACGTACACCGGGGTGGTGGAACTCGTTATATCGGTTTGCAAATTCTCTCTTCCCTAAACTCATTTAATTTGTGCACTTAAATTGCTCACTTGATTTATTATATCATTCGTAATTAAATTGGACTAAGTGCATGCTATAAGTTGCAAACTATATTGGTTAACATTGTTGAAGTTAGATTAAATTAAATCCATGAATCAAATGTCTTAAACATTATTGGATTTAGTTATTGAGGAAGTAAAATATTGGTGTTAACAACTTGGTAAATTATCATGCTTAATTAATTTGTTAGAAGTTGTTTAAGTTACATTTATATTGGAATTAATTATTGCATGTCAAAGTGTTTCAAGAATTGCCTTAACTAATAACTTGCTTATCAAAATCAATTCTTGAATATAGTCCATTCAACTCAATATGTTTTAGTATGAAATGTGCTTCATAATTGTTACATCCTTTATATTGCATCATTTGTATATTACTAACCGATTTGAAAGGGATTCCGCGCGAAAATTTGAAATACTCAATTCACCCCCCCTCTTGAGTATCGAGGCCTTGGCTAACATGTGAAAAGGAAGTACTTCCACAAATGAAATCAGAATTAGATGCTTATCTTGATGAGGGTCTTTTTATACCTGACAGTGATGATGAGGACAACTCCTTTAGTGCCTTAGACTGGTGGAAGGTTAACAGTATGAAGTATAAAATCCTATCAAAGATGGCTGCAGATGTACTAGCGATTCCAATCTCTACAGTTGCATCGGAGGCCACGTTTAGTGCTGGCGGAAGAGTGATTGATGAATATCGTTCAAGGTTGAGCGATGAATCTATTGAGGCACTAATATGTGGTGGGGATTGGCTTCGACACAAGTATTCTATTAAAAGAAAAGAGAAGGTTCAAACATTCTGTACTTAAATTTTTCTATTTGAAGTTGTTATATTGTTATATGTTCTAATGATATTTTCTTTTCTTTTTTGTTTTGTAGGTGTATGACCGTGAACAGGAAGACATTTATTTGAAGATTTGAACCAATTTGCTGATTTGTTACATGTTCTATTTTGTTTACATGATTTGATTCTAAATGTAGGATTCAAACTTGGATTACTTGTAATGGTTTTTAGCATTTTTAATTTTTAGATAATTTTAGCTAAGTTGAGATTATGGAACTCATAATATTATAAATTTCTTAAATGATGACTATTGTTTTGATTAATTATTAATTTTTTAGTATGAGAATTTATTTATATTGATAGTCATAGGCCCGTTTATAAAGATAAGCCTATTTATAAAGATAAGCTCGTTTATAAAGATAAGCCTGTTTATAGTGATAGGCCCGTCAGCCTATATAATTTGATAGGCTTTCTAAGTGGTTCTTAGCCTTTTAAAAGTCTTATTATAAACAGGCCTTTTAAATAGGCCTTTAAACAGGCCAGACCTTCAAACAGGCCAGGTCAGGCCTTAAAAAAAAACCTATGACAGACTAATAGACCAGGCTCAGACCTTAAAATTTTGATATAGGCCAGGCTTAGGCCTCTCAAAGCCTGGTCTGGCCTGGCCCATTTCCATCCCTACCTGTAGCTTTCACTCACACTAACATTTGTCCCACAATTGATTGATGCCATAGTGGCCGCACCGCAGCTATAAATATAATGTACGCGGATCCAATTCTATCAATGAGATAATACTACAATATATAAAAACATTCTCGACTTATATTTCTCAATCATTTTACTAATACCAAACTGCTTGCTTATTTACAACACTGGTCACTCTCAGTGACAATGACAACTCAACTCATGTATTACGGGTTGGCCTTGAGCCCAATCAAGGCATGAGCCAGGCCAGGCTTTGAGAGGCCTGAGCCTAGCCTATATCAAAATTTTAAGGCCTGAGCCTGACCTATTAGTCTGTCATAGGCTTTTTTTTTAAGGCCTGACCTGTTTAAAGGCCTATTTAAAAGGTCTGTTTATAATAAGACTTTTAAAAGGCTAAGAACCACTTAGAAAGCCTATCAAATTATATAGGCTGACGGGCCTATCACTATAAACAGGCTTATCTTTATAAACGAGCTTATCTTTATAAATAGGTTTATCTTTATAAACGGGCCTATGACTATCAATATAAATGAATTCTCATACTAAAAAATTAATAATTAATCAAAACAATAGTCATCATTTAAGAAATTTATAATATTATGAGTTCCATAATCTCAACTTAGCTAAAATTATCTAAAAATTAAAAATGCTAAAAACCATTACAAGTAATCCAAGTTTGAATCCTACATTTAGAATCAAATCATGTAAACAAAATAGAACATGTAACAAATCAGCAAATTGGTTCAAATCTTCAAATAAATGTCTTTCTGTTCACGGTCATACACCTACAAAACAAAAAAGAAAAGAAAATATCATTAGAACATATAACAATATAACAACTTCAAATAGAAAAATTTAAGTACACAATGTTTGAACCTTCTCTTTTCTTTTAATAGAATACTTGTGTCGAAGCCAATCCCCACCACATATTAGTGCCTCAATAGATTCATCGCTCAACCTTGAACGATATTCATCAATCACTCTTCCGCCAGCACTAAACGTGGCTTCCGATGCAACTATAGAGATTGGAATCGCTAGTACATCTGCAGCCATCTTTGATAGGATTTTATACTTCATACTGTTAACCTTCCACCAGTCTAAGGTACTAAAGGAGTTGTCCTCATCATCACTGTTAGGTATAAAAAGACCCTCATCAAGATAAGCATCTAATTCTGATTTCATTTGTGGAAGTGCTTCCTTTTCACACACAATGCTCATGAAACGTTTAAATCCAGTGGGAAAGGATGGCTTATGCACTTGTGAAGATGAGATAGTTTGACCACTATTGTTTGCTTCACTAGAGTTAGAGGATGATTCTTCCATATGCACAACAACATATTCATTATATAGTTGTTGCAAGGAAGTTCGCACCTTATTCACATTCTCCATGGCAACTTCTTCAGGTTTATATATCAAAGGAAAACATATATTAATCATGTGAAATTTGCACCTCGGATCCAAAATACTTGCAATAGCCATCAGTAAGTTACATTGCCCCCAATACTTGTCAAATTTTCTTTTCATTGGAGCTACCATTTGTCTCAAAAAGAGATCTTCATCCTCGGTTGCCATATCAATTACTTCTTTCACCCTTAAAACTTCAGCAAGATATAAGTTTGATGTGGGATATTCATTACCTAAAAATACATAAGTAAAAAAGTTAAAAAATTTATTAAACAAAAAATGATACGAGTTACAAGGTTAAACACGTCAAGAAGTTTGAGTACCTGAAATTATATGAGTTGCAAGGTTAAACACTTCAAGAAGTTTGCAAACTTTTCCTACTTTTTCCCAATCCTCTTGTGAAGGTGCATAATCATAATGTGGCTTTCTTTCTTTGTAAGATGCAAAGACAATCCTAAACCTTGAAGCACAAGACAATATCTCAAAGGTTGAATTCCACCTAGTAGGGCAATCAATGACGAGCTTCCTATCTTTTAAGTGCTTCTGCTCAACCAAGTCATAAAAAGACTTTAACCTTGAATCATTATGTGTAACATACTTTACACTTTCACGAATGTTGTGAATAACATCCTTGATTTGAGTAAGACCATCTTGAACCAATAAGTTCAATATATGAGCATAGCACCGAACATGAAATAAAGCACAATCAAGGAATAATTTTGTGCTAAGTGACAAGTTGTCCTTCAAATTCCTAATGCAAGAGTCATTATAGGAAGCATTATCAACCGACACCGAATAAATCTTATTTTCAATTCCCCATGCTTTCAAACACTTGAAAATTGCATCTGCAACGTCGACTCCACGCCTTGGAGCAGGGACTCTTACAAAGCTTAAAACTCTCTTTTGAAGTGTCCACCCTACATCAATGAAGTGAGCAGTAAGGACCATAAATTCAGTAACTTGATGACTTGATCTCCACATATCTGTAGTTAAACTAATCTTGCTCACATTCTTGAGTAATGTCTTCAACTTCTTCTTCTCAGACTCATAAATAGCCAGACCATCACTTCTTATTGTTTTACGAGACACCTTTTGAAATTCTGGTATTCCATACTCAAAAGCCCACATTAGAACTTGATAATCAGCAATGTTAAATGGCATTTCATGTACCATGACAGCAGTGGCAATTATTTCTCTCATCTTTTCATTGGAATATCTTTCACCAGGAACGATGAAAGGATTAGCCAAGATAGGTCGAAATGGAATGACACTTTGTTGTTTTGTTCCTCTCATTTGCAGCCTTCGTTGAAAGCAATTATTTGCATGCCTCCTTAGATGACTAGTACTAGACCCCTTTCCACCTGTAGATAACTTTTCCTTACAATACATGCACTCAGCTTTCCTTGCTCCCTCAACTCCAACTTCGTTAAAATCATTCCAAACTGCAGAAGTTTTTTTGTCTTTTTTTCTTAATCACACAATTGTCTTCTTTTGGTTGACTTGAATCTGTTGGTGCATTTTGATTGGTGTTCGGAGTTTGACTTGTTCGTATAATTTGATTGACCTCATCAACTTGTAAAACAGAAGATGAATTTGTACCATCCATGTCGAGTTGCTAAAACATTGACAAAATAATTAATAATTGATAATGTCATTGACAAAATAATTAATAATTGATAATGTTGTTACTTTAAGCATACCTAACATGCTGCTACTTTAAAGTTATTAGAAACAAACTAAATTACTTCAAGTCATCATCATGCATGCGCTGATCTCAATTCATTCAGCTTTGTCACAAATATATCTATACATATAACACGCATATCAGCTAATAACATACCGAGAATTGACCAAAAAAATTACGATTTGATCACGGAAATTTTAGTTTAGCAAGTTGGAATTATCAACAGGAATTTGCAATTGATAAAGACTATTTGGTGTAATTGACAAATTAAAGAAATTTCGAATGAAACAATTGGAATTTTCAAGAAGCAAATGATCACACCAATTCAAATTAAACAAGCCCAGATTAATTCAATTGACACGTACTACAGCTAGTTGACAATTTCAATTGGCCAAAATTTGTAATTTTATGCGCATATAGCCATTGTAATTTTGTAAATCAAGATTGAATTAATTAAAATTGGTACAGGTATGCGTGAATTTAATGAAAGAATTTGAACAAATGATTAACAACAATTTGCCCCTGATTGAAGAAATAATTTCAAAGCAAAATTGACCAATTGGAATTTTTATACCAAAACTTTGAAATGTCAAAAGAAGAATTGCTAAAAGACAAAATTTGAACAACGAGTAATCAGATTTCAATTAATAATTGTACTACCCATATACGTGAATATTTGCCACTGATTGAAGAAACAATTTCAAAGCAAAATTGACCAATTGGAATTTTTGTACCAAAACTTTGAAATGTCAAAAGAAGAATTGCTAAAGACAAAATTTGAACAATGAGTAATCAGAATTCAAAAAGAATTGTACTGCCCATATACATGAATTCACGTCAAAGATCAAAGGAAATTTCGTAATAACATGGACGAAGATTTCGAATTAAATTTCAAGGAGACAGGCACGTACCATTTCTTGTAATTGGCAGAAACTGGAAGATGGCTTTGATAATTAACCCGAATGACCACTCTCTAAAACAATTGCACAATTTGATCAGGCAATAAGAGTTGTGTTTTGTTCGTGTTATGTGCGCAAAGGGAATAACACAGCCTACAGGCTACAGCTACAGGGACTTAACTCAAATGATAAAATTAGAAACCCTAAAGAGAATTCTCTTCCCTCATATTTTTTTAATTATAAATTTATAATATTAATTTTTTAATTTATTTTATGTTATAAATATATATATAATATAACTAATTGATAATAATTAACATAATTAAACAGGCCGACCTGTTGGGCTTCAAAGGCTTTTTAGAAAGCCTATGGCCTGGCCTGTTTAGTTAAAAAGGCCTTTTTAAAAGCCTAAGCTTGGCCTTCTAGCCCGACAAGTCTGGCCTATGTAGGCTTTAAACAGACCGGGCTCCCGACGGACGGCCTGGCCTATTTCCATCCCTAGCTACAGGGTAGCTACTATAATTATTGATAAGTTATGAAACAACTATTGAGGATGTATGATATGTTGCGAGGAAGCTATTGATTTGCTACTGTGTGGTATACATCTGAGATGGTGTATATATGTGTTTGTATGTCAGATGACAAATTTTGTAATAACATGGATTATGATTGGAATAATGGATGATATATGATGATTATGAGTACGATGTTGTTTGATTGAATTTGATTAAGTATTTAGGTATGCTAATGTGATATCTGGTTCAGTATTTGTCATTTAACATATATATGCTCACCCCTACAACCAATTTTTATAATGTAGTGAATCTAGATCGCAAAGAGGATTGGTGAATAGCTTAGGAAGCTGTCGGATGGATTCTTATTGATTTAGTTATGTGTGTATGTATGTTTGTGTATATATATATATATATATAATTTTATCGTTATAGCCTCATCCGACCTATTTTGAATATTTTAAAAATAACTGTATAGTGGACTGAGGTATTTGGTAGCCTCACTGGAGGTTCATAGTTGTTTTTTTGTTACTTATGTATGTTTAGATATGGGTTTTGATGATGAAATATGAATGATTGTGCCCAGAAGCTGTATATGATGATGAAATGTGATTAAATTGCATATGGGCAGGTTTTGGGTATCGACGTTAAGCCTAGAAATATAACTAGTAATGAGTATGTATTGGTAATTGCATTATAGGGTGAATGTTGGATGATTGGTATTCTAATTATTGAGAATTAGGCGTAAATGAGAAATTGAACAGGTGAATTGGAGATTTGCGAGGTTATGGAACCTCCAGATAAGTTGATTAGAACCTAGATAATATTTGGGATATGGTGGGATTGGTTTGGAACCAATTAAATGAGATTTGACAGGTGAAATTGAGAAAAATGACCCTAAATGGTCAATTTGCATATTTTTGTAGAACTCCCTCATTTGTGGGAACTTTTAGGAGCGGATAGGACAAGCAGTTCATAAATGATGTGTTTTAGCTTCTACCAAAGTTTCATAACGTTCGGAGATCAAATGAAGAAGTTAAGGTATGCAGGAGTTAGCCTGAAGACTAAAACTCTGCATAATTATACAGTATAGGAGTCTGGTAATCGATTACCAAAGAACCTGACTTGAACGCGGGTGCTTATAGGTAATCGATTACACTAATTGTGTAATCAATTACTCACCTATCAGACACCCTAAATTGTTTATTTCGACAATGCAATTGTGGGATCCAGGTATCCCTAAGCCTAGGCTATATTATATGAGACGTGTGGGGTGAGGCCATCTTAGGACGAATGCGAATTTTTGGAGAAAAAAAAAATTTCCCCGTATTTTTATGATATCCAAACATTAAGTGCTCATATAAGGGAGATGAAAAAGGATGATAGCTTTAGTGATTGTTGTTGTGTCCTTTAGTGGCAATAACAAATATCACTAAAGGTGTTTTATTTTTTAAAAAAGATAATAATTTGAAAAAAAATATTTTAAAAATTAGCATTTAATAGAGTACAGATAACAATAAATGTAAAACTAAGGAAGTAAATCCTAACATTTTTTTATTAGGGTAACTCTAATTTAAAATTTTTAGAGGATTAAGTGTATATTTAAACTTTTTATATTATTTTATTTTTTATGTAGCATGTGTCATTGTTGCCTTTACTAGGTTGTCTGTTGCCTTTTTTTCCTCCTAAAATTAAAGTTGCACAGAAATGTAGGGTAGCATTTAGTGTATAGGTGAGAACGGAACAAGACAAGATAATAACATCCTGTTCCATACTTATTATATTTTAGATAGAATGAAACATAACAAATATTTAAAAAATAGAATAAATAAGTTCCTTTGGCAATGTGTAACGCAATGGGATAAAATAGAGCAATTTTAAATAATATGTTTAAATTACCAAAATACCTTAATAATAAATGTTGAATTATTTATTTATCATATAAACCAAATTAATAATTTAATGATATCTAAAATATTATTTTAAGTGTGAATTTTTAAAATATTATATACTTACTTAAATTGAGAACAATTATAATAGTAACGGTAGTAGTAATATAAATAATAAGAGTGGTAATATTGATAATGATTTGTTATGGTAATAATAATTTCAGCATATTATTATAACATATCTACTTTTATTAATTATCTTAGTACTATACTTTTAAATCATGTTATTACTATAATAATAACTAGTTAATACATTTATGAATAAGAGGATCATGAGATATTATTTTACGTGTTATATGTATTATAATAAAAATATCATTACTTAAAGATTTTTATGGGATTAACTGTAACATCCCTAAGATTCTAGTAAAATTTTGATTGGCGGAAAATATTAATAATTGTTTTAGAGATTTAATTGATATTTTTAGGGATTATTATTAATATAAATGCAATTATAAATAATTAAATATTATGAAAATAAATAAATTTATTTGATTGACTAATTACAAAAGATTAAATGAAGAGTAATTAGAAGGAGGTAAATTTAGAAGTTACCAATAGAGGTAAAAGGTAAAAGTTTAATTAAAACTTTCGAAGAAAATATAAAAGAAATAGGAAAAAGACCGTTTTGCCCCTAGTCTTTAATAATAAAATTTCATCTTCTTCTTCCTCAATTTCACGCCAATTTCTTTCCTTCTCCTTCCTCACCATTGCCGTGAGCTTGGTGCTTCCAAGAGGAGGTCTATTTTGCATCGAAACTTTAAAGTAACCACGTTTTTGAGATCGTGGCTTCGAGGTGAGTACAATGGACCCTTTAAATTGAGTTATCTCATCTCTTTCACTTTCTCCCTTTAATGGAATGGTCATGCATGGCGAGATAAGGTTCCGTTTTCCACTCCTCTAGTGTACAGGAGCTTGAAAATGGTCTTTAGAGCAATAGAGGTGGTCTAACGTTGATGGGTTTTGCGTTTCGACCTCCGTAGGTAGCGAAACAGACATCGGAGGACCGGGTAGCAAAGCGGGTGTTGGATTCGGAAGTAGGACCTTGAACACAGCATCTAGAAGGAGTAATCAGCATCAAGAACGAATCGTCGAAGCTTTGAATTGAGGTAAGGGGGTGTTCGAGTTGTAATTAATTAGAATAGGTGCGTATTTTGGGTTCGGGTCATCGAACTAAGTATTAAAACGGTAAGAAAGATTACTAGATGATAATTGTATGTGTATGGATGTATGAATGTGAATTGTGTATGATTTATGATGATTATGAGATTAAAGTGTTATACATTGTGATAAACCGATGTGTATAGTGGCGTTGTGATGGCGAGCTTGACAAGTAGGTCGCCCATTTGATGAGTATGATTTGTTATTGATGGCCACTTGATATATGATATGAGGAATGTGATATATACATGTATGATTATGTGGTGTGGGACGGTCGACGGTATGTATAGCCCCTCGTTTCTGGCTCCCGTGGTTTTTGTGCCCAGTTGAGCTACCCAGTGGTCAAGTAGGACCCAGTGGTTGAGGTGGAGAGTCAAGTAGGACTCGGTGGACCAAGCAGGGTTCACGGGGTGTCAAGTAGGACCCCCAGCTGAAGGCCGATTCTTTAGTATCCGGATACTAGGCGTCGATTTTATGTGAGAGTCAGTGGTGATAATTGATGAAATTATTGGCATTGTATGATGATGTGCATGTGCTCTATTATATTTGTTGGTTGTGATTTGCATTTTGAGGATAATGAATTTGAATGAAGTTTATAATTGGTAAGTATAGGTTGATGATAAAAGGCGAGACTAATTGCATAATGTGGAGTTAGTAAACATGTATCTTGTTATTTAATTACCGTTCTAGATTACTTATGATACCAAACACTCACCCTTACTGTGGTTTTCTTTTAATTTAGTAACCAGTGACAGGGAAGAGGTCGAAGCCCTGGAGGTGCGCCAAGCGGAGGATTGATGCCAAGGAGCAGAGGAAATTATGAATGAAATGATGTGTACAATGTGTATTGTGTTTTATGCATGTTATGCTTACATGTTTCTTGTGTGTGTTGGATTTACTTTATAATATGAATGATTGTGATAAGTAGTGAGCAATGTTGATTTTCATGGATTTGGTGTATATTGGCATGGAGCCAATATTATGTATGGATGATAACTTGCTATGGGCAGGTTTTGTATATATTTGTGAATCATGAGTGATGCAAATTGTGTGTGAATTATTTAGTGTCATGATGGTTGGATGAATTGATGATGCATATAGTTGAATAGACACTTATGTGACATTAGGAACTAAACAAGTGAAATTGAGACCCGGTGGGTTTTGGGACTCCCAGAAGGAAGCAACAGATTCTTGATATCATTTAAAACTGGTAGGTGTAGGCCTTGTGTGGTTTAGATCCCATTGGAAAGATTTGGTGCATAGGTTTTGGTTACTTTTGGTTTTAATGCATTTTTCCATATATCTTTGGAATATGTTGGAATTTTGGCAAACAGATAGTGCCAACAGCTCCGAAATGGGGAAAATATAGTGCCCATGAAGTTTGGTGGCAATCAGAGTTGAAACGGGCAAAATAGGTAATGAGGAAGTTAATTTGTAGGTTTTAAAGCTGTCATATTCGCTCAAGCGAGCCAAATTTCGCTTGAGCGAGTCTTTATATGGTTTGGGGCGTGCATTCTGGACAAATCTCACTCAAGCGAAAGTACTTTCTCTCAAGCGAGTGCCATTTTCGCTCAAGCCAATGTATTTTCGCTCAAGCTATTGATGAAGGTCTCATGCTGTCCAATTTTCGCTTAAGCGAGAGCTTGAGCGAGATCTCGCTTAAGCGACCAAATTCTCGCTCAAGCGAGCTGATTTAGCTTTTGGCATCTTCATGAAAGTTGTAGATAATTTTGTCTCCGTCATTTTGATACCCAATTTGCATTAATCGGAGTTAGGCAGCCCGAGTTATGCCCAAAATACTAAAGGGTGTTCAGGCTGAAAATTTCAGCAGGGCTGATTTTATGAATTCATGGATTAGGCAATCTTAGGGGCATAATTAGCCCTTGACTCCTTCATAACAATTATAGGTATTTGAGTTACGGATGTGCACAAACTGGATTCATCCCTATTGGAGTTATTTAACTCCGATTTGACCTGATTTACCAAGCAGTGCACAGGGAGCCGGTGTGCTAAAAAATTTTCCTTGGGCAATTTGGAGCCCCAAAGCCTAAGATGCATTATTGAGGACCCGTGGAGTCATGTAGGGACATTCTAGGATAGATATAAATGATAAAAAAAAATTATTAATCAGTATAGTATTTTAAGTTTAATTAACTGTAATTGCATGGTTAGTATCCAATAATTAGTAAGGTCGTTACATTAACACTATAATAAAAAAATATTTTTCATTTTATTCCCAGTTCAATATTCAATATTTTTTATTTTTTATATTTTCAAACAAACAAAAATCAAAGAAAAAACTCAATAAAATTGAAATAAATAAAGTTACTAATCATGTTGAATTTAGTAAATAGGTATATAAAATAAATATTAATATGTAAATAGTTTAAAATATATACATTGTAAAAGAAAAAAATTACTATGAGATTGAATTGTAACTTCTTTTTATATAGAAGAGTTGTAATGTTGACCTCGTAGATACAAGAAGAGGAAAAAAGGAGAATTGTAAATTCAAATCTTCATATGTTGTTTTTTAACAACACATATTGACAAGTGGGAATTTTGTCACACTACAAAAAAAGGATTTTTAACATTGGTTAAAATCAACTTTTGACCTTGGATTTTATGGGGTGTAAACTGAATTATGGTTAAAAGTCAATACTTTCATTAGTAGGTGTTCAACCGATGTTAATTAATACATTTAACACCTTACTTTTACTAGAACTGATGTTATTTATATATTCTAACACTAGATATTGTTTTATAACCGATGTTAAATATATTTTATTATAGTCTCTCTCTATATATAGATATATAGACCAGTTGTATTTATTTATTTTAAAAATACTTTCCCAAACATTAAACAAATAAAGGTATAATTATAAGCATTGAAGGTTAAAATAAAATAAGAAAAAGATAAAACTACATAAGTAATTATTAGTGGTATTTTGTTTGTATTAGTATGTATAAATATACAAGATACATAACATAACATCTTATCCCTTTCATTTTTATAATTACCAAACGTGACATGCAGACCAATATTATTTTATTACATCATGTTTTATTTTGATACATTCCTTCTAAACATTAGATACACTATCTAATTGTTATTAGGTTTCTGAAATCCAACTGGATTATCAGGAAAATCCAAATCTAGAAGTGTGATTGATTGATTCACTAAATATGTGTGACCATTGTAGTTATGTATTATATAGAGTAACTTTTTCTTGGTGAATGAGTCATATATAGAGTAGTATTATTTAGTCAACTGTTCTTTAATCAAAATGGAATTCATCTTATAATTTAATTGATCGTTAATCTTAAGAACAATTAAGTTTAAAAAACAGTAAAAAAAATTGCATAGAATACTATACCTAAATTTTGTCTATGTATTTTGGAAGAAAAAAACATATTGGTTATTAGTCTTTCACTTTTCCTTATCTCATTTATCTTTTTATGAAAATAAATTTCATTCATTTTTTAAATAAAGAGTAAATTATTTTTTATGGTCATGTATGATACTTAGTTCATTATAATTATAAGTCTTTATTTAAAAGAAATTATTTTAAAATATAATTAGATAAATATGTCCTTAAATGTTTATATCCCACTTTAAAGAGATTGAAATACACATTAGAAGAAGAGTATTATACTAAACAAAGTTTGTTCCTTCAATCCAATCGTATCCTTAATTACTTCTTCAAATATATTATATATATTATATCCTAAGAATGATATTCTTAGGACTATTATATATACTAAAAAAAAGTTATTCTTTGAGAAATTTTAAAACACATTCAAGATAAAAAAAAGTAACTTGATTGAAATTTTGTTCTTTTCAACTTATTGAAAACTTTATTAGTGTTTAATATTTTTCGAAAATGTTGAACCTACATTTATTAAAGAGAGAGTTTCAAAAATATTTTATTTCTATCATAAAATTTACCTAAAAGTTTTGATTTAGTTTATTACTTTTACTTGGTCAAACTTAGATTTATTACATGAAACTTAAAAAAAGGTAAAAAAAGAACAAACTTGTATCTATTATAACTATATTATAATCTTTTCTAGTGAAAAAATCTTTTCTACACTGAAATATCTTGTATAATGTTGCATAGATTAAATAAACCCCAAACCCTAAATTAGTTATATATTATTTTAAAAAATATACACAAGATAAAAAATACAACAAAAATAATATATTGTATACGTTAAGATAATTTTTTTAATTTAAACCTCAAATTGTTAAGTGGTTAAATTAATTTATTGAAAGAAATAAAAAGTAATAATATTTTAGTGGAGTATGTTACTACTACCCATATTTACCGGTATGTAATGGATACTCATGAGTCGAGTAACAAGCACCCATAAGTATTTATTAATATTTATTTTTTTAAAATAATAAAGAGTATAATATTATTTTAGTATTATATAGCATAAATTAATATTGTATTATACATTCCAACTTCATAAATTAAGAATATTATCATTAAAAAATTAAATTTTATTTATCTCATTATAAGATTAAAAACTTAAATAATTAAAAATATTTAATAAAAAATAGATATTAATAATCAAGTGGGTACTTGTGGGGTGGATAATGTAATAATGCTACCCACCCATTTAATGAATACGCGAGTACACATTACAGGTAACACGTGGATTACTCATAGGTGCAGGTGTTCTTGGCATCTCTAAAACTTATTAAATTCATATTCATACACATTCAGGTTTACTTAGTTATCAACATCTAAAAATAATTATTCAATCTTACATCGAAGGTAAAAAATATATTTAGGTAGACCACCAAAAAATATACATTTTTAGGTAAATATACAAATTATGCGTATATAAGTTCAAAGTTTATTTAAATTCTGTTCAAATAAACCACACAGAATTATTAAGTAACACTGTTAATTTTTTTTTTTTGTTGGGGTCAAACTATAGCACTTCTGTTAACTAAAATTTGTGTAACAAAATACTATTATCTTTCAAATATTTTGGCCAGGTGACCAAAAAATATATATTTTTTGGTTAAGTTTTTTCAAATCATTTGCCGCAGCATGTAAAAGTATTATTTTTTATTGGATAAACGTATTGTTATAGATAACTTAATGATAGGTTCATCATTAGGGCAAAGGTAACAATCAAATTTAAAGAGTTTACAAATAATAGGTGAGTGTTTGGTACTAATGAAAAGTGAAGCGGTGGTTAGTGGTTAGAATGGCGCTGGTGATAGAGACATTTCCGATGGTAGCATAGTGTGATTGTAATAAAGATGAGTGCAGTGAAGGTAACAATAATGAGGTGATGAATGAAGTCGTAGATCATAAATTGTTAATAATGGAAGTGAGGTGGTTAAGATAGCAGCAGTGGTCCAGTGTAGAGTCTATGGTAACAATAACAGCAAAATCACGAAGGAGGAAAAAAGTGAAGGGATGAGAGATGATGTTAGTGCCGTGCAGGCAATGTTAAGGATCCAAATAGGTGACACAATGATAATAATGGTTATGATGTTATGCCTCAAAAAGTGCATGTTTGCTTCAGGAGTAAAGAAGTGATTTTTGAGTGAGTGCCTCTTCTTTTAAGTGTGATTTTGCACTGGAATTTATATAATTTCTGCCAACAATGATAACCAAACAGAGCGTATTAAAGCAACCAATTCATTATACCGGCCACAAATAAGATGTTAATCAAACTGTTTCCAAATAATTAGCTGCTGAAAATGGCCCCATACACGCTCCACCAGATCCAATGAAACATATGCAAACAAGGACATTGCTCTGATCAGCTAATGGACAAAAAAGAACCTAGATAAAGAACTTCAACAAATTGAGGCGTTACCAATCAAATCAGGCAAACTTAACTTACTTTTGATAAATTTTACATATATTTGGATGTACATTATTTAGCAACATGTTCAAGACAACCTTATCCAAACTATCATGAGGAAAAGAGAAACGGGGGTAAAAGAAAAAGAAAAAGAAAAGAAAATGCTCTGCTTTTTTCAAATGCTATCCCTACTTTCTGTTTCCTTAATCAAAAGGCCAAGCTGACAGGTTGAAGAAGAATGTCCCAGACCACAAAAGCAGAGTAGCAGACTAAAAAGCATGAAAGGCTACACATGTGCTGGTGCTTCCTTCAGAAGATCTACCTCAAAAATACAGGTTAAAAAAAATATACCAAGGCCAAATTATACATGTATTGACAACGCAAGCTTCACATGTTCATCCATGTGGGTGTAATCATTGAACCCATTAACAAGATTTCTCACTTAACAATCATCTGAAGCATTGATTCCATTCGTTCCTTGTCCCTACACTTGCTGATCAAGTCCAGGTACTTCATAGCATCATGAGCAGGGAGACCTTCAAGAAGAAACTTCAACAAACGACCATGAGTTTCTTGCATCACATCAAAACACTGCTCTAGTGCACTCACTTCTTGTTCTTTGCTCAACTCCAATGCCTCCATCAGTGGAAGTAATTCCACTTCCTCCTCCCTGAAATGCTGCTTGCATTTCCCCTATAAACAAATTAAACAAACAAATAAATAATTCAGATCTCAATTTGAAAATAAAAATTTCAAGGGATAGAGTAATGTTCAACCACGAGAAAGATTACAAAATCCCAATTCAGAGCATCACATTCACAATTTGAACTTACCTGCAATGATTTGAGCCTACTAGAAAGGCTATACAAAGCCTCTCGATAATCAGGACTTCCCGAATTCAAAACACCAACAGATTTGATAACCTCTTTTATGCCATTCATGAGAGGTAAGTCCCTAGCATGTTCCTCCTTTGCAGCTTTTGAAAGCCCTGCATTTTTTTTTTCAAACCCAATTACTATATAGCGAACAAACACACATTCAAATCAAACCATTGCTTCAAAGATAAGTAAAAAAAACTGTCTTCCACTCCACAAGACCCACCAATAAATGTTACAACGTAGTTAACAAGTTTCAATAAATGTCTGTATGGTAAAGATCAAAAAAATTAAACTGTGTTAAACCTTACCCAATTGGGAATCAAATGAACACATACCAAATAAATAAATTAAATCAAACACGTAAAATAGAAGCTATATCTTATACAAGTTGAATCAAATCAAATGTTAGAAAAATGATGAAAATTTACCTCGATCTGCTTTATCAAAAATAGGGAAGAGAACGGTCTCTTCCATTTGAGCGTGTTCCATCATGAGCTCAAGCAACTCCGAGTAGCTCCTGGCAAATTTTCTAATCTCCATGATGGGACTCCCCATGGAAGGATCAACGGCCTTCTTCCCTCCACGTGTCGTCAGATCCTCCGCCCACTTAACCATCCTCTCCACGTGCCACAGCACGCTCTTGTGCTGCAACCGAGTCACACTCGCCAGCAACGGCGTCGTTTCATCCTCCCTCCCTCTCCCTCTTCCCCCACTCGCGGACGATGTGCCGCCGGGGAACCGCGCGTCAATGAAACGCAGCAGCGTGTCGCGTGAGCCGGAGACAACTTCGGATCCAACCTGGAGCGTAACGGCGTCCTCAGCGTCGGACCCGCCAAAACGCTCCGTTTCGTTGGAGGGAACGAAATCCAACGAAACGGACTTGTGGAGAAGAGCGAAACGAATGTAGGCAGCGAGAATGCTCTTCGGTGAACCGTATAAACGGACGATGGGATACACTTTGGCTCCGTCATGGGGAACAATCTCCGCCGTTAGTTTCTCCGACTTGCCCAAACAGTTTCCCATTAGAGAGTGATTAGATTAAGATTGCGGTGTTGTAAATATTGTCGTTTGGAATAAAATGGAGAATGGGTGATGGTTAAACGAACTGAAAACGACACTGTAGTTTGGATTATTGTTGGGGTGGAGCGTTTAGAGTTGAAGATTGGTGTGAGAGTGAAGTCATTAATGGATATTGTTCTTCTTTTGCTGTTTTATGCTTAATGTGGAAGAAAGAAAATCTTGTTCCCTTCCTTTTCTGCCAAACCCATTTTGCATATGATTAGTCTACTACCAGATACATACAGAACCTATCACAATCCAACCTTTTTTTTTTTTTACACCAGATATCAGTAAAACTATTCTTGTTAAGATTTAACACTTCTTGTCAATTCATTTATCAATTTCCTACTGATATTAATAATTATTATTTTGCATTAAATCTGGATAAATGTTTTTGAAGTTAATGTTGTCTTGTTTTTGTTAAAGAATGCTGTTTGGTTTAATCATACTTTTAATCTCTTATAACATTTTTTGGGATTTTAATATCTTCAATCTTAATTGTATGAGTCTAGTTATCTTTTTTTTTTTCTGTAGTTTTTGTTAGTTTTGACTTGTATGGTACTCATGTATAATAACAATATGTCATTTAGAGTTGGCTATTATTTTGACAAAAGTTAATGGAGTGACTAAAGTTACCTACTTTAAAAAATTAAATTATAATTGTGTAATTAAAATTTTAAAAACTAAAATCATCAGAATACAGTAATTGAGAGACAAAAATACAATAAAATCACATTCCCTTTTTTATGTATCTTTAAATTTGAGCCAACTTTACCCAATTTTACCTTATGGATTCAAATTTCAATGACTTATATCTTAATTAAATTGATAGATGAATTAGTTGAGAGACAAATCTGTGCTTATTAAGGTTATATCACCATTTTAATATCGTATCTTAACTTTTAATAATATTTTAGATAGGCATTTTCCTTTCAATTTTTATTAATTAATTTTGTTAACAGAGTCATGACATGTTAGACAAATATTAGATGTGAGTGTGTCTTAATTTGCTAATTGTAAAACATCGTCACACATATTAGATATTATTAACATAACGATTACATATGTTAAATGTTTACTGGTTAAAGGGTAAATGATATCTGGAGTCGTCAATGAATATTTAATACATAATGTCGCAACGTCACCAACATCTTAAATGAGCAACAACATACGACATATAAAATAGATATGTTAACAAGATTAATAACACAATAAATCTCCATTAATAAAAAGAAAAAAAGATGGGAATCTAACTAAAATATTTTAAAAAATTACAGATTTAATTAACTAAAAATAATTAAAGATCTAACTTAAAAGTAGAACAGTGATATACCATTTAATAAATTAATTAATCTCACCATCAAATGTGGCGAGGTTATTGGTTCTGCTGATCGTCGAGGTACATGTTTCATATAGAAAAAACAATAAAAACAGTCAACGAGAGAAATAAACAAAGGCAACAAGTTTATGCTGATATTTTTTTTAAAGGTTATATACCCTATGGGTGTCTTCAAGTTCAGAGTTTAGGATTCTTTGGCTTGTTTCTTTTCGTGAACTTTTAAAAAGTGAGTTTAGGATTAATCCCAGCCTGTTTATTGTGACCATCGTTAGTCAACGAAAATTTTGTAGATGGTGATTTCCCAACACAAATTTTTCTTTTGAATACGTTGATCTACACATGTAAACCTAATGGGACCTTACACCATTCCATCAATTTTTAAGTTAGATTAATGCTAATAAGTATCCTTTTAAAAAAATAATTCTATTCTAATTAGAAATATTTATATCATAATAAAATAAGACAATGGTTTGTTTCTTTTAATTTTAAGGAAGTATGTTTCTTAATATTATGGAATAAAAATAAGTAAAAGATAAACTATTTATTTACTTGTTTACTTTTAATTATATATTTAAATTTTAGAACTATATTTGTATATTTACTTGTTTCCTCCGTTCTTTTAAAGTGGCCATTTATGGAGGAAAAAACTTATTTTTATATATTTATGTATCTAGAAATTTAAACCATCATTAATTGTTTTTTTTCCAAATATACTTGTTAAAAGTGAAGAGAGTAATAAAAGTAATAAATGAGAAAGAATAGGATAAAATAGAAATACAAACACTTTCTACCATTTGTACACCTTCAGGATGAATCTTGAATCACATATGACACACTTCATGAGGGTTTTTGTCTAATGGGTAAGTTTCATACTTTATCTACTACATAAATTATTGATTTGAGTCGCTCAATTTGTAAGGAATAGATTAGAAGAAGTTTATTTGCTATGGAAGGGCTAAAGGCTCTTGGTCTTGATGGATTACATGCCCTCTTTTACGAATCTCAATGGAATTTGGTTTGTGATAAAATGTGTTGCCTTGTGGAGGAAATCTTTCAAAACCCTAATTTGATTTGAGCCTTGAATGAGACATTGATTATTTTAATTTCCATGACCGAGGATGTTGAGTCTAAAGCAGTTTTGACTTAATAGTTTATGTAATGTTTTGTATAAATTGATAATGAAAATAATTACTAGCTATTTGACGCCTTTTATGAATTAGATTGTGTTCCTTATTTCGGTCAGTTTTGTTCTCGAATGACGTAGTAGAGATAATATCATTATCATGTAGGAGATAGTTCACACAATGAGAAAAATCAAACACAAGAGCTTCATGAAAATCAAGATTAATTTTCAGAAAGTCTATGACTATTTAAAATAGAGCTTCATTAAAAAGACACTTCGGGGTATTGATGTTCCCACATAATTGATTAGATTGGCCTTTAAATTTGACTAAAAATTCATCGTTGGAGAAAAAATATAAAACTTTAGGAACAAGAAGATAGCGTATTTCTAAGCATTGTTTCATAAAACCATGCAAAATTTCGACCTTCAGATACATTTTCCATTTACTGAGATTTTACACTAAATATCTTTTTTTTTAAAAAAATTGTCTCTTTCTTTGGAGAAAACTAATGAAACTTTGAGGACCTTATAATGCTTTTCTAAGCATGACCGCAAAAAATATACAAAAACTTAACTGCTCAGTTTTGTCATATTTTTCATAGGCACTAGACTTCAAATTTGAATAAAAATTCATTGCTATAAAAAAATTATGAAAGTTTCAGAACAAGAAGATAATGTCTTTCTAAACATTGCTGCAAAAAACTATGCGAATATTCAAGTTTCGGTTACCATTTTCCATTTGCTGAAATTTTACCCTGAATATCTTTGTTTTTAAAAGATCAGTCCCTTCCCTTAGAGAAAGCTAGTGAAACTTGGGGACAACCATACAATGCCTTCCTAAGCATGACCAAAAGAATCATGTAAAAATTCAACCGTTTAGTTTTGCCATATTTTTTGTGGGTATTAATGCCTTCAAATTTGACTAAAAATTAATTGTTAGAGAAAAATTATGAAACTTTGGGAACAGTAAGATAGCGGGTTTTTAAGCATTGCTGCAAAAAATCATGCAAAAACTCAAGCCCCGGGTACCATTTTCCATTTGCTTAGATTTTACACTGAATATCTTTGTTTTAAAAAAAATTATCTCCTCCCTTGGAATACACTAATGAAACTTTAGGGACAACGTTACAATGTCTTCCTAAGCATGTCAGTAGAAATTCAACCGCTCAGTTTTGTCATATTTTTCATGGTCATTAGCCTTCAAATTTAACTAAAATTTCATTATTGGAGAAAAATTATGAAAGTTTAGGAACAAGAAGATAGCGTCTTTCTAAACATTGTTGCAAAAAAAAACATGCGAATAATTGAGCTGCGAGTACCATTTTCCATTTGTTGAGATTTTACATCGAATCTCTTTGTTCTAAAAAAATCTGTCTGTTCTATTGAAGAAAACTAATAAAACATTAGGGACAACTTTACAATGTTTTCCTAAGCATGCCCGTAAAAAATCATGTAAAAATTCAATCGCTTAAATTTATCATTTTTTCGTAGACATTAGCTTTCAAATTTGACTACAACTTTATCGTTAGAGAAAAATTATGAAACTTGGGCAACAAGAACATAGCGTGTTTCTAAGCATTGCTACAAAAAAACCATGCAAAAATTCGAGCTTTGAGTACCATTTTTCATTTGTAGGGATTTTACACTTAATATCTTTGTTTTAAAAAAACTGTCTCTTCCCTTTGAGAAAACTAATAAAACTTTAGGGACAACCTTACCATGCCTTTCTAAGCATGATTGCAAAAAATCATATAAAAATTTAACCGCTTGATTTTGTCATATTTTTCATAGGCATTAACTTTTGAATTTGACTAAAAATTCATCTTACGAGAAAAATTATGCAACTTTGGGAACAAGAAGATAACTTATTTTTAAGCATTGCTACAAAAAATAATGTAAAAATTCAAGCTCCGAGTTTTATTTTCCATTTGTTGGGATTTTACACTAAATATATTGCCTTACAATCTCTTTCTAAGCATGACCGTAAAAAATCATACAAAAATTCAACTGTTGGATTTTGTCATATTTTTCATAGGCCCTTTAAATTTAAGTAAAAATTACGAAACTTTAGGAATAGAAAGATAACGTATTTCTAAGCATTGCTGTAAAAAAAAATAATTGAGCTCTGGTTACCATTTTTCATTTGTTGGGATTTTTCATTGAATATCTTTGTTTTTAAAAAATTTGCCCTTTCCCTTGGAGAAAACTAATAAAACATTAGGGACAACCTTACAATGTCTTTCTAAGCATAACGCAAAAAATCATGCAAAAATTCAGTTATTCAATTTTGTCATATTTTTCGTGGGCAGCCTTCATATTTGATTAAAAATTCATCGTTGGAGAAAAATTATGAAACTTTGGGAACATGAACATATCGTGTTTCTAAGGATTGCTGTAAAAACCCATGCAAAAGTTCAAGTTTCGGGTATCATTTTCCATTTGCTAAGATTTTACACTTAATATATTTATTTTAAAAATACCTGTCTCTTCCCTTAGGTGATGGTTGGTATGATGGATCATTTTAAGTGGGATTCCCGGAAATGTGTTTCTCGAAAATGTGTTTCTTGGGTAACTTATTTTTTCATGTTTGATATTAAAAAAATTTTACTTTGGGATCTTTTTAGTTTCTCTCATTCTGATGTTTGGTATTAAAAAAACTTACCTAGAAATCTTTCATTTTATGAGGATTTGGAAAGAAAATGGGGGCATTTTTGTCCTAAAATTTTTTATTCCCGGAATATATAAGATACCCACATGTTGAAATGAGAAAATGAAATTTTTAATTCTTTCATAATTAAGTTTCCTAAGAATCTCACATTTCGGGAAAATTTTTTTTATCTCATACCAACCATGAGTAAGGAAATGTTTTTAAGTAACATTCCCAGGAAAATTCAAAGATCACCCATACCAAACACCACCTTAGAGAAAACTAAACAAACTTTGGGGACAACCTTCCAATGCCTTGCTAAGCATGACCGTAAAAAATATAGAAAAATTCAACCGCTCGTTATGGTCATGTTTTTCGTGGGCATTAGCCTTCAAATTTAACTAAAAATTTATTATTGGAGAATAATTATTAAACTTTGGCAACAAGAAAATAGCCTGTTTCTAAACATTGCTGTAAAAAACCATGCGAAAATTCAAGATATCTTTGTTTTAAAAAAATCCATCTCTCATTTTGGAGAAAACTAATGAAACTTTGAGGATAACTAGAAATGGCAATATGGGTTAAGTCGGGCCAACCATTGAAGCCCGTTTTTCTAAATAGGCCCAGCCTATTTTGGCTTGTCAAAAAATGGGTCCGTCACGGGCCGGCCTGGCCCGACGAGTCTTTATTAAAATATATTAATATATTATATATATAATTATTACTAAACTTTTTTGTGGGCTATTAAAAATTCATCGGTTGGAGAAAAATTATGAAACTTTGGGAATAAAAAGATGTCATTTTCCATTTATTGAGATTTTACACTGAATATTTTTTTAAACAATCCTTTCCCTTGGAGAAAACTAATGAAACTTTAGGGACAACCTTACAATATTTTTCTAAGCATGAACACAAAAAAATTATGCAAAAATTCAATCGCTCGATGTCTTCATCTTTTTCATAGCCTTCAAAATTTTATTAAAAATTCATCCATTGGAAAAATTTATGAAACTTTGGGAACAAGAAGATAGTGTGTTTCTAAACATTGCTGTAAAAAACCATCAATTTGAGCTCTAAGTACCATTTTCCGCGAGAAAGAACGAGTACTAATTCCTGAGCGGATTGCCTCTAAAAGAGGATATCTATAGTTAACACAAAAAAATATCATGTTAAAATATTTTAAATGGAAAAAATTTCTACTAGAAAAGCTAGTTTCACCATAATAAGAATATTGTTTGCAAAAATAGAATGGCCTCAAATAGTAGGATAAATATGGTTGGAAAAAAAGAAATTTTATTTGTCCGCAAATTAAATAAATAAAAGGTTAACATAATACTTACATATAAGTTGTTATTATTTTAATTTGTTATTAATTTTTATTTTACAAAAATACAATTAGACTACTTTTATACTATTTTAATTTTTTCTCCCAATTTTATTTTATCAAAATTTTATATAAATTTATTCTGTAAGATATTATATGAGAATATTTACCAATTTAATCTCAATCTAACCATTAAGTAACCAAACCCTAATTGAACAAAGACGCGTGAACCAATACTTTCTTAGTCCAACTTTAGAAATAAGGGCAATTCTTTAAACAATTTTAGTATCCATCTCCAACCAACTATTAATGTCATTGGTGGGATAATTTATCACTTTGTGCCTTAACTAAGTAGTTAAAGTCAACGTCTGACTTTTATAAATGAATTTTTTTTATAATCAATTCATACAACTTAGTGTTTAATACGTTGACCATCAAGATAGAGAATCAGTCTCATAGCTATTAGTATTAACCATCAAGATAGAGAATTAGTCTCATAGCTATTAGATGTGAAGATACCCTGGGAATATCCCTCCAAAATAGAAAAAAAGCAGCACAAAAGCCTACTCCTGGATTTTATCCTTACAAAAAATAATACAAAATTCAATTCAGTTACCGTGTGACCAAATCTTTCGAATGTGAATCATATAATTACCTAACCGTTTAAATAAACAAAAATTAATCACATGTATTTGTAATGTTCTGTTCAATGCAATCATTGCATTTTCTTTTAAAAAATTGTTGAAAAATTGTCACTTTTAGTGGCTTCAATTAACCACTTAAAATTGAAGTTTAAGAAAACCTTTCAAGCTCTAACTCATCATGGTTTACATAGGTTTGACTGCCTGACCCTAGTATTGTGATGTCCTTATGAAAGATAAAGTGTGGAGTTTCAAATTGTGTTGCTGACGACATTGGGATAGGTAATTTAGGATAACAATAAACTATGAATAAAAAGAATATTCCTGAAGAATTCCACACTACATACAAAATGGATTCAAATGAGAAGTTATTTCTCACCTACTCTTTGATTCAGTCTTGGGATTTCGGAAGATCATAAAGGATAAATGCTATAGAGTAAACAGACACTTAATTATGATAAGGCATTCTTTGTGCCGTGTCTTGCGGAGAAAAACTAAAGTTTATGAATAGAGGCAAATGCAATTTGGCGAGGAACTATTTGGTTTTTCTTTGGTGGGAGCAGAAAAGCCTATTGATAAAAGAAAAGAACCGTGACTGTAAAAGCAAAATCGTTATATGAACTCAGATTCGAGAGGGAAAAATCAATCACACAACTTGGTAGTTTTCCGTTATCAACTGTGTTCTCTGAGCATATTTAGGAGGATTACCCCCTTTTAGTGGTATGATGTTGGTAACCTGCAAAGAGAAGTGCAGAAAGTGTAAGTTAAGCTCCCACCAATATTCAGGCACGGATGGTAAACGAATTATTGAAGATATTTTAGTTTATACATAAAAGATTTGACCCAAAAAAACGGAAAATCTTCAGTTTCAACTAGATCGATTTGGCACATCACTTCAAATAACACTATACAGCCACAACCACAATTGTTAAAAGTTGAAATGTTATAAACAGAAAATCCAGACAAACCTTCAGGTCACTGAAAGTATTGGTTGCCATAAATTGGACTGAAATGGGAAAGAATATTGATGAATCTGATAGTGGAACAACAAACTCCATTGACCCACTGCCAATACATTAGTCAGACAAAAATCAAATAAAATTAAAAAGACAACACAGCATTAGTCAGCTCCAAATTTGACATACCTGCGGTTTGAATTATCAATCAGAAGGACAGACCACTGCAAGAAGGAATTCCTAGAGTCATACCTGCAAAAGCCAATTTTACCAAGAGAGCAAGAATGTAAAATAAAATTAAACGGTTTAGAACCATAACGTAAGTAAAATATAAGTTTTTTAAAATCATCAACTGATGATTTGGAGGACAAAAAAACTTGAGACTTGAGAGACAGTTAGTTAGCTTCATAGAGCTTTCTAATCCATGCAAAAATTAGCAGGGATTGAATTTGGAGCTCTTCCCACAATCATAGTTTGTATTGTCAGCTTAGTCACAACTCATTGGTACAACCACCATCTCATTAAGTTTAAAGTTTCAACCCAAAACACCAATTCATGGTTTTCCCTAATATTTATTAAGTGTAAGAAAAAATCCGCACCTCCATTCCCCATCAATTTGCCTAACAGATGGTGCTTCTCGGAGAGCTGGAAGAGGTACAGAGATCACAACATTCCGCAGATCAAACATTGATGAGGCCTCATATTCAATACTAACATAAGTTTCATTTCCAGAAGAAGAGGGCCAGCAATTGACTGCAATAGACACATAAAGCACCCTCATAAGTTATTAGTTAATACATCAATACAAAGCAACATACCATATCTATGATAGTTATAAACTGACTTGTCAGTGGCACCATTGACTCATCAGTACTTTGCATTCTCCATTTTAGAAGACCAACACCTCCAGCATCACCAGCTTGACCAGGGGGGAAAGGCCTGTTAGGATCCTTTAGGCCTAGTATACAGTCATTGGCAAATAATTCTTTGTTCATGTTAGGGTGTGTCTTGAAAGAGATGGCTTGATTATCACCAGTTTGGACCTGCAAAACAAGGCACGATATGCAAATATCAATACTTTTAACTGTCCTCTCGAACTGATAATTGCATTCAAAACCAGTATCAAGCAATAACTAAGGCATACAAGCAATAAAGAATGAAGGTAGTAGTGCGCAGCATTAGGGTGAAAATATTTGAAAACTGTAGGTTGAAATGAAACAAATAAAAGTTAACAGAAAAATAAATCATTTGAATATTGAAAAAGGTATTTCAAATATTCAAAAACAATTCAAAATGATTATTTCAGGAAAACAGAAAACCAAAGATATACATCACATAACAAGCATTGAAGCACCAAGATACTTCAGGGACAAACCAAAGAACCAGCACTGTCGTCATCCTACAGGAGTCGAAACCTTTCCTTCCACCTAACTGATATGCCACTGACATCTGGTCAACTTTTCTTTTTCTTTTTTTCCTTATCTCTTCCTCCCCTTTATTTTCCCTTTCTTTGCCATCATGCTTGATTCAGAAATCTCGGTTTTTAAGCAAAAAGACTAAAAATGAAATATTTAAAAGGCAACTGTATGATTTGATGGTTGTGCATGACATGAGATGATCATTTGACTGACAAAAGTACAGCAAAAGCTGTTAACATTCATGCCTCAAATAAAACACCTAGCTAAAACATATGATTGACTTGTTTGAGCTTGCACCTTAAAGAAACACTGGCTGTTTTTAAACATTATCTTTTTGAAAAATAATTAACTGTCTACCTGTAACATCACTGCCAATTACATTTACAGAGGATGCGAACTGTGAGAAGTGTATCAGGACAGCATATAGAAAACATTAGAAAACAGAAGAAATGAATCAGAGGGGAAAAAATCTATTTCATACATCAAAGGAATCAACATTTGAGTTTGACATAACACAATGGTGTTATTTGATCCATATATAACCCCATCTACTAGGAAAGGCTTTGGTTGATGTTACTGCTGAGAAAAAACAAATGCTTCATTGAACTTCTTATTCTCCCTAATGCTGATGAGATTTAATGAAGTTATTATCATTTTTCATGTCAATAAGTAATTAATATTTCAGAAAAACTCATGCAAACTGGTAAAGGTAGAGTTGAGATGATGAGAATATGATACCTGAACTTGGATATGTCCATCCTCTTGGTTAAGAATTTGGAGAGATAATGTGCCTTGAACATCAAAATTACTGACTCCACCATCTCGTTTAAGTGTCACATTTAATTTTTCCTCAACATTTAAAGTGACTGGATCAGTAAGTGCTGAGGGAACAGCCCGAGGCTGAACATCTTCAAGAATGACCTCACCTTCTGCTTTCAATGATTCCAAAAATTGATTTTTCCTTGGATTTTTGCCAAGCTTCATTCCAAGACCTCTAGGTGGAGCAGTGGCAGATGAAGTTGGACGGGCTAAGCAAGAGAATAGGTTAGTACATTAATGAAAAGGTTGACTGGCTAATGTGCATTTAGCAACATGTTAATTTTAACACAATAAACCATAGCCAGGAAACAGCCTTCTTCAATTCCCTTTTAAGTTATCAAATATAGAAGCATTCTAGAAAAATTCATGAAAATCTATGAAAGCCAACCTTTAGACTTGGTGGAAAAGGAATCAACATCAGAACTCAATCCTAAACCAGAGCCACTTCCAAAACCAGTTGCACTGCTAGATATGCTCAAATCAGTAAAGCTATTTTCAATTCTTCCAGAGCCCATTGACTGTAACGGACCAAATCCTCCTTTATCACCTCTATTCTTGTCAACCTGTAGAACACATGATCAAATTATGGGAACTCCCAGACTTCAACTATAAGCAAATTCATAAAAAATTGTCCTTTCAATCATACCTTGCTTTTATCAATCTCGCTAGCTTTTCGCTTCATAACATCCTTAGTTTCATTAATCTTGCTCTGCATTACCAGCTTGTGCAGCTTCTCTTCATGACTCTCCATCTCACAGTATTGTTTGACTTGAGCAACGGTCACATTTTCCTTGTGCCCAAGAGAGGTGACTTCATCAAAAGCAAAAATCAACTCAAATGCATGTTTGCAGATGCCTTCTTCATCAAGGGAGTATGAATATTCAGGTACCTAAAAGTAAAAAGGAAAAAACAAATTATAAGATTAATGTTACAGGAAAATTTGTATTAAATGCATTTAAAAATGACCAATAAATCTAAAACAACCTCCCACTACAAACCATTTGATCAATCCTAGACCCTCTTAATCCATCCTACAAAAATCAATATACTAAATTCCATGTATAATGTTAGAGAACCTATAAAATAAATGATTGATTGTACCCTTAAAACCTTACAAAAAAACCAAAATGACAGGCCAGTGAGTAGACAAAGCACAGAAAAAAGATCTAGATTCAGGCCAGCAAGTCAACCAAGTTAAAGACTAAACCAATAATTCCTTGACCAGACAACAGATGACCAAGAAAATGAAAACTAATTGACTTAATAACATACACATCAGACTAAAGTATCAGAAAAAGAATACAAGTTTAGAGAGGAGTCTCAGAGTTTCCAAATCTTCCAGTATGTTGCTTTGCTTGTTTGTCACGAGAAGCAGGTACAGTGATTCTATTGGCTGATAAACATAGCGCACATTCTCAGTCTCAACATATGTATGTTGTTTTCCAGTGCCTACCAACTTTGGAAATGCTGCTAGGAGACCCTCAATTCTTATACGAGTCATGTCTACAAACTGCCTAGAAACTAGCACTGCAAACAAAGCAAAAGGCTTGCCAGCATAAGAGCATTGATGTTGAATCCACAGCTATTTAGGCACAAACAAATTCAGCATCAATTCAAGACTAGGCTTTTCTTTACAAACTAAAATTAATCTACACAACTAACTAACAGATTGAAATATTGAAGTATGAAAAAGATTTCATAAATACGTTTGAGTGCTGAGAAAATAAATTATACAGATTGTTGAAAGTCACACATTGTTTAGAGATATGACCAATTAAAAGTATACAAGGTAAGGGTAATTTTCATCCTATTAGCTAGCTTTTAGGATTGAATTATGCCCAATACCCAAATTTAAGATGGCATCAAAGCCTATCCTAGATCCATTATTACGCCACCCGTATTTGTCCAAGCACCATTCTTAAGCGTGAAGGGGTGTTCTATAAGTCTCATGGGTCATCCGTATTCATCCACGCTCCATTCCGGAGCTTGAATAGGTGTTTTAATAAGTGCCATAGGCCACCTGTATTCATCCACGCTCCATTCCTGAATGTGAGAGGGTGTGTTGAAAGTTCCACATTGTCTAGAGATATGACCAATTAAAAGTATATAAGGTGAGGATAATTCTCATCCTATGAGCTAGTTTTAAGGATTGAGTTAGGCCCAATACCCAACTTTAAGACAGATAAAAGAGAACATACAGCAAGGATACAGTAATGTGCACAATAAGCCAGTAGCCGTAAAACATATATTAGCCATCTTAACACCAGAAACTGCATTTTGAACCAAATCAAAATATATAACTTAGACAGAAGACTCTCCATTTGTCAGATTAATTTATAAACTGCTGAAAAGCAATTACCTTTGTGGAATTAATATATTGTTTTTCCAAAAAATATAGCCGGTATTTCATATTACTGTCAACAATGGTTTCAACTAAATAGGTAAGGAAAATATGTCTTTCAACTTTGTTTCTAATAGCAAAGCATAAGTAACACTTTTACAGTTCAAGGACTTCCAAAATCAAATCAAATCAATTAATATATAGAAAGATGAGGACATGTCCACACACACTCAGACATAAACATTATGTTTTAAAAATCTCCCCTTGAATGGAAAATATGTCTAATGCATTTCTCCTCCCTTCAGTGCAATTGTCACTTATTAGGTACCACACAATGACTAAAAATGGGGAGGCGGTCAAGACACACTATCAAGTGAAGATCTCCAAAAACACATGGAAGGAACCAGGTTACAAGGCTTCATAGAACTCACCTTTGCCAGGTTTGCTGATAATGGAAGCAGCAAGGACAACCTGTTCAATAAAATATTAATGGAGCAGAATGTAAGTCCAAAACAGATAGAAAGAGAATGTACCCAAGTGAATATTCTCACTATCAAATGAATTCTTTTTTTTCCTATATATATATATATATATCTGTGTGTTATAACTTAAGGTAATGAGCCTGTGATCTCTATCCAAACCGCATCCCATTTGAGCTACCCCCAACAAGCATTTGGCAAGCAAATTGCTCATTCTCGCTAATATTTGGATTCCATTAAACATTCAAAGTTTCATGGCGAGAATCAAGGTGTACAAATTAACAACACGTGTAGCTAGCTAAGCTACATCCAGAAGATCCACGGTTATCAGTAATCCCGGAGAAAATTCACCAACCAACACCATATACCACGGTACGAAGGAAAATTTTATACAGGGGGTTTCAATTGGAAATGAGATCAACATGTATAAGGAAGTTCCTCCGAGCTTTCATTCTAGATCACGGGTTACACAAAATTGGAGTAGCGACAGGCATAAACAATTCTAAGAACAGAAGTGTGGCATGAAACAAGGAAATCCTGAAATGTTAAAGTAGGAGAGTGTAAAGAGAGAAGAGGGGTTGTTACCATGTTTGAAGTTGTGAGGAATTGAATCTGGGAAAAAGGAAAGTGGAGGAAGGTGTTAGGTTGAATGGGAGAGAGATGCAAATGAGAAATGAGTGGAAAAAGGATTTACCTGAAAGCGCGATCTGGGATTGGGAATTGCGGATCTGAATTCTGATCGGAGACAGGGAGAGGACTCACACAATTGGGTTAAGGATCCAAATCAAACAAAGGGCGGGGTTCATCTAATCAAGACCAAAGAACGGTGCATTTTTCTTTTCTGTTTTTTCCTTCTACGTATAAATAATCAACGAAGAGTGAGTGTTGCATCGAATCAAATCAGATTTCAGTAAAAAAAAATTGTCTAGCTTAATCAAAATTAATTACATCGAATTGTGTTGGATTTGTGTCACCTTTTTATAATAGAATTTAATAACATCTATTTATTCCGATCTAAATTTGTTTGAATGATATTATATAATCAGATATCTTATTAATTAAAACTTGTTATTAATTTTAGGAAGATAAAAATATAGAAAATTTTAAATATCACAAAATTCATATCAAATATTTATCGTTACAATTATAACCATAAACATAACATAAACATTGTTGTATAAAACTACCAAATAAAAATCATATAGTCATTTGTTTTTAAGTCTGTAACACACAAATATAAATCTAAATCAACAAATTGAAGTCTTGTGTTTGACCGTTTAAGTTTGGTTCACTTCCATTTCTTTCCATGGCATGACATACATATTAACAATATGGTAGATAATGTAAAATAGAAATATACAATAATAATAATAATAAATTGATCCGGTCTCAATACCGGTATTCGATCTGCTATACATATTTCAACGTCTTTGATAAGACATCTACGTGTAACCGGTGTCATCGGTATACATCCGGACTGTAATTTCGTATCAGGCGTTCTCCCTATACCGGTTGTTCAGGATAACACCATGACATCGGATAATACACACGTCACTGTGCAAAAGACAAGGATTGTTGCTACAGGGATCGATCAATAATTCCCTGCACTACGAGCCAAATTCTGCTCACGGGAATGGTCAACTTGTTCCCTAATCCTAGTCTACATTCTCTATGCTCAATATAAAATAGCCACTTGACCCAATCATGCAGGTAAGTGCGCAATATAATAATGCTAATGGGAGTTGGTGGTTCCCCACCAACGAATCCTCGTTAATCGAGTCAATCAGGTATATGAACTCACTTCATGATTGAAGTGAGGGATCTTCAGCTCATTTTTTACGACTGATTACTCTCTGAATACATTCCTTACTTGGAATATAATCACTGACTTGAGCGTCGGAGAATCTTTGCAGGTGACACCACCATTCGCCCACTTCAACGCGTTAGGTCGGTGTGAAGGATCTCCAGAACGCCCAATCCGCTCTCCTCACTCAAGGACAACGGATACCTATACCGGATACATATATATCCGGTCTTCTATACAGTATTTACATACTATTTGTGACTGGTCTGAGTCCGGATCTCTAGACCCCGGTTCAGGACAGATCATTGGCACGCCCAGTGGGACACGATAAAGTTATTCCCATATCCTTTGACAGAGCAGGTAATCCACAATGGAAGGCGAAGCACAAGACTTCATGGAGAATCAAGCTGAAGGCAGAACCAATCCTAACGCCTTCAGAAAACTCAACTTTGATTCTCATGGGGGCAGCTCAAAGAAGATAGTAACAGTGTCTGATCCTGATCCTCGCGATGAGTTGATCAAACAACTTCAGAGAGAACTCGCTGAATTGCGAAGAGAAAAAAGGCAAAGCGAGGATAAAGAATCATCTCGCACGCGAAACACTCCCCACGCAACTGATGGTGAAAAGTCCACCACTCTTCAGTACTCAAATATCCCTACGTTTGAGGGGGGAGAACAGACTCGCGATTCTGAGGATGCAGCTTCCCGAAGGAAGAGAGATTCAACAACAGCACCCCCATTGTCTTACAATCTGAAGGTTCCTTTTTCAAGGAGACTTATGGGCATCAGCATCCCCAAGCACCTTCAAACTACTCAACCACTTTCCATCAGAAAGTATAATGGTGAAACTGATCCAACTAAGCACCTTGATGCTTATGTGTTTGAAGCCATGTACTTGGGGGCTGATGAAGACGTGATGTGCCGAATGTTCCCTCGAACATTGTCTGAGGAGGCCCTCGGGTGGTTTAAAGGCCTGCCTTCTGGATCCATAAATTCTTGGACGGAAATGGCAGCTGCCTTTGAAACCCACTTTGTCATCTCCAGAGACGTACCTAAGACGTCTCATACCTTGGCTCAGATTAAGCAAGGTGAAACAGAGGGCTTAAAAGATTTTTTAAAGAGGTTTTATAAGGAAGCAGCCCTGGTTCCTAACCTCACAGAATCTATCAAGCTGCATATCGTTATTGAGGCATTGCAGCCAGGATCAGCTTTCGCTCTTTCATTAGCAAAGAGCCCTCCAGCAACTTTTGAGGAGTTCAGGAAAAAAGCCTCAAAGTACGTGAGCATAGAGATGCACTTGGAGGCAATGGCTGCAAAGAAAAAGCCACCAACACCATCTCCCCAAACCCAGAAGGGTAAGGAGAAGACGAGGTCAGAACGCATGGAGAGGCCATTCACCAATCCTAAGGTTGATAACCACCCTCCTCGACCTCGAGAAAAGCATGTCAATTCCTTCAGCCATTATGCACAGTTATCTGCTAGACCATCTCAGATTTTGAGAGAGGTCGGATGGCCAGTTTTCAGCACATATGGCATCAGGAGACCAGCCCCTATGAAAAGACCAGGAAATTCCCGTAAGTACTGTGATTTTCATGAACAAAATGGTCATTCCACTGATGAATGTCAAGCTCTAAAGAACGCGGTTGAGACGCTAATTAGAGAAGGCAAATTGAAGCAATACCTGTTCAAAGAAAAATCTCTCGACAGGGTAGAACGGAGTGAGAAGAGAGAAAGAGATCCAGACGACGGGGATGACAACAACGGCAATCCGGTCCGAAAATTCTCTGCTGCAGAAAAGCAAAAAGGTGTGATGACTGATAATGCAGCGCAAAGAGACAGCCTGCCCCAGCAACAACGTCAGGGCCGACGTGAAGTTATTGACATGATTGCTGGAGGATTTGCTGGAGGAGGAGCTTCAATTACAGCCCGTAAGAATCATCACAGAATGATTCTATCTGTGCAAGGGAAAGTCAAAGACAATCGCCCTTACAGAGGAGGGATTGAGGCTCCCATAATCTCTTTCTCCGATGAGGATTTTGGCCCAACCATTCCTGGTGGTGACGATGCCGTAGTCATCACTGCAGTGATAGCCAACAAGGACGTCCGAAGAATCCTTGTTGACCAGGGAAGTTCCTGCGATGTTATTTTTTATAATTGCTTTGAAAGAATGGGTTTTAAAGACTCAGACTTACAGCCTTATACGCAGGAACTAACAGCTTTCAACGGTGCAAAGCAACCAACCAAAGGGTATCTTGACACCCTTATCTCGTTTGAAGGCGAGCCAGGTGTAACACCCCTATTTTTATTTTTATATTAAAATTTTGAAGGAATTAAATTATGGTTCTTTAGAACTTTTTAATCTACGTATTATTTATGATTTTTTGGAATTTTTTTGGAATTTTGGAATTTTTTAATAAAAATAATATTTTTTAAATAATTTTAAATTCATATAAGTGACTTAAATTAAAAATATTTACAAGAAAGTGAATTGAAATTATAAGAAAATTATCTAAAATCCATTTCAAGTAGACTTATCTAAAAATTATCGGTTTGAGAAAAATCTTGATTTTTTCCAATCGTTAAAAAATTTGAAACGTATCAATAAATTTTTATTAACAGAAAATTTTAGATTTTTAAAATTTCAGCTTTATATTACTTATTATAAAATTAGTAGGGACTGATATAATATCGCTAAATTTCAAAAAGGACTCATTTTGAATATTTAAAATATACCGAGTGAAGGGTTACTATTTGACTTAATAATTTTGCCGACAATTACTATGCAAATCACTGTGCATGTATGAAATTTTCAAAAGATGTACAGTAACCTGGAATAAAAAATTCAAAAATGCATAGTACTTTTATATTAAAATAATGGAATGCATAGTAAATTTTTTTCCTATAAATACCGAAGGATTTCTTCTTTAGAATTCACAATTTCAGATTAAGTTTTCTTAATATAGTAGTGCTAGTGAGATAGTGGTGGAAGTGAGAGAGAGAAGAAAAGTTTTTGGAGAGAAGGTTCTGCCAAAATCCTAAGGTAAGAATACTTCTCTTTTATATTTTTTGGGTTATTTTCATATCGTTTTTAGAAATCTGTTATTATACTGAAAATAATATTATTTTAAGTTACTATTCTGCATAGTAAACACTATTTCAATAGTAAATTACTATTTCAATAGTAAATTACTATTCAAATAGTAAATTACTATTTACTGTTACTATTTACCGTTACTATTCACGATTTACTATTTATCGTTACTATTCACATTTTACTATTTACTGTTACCATTCATGTTTTACTATTTACTGTTACTATTCACGTTTTACTATTTACTGTTACTATTCACGATTTACTATTCACTATTCACTATTCAAAATTTACCATTTCTGTTTTAAGTAGTAATCTTAATCTTCGTCTTATGCTTATACTGAAATAAGATTGGTATTAATATTTTTTAGAAATCGGAGGCGCAAAGCAAATCCATTTTGGGTAACAATTCAAGGTAAGGGGGAGTGAGATAAGAGTATAATATGAAAAGACATAAGAATAATGGGAGGAGTCCCCTACTCCTTTTAAATCTGATAATATTATTATTTTAAAATATTAACTTTTTAACTTAAAATTTATAATAAATTTTAAATTAAATATCCGGTTTAACTAACTCTAACATACCTATGCAAAGACTCGGACCATTATGACCTATATGGACTGAACTATACCTATGCAAGGACTTGGACCATTATGACCCATATGGACTGAACTATACCTATGCAAGGACTGAATTATATGGACTTACATATACCTATGCGAGGAATTGACCAAAAGGACTAAAATTGACTATATTAATAATCATTAAATTTTGTATTATGATATGTATTAATGATATTTAATTGATTTGATTATGATTTGATTATGATTGATTGATTGATGATATTTAGTTATGATTGATATTGTTTAATTTTGATTGATGATATTGTAATGTGGAGTTTGAGCATATAGCGAGCATGACGGAAAGCTAAAATTCAGTAAGAATTTCTTACCTTACTCTTTAAATTTTATTATCTTTTAATTCTTCTTAGAAATTATTTTTATTAACTTTATTTTCAATATTTAGAATAAAAAATTAGTATTTATTTTAGAAAGAAAATATTTTATTAGAATTTATTTAATTAAATCTTGAGTTAAAAAATTTTTGTAATTTTAAGTATTTTTGGTTAATAATTATTCTCTTTCAAAAAAAAAAATTTAAAAGAAAATTATTTTATTTTTTTCCAACTTAATAACTAAATACATTTGGAAATAATTGAGATTCCTAAATTTGATTTTGTTAAGATTTAATTTGAGAAAGATTAGGTAAAGTTTTATATGATAAAGTTTTTAGATATTTAAGGCTTAGAAACTCAATTTCCGTGAGATTTGAAAACTGTACCAAATTTATTTCTGTGGGACAGAAATTCAGAGAACTGAGAAAATGTACAGTTTATTGAAATGATATTGTAAACCTTTAAGGGATTTAATAATTGAGTTTCTAAAAGCCTTAACCAACTCAATACGCGAGTAGTTCATGCATCATGGATAATGAAAGTGAAATGAAATAATATTGTCTGGGGACGGATTATAGAAACCGAGGATACATTAGAGGAGGCTTAATTACGAGCCTTGGGATGAGAGAGTGTGAAAGGGTGCTTCAGGGGACCTGGGGTAGCTCCCTAGTGTCGGGTACTTTCACAATAAAAACTTTCTCAATCTGACTAGTCTCTAAGTGTTTCCATGCCAGTTGAGCTGTTCATATTATTATTATCCGGACTTATGGAACAGTGTAAACTCCTGGTTGGCCCAGTGCAAATTAAAATTTAAGGGCCCACATATATAGATAAGTTATGATGAAGATATTGCATAACATTCATGCATTCATAATTGATTGTGTATGTGATTGTGATTGATATTATTATGTATTGGTTGTGAAAACCCTTTGTTGCTTATGTCTTATTCGGAAATATTATATTCTGTTTCTCACTCCTTTCTCCGTGTTTTTGTTTCATATATTCTAAATTGATGGTTCAGAGGGAAGGATCGAAGAATTTCAGCAGTAGATATAGCACGTTCTAGAAAGGGAGCTCGGTATGAATACCGTGGTCCAATGAATAAATAATGTTAATAAGTAACTGCTTCTGGGCCATGGAGTTTCCTCTCTTTCTTATAATGTTTAATGTTTATTTTCTTCGGATGAATGTACAAATACTTTATAAAGTTTTAATAATATTTGTGAGGTATTTCAGAAATAATGTATATAATTTATTCCGATAGTTTCTTTTTAACAATCATATCTTTAGTAAAAAAAAAACAAAATATACGAATTTTTCTAGAATTTATTAAGGTGTAACAGAGGGTGTTACAAAGTGGTATCAGAGCAGTTAATCCAATAGGCCTGGGGAAAAGGTCTATCTTGCTTTGTCTGTAAACTCTGTATAGGTAGAATATCTGACTTGGTAGTAACTGTGATTGATGTGACAAATCTCAGTTACTGTGAAACAGGAAACTAATGGCTGGAAACGATCTTGCTGGAGTTGTAAAACGCTTAATCAATGCAATGGGAGCACGTGAAGGTCAAGGTAATGATGCCTTGAGAAGACTGGACCTATTCGAAAAGCGCAATCCACCTCGTTTCAAGGGAGGATATAACCCTGATGGAGCACAAATCTGGATTCGAGAGATAGAGAAGATCTTTCGAGCATTGCAATGTAATGAAGCTGATAAGGTAGTCTTCGCTACTTATGCCTTATCTGAGGATGCCGAACATTGGTGGGATAGCATGCGTAAACAATTCGAAGTCAACGACGTGGAGATCACTTGGGACTATTTCAAGGATATGTTTCTGGAAAAATACTTTCCAGCTGATGTTAAAGAGAAAAGACAATTCGAATTCCTGTCGCTGACCCAAGGAAATATGACCGTTGGAGAGTACGCATCCAGGTTTGAAGAGCTATCTCGTTTTCATTCTAATTATAATGATGCTACTAATGAAAGAGATCGGTGTGCAAAGTTTGTAAATGGACTGCGGCCAGAAATTAAGGAAGCTATACGAATGCAGGAAATCCGTGAATTTTCTGTATTGGTAAATCGCTGCAGGATCTTTGAAGAAGACCATAAGGATAGAATGACCAAAAGTCGTGAGGCCATTCACAAGGCAGGAGAAATAAGAAGTGGAGGACCTCACCATCACCAAAGAAGAGATTTCAGAAGGAATAAGCCTTACCAAGCACCATTTCGTCGGTTTGGAGCAGCATCTGTTCCTAACAGACCCCAAGCTTCAACTGGAAGCTATTACCCAACATCTGCACCAAATTTTAAATGTTTTATCTGTGGAGGACCCCATTTGAAAAGGGATTGTCCTAAAAACACTTATGTTTGCTTTAAGTGTAACAAACCAGGTCATCACATCAAGGATTGCCCAGAGATGAAGAGAGAAAACCCTGAAGGTACAAGTACAAGCATAAATACTCAAGGAGGCACGCACAGTGCAGTCGGAAGGCCAAAAGCAAAAGGAAAGGTTTTTGCAATCACTGGAGAAGAAGCATCTCATGCTGATTCCATGGTAGAAGGTAAGTGTATCATTAATAAGATTTCTTTAACTGTTATGTATGACTCAGGTGCATCACATTCCTTTATTGCCAATGACTGTGTAGAAAAACTAAAATTACCTGTGATAGAACTTCCATTTGACTTATCTGTACATACTCCTGGAAACAATCCCATTGTCACTTCTAAAGCTTGTTGGAAATGCCCTATTGTCATAGATGGTAGGGACTTTAAGGCTAATCTTTTCTGTTTACCCCTTTCTGGCTTAGAAGTTATTATTGGGCTAGATTGGTTGTCTGACAATCATGTTCTAATAGATTGTCATAATAAAACCATAATGTTTAAAGAACCAGTGAATTTGAATTCTGAGGATTCGAGATTTCTAACCGCCAACCAAGTGAGTGCCTCTTTAAAAGGAGGGGCTCAAGGATTCATGCTATTGCTTTCAACGAAAGGAGAGCAAGAATCAAAAATCAAAAATCTGCCGGTTGTGTGTGAATTTCCTGACGTTTTTCCTGAAGATATCCCTGGTTTACCCCCAGAAAGAGATGTGGAATTTTCCATTGATCTAGTACCTGGAGTTGGACCCATTTCAATTGCACCATACCGAATGTCACCTCTAGAATTAGCAGAGTTGAAGAAACAACTTGAAGAAATGATAGAGAAGCAGTTTATACGACCCAGTGTATCCCCCTGGGGTGCACCAGTGTTGTTGGTTAAGAAGAAGGATGGTAGCATGAGGTTGTGTGTAGATTATCGACAACTGAACAAGGTGACGATCAAGAACAGATACCCTCTGCCAAGGATTGACGACTTGATGGATCAGCTGCGTGGTGCCACGGTGTTCTCCAAAATTGATTTGAGGTCTGGATATCATCAAATAAGGGTGAAGAAAGAAGATGTATCGAAAACTGCTTTTAGAACACGCTATGGCCATTACGAATATCTAGTAATGCCTTTTGGTGTAACTAATGCACCAGCCGTATTCATGGATTACATGAATAGGATTTTTCATCCATATCTAGATAAATTTGTAGTGGTGTTCATTGATGATATATTAGTGTACTCTAAAAGCAGAGAAGAACATGTTGAACATTTGAAGGTCGTGTTGGAAATCCTGAAAAAGAAACAACTATATGCAAAGCTGTCGAAGTGTGAATTCTGGTTGGAAGAAGTGAACTTTTTAGGACATGTAATTAGTCAAGGAGGAATAGCTGTAGACCCTTCCAAGGTGGAGGCGGTTTTAAAATGGGAGAGACCAACCACGATCACTGAGATTAGAAGTTTCTTGGGCTTGGCTGGATACTATAGGAGATTCATTGAAGGATTTTCAAAGCTAGGATACCCATTGACCAAGCTAACACGGAAAGGACAACCTTTTGTGTGGACGACACAATGCGAGAATAGTTTTCAAGAGCTGAAAGATCGACTTACTTCTGCGCCGGTGTTAGTACTCCCCGATCCACATCGAAGTTTTGAAGTTTACTGTGATGCGTCTAAACAAGGACTAGGAAGTGTACTTATGCAAGACAAGAAGGTTGTAGCCTATGCATCACGACAATTAAGGCAACATGAGATCAACTACCCTACCCATGACTTAGAGTTAGCCGCTGTAGTTTTTGCCTTAAAGATTTGGAGGCACTATCTATACGGTGCAACATTCGATGTGTTTAGCGATCATAAAAGTCTCAAGTATTTATTCGACCAAAAGGAGTTAAACATGAGGCAACGGAGATGGATGGAGTTCTTAAAGGACTACGATTTTGAGTTGCAATACCATCCTGGAAAAGCGAACGTAGTAGCTGATGCTTTAAGTCGAAAGTCTCTACATGCGTCCACGATGATGATAAAAGAGCTGGAATTGATAGAGAACTTCAGAGATCTTAACCTAGCAGTAAAGGTTAATGCTAACAGCTACAGATTAGGAGCGTTGCAAGTGACAAATGAATTCCTGAGGCAAGTTTTAGAGGCTCAACGAGAGGATGAATTCCTGCAAGAGAAGAAAGAACTCTTGAAACAAGGAAAAGAAGTCGAGTTCAATGTGGGAAACGACCAATTATTGAGATATAAGGATCGAGTGTGTATCCCTGACAAAGAGGAGTTGAGGAAAGCAATTCTAGAAGAAGGCCATAAAAGTTATATGAGCATTCATCCCGGAGCTACTAAAATGTATCAAGATTTGAAGAAGTTATTTTGGTGGCCTGGAATGAAGAAAGCGGTGGCAGAGTATGTGGCTGCATGTCTAATTTGCCAGAAGGTTAAAGTGGAACACCAAAAACCCCCTGGAATGCTACAATCAATGGAAATACCGGAATGGAAATGGGATAGCATTACCATGGATTTTGTGACTTCTCTACCTAAAACTCCATTAGGACATGATTCGATATGGGTAATAGTTGATAGACTAACAAAGTCTGCCCACTTTATTCCCATCAATATTCGTTACTCTATGGAGAAGCTGGCAAAATTATACATCGAGGAGATTGTGAGATTGCATGGAATTCCTTCAAGTATCATTTCTGATCGGGACCCTCGTTTTACATCACAATTCTGGAAGAGCTTGCACAAGGCTTTGGGAACAAGACTGCGTCTGAGTTCAGCATATCATCCTCAGACGGATGGACAATCAGAAAGAACAATCCAATCTCTAGAAGACTTGTTACGAGCTTGTGTGTTAGAGCATAAAGGAAGTTGGAATCAATTCTTACCATATGTGGAGTTTACCTACAACAACAGTTTCCATGCTAGCATTGGCATGGCACCTTTTGAAGCATTATATGGAAGAAAATGTAGGACCCCGCTATGTTGGTTTGAGACTGGTGAAAACTTGATGCTAGGACCAGAGTTGGTACAACAAACCACGGATAAAATCAAAATAGTTCAGGAAAAGATGAAGGCAACACAGAGCAGGCAGAAAAGTTACTATGACAAAAGAAGAAAGCCGCTCGAATTTCAAGAAGGCGATCATGTATTCTTGAAAATCACACCTATGACTGGGGTCGGTCGGGCAATGAAATCTCGAAAACTAACTCCTAGATTTATCGGTCCATACCAAATAATTCATAAAGTTAGTCCCCTTGCCTACCAAATAGCATTACCACCTTTTCTTTCTAATATCCATAATGTTTTTCATGTGTCAAACTTGCGAAAGTATATATCTGATCCTACACATGTTATTGAACCTGATGTCATACAAGTTAAAGATAATCTTACATATGATGCACCACCTGTTAGAATAAGTGACAGAAGAATAAAACAATTAAGAGACATGACAATTCCGCTTGTAAAGGTTATTTGGAGTGAAACGAGAGGAGAAGATGCTACATGGGAACTAGAAACTGAGATGAAAGAGTCTCATCCTCATTTGTTTTACTGATTATGTAAATTTCGAGGACGAAATTTTCTAAGGGGAGTAGAGTTGTAACACCCCTATTTTTATTTTTATATTAAAATTTTGAAGGAATTAAATTATGGTTCTTTAGAACTTTTTAATCTACGTATTATTTATGATTTTTTGGAATTTTTTAGAATTTTGGAATTTTTAAATAAAAATAATATTTTTTAAATAATTTTAAATTCATATAAGTGACTTAAATTAAAAATATTTACAAGAAAGTGAATTGAAATTATAAGAAAATTATCTAAAATCCATTTCAAGTAGACTTATCTAAAAATTATCGGTTTGAGAAAAATCTTGATTTTTTCCAATCGTTAAAAAATTTGAAACGTATCAATAAATTTTTATTAACAGAAAATTTTAGATTTTTAAAATTTCAGCTTTATATTACTTATTATAAAATTAGTAGGGACTGATATAATATCGCTAAATTTCAAAAAGGACTCATTTTGAATATTTAAAATATACCGAGTGAAGGGTTACTATTTGACTTAATAATTTTGCCGACAATTACTATGCAAATCACTGTGCATGTATGAAATTTTCAAAAGATGCACAGTAACCTGGAATAAAAAATTCAAAAATGTATAGTACTTTTATATTAAAATAATGGAATGCATAGTAAATTTTTTTCCTATAAATACCGAAGGATTTCTTCTTTAGAATTCACAATTTCAGATTAAGTTTTCTTAATATAGTAGTGCTAGTGAGATAGTGGTGGAAGTGAGAGAGAGAAGAAAAGTTTTTGGAGAGAAGGTTCTGCCAAAATCCTAAGGTAAGAATACTTCTCTTTTATATTTTTTAGGTTATTTTCATATCGTTTTTAGAAATCTGTTATTATACTAAAAATAATATTATTTTAAGTTACTATTCTGCATAGTAAACACTATTTCAATAGTAAATTACTATTTCAATAGTAAATTACTATTCAAATAGTAAATTACTATTTACTGTTACTATTTACTGTTACTATTCACGATTTACTATTTACCATTACTATTCACGTTTTACTATTTACTGTTACCATTCACGTTTTACTATTTACTGTTACTATTCACGTTTTGCTATTTACTGTTACTATTCACGATTTACTATTCACTATTCACTATTCACTATTCAAAATTTACCATTTCTGTTTTAAGTAGTAATCTTAATCTTCGTCTTATGCTTATACTGAAATAAGATTGGTATTAATATTTTTTAGAAATCGGAGGCGCAAAGCAAATCCATTTTGGGTAACAATTCAAGGTAAGGGGGAGTGAGATAAGAGTATAATATGAAAAGACATAAGAATAATGGGAGGAGTCCCCTACTCCTTTTAAATCTGATAATATTATTATTTTAAAATATTAACTTTTTAACTTAAAATTTATAATAAATTTTAAATTAAATATCCGGTTTAACTAACTCTAACATACCTATGCAAAGACTCGGACCATTATGACCTATATGGACTGAACTATACCTATGCAAGGACTTGGACCATTATGACCCATATGGACTGAACTATACCTATGCAAGGACTGGATTATATGGACTTACATATACCTATGCGAGGAATTGACCAAAAGGACTAAAATTGACTATATTAATAATCATTAAATTTTGTATTATGATATGTATTAATGATATTTAATTGATTTGATTATGATTTGATTATGATTGATTGATTGATGATATTTAGTTATGATTGATATTGTTTAATTTTGATTGATGATATTGTAATGTGGAGTTTGAGCATATAGCGAGCATGACGGAAAGCTAAAATTCAGTAAGAATTTCTTACCTTACTCTTTAAATTTTATTATCTTTTAATTCTTCTTAGAAATTATTTTTATTAACTTTATTTTCAATATTTAGAATAAAAAAATTAGTATTTATTTTAGAAAGAAAATATTTTATTAGAATTTATTTAATTAAATCTTGAGTTAAAAAAATTTTGTAATTTTAAGTATTTTTGGTTAATAATTATTCTCTTTCAAAAAAAAAATTTAAAAGAAAATTATTTTATTTTTTTCCAACTTAATAACTAAATACATTTGGAAATAATTGAGATTCCTAAATTTGATTTTGTTAAGATTTAATTTGAGAAAGATTAGGTAAAGTTTTATATGATAAAGTTTTTAGATATTTAAGGCTTAGAAACTCAATTTCCGTGAGATTTGAAAACTGTACCAAATTTATTTCTGTGGGACAGAAATTCAGAGAACTGAGAAAATGTACAGTTTATTGAAATGATATTGTAAACCTTTAAGGGATTTAATAATTGAGTTTCTAAAAGCCTTAACCAACTCAATACGCGAGTAGTTCATGCATCATGGATAATGAAAGTGAAATGAAATAATATTGTCTGGGGACGGATTATAGAAACCGAGGATACATTAGAGGAGGCTTAATTACGAGCCTTGGGATGAGAGAGTGTGAAAGGGTGCTTCAGGGGACCTGGGGTAGCTCCCTAGTGTCGGGTACTTTTACAATAAAAACTTTCTCAATCTGACTAGTCTCTAAATGTTTCCATGCCAGTTGAGCTGTTCATATTATTATTATCCGGACTTATGGAACAGTGTAAACTCCTGGTTGGCCCAGTGCAAATTAAAATTTAAGGGCCCACATATATAGATAAGTTATGATGAAGATATTGCATAACATTCATGCATTCATAATTGATTGTGTATGTGATTGTGATTGATATTATTATGTATTGGTTGTGAAAACCCTTTGTTGCTTATGTCTTATTCGGAAATATTATATTCTGTTTCTCACTCCTTTCTCCGTGTTTTTGTTTCATATATTCTAAATTGATGGTTCAGAGGGAAGGATCGAAGAATTTCAGCAGTAGATATAGCACGTTCTAGAAAGGGAGCTCGGTATGAATACCGTGGTCCAATGAATAAATAATGTTAATAAGTAACTGCTTCTGGGCCATGGAGTTTCCTCTCTTTCTTATAATGTTTAATGTTTATTTTCTTCGGATGAATGTACAAATACTTTATAAAGTTTTAATAATATTTGTGAGGTATTTCAGAAATAATGTATATAATTTATTCCGATAGTTTCTTTTTAACAATCATATCTTTAGTAAAAAAAAACAAAATATACGAATTTTTCTAGAATTTATTAAGGTGTAACAGAGGGTGTTACACCAGGGGCCAGAACGGTCAAATCCCGAGTGCTGGTGATCGATGTCAAATCACCATTTAACGGCATCATAGGCCGCCCCACTCTAAATGCAATGGAGGCAGTTGTGTCAACCCCACATCTCCTTATCAAGTTCATTGATAAGGATAATGCTGTTTCATCAATCCGGGGTGATCAAGAGATGGCTAGGTAATGCTATAACGTCAGCCTCAACATGACGAAGCTGGACGCCTCCAATAAAAAGAGGAAACTCAATAATGCTGGAGCAGCTGCTGGATCTGTAAGCCTTGTCGACCTGGACCCTAGGGCGGATTTGAACATTGATCCGCTCAACTCGTTAAAGCCCACGCCGGATGGAAGTTCCAGGGACATCGTCTTGGGAGATTCTCCAGAAAAGATCACCCATATCAACGACAAGCTAGATACAGAGATGGAGCATCGACTACTAATGCTCCTGCAAGAGTTTAAAGATCTCTTTGCATGGACTGCAGGCGATATGCCAGGCATAGACCCTGAATTCTGCTGTCATAAATTATCCGTCTATCCAGAGACGAAACCGGTGGCCCAAAAGAAAAGACGATTGGGCCCAGAGAAACAAAAGGCAGCTTGCCAGCAAACTGAGGAGTTGCTGAAGGCCGGATTTATCAAGGAAGTCCGGTATTCCTCTTGGCTTTCGAATGTGGTGATGGTCCATAAATCCAATGGTAAATGGAGAATGTGCGTTGACTACGTGGACCTCAACCGCTGCTGTCCAAAAGATCCTTATCCTCTTCCTAATATAGATCGGATGGTGGATGATTCCTCTGGTTATCAATACCTGAGCTTCATGGACGCTTATTCAGGTTACAACCAAATTCCGATGTGCGAAGAGGATCAAGAGAAAACAGCTTTCATAAATGATCGTGGTGTCTTTTATTATAAAGTCATGCCCTTTGGCCTGAAAAACGCTGGGGCAACATATCAGCGCATGATCAACAAGGTTTTCGAAGGCATGCACACCAAACTTGTTGAAGTATACATTGATGATATAATAGCAAAGACACCGATTGGTGGCGATCATGTCGAAGATTTACGCCAAGTGTTCACCCGTTTGAGAAAATTTAACATGAGGCTGAATCCAATAAAATGCACATTTGCTGTCCCTGCTGGGAAATTCTTGGGATTCATGTTAACTCAACGTGGTATCGAAGCCAATCCAGGGAAATGCCAAACGATTCTAGACATGCAGAGTCCAAAGAATCTCAGAGAAGTCCAATCCCTGAATGGCAAGGTAGCAGCTTTGGCACGATTCATGCCAAAGATGGCTCACAGGTCGCTCCCCCTGTATAGGATACTGAAAAAGTCCAAGAAATTTGAGTGGGGACAGGAACAAGAAAAAGCTTTCCAAGAGCTTAAGGAGGTGTTGTCCAAACCTCCCATTCTCACGAAGCCTGACCCCGAAGATACACTCATTCTATACTTGGCTATTTCAGATGAAGCTCTGGGCGTCGCCTTGATTAAAGAAACTCCCGATGGACAGAGACCGATCTATTTCACCAGCAAAACCTTGCAAGGTGCTGAGCTCCGGTATCAAAAAATCGAAAAGGCCGCCCTCGCTGTTGTTTGGGCCTCTCGACGGCTTCGTCCGTACTTTCACGCCCATCCAATTATAGTGAGAACGGATTTGCCACTCCGTTCTGTCTTGATCAAGCCCGATCTCGCTGGGAGGATGATCAAATGGTCTATTGAACTATCTGAGTTTGATATATCCTATGAACCTCGAAGTGCTATTAAAGCTCAAGTCTTGGCTGATTTTATTGTGGAAATGACAGGGACTGATCCAGATTCCCCTCGTGTCCATTGGACCATTTACGTTGATGGTTCATCGAACCAAAGAGGCTCTGGAGCGGGTGTAGTTCTAGAAAGTGACGACGGAGTACACCTGGAAATCTCCCTTCGTTTTAATTTCAAAATATCCAACAACCAAGCTGAGTACGAGGCTTGTTTGGCCGGACTGAGAGCTACAATTGACATCGGAGCTTCTGAGGCGACGCTCTGCAGCGATTCACAGCTGGTGATTTCGCAAATCTTAGGAGATTATCAAGCTCGCGAACCTCAACTCCAATTATACTTGAACTGTGTCAAGGAGTTGGTAGAGAAATTCTCGAAGGTGGAATTCAAGCACGTTCCGCGCGAAGAGAATACAAGAGCGGATATACTCTCCAGATTAGCAAGCACCAAACGACCAGGTAGCACCACTACGCTGGTCCAAAGCACACTGACGTCGCCCAGCATCCCTCTTTTCCCTTCTCTAAACGCCATAATGACTAACTCCCTTTACCGGGATACATGGATGGCTCCTTACATCCGTTATTTGGCTGATGGACAACTACCTACAGATGAGAAGGAAAAGACGAGGCTAAGGAGAGAATTACCGTATTTCACTATGATTGATGGTAATCTTTACAGAAGGGCACTCTCTGTGCCCTATTTGATTTGTCTCAAAGAGGATGAGGTGCAAGATGTAATGGAGGAAGTGCATGGAGGACAATGTGGACACCACACCGGAGGAAGAAGCTTAATGCGAAAAATCCTCAGAGCTGGATACTGGTGGCCCACGATGAAGCAAGACTCCATTGACTTCGTCAAAAAATGCGACGCTTGCCAAAAATTCTCTAACCTTCACCACACACCGGCGGAAGAACTCTTCACATCCGCTATTCCATGGCCCTTCTATCAATGGGGATTGGATATTCTGGGCCCCTTTCCAACTGCTCCTGGGGGCATCAAATATCTCATTGTAGGGGTCGATTATTTCACTAAGTGGATAGAAGCAGAGCCGGTGGTGCATATTACTTCAGCCCGAACTCGTCGTTTCATGTATGAAAACATCATAACACGGTTCGGGGTCCCAGCACGGATTGTCACAGATAATGGCACCCAGTTCACGGATAGAAAATTCACAGATTTGCTCGAGGGGTTAGGAATAACCCAGATATTCTCATCCGTTGAACACCCCCAAACTAACAGCCAAGCTGAAGTAGCCAACAGGGAGGTGCTAAAGGGACTCAAGAAACGTCTTGGTGAAGCCAAGGGCGGATGGACAGACCAGCTGTGCCACGTCCTGTGGGCATATCGGACAACGCCTCATTCATCTACCAACGAATCCCCATATCGTCTAACATACGGGGTAGAGGCAATGATACCTGTGGAACTGCAAATTGCTTCCACAAGGGTCAAGTACTTCTCTGAAGAAACGAATAACGCCAACTTGGCATCCGAAATGGATGTCATACAGGAACTCAGAGAAGATGCATTCATCAGAGATCAAGCTATCAAAGCCAAAGTTGCTCTCCGGTACAACAAACGAGTCCAATCAAGGACTTTCAACGTTGGAGATTTGGTTTTGAGGAAAGCAAGTATAGGGAACAAATTCGCTCATCAAGGCAAACTAGCCCCAAACTGGGAAGGCCCATACAGGGTATCCGAAGTTACTGGCAAAGGCTCTTACCGCCTTGAAAACCTTGATGGCACTCCAATCCGAAATAAATGGAACGCCCAAAACTTGCGCATCTACTATAGCTAGCTGTTGGAACCATCTACACTCTCCTATCCTTATCTTGGATTGAATACTGGAGAATTTATTTTCACAGCTACACTCCCATTGTAATTCTTATTTTTGATTTAATAAGAATCTCTCACAACAATTTAACTCTTTCGAGTTTTTCTTATGCTGTGATTTTCAGTTTATCCGGTGTACAGAAACATATTCAGGACGGATGATCTCAGTTACTTGTTCTGTAGTTGACGATGTAACTCCTCGAATATGTGCAACACACAAGAGCATACTCAGGACGGATGATCTCAATTACCCATTCTGTAATTGACGATGTAACTCCTCGAGTGTGTCTAATTGATTGAAGGCCCGGATTGTAGGATTAAACCGAACTCTGGGTACGGTTAGTAAGTTTGGCTGAACACCGGTGAAGGCTCAGATTGTAGGATTAAACCGAACTCTGAGTACGACTAGTAGGTTTGGTCGAACGTCGGTGAAGACCTGAGTTGTAGGATTAAACCGAACCTCAGGATATGGGTTGTAGGGCTGGTCCTTTTTCAAGGCCACAAACCGAACCCCATGCGAAGGCTTGGGCGCAGTAGGCTGGTTCTTCTTCAAGACCACGCTGAACCCCAAGTAACGGGCGCAGTAGGTTCAGGATTCGCCCTGATCTGAACCCCGTGTTGAAGGCTCAGATTATAGGATTAAACCGAACTCTGAGTACGACTAGTAGGATTAACCGAACGTCGGTGAAGAATCGTCATTGAGTAAAACCAAAAGACCGATTGAAGAACGGTTAGTAGGATTAAACCGAACACCAAATACGACGTGGATTGTAGGATCAAACCGAACTCCAAACACAACAAGTAAGTTATACTGAACTCCAAATTAATACTTTCTGGTGAAGTTCTTTATTTGGAAGTTTTATAGCTTTGAATTCTGAATCATCAATTCCGACACAAAAATAATTCACTCGGGTATGCCACAATCTGAGGCATATTCACCCGAAACCTCTCAGTCGGAAATATTTGAAGAGGAGTTTCTATTTTAAATCCTCACTCTCAAGAACTCTCACGTGAAAGTCTCACTCAGAGTTTGTTCAAACTAGTGATCACCCAATGATACTGGGGGACAACATCAACGGTTTAACGAATATCTTGAGGAATGAACTCTCGATGAAATGATCTCACAATCATTCCCCTTAAGTCGATCTCGTGATGATGATATGTTCCCTCACACGCGGTGATCTTATTATGAAATTCATCTCGCATGTATAAGACCGGTATGGAGATTGTGTTTTACAATCCGACCTTCATTACTTAAATTCGGAATGACGCAATACACATGCAATCCCTATATTAGAGTTATTTTTCACTAAACAGGAATGGAGGCAAAAAACTCTTTTATTGATTTAATGAGAATTACAATTTGTGTAATAATCCGGAGCTGATCCCGGAACACAGCGAATTCGAATCAATAAAATGAAAAAGGAAACAGGGAGGGCGCTACTTTCTCTGGCTTGAATCTCCTTCTTTCCCTTTGCCTTTGCCTCCGGTCTTGCCTTCTTCAGTGCGAGAGCTCGTTCCTGTACTTATGGGCTTCAGGAGTGAGGGTCCCATTGATTGACCTTTAGGTAAAGGAGCAAACTTATAAGGAGTGTTAGGCGGACTTTCATGACGGTTATCAACGATGGCCACTAGTTTCCCTTGGTGAAATTCATAAAACGGATCAATACCGTTCAGATTAATTGACACCTTGGGATTCCGGTATAGCACTTGACGAACTGCCAACCCGAAAGCCTCCTTGACTGCTTGATCACACATGTTTACAGCATCGTCCAAGTCTGCTTTCAGGGTCTTGACTTCGTCAGTCGAATCAGCCAACTTTAAGAGCAGCTCCTTTTCCTTACATGACCAATCATCCACTCCTTGAGAATGGACGACCTTAGCCTCCTTCAACTCCTCTTATAGCTTCGAAGAGCATTCCTTCTCCACACAAAGGTTGGCATGGAGGTCAGCATTGATTTTCTTCTGATCAAGAACTTGACCCTCCAGCTCCTTGGCAAGGTTCTTCAGCTTGGTAATTTCTTCATCCTTCTTCTGTCCTTCTTCTCTAGAAGCTTCTAGTCTTCTTTCTAAGTCGAGGATGTTTGCCTTGTCTTTGCCAACCAATGAGCTGAGCCTCTCGTTCTCTTCTGTAAGCTCACGAACCGACTTGAGAAGCCCAGACAATTCAGCTAAGTGCTTCTGTCCGTCGTCGCAAGCTCTGATCATTTCTTCGTTCCTCAACAAGGGCTTCACCTTGTACGGAGGTTCAGTAACGCCCTCAGGAACGGAGACCTCGTACACCGGACGTTGAACAAGAACGGAACTACCTTCAAAAGGGAAAAGAGCTTTGGGCACGAAATAAGTCGTTATTGGCTTCGCCCCATATGTGATAACACCGCCTGGAACATCCGGAATAGACCCTTCCGCTCTCCTTTCCTTAGAAGGCCCTGGCTTAGCAACCCCTCTTGAAGTTTTTGGGTTTTTGGGCGAGGATTGACGGTCTGAGATCTTCGAGGGGTCACGCTTTGTCCTCTTCTTTTTCTCGACAACCTTCTCAGATCCGCCCTCGATCAGAGGAATATCGTCACCAGCAGACGAAGTTAATATTATCGTCTCAGCAGTAGCCTTTTTCGAGTTCCGCTTTGCCTGAATGTCATTTTCAGCCGCAACGGAAGTCTCTCCGGCCTTGAGTCCTTTTAGCCTATTCATCTCTGGTGACTCCCTCTGAATTTCAACTGCAAAATCAAAATAACACAATCAGAGATAAAAAGGTTCAAGGCATGGCATAATAATGCATGAAAAATGACAGGAAAATTACGTAAATACTCCTCGCGAGTAGGCTTTGATCCTAACAAACGCCTGCAGGAGAAAAATTGATGCGAGGCTGTGTAAGATTGAAGAGCCGAAAGAACGGAGATGGAAGATGGGCTCAGTTCGTCCTCCTCAGTGTAGTATGCCTGGGAGGTTAGCAAGAAATGCTCATGCGTCCAAGCCACTGGGATCTTTGGAATCCCATCTTCAGTTAACCAAAAAACTGGTTCATTCGGATGAACGCTGATCTTCGTATAGTAAGATTTGAATGAATGACCATCAACTTTGGTGGAGTCAGTGTACGCCTCGAAGTTGATGATCTTGGAGATAGTCCGGAGGGATATCAAACTCACTCCTCCCTTCTCCTTATTTGCACGGCAGACCACCTGAGAGAAGTAGAAAAGCATGGCCACCGTTGGTTCAAAATTGAAGTGCTCCCCAAGCACTTCAAGAGAACGGACTAACCCCCATCCGTTGGGGTGAAGCTGCGAAGGGGCGCAGTCTAAGAATCTCAGGACCCCCATCTGAAAATCTGTAAGGGGAAAGCGTACGCCGAGATTCAGAAACAGGAAGTCATACATGTACAAGGACCTTTCGTCTGAAGTATGACAAATTCGATCTGATGGGAGCGGAGCTAATGCCTTGAAACACCATTTATATTTATGCTGCTTCCAAACCGTAAAGCGCGGTTCCAGCTCTGCTCCGTCCTCACGAGCGTGCACGGATGTTGTTTCACGAAATTCCTCAGCGACCCAGCTGAATGGGCGTTTCTGTTGGAATTTCACCCAGTCTATCCGATGTGCAACCACATTGCATAGGCCGGATTGGGTCTTCAAGATATACTTCTCAGAGGGAGATTCTCCTTCAGATGATTTCCTCCCAGTAACTTTGTAAAACCCTCTGTTACACCTTAATAAATTCTAGAAAAATTCATAATAATTTTTTTTTAAAGATATGTTTGTTAAAAAGAAACTATCGGAATAAATTATATACATTATTTCTGAAATACCTCAATATTATTAAAACTTTATAAAGTATTTGTACATTCATCCGAAGAAAATAAATATTAAACATTATAAGAAAGAGAGGAAACTCCATGGCCCAAGAGCAGTTGCCTAGTGACATTATTTATTCATTGGACCACGGTATTCATACCGAGCTCCCTTTCTAGAACGTGCTATATATACTGTCAATGTTCTTCGATCCTTCCCTCTGTATGAACCATTAATTTAAAATATATGAAACAAAAACATAGAGAAAGGAGTGAGAAACAGAATATAATATTCCCAAATGGGACATAAGCAATAAAGGGTTTTCACAAACTAGTATAATAATATCAATCACAATCACAAGCACAATCAATTTATGAATGTATGAATGATATGCCATATCTTCATCATAACTTATCTATATATGCGGGCCCTTTAAATTTTAATTTGCACTGGCCAACCAGGAGTTTACACTGTTCTATAATTCCGGATAATAATAACATGAACAGCTCAACTGGCATGGAAACACTTAGAGACTAGTCAGATTGAAAAGGTTTTTATTGTGAAAGTACCCGACACTAGGGAGCTACCCCAGGTCCCCTGAAGCACCCTTTCACACCCTCTCATCCCAAGGCTCACAATTAAGCCTCCTCTAATGTATCCTCGGTTTCTATAATCCGTCCCCAGACAATATCATTTTGTTTCTCTTCGATGATTCATGATGCATGAACTACTCGCGTATTTAGTTGGTTAAGGCTTTTAGAAACTCAATTATATTATCAGGGCCTATGGATCACGACATAGCCACCCCAGTAGACTGTACTTTTTCTCAAATACGTACATAAAATTTTAGTACAGTTCCTTTTCAAATCACAAATCAAATCTCCTTATAAATTTGAGTTTCAAAGCCTTAAATATATTTCACAACCTTCTTTAGAAAGTTTATAGGTCAATTCAAAATCAATTTCTAAAAACTCGAATTTGGAATTATCAATCTTTAAAACCTTAGTACTTGAAAATTTTGTGTAATATTCTTATACATTTAAATATTAAGTATATATATGTATATATTAAAATAATTTCTCTTTTTTTTTTCTTTTTGATAAACTAATTAAAAAAAATCTAAATTTTAGTAAAGATATATACATATATATTAAAATATAAAAAGAGATTTCTAAAAACTTATGTAGTTTTATTGAAATCTAAGAAATTTCTTAAAAGTAATTTAAATAAAGATGAATAAGTAAATAAAGAAGTAGGAGATAAGTAAATTCTTACTGAATTTTAGCTTTCCGTCATGTTTGCTATATGCTCAAACTCCACAGTATAGGATTATCAATCATAATCAAACATTGTCAATCACAATCAAACATCATAAAACATAAATATTAACAATCATAATCAAATCAAATAATTAAACATCAGTTATAAATATGATAATTTAAAATTTAATAATTATTTAAATTAATAAATTTTGTTTTAAGTTCTATGGTCAATTCCTCGCATAGGTCTATGTAAATCCAAGATAGTCCAATCCTTGCATAGGTCTAGTTCAGTCCATATATGTCATAACAGTCCAAATCCTTGCATAGGTTCAGTCAAGTTCATAATAGTTCAAATCCTTGCATAGGTTCAATCCAGTCCGCATAGGTCATAATAGTTCAAGTTCTTAAATAATTATTTCAGATATTAAGTTACACAAGATGCTTAATTAATAACAATTATTATAAATTTTAAGTTAAAAATTATTTATTTTAAAATAATAATATTGTCATGTTTAAAAGGAGTAGGGGACTCCTCCCAATATTCTTATGTATTTTCATATTATATCCTTAATCTCACTCCCCCTTACCTTGATTTGCTACCAAAAGTGAATTCGCTCTGCGCCTCCAAGTTCTAACAAAATATTAATACTAACTTATTTCAGTATAAGCTTAAGATGAAAATTAAGATTGCTATCAGAATGATAAATAGTAAATATGCATAGTAATAATAAATAGTAACGGTAAATGGTAAGTCATTAATAGTAACGGTAAATAGTAATTTTTGAATAGTAATAATAAATAGTAAATTGTGAATAGTAACTTTTGAATAGTAGTAGTAAACGGTAAATCATGAACAATAACAGTGAATAGTAAATTTTGAATAGTAACAGTAAATAGTAAATTTTGAATAGTAACAGTAAATAGTAAATTATGAATAGTAACTTTTTGAATAGTAGTGGTAAATGGTAAATCATGAACAATAACAGTGAATAGTAAATTTTAAATAGTAACGGTAAATAGTAAATTTTGAATAGTAATAGTAAATAGTAAAAATAACACAATGATAATTTATTTTTACTATAGTAACTTATTCAAAATAGTACTAGTATATCAATAGTTTAAGAGTGCTAAAAAAATAAACTAAAATTATAAAAATAATATAGAAGAAAGTTATTACCTTACACCTCCGGCAGAACTTCTTTTTACCAAAAGAATTTACTCTCCACTAATTTCTTACGCACTATCTCTCTAGATTCTCTCTCTAATTTTTGTGTAGAAATGTTATAAATGAGCCATCTATTTATAGGAAGAAAATTTCACTATTTAATATTATTTAATTATTTATTTTACTATTCATGATGTAAGCGATGATGTAATTAAGCGATGATGTAAGCGATGATGTCGACAATGGCATTTTGGTTATTAAATGAAAGGTTAAGGGTATTTTTGTCATTCTAAAAAAAATGAAAAAAATATAAAAATTCCAAAAATTTATAAATTATATAACAATCAAAAAGTTCTAAAGAACTATAATCAAATTCCTTTGAAATTTTATTTTAAATAAGAAATAACGAAATTAGGGGTGTTACAACTCTACTCCCCTAAAAAAATTTCGTCCTCGAAATTTATACTTTTTAGTAAAACAATTGGGGATGAGACTCTTTCATCTCATTTTCTAGTTCCCATGTAGCATCTTCCCCTCTCGTTTCACTCCAAATGACCTTCACGAGTGGAATTTCCTTGTCTCTTAGCTTTTTTATTCTTCTGTCAGCTATTCTGACAGGTGGTGCATCATATGTAAGATTATCTTTAACTTGTATGACATCAGGTTCAATAACATGTGTAGGATCAGATATATACTTTCGTAAGTTTGACACATGAAAAACATTATGGATATTAGAAAGAAAAGGTGGTAATGCTATTTGGTATGCAAGAGGACTAACTTTATGAATTATTTGATATGGACCAATAAATCTAGGAGTTAGTTTTCGAGATTTCATTGCCCGACCGACCCCAGTCGTAGGTGTGACTTTCAAGAATACATGATCACCTTCTTGAAATTCGAGCGGCTTTCTTCTTTTGTCATAGTAACTTTTCTGCCTGCTTTGTGTTGCCTTCATCTTTTCCTGAACTATTTTGATTTTATCCGTGGTTTGTTGTACCAACTCTGGTCCTAGCATCAAGTTTTCACCAGTCTCAAACCAACATAGCGGAGTCCTACATTTTCTTCCATATAATGCTTCAAAAGGTGCCATGCCAATGCTAGCATGGAAACTGTTGTTGTAAGTAAACTCCACATATGGTAAGAATTGATTCCAACTTCCTTTATGCTCTAACACACAAGCTCGTAACAAGTCCTCTAGAGATTGGATTGTTCTTTCTGATTGTCCATCCGTCTGAGGATGATATGCTGAACTCAGACGCAGTCTTGTTCCCAAAGCCTTGTGCAAGCTCTTCCAGAATTGTGATGTAAAACGAGGGTCCCGATCAGAAATGATACTTGAAGGAATTCCATGCAATCTCACAATCTCCTCGATGTATAATTTTGCCAGCTTCTCCATAGAGTAACGAATATTGATGGGAATAAAGTGGGAAGACTTTGTTAGTCTATCAACTATTACCCATATTGAATCATGTCCTAATGGAGTTTTAGGTAGAGAAGTCACAAAATCCATGGTAATGTTATCCCATTTCCATTCTGGTATTTCCATTGATTGTAGCATTCCAGGGGGTTTTTGATGTTCCACTTTAACCTTCTGGCAAATTAGACATGCAGCTACGTACTCTGCCACTGCTTTCTTCATTCCAGGCCACCAAAATAACTTCTTCAAATCTTGATACATTTTAGTAGCTCCAGGATGAATGCTCATATAACTTTTATGGCCTTCTTCCAAAATTGCTTTCCTCAACTCCTCTTGATTAGGGATACACACTCGATCCTTATACCTCAGCAATTGGTCACTTCTTACATTGAACTCGACTTCTTTTCCTTGTTTCAAGAGTTCTTTCTTTTCTTGCAGGAATTCATCATCTCTTTGAGCCTCTAAAACTTGCCTCAGGAATTCACTTGTCACTTGCAACGCTCCTAATCTGTAGCTATTAGCATTAACCTTTACTGCTAGGTTAAGATCTCTGAAGTTCTCTATTAATTCCAGCTCTTTAATCATCATTGTGGACACATGTAGAGACTTTCGACTTAAAGCATCAGCTACTACATTCGCTTTTCCAGGATGGTATTGCAACTCAAAGTCGTAGTCCTTTAAGAACTCCATCCATCTCCGTTGCCTCATGTTTAACTCCTTTTGGTCGAATAAATACTTGAGACTCTTATGATCGCTAAACACATCGAATGTTGCACCGTATAGATAATGCCTCCAAATCTTTAAGGCAAAAACTACAGCGGCTAACTCTAAGTCATGGGTAGGGTAGTTAATCTCATGTTGCCTTAATTGGCGCGACGCATAGGCTACAACCTTCTTGTCTTGCATGAGTACACTTCCTAGTGCTTGTTTAGACGCATCACAGTAAACTTCAAAACTTCGATGTGGATCAGGGAGTACTAACACCGGCGAAGAAGTAAGTCGATCTTTCAGCTATTGGAAACTATTCTCACATTGTGTCGTCCACACAAAAGGTTGTCCTTTCCGTGTTAGCTTGGTCAGTGGGTATGCTAACTTTGAAAATCCTTCGATGAATCTCCTATAGTATCCAGCCAAGCCCAAGAAACTTCTGATCTCAGTGATTGTGGTTGGTCTCTCCCATTTTAAAACTGCCTCCACCTTGGAAGGGTCTACAGCTATTCCTCCTTGACTAATTACATGTCCTAAAAAGTTCACTTCTTCCAACCAGAATTCACACTTCGACAACTTTGCATACAGTTGTTTCTTTTTCAGGATTTCCAACACAAACTTCAAGTGTTCAACATGTTCTTCTTTGCTTTTAGAGTACACTAATATATCATCAATGAACACCACTACAAATTTATCTAGATATGGATGAAAAATCCTATTCATGTAATCCATGAATACGGCTGGTGCATTAGTTACACCAAAAGGCATTACTAGATATTCGTAATGGCCATAGCGTGTTCTAAAAGCAGTTTTTGGTACATCTTCTTTCTTCACCCTTATCTGATGGTATCCAGACCTCAAATCAATTTTGGAGAACACCATGGCACCACGCAGCTGATCCATCAAGTCGTCAATCCTTAGCAGAGGATATCTGTTCTTGATTGTCACCTTGTTTAGTTGTCGATAATCTACACACAACCTCATGCTACCATCCTTTTTCTTAACCAACAACACTGGTGCACCCCAGGGGGATACACTAGGTCGTATAAACTGCTTCTCTATCATCTCTTCAAGTTGTTTCTTTAACTCTGCTAATTCTAGAGGTGACATTCGGTATGGTGCAATTGAAATGGGTCCAACTCCAGGTACTAGATCAATGGCAAATTCCACATCTCTTTCTGGGGGTAAACCAGGGATATCTTCAGGAAAAACGTCAGGAAATTCACACACAACCGGCATATTTTTGATTTTTGATTCTTGCTCTCCTTTCGTTGAAAGCAATAGCATGAATCCTTGAGCCCCTCCTTTTAAAGAGGCACTCACTTGGTTGGCGGTTAGAAATCTCGAATCCTCAGGATTCAAATTCATTGGTTCTTTAAACATTATGGTTTTATTATGACAATCTATTAGAACATGATTGTCAGACAACCAATCTAGCCCAATAATAACTTCTAAGCCAGAAAAGGGTAAACAGAAAAGATTGGCCTTAAAGTCCCTACCATCTATGACAATAGGGCATTTCCAACAGGCTTTAGAAGTGACAATGGGATTGTTTCCAGGAGTATGTACAGACAAGTCAAATGGCAGTTCTATCACAGGTAATTTTAGTTTTTCTACACAGTTATTGGCAATAAAGGAATGTGATGCACCTGAGTCATACATAACAGTTAAAGGAATCTTATTAATGATACACTTACCTTCCACCATGGAATCAGAATGAGATGCTTCTTCTCCAGTGATTGCAAAAACCTTTCCTTTTGCTTTCGGCCTTCCGACTGCAATGTGCGCGCCTCCTTGAGTATTTATGCTTGTACTTGCACCTTCAGGGTTTTCCCTCTTCATCTCCGGACAATCCTTGATGTGATGACCTGGTTTGTTACACTTAAAGCAAACATAAGTGTTTTTAGGACAATCCCTTTTCAAATAGGGTCCTCCACAGATAAAACATTTAAAATTTGGTGCAGATGTTGGGTAATAGCTTCCAGTTGAAGCTTGGGGTCTGTTAGGAACAGATGCTGCTCCAAACCGGCGAAATGGCGCTTGGTAAGGCTTATTTCTCCTGAAGTCTCTTCTTTGGTGATGGTGAGGTCCTCCACTTCTCATTTCTCCTACCTTATGAATGGGCTCACGACTTTTGGTCATTCTATCCTTATGATCTTCTTCAAAGATCCTGCAGCGATTTACCAATACAGAAAATGCACGGATTTCCTGCATTCGTATAGCTTCCTTAATTTCTGGCCGCAATCCATTTACAAACTTTGCACACCGATCTCTTTCATTAGTAGCATCATTATAATGAGAATGAAAACGAGATAGCTCTTCAAACCTGGATGCGTACTCTCCAACGGTCATATTTCCTTGAGTCAGCGACAGGAATTCGAATTGTCTTTTCTCTTTAACATCAGCTGGAAAGTATTTCTCCAAAAACATATCCTTGAAATAATCCCAAGTGATCTCCACGTCATTGACTTCAAATTGTCTACGCGTGCTATCCCACCAATGTTCGGCATCCTCAGATAAGGCATAAGTAGTGAAGACTACCTTATCAGCTTCATTACATTGCAATGCTCGAAAGATCTTCTCTATCTCTCGAATCCAGATTTGTGCTCCATCAGGGTTATATCCTCCCTTGAAACGAGGTGGATTGCGCTTTTCGAATAGGTCCAGCCTTCTCAAGGCATCGTTACCTTGACCTTCACGTGCTCCCATTGCATTGATTAAGCGTTCTACAACTCCAGCAAGATCGTTTCCAGCCATTAGTTTCCTGTTTCACAGTAACTGAGATTTGTCACATCAATCACAGTTACTACCAAGTCAGATATTCTATTCTTTATCACCTATACAGAGTTTACGGACAAAGTAAGATAGACCTTTTCCCCAGGCCTATTGGATTAACTGCTCTGATACCACTTTGTAACACCCTCTGTTACACCTTAATAAATTCTAGAAAAATTCATAATAATTTTTTTTAAAGATATGTTTGTTAAAAAGAAACTATCGGAATAAATTATATACATTATTTCTGAAATACTTCAATATTATTAAAACTTTATAAAGTATTTGTACATTCATCCGAAGAAAATAAATATTAAACATTATAAGAAAGAGAGGAAACTCCATGGCCCAAGAGCAGTTGCCTAGTGACATTATTTATTCATTGGACCACGGTATTCATACCGAGCTCCCTTTCTAGAACGTGCTATATATACTGTCAATGTTCTTCGATCCTTCCCTCTGTACGAACCATTAATTTAAAATATATGAAACAAAAACATAGAGAAAGGAGTGAGAAACAGAATATAATATTCCCAAATGGGACATAAGCAATAAAGGGTTTTCACAAACTAGTATAATAATATCAATCACAATCACAAGCACAATCAATTTATGAATGTATGAATGATATGCCATATCTTCATCATAACTTATCTATATATGCGGGCCCTTTAAATTTTAATTTGCACTGGCCAACCAGGAGTTTACACTGTTCTATAATTCCGGATAATAATAACATGAACAGCTCAACTGGCATGGAAACACTTAGAGACTAGTCAGATTGAAAAGGTTTTTATTGTGAAAGTACCCGACACTAGGGAGCTACCCCAGGTCCCCTGAAGCACCCTTTCACACTCTCTCATCCCAAGGCTCATAATTAAGCCTCCTCTAATGTATCCTCGGTTTCTATAATCCGTCCCCAGACAATATCATTTTGTTTCTCTTCGATGATTCATGATGCATGAACTACTCGCGTATTTAGTTGGTTAAGGCTTTTAGAAACTCAATTATATTATCAGGGCCTATGGATCACGACATAGCCACCCCAGTAGACTGTACTTTTTCTCAAATACGCACATAAAATTTTAGTACAGTTCCTTTTCAAATCACAAATCAAATCTCCTTATAAATTTGAGTTTCAAAGCCTTAAATATATTTCACAACCTTCTTTAGAAAGTTTATAGGTCAATTCAAAATCAATTTCTAAAAACTCGAATTTGGAATTATCAATCTTTAAAACCTTAGTACTTGAAAATTTTGTGTAATATTCTTATACATTTAAATATTAAGTATATATATGTATATATTAAAATAATTTCTCTTTTTTTTTCTTTTTGATAAACTAATTAAAAAAAAATCTAAATTTTAGTAAAGATATATACATATATATTAAAATATAAAAAGAGATTTCTAAAAACTTATGTAGTTTTATTGAAATCTAAGAAATTTCTTAAAAGTAATTTAAATAAAGATGAATAAGTAAATAAAGAAGTAGGAGATAAGTAAATTCTTACTGAATTTTAGCTTTCCGTCATGTTTGCTATATGCTCAAACTCCACAGTATAGGATTATCAATCATAATCAAACATTGTCAATCACAATCAAACATCATAAAACATAAATATTAACAATCATAATCAAATCAAATAATTAAACATCAGTTATAAATATGATAATTTAAAATTTAATGATTATTTAAATTAATAAATTTTGTTTTAAGTTCTATGGTCAATTCCTCGCATAGGTCTATGTAAATCCAAGATAGTCCAATCCTTGCATAGGTCTAGTTCAGTCCATATATGTCATAACAGTCCAAATCCTTGCATAGGTTCAGTCAAGTTCATAATAGTTCAAATCCTTGCATAGGTTCAATCCAGTCCGCATAGGTCATAATAGTTCAAGTTCTTAAATAATTATTTCAGATATTAAGTTACACAAGATGCTTAATTAATAACAATTATTATAAATTTTAAGTTAAAAATTATTTATTTTAAAATAATAATATTGTTATGTTTAAAAGGAGTAGGGGACTCCTCCCAATATTCTTATGTATTTTTATATTATATCCTTAATCTCACTCCCCCTTACCTTGATTTGCTACCAAAAGTGAATTCGCTCTGCGCCTCTAAGTTCTAACAAAATATTAATACTAACTTATTTCAGTATAAGCTTAAGATGAAAATTAAGATTGCTATCAGAATGATAAATAGTAAATATGCATAGTAATAATAAATAGTAACGGTAAATGGTAAGTCATTAATAGTAACGGTAAATAGTAATTTTTGAATAGTAATAGTAAATAGTAAATTGTGAATAGTAACTTTTGAATAGTAGTGGTAAACGGTAAATCATGAACAATAATAGTGAATAGTAAATTTTGAATAGTAACGGTAAATAGTAAATTTTGAATAGTAACAGTAAATAGTAAATTATGAATAGTAACTTTTTGAATAGTAGTGGTAAATGGTAAATCATGAACAATAACAGTAAATAGTAAATTTTAAATAGTAACGGTAAATAGTAAATTTTGAATAATAATAGTAAATAGTAAAAATAACACAATGATAATTTATTTTTACTATAGTAACTTATTCAAAATAGTACTAGTATATCAATAGTTTAAGAGTGCTAAAAAAATAAACTAAAATTATAAAAATAATATAGAAGAAAGTTATTACCTTACACCTCCGTCAGAACTTCTTTTTACCAAAAGAATTTACTCTCCACTAATTTCTTACGCACTATCTCTCTAGATTCTCTCTCTAATTTTTGTGTAGAAATGTTGTAAATGAGCCATCTATTTATAGGAAGAAAATTTCACTATTTAAGATTATTTAATTATTTATTTTACTATTCATGATGTAAGCGATGATGTAATTAAGCGATGATGTAAGCGATGATGTCGACAATGGCATTTTGGTTATTAAATGAAAGGTTAAGGGTATTTTTGTCATTCTAAAAAAAATGAAAAAAATATAAAAATTCCAAAAATTTATAAATTATATAACAATCAAAAAGTTCTAAAGAACTATAATCAAATTCCTTTGAAATTTTATTTTAAATAAGAAATAACGAAATTAGGGGTGTTACAAACTTTCTTTGTCACCATTGTGAAAGCTTTGATGCTGTGATAAAATTTCACATCATCAGAGAGATACAAATCCCCACTCTCGATACTCTCACTGGAGGAAGAAGACTCTGAAGAGGGTATAATCACCCTTCGCCTTTGATATTGCGACTCCTCCCCCTCTGTATACTGTGGCCTCGACTGGAAGATCACTGGGATCCTCCCACCACGAACGCTAGGGTTTTGAGTCAAAGCCCTTCCTCCTCTTCCTCTAGGGCTAACGCCATTGAAGCTAATACCCTTCCTAGACATTCTCAAATATTGAAAAGAGATACAGAAAACGAAGGGAAAGTGGTTACCTAAGGATAGTGAATTGAAATTCACAGAGGCGGACACGAAGAACTTCTCGGAACTTTTACAGAGGTTCGTCAAGGGAGCAACAAGAAATGGTAACTGAAATTGCCAGATATGCCTTTTTCAGGGCACGAGAATTTTTCAAATACCCACTAAACACAACCTGTCGTTTACCCCCAAACGACTCCCCGTTTAGTGGACCAAATTTGTCGTTTTGTACCTCAAGGCGCGAAAATGCCATCGTTTTGTCACAAAGCCTTCGAAATGGGCCTATTAAAACCAAATACTAGGCCCAACAAGACTATGCGTGACAGTTACTAAGACATGCGTATTTAACGCAATAATGGCTCGCCCACGTGAATTAAGGCATTAAATATCCAATCATTAGAAACGTGGCCACCATTACTCGAATACCAAGGGTTACGAAATTCGATAAACTCCTGATATTCTCATTGTCGAATCCGCCCTTAGGAGATTCATCACTTCGGAACCTTGTTCCCAGAGCGGACATATACACTTCGACGTAGTCCCGAAATCCAGACGTACTACGATTAATATAGCTCATATGAGCAAGTCTACTCATTCCTCACATTAGCTAGGGGGCTAGTAGAGGTATTACTCGGATTTCGGATTCGAAAATTTGTTCAATCCGTACTCCATGATTAAAAAACTTCACCAGGACGGATAATCTCAATCACTTATTCTGTGATTTGATGATATAACTCCTGGTATGAAGAATTCCAATAATCATTCCAGGACGGATGATCTCAATCACCTATAAAGTGATTCGACGATGTAACTCCTGGTATGAACAATTCTCATCATCATTCTTACGATGAAAGCTTTTGAAAACTGAAAAGTATTCACTCAATCCGTACTCCTACGATTGAAAAATGTCTCCAGGATGGATTATCTAAATCACTTAATCTGTGATCTGATGATGTAACTCTTGGTGTTGTGTACTTTTCCAGAACGGATAATCTCAATCACCCATTACGTGATATGATGATGTAACTCCTTGACATGGTATACCTGCCCAGGACGGATGATCTCAATCACCTATTCTGTGATATGACGATGTAACTCCTGGCGCCATACACAACTCAAGGACGGATGATCTCAATCACCTATTATGTGATCCGACGATATAACTTCTGGTGCTGTACACATCCCCAAGATGGATGATCTCAATCACTTATGAAGTGATTTGATGACAAAACACCTGGCATGATCAATTCATATAATCATTCCTATGACGGAAATTTCTGAAAGTCAGTCCGCACTTTCACTTTCAAGTGGTATTCTCCCAGGTCGGATACTCTTTATCACCTATTCTGTGATACAATGACGTAACTCCTGGCGTAGAAAAACTCCCATCATTATCCTTATGATGGAGGATTCAAGCACCACTTCCTTACACCTTTGCAGTTCCCCAAACTTGGAACAATACTCTTACAATGAACGACATAGTTTTCTCCAGTGAGAATAACATGAATAAAATACAGTCATCCGTCCTGTTACATTACTCTATTGAACAGTGGATCGATCCATCTTTCCCCAAGAGAATTAAGAGAATTAAGAATCATGCCCCAAAGACAGGCACCTTCTTCTTAATACGCACTTGGGGACATGTATATATTTATCCGTTCTAAATTTTATTTGTTGCTTAATCTTCCGAGGCAGTTGTTTCAATCCGACCTCAAGGTTAATCATACAAAACGGATTAGCAATGATTTAAATATACATGAAACGACGAAGACAAATTTCTTCAATCAAAATTCATTCATTGAAGTAAAATTACATACAATAGTTCAAAATCCTTTGTTGATCCCGGTACACAACTATACATGTAAATAAAAACAAAACTACGGAGGAGGAATCTGCTCTTCAGTTTTCTGTGCCTCCTCAGCACCAGGCTCTTGTGCACCTTCCTTAGGAACCTCCACAGGAGTCTCCCCTCCAGGAGCCTCAGCCCTTTCTTCAGAAGAGGGAACCTCGGACACAGGAAATACGTAATCCGGTCCCATGGTTTGACCCTCAGGAAGAGGAGGCAAACCATACAGGGACATTGGAGGATCTTCGTGACGACCATCCACCACTGCGACTAACTTTCCCCCATGGAACTCATAGAATGGATCCATTCCATAAAGGTTAAGTTTCGCAGTGGGGTTGCGGTAGAAGACTTGGCGTATGGCTAGGCCGAAGGACTCTTCGATAGCCCGGGTGCATATGTCTACTGCTTCTTCTCTCTCAGCTTTCGCCGTGGCCAATTCTCCCCGCAACTTGGACAGCTCCTCACTAGATACTTCGGACTCCGCTTTCTTAGCCTTCAGCCCCTCTATCTCAAGAAAGAGTTTCTTCTCCCTTTGAGACCACTCCTCAGCAGCAGTTTTATTTTTATCCTGGCTGCTACGGAGTTCTTCCTCCTTCTCTGCCACTTTGCCTTCCAAGCCTTTGAGGTCGCCTTTAAGCTTGAGATTCTCTTTAGTCATCATATCTCCGAACTCCCTAGATTTGGTGAGACGATCTTCCATTAACTTTATGGAGGCTTTGTCTTTTTCCGAAGAAAGGTTGAGCTCTTCTAATTTGTCACTCAGCTCTTCAACCTTGTTGACGCTGTTAGCCAACTCGCTGACTGAAGAAAGCATTCCAGCAAGTTCGGCTAACTGCCACCTTCCGGCCTCACACGCTTCTTTAATTTCTTTAACGCTAAGCGTAGGCCGGAGTTTGTACATCGGTGGTGGAAGAGTGGCTGGAGTAGAACCCTCATAGGAGAGGAAGGGGGTGAGAAACGAGGTAGTTGGGAAGGAGGTCGGATTTGACCCGGAAACCCCAGCAGCAGTTTCTTTATTAAGACTAGAGGAAGCACCAGCTGCTTCCGAGGTTTCAACAGCTCTATCCTCTGAAGTCCTATGCTTCTTGGATAGACGCCTTGCAGGGTCATTCTGAATCTTTCTTCTCCTCTCAGAAACTTGAGGATGACCCGTGGCTACATCGGTGGCAGAGGAATCGCCCTCAACCAACGGAACGTCCCCTTCAGCATCCGAGGTCAATATTATTAATTCAGGACGATCCTTAGTTGAGGGCCTGGGCTTAACCTCGTTCTCACGAGCAACGGACTTACCCGCCGCCTTGAATTTCTTTAACTTGTCCATCTCTGGAGTTTCTTGTTCTATTTCACCTACATGAACAAACACAAGATGTTAGCAACTATAAATATTTTATATATATTTGGTAAAGGAGAAAGGGTGAAATAAAACGAGAAATACGCAAATATTCCTCCCGGACTCCGCTTGAGCTACTTAGCAAACGCCTACACGAAAAGACGTGACGACGTGTAGTGTGTGATTCAAGTGCGAACAACACTCTCGACGTATCACGAGACAGATCGGATTAATCAGTGTAGTACGCGTGGGAGCTCAAGAGAAAGTGTTTGTGTGTCCAACTCAAGGGAAATTTGTCGACGCCCTCTTCATCCTTCCAAAATATTGGTTTCCCCTTCTTGATGGATATGCGAGTGAAATAAGTCTTGAAGGACTTCCCATCGACCTTGGCAGAATCCGTATAAGACTCAAAGTTCACAAAGGAACAGAGAGTCCGAAGAGTCACCAGACCAACTCCACCCTGCTTATTTGCCCTTCGAACTACTTGGGTGTAATAGAACAGCATCGCTACAGTTGGTGTGAAATTAAAATGTTCACCCAAGACCTCCAAAGCTCGGACGAGGCCCCAACCGTTGGGATGAAGTTGGGAGGGTGCACAGTTCAGAAACTTCAAGACGCCCATCTGGAGTTCGGTTAGAGGGAAACGAACTCCCAGATAATGAAAAATAAAGTCGTACATATATACAGAGCGGTCATTAGGGACGACATGGCATATCCGCTCTGTCAGAAGTGGTGCGTAAACCCTATACCACTTTTTCGTCTCTTCATCCGTACTCAGCGTGAACCTCGGTTGAATCCGGGATCCCTCCTCATCCGCATGATGAGAGGCCAAGTGTTTAAACTCGCTGGACACCCAACAGAAAGGCCATTTAGCCTGAACCTCCTCCCAATTCAGCCTCGAAGCAACAACGCTATAGAGACCTTCAGTTGTCCTCGAAATAACGCTATTTCCAGAGGTTCCCTCTCCAGTGGCCATTTGGATTTTCTAAATCGAACTCCTTAATCTACGATAAGAAATAAAATGTCGTCAGAAAGTTGTAATCATTACTCACTGCATTTTAAAAGCAACTACAATCAGAGGACGACTCTGAGAAGGGAAAGGTCACTTTCCACAGTGAGTAAGATCCCCTTTCTGAGCGACGCGATTCAGTTTTAGGAAGAATCACAAGGATTCTTCCCCATGACTATTAGGGTTGCGGGAAACTGATTCCCCCTAGATGAAGCCTACTTTCTTTAACTAAGAAGACCAGAACAACAAGGAATAAATAGTTACCTCAGACGATAACGATGAATATGAAGAACGAAGAAACCCTCGTAATGTAGGTAGCAAACTTCCTTGAAAAATTCCTGCAGAATTTTGTTAAGGAAACAAGAGTGAGTGGAACCCAGAATCCACTAAGTATTCCTTTTATAGGAAACGAAGAGGTTCGGTTACCCCCTCTTGAAGTTGTGTCGTTCTCAATAAAACGCATTCGTTCACAAGCGAAACGACACAACCGTTCCAAATTCTTGGGCGCCAAAACGATGGCGACTCAGCGAAGGGCTATCCACTAGGCCCAAAAGTTTCGAAAACTTCAGGCCCATTAAGCCCAAAACGACGGTTAATGAGATTTTCATCTCAGACGCAATAATTGCTTGCCCACGTGATTAAAAGCATTAATGTCCAATCATGCAACGCAATTCGCGCTTTACAGCCGTTACACGAACTTCAAGAGCTTTCAATTCCAATAAACTCTTGAAATTCTCATACAACGAATCTTTGTCTGAATCCGTCGTGGCCGCATCGACAGGTCGGATCTATTAATTTTAGAACGGTTCTTTACGAATGACAACAGATGCTAAGGAACTGTTACATACGTAAGCTTAGCGATATTAAGACCTCTCGCAGGTTGAGTAGCTTATGTGAACAACCATTCAGTCCCTCACACAAGCTAGGGGACATATGATCCGGTCTCAATACCGGTATCCGATCTGCTATACATATTTCAACGTCTTTGATAAGACATCTACGTGTAACCGGTGTCATCGGTATACATCCGGACTGTAATTCCGTATCAGGCGTTCTCCCTATACCGGTTGTTCAGGATAACACCATGACATCGGATAATACACACGTCACTGTGCAAAAGACAAGGATTATTGCTACAGGGATTGATCAATAATTCCCTGCACTACGAGCCAAATTCTGCTCACGGGAATGGTCAACTTGTTCCCTAATCCTAGTCTACATTCTCTATGCTCAATATAAAATAGCCACTTGACCCAATCATGCAGGTAAGTGCGCAATATAATAATGCTAATGGGAGTTGGTGGTTCCCCACCAACGAATCCTCGTTAATCGAGTCAATCAGGTATATGAACTCACTTCATGATTGAAGTGAGGGATCTTCAGCTCATTTTTTACGACTGATTACTCTCTGAATACATTCCTTACTTGGAATATAATCACTGACTTAAGCGTCGGAGAATCTTTACAGGTGACACCACCATTCGCCCACTTCAACGCGTTAGGTCGGTGTGAAGGATCTCCAGAACGCCTAATCCGCTCTCCTCACTCAAGGACAACGGATACCTATACCGGATACATATATATCCGGTCTTCTATACAATATTTACATACTATTTGTGACTGGTCTGAGTCCGGATCTCTAGACCCCGGTTCAGGACAGATCATAAATAATACAAAATTTGGTCAGGTACTAATTAAGTACTCAGTTTATAAGTCTGAAATCCAATATCTAATCTGATTACAATTAATTTTTGATTAGATTGAATTGGTTTTGATCCGATTACCAAAAAAAATCTAATCCCCCTTAGTTGGATTGGATTAAATGACCAAATTAAACAAGTATATGTTATCCGCTACTTAACCAATAAACAGTTCGGGTTTTCTAACATCCATTATAATGCAAATGTATCAGGATTTGTAATATTGCACAAAATAATAAATAAATAAATTTTCAAAATTATGTTAGAATTATCTTGATTCCAAGTTGATCATGGTGATTGATCTAGTCGATGTTCTTCTATTGTTTAACTTCCTTTTTTTTTATCATACTTTCCTCCTTCTGTACCCATAAACTTAAATAATAGTAATATTGGACCATCTTCTAATCACTCTGAATTGTTAAAACTTGGTTATATTTGTCAATGAACTTTATTAACAAGTGAGAGGAGTTGAAACAATGGCTTTTATGACATTCAACATCGTCCTTCCCAATATCCCATTGAAAGGTGACTTAACATTAATCATTGAAAATCTAGTTTTAGTTGTTATAGTACCGGGATCACCTTTAAAGGTGATTATTGTATCTAGATATCCATTTGTAGGTTGTTCGGCCCTATTTAAAGTTATGAGATCCTTGATGTGGGGTTATGAATCTCTGTCAATTAAACTTATCTTCTTAAAACATTCATAGAAGATTACATTACAAGAACTCCCTTGGTCAACTAAGAGTATTTTAACATGTTATTTGCTATAACAACTTCCATGATAACTACATCATCATTGTCCAGAGTAGTAGAACCAAAATCATCGTCAGAGAAGGTGATGAAAGGAGTCCTAACTCCACCTCGGAAGAGCTTGTGGTCCTTAGTCTAAATAGACATAACCATTCTTAGATATTTATTCCCAGCGGTGTTGGATACTCCACACCAACAAACCCTCCAACTATTATATTTATCACCTCTTTCCTTTTCTTAGATGGTGGATCCTCAAGCTCCTATTCGTCATTAATGGCTTCTACCACCTTACCCTTAGCTTTTTCCATCAATGTAGCTTTCTTCGGACCTCAACCTACATTGTCATTTAGAGATCTACCCTTGTGCCTCTTAGCACTCTAATCTGGTTCATCATAGGATATGCTTCTAAACAAGTATTGCTTTAGCTTTCCTTCTCTGATCAAAACCCCACTAGCATCCTTAAGCTATTGACATTCACCGGTTATATGCCCTCACTACTTGTGAAAATCACAATATTTGTTTGGATTACTTGGTCTTTCGATCGACGTGGGCTTCATAACATTGTATACACTCAAACTTGGAAAGCCAAGTTCCCTAAAGATCTAAGAAACATCTTGCACATCATGTCTTATTCTCCTTTTAAGAACAACCATTCATTTGCAAAAGCATCTAGATGCTTACTATGGTTGGCCTCTTTGTTATACTTCTCAATAAACAACAAATGAAGGGTTTAAAGATGCTTAGGTATTATAACCAACATATGCCATCTGGTGAATGGGTATTAAACATGTACCCCAGAGAATTGTTAGAGGCTTGCAAAGATGAATATCCAGGAGAGTGACGCCTGGTCTGATATGTAGACTCGTTGTAGTTCTCGTCAAATGTTAAAAATTTTGAGTACTTCACATTTCCTGATGAAAGGTTGTAGGTTGGGGTCTTGTAGAAGACACATTTTGTCGTATAATAAGTTGGTTGTCATGAGCCTGACCTTGACTCTATTTAAGTTCTTGCAATTCTACTAGCAACTAGTGGTTGACTTCATCCTGAGGGTTTGGTTGAGCGACCACGTCGATCTTTCTTGTGACTTAAGCCACAAATACTAGGGTGTCAACATATTCCAATGTATAACCTAACTGTTCATGCCTATCATTGGTCAGGTCTCTTAGATCTCCTTTTGGAGTTGGAGGTCTTGGACAGTTTACGTCCATTTATGTGATTGCAATTGTGAGAGTAACTTTATAGTGACTCCTATTGTGTGCCAATGATCTATCCGGTATAAGGATACCGGGCTTAAGTATATAATATTTTACATTAGTTTAGTGAGGATCCAATATTGTCTCCTCAAGTTTAATGAGGATCTCAAAGTCGTGTAGTGTGTTATCCAATCCTCACCGATATCTCAACTTAAGGGGAGAAATATGGTGTCATCTACAAAGATACTCCGACGTTCAATATCTCTAGTGCAGTAAATGAATGGTATTTATAGAAGTCAGGAGTCGATCCTTTGCAATACTTTCCTATAAAGTGAGGAGAAAACTTGCATAAGTGAAGTCATTCATGACACATCTGTAAGTGCTTTCTAGTATGCCCCGGTATAACCTTCAACCTCTAATTGATACCGGATCATGAACGACATTGGTTTATCATAGATTTCATGGGAGCTTACTACCTCAGGTTTACAATGATACTAGACAAACCTATCTAACCACTATTATGAGCTTCAGGATACCGTTTCTAGTATTAGACTCATATTACCTAACTATAGGCAAATTATAACAGTTTGTTAAGACAAACTTTCTATAGGACCAAGGATTTTTCATAAGTTCATGTTATACTGAGAATGGAGTTTTGAAATAGGATCTTCTTTATCAATTGTTGGAGGTACAAACTTTGTGTCATTTTGTAAGCATTTATACCTCTAGTTATAATATTGACGTTGAAAGCATAAGTTAGAAATTTTGAATTGATGGAAAATTCTCTATTAAATTTGCTTACCGATTTCTGAAGAAAGGGGAACTAGGTGAATAAAAGTAGGTATGATTCAAGTGGATCTATTTGGAGTTAGTAAGGTTCGCAACTAGTGCATTAAGATGTTCATGTGGCAACTAATGCATAATAGTGTTGGATAATTCCCAATTAATCTTTATGGAATTCCAAATTAAACTTAAGAACCATTACGTTAGATTATCGAATAAGAGGAGTATAATAGGATTACCTGGATCCATTAATCTTGACTGAAGGTAGCAGTGGAATGGTTTGTTGGTTCTATGGTCTTCCTCAGCCAAATTACCGAATTCCTCAATAGGACTTGATATTTCTCTTCGATGGGGCAGAGAAAATTAGGTTTATGATTTGACGTATTGGGGACCATGATCACTGGTTGATTATATACCTGTTAGGGTTCCCATTAAACCCTAACGGGTCAAATCTTGGTTTCCACTCATATAAGCCCATATTATTATTATTGTTGTTGTTGTTGATAGTCTAACGGGCTTATCATTATCAGATCACCTTAATTGAACCCAATTAAATAGCCAATATAAATTCTATAAATAATATATTAGCCCATATTAATTATTAGAAATTAAAATTTCTAACAATCTCCCACTTGGGCTTTATATTCATTTAAGTATTTATATTTACAAAATTCCTTAGGCGCGCAACTGTATGCTATTTACTTTTCAACTATCCTTAAACAATCTGGTCCATCTTATAATACAACAGGGAAACACTGCAGATTTCATCGTAATTAGATTTGATTAAACCACAGTGATCACCACAATTGTATATACTCAATAACATAGATCAAATATGGATAAGTGGCATGGAAATTACATGCAATGTGATCTTAGGCATGCCTATTTCCAACTGGTCCAAACTTTATTCTTTTTAGAGATCATCACAACATAAGTTTTGTATAGAATAGGTTAAATCAAAATAATAAACATCAACTGAAACATATAGAATAAATGGGACTCCCACTTAAATTAAGATTCTGTAAGGAATTACACCCATATGAGCAATGTGCTTATGAAAAACTTTAGGCACTAAGCCCTTAGTAAGTGGATCAGCTAGCATAAATTTAGTCCCTATGTGTTCTATAAAAATTTGTTTATTCTGAACTCTTTCCTTTACAACCAAAAACTTAATATCAATGAATTTTGACTTGGTTGTACTACTGTTGTTGTTTGAATAAATAACTGCTGAGTTATTATCACAATAGATCTTCAATGGTCTTTCAATGCTATCAACCACACGCAAATTAGTGACAAAATTTCACAGCCATATACCATGGTTGGATGCCTCAAAACAAGCAATAAATTCTGCAGCCATGGTTGAAAAAGCTATAATAATCTGTTTAACAGACTTCCAAGAGATAGCTCCTCCAGCCAACATGAAAATATATCCTGATATGGAGCGTTTGTTGTCTTGACATCCAGCGAAATCAGAGTCAGATTACCCAATGATCTCCAAATTGTGTGGCTTCTGAAAAGTGAGGATATTTCCTTTTGTTCTCTTCAAGTAGCGTATTACACGCTTTACTGCCTTCCAATGCTGCATCCTAGGATTACTTAAGTATCTGCCCAAAACTCCCACTACAAATGCAATATCGGGACGAGTACAAACTTGAGCGTACATATGACTTCCCACAGCTGAAGCATAGGGAATCTTTTGCATCTCATTCATTTCAAGATCATTATTAGGACACTGTTTGAGGCTAAATTTGTCTCCCTTCGCTATTAGGGTATCTCCTAGTTTACAATCTTTCATACCGAATCTGTCTAAAACTTTATCGATATAGCTCTCTTGTGATAACCTTAAGATACCAAGAGAACGATCTCTTAGTATTTCAATACCTAATACAAAAGAGGCTTCACCAAGATCTTTCATTTCAAAATTCTTTGCTAGAAATTTCTTGGTTTCGTGCAATAAGCCTATATCGCTGCTAGCAAGCAGTATATCATCGACATATAACACCAAGAATATATATTTACTCCTACTAAATTTATGATAAACACAATCATCAACTACATTCGCCTCAAAACCATATGAGGTAATAGTTTGATGAAATTTGTGATACCATTGACGGGAAGCTTGTTTGAGACCATAGATGGATTTCTTTAATTTGCATACCATAGATTTTGAGTCACCAATTACAAAATTTTCTGGTTGTAACATGTAAATTGTTTCTTCTACGTCACCATTTAGGAACGCAGTTTTAACATCCATCTGATGGAGCTCTAGGTCATAATGAGCTACAAGTGCCATGATTGTCCTAAAAGAATCTTTCGAAGACACTGGAGAGAAGGTTTCTTTGTAGTCGATGCCTTCTTTTTGAGTGAAGCCTTTAGCAACTAAACGGGCCTTATATCTCTCAACATTACCCTTTGAATCCCTCTTGGTTTTAAATATCCATTTGTAACCAATGGGTTTCACACCTTTAGGTAATTCAATAAGATCTCAAACATTATTGTCTTGCATAGACTTCATCTCATCCTTCATAGCATCAATCCACTTTTTAGAGTTAGAACTTTGCATAGCTTGACAGAAATTGAGTGGATCATTTTCTGTTAAGCCAATGCCATCCTCATGTTCTTGAAGAAACACAATATAATCATCTGAAATTGCACTTCTTCTTTCTCTAGTAGATCTCCTCAATGGCACTTCTTGAGGTTGTTGAGCTTGCTCTATAGGTTCTTGAGGGAGAACCTCATTGTTGTCTTGTGCTGGGACAATGTTAGGAATAACTTTATTATTGTCCTCTATTACAGGAGTAGATACTGGAATAGTAATAGGCACGAGAACTTGGTCTTGGTTAAAAACCAGTTCTTCCTCAAAGACAACATTCCTTATGTTCTCTTCCTTCCCAAACTCAACATCCTCAAGGAATCTCGCATTCCCTGTCTCAAAAATTGATTTAGTAGTAGGATTGTAAAATTTATAGCCCCGAGAACGTTCAGGATGACCAACAAAGTAACAGCTAACAATCCTTGATTCTAGCTTGCTTTCATGCGGTCTATAAGGACGCGGCTTCAGCTGGACAACCCCAAATGTGTAAATGTTTTAAACTTGGCTTTTTACCAGTCCATAGCTCATAGGGAGTTTTGTTAACTGCTTTACTTGGCACCCTGTTTAAGATGTACACTGTAGTTTTAAGCGCTTCTCCCCATAATGACTCAGGCAAAGAAGAATGACTAATCATACTTCTCACCATATCCTTAAGAGTCCCATTTCTACGTTCTGCAACACCATTCATGCTTGGTTTCCCGGGCAAAGTATACCGAGGAACGATGCCACATTCTCGTAGGAAAAGCGCAAAAGGCCCTAGACGTTGTTCACCCGATCCATCATATCTACCGTAATATTCACCTCCACAGTCAGATTTAATAGCCTTAATTTTCTTTCCAAGTTGAAGTTCAACCTCAGCTTTGAAAGTTTTGAAAACGTCTAGGGATTGAGACTTCTCATGAATTAAAAATAGGTAGTCGTACCTTGAATAGTCATCTATGAACGTAATAAAATATTGTTGTCCATTCCATGATGCCGTAGGGAATGGTCCACAAATATCTGTGTGAATTAATTCTAAAACGTCTTTAGCCCTTTCAGCACCTATTTTTTTAGAATTTGTTTGTTTGCCTTTAATGCATTCAATGCATACCTCAAACTTTGATAAGTCTAAGGGTCCAAGAATCTCATCCGACACAAGCCTCTGAATTCTCTGTTTAGAGATATGGCCTAAACGCTTATGCCATAAAGTGGCTGAGTTCTCATTTAATTTAAGTTTTGTTCCTCGTGAACTAATTTGCAGTATTTCATTACGAGAGGCAATAACATCAAGCATATATAGATTATCAATCAAACAACCAGAACCAACAATATTTGAATTTTGATAGAGACTAAATTTATTATTTCCAAATAAACATGAAAAACCAAATCTGTCCAAATTAGAAATAGAAATTAAATTCCGCCTAAAAGACGGTACGACAAAAGTCTCAAATAAATCCAAATAAAATCCAGTTTTTAAATGTAATCTAAAAGTTCCAATAGCCTCCATCGTAACTTTGTTGTCATCCCCCACATAGATAAATCTTTCGTTATCACTTGGCGGTCGACTCCAAAGGCAACCCTGCATGGATACGCTAATGTGAGTAGTAGCACCAGAATCTACCCACCAAGTATCATGAGGTACAAAAGCTAAATTAACTTCAGAACAAACAAAAGAGAGAAAATTACCTTTCTTTACACGTCAGGAGGCGTACTTGGAACACTCTTTCTTCATGTGTCCAGTCTTCTTACAAAAGAAGCAATTAGGTGTTTTCTTATTCTTTTTAACTTTCTTTTGTTGAGAAGTCCCTCCTACAGCATCCTTATTGTTCTTTCTCTTTTTATTTTGAGAATTTGAGGCCAAATGAGCACTTTTAGTTTTGTCTCTTTGTTGCTTTTCCTTTTCTTGCACACAGTGAGAAATGAGCTCATTCAAGGTCCATTTATCCTTTTGAGTATTATAACTCACCTTGAACTGTCCAAAGTGTGCAGGAAGAGAAATCAAAACTAAGTGCACGAGCAAGTCATCAGACAGCTCTAACTTTAGTGCTTTCAGTTTTGATGCAAGATTAGACATTTCCATAATGTACTCCCTTATGTTTCCTGTTCCTTTGTATCTCATAGAGATCAGCTTGGCAAGCAAACTGCTTGCATCAGCCTTCTCATTACTGGTGAAATATTTTTCAACAACATCAAGGAAACCTTTGGCACTCTCAGTCTCAGAAATAGAACCTCAAAAAACTTCTGGAACGGATCGCTTTATGATCATTAGACACATTCGGTTTGAGCGTTCCCACTTTTCAACCTTACCCTCTTCCGGATTTTCCAGAGTCGGAGTGGGTTTCGCAACCCAAAATGCCAGATCAAGATCCATGCAGCCAAGAATTATCTCAACTGCTTCCTTCCAGACCTTGAACTTTGTCCTATTAAGTAGAAAAGTTAACAGCACTAGCAACAGCAACTGAAAAAAATATAAATGTATATATGATTAAAATAAATAATAAATAAAATAAAATATTCAGATAATTCTCATGATAGACCCATTACAAGACACCGAGCACAACATTAATTTTTTAGTCTTTGGACCAACAAATCAATTTATAAGTGATACCTTTAATGCAACGATCAAATATTGATAATTAATTCTGTCAAATAATAGCCTTTCTTTGGACCGACTGTTATTCACATGATTTTAACTTTATTATTATCACATATTTATCATCACAGACACGTTATTATTTGGCCAGATTGTATCGTCCTTTGGGATGAGTACAAAATGCATAAATAATCCCATGCAATCAACTTTTGTAATTTTAATTAAATTAATTTCTATAACAGGGATTGCTTTGGCAATAGATATTATATCAATTAATCTAATTAAAAAAAATTACTAGTGTTGCCCTTCCTCACATTGGGTGGTTGTTCTAAATTACTAAAAGGCCACTAGAGTTCAGACTCTACCCATGATGTTGACCACAACGATAGGAAGTCTACCAGGTGTGGGCATCATGAGAAAGTCACACTCTAGCTGAGGCTCTCACGATGTCAGACGGAGACGAATGTCCCAAATGACACCGCTACACAACCTCCCCTAAACTTAAGGTTTATTCAGACCCCTGGGTGTAGGGTCCCACTTAAAGTATGTGAAGGGACACAAATTAGTATTTGATTAGGGTCTTTTATCTGCCTAAATTATTTATTTATTTATTTATTCAAATAAAATAGCAACCAGATTAAAAAATTACCATATATATATATATATATATTTTATAATGGCATGTCTAAAAAAATTGCATCTTTAATTTAAAATTTAAAATCATAACGACATTTATAACAAATTTAAAGATGGTGCATTTAACTTTAAATTAATATATTTAATTAAAAAAAACACACCATAACAACCTTATCAAAATTTTAAATGCACGATAACAATATAATATTATATTATAAAAAAAGGCAGGCACACCAACAATATATATTGTTATATATTAAGGATAATAAGTTACTTAAAAAAGGAGTGCATCAATATATAATATTATATATCATATGAATTTAGGCACAACAACAATATTATTTTATATAAAAAACCGACAGTTCACGGAAATTCATTTGATTTCCTGAATTTGTTTTCTTTTGATTTTTTTTAATATAAATCAAACAAATTTACGTGAATGTATAGCCGCATAATATAAAATAATGAAAGATGTTGTGCATAGCTAATTTACGTGGATTCAAATTAAGTCCCATGATGAAATCAATTGAAAACAAGAAAATCAATTATACAATTGAATATAACACAAGGCAATAATAACGGTTGAGGTAAGTAATTTTGCGCCACCGTTAATTAAAATGAAAATTCGTAGAGTGTGATATAAATTACACAATTATATAAACGAAAAATCTCAAAATTAATTAAATAAATTTGAGTCAAATTGATCATAAAATGATATATCAATTAGCCTTAAAATCCAATAATCTAACAGTAAGGAGGCTCTGATACCACTTGTTGGATAATTCCCAATTAATCTTTATGGAATTCCAAATTAAACTTAAGAACCGTTACGTTAGATTATCGAATAAGAGGAGTATAATAGGATTACCTGGATCCATTAATCTTGACTGAAGGTAGCAGCGGAATGGTTTGTTGGTTCTATGGTCTTCCTCAGCCAAATCACCGGATTCCTCAATAGGACTTGATATTTCTCTTCGATGGGGCAGAGAAAATTAGGTTTATGATTTGACGTATTGGGGACCATGATCACTGGTTGATTATATACCTGTTAGGGTTCCCATTAAACCCTAACGGGTCAAATCTTGGTTTCCACTCATATAGGCCCATATTATTATTATTGTTGTTGTTGTTGATAGTCTAACGGGCTTATCATTATCAGATCACCTTAATTGAACCCAATTAAATAGCCAATATAAATTCTATAAATAATATATTAGCCCATATTAATTATTAGAAATTAAAATTTCTAACAAATAGACCTTTACTAATATGGAAAGAAATAGAAAGATTTTCACTTCCTATGATTTACGTCACCTGTTGTGGGAATGCTCTAGAGGCAGTTATGCATATTGTTTTAGACTATGTTTATGATATGAATTTTTGGGAAGTACTAAAAGTCATTGGTCTGTAGCGTTCGTCATGATGGTTAATTATATTTCAACTTAAAAAACTTATGGTTTCTTTGGAAAAAAACACATACAATTTTATCTTTAGAGAGAAAGCTGAGAACCATATACGCTTATCTTGTTACTTACAATGTATAATGAAAATGTGTAGCATGTTGGCATTCCTAAAGGTGAAGCACGATCATGATCATAAGGTTGAAAAGATGATTTGTTGGCAGTTCCCTCCTAGCTGGTATGTCAAATTGAATGAAGATGAGTGAAGTATAGGCCCTACTAGATTGACTGCTTATGGAGGTCTTACTCAGAGGGTAGATAGATCCTTTGTTTAAGGTTTCTCTTACAAAGTTGGATTTTGTTTTATGGTTAAACCAGAACTATGAGGGTTGTTTTATGATGTAACTATGGCTAGATTTGAGGATGACCAAGTTAGCGATTAAAGTTGTTTCTAAGACAACTTTAAACTTGGTGGATGTTTTTGAGTCATCACTGCTTTTTTCTTGGGCAACATCAATTTTTCCATGCATATCCTGTATATATGTGAGGATTTGATAATAAAAGTGTGTCTTTGACAATTAAGTTAATAAAAAATAACTACATATGTAACAAATTATAATTAATATTAGTTTGTCAAGAAATAATTAATTTAATTCATAGATATAAGAGTTAAGAAGGAACTTATGGTTACTTTCTTTTTACTCAAAATTTACAACATAAAGAGAAATTTCGTTAATCCTATCTAGATTTAGGTATACCAATCAAACCCGCCCTGTTATAAACCAACCGTCTGCATTCTAAACGTTCCTATGTGTTTTTAGCCCGTGTAAATACTTTAGGCCTACTTCTTCCAAAAAACAAAATACTTTAGGCCTACCGACCAACTTGCGTATGAACATTTTTCTCAACCTCCTTTTTTTAACATCTCCTCGCATGTGATCCTCAAAGCATAGGCAAACTTTTGAATTTTGATACTCTCGACTTTGTTTCTAGGTAAGCTTTCGTCTCCCTTGATTATCCTTTCAGAAATCCTAAGTGGTGGCTCTAAGTTCCTTGGAACTCACACCATCTTTAATGTATATAAGAAAATGAGGATCAGAATGCTCGTTGGAACCCTCAAAGAAAGCGGATGTATTACCCTTAGGTAAGAGTTTGAGGAGGGTTTGGTTCATTTTGTGGATTGAGTGAAAAACTTGGAAATCAACAAAGGGGAAGCTTCTTTGAATCTCATGCCCCCTATTTAAGCCATAACTTCAATCACCTGAGCTATTCATCTCCCTCTCCCCTTTTCAATGGGCCAATGACCCTTCAAGGAAGGAAGGTATGCTACCAACACTAAAACAGGTCCAAACCCTTTTACAACAAGATGAGAGAAGTGATGGCCTTGTTTGATCATAGTGTTCTGAATTTCGTCAAACACAAAGTACAAAAGTTGATAATGATATAAAAAAAACACTTTTTAATCCCCACAATTTTAATTGAAATAATAAATAAAGCTTGAACAGGGCGAGGGAAAAGATTGCCACAGTCAAAAGCCTATAATGATAAAAAGCAATGCCATGTGAAGATATACACAACATCCACAGATATGTCATATCTATGGTAAGGCCTTGGTTCAAAGTAACTAGCAGCTTACCAGAAGCTTAATTACAGTCAATGACAGTAACCATAGCCAAATTCCATGTACACAGCAGTATTATATCATCCATTGATTCTGTGCATCCCATTACCTAATAAAGGTTAAATACTTCAACATCCATCAACATTTGAAACCCCCACAAGCAACCAGCCACAGAATTATTATGAGGATGAGGATTCCTCCTCCAACCATCAGCTTCATTTGGAGATTCTGCATCCACATCTTCCTTCTCAGCTGCCTGCCCTGCCTCTGGAAGCTGTCAGCCTATATTTGAATGGGAAGTACAGTTACATTAGAACATTACTTCAAGTTCAGAGTAGTTGATTGGGATTAAAAGAATTTATTAAGGAAAAAAAAGAGATATACAATACATACCTGGAACTGCAAGTTTTCTGTTTTGTCCACCAGAAGTTCAATCTTCTCTCCACGATCTAAAACCTACAAAACAGTAAAAGCAAGTGTTATACGTGTATTTTGAGTATTGATTTACAACCTTCCGAGGACATGCCAAATTATGAAGCCTCTATACCCTGATATGATATGGGCACAACACGAGAAATTCTTAAAAATTCAAGATAGGATATGACTCGGATATGTTAACACGAATTTAAAATGTATAAATATACTTCTTGAAAATGCATCATATTTGTTAAGGCATACTGATTATTTCTCAGAAAGAAGTCTTCGACTCCATATGTTTGCCTACTATAATATAGCATTAAGGATGCATTAGAAAGACAAAGTCGTTGGTAATTTTAGCCTGTTAAAAGTATTCACATTGTATCCCAAACATTGGTCAATAATTTTTTTGTAAAATAGAAAATTCTTGGATATATATATCTACGAGTAGTGTACACACATCAGTATCATATATGGGTGCAGAATTGATACTTTACCAATTTTGGAGTATGAGGCTTTCATAGAAGCTACTATGCTATGAAGTTAAACCCAAAAAGTCACATGTCAGAGAGATAGATTCACATAATAATGGATCAAGAATCACTCTTCTGGTTAAGTACCAGGAGAAGATCCTGTCTGGGAGATAAGGGTTTTGTTTTGGTGATAATAAGGGTGCAGTTTTAAATATGGCTAGAGCTACAGGCCTAAAAGGGATATTTCCACTAAGACAGGTTTGGGTAGATGGATCAAATAATGCCAGTGTGTTATGTTAAAAAACAAATCTTCAGCAAGGCCACTTATGAAGTTCAGATACTCCAAAAATGACAATATCAATGTTGTACACATATTCAATACCAATATGCCTATGATATCCAAGGAGTATCCTCTAATTTTCATTTATTTTTTATTGAATGACACATGTAGGATACAATTCCAATACTTTAAATAGGAGTAAAATTACATATGGGATGGCTCTATCTTTTTCTTTTCCTCCAAGTCTACACCCTTGAAGTTTATACTTATAGTAAATAGCAAACAGTTATAGATTCAAAATTTCTTTTGAATAGGACTAAACTAATGATGCTTTCTGTGAACAATCTAATGAGTTGAGGGGAAAAAAGTCATTCCTGTGACATGTTCATAAGGGACAGAATGTATTCTAGTATAGGTAAGGGAAAGATGTGTAACTAAGATTTTTTTGTTATGATAACATTCTTTTGTAACTTATGATCATCTAGTAATATAGTCATGTATTAATGAGAAATTATCAATCTCCCTACAAAATGCGTAATTTTCTTTTTCTATCCATGCTAATGCAGAGTTACCAATAGCAGAAAGCCAACAATCTGCTGAGTGAAATAGCGGATAGTGTTGCGAGTAAATAACAGAAGTCAGTCACAAACAACTATTGAAAGAAACCGTTATATATATAGAGGAGTGCATTACATAAAAGCAGTGTGATGAAAAACAGTCCTGTGCAGTTTTGCAGCCATTGTGAATGTTCAAAAAAAATTTCTCCTGAAAGAACCCTAAAATGATTAATCTTCTGTGATGCTCAATAAAGAGGCGCAATGTTAACAGGGATCGAAAACTAATTTGTTGCTTCAGTTCCAGTGTTTTTTGGGGGTAAAAATGAAATTTTACCCCTTATAAAATATCATGAGAAAGCTAGGGCTTTTACTTGTCTCACTCTGTTTAGAAACACAGCCACCCTCTCTAAACTCTGAAAGATCAACACCCCCCCCCCCCCCCCCCCCCCCCCACACCAAGTACCACCATGGCAGACCTTCTCTTCTCTGGCAACTGTAGCATTCTCTTCTTTTGCTAACGCACTCTGTCTATGTTTTTGGCCACCTTGGTTCAGTTTCCAAACCTTTTCTCTGGTAGTTGTTATTTACTGGTATGTTTTTCTTATGTCTTTAATTGTTAATTATGAATATATATATCATGAATTTTGAATTTTATTTCAATTTTGGACATTTGTGTATATAGGATAAATTACAGAATCTATAAAAAAAATCACAATGAAGCCCATCTCGCCCATGCACTATACCACTCTAGTGTTTTGGGACTGGCCATTACATGCTGCCAACCGAAATCTATGACATTAAGTATCAGGAATCATATTTTTATGACTCCCAACAGGAAGCCACATTTTAATCCACTAGTTTGAAACAGCACTGCAATAACATGTTATCTCTTACTTACAACTCCCTACCTCTCCCAAAATTAAAATCACTTCCAAGCAAAATTGCACAAACATTAGAATAGCAAATCCATAGACAAATTAAATAGTTATCATACAAGGAACCATAGTTATCAGTAGCATGCTATAGTGGTATAGTGGCACAGATCTGCCATAGATGGCTCCAAAGATTGAATAGCAGTGTGTTGTTAAATATTGGTTGTAGCAGAGGTAATATGAGGCTTTCTGAAAATCTACTTTTGCCCTCAAACCATAATTTTGATTTATAGGGGCGGGGGAAGGAGCAAAGTTGAGATTTTTCTTCCTCTTTTTCCAATTTATGATAACCTAATTGGATATAGTTCCCATGTTTCTAGCTACTACACCCACACTGTTTGACTGACACCTGCCCATGTTTGGCAGTAACTCCATTCTCCACCCTTCAGTTCTCCTTTCTGAACTCAAGCACCTCTGTTCTGAACTCTGAACCCTCAACCTCCTCTCATCTTTTCTCTGTGCAACATACACCCTCCCTTTTTATTGAATGTTTGAGATGTCTTTTATTTGAAATATGAATGTCTTCTGTACACTGTTTCCTCAACTTTTATTGTTAATAATGAAAATAACAAATTGAGTAGTTTTTTCAAAACTAATACAATTGATATTTACTTCAGTGATCTCTACGCCTCAAATAAATTAGTCTTCGGCTTTCAACCGAGGGACACCCTTGGGTTCACCCAAAAAAATTAAATCTGTATATAAAATTTCAGAATAGTGATCATCCAGCCATGCGCTATCCACTATAGCATTTTGGGGGCAGGCCACTACTGCCCACAAACCATGATTGATAACTATGCAAGGAACCAGAGCTAAAAACATATGATAGCATTTAGCAACCAGAGGAGTGTGTGACATTTGGGTTAACACATACCTTCTCAATATTGTCCATCATTATCCCCTTGACCTCGGTTATTTGAGCCTTCAATTTTGATAGTTTACTCATTTCTTCTGGATGGTTCAGGCAGTAATGCATATGCTCCTTCAGTGCTGGTCTGTGCAACCAGATCAAAAATAAAAATAAAAACCATAGGCAAAGCTTAAAACACTTATAAAAAATTCAGCAAAACACAAACCCAAACTCCCTATCAAGATGATATGCTATGCTAAATCTGTCTTCAAATAAATCATCATCATCATCCTCATCAGCAAGTGGATGAGCACCGTCATTCTTAATGCTAGCACCATAACGCTTCATAAAGTCATCCTTCACCCGCTCAAGAAATACAAAAGGAACACTCCTTCCAACCGATTCATCTGCAACAACAAGGAAAACTGCAAAACAAAGGAAAAAAATTCAGACATTAGCATATATAACAACCAAATACATAAAATCAACCAAGAAGAATCAATACCAAATCCATTGTCTAAGAGGAAGTTAAACGTGTGACCATCGCATGAATACGTGTATTTGCTGCTATTTGAAGGCAGTTTCTGCAAACACTGAACAGCGATGGTACTGAAATTCCCTGTATATTGTGTATGCTCTGCCAAAACAACAGTTCCTTTGGCAACAAAGCTATAAATTAAACCCCTCTGACTCATCTCCACCACAAGTTACGATCACACCAATACCTGAAACCCACAAAAATTACCCAATCTGGAAGTAACACCACCAAAACTTAATCATAAAAACATAGAAAAATCCATATACAACTATAATAACAAGAACTAACCAACTACACTCTAACGAGAAATAACATAGAAAAATCCAGACACAACATAAGATGATTGAAATTCAAGTAATGATGATCGCGTGAAAAACCTTAATTCACAAAAGGGTATTAGGGTACCGTATGTACCCACAATTTTCCAATGCAAAATGGAAGAGGGTTTGCATGCACACTTTGGATTTGTCAAAATCGAAGGTCCAACTCAACAACCCAGTTCGTTTCTGATCCTTAATTTTATTGGCTATAGAGGGATAGGGGAAAAGGAGACATCTTTATGAAAAATGAGAGAAGCAGACACAACCCTGTGATCTAATCGGGCGAATCTGGGTAAAAACCCATTGTTGAAGAAAAAAAAATTGAAGAATGAAAATTGAAAAGAAAGAGAGAAAGGAAAATGAAGAAGCACCTGAGTGTGGAGTAACAAAAATTGAGAATGAGGGTAACTTGCTTGGTGATGATCCAAGCAACAGAGAGTGACAGCGGTTTTATCAGTTTTGTCAAGCAACGTGGTGAAGAAGGTGTTACTGTAACGCAACTTTTTTGTTATCCTTTTTTCTCACACTGATTTTGATTTAGATGAATTTTGAAGGAGAAGTTCTTGGATACGAAAAAAAAACAGTTGGTAAGTGTTTTAAGCATACGTGTATTATACGGGTAAGTCAGTACTAAAATTTAGAAAATACAAATTAGAATTTAAAAGACAAGTTTATAAATTTTATAAAAATATGTACAAATGTTATCAATAAATAAATAATATGAATATTCATTTAGTTTGAAAAGAATGATAGTAAAAAAAAAATGAATTGAAAATATAAATATGTAACATTGTATTTAGTTTGTAAGTTTTTTAAGAAAAATAAAAAACTATTTTTAACAAAGTTAGAAAAATAGAAAAGATGTTTGTTTATAAAATATTCAAAGAAAACTTATAGAAAATTGAAAATTAAGTTTTTTATTTTTTTAATTAAAAACAGAAAAGTCTTTAAAGAAGTTTTCCAATAAAATTGAAAAGTGGAAAAGTTTCTCTAAATTTTTTCTATCTATTATACGAAATGAAAATTTTAGAAAACTGATCCGGTCTCGATACAGGTATCCGTTCTACAAGACATATTTCAACGTCTTTGACAGTTTGCTAACGTGCAACCGGTGTCATCGGTATATGATCCGGTCTCAATACCGGTATCCGATCTGCAATACAAATTTCAACGTCTTTGACAAGACATCTACGTGTAACCGGTGTCATCGGTATACATCCGAACTGTAATTCCGTATCAGGCGTTCTCCCTATACCGGTTGTTCAGGATAACACCATGACATCGGACAATACACACGTCACTGTGCTAATGACAAGGATTGTTGCTACAGGGATCGATCAATAATTCCCTACACTACGAGCCAAATTCTGCTCACGGGAATGGTCAACTTGTTCCCTAATCCTAGTCTACATTCTCTACGCTCAATATAAAATAGCCACTTGACCCAATCATGCAGGTAAGTGCGCAATATAATAATGCTAATGGGAGTTGGTGGTTCCCCACCAACGAGTCCTCGTTAATCGAGCCAATCAGGTATATGAACTCACTTCATGATTGAAGAGAGGATCTTCTTCAGCTCCTTTACGACTGATTACTCTCTGAATACATTCCTTACTTGGAATATAATCACTGACTTGAGCGTCGGAGAATCTTTGCAGGTGACACCACCATTCGCCCACTTCAACGCGTTAGGTCGGTGTGAAGGATCTCCAGGACGCCCAATCCGCTCTCCTCATTCAAGGACAACGGATACATACATCGGATACACATACATCCGGTCTATTATACGGTATTGACATACTATTCGTGACTGGCTTGAGATCGGATCTCTTGACCCCGGTCCAGGACAGATCATTGGCACGCCCGGTGGGACTCGATAAAGTTATTCCCATATCCTTTGACAGAGCAGGTAATCCACAATGGAGGGCGAAGCACAAGACTTCACGGAGAATCAAACGGAAGGCAGAACCAATCCCAACGCCTTCAGAAAACTCAACTTTGATTCTCATGGGGGCAGCTCAAAGAAGATAGTAACAGTGTCTGATCCTGATCCTCGTGATGAGTTGATCAAACAACTTCAGAGAGAACTCGCTGAATTGCGAAGGGAAAAAAGGAAAAGCGAGGATAAAGAATCATCTCGCACGCGAAACACTCCCCACGCAACTGATGGTGAAAAGTCCACCACTCTTCAGTATTCAAATATCCCTACGTTTGAGAGGGGAGAACAGACTCGCGATTCTGAGGATGCAGCTTCCCGAAGGAAGAGAGATTCAACAATAGCACCCCCATTGTCTTACAATCTGAAAGTTCCTTTTTCAAGGAGACTTATGGGCATCAGCATCCCCAAGCACCTTCAAACTACTCAACCACTTTCCATCGGAAAGTATAATGGTGAAACTAATCCAACTAAGCACCTTGATGCTTATGTGTTTGAAGCCATGTACTTGGGGGCTGATGAAGACGTGATGTGCCGAATGTTCCCTCGAACATTGTCTGAGGAGGCCCTCGGGTGGTTTAAAGGCCTGCCTTCTGGATCCATAGATTCTTGGACGGAAATGGCAGCTGCCTTTGAAACCCACTTTGTCATCTCCAGAGACGTGCCCAAGACGTCCCATACCTTAGCTCAGATTAAACAAGGTGAAACAGAGGGTTTAAAAGATTTTTTGAAGAGGTTTTATAAGGAGGCAGCCCTGGTTCCTAACCTCACAGAATCTATCAAGCTGCATATCGTTATTGAGGCATTGCAGCCGAGTTCAGCTTTCGCTCTTTCATTAGCAAAGAGCCCTCCAGCAACTTTTGAGGAGTTCAGAAAGAAAGCCTCAAAATACGTGAGTATAGAGATGCATTTGTAGGCAATAGCTGCAAAGAAAAAGCCCCCAGCACCACTTCCTCAAACCCAGAAGGGTAAGGAGAAGACGAGGTCAGAACGCATGGAGAGGCCATTTACAAATCCTAAGGTTAATAACCACCCTCCTCGACCTCGAGAAAGGCACGTCAATTCCTTCAGCCATTATGCACAATTGTCTGCCAGGTCGTCTCAGATTTTAAGAGAGGTCGGATGGCCAATGCTCAGCACATATGGCATCAGAAGACCAGCCCCTATGAAAAGACCAGGAAATTCACGTAAGTACTGTGATTTTCATGAACAAAATGGTCATTCAACTGATGAATGCCAAGCACTAAAGAACGCGGTTGAGACGCTAATTAGAGAAGGCAAGTTGAAGCAATACCTGTTCAAAGAAAAATCCTTTGACAGGGCAGAACGGAATGAGAAAAGAGAAAGAGATCCAGACGATGGGGATGACAATAACCCCAGTCCGGTTCGAAAGTTCTCTGCTGCAGAGAAGCAAAAAGGTGTGATGACTGATAATGCAGCACAGAAAGACAGCATGCCCCAGCAACAACGTCAGGGCCGACGTGAAGTTATCGACATGATTGCTGGAGGGTTCGCTGGAGGAGGAGCTTCAATTACAGCCCGTAAGAATCATCACAGAATGATTCTATCTGTGCAAGGGAAAGTCAAAGACAATCGCCCTTACAGAGGTGGGATTGAAGCTCCCACAATTTCTTTCTCTGACGAGGATTTTGGCCCAACCATTCCTGGTGGTGACGATGCTGTAGTCATCACCGCTGTGATCGCCAACAAGGACGTCCGAAGAATCCTTGTCGACCAGGGAAGTTCCTGCGATGTTATTTTCTATAATTGCTTTGAAAGAATGGGTTTTAAAGACTCAGACTTACAGCCTTACACGCAGGATCTAACAGCTTTCAATGGCGCAAAGCAACCTACTAAAGGGTATCTTGACACCCTTATCTCGTTTGAAGGCGAGCCAGGAGCCAGGACGGTTAAGTCTCGGGTGCTAGTGATTGATGTCAAATCACCATTTAATGGCATCATAGGCCGTCCCACTCTGAATGCAATGGAGGCAGTTGTATCAACCCCTCATCTCCTTATCAAGTTCATTGACAAGGATAATGCTGTGTCATCTATCCGGGGTGATCAAGAGATGGCTAGGTACTGCTACAACCTTTGTAACACCCCTATTTTTATTTTTATATTAAAATTTTGAAGGAATTAAATTATGGTTCTTTAGAACTTTTTAATCTACGTATTATTTATGATTTTTTAGAATTTTTTTGGAATTTTGGAATTTTTTAATAAAAATAATATTTTTTTTAAATAATTTTAAATTCATATAAGTGACTTAAATTAAAAATATTTATAAGAAAGTGAATTTAAATTATAAGAAAATTTTCTAAAATCCGTTTCAAGTAGACTTATCTAAAAATTATCGGTTTGAGAAAAATCTTGATTTTTTCCAATCGTTTAAAAATTAGAAACGTATCAATAAATTTTTATTAACAGAAAATTTTAGATTTTTAAAATTTCAGCTTTATATTACTTATTATAAAATTAGTGAGGACTGATATAATATCGCTAAATTTTAAAAAGGACTCATTTTGAATATTTAAAATATACCGAGTGAAAGGTTACTATTTGGCTTAATAATTCTGCCGACAGTTACTATGCAAAACACTGTGCATGTACGAAATTTTCAAAGAATGCATAGTAACCTGGAATAAAAAATTCAAAAATGCATAGTACTTTTATATTAAAATAATGGAATGCATAGTAAAATTTTTTCCTATAAATACCAAAGGATTTCTTCTTTAGAATTCACAATTTCATATTAAGTTTTCTTAATACAGTAGTGCTAGTGAGATAGTGGTGGAAGTGAGAGAGAGAAGAAAAGTTTTTGGAGAGAAGGTTCTGCCAAAATCCTAAGGTAAGAATACTTCTCTTTTATATTTTTTTAGATTATTTTTATATCGTTTTTAGAAATCTGTTATTATACTGAAAATAATATTATTTTAAGTTACTATTCTGCATAGTAAACACTATTTCAATAGTAAATTACTATTTTAATAGTAAATTACTATTCAAATAGTAAATTACTATTTTAATAGTAAATTACTATTCAAATAGTAAATTACTATTTACTGTTACTATTTACCGTTACTATTCACTATTTACTATTTACTGTTACTATTCACCGTTACTATTCACGTTTTACTATTTACCGTTACTATTCACGATTCACTATTCACTATTCACTATTCACTATTTACTATTCACTATTCACTATTCACTATTCAAAATTTACCATTTCTGTTTTAAGTAGTAATCTTAATCTTCGTCTTATGCTTATACTGAAATAAGATTGGTATTAATATTTTTAGAAATCGGAGGCGCAAAGCAAATCCATTTTGGGTAACAATTCAAGGTAAGGGGGAGTGAGATAAGAATTATAATATGAAAAGACATAAGAATAATGGGAGGAGTCCCCTACTCCTTTTAAATTTAATAATATTATTATTTTAAAAATATTAACTTTTTAACTTAATATTTTTAATAAATTTTAAATTAAATATCCGGTTTAACTAACTCTAACATACCTATGCAAAGACTTGGACCATTATGACCTATATGGACTGGATTATACCTATGCAAGGACTTGGACCATTATGACTCATATGGACTGAACTATACCTATGCAAGGACTGGATTATATGGACTTACATATACCTATGCGAGGAATTGACCAAAAGGACTAAAATTGATTATATTAATAATCATTAAATTTTGTATTATGATATGTATTAATGATATTTAATTGATTTGATTATGATTGATTGATTGATGATATTTAGTTATGATTGATATTATTTGATTTTGATTGATGATATTGTAATGTGGAGTTTGAGCATATAGCGAGCATGACGGAAAGCTAAAATTCAGTAAGAATTTCTTACCTTACTCTTTAAATTTTATTATCTTTTATTTCTTCTTAGAAATTATTTTTAACTTTATTTTCAATATTTAGAATAAAAAAAAATTAGTATTTATTTTAGAAAGAAAACATTTTATGAGAATTTATTTAATTAAATTTTGAGTTAAAGAAAAAAATTTTGTAATTTTAAGTATTTTTGGTTAATAATTATTCTCTTTTAATAAAACAAAATTTTTTTGAAAGAAAATTATTTTATTTTTTCCAACTTAATAATTAAAAATATTTGGAAATAATTGAGATTTTTAAATTTGACTTTGTTAAGATTTAATTTGAGAAAGATTATGTAAAGTTTTATATGAGAAAGTTTTTAGATATTTAAGGCTTAGAAACTCAAATTTCAGTGAGATTCAAAAACTGTACCAAATTTATTTCTGTGGGACAGAAATTCAGAGAATCGAGAAAATGTACAGTTTATTGAAATAATGTTGTAAACTTTTAAGGGATTTAATAATTGAGTTTCTAAAAGCCTTAACCAACTCAATACGCGAGTAGTTCATGCATCATAGATAATGAAAGTGAAATGAAATAATATTGTCTGGGGACGGATTATAGAAACCGAGGATACATTAGAGGAGGCTTAATTACGAGCCTTGGGATGAGAGAGTGTGAAAGGGTGCTTCAGGGGACCTGGGGTAGCTCCCTAGTGTCGGGTACTTTCACAATAAAAACTTTCTCAATCTGACTAGTCTCTAAGTGTTTCCATGCCAGTTGAGCTGTTTATATTATTATTATCCGGACTTATGGAACAGTGTAAACTCCTGGTTGGCCCAGTGCAAATTAAAATTTAAGGGCCCACATATATAAGTAAGTTATGATGAAGATATTGCATAAAATTCATGCATTCATAATTGATTGTGTATGTGATTGTGATTGATATTATTATGTATTGGTTGTGAAAACCCTTTGTTGCTTATGTCTTATTCGGAAATATTATATTCTGTTTCTCACTCCTTTCTCCGTGTTTTTATTTCATATATTCTAAATTGATGGTTCAGAGGGAAGGATCGAAGAATATCAGCAGTAACTATAGCACGTTCTAGAAAGGGAGCTCGGTATGAATACCGTGGTCCAATGAATAAATAATGTTAATAAGTAACTGCTTCTGGGCCATGGAGTTTCCTCTCTTTCTTATAATGTTTAATGTTTATTTTCTTCGGATGAATGTACAAATACTTTATAAAGTTTTTAATAATATTTGTGAGGTATTTCAGAAATAATGTATATAATTTATTCCGATAGTTTCTTTTTAACAATCATATCTTTAGTAAAAAAAAAAATTACGAGTTTTTCTAGAATTTATTAAGGTGTAACAGAGGGTGTTACATAGTGGTATCAGAGCAGTTAATCCAATAGGCCTGGGGAAAAGGTCTATCTTGCTTTGTCTGTAAACTCTGTATAGGTAGAATATCTGACTTGGTAGTAACTATGATTGATGTGACAAATCTCAGTTACTGTGAAACAGGAAACTAATGGCTGGAAACGATCTTGCTGGAGTTGTAGAACGCTTAATTAATGCAATGGGAGCACGTGAAGGTTAAGGTAACGATGCTTTAAGAAGGCTGGACCTATTCGAAAAGCGCAATCCACCTCGTTTCAAGGGAGGATATAACCCTGATGGAGCACAAATCTGGATTCGAGAGATAGAGAAGATCTTTCGAGCATTGCAATGTAATGAAGCTGATAAGGTAGTCTTCGCTACTTATGCCTTATCTGAGGATGCCGAACATTGGTGGGATAGCATGCGTAAACAATTCGAAGTCAACGACGTGGAGATCACTTGGGACTATTTCAAGGATATGTTTCTGGAAAAATACTTTCCAGCTGATGTTAAAGAGAAAAGACAATTCGAATTCCTGTCGCTGACCCAAGGAAATATGACCGTTGGAGAGTACGCATCCAGGTTTAAAGAGCTATCTCGTTTTCATTCTCATTATAATGATGCTACTAATGAAAGAGATCGGTGTGCAAAGTTTGTAAATGGACTGCGGCCAGAAATTAAGGAAGCTATACGAATGCAGGAAATCCGTGAATTTTCTGTATTGGTAAATCGCTGCAGAATCTTTGAAGAAGACCATAAGGATAGAATGACCAAAAGTCGTGAGCCCATTCACAAGGCAGGAGAGATAAGAAGTGGAGGACCTCACCATCACCAAAGAAGAGATTTCAGAAGGAATAAGCCTTACCAAGCACCATTTCGCCGGTTTGGAGCAGCATCTGTTCCTAACAGACCCCAAGCTTCAACTGGAAGCTATTATCCAACATCTGCACCAAATTTTAAATGTTTTATCTGTGGAGGACCCCATTTGAAAAGGGATTGTCCTAAAAACACTTATGTTTGCTTTAAGTGTAACAAACCAGGTCATCACATCAAGGATTGCCCAGAGATGAAGAGAGAAAACCCTGAAGGTGCAAGTACAAGTATAAATACTCAAGGAGGCGCGCACAGTGCAGTCGGAAGGCCGAAAGCAAAAGGAAAGGTTTTTGCAATCACTGGAGAAGAAGCATCTCATGCTGATTCCATGGTAGAAGGTAAGTGTATCATTAATAAGATTTCTTTAACTGTTATGTATGACTCAGGTGCATCACATTCCTTTATTGCCAATGACTGTGTAGAAAAACTAAAATTACCTGTGATAGAACTGCCATTTGACTTATCTGTACATACTCCTGGAAACAATCCCATTGTCACTTCTAAAGCTTGTTGGAAATGCCCTATTGTCATAGATGGTAGGGACTTTAAGGCTAATCTTTTCTGTTTACCCCTTTCTGGCTTAGAAGTTATTATTGGGCTAGATTGGTTGTCTGACAATCATGTTCTAATAGATTGTCATAATAAAACCATAATGTTTAGAGAACCAGTGAATTTGAATCCTGAGGATTCGAGATTTCTAACCGCCAACCAAGTGAGTGCCTCTTTAAAAGGAGGGGCTCAAGGATTCATGCTATTGCTTTCAACGAAAGGAGAGCAAGAATCAAAAATCAAAAATCTACCGGTTGTGTGTGAATTTCCTGACGTTTTTCCTGAAGATATCCCTGGTTTACCCCCAGAAAGAGATGTGGAATTTTCCATTGATCTAGTACCTGGAGTTGGACCCATTTCAATTGCACCATACCGAATGTCACCTCTAGAATTAGCAGAGTTGAAGAAACAACTTGAAGAGATGATAGAGAAGCAGTTTATACGACCCAGTGTATCCCCCTGGGGTGCACCAGTATTGTTGGTTAAGAAGAAGGATGGTAGCCTGAGGTTGTGTGTAGATTATCGACAACTGAACAAGGTGACAATCAAGAATAGATATCCTCTACCAAGGATTGACGACTTGATGGATCAGCTGCGTGGTGCCACGGTGTTCTCCAAAATTGATTTGAGGTCTGGATACCATCAAATAAGGGTGAAGAAAGAAGATGTATCGAAAACTGCTTTTAGAACACGCTATGGCCATTACGAATATCTAGTAATGCCTTTTGGTGTAACTAATGCACCAGCCGTATTCATGGATTACATGAATAGGATTTTTCATCCATATCTAGATAAATTTGTAGTGGTGTTCATTGATGATATATTAGTGTACTCTAAAAGCAGAGAAGAACATGTTGAACACTTGAAGGTTGTGTTGGAAATCCTGAAAAAGAAACAACTGTATGCAAAGTTGTCGAAGTGTGAATTCTGGTTGGAAGAAGTAAACTTTTTAGGACATGTAATTAGTCAAGGAGGAATAGCTGTAGACCCTTCCAAGGTGGAAGCAGTTTTAAAATGGGAGAGACCAACCACGATCACTGAGATTAGAAGTTTCTTGGGCTTGGCTGGATACTATAGGAGATTCATTGAAGGCTTTTCAAAGCTAGGATACCCATTGACCAAGTTAACACGGAAAGGACAACCTTTTGTGTGGACGACACAATGTGAGAATAGTTTCCAAGAGCTGAAAGATCGACTTACTTCTGCGCCAGTGTTAGTACTCCCCGATCCACATCGAAGTTTTGAAGTTTACTGTGATGCGTCTAAACAAGGACTAGGAAGTGTACTCATGCAAGACAAGAAGGTTGTAGCCTATGCGTCACGTCAATTAAGGCAACATGAGATTAACTACCCTACCCATGACTTAGAGTTAGCCGCTGTAGTTTTTGCCTTAAAGATTTAGAGGCATTATCTATATGGTGCAACATTCGATGTGTTTAGCGATCATAAGAGTCTCAAGTATTTATTCGATCAAAAGGAGTTAAACATGAGGCAACGGAGATGGATGGAGTTCTTAAAGGACTACGACTTTGAGTTGCAATACCATCCTGGAAAAGCGAACATAGTAGCTGATACTTTAAGTCGAAAGTCTCTACATGCATCCACAATGATGATTAAAGAGTTGGAATTAATAGAGAACTTCAGAGATCTTAACCTAGCAGTAAAGGTTAATGCTAACAGCTACAGATTAGGAGCGTTGCAAGTTACAAGTGAATTCCTGAGACAAGTTTTAGAGGCTCAACGAGAGGATGAATTCCTGCAAGAGAAGAAAGAATTCTTGAAACAAGGAAAAGAAGTCGAGTTCAATGTGGGAAATGACCAATTATTGAGATATAAGGATCGAGTGTGTATCCCTGACAAAGAGGAGTTGAGGAAAGCAATTCTAGAAGAAGGCCATAAAAGTTATATGAGCATTCATCCCGGAGCTACTAAAATGTATCAAGATTTGAAGAAGTTATTTTGGTGGCCTGGAATGAAGAAAGCGGTGGCAGAGTATGTGGCTGCATGTCTAATTTGCCAGAAGGTTAAAGTGGAACATCAAAAACCCCCTGGAATGCTACAATCAATGGAAATACCAGAATGGAAATGGGATAGCATTACCATGGATTTTGTGACTTCTTTACCTAAAACTCCATTAGGACATGATTCAATATGGGTAATAGTTGATAGATTAACCAAATCTGCCCACTTTATTCCTATCAACATTCGTTACTCTATGGAGAAGCTGGCAAAATTATACATCGAGGAGATTGTGAGATTGCATGGAATTCCTTCAAGTATCATTTCTGATCGGGACCCTCGTTTTACATCACAATTCTGGAAGAGCTTGCACAAGGCTTTGGGAACAAGACTGCGTCTGAGTTCAGCATATCATCCTCAGACGGATGGACAATCAGAAAGAACAATCCAATCTCTAGAAGACTTGTTACGAGCTTGTGTGTTAGAGCATAAAGGAAGTTGGAATCAATTCTTACCATATGTGGAGTTTACCTACAACAACAGTTTCCATGCTAGCATTGGCATGGCACCTTTTGAAGCATTATATGGAAGAAAATGTAGGACCCCGCTATGTTGGTTTGAGACTGGTGAAAACTTGATGCTAGGACCAGAGTTGGTACAACAAACCACGGATAAAATCAAAATAGTTCAGGAAAAGATGAAGGCAACACAGAGCAGGCAGAAAAGTTACTATGACAAAAGAAGAAAGCCACTCGAATTTCAAGAAGGCGATCATGTATTCTTGAAAGTCACACCTATGACTGGGGTCGGTCGGGCAATGAAATCTCGAAAACTAACTCCTAGATTTATCGGTCCATACCAAATAATTCATAAAGTTAGTCCCCTTGCCTACCAAATAGCATTACCACCTTTTCTTTCTAATATCCATAATGTTTTTCATGTGTCAAACTTGCGAAAGTATATATCTGATCCTACACATGTTATTGAACCTGATGTCATACAAGTTAAAGATAATCTTACATATGATGCACCACCTGTTAGAATAAGTGACAGAAGAATAAAACAATTAAGAGACAAGACAATTCCGCTTGTAAAGGTTATTTGGAGTGAAACGAGAGGAGAAGATGCTACATGGGAACTAGAAACTGAGATGAAAGAGTCTCATCCTCATTTGTTTTACTGATTAATGTAAATTTCGAGGACGAAATTTTCTAAGGGGAGTAGAGTTGTAACACCCCTATTTTTATTTTTATATTAAAATTTTGAAGGAATTAAATTATGGTTCTTTAGAACTTTTTAATCTACGTATTATTTATGATTTTTTAGAATTTTTTTGGAATTTTGGAATTTTTTAATAAAAATAATATTTTTTTTAAATAATTTTAAATTCATATAAGTGACTTAAATTAAAAATATTTATAAGAAAGTGAATTTAAATTATAAGAAAATTTTCTAAAATCCGTTTCAAGTAGACTTATCTAAAAATTATCGGTTTGAGAAAAATCTTGATTTTTTCCAATCGTTTAAAAATTAGAAACGTATCAATAAATTTTTATTAACAGAAAATTTTAGATTTTTAAAATTTCAGCTTTATATTACTTATTATAAAATTAGTGAGGACTGATATAATATCGCTAAATTTTAAAAAGGACTCATTTTGAATATTTAAAATATACCGAGTGAAAGGTTACTATTTGGCTTAATAATTCTGCCGACAGTTACTATGCAAAACACTGTGCATGTACGAAATTTTCAAAGAATGCATAGTAACCTGGAATAAAAAATTCAAAAATGCATAGTACTTTTATATTAAAATAATGGAATGCATAGTAAAATTTTTTCCTATAAATACCGAAGGATTTCTTCTTTAGAATTCACAATTTCATATTAAGTTTTCTTAATACAGTAGTGCTAGTGAGATAGTGGTGGAAGTGAGAGAGAGAAGAAAAGTTTTTGGAGAGAAGGTTCTGCCAAAATCCTAAGGTAAGAATACTTCTCTTTTATATTTTTTTAGATTATTTTTATATCGTTTTTAAAAATCTGTTATTATATTGAAAATAATATTATTTTAAGTTACTATTCTGCATAGTAAACACTATTTCAATAGTAAATTACTATTTTAATAGTAAATTACTATTCAAATAGTAAATTACTATTTACTGTTACTATTTACTGTTACTATTCACGATTTACTATTTACTGTTACTATTTACCGTTACTATTCACGTTTTACTATTTACCGTTACTATTCACGATTCACTATTCACTATTCACTATTCACTATTTACTATTCACTATTCACTATTCACTATTCAAAATTTACCATTTCTGTTTTAAGTAGTAATCTTAATCTTCGTCTTATGCTTATACTGAAATAAGATTGGTATTAATATTTTTAGAAATCGGAGACGCAAAGCAAATCCATTTTGGGTAACAATTCAAGGTAAGGGGGAGTGAGATAAGAATTATAATATGAAAAGACATAAGAATAATGGGAGGAGTCCCCTACTCCTTTTAAATTTAATAATATTATTATTTTAAAAATATTAACTTTTTAACTTAACATTTTTAATAAATTTTAAATTAAATATCCGGTTTAACTAACTCTAACATACCTATGCAAAGACTTGGACCATTATGACCTATATGGACTGGATTATACCTATGCAAGGACTTGGACCATTATGACTCATATGGACTGAACTATACCTATGCAAGGACTGGATTATATGGACTTACATATACCTATGCAAGGAATTGACCAAAAGGACTAAAATTGATTATATTAATAATCATTAAATTTTGTATTATGATATGTATTAATGATATTTAATTGATTTGATTATGATTGATTATTTGATGATATTTAGTTATGATTGATATTATTTGATTTTGATTGATGATATTGTAATGTGGAGTTTGAGCATATAGCGAGCATGACGGAAAGCTAAAATTCAGTAAGAATTTCTTACCTTACTCTTTAAATTTTATTATCTTTTATTTCTTCTTAGAAATTATTTTTAACTTTATTTTCAATATTTAGAATAAAAAAAAAATTAGTATTTATTTTAGAAAGAAAACATTTTATGAGAATTTATTTAATTAAATTTTGAGTTAAAGAAAAAAATTTTGTAATTTTAAGTATTTTTGCTTAATAATTATTCTCTTTTAATAAAACAAAATTTTTTTGAAAGAAAATTATTTTATTTTTTCCAACTTAATAATTAAAAATATTTGGAAATAATTGAGATTTCTAAATTTGACTTTGTTAAGATTTAATTTGAGAAAGATTATGTAAAGTTTTATATGAGAAAGTTTTTAGATATTTAAGGCTTAGAAACTCAAATTTCAGTGAGATTCAAAAACTGTACCAAATTTATTTCTGTGGGACAGAAATTCAGAGAATCGAGAAAATGTACAGTTTATTGAAATAATGTTGTAAACTTTTAAGGGATTTAATAATTGAGTTTCTAAAAGCCTTAACCAACTCAATACGCGAGTAGTTCATGCATCATAGATAATGAAAGTGAAATGAAATAATATTGTCTGGGGACGGATTATAGAAACCGAGGATACATTAGAGGAGGCTTAATTACGAGCCTTGGGATGAGAGAGTGTGAAAGGGTGCTTCAGGGGACCTGGGGTAGCTCCCTAGTGTCGGGTACTTTCACAATAAAAACTTTCTCAATCTGACTAGTCTCTAAGTGTTTCCATGCCAGTTGAGCTGTTCATATTATTATTATCCGGACTTATGGAACAGTGTAAACTCCTGGTTGGCCCAGTGCAAATTAAAATTTAAGGGCCCACATATATAAGTAAGTTATAATGAAGATATTGCATAAAATTCATGCATTCATAATTGATTGTGTATGTGATTGTGATTGATATTATTATGTATTGGTTGTGAAAACCCTTTGTTGCTTATGTCTTATTCGGAAATATTATATTCTGTTTCTCACTCCTTTCTCCGTGTTTTTATTTCATATATTCTAAATTGATGGTTCAGAGGGAAGGATCGAAGAATATCAGCAGTAACTATAGCACGTTCTAGAAAGGGAGCTCGGTATGAATACCGTGGTCCAATGAATAAATAATGTTAATAAGTAACTGCTTCTGGGCCATGGAGTTTCCTCTCTTTCTTATAATGTTTAATGTTTATTTTCTTCGGATGAATGTACAAATACTTTATAAAGTTTTTAATAATATTTGTGAGGTATTTCAGAAATAATGTATATAATTTATTCCGATAGTTTCTTTTTAACAATCATATCTTTAGTAAAAAAAAAAATTACGAGTTTTTCTAGAATTTATTAAGGTGTAACAGAGGGTGTTACAACCTTAGCCTCAACATGACAAAGCTGGACGCCTCCAATAAAAAGAGGAAACTTAATGATGCTGGAACATCGGCTGGATCTGTAAGCCTTGTCGACCTGGACCCTAGAGCGGATTTGAACATTGATCCGTTCAACCCATCAAAGCCCACACCGGATGGAAGTTCCAGGGACATCGTCTTAGGAGATTCTCCAGAAAAGATCACCCATATCAATGACAAGCTAGATACTGAAATAGAGCAGCGACTGCTGGCTCTCTTGCAAGAGTTTAAAGACCTCTTTGCATGGACTGCAGCCGATATGCCAGGCATAGACCCTGAATTCTACTGTTATAAACTATCCGTCTATCCAGAGACGAAACCTGTGGCCCAAAAGAAAAGACGATTGGGCCCAGAGAAACAGAAGGCAGCTTGCCAGCAAACTGAGGAGTTGCTGAAGGCCGGGTTTATCAGGGAAATCCGATATTCCTCTTGGCTTTCGAATGTGGTGATGGTCCCTAAATCCAATGGTAAATGAAGAATGTGTATTGACTACGTGGACCTCAACCGCTGCTGTCCAAAAGATCCTTATCCTCTTCCTAATATAGATCGGATGATGGATGATTCCTCTGGTTATCAATACCTGAGCTTCATGGACGCTTATTCTGGTTACAACCAAATTCCGATGTGCGAAGAGGATCAAGAGAAGACAGCTTTCATAAATGATCGTGGTGTCTTTTGCTATACAGTCATGCCCTTTGGCCTGAAAAATGCTGGGGCGACATATCAGCGCATGATCAACAAGGTTTTCGAAGGTATGCACACCAAACTTGTTGAAGTATACATTGACGACATAATAGCTAAGACACCGGTTGGTGGCGATCATATTGAGGACCTACGCCAAGTATTCACCCGTTTGAGACAATTTAACATGAGGCTGAACCCAATGAAGTGCACATTTGCTATCCCTGCTGGGAAGTTTTTGGGTTTCATGTTAACTTAACGTGGTATTGAAGCCAATCCAGGGAAGTGCCAAATGATTCTAGACATGCAGAGTCCTAAGAATCTCAAAGAAGTCCAATCCCTGAATGGCAAAGTAGCAGCTTTGGCACGATTCATGCCGAAGATGGCTCACAGGTCGCTCCCCCTGTATAAAATACTGAAAAAGTCCAAGAAATTCGAGTGGGGACAGGAACAAGAAAAAACTTTCCAAGAGCTTAAGGAGGTGTTGTCCAAACCTCCCATTCTCACAAAGCCTGACCCCGAAGACACACTCATTTTGTACTTGGCTATTTCAGATGAAGCTTTGGGCGTTGCCTTGATAAAAGAAACTCCTGATGGACAAAGACCGGTCTATTTCACTAGCAAGACCTTGCAAGGTGCTGAGATCCGGTATCAGAAAATTGAAAAGGCCGCCCTCGCTGTTGTTTGGGCCTCACGGCGGTTGCGTCCGTACTTTCACGCCCATCCAATCATAGTGAGAACGGATTTGCCACTCTGTTCTGTTTTAATCAAGCCCGATCTCACTGGGAGGATGATTAAATGGTCTATTGAACTCTCTGAGTTTGATATATCCTACGAACCCCGCAGCGCTATTAAAGCTCAAGTCCTGGCTGACTTTATTATGGAAATGACAGGGACTGATCCAGATTACCCTCGAGTCCATTGAACCATTTACGTTGATGGTTCATCAACTTTGGCTTTGATGGCTTGATCTCTGATGAAAGAGTCTTCTCTGAGTTCTTGTATGACATCTATTTCGGATGCCAAGTTAGCATTGTTGGTTTCTTCAGAGAAGTACTTAACCCTTGTGGAAGCAATTTGCAGTTCCACAGGTATCATTGCCTTGACCCCGTATGTTAGGCGATATGGGGATTCATTGGTGGATGAATGAGGCGTTGTCCGATATGCCCATAGGACATGACACAGCTGGTCTGTCCATCCACCCTTGGCTTCACCAAGGCGTTTCTTTAGTCCCTTCAGCACCTCCCTGTTGGCCACTTCAGCTTGACCGTTAGTTTGGGGATGTTCGACGGATGAGAATATTTGGGTTATTCCTAACCCTTCAAGCAAATCTGTGAATTTTCTATCCGTGAACTGGGTGCCGTTGTCTGTGACAATCCGTGCTGGGACCCCGAACCGTGTTATGATGTTTTCATACATGAAACGACGAGTTCGGGCTGAAGTAATATGCACCACCGGCTCTGCTTCTATCCACTTAGTGAAATAATCGACCCCTACAATGAGATATTTGATGCCCCCAGGAGCAGTTGGAAAGGGGCCCAGAATATCCAAACCCCATTGGTAGAAGGGCCATGGAACAGCGGATGTGAAGAGTTCTTCCGCCGGTGTGTGGTGAAGGTTAGAGAATTTTTGGCAAGCATCACATTTTTTGACGAAGTCAATGGAGTCTTGCTTCATTGTGGGCCACCAGTATCCAGCTCTGAGGATTTTTCGCATTAAGCTTCTTCCTCCGGCGTGGTGTCCACATTGTCCCCCATGTACTTCCTCCATTACGTCTTGCACTTCATTCTCTTTGAGACAAATCAAATAGGGCACAGAGAGTGCCCTTCTGTAGAGGTTACCATCAATCATAGTGAAATACGGTAATTCTCTCCTTAGCCTCGTCTTTTCCTTCTTATCCGTAGGTAGTTGTCCATCAGCCAAGTAACGGATGTAAGGAGCCATCCATGTATCTCCGTAAAGGGAGTTAGTCATTATGGCGTTCAGAGAAGGGAAAAGAGGGATGCTGGGCGACGTTAGCGTGCTTTGAACCAGCGTAGTGGTGCTACCTGGTCGTTTAGTGCTTGCTAACCTGGAGAGTATATCCGCTCTCGTATTCTCTTCTCGTGGAACATGCTTGAATTCCACCTTTGAGAATTTCTCAGTCAACTCCTTGACACAGTTCAAGTATAATTGGAGTTGAGGTTTGCGAGCTTGATAATCTCCTAAGATCTGCGAAATCACCAGTTGTGAATCGCTGCAAAGTGTCGCCTCAGAAGCTCCTATGTCAATTGCAGCTCTTAGCCCGGCCAAGCAAGCTTCGTACTCGGCTTGGTTTTTGGATGTTTTAAAATTGAAACGAAGGTAGATCTCCAGGTGTACTCCGTCGTCACTTTCTAGAACTACACCTGCTCCAGAGCCTCTTTGGTTTGATGAACCATCAACGTAAATGGTCCAATGGACTCGAGGGTAATCTGGATCAGTCCCTGTCATTTTTACAATAAAGTCAGCCAGGACTTGAGCTTTAATAGCGCTGCGGGGTTCGTAGGATATATCAAACTCAGAGAGTTCAATAGACCATTTGATCATCCTCCCAGCGAGATCGGGCTTGATTAAGACAGAACGGAGTGGTAAATCTGTTCTCACTATGATTGGATGGGCATGAAAGTACGGACGAAGCCGTCGAGAGGCTCAAACAACAGCGAGGGCGGCCTTTTCAATTTTCTGATACCGGATCTCAGCACCTTGCAAGGTCTTGCTAGTGAAATAGACCGGTCTTTGTCCATCAGGAGTTTCTTTTATCAAGGCAACGCCCAAAGCTTCATCTGAAATAGCCAAGTACAGAATGAGTGTGTCTTTGGGGTCAGGCTTTGTGAGAATGGGAGGTTTGGACAACACCTCCTTAAGCTCTTGGAAAGCTTTTTCTTGTTCCTGTCCCCACTCGAATTTCTTGGACTTTTTCAGTATTTTGTATAGAGGGAGCGACCTGTGAGCCATCTTCGGCATGAATCGTGCCAAAGCTGCTACCTTGCCATTCAGGGATTGGACTTCTTTGAGATTCTTAGGACTCTGCATGTCTAGAATCGTTTGGCACTTCCCTGGATTGGCTTCAATACCACGTTGAGTTAACATGAAACCCAAAAACTTCCCAGCAGGGACAGCAAATGTGCACTTTATTGGGTTCAGCCTCATGTTAAATTGTCTCAAACGGGTGAATACTTGGCTTAGGTCCTCAATATGATCGCCACCAACCGGTGTCTTTACTATTATGTCGTCAATGTATACTTCAACAAGTTTGGTGTGCATACCTTCGAAAACCTTGTTGATCATGCGCTGATATGTCGCCCCAGCGTTTTTCAGGCCAAAGGGCATGACTGTATAGCAAAAGACACCACGATCATTTATAAAAGCTGTCTTCTCTTGATCCTCTTTCCACATCAGAATTTGGTTGTAACCAGAGTAAGCGTCCATGAAGCTCAGGTATTGATAACCAGAGGAATCATCCACCATCCGATCTATATTAGGAAGAGGATAAGGATCTTTTGGACAGCAGCGGTTGAGGTCCACGTAGTCGATGCACATTCTCCATTTACCATTGGATTTAGGGACCATCACCACATTCGAAAGCCAAGAGGAATATCGGATTTCCCTGATAAATCCGGCCTTCAGCAACTCCTCAGTTTGCTGGCAAGCTGCCTTCTGTTTCTCTGGGCCCAGTCGCCTTTTCTTTTGGGCCACAGGTTTCGTCTCTGGATAGACGGAAAGTTTATGACAGCAGAATTCAGGGTCTATGCCTGGCATATCGGCTGCAGTCCATGCAAAGAGGTCTTTAAACTCTTGCAAGAGAGCCAACAGTCGCTACTCCATTTCAGTATCTAGCTTGTCATTGATATGGGTGATCTTCTCTGGAGAATCTCCCAAGACGATGTCCCTGGAACTTCCATCCGGTGTGGGCTTTGATGGGTTGAACGGATCAATGTTTAAATCCGCTCTAGGGTCCAGGTCGACAAGGCTTACAGATCCGACCGATGTTCCAGCATCATTAAGTTTCCTCTTTTTATTGGAGGCGTCCAGCTTTGTCATGTTGAGGCTAAGGTTGTAGCAGTACCTAGCCATCTCTTGATCACCCCGGATAGATGACACAACATTATCCTTGTCAATGAACTTGACAAGGAGATGTGGGGTTGATACAACTGCCTCCATTGCATTCAGAGTGGGACGGCCTATGATGCCATTAAATGGTGATTTAACATCAATCACTAGCACCCGAGACCTAACCGTCCTGGCTCCTGGCTCGCCTTCAAACGAGATAAGGGTATCAAGATACCCTTTAGTTAGTTGCTTTGCACCATTGAAAGCTGTTAGTTCCTGCGTGTAAGGCTGTAAGTCTGAGTCTTTAAAACCCATTCTTTCAAAGCAATTATAGAAAATAACATCGCAGGAACTTCCCTGGTCAACAAGGATTCTTCGGACGTCCTTGTTGGCGATCACAGCAGTGATGACTACAGCATCGTCACCACCAGGAATGGTTGGGCCAAAATCCTCGTCAGAGAAAGAGATTGTGGGAGCTTCAATCCCACCTCTGTAAGGGCGATTGTCTTTGACTTTCCCTTACACAGATAGAATCATTCTGTGATGATTCTTACGGGCTGTAATTGAAGCTCCTCCTCCAGCAAACCCTCCAGCAATCATGTCAATAACTTCACGTCGGCCCTGACGTTGTTGCTGGGGCATGCTGTCTTTCTGTGCTGCATTATCAGTCATCACACCTTTTTGCTTCTCTGCAGCAGAGAACTTTCGAACCGGACTGGGGTTATTGTCATCCCCATCGTCTGGATCTCTTTCTCTTTTCTCATTCCGTTCTGCCCTGTCAAAGGATTTTTCTTTGAACAGGTATTGCTTCAACTTGCCTTCTCTAATCAGCGTCTCAACCGTGTTCTTTAGCGCCTGGCATTTATCAGTTGAATGACCATTTTGTTCATGAAAATCACAGTACTTACGTGAATTTCCTGGTCTTTTCATAGGGGCTGGTCTTTTGATGCCATATGTGCTGAGCATTGGCCATCCGACCTCTCTTAAAATCTGAGACGGCCTGGCAGACAATTGTGCATAATGGCTGAAGGAATTGACGTGCCTTTCTCGAGGTCGAGGAGGGTGGTTATTAACCTTAGGATTAGTAAATGGCCTCTCCATGCGTTCTGACCTCGTCTTCTCCTTACCCTTCTGGGTTTGAGGAAGTGGTGCTGGGGGCTTTTTCTTTGCAGCTATCGCCTCCAAATGCATCTCTATACTCACGTATTTTGAGGCTTTCTTTCTGAACTCCTCAAAAGTTGCTGGAGGGCTCTTTGCTAATGAAAGAGCGAAAGCTGAACCCGGCTGCAATGCCTCAATAACGATATGCAGCTTGATAGATTCTGTGAGGTTAGGAACCAGGGCTGCTTCCTTATAAAACCTCTTCAGAAAATCTTTTAAGCCCTCTGTTTCTCCTTGCTTAATCTGAGCTAAGGTATGGGACGTCTTGGGCACGTCTCTGGAGATAACAAAGTGAGTTTCAAAGGCAGCTGCCATTTCCGTCCAAGAATCTATAGATCCAGAAGGCAGGCCTTTAAACCACCCGAGGGCCTCCTCAGACAGTGTTCGAGGGAACATTCGGCACATCACGTCCTCATCAGCCGGTCTATTTCACTAGCAAGACCTTGCAAGGTGCTGAGATCCGGTATCAGAAAATTGAAAAGGCGGCCCTCGCTGTTGTTTGGGCCTCACGGCGGTTGCGTCCGTACTTTCACGCCCATCCAATCATAGTGAGAACGGATTTGCCACTCCGTTCTGTTTTAATCAAGCCCGATCTCACTGGGAGGATGATTAAATGGTCTATTGAACTCTCTGAGTTTGATATATCCTACGAACCTCGCAGCGCTATTAAAGCTCAAGTCCTGGCTGACTTTATTGTGGAAATGACAGGGACTGATCCAGATTACCCTCGAGTCCATTGGACCATTTACGTTGATGGTTCATCAAACCAAAGAGGCTCTGGAGCAGGTGTAGTTCTAGAAAGTGATGACGGAGTACACATGGAGATCTCCCTTCGTTTCAATTTCAAAACATCCAACAACCAAGCTGAGTACGAAGCTTGCTTGGCCGGGCTAAGAGCTGCAATTGACATCGAAGCTTCTGAGGCGACACTCTGCAGCGATTCACAGCTGGTGATTTCGCAGATTCTAGGAGATTATCAAGCTCGCGAACCTCAACTCCAATTATACTTGAACTGTGTCAAGGAGTTGACTGAGAAATTCTCAAAGGTGGAATTCAAGCATGTTCCACGTGAAGAGAATACGAGAGCGGATATACTCTCCAGGTTAGCAAGCACTAAACGACCAGGTAGCACCACTACGTTGGTTCAAAGCACGCTAACGTCGCCCAGCATTCCTCTTTTCCCTTCTCTAAACGCCATAATGACTAACTCCCTTTACGGAGATACATGGATGGCTCCTTACATCCGTTACTTGGCTAATGGACAACTACCTATGGATGAGAAGGAAAAAACGAGGATAAGGAGAGAATTACCATATTTCACTATGATTGATGGTAATCTCTACAGAAGGGCACTCTTTGTGCCCTATTTGATTTGTCTCAAAGAGAATGAAGTGCAAGACGTAATGGAGGAAGTGCATGGGGGACAATGTGGACACCACGCCGGAGGAAGAAGCTTAATGCGAAAAATCCTCAGAGCTGGATACTGGTGGCCCACAATGAAGCAAGACTCCATTGACTTCGTCAAAAAATGTGATGCTTGCCAAAAATTCTCTAACCTTCACCACACACCGGCGGAAGAACTCTTCACATCCACTGTTCCATGGCCCTTCTACCAATGGGGTTTGGATATTCTGGGCCCCTTTCCAACTGCTCCTGGGGGCATCAAATATCTCATTGTAGGGGTCGATTATTTCACTAAGTGGATAGAAGCAGAGCCGGTGGTGCATATTACTTCAGCCCGAACTCGTCGTTTCATGTATGAAAACATCATAACACGATTCGGGGTCCCAGCACGGATTGTCACAGACAACGGCACCCAGTTCACGGATAAAAAATTCACAGATTTGCTTGAAGGGTTAGGAATAACCCAAATATTCTCATCCGTCGAACATCCCCAAACTAACGGTCAAGCTGAATTGGCCAACAGGGAGGTGCTGAAGGGACTAAAGAAACGCCTTGGTGAAGCCAAGGGCGGATGGACAGACCAGCTGTGTCATGTCCTATGGGCATATCGGACAACGCCTCATTCATCCACCAATGAATCCCCATATCGCCTAATATACGGGGTCGAGGCAATGATACCTGTGGAACTGCAAATTGCTTCCACAAGGGTTAAGTACTTCTCTGAAGAAACCAACAATGCTAACTTGGCATCCGAAATAGATGTCATACAAGAACTCAGAGAAGACGCTTTCATCAGAGATCAAGCCATTAAAGCCAAAGTTGCTCTCCGGTACAACAAACGAGTCCAATCAAGGACTTTCAACATTGGAGATTTGGTTTTGAGGAAAGCAAGTATAGGGAAAAAATTCGCTCATCAAGGCAAACTAGCCCCAAACTGGGAAGGCCCATACAGGGTATCTGAAGTTACTGGTAAAGGCTCTTACCGCCTTGAAAACCTTGATGGCACTCCTATCCGAAATAGATGGAACACCCAAAACTTGCGCATCTACTATAGCTAGCTGTTGGAACCATCTACACTCTCCTATCCTTATCTTGGATTGAATACTGGAGAATTTATTTTCGCAGCTACGCTCTCATTGTAATTCTTATTTTTGATTTAATAAGAATCTCTCACAACAATTTAACTCTTTCGAGTTTTTCTTATGCTGTGATTTTCAGTTTATCCGGTGTACAGAAGCATATTCAGGACGGATGATCTCAGCTACTTATTCTGTAGTTGACGATGTAGCTCCTCGAATATGCACAACGCACAAGAACATACTCAGGACGGATGATCTCAATTACCCATTCTGTAATTGACGATGTAACTCCTCGAGTGTGTCTAAGTATTGAAGGCCCAGATTGTAGGATTAAACCGAACTCTGGGTACGGTTAGTAAGTTTGGCTGAACACCGGTGAAGGCTCAGATTGTAGGATTAAACCGAACTCTGAGTACGACTAGTAGGATTAACCGAACGTCGGTGAAGACCTGAGTTGTAGGATTAAACCGAACCTCAGGGCATGGGTTGTAGGGCTGGTCCTTTTTCAAGGCCACAAACCGAACCCCATTCGAAGACTACATGGGTTGTAGGGCTGGTCCTTTTTCAAGGCCACAAACCGAACCCCATGCGAAGGCTTGGGCGCAGTAAGCTGGTTCTTCTTCAAGACCACGCTGAACCCCAAGTGACGGGCGCAGTAGGTTCAGGATTAGCCCTGATCTGAACCCCGTATCGAAGGCTCGGATTGTAGGATTAAACCGAACTCTGAGTACGACTAGTAGGATAAACCGAACGTCGGTGAAGAATTGTCATTGGATAAAACCAAAGACTAATTGAAGAACGGCTAGTAGGATTAAACCGAAGGCCAAATATGACATGGACTGTAGGATCAAACCGAACTCCAAACACAACAAGTAAGTTATACTGAACTCCAGATTAATGCTCTCATGAAGTTCTTTATTTGGAAATTTTATAGCTTATAATTCTGAGTCATCAATTCTTCAATTGAGACCTGACTCATAAACTCCGACACAAACAATTCACTCGGGTACGCCACAATCTAAGGCATATTCACCCGAAATCTCTCAGTCGGAAATATTTGAGGAGGAATTTCTATTTTAAATCCTCCCTCTTAAAAGCTCTCACGAGAAAATCTCACTCAGAGTTTATTCAAAGTGAATAATCACCCAATGAAACTGGGGGACAACATCAACGATTTAACGAATACCTTGAGGAATGAACTCTCGTCTAAACGATCTCACAATCATTCCCCTTAAGCCGTTCTTGTAACGATGATGTGTTCCCTCACAAGCGGTGATCTTATTATGAAATTCATCTCGCATGATTAAGTCCGGTATGGAGATTTTGTTTTACAATCCGATCTTCATAACTTAAACCCGGAATGATACAATACACATGCAATCCCTCTATTAAAGTTGTTTTTCACTAAACAATAATGGAGGTAAAAAACTCTTTTATTGATTAAACAAGAATTATAATTCGTGTAATAATCCGGAGCTGATCCCGGAACACAGCGAATTTGAATCAATAAAATGAAAAAGGAAACAAGGAAGGCGCTACTTTCTCTGGCTTGAATCTCCTTCTTTCCCTTTGCCTTTGTCTCCGATCTTGCCTTCTTCAGTGCGGGAGCTTGTTCCTGTACTCACGGGCTTCAGGAGTGAAGGTCCCATTGATTGACCTTTAGGTAAAGGAGCGAACTTATAAGGAGTGTGAGGCGGACTTTCATGACGCTTATCAACTACAGCCACCAGTTTCCCTTGATGAAACTCATAGAACGGATCAATACCATTCAGATTAAGTTTTACCTTGGGATTCCGGTATTGAATTTGACGAACAGCCAACCCAAAGGATTCCTTGACTGCTTGATCGCATATATCTACAGCCTCGTCAAATTCTGCCTTTGTGTCCGCCAACTTTGAGAGCAGCTCCTTCTCCTTACGCGACCAATCTTCGGTTCCTCGAGAATAAACAACTTTAACTTCCTTGAGCTCCTCTTCCAGCTTTGAAGAGCGTTCCTTCTCCGCACAAAAACTGGAGTGGAGGTCGGAATTGATTTTCTTTTGGTCAGCTACTTGGGCCTCCAACTCCTTGGCAAGGTTCTTCAGCTTGGCAATTTCTTCATCCTTCTTCTGAATTTCTTCTCTGGAAACTTCTAATTTTCCTTCTAATTGGAGGATGATTGCCTTGTCCTTGCCAACCATTGAGGTGAGCCTCTCGTTCTCTTCTGTGAGCTCACGAACCGACTTGAGGAGCCCGGATAACTCAGCCAAGTGCTTCTGTCCGTCGTCACAAGCTCTGATCATTTCATCACTCTTCAACGAGGGCTTCACCTTGGGTGAAGGTTCAGGAACGTCCTCAGGAACAGAGCCCTCATACACCGGATTTTGAACAAGACCGGAACTACCTTCAAGAGGGCAAGGGGCTTTGGGCGCGAAATAAGTCGTTATTGGCTTCACCCCATAAGTGACTACACTGCTTGGGGCATCAGGAGTGGGCTATTCCACTCTCTTTTCCTTAGAAGGCCCTGGCTCAGCAACCCCTCTTGAAGTTTTTGGTTTTTTGGGCGAGGATTGACGGTCTGAGATCTTCGAGGGGCTACGCTTTGTCCTCTTCTTTTTCTCCACAACCTTCTCAGATCCGCCCTCGATCAGAGGAATATCGTCACCAGCAGACGAAGTTAATATTATTGTCTCAGCAGTAGCCTTCTTCGAGTTCCGCTTTGCCTGAATGTCATTTTCAGCCGCAACGGAAGTCTCTCTGGCCTTGAGTCCTTTTAGCCTATTCATCTCTGGTGACTCTCTCTGAATTTCACCTGTAAAATCAAAAGGCATAATCAGAGACGAAAAATTTTCAAGGCAAATGACATAATAACGCATGAAGAATGGCAGGGAAATTACGTAAATATTCCTCGCAAGTAGACTTTGGTCCTAACAAACGCCTGCAGGAGAAAAATTGGTGCGAGGCTGTATAGGATTGAAGAGCCGAAAGAACGGAGATAGAAGATGGGCTCAGTTCATCCTCCTCAGTGTAGTACGCCTGGGAGGTTAGCAAGAAATGCTCATGCGTCCAAGCCACTGGGATCTTTGGAATCCCATCTTCAGTTAACCAAAAAACTGGTTCATTCGGATCGACGCTGATCTTCGTATAATAAGATTTGAATGAATACCCATCAACTTTGGCGGAGTCAGTGTACGCCTCGAAGTTGATGATCTTGGAGATAGTCCGGAGGGATATCAAGCTCACTCCTCCTTTCTCCTTATTCGCACGACGGACCACTTGAGTGAAATAGAAAAGCATGGCCACCGTCGGTTTAAAGTTGAAGTGCTCCCCAAGCACTTCAAGAGAGCGGACCAATCCCCATCCATTAGGGTGAAGTTACGAGGGAGCGCAGTCCAGGAATCTCAGGACTCCCATCTAAAACTTCGTAAAGGGGAAACGCACGCCCAAGTTCAGAAATAAAAAATCATACATGAACAAGGACCTCTCGTCCGGTGTATGACATATCCGTTCTGATGGAAGGGGAGCGAACACCTTAAAACACCATCGGTATTTATTCTTCTTCCAGACTGTGAAGCGCGGTTCCAACTCTGCTCCATCCTCACGAGCACGCACGGATGCAGTTTCACGAAATTCCTCAGCGACCCAGCTGAATGGGCGCTTCTGTTGGAATTTCACCCAGTCTATCCGGTGTGCAACCACATTGCATAGGCCGGATTGGGTCTTCAAAATATACTTCTCAGAGGGAGATTCCCCTTCAGACGATTTCCTCCCAGTAACTTTCTTTGTCACCATAGTGAAAGCTTTGATGCTGCGATAAAATTTCACATCATCAGAGAGATACAAATCCCCACTCTCGACACTCTCACTGGAGGAGGAAGACTCTGAAGAGGGTATAATCACCCTTCGCCTTTGATATTGCGACTCCTCCCTCTCTGTATACTGTGGCTTCGACTGGAAGATCACTGGGATCCTCCCACCACGAACGCCAGGGTTTTTAATCAAAGCCCTTCCTCCTCTTCCTCTAGGGCTAACGCCACTGAAACTAACACCCTTCCTAGCCATTCTCAAATATTGAAAAGGGATACAGAAAACGAAGGGAAAGTGGTTACCTAAGGATAGTGAATTGAAATTCACAGAGGCGGACACGAAGAACTTCTTGGAACTTTTGCAGACGTTCATCAAGGAAGCAAGACGAAATGGTAACTGAGATTGCCAAATATGCCTATCTCAGGGCACAAAAATTTTTCAAATACCCACTAAACACAACCTGTCGTTTACCCCCAAACGACTCCCCGTTTAGTGGACCAAAATTGTCGTTTAGTACCTCAAGGCGCGAAAATGCCATCGTTTTGTCACAGAGCCATCGAAATGGGCCTATTAAAACCAAATACTAGGCCCAACAAGACTATGCGTAACAGTTACTAAGACATGCGCACTTAACGCAATAATGGCTCGCCCACGTGAATTAAGGCATTAAATGTTCAATCATTAGAAACGTGGCCACCATTACTCGAATACCAAGGGTTGCGAAATTCGATAAACTCCTGATATTCTCATTGTCGAATCCGCCCTTAGGGAATTCATCACTACGGAACTTTGTTCCCAGAGCGGACATATACACTTCGATGTAGTCTCGAAATCTAGACGTACTATGATCAATATAGCTCATATGAGCAAGTCAACTGCTTCCTCACATCAGCTAGGGGGCTAGTAGAGGTGATCTGTCCTGGACCGGGGTCAAGAGATCTGATCTCAAGCCAGTCACGAATAGTATGTCAATATCGTATAATAGACCGGATGTATATGTATCCGATGTATGTATCCGTTGTCCTTGAATGAGGAGAGCGGATTGGGCGTCCTGGAGATCCTTCACACCGACCTAACGCGTTGAAGTGGGCGAATGGTGGTGTCACCTGCAAAGATTCTCTGACGCTCAAGTCAGTGATTATATTCCAAGTAAGGAATGTATTCAGAGAGTAATCAGTCGTAAAGGAGCTGAAGAAGATCCTCTCTTCAATCATGAAGTGAGTTCATATACCTGATTGGCTCGATTAACGAGGACTCGTTGGTGGGGAACCACCAACTCCCATTAGTATTATTATATTGCGCACTTACCTGCATGATTGGGTCAAGTGGCTATTTTATATTGAGCGTAGAGAATGTAGACTAGGATTAGGGAACAAGTTGACCATTCCCGTGAGCAGAATTTGGCTCGTAATGTAGGGAATTATTGATCGATCCCTGTAGCAACAATCCTTGTCATTAGCACAGTGACGTGTGTATTGTCCGATGTCATGGTGTTATCCTGAACAACCGGTATAGGGAGAACGCCTGATACGGAATTACAGTTCGGATGTATATCGATGACACCGGTTACACGTAGATGTCTTGTCAAAGACGTTGAAATTTGTATTGCAGATCGGATACCGGTATTGAGACCAGATCATATGTCCCCTAGCTTGTGTGAGGGACTGAATGGTTGTTCACATAAGCTACTGAACCTGTGAGAGGTCTCAATATCGGTAAGCTTACGTGTGTAACAGTTCCTTAGCATCTGTTGTCATTCGTAAAGAACCGTTCTAAATTTAATAGATCTGACCTGTCGGTGCGGTCACAACGGATTCAGACAAAGATTCGTTGTGTGTGAGAACTTTAAGAGTTTATTGGAATTGAAAGCTCTTGAAGTTCGTGTAATGGCTGTAAAGCGTGAATTGCGTTGCATGATTAGACATTAATGCTTTTAATCACGTGGGCAAGCAATTATTGCGTCTGAGATGAAAGTCCCATTAACCGTCGTTTTGGGCTTAATGGGCCTGAAGTTTTCGAAACTTTTGGGCCTAATGGTTAACCCTTCGCTGAGTCGCCATCGTTTTGGCGCCCAAGAATTTGGAACGGTTGTGTCGTTTCGCTTGTGAACGAATGCGTTTTATTGAGAACGACACAACTTCAAGAGGGGGTAACCGACCCTCTTCGTTTCCCATAAAAGGAACACTTAGTGGGTTCTGGGTTCCACTCGCTTTTGTTTTCTCAACAAAACTCTGCAGAAATTTTGCAAGGAAGTTTACTGCCTACATTGCGAGGGTTTCTTCGTTCCTCAAATTCATCATTGTCATCTGAGGTAACTATCTCTTCCTTGTCGCTTTAGTTTTGCTTTGGTTTGCTACTCTTAGTTATAGAAAGTAGGCTTCATCTAGGGGGGAATCAGTTTCCCACAACCCTAATAGTCGTGGGGAAGAATTCTTATAATTCTTCCTAAGACTGAATCAGGTCGCTCAGAAAGGGGATCTTACTCACTGTGGGAAGTGACCTTTCCCTTCTCAGAGTCGCCCTCTGATTGTAATTGCTTTTAAAATGCAGTGAGTAATGATTGCAACTTTCTGACGACATTTTATTTCTTATCGTAGATTAAGGAGTTCGATTCAGAAAATCCAAATGGCCACTGGAGAAGGAACCTCTGGAAATAGTGCTATTTCAAGGACAACTGAAGGTCTCTATAGCGTTGTTGCTTCGAGGCTGAATTGGGAAGAGGTTCAGGCTAAATGGCCTTTCTGTTGGGTGTCCAGTGAGTTTAAGGACCTGGCCTCTCGTCATGCGGATGAGGAGGGATCTCGGATTCAACCGAGGTTCACGCTGAGTATGGATAAAGAGACGAAAAAGTGGTATAGGGTTTACGCACCACTTCCGATAGAGCGGATATGCTATATCGTCCCTAATAACCGCTCTGTATGTATGTATGACTTTATTTTTCATTATCTGGGAGTTTGTTTCCCTCTAACCGAACTCCAGATGGGCGTCTTGAAGTTTCTGAACTGCGCACCCTCCCAACTTCATCCCAACGGTTGGGGCCTCGTCCGAGCTTTGGAGGTCTTGGGCGAACATTTTAACTTCACGCCAACTCTAGCGATGCTGTTCTACTACACTCAGGTAGTTCGAAGGGCAAACAAGCAGGGTGGAGTTGGTCTGGTGACTCTCCAAACTCTCTATTCCTTTGTGAACTTTGAGTCTTATACGGATTCTGCCAAGGTTGACAGGAAGTCCTTCAAGACTTATTTCACTCGCATCTCCATTAAGAAGGGCAAACCCATATTTTGGAAGGATGAAGAGGGCGTCGACAAATTTCCCCTAAGTTGGACACACAAACATTTTCTCTTGAGCTCACACGCGTACTACACTGACCAATCCGATCTGTCTCGTGAGACGTCGAGAGTGTTGTTCGCACTTGAATCACACACTACACGTCGTCACGTCTTTTCGTGTAGGCGTTTGCTAAGTAGCTCAAGCGGAGTCCGGGAGGAACATTTGCGTACTTCTTGTTTTGTTTCACCTTTTCTCCTTTACCAAATATATATAGAATATTTGTAGTTGCTAACATCTTGTGTTTGTTCATGTAGGTAAAATAGAACAAGAAACTCCAGAGATGGACAAGTTAAAGAAATTCAAGGCGGCGGGTAAGTCCGTTGCCCATGAAAATGAAGTGAAGCCCAGGCCCTCAACTAAGGATCGTCCTGAGGTAATCATCCTGACCTCGGATGCTGAAGGGGACATCCCACTGGTTGAGGGCGGTTCATCCGATGTTGGTGCAGCCTCGGGTCAGCCTCCAGTTACTGAGAGGAGAAGAAAGATCCAGAATGATCCTGCAAGGCGTCAGTCCAAGAAGCAAAGGACTTCGGAGGATCCTGCTGCTGGGGTTTCTGGATCAGAGCCGACCTCCTTCCTAACTACCTCGTTTCTCACCCCCTTCCTCTCCTATGAGGGTTCTACTCCAGCCACTCTTCCTCCACCGATGTACAAACTCCGGCCTACACTCAGTCCTAAAGAAATTAAGGAAGCGTGTGAGGCCGGAAGGTGGAAGTTAGCCGAACTTGCTGGAATGCTTTCTTCAGTCAGCGAGTTGGCTAACAACGTCGATAAGGTTGAAGAATTGAGTGACGAGTTGAAAGAACTCAAGCTTTCCTCGAAAAAAGACAAAGCCGCCGTGAAATTAATAGAAGATCATCTTAGCAAGTCTAAGGAGTTTGGAGATATCATGACTAAAGAGAATCTCAAACTCAAAGGCGATCTTAAAAACTTGGAAGGCAAAGTGGCAGAGAAGGAGGAAGAACTCCGTAGCAGCCAGGATAAAAATAAAGCTGATACTGAGGAGTGGTCTCAAAGGAAGAAGAAGCTCCTTCTTGAGATAGAGGGACTGAAGGCTAGGAAAGCGGAGTCCGAAGTATCCAGTGAGGAGCTGTCCAAGTTGCGGGGAGAATTGGCTACAGCGAAAGCTGAGAGAGAAGAAGCTGTTGACATATGCAGCCGGGCTGTTGAAGAGTCCTTCGGCCTAGCCATACGCCAAGTCTTCTACCGCAACCCCACTGCGAAACTTAACCTTTATGGAATGGATCCGTACTATGAATTCCATGGGGGAAAGTTAGTCACAGTGGTGGATGGTCGTCACGAAGATCCACCGACGTCCTTGTATGGTTTGGCTCCTCTTTCAGAGGGTCAAACCATGGGACCTGATTACGTCTTTCCTGTGTCCGAGGTTCCCTCTTCTGAAGAAAGGGCTGAAGCTCCTGGAGGGGAGATTCCTGTAGAGGTTCCCAAGGAAGGGGCACAAGAGCCTGGTGCTGAGGAGGCACAGAAAACTGAAGAACAGATTCCTCCTCCGTAGTTTTGTTTTCCTTTATATGTATAGTTGTGTACCGGGATCAACTCCGAATTTTGAACTATTGTATACAGCCTTGTTTTTAATGAATGAATTCCATTTAAGGCATTTGTCTTTATCGTTTCATGTATATATTATTCAATGCTAATCCGCTCTGTATAACTAATCTTAAGGCCGGATTGAAATAACTGCCTCAGAAGATTAAACAATAGATAAATTTAGAACGGTGAAATATATACATGTCCCCAAGTATGTGTTAAGAAAAAGGTGCCTGTCTTTGGGGCATGATCCTTAATTTCCTTAATTCTCTTGGGGAAAGATGGGTCGATCCGCTGTTCAGTAGAATAATGTAACAGGACGGATGACTGCTTTTAATCCGTAATACTTTCACAGGAGATGACAATATTGTTCCAAGTTTAGGGAACTGCAAGGAAGTGGTGTTTGAATCCTTCATCATAAGGATGATGATGGGAGTTTTTTCTACGCCAGGAGTTACGTCGTTGTATCACAGAATAGGTGATAAAGAGTATCCGTCCAGGGAGAATACCACTTGAAAGCGAAAGTGCGGACTGATTTTCAGAATTTTCCATCATAAGAATGATTATATGAATTGATCATGCCAGGTGTTTTGTCATCAAATCACTTCATAAGTGATTGAGATCATCCGTCTTGGGGATGTGTACAGCACCAGAAGTTATATCGTCAGATCACATAATAGGTGATTGAGATCATCCGTCCTTGAGGTGTGTATGGCGCCAGGAGTTACATCGTCATATCACAGAATAGGTGATTGAGATCATCCGTCCTGGGCAGGTACACCATTGTCAAGGAGTTACATCGTCAGATCACATAATGGGTGATTGAGATTGCCCGTTCTGGAAAAGTACACAACACCAAGAGTTACATCGTCAGATCACAGATTAAGTGATTTAGATAATCCATCCTGGAGACATTTCTCAATCGTAAGAGTACAGATTGAGTGAATACTTTTCAGTTTTCAAAAGCTTTCAACGTAAGAATGATGATGAGAATTGTTCATACCAGGAGTTACATCGTCGAATCACTTTATAGGTGATTGAGATCATCCGTCCTGGAATGATTCACACCTGGAGCTTCATCATCGAATTACAGAATAGGTGATTGAGATCATCCGTCCTGGTGCATTTTTTCCAATCATGGGAGTGCAGATTAGGCAATTTTCGCATCCATCCGGAATTCGAGCAATACCTCTACTAGCCCCCTAGCTGATGTGAGGAAGCAGTTAACTTGCTCATATGAGCTATATTGATCATAGTACGTTTGGATTTCGGCATTGCACCGAAGTGTAAATATCCGCTCTGGGAACCAGGTTCCGTAGTGATAAAATTTTAAGGGCGGATTCGACAATGGGAATATCAGAAGTTTATCGAATTTCGCAACCCTTGGTATTCGGGTAATGGTGGCCACGTTTCTAATGATTGGACATTTAATGCCTTAATTCACGTGGGCGAGCCATTATTGCGTTAAGTGCGCATGTCTTAGTAACTGTCATGCATAGTCTTGTTGGGCCTAGTATTTGGCTTTAATAGGCCCATTTCGAAGGCTTCGTGACAAAACGATGGCATTTTCGCGCCTTGAGGTACAAAACGACAAATTTGGTCCACTAAACGGGGAGTCGTTTGGGGGTAAACAACAGGTTGTGTTTAGTGGGTATTTGAAAAATTCTCGTGCCCTGAGATAGGCATATTTGGCAATCTCAGTTACCATTTCGTCTTGCTTCTTTGACGAACGTCTGCAAAAGTTCCAAGAAGTTCTTCGTGTCCGCCTCTGTGAATTTCAATTCACTATCCTTAGGTAACCACTTTCCCTTCGTTTTCTGTATCTCTTTTCAATATTTGAGAATGCCTAGGAAGGGTGTTAGTTTCAGTGGCGTTAGCCCTAGAGGAAGAGGAGGAAGGGCTTTGACTAAAAACCCTGGCGTTCGTGGTGGGAGGATCCCAGTGATCTTCCAGTCGAAGCCACAGTATACAGAGAGGGAGGAGTCGCAATATCAAAGACGAAGGGTGATTATACCCTCTTCAGAGTCTTCCTCCTCCAGTGAGAGTGTCGAGAGTGGGGATTTGTATCTCTCTGATGATGTGAAATTTTATCGCAGCATCAAAGCTTTCACTATGGTGACAAAGAAAGTTACTGGGAGGAAATCGTCTGAAGGGGAATCTCCCTCTGAGAAGTATATTTTGAAGACCCAATCCGGCCTATGCAATGTGGTTGTACACCGGATAGACTGGGTGAAATTCCAACAGAAGCGCCCATTCAGCTGGGTCGCTGAGGAATTTCGTGAAACTGCATCCGTGCGTGCTCGTGAGGACGGAGCAGAGTTGGAACTGCGCTTCACAGTCTAGAAGAAGAATAAATACCGATGGTGTTTTAAGGTGTTCGCTCCCCTTCCATCAGAACGGATATGTCATACACCGGACGAGAGGTCCTTGTTCATGTATGATTTTTTATTTCTGAACTTGGGCGTGCGTTTCCCCTTTACGAAGTTTCAGATGGGAGTCCTGAGATTCCTGGACTGCGCTCCCTCGCAACTTCACCCTAATGGATGGGGATTGGTCCGCTCTCTTGAAGTGCTTGGGGAGCACTTCAACTTTAAACCGACGGTGGCCATGCTTTTCTATTTCACTCAAGTGGTCCGTCGTGCGAATAAGGAGAAAGGAGGAGTGAGCTTGATATCCCTCCGGACTATCTCCAAGATCATCAACTTCGAGGCGTACACTGACTCCGCCAAAGTTGATGGGCATTCATTCAAATCTTATTATACGAAGATCAGCGTCGATCCGAATGAACCAGTTTTTTGGTTAACTGAAGATGGGATTCCAAAGATCCCAGTGGCTTGGACGCATGAGCATTTCTTGCTAACCTCCCAGGCGTACTACACTGAGGAGGACGAACTGAGCCCATCTTCTATCTCCGTTCTTTCGGCTCTTCAATCCTACACAGCCTCGTACCAATTTTTCTCCTGCAGGCGTTTGTTAGGACCAAAGTCTACTTGCGAGGAATATTTACGTAATTTCCCTGCCATTCTTCATGCGTTATTATGTCATTTGCCTTGAAAATTTTTCGTCTCTGATTATGCCTTTTGATTTTACAGGTGAAATTCAGAGAGAGTCACCAGAGATGAATAGGCTAAAAGGACTCAAGGCCAGAGAGACTTCCGTTGCGGCTGAAAATGACATTCAGGCAAAGTGGAACTCGAAGAAGGCTACTGCTGAGACGATAATATTAACTTCGTCTGCTGGTGACGATATTCCTCTGATCGAGGGCGGATCTGAGAAGGTTGTGGATAAAAAGAAAAGGACAAAGCGTAGCCCCTCGAAGATCTCAGACCGTCAATCCTCGCCCAAAAAAACAAAAACTTCAAGAGGGGTTGCTGAGCCAGGGCCTTCTAAGGAAAAGAGAGCGGAAGAGCCCACTCCTGATGCCCCAAGCAATGTAGTCACTTATGGGGTGAAGCCAATAATGACTTATTTCGCGCCCAAAGCCCCTTGCCCTCTTGAAGGTAGTTCCGGTCTTGTTCAAAATCCGGTGTATGAGGGCTCTGTTCCTGAGGACGTTCCTGAACCTTCACCCAAGGTGAAGCCCTCGTTTAAGAGTGATGAAATGATTAGAGCTTGTGACGACGGACAGAAGCACTTGGTTGAGTTATCCGGGCTCCTCAAGTCGGTTCGTGAGCTCACAGAAGAGAACGAGAGGCTCACCTCAATGGTTGGCAAGGACAAGGCAATCATCCTCCAATTAGAAGGAAAATTAGAAGTTTCCAGAGAAGAAATTCAGAAGAAGGATGAAGAAATTGCCAAGCTGAAGAACCTTGCCAAGGAGTTGGAGGCCCAAGTAGCTGACCAAAAGAAAATCAATTCCGACCTCCACTCCGATTTTTGTGCGGAGAAGGAACGCTCTTCAAAGCTGGAAGAGGAGCTCAAGGAAGTTAAAGTTGTTTATTCTCGAGGAACCGAAGATTGGTCGCGTAAGGAGAAGGAGCTGCTCTCAAAGTTGGCAGACACAAAGGCAGAATTTGACGAGGCTGTAGATATATGCGATCAAGCAGTCAAGGAATCCTTTGGGTTGGCTGTTCGTCAAATTCAATACCGGAATCCCAAGGTGAAACTTAATCTGAATGGTATTGATCCGTTCTATGAGTTTCATCAAGGGAAACTGGTGGCCGTAGTTGATAAGCGTCATGAAAGTCCGCCTCACACTCCTTATAAGTTCGCTCCTTTACCTAAAGGTCAATCAATGGGACCTTCACTCCTGAAGCCCGTGAGTACAGGAACAAGCTCTCGCACTGAAGAAGGCAAGATCGGAGACAAAGGCAAAGGGAAAGAAGGAGATTCAAGCCAGAGAAAGTAGCGCCTTCCTTGTTTCCTTTTTCATTTTATTGATTCAAATTCGTTGTGTTCCGGGATCAGCTCCGGATTATTACACGAATTATAATTCTCATTAAATCAATAAAAAGGTTTTTTACCTCCATACTTGTTTAGTGAAAAACAACTTAAATAGAGGGATTGCATGTGTATTGTATCATTCCGGATTTAAGTAATGAAGATCGGATTCTAAAACAAAATCTCCATACCGGACTTATACATGCGAGATGAATTTCATAATAAGATCACCGCTTGTGAGGGAACACATCATCGTCACAAGAACGGCTTAAGGGGAATGATTGTGAGATCGTTTAGACGAGAGTTCATTCCTCAAGGTATTCGTTAAATTGTTGATGCTGTCCCCCAGTTTCATTGGGTGATTATTCACTTTGAATAAACTCTGAGTGAGATTTTCTCGTTAGAGCTTTTAAGAGGGAGGATTTAAAATAGAAATTCCTCCTCAAATATTTCCGACTGAGAGATTTCGGGTGAATATGCCTTAGATTGTGGCGTACCCGAGTGAATTGTTTGTGTCGGAGTTTATGAGTCAGGTCTCAATTGAAGAATTGATGACTCAGAATTATAAGCTATAAAATTTCCAAATAAAGAACTTCATGAGAGCATTAATCTGGAGTTCAGTATAACTTACTTGTTGTGTTTGGAGTTCGGTTTGATCCTACAGTCCATGTCATATTTGGCCTTCGGTTTAATCCTACTAGCCGTTCTTCAATTGGTCTTTGGTTTTATCCAATGACAATTCTTCACCGACGTTCGGTTTATCCTACTAGTCGTACTCAGAGTTCGGTTTAATCCTACAATCCGAGCCTTCGATACGGGGTTCAGATCAGGGCTAATCCTGAACCTACTGCGCCCGTCACTTGGGGTTCAGCGTGGTCTTGAAGAAGAACCAGCTTACTGCGCCCAAGCCTTCGCATGGGGTTCGGTTTGTGGCCTTGAAAAAGGACCAGCCCTACAACCCATGTAGTCTTCGAATGGGGTTCGGTTTGTGGCCTTGAAAAAGGACCAGCCCTACAACCCATGCCCTGAGGTTCGGTTTAATCCTACAACTCAGGTCTTCACCGACGTTCGGTTAATCCTACTAGTCGTACTCAGAGTTCGGTTTAATCCTACAATCTGAGCCTTCACCGGTGTTCAGCCAAACTTACTAACCGTACCCAGAGTTCGGTTTAATCCTACAATCTGGGCCTTCAATACTTAGACACACTCGAGGAGTTACATCGTCAATTACAGGATGGGTAATTGAGATCATCCGTCCTGAGTATGTTCTTGTGCGTTGCGCATATTCGAGGAGTTACATCGTCAACTACAGAATAAGTATCTGAGATCGTCCGTCCTGAATATGCTTCTGTACACCGGATAAACTGAAAATCACAGCATAAGAAAAACTCGAAAGAGTTAAATTGTTGTGAGAGATTCTTATTAAATCAAAAATAAGAATTACAATGAGAGCGTAGCTGCGAAAATAAATTCTCCAGTATTCAATCCAAGATAAGGATAGGAGAGTGTAGATGGTTCCAACAGCTAGCTATAGTAGATGCGCAAGTTTTGGGTGTTCCATTTATTTCGGATAGGAGTGCCATCAAGGTTTTCAAGGCGGTAAGAGCCTTTGCCAGTAACTTCAGATACCCTGTATGGGCCTTCCCAGTTTGGGGCTAGTTTGCCTTGATGAGCGAATTTGTTCCCTATACTTGCTTTCCTCAAAACCAAATCTCCAACGTTGAAAGTCCTTGATTGGACTCGTTTGTTGTACCGGAGAGTAACTTTGGCTTTGATGGCTTGATCTCTGATGAAAGCGTCTTCTCTGAGTTCTTGTATGACATCTATTTCGGATGCCAAGTTAGCATTGTTGGTTTCTTCAGAGAAGTACTTAACCCTTGTGGAAGCAATTTGCAGTTCCACAGGTATCATTGCCTCGACCCCGTATGTTAGGCGATATGGGGATTCATTGGTGGATGAATGAGGCGTTGTCCGATATGCCCATAGGACATGACACAGCTGGTCTGTCCATCCGCCCTTGGCTTCACCAAGGCGTTTCTTTAGTCCCTTCAGCACCTCCCTGTTGGCCACTTCAGCTTGACCGTTAGTTTGGGGATGTTCGACGGATGAGAATATTTGGGTTATTCCTAACCCTTCAAGCAAATCTATGAATTTTCTATCCGTGAACTGGGTGCCGTTGTCTGTGACAATCCGTGCTGGGACCCCGAACCATGTTATGATGTTTTCATACATGAAACGACGAGTTCGGGCTGAAGTAATATGCACCACCGGCTCTGCTTCTATCCACTTAGTGAAATAATCGACCCCTACAATGAGATATTTGATGCCCCCAGGAGCAGTTGGAAAGGGGCCCAGAATATCCAAACCCCATTGGTAGAAGGGCCATGGAACAGCGGATGTGAAGAGTTCTTCCGCCGGTGTGTGGTGAAGGTTAGAGAATTTTTGGCAAGCATCACATTTTTTGACGAAGTCAATGGAGTCTTGCTTCATTGTGGGCCACCAGTATCCAGCTCTGAGGATTTTTCGCATTAAGCTTCTTCCTCCGGCGTGGTGTCCACATTGTCTTCCATGCACTTCCTCCATTGCATCTTGCACCTCATCCTCTTTGAGACAGATCAAATAGGGCACAGAGAGTGCCCTTCTGTAGAGATTACCATCAATCATAGTGAAATATGGTAATTCTCTCCTTATCCTCGTTTTTTCCTTCTCATCCGTAGGTAGTTGTCCATCAGCCAAGTAACGGATGTAAGGAGCCATCCATGTATCTCTGTAAAGGGAGTTAGTCATTATGGCGTTTAGAGAAGGGAAAAGAGGAATGCTGGGTGACGTTAGCGTGCTTTGAACCAATGTAGTGGTGCTACCTGGTCGTTTAGTGCTTACTAACCTGGAGAGTATATCCGCTCTCGTATTCTCTTCACGTGGAACATGCTTGAATTCCACCTTTAAGAATTTCTCAGTCAACTCCTTGACACAGTTCAAGTATAATTGGAGTTGAATGTTCGCGAGCTTGATAATCTCCTAAGATCTGCGAAATCACCAGCTGTGAATCGCTGCAGAGTGTCGCCTCAGAAGCTTCGATGTCAATTGCAGCTCTTAGCCCGGCCAAGCAAGCTTCGTACTCAGCTTGGTTGTTGGATGTTTTGAAATTGAAACGAAGGGAGATCTCCAGGTGTACTCCGTCATCACTTTCTAGAACTACACCTGCTCCAGAGCCTCTTTGGTTTGATGAACCATCAACGTAAATGGTCCAATGGACTCGAGGGTAATCTGGATCAGTCCCTGTCATTTCCACAATAAAGTCAGCCAGGACTTGAGCTTTAATAGCGCTGCGGGGTTCGTAGGATATATCAAACTCAGAGAGTTCAATAGACCATTTAATCATCCTCCCAGCGAGATCGGGCTTGATTAAAACAGAACGGAGTGGCAAATCCGTTCTCACTATGATTGGATGGGCGTGAAAGTACGGACGCAACCGCCGTGAGGCCCAAACAACAGCGAGGGCGGCCTTTTCAATTTTCTGATACCGGATCTCAGCACCTTGCAAGGTCTTGCTAGTGAAATAGACCGGTCTTTGTCCATCAGGAGTTTCTTTTATCAAGGCAACACCCAAAGCTTCATCTGAAATAGCCAAGTACAAAATGAGTGTGTCTTCGGGGTCAGGCTTTGTGAGAATGGGAGGTTTGGACAACACCTCCTTAAGCTCTTGGAAAGCTTTTTCTTGTTCCTGTCCCTACTCGAATTTCTTGGACTTTTTCAGTATTTTATACAGGGGGAGCGACCTGTGAGCCATCTTCGGCATGAATCGTGCCAAAGCTGCTACTTTGCCATTCAGGGATTGGACTTCTTTGAGATTCTTAGGACTCTGCATGTCTAGAATCGTTTAGCACTTCCCTGGATTGGCTTCAATACCACGTTGAGTTAACATGAAACCCAAAAACTTCCCAGCAGGGACAGCAAATGTGCACTTCATTGGGTTCAGCCTCATGTTAAATTGTCTCAAACGGGTGAATACTTGGCGTAGGTCCTCAATATGATCGCCACCAACCGATGTCTTTGCTATTATGTCGTCAATGTATACTTCAACAAGTTTGGTGTGCATACCTTCGAAAACCTTGTTGATCATGCGCTGATATGTCGCCCTAGCGTTTTTCAGGCCAAAGGGCATGACTGTATAGCAAAAGACACCACGATCATTTATGAAAGCTGTCTTCTCTTGATCCTCTTCGCACATCGGAATTTGGTTGTAACCAGAATAAGCGTCCATGAAGCTCAGGTATTGATAACCAGAGGAATTATCCACCATCCGATCTATATTAGGAAGAGGATAAGGATCTTTTGGACAGCAGCGGTTGAGGTCCACGTAGTCAATACACATTCTCCATTTACCATTGGATTTAGGGACCATCACCACATTCAAAAGCCAAGAGGAATATCGGATTTCCCTGATAAACCCGGCCTTCAACAACTCCTCAGTTTGCTGGCAAGCTGCCTTCTGTTTCTCTGGGCCCAATCGTCTTTTCTTTTGGGCCACAGGTTTCGTCTCTGGATAGACGGATAGTTTATGACAGCAGAATTCAGGGTCTATGCCTGGCATATCGGCTGCAGTCCATGCAAAGAGGTCTTTAAACTCTTGCAAGAGAGCCAGCAGTCGCTGCTCTATTTCAGTATCTAGCTTGTCATTGATATGGGTGATCTTTTCTGGAGAATCTCCTAAGACGATGTCCCTGGAACTTCCATCCGGTGTGGGCTTTGATGGGTTGAACGGATCAATGTTCAAATCCGCTCTAGGGTCCAGGTCGACAAGGCTTACAGATCCAGCCGATGTTCCAGCATCATTAAGTTTCCTCTTTTTATTGGAGGCGTCCAGCTTTGTCATGTTGAGGCTAAGGTTGTAGCAGTACCTAGCCATCTCTTGATCACCCCGGATAGATGACACAGCATTATCCTTGTCAATGAACTTGATAAGGAGATGAGGGGTTGATACAACTGCCTCCATTGCATTCAGAGTGGGACGGCCTATGATGCCATTAAATGGTGATTTGACATCAATCACTAGCACCCGAGACTTAACCGTCCTGGCTCCTGGCTCGCCTTCAAACGAGATAAGGGTGTCAAGATACCCTTTAGTAGGTTGCTTTGCGCCATTGAAAGCTGTTAGATCCTGCGTGTAAGGCTGTAAGTCTGAGTCTTTAAAACCCATTCTTTCAAAGCAATTATAGAAAATAACATCGCAGGAACTTCCCTGGTCGACAAGGATTCTTCGGACGTCCTTGTTGGCGATCACAGCGGTGATGACTACAGCATCGTCACCACCAGGAATGGTTGGGCCAAAATCCTCGTCAGAGAAAGAAATTGTGGGAGCTTCAATCCCACCTCTGTAAGGGCGATTGTCTTTGACTTTCCCTTGCACAGATAGAATCATTCTGTGATGATTCTTACGGGCTGTAATTGAAGCTCCTCCTCCAGCGAACCCTCCAGCAATCATGTCGATAACCTCACGTCGGCCCTGACGTTGTTGCTGGGGCATGCTGTCTTTCTGTGCTGCATTATCAGTCATCACACCTTTTTGCTTCTCTGCAGCAGAGAACTTTCGAACCGGACTGGGGTTATTGTCATCCCCATCGTCTGGATCTCTTTCTCTTTTCTCATTCCGTTCTGCCCTGTCAAAGGATTTTTCTTTGAACAGGTATTGCTTCAACTTACCTTCTCTAATTAGCGTCTCAACCGCGTTCTTTAGTGCTTGGCATTCATCAGTTGAATAACCATTTTGTTCATGAAAATCACAGTACTTACGTGAATTTCCTGGTCTTTTCATAGGGGCTGGTCTTCTGATGCCATATGTGCTGAGCATTGGCCATCCGACCTCTCTTAAAATCTGAGACGGCCTGGCAGACAATTGTGCATAATGGCTGAAGGAATTGACGTGCCTTTCTCGAGGTCGAGGAGGGTGGTTATTAACCTTAGGATTTGTAAATGGCCTCTCCATGCGTTCTGACCTCGTCTTCTCCTTACCCTTCTGGGTTTGAGGAAGTGGTGCTGGGGGCTTTTTCTTTGCAGCTATTGCCTCCAAATGCATCTCTATACTCACGTATTTTGAGGCTTTCTTTCTGAACTCCTCAAAAGTTGCTGGAGGGCTCTTTGCTAATGAAAGAGCGAAAGCTGAACTCGGCTGCAATGCCTCAATAACGATATGTAGCTTGATAGATTCTGTGAGGTTAGGAACCAGGGCTGTCTCCTTATAAAACCTCTTCAAAAAATCTTTTAAACCCTCTGTTTCACCTTGTTTAATCTGAGCTAAGGTATGGGACGTCTTGGGCACGTCTCTGGAGATGACAAAGTGGGTTTCAAAGGCAGCTGCCATTTCCGTCCAAGAATCTATAGATCCAGAAGGCAGGCCTTTAAACCACCCGAGGGCCTCCTCAGACAATGTTTGAGGGAATATTCGGCACATCACGTCTTCATCAGCCCCCAAGTACATGGCTTCAAACACATAAGCATCAAGGTGCTTAGTTGGATCAGTTTCACCATTATACTTTCCGATGGAAAGTGGTTGAGTAGTTTGAAGGTGCTTGGGGATGCTGATGCCCATAAGTCTCCTTGAAAAAGGAACTTTCAGATTGTAAGACAATGGGGGTGCTATTGTTGAATCTCTCTTCCTTCGGGAAGCTGCATCCTCAGAATCGCGAGTCTGTTCTCCCCTCTCAAACGTAGGGATATTTGAATACTGAAGAGTGGTGGACTTTTCACCATCAGTTGCGTGGGGAGTGTTTCGCGTGCGAGATGATTCTTTATCCTCGCTTTGCCTTTTTTCCCTTCGTAATTCAGCGAGTTCTCTCTGAAGTTGTTTGATCAACTCATCACGAGGATCAGGATCAGACATTGTTACTATCTTCTTTGAGCTGCCCCCATGAGAATCAAAGTTGAGTTTTCTGAAGGCGTTGGGATTGGTTCTTCCTTCCGTTTGATTCTCCGTGAAGTCTTGTGCTTCGCCCTCCATTGTGGATTACCTGCTCTGTCAAAGGATATGGGAATAACTTTATCGAGTCCCACCGGGCGTGCCAATGATCTGTCCTGGACCGGGGTCAAGAGATCCGATCTCAAGCCAGTCACGAATAGTATGTCAATACCGTATAATAGACCGGATGTATGTGTATCCGATGTATGTATCCATTGTCCTTGAATGAGGAGAGCGGATTGGGCGTCCTGGAGATCCTTCACACCGACCTAACGCGTTGAAGTGGGCGAATGGTGGTGTCACCTGCAAAGATTCTCCGACGCTCAAGTCAGTGATTATATTCCAAGTAAGGAATGTATTCAGAGAGTAATCAGTCGTAAAGGAGCTGAAGAAGATCCTCTCTTCAATCATGAAGTGAGTTCATATACCTGATTGGCTCGATTAACGAGGACTCGTTGGTGGGGAACCACCAACTCCCATTAGCATTATTATATTGCGCACTTACCTGCATGATTGGGTCAAGTGGCTATTTTATATTGAGCGTAGAGAATGTAGACTAGGATTAGGGAACAAGTTGACCATTCCCGTGAGCAGAATTTGGCTCGTAGTGTAGGGAATTATTGATCGATCCCTGTAGCAACTGATCCGGTCTTAATACCGGTATCCGATCTGCTATACATATTTTAACGTCTTTGATGAGACATCTACGTGTAACCGGTGTCATCGGTATACATCCGGACTGTAATTCCGTATCAGGCGTTCTCCCTATACCGGTTGTTCAGGATAACACCATGACATCGGATAGTACACACGTCACTGTGCAAAAGACAAGGATTGTTGCTACAGGGATCGATCAATAATTCCCTGCACTACGAGCTAAATTTTGCTCACAGGAATGGTCAACTTGTTCCCTAATCCTAGTCTACATTCTCTATGCTCAATATAAAATAGTCACTTGACCCAATCATGCAGGTAAGTGCGCAATATAATAATGCTAATGGGAGTTGGTGGTTCCCCACCAACGTGTCCTCGTTAATCGAGCCAATCAGGTATATGAACTCACTTCATGATTGAAGTGGGGGATCTTCTTCAGCTCTTTTACGACTGAATCCTCTCTGAATACATTCCTTACTTGGAATATTACTGACTTGAGCGTCGGAGAATCTTTGCAGGTGACACCACCATTCGCCCACTTCAACGCGTTAGGTCGGTGTGAAGGATCTCCAGAACGCCCAATCCGCTCTCCTCACTCAAGGACATCGGATACCTACACCGGATACACAAACATCCGATCTTCTATACAGTATTTACATACTATTTGTGACTGGTCTGAGTCCGGATCTCTAGTCCCCGGTTCAAGACAGATCATTGGCACGCCCGGTGGGACCCGCTAAAGTTATTCCCATATCCTTTGACAGAGCAGGTAATCCACCATGGAAGGCGAAGCACAAGACTTCATGGAGAATCAAGCTGAAGGCAAAACCAATCCTAATGCCTTCAGAAAACTCAACTTTGATTCTCATAGGGGCAGCTCAAAGAAGATAGTAACTGTGTCTGATCCTGATCCTCGCGATGAGTTGATCAAACAACTTCAGAGGGAACTCGCTGAATTGCGAAGAGAAAAAAGGCAAAGCGAGGATAGAGAATCATCTCGCACGCGAAACACTCCCCACGCAACTGATGGTGAAAAGTCCACTACTCTTCAGTACTCAAATATCCCTACATTTGAGGGGGGAGAACAGACTCGCGATTCTGAGGATGTAGCTTCCCGAAGGAAGAGAGATTCAACAACAGCACCCCCATTGTCTTACAATCTGAAAGTTCCTTTTTCAAGGAGACTTATGGGCATCAGCATCCCCAAGCACCTTCAAACTACTCAACCACTTTCCATCGGAAAGTATAATGGTGAAACTGATCCAACTAAGCACCTTGATGCTTATGTGTTTGAAGCCATGTACTTGGGGGCTGATGAGGACGTGATGTGCCGAATGTTCCCTCGAACATTGTCTGAGGAGGCCCTCGGGTGGTTTAAAGGCCTGCCTTCTAGATCTATAGATTCTTGGACGGAAATGGCAGCTGCCTTTGAAACTCACTTTGTTATCTCCAGAGACGTGCCTAAGACGTCCCATACCTTAGCTCAGATTAAGCAAGGAGAAACAGAGGGCTTAAAAGATTTTCTAAAGAGGTTTTATAAGGAAGCAGCCCTGGTTCCTAACCTCACAGAATCTATCAAGCTGCATATCGTTATTGAGGCATTGCAGCCGGGTTCAGCTTTCGCTCTTTCATTAGCAAAGAGCCCTCCAGTAACTTTTGAGGAGTTCAGAAAGAAAGCCTCAAAATACGTTAGTATAGAGATGCATTTGGAGGCGATAGCTGCAAAGAAAAAGCCCCCAGCACCACTTCCTCAAACCCAGAAGGGTAAGGAGAAGACGAGGTCAGAACGCATGGAGAGGCCATTTACTAATCCTAAGGTTAATAACCACCCTCCTCGACCTCGAGAAAGGCACGTCAATTCCTTCAGCCATTATGCACAATTGTCTGCCAGGCCGTCTCAGATTTTAAGAGAGGTCGGATGGCCAATGCTCAGCACATATGGCATCAAAAGACCAGCCCCTATGAAAAGACCAGGAAATTCACGTAAGTACTGTGATTTTCATGAACAAAATGGTCATTCAACTGATGAATGCCAGGCGCTAAAGAACACGGTTGAGACGCTGATTAGAGAAGGCAAGTTGAAGTAATACCTGTTCAAAGAAAAATCCTTTGACAGGGCAGAACGGAATGAGAAAAGAGAAAGAGATCCAGACGATGGGGATGACAATAACCCCAGTCCGGTTCGAAAGTTCTCTGCTGTAGAGAAGCAAAAAGGTGTGATGACTGATAATGCAGCACAGAAAGACAGCATGCCCCAGCAACAACGTCAGGGCCAACGTGAAGTTATTGACATGATTGCTGGAGGGTTTACTGGAGGAGGAGCTTCAATTACAGCCCGTAAGAATCATCACAGAATGATTCTATCTGTGCAAGGGAAAGTCAAAGACAATCGCCCTTACAGAGGTGGGATTGAAGCTCCCACAATCTCTTTCTCTGACGAGGATTTTGGCCCAACCATTCCTGGTGGTGACGATGCTGTAGTCATCACTGCTGTGATCACCAACAAGGACGTCCGAAGAATCCTTGTTGACCAGGGAAGTTCCTACGATGTTATTTTCTATAATTGCTTTGAAAGAATGGGTTTTAAAGACTCAGACTTACAGCCTTACACGCAGGAACTAACAGCTTTCAATGGCGCAAAGCAACTAACTAAAGGGTATCTTGATACCCTTATCTCGTTTGAAGGCGAGCCAGGAGCCAGGACGGTTAGGTCTCGGGTGCTAGTGATTGATGTTAAATCACCATTTAATGGCATCATAGGCCGTCCCACTCTGAATGCAATGGAGGCAGTTGTATCAACCCCACATCTCCTTGTCAAGTTCATTGACAAGGATAATGCTGTGTCATCTATCCGGGGTGATCAAGAGATGGCTAGGTACTGCTACAACCTTAGCCTCAACATGACAAAGCTGGACGCCTCTAATAAAAAGAGGAAACTTAATGATGCTGGAACATCGGCCGGATCTGTAAGCCTTGTCGACCTGGACCCTAGAGCGGATTTGAACATTGATCCGTTCAACCCATCAAAGCCCACACCGGATGGAAGTTCCAGGGACATCGTCTTGGGAGATTCTCCAGAAAAGATCACCCATATCAATGACAAGCTAGATACTGAAATGGAGCAGCGACTGTTGGCTCTCTTGCAAGAGTTTAAAGACCTCTTTGCATGGACTGCAGCCGATATGCCAGGCATAGACCCTGAATTCTGCTGTCATAAACTTTCCGTCTATCCAGAGACGAAACCTGTGGCCCAAAAGAAAAGGCGACTGGGCCCAGATAAACAGAAGGCAGCTTGCCAGCAAACTGAGGAGTTGCTGAAGGCCGGATTTATCAGGGAAATCTGATATTCCTCTTGGCTTTCGAATGTGGTGATGGTCCCTAAATCCAATGGTAAATGGAGAATGTGCATTGACTACGTGGACCTCAACCGTTGCTGTCCAAAAGATCCTTATCCTCTTCCTAATATAGATCGGATGGTGGATGATTCCTCTGGTTATCAATACCTGAGCTTCATGGACGCTTACTCTGGTTACAACCAAATTCCGATGTGCGAAGAGGATCAAGAGAAGACAGCTTTTATAAATGATCGTGGTGTCTTTTGCTATACAGTCATGCCCTTTGGCCTGAAAAACGCTGGGGCGACATATCAGCGCATGATCAACAAGGTTTTCGAAGGTATGCACACCAAACTTGTTGAAGTATACATTGACGACATAATAGCAAAGACACCGGTTGGTGGCGATCATATTGAGGACCTAAGCCAAGTATTCACCCGTTTGAGACAATTTAACATGAGGCTGAACCCAATGAAGTGCACATTTGCTGTCCCTGCTGGGAAGTTTTTGGGTTTCATGTTAACTCAACGTGGTATTGAAGCCAATCCAGGGAAGTGCCAAACGATTCTAGACATGCAGAGTCCTAAGAATCTCAAAGAAGTCCAATCCCTGAATGGCAAGGTAGCAGCTTTGGCACGATTCATGCCGAAGATGGCTCACAGGTCGCTCCCTCTATACAAAATACTGAAAAAGTCCAAGAAATTCGAGTGGGGACAGGAACAAGAAAAAGCTTTCCAAGAGCTTAAGGAGGTGTTGTCCAAACCTCCCATTCTCACAAAGCCTGACCCTGAAGACACACTCATTCTGTACTTGGCTATTTCAGATAAAGCTTTGGGCGTTGCCTTGATAAAAGAAACTCCTGATGGACAAAGACCGGTCTATTTCACTAGCAAGACCTTGCAAGGTGCTGAGATCCGGTATCAGAAAATTGAAAAGGCCGCCCTCGTTGTTGTTTGGGCCTCTCGACGGCTTCGTCCGTACTTTCATGCCCATCCAATCATAGTGAGAACGGATTTACCACTCCGTTCTGTCTTAATCAAGCCCGATCTCGCTGGGAGGATGATTAAATAGTCTATTGAACTCTCTGAGTTTGATATATCCTACGAACCCCGCAGTGTTATTAAAGCTCAAGTCCTGGCTGACTTTATTGTAGAAATAACAGGGACTGATCCAGATTACCCTCGAGTCCATTGGACCATTTACGTTGATGGTTCATCAAACCAAAGAGGCTCTGGAGCAGGTGTAGTTCTAGAAAGTGACGACGGAGTACACCTGGAGATCTCCCTTCGTTTCAATTTTAAAACATCCAACAACCAAGCCGAGTACGAAGCTTGCTTGGCCGGGCTAAGAGCTGCAATTGACATAGGAGCTTCTGAGGCGACACTTTGCAGCGATTCACAGCTGGTGATTTCGCAGATCTTAGGAGATTATCAAGCTCGCGAACCTCAACTCCAATTATACTTGAACTGTGTCAAGGAGTTAACTGAGAAATTCTCAAAGGTGGAATTCAAGCATGTTCCACGAGAAGAGAATACGAGAGCGGATATACTCTCCAGGTTAGCAAGCACTAAACGACCAGGTAGCAACACTACGCTGGTTCAAAGCACGCTAACGTCGCCCAACATCCCTCTTTTCCCTTCTCTAAACGCCATAATGACTAACTCCCTTTACGGAGATACATGGATGGCTCCTTACATCCGTTACTTGGCTGATGGACAACTACCTAGAGATGAGAAGGAAAAGACGAGGCTAAGGAGAGAATTACCGTATTTCACTATGATTGATGGTAACCTCTACAGAAGGGCACTCTCTGTGCCCTATTTGATTTGTCTCAAAGAGAATGAAGTGCAAGACGTAATGGAGGAAGTGCATGGGGGACAATGTGGACACCACACCGGAGGAAGAAGCTTAATACGAAAAATCCTCAGAGCTGGATACTGGTGGCCCACAATGAAGCAAGACTCCATTGACTTCGTCAAAAAATGTGATGCTTGCCAAAAATTCTCTAACCTTCACCACACACCGGTGGAAGAACTCTTCACATCCGCTGTTCCATGGCCCTTCTACCAATGGGGTTTGGATATTCTGGGCCCCTTTCCAACTGCTCCTGGGGGCATCAAATATCTCATTGTAGGGGTCGATTATTTCACTAAGTGGATAGAAGCAGAGCCGGTGGTGCATATTACTTCAGCCCGAAGTCGTCGTTTCATGTATGAAAACATCATAACACGGTTCGGGGTCCCAGCACGGATTATCACAGACAACGGCACCCAGTTCACAGATAGAAAATTCACAGATTTGCTTGAAGGGTTAGGAATAACCCAAATATTCTCATCCGTCGAACATCCCCAAACTAACGATCAAGCTGAAGTGGCCAACAGGGAGGTGCTGAAGGGACTAAAGAAACGCCTTGGTGAAGCCAAGGGCGGATGGACAGACCAGCTGTGTCATGTCCGATGGGCATATCGAACAACGCCTCATTCATCCACCAATGAATCCCCATATCGCCTAACATACGGGGTCGAGGCAATGATACCTGTGGAACTGCAAATTGCTTCCACAAGGGTTAAGTACTTCTCTGTAGAAACCAACAATGCTAACTTGGCATCCGAAATAGATGTCATACAAGAACTCAGAGAAGACGCTTTCATCAGAGATCAAGCCATCAAAGCCAAAGTTTCTCTCCGGTACAACAAACGAGTCCAATCAAGGACTTTCAACGTTGGAGATTTGGTTTTGAGGAAAGCAAGTATAGGGAACAAATTCGCTCATCAAGACAAACTAGCCCCAAACTGGGAAGGCCCATACAGGGTATCCGAAGTTACTGGCAAAGGCTCTTACCGCCTTGAAAACCTTGATGGCACTCCTATCCGAAATAAATGGAACACCCAAAACTTGCGCATCTACTATAGCTAGCTGTTGGAACCATCTACACTCTCCTATCCTTATCTTGGATTGAATACTGGAGAATTTATTTTCGCAGCTACGCTCTCATTGTAATTCTTATTTTTGATTTAATAAGAATCTCTCACAACAATTTAACTCTTTCGAGTTTTTCTTATGCTGTGATTTTCAGTTTATCCGGTGTACAGAAGCATATTCAGGACGGACGATCTCAGCTACTTATTCTGTAGTTGACGATGTAACTCCTCGAATATGCGCAACGCACAAGAATATACTCAGGACGGATGATCTCAATTACCCATCCTGTAATTGACGATGTAACTCCTCGAGTGTGTCTAAGTATTGAAGGCCCAGATTGTAGGATTAAACCGAACTCTGGGTACGGTTAGTAAGTTTGGCTGAACACCGGTGAAGGCTCAGATTGTAGGATTAAACCGAACTCTGAGTACGACTAGTAGGATTAACCGAACGTCGGTGAAGACCTGAGTTGTAGGATTAAACTGAACCTCAGGGCATGGGTTGTAGGGCTAGTCCTTTTTCAAGGCCACAAACTGAACCCCATTCGAAGACTACATGGGTTGTAGGGCTGGTCCTTTTTCAAGGCCACAAACCAAACCCCATGCGAAGGCTTGGGCGCAGTAAGCTGGTTCTTCTTCAAGACCACGCTGAACCCCAAGTGACGGGCGTAGTAGGTTCAGGATTAGCCCTGATCTGAACCCCGTATCGAAGGCTCGGATTGTAGGATTAAACCGAACTCTGAGTATGACTAGTAGGATAAACCGAACGTCGGTGAAGAATTGTCATTGGATAAAACCAAAGACTAATTGAAGAACGGCTAGCAGGATTAAACCGAAGGCCAAATATGACATGGACTGTAGGATCAAACCGAACTCCAAACACAACAAGTAAGTTATACTGAACTCCAGATTAATGCTCTCATGAAGTTCTTTATTTGGAAATTTTATAGCTTATAATTCTGAGTCATCAATTCTTCAATTAAGACCTGACTCATAAACTCCGACACAAACAATTCACTCGGGTACGCCACAATCTAAGGCATATTCACCCGAAATCTCTCAGTCGGAAATATTTGAGGAGGAATTTCTATTTTAAATCCTCCCTCTTAAAAGCTCTCACAAGAAAATCTCACTCAGAGTTTATTCAAAGTGAATAATCACCCAATGAAACTGGGGGACAGCATCAACGATTTAACGAATACCTTGAGGAATGAACTCTCGTCTAAACGATCTCACAATCATTCCCCTTAAGCCGTTCTTGTAACGATGATGTGTTCCCTCACAAGCGGTGATCTTATTATGAAATTCATCTCGCATGATTAAGTCCGGTATGGAGATTTGTTTTACAATCTGATCTTCATAACTTAAACCCGGAATGATACAATACACATGCAATCCCTCTATTAAAGTTGTTTTTCACTAAACAATAATGGAGGCAAAAAACTCTTTTATTGATTAAACAAGAATTACAATTCGTGTAATGATCCGGAGCTGATCCCGGAACACAGCGAATTTGAATCAATAAAATGAAAAAGGAAACAAGGAAGGCGCTACTTTCTCTGGCTTGAATCTCCTTCTTTCCCTTTGCCTTTGTCTCCGATCTTGCCTTCTTCAGTGCGGGAACTTGTTCCTGTACTCACGGGCTTCAGGAGTGAAGGTCCCATTGATTGACCTTTAGGTAAAGGAGCGAACTTATAAGGAGTGTGAGGCGGACTTTCATGACGCTTATCAACTACGGCCACCAGTTTCCCTTGATGAAACTCATAGAACGGATCAATACCATTCAGATTAAGTTTCACCTTGGGATTCCGGTATTGAATTTGACGAACAGCCAACCCAAAGGATTCCTTGACTGCTTGATCGCATATATCTACAGCCTCGTCAAATTCTGCCTTTGTGTCCGCCAACTTTGAGAGCAGCTCCTTCTCCTTACGCGACCAATCTTCGGTTCCTCGAGAATAAACAACTTTAACTTCCTTGAGCTCCTCTTCCAGCTTTGAAGAGCGTTCCTTCTCCGCACAAAAACCGGAGTGGAGGTCGGAATTGATTTTCTTTTGGTCAGCTACTTGGGCCTCCAACTCCTTGGCAAGGTTCTTCAGCTTGGCAATTTCTTCATCCTTCTTCTGAATTTCTTCTCTGGAAACTTCTAATTTTCCTTCTAATTGGAGGATGATTGCCTTGTCCTTGCCAACCATTGAGGTGAGCCTCTCGTTCTCTTCTGTGAGCTCACGAACCGACTTGAGGAGCCCGGATAACTCAGCCAAGTGCTTCTGTCCGTCGTCACAAGCTCTGATCATTTCATCACTCTTCAACGAGGGCTTCACCTTAGGTGAAGGTTCAGGAACGCCCTCAGGAACAGAGCCCTCATACATCGGATTTTGAACAAGACCGGAACTACCTTCAAGAGGGCAAAGGGCTTTGGGCGTGAAATAAGTCGTTATTGGCTTCACCCCATAAGTGACTACACTGCTTGGGGCATCAGGAGTGGGCTCTTCCGCTCTCTTTTCCTTAGAAGGCCCTGGCTCAGCAACCCCTCTTGAAGTTTTTGGTTTTTTGGGCGAGGATTAACGGTCTGAGATCTTCGAGGGGCTACGCTTTGTCCTCTTCTTTTTCTCCACAACCTTCTCAGATCCGCCCTCGATCAGAGGAATATCGTCACCAGCAGACGAAGTTAATATTATCGTCTCAGCAGTAGCCTTCTTCGAGTTCCGCTTTGCCTGAATGTCATTTTCAGCCGCAACGGAAGTCTCTCTGGCCTTGAGTCCTTTTAGCCTATTCATCTCTGGTGACTCTCTCTGAATTTCACCTATAAAATCAAAAGGCATAATCAGAGACGAAAAATTTTCAAGGCAAATGACATAATAACGCATGAAGAATGACAGGGAAATTACGTAAATATTCCTCGCAAGTAGACTTTGGTCCTAACAAACGCCTGCAGGAGAAAAATTGGTGCGAGGCTGTATAGGATTGAAGAGCCGAAAGAACGGAGATAGAAGATGGGCTCAGTTCATCCTCCTCAGTGTAGTACGCCTGGGAGGTTAGCAAGAAATGCTCATGCGTCCAAGCCACTGGGATCTTTGGAATCCCATCTTCAGTTAACCAAAAAACTGGTTCATTCGGATCGACGCTGATCTTCGTATAATAAGATTTGAATGAATGCCCATCAACTTTGGCGGAGTCAGTGTACGCCTCGAAGTTGATGATCTTGGAGATAGTCCGGAGGGATATCAAGCTCACTCCTCCTTTCTCCTTATTCGCACGACGGACCACTTGAGTGAAATAGAAAAGCATGGCCACCGTCAGTTTAAAGTTGAAGTGCTCCCCAAGCACTTCAAGAGAGCGGACCAATCCCCATCCATTAGGGTGAAGTTGCGAGGGAGCGCAGTCCAGGAATCTCAGGACTCCCATCTGAAACTTCGTAAAGGGGAAACGCACGCCCAAGTTCAGAAATAAAAAATCATACATGAACAAGGACCTCTCGTCCGGTGTATGACATATCCGTTCTGATGGAAGGGGAGCGAACACCTTAAAACACCATCGGTATTTATTCTTCTTCCAGACTGTGAAGCGCGGTTCCAACTCTGCTCCGTCCTCACGAGCACGCACGGATGCAGTTTCACGAAATTCCTCAGCGACCCAGCTGAATGGGCGCTTCTGTTGGAATTTCACCCAGTCTATCCGGTGTGCAACCACATTGCATAGGCCGGATTGGGTCTTCAAAATATACTTCTCAGAGGGAGATTCCCCTTCAGACGATTTCCTCCCAGTAACTTTCTTTGTCACCATAGTGAAAGCTTTGATGCTGCGATAAAATTTCACATCATCAGAGAGATACAAATCCCCACTCTCGACACTCTCACTGGAGGAGGAAGACTCTGAAGAGGGTATAATCACCCTTCGCCTTTGATATTGCGACTCCTCCCTCTCTGTATACTGTGGCTTCGACTGGAAGATCACTGGGATCCTCCCACCACGAACGCCAGGGTTTTTAATCAAAGCCCTTCCTCCTCTTCCTCTAGGGCTAACGCCACTGAAACTAACACCCTTCCTAGCCATTCTCAAATATTGAAAAGGGATACAGAAAACGAAGGGAAAGTGGTTACCTAAGGATAGTGAATTGAAATTCACAGAGGCGGACACAAAGAACTTCTTGGAACTTTTGCAGACGTTCGTCAAGAAAGCAAGACGAAATGGTAACTGAGATTGCCAAATATGCCTATCTCAGGGCACAAAAATTTTTCAAATACCCACTAAACACAACCTGTCGTTTACCCCCAAACGACTCCCCGTTTAGTGGACCAAAATTGTCGTTTAGTACCTCAAGGCGCGAAAATGCCATCGTTTTGTCACAGAGCCATCGAAATGGGCCTATTAAAACCAAATACTAGGCCCAACAAGACTATGCGTGACAGTTACTAAGACATGCGCACTTAACGCAATAATGGCTCGCCCACGTGAATTAAGGCATTAAATGTCCAATCATTAGAAACGTGGCCACCATTACTCGAATACCAAGGGTTGCGAAATTCGATAAACTCCTGATATTCTCATTGTCGAATCCGCCCTTAGGGAATTCATCACTACGGAACTTTGTTCCCAGAGCGGACATATACACTTCGATGTAGTCTCGAAATCTAGACGTACTATGATCAATATAGCTCATATGAGCAAGTCAACTGCTTCCTCACATCAGCTAGGGGGCTAGTAGAGGTATTACTTGGATTTCGGATGGATGCGAAAATTGCCTAATCCGCACTCCCATGTGGGTGCGAAAATTGCCTAATCCGTACACCCATGATTGGAAAAATTCACCAGGACGGATTATCTCAATCACCTATTCTGTGATTCGACGATGTAACTCCTGGTACGAAGAACTCCAATAATCATTCCAGGATGGATGATCTCAATCACCTATAAAGTGATTCGACGATGTAACTCCTGGTATGAACAATTCTCATCATCATTCTTACGATGAAAGCTTTTGAAAACTGAAAAGTATTCACTCAATCCACTGAAAAGTATTCACTCAATCCGTACTCCTACGATTGAGAAATGTCTCCAGGATGGATTATCTAAATCACTTAATCTGTGATCTGACGATGTAACTCTTGGTGTTGTGTACTTTTCCAGAACGGGCAATCTCAATCACCCATTATGTGATCTGACGATGTAACTCCTTGACAATGGTGTACCTGCCCAGGACGGATGATCTCAATCACCTATTCTGTGATATGACGATGTAACTCCTGGCGCCATACACACCTCAAGGACGGATGATCTCAATCACCTGTTATGTGATCTGACGATATAACTTCTGGTGCTGTACACATCCCCAAGACGGATGATCTCAATCACTTATGAAGTGATTTGATGACAAAACACCTGGCATGATCAATTCATATAATCATTCTTATGATGGAAAATTCCGAAAATCAGTCCGCACTTTCGCTTTCAAGTGGTATTCTCCCTGGATGGATACTCTTTATCACCTATTCTGTGATACAACGACGTAACTCCTGGCGTAGAAAAAACTCCCATCATCATCCTTATGATGAAGGATTCAAACACCACTTCCTTGCAGTTCCCTAAACTTGGAACAATATTGTCATCTCCTATGAAAGTATTACGGATTAAAAGCAGTCATCCATCCTGTTACATTATTCTACTGAACAGTGGATCGACCCATCTTTCCCCAAGAGAATTAAGGAAATTAAGGATCATGCCCCAAAGACAGGCACCTTTTTCTTAACACATACTTGGGGACATGTATATATTTCACCGTTCTAAATTTATCTATTGTTTAATCTTCTGAGGCAGTTATTTCAATCCGGCCTTAAGATTAGTTATACAGAGCGGATTAGCATTGAATAATATATACATGAAACGATGAAGACAAATGCCTTAAATAGAATTCATTCATTAAAAACAAGGCTGTATACAATAGTTCAAAATCCGGAGTTGATCCCGGTACACAACTATACATATAAAGGAAAACAAAACTACGGAGGAGGAATCTGTTCTTCAGTTTTCTGTGCCTCCTCAGCACCAGGCTCTTGTGCCCCTTCCTTGGGAACCTCTACAGGAATCTCCCCTCTAGGAGCTTCAGCCCTTTCTTCAGAAGAGGGAACCTCGGACACAGGAAAGACGTAATCAGGTCCCATGGTTTGACCCTCTGAAAGAGGAGCCAAACCATACAAGGACGTCGGTGGATCTTCGTGACGACCATCCACCACTGTGACTAACTTTCCCCCATGGAATTCATAGTACGGATCCATTCCATAAAGGTTAAGTTTCGCAGTGGGGTTGCGGTAGAAGACTTGGCGTATGGCTAGGCCGAAGGACTCTTCAACAGCCCGGCTGCATATGTCAACAGCTTCTTCTCTCTCAGCTTTCGCTGTAGCCAAATCTCCCCGCAACTTGGACAGCTCCTCACTGGATACTTCGGACTCCGCTTTCCTAGCCTTCAGTCCCTCTATCTCAAGAAGGAGCTTCTTCTCCCTTTGAGACCACTCCTCAGTATCAGCTTTATTTTTATCCTGGCTGCTACGGAGTTCTTCCTCCTTCTCTGCCACTTTGCCTTCCAAGTTTTTAAGATCGCCTTTGAGTTTGAGATTCTCTTTAGTCATGATATCTCCAAACTCCTTAGACTTGCTAAGATGATCTTCCATTAATTTCACGGCGGCTTTGTCTTTTTTCGAGGAAAGCTTGAGTTCTTTCAACTCGTCACTCAATTCTTCAACCTTATTGACGTTGTTAGCCAACTCGCTGACTGAAGAAAGCATTCCAGCAAGTTCGGCTAACTTCCACCTTCCGGCCTCACACGCTTCCTTAATTTCTCTAGGACTGAGTGTAGGCCGGAGTTTGTACATCGGTGGAGGAAGAGTGGCTGGAGTAGAACCCTCATAGGAGAGGAAGGGGGTGAGAAACGAGGTAGTTAGGAAGGAGGTCGGCTCTGATCCAGAAACCCCAGCAGCAGGATCCTCCGAAGTCCTTTGCTTCTTGGACTGACGCCTTGCAGGATCATTCTGGATCTTTCTTCTCCTCTCAGTAACTGGAGGCTGACCCGAGGCTGCACCAACATCGGATGAACCGCCCTCAACCAGTGGGATGTCCCCTTCAGCATCCGAGGTCAGGATGATTACCTCAGGACGATCCTTAGTTGAGGGCCTGGGCTTCACTTCATTTTCATGGGCAACGGACTTACCCGCCGCCTTGAATTTCTTTAACTTGTCCATCTCTGGAGTTTCTTGTTCTATTTCACCTACATGAACAAACACAAGATGTTAGCAACTACAAATATTCTATATATATTTGGTAAAGGAGAAAAGGTGAAACAAAACGAGAAGTACGCAAATATTCCTCCCGGACTCCGCTTGAGCTACTTAGCAAACGCCTACACGAAAAGACGTGACGACGTGTAGTGTGTGATTCAAGTGCGAACAACACTCTCGACGTCTCACAAGACAGATCGGATTGGTCAGTGTAGTACGCGTGTGAGCTCAAGAGAAAATGTTTGTGTGTCCAACTTAGGGGAAATTTGTCGACGCCCTCTTCATCCTTCCAAAATATGGGTTTGCCCTTCTTAATGGAGATACGAGTGAAATAAGTCTTGAAGGACTTCCCATCAACCTTGGCAGAATCCGTATAAGACTCAAAGTTCACAAAGGAACAGAGAGTCCGGAGAGTCACCAGACTAACTCCACCCTGCTTGTTTGCCCTTCGAACTACCTGAGTGTAGTAGAACAGCATCGCTACAGTTGGCGTGAAGTTAAAATGTTCGCCCAAGACCTCCAAAGCTCGGACGAGGCCCCAACCGTTGGGATGAAGTTGGGAGGGTGCGCAGTTTAGAAACTTCAAGACGCCCATCTGGAGTTCGGTTAGAGGGAAACGAACTCCCAGATAATGAAAAATAAAGTCATACATATATACAGAGCGGTCATTAGGGACGATATGGCATATCCGCTCTGTCGGAAGTGGTGCGTAAACCCTATACCACTTTTTCGTCTCTTCATCCGTACTCAGCGTGAACCTCGGTTGAATCCGAGATCCCTCCTCATCCGCATGACGAGAGGCCAGGTCCTTAAACTCGCTGGACACCCAACAGAAAGGCCATTTAGCCTGAACCTCTTCCCAATTCAGCCTCGAAGCAACAACGCTATAGAGACCTTCAGTTGTCCTCGAAATAGCACTATTTCCAGAGGTTCCTTCTCCAGTGGCCATTTGGATTTTCTGAATCGAACTCCTTAATCTACGATAAGAAATAAAATGTCGTCAGAAAGTTGCAATCATTACTCACTGCATTTTAAAAGCAATTACAATCAGAGGGCGACTCTGAGAAGGGAAAGGTCACTTCCCACAGTGAGTAAGATCCCCTTTCTGAGCGACGTGATTCAGTCTTAGGAAGAATTATAAGAATTCTTCCCCACGACTATTAGGGTTGCGGGAAACTGATTCCCCCCCTAGATGAAGCCTACTTTCTATAACTAAGAGTAGCAAACCAAAGCAAAACTAAAGCGACAAGGAAGAGATAGTTACCTCAGATGACAATGATGAATTTGAGGAACGAAGAAACCCTCGTAATGTAGGCAGTAAACTTCCTTGCAAAATTTCTACAGAGTTTCGTTGAGAAAACAAAAGCGAGTGGAACCCAGAACCCACTAAGTGTTCCTTTTATAGGAAACGAAGAGGGTCGGTTACCCCCTCTTGAAGTTGTGTCGTTCTCAATAAAACGCATTCGTTCACAAGCGAAACGACACAACCGTTCCAAATTCTTAGGCGCCAAAACGATGGCGACTCAGCGAAGGGTTAACCATTAGGCCCAAAAGTTTCGAAAACTTCAGGCCCATTAAGCCCAAAACGACGGTTAATGGGACTTTCATCTCAGACGCAATAATTGCTTGCCCACGTGATTAAAAGCATTAATGTCTAATCATGCAACGCAATTCACGCTTTACAGCCGTTACACGAACTTCAAGAGCTTTCAATTCCAATAAACTCTTGAAGTTCTCACACACAACGAATCTTTGTCTGAATCCGTTGTGACCGCACCGACAGGTCGGATCTATTAAATTTAGAACGGTTCTTTACGAATGACAACAGATGCTAAGGAACTGTTACACACGTAAGCTTACCGATATTGAGACCTTTCGCAGGTTCAGTAGCTTATGTGAACAACCATTCAGTCCCTCACACAAGCTAGGGGACATATGATCTGGTCTCAATACCGGTATCCGATCTACAATACAAATTTCAACGTCTTTGACAAGACATCTACATGTAACCGGTGTCATCGGTATACATCCGAACTGTAATTCCGTATCAGGCGTTCTCCCTATACCGGTTGTTCAGGATAACACCATGACATCGGACAATACACACGTCACTGTGCTAATGACAAGGATTGTTGCTACAGGGATCGATCAATAATTCCCTACACTACGAGCCAAATTCTGCTCACGGGAATGGTCAACTTGTTCCCTAATCCTAGTCTACATTCTTACGCTCAATATAAAATAGCCACTTGACCCAATCATGCAGGTAAGTGCGCAATATAATAATGCTAATGGGAGTTGGTGGTTCCCCACCAACGAGTCCTCGTTAATCGAGCCAATCAGGTATATGAACTCACTTCATGATTAAAGAGAGGATCTTCTTCAGCTCCTTTACGACTGATTACTCTCTGAATACATTCCTTACTTGGAATATAATCACTGACTTGAGCGTCGGAGAATCTTTGCAGGTGACACCACCATTCGCCCACTTCAACGCGTTAGGTCGGTGTGAAGGATCTCCAGGACGCCCAATCCGCTCTCCTCATTCAAGGACAATGGATACATACATCGGATACACATACATCCGGTCTATTATACGGTATTGACATACTATTCGTGACTGGCTTGAGATCGGATCTCTTGACCCCGGTCCAGGACAGATCACTACTATTTATGATTGACCCGACACCGGAACTCTTGACCCTGGTTCAGGATAGATCAAAAACAAATAGGAACCTTTTCACAGAAAACTAGAATAATTTTCTATAACTAAACGCGTGAAAAGAAATAGCATATGATGTTTTTTAAAATTATAATAAAGATTTACATAAAAAAACTTAAAAAATTAACTAGTTGTTTGTAATTAAAAGATATTCGAGATTCATTTTTTTGTTGTTGCATAACGCAAATAATTGATTATTTCTATCAATATCTTTAACTAATGAAAGAGGGGAGGAAGGTTTTTTTTTGCAAACTAAAACAATGGTGGGGGAGAAGGGAAAGACACAAATGAAGAAGGTGATAAGGGAGGGGGGAGGAAGGAAGTGGTTTATGCGATTTGTGAGGAGGGAGTCGTCTCTTGTCAAGACGATACAAACACTAGCCAATCATAGAAGGTGTCGTATTGTGACACAATAACACACCTTTAATGTTGTGTCTTCTTAACCCTCAACGACACACTACGTGTCACTGTCCTATGGTATCACTCCTTGATACTACAACAACCCTTTTCACTAAGTCATCTACTCCTAAAACGACACAGCTATGTGACACAATAACAGGGAGTCGTCCCAAGCAATAACAACACCCTTGTCGTCTTCATGCAATATGACATGTAACATCCTGAATAATTAAATTAAAATCTTTGATTAGCGGGAAGATATTGATGATTGCCCTTAAATTTATTTTAGATTTTTAGAAATTATTATTATTATAAATACAATTTTAAATAATTAAATTTTATGAAATTAAATAAATTTATTGATTGATTAATTATAAAGATTTAAATAAGGTTTAATTAGATGATGGTAAATTTTTGTTACCAAAGATTAAAAGTGATGAAATTTAATTAAAGCTTTAAAGGGAAAATATAAAAGAAATAGAGAAAAGACCATTTTGCCCCTGGACCTTAAATTTCAAAATCACCTTCCTTCTTCCTTATTATTCACGCGTGCCATCTTCTTGTTTTTTCTTCTCCATTGCCGAAGCTCATTGCTTCCAATGGGAGGCTCGTTTTGCGTCGGAACTTCAAATTGATCGCGTTTTTGAAGTCGAGGCATCGAGGTATACCTAATTGCGTCTTCAATTTCAAGCTTCTTCTTCCCTCTCCTCTTTCTCTCTCTAGAAGTGTGTTACATGTGTGAGGGAAGGTTCGGGTCTTACGTTTTACGGCAATGTAGGACTTGGGTATCGATCCTAAGATAGTGGGTACAATCGAGAACTAATAAATTTAGTGTTTCGACATTCGTAGATAGCGAAACGAACGTCGAAAGACTGAGTGGTGAAGCAGTTGTTAGGTTCGGAAGTGGAACCTTGAACCAAGTGCCTGGAGGATGCAACCGACACCAAGAACAAATCGTTTAAGCTTAGAATCAAGGTAAGGGGGTGTTCAGGTCGTAATTAAATAGAATAGGTATGTATGTCAAGCTTGGGATACTTAACCAAATCTTGATAAATTGAGAAAAGTTATAGAAAAGTTACTAAATAATAAGTGTATGTGTATGTGGACATGAATATGAAATTGTATACGTTTTGTGGTAGTTATTAAACTATAGAATTTTGAGGTGTGGTAAATTGATATGTATGATGGCATTATGTTGGTGGGCTTGACTTGTTGATCACCCCAGTTGATGATTATAATCCATTATTGATAGCCACATGGTATGTGATGTGAAAACATGATGTATATGTAAGATTATATGGTGTGGGATGGCCGACGGTATATATAGCCCCTCGTTTTCTGGCTCCCGTGGTTTTTGTGCTCAGTTGAGCTATCCAGTGGTCATGTAGGACCTAGTGGTTGAGGTGGAGAGTCAAGCAGGACTCGGTGGACTAAGCAGGGTCCACGGGGTGTCAAGTAGGATCCCCAACTAAAGGTCGATCCTTTAATATCCAGATACTAGGCATCAAATTATGTGAGAGTCAGCTGTGATATTCAATGAAATTATTGATATTATGTGATGATGTGAATATGCTCTATCATATTCGTTGATTGTGAGGTGTACCTTGAGGATGATAAAATTTGTATGAAACTAGGTAGCTTATAAGTATGTATAGGTTGTAAGGAAGTGGTAGATATGAATGGATGATAAAGAGAAGTGGAATTATTTGCATAAGGAAGAATTAGTGAACTAGTATTAGTAATAACACTTAGTTAATCATGTACTCTATTATTTATTTACCGTTCTAAATTAATTATGATATACTAAACACTCACCCTTGCTGTGGTTTCCTTTAATTTAGTAGCCAATGACAGGGAGGTCGTTGATGCCCCGGAGGTGCGCCAAACGGAGAATTGATGCCAAGGGAAGGAAATTGTAGATTGATTAGATATATATAATGTGGCTAACGTATGTAATATCATAACATGTTTAGGTGTTGGTTGGATTAACTCAGCATATGGTTAATGTGGTTATAATTGTGTGTGATGAATGATGAATCAAAATGCGTGTGTTAAATTGATGAAGATATGAATTCATGTTGATGAGGTAATAAGGTGGTGATGCCAATGTTAAATTTTCATGAATTTGATGTATATTGGCATGAAGCCAATATTATGTGTGGATGATAAATTGCTATGGGCAGGTTTTGCATGCAATGGTGAATCCTAATGAGGCAATTGGTATGTTAATTATATAGAGTCCTAATGAATGGATAAAAGAATGATGGATTTCATGAATTTCGATCCTGGATAAGAAGCATGCGAAGTGATGAGCCTAATTGTGATGTATTTGATGAATTAGAATTAGTATTGATGTGTGTGATTAGTTGGATAAGTCCCAAATGCATGTTTGAATGTATATAGAAGGATAATTTAGGCCAAGTGGTGCATGTGAATGTTTAAGCATATTAGAGTAGGTGAAAATTTTAAGTTTCCATGCATGTACTGCATAATTCGCTTAAGCGAGAGTCCTCAGCATCAGTAGTGTGGCCTCTGGCCTAATCTCACTCAAGCGGGAACGATTCTCGCTCAAGTGAGACATGCATGCATCAGGAGGGGTGCTTACTGGTTGAGCCTCGCTCAGGCGGGCTTGGCCTCGCTTGAGCGAGCACCGGGCAGAATGATTCTGTATCGATTTCGCTCAAGCGAAAGTGACTCACTCAAGCGAGTGATGATGGAATTAATTTTGGAGCGTTTTCGCTATAGCGAGCTTAGCTCACTCAAGCGAAATGGGGACCTGATACATATTATTTCCCTCGCTCAAGCGCGCTTGGTGGCTCACCGAGGCGTGGTTTTGGGAACTCACTCAAGCGAGTGGGGGCTTCACTTGAGCGAATTACTCCCCTGATTCCCAAAGCGTTGCATGACAAACTCGCCTAAGCGACCCTTGCTGGTCTCGCTTAAGCGAGTCAGGGCCTCGCTCAAGCGAGTGGCCCTGATTCCATTTTCTTCCTTTTGCCTCATTTAACCATTTTTCTTGATTGTTTTGGGTTCCATGGACTACAGAAATATTGTTACCATTATGAAATGACATTATTATTGTTTAACAAATTGAGGGCGCATCTCTCAACCTCTTTTTATATAAATTTTCCTTCACTTTTAATATTTTAAAAATCGTGAAAAATTTTTCCTTTGTATTTTGATTAATCGGCATAGCATTGTGTGTTTAATTAACTTTAATCGCATGGTTAGTATCTAACAATTAGGCAAGATGTTATATGACATACATAAAGTACCTCATCCATTTAATTAGTTCCTAAATGACCCCTTGCATGTAATATGTTTTTCAATGTGCTTTATTTGTGTCTAAAAGCTACATATACATAATATGATCATTTGAGTTACATAGAATACAAATCACGTAACATACAAACTACAGAAGGTATTAAAAACACCTATAAAATAAAGTATATAAAAGTTTCTTAAGAAAATGAGTGTAAAAATACTGACCTTCGATAAACTTTATGTAATGAACAAGGTTGAGTGTTTCAAAAATAACTACATAATACTCCTCCTTGTTTTTGCAAAAATGCCTAACTCAGCTACACCTTAAAACCTCCACCAAAGCTTCTCCTAAAACCAACCAGGAAAGTTTAAGAGAGGAATATATGAACAACTAAATGGAGATGGGAGAAATGAGGACATGTTGCGTTTCTGGGAACAAATAAAGGGGTGAAGGGTTTTTGAATTACAAAACCTCCATCAAACTAACATCCTTCAGTTCACCGAGATTTGGTACTGTTAATAATGTGAAATGTCAGCTTTCGTCTCTTCTCAATATGAAATGTCAACTCTTGTCACATGTTAGGCTATTTCACATCTTTATTGGGCAAAATCCCAGTCTATTTCGCCTCCCATATTATGAAATGCATGTTTCGTTTCTTCAAAATACAAAATGCAATTATTGAGTTAACACTTTCCACCCCAGACACGAAAATAATTTTGGTCTCCCCCCACTTTACAAATTTCTTTTAATCTCTACCCCAAACTTGCTAAAAACCTGATAACATGTAAGTGGATAATGAACATGGGGTGTTATGGATAACACCGAAGATGATCACAGTACCAAGGATATCCACTTTGATGACTCAAACCATGAGCACCCAGATGTGGGGATTTTGGCAAAATTAGGGTAACTTTTTAAAAATATTATGGGAATGGGGTCTGTTTTAACAAAATTATTGGTTTGGGGTAAGAAGTATCAAATCGACAATTATAAACCGCACCTTGGGGGACGAATTTTAAGAACCGTAAGGTAAGGGGACGAGTTTTTGCATGTTGGACACGTGTCAAGCATGCATGGAAACCGTCCCCTTAAGAGACTTTTTCAGAGCTTTTTAGACCCCGACGTGACTCCTCTGGAAACCGCATGGTAGGCAGGCGGTTTTGCTTACTTTTCAGACTGCGTGTGCCTCCTGAAAATCGTCTGGTAAATAGGCGGTTTTAGTGTCTTTTCAGGCCCAACGTAACAAGACACTGAACCCGCCCAGTGGATCGACGGTTTACACATGAATCAGAGCAAAAACTTGGCCTTTAAACGTGAAGTTGTGACTGTGGAAAATGCAAATGTGGTTCATCTTCAGTGCAGGCATTGTTGTGCATTGTTTTACTTATTTTCCTCTTTGAGTATTGAAAGTGTGGTCTATTTGGTAGTGAAGGTTGTGGTCCATTTACAGTGAAAGTTGTTGCACTTCATTTGTGATCCATTTAGCTTTACTTAAAAAGGTTAGTTGTTTTGATGTTTAAATTTTAATTATTTTTATGTTGTTAAAGTATGATATTAGTGTTTAACTATTTTAGGGATAATGTGGCTACTTAATGAAATTGAAGTTTGTTTAGTATTATGTTTCTTTTACTTAAAAAGGTTAGGGATAATATGACTTCTTAAAGAAATTGAAGTTTGTTTAGTATTATGTTTCTTTTACTTAAAAATGTAGTCTTCATTAAAGAAGATGAGTTATATTTTACTCGTTTAGTGTTTAATTAGTAGTATGCTTAATGTTAAATATTTAGTATTATATTAGTTTTTAGGGGAATATTATGTAGGGCTTTGGAATAATATTGTAAGTAAATGTAGTTAAACTATTTTTGTAGTTAGGGAAAAATGTTAGGCTTCATTAAATAAGATTAATAGTATTTTGTTGGTTTAATGTTTAATTAGTTGTATAGTTAATGTTAAATATTTACTATGATATTAGGATTTAGTTAAATATTTAGAATGAAATCTTATTTTTAGTTAGCATAAATCACTTAATAGAAAAAATTAATTCCAAATAACTTAATTTTTATAGGGAGTAAAAGTAAATGAATTTTTTAATTTATATAAATAGTAAAGTTGGACAGATTATTATATTTAATAATACACATTATTAAATATATATTTGATAAATATATTTATTATTATATTTTGTAATAATTATATGTTTATTAAATAGTAATATATTTAATAATAAATATTATAGAAAATATAAAATAGTTATATTTTTAATAAATATATTTATCAAATATAACGTATAAATAGAAATTAATATATTAGTATTTGTTATTAAATATATTTCAATTTTATACAAAAATGTTTTAATAAAATATTTTTAATAATCATGTAAGGAGAAATATATTTAAATATTTTATAATTACTATATTTTAAAATTATATAATATAAATTTATATTTTATGTTGCACATTTACTTCATTTATATTTTATATAAATTGGAACTTAATATTAATTACAACTTGTTTTATGTAGGATGGACGCATCATCTTCATCCCTAAATCATTCTTGCGAAGTGAACCCCGGTCCCGAAAATCTAAGTCTTTTGAAATTTTAAAATGTGCATGTATCGGAAGCAATATGGAACGGAAGACCAGACATAATATTAAAATGTAGCGTGCATTGCTTTTTCGTGGTGCTAGAGGCTCTGTGCCAAACCAAATTCTACCATATTTACAAAGAGTTGGGTTCCTTAGGAATGCCCAACTTCATTTTTTCAGATTGAGCCTGCTTTGGTGTCTGCACTTGTGGAGAGGTGGAGACCTGAGACGTATACATTCCATATGTCACCTGGTGAATGCACCATTATGTTGCAGGATATGGCGATTCAGACGGGGTTACGTGTTGATGGTCTCCCTTTAATGGTCGATACTTCTGATCGAGATTGAAGTGCATGTGTGCAAAATTTATTTGGTGTGTATCCACCCGATGATGTATTCCATAGCGGGACGTTGAAGATGAAGTGGATCTCAGGACAATTTGACAACATTGATGACCACCTTGGGGATGAGGTTCAATTGTTACGGTTCGTAAGAGCGTATATTTTACAGTTAATCAGTGGTGTTATCTTCTCCGATCAATCTAGTAGCAGGGTCCCGCTGAGATATTTACCACTGTTGGAAGACCTGGATAGATGTGGCGAGTATAACTGGGGTTCTACAGCCCTCAGCTATTTGCATCAGGAATTATGTAAATCAACTGACTATGATCGTTCGTTCGTTTGTGGCCTTCACCTACTGGTTCAGGTCTGGGCATGGGACAGGTTCCCGAGCATTGCTGCGACAGTCCCACCTCATGATAGACTTGTAGGAATTCCTTATGCTGCAAGGTAGGTCATGTGATGTCAATGTCTTTATTTTTGTTGATGTTGTTTAAAATTTTGGTAATCGAATAAGAAATTTTATGTATTCTCTTTTGTAGGTGGTTAAGCAGTCATACATTTAAGGCTGTCCGACAAGATATTGATTTTTATCAATGTGTATTTGATCAGATGAAGCGCACAGATATGAGTCAACCCTTTGCATATTTAGAGAATTTCCATATGTTTAAGTTTTTCTTTATATCTTAACGACTAATAGTTTCTGCTATTGATGTTATGTAGATTGTTTGGACCCCCTATGAGGCAAATTTGTTACAGTCATTGCCTGCAATTTGTTTGCAAGGTTCGGAGGCATGCAAGCTATGGTCCCACTCTTATGTACCAACATTGTTGAGTGACATCAGCCCGATTGTAACATCCTAAATTTGAAGATTTTAGAAAATAATTCATTAAGGATCAGTGGAGAATTTCCGAGTGAATCATGCCTAAGACAAGACCTTCCGAGTGAAGGAAGGTTAAGATGTTTCCGAGTGAGGCATGACTGAGAGAATCACTTCCGAGTGAAGAAAAACTCTGTGTCCAAATGAGACACTTGAGTGAGGAAAATCCGAGTGAAACATTTCCGAATGGGTCATTTCCGAGAGAAGTACTTCTGACGAAGTAAAGCTTTGATTTTGAATGAGTACTTCTCGTGCCAAGATATTTCTGAGTAGTGAATTCCCAAGTGGGGTATCTCCAAGTTGAGTGTAACTTTCCCGAGTGGGATGTCTCCGAGTGCGACACTTCCGTGTGGGATGGCACCGAGTGAGACATTTCCAAGTGGGATAGCACCAAGTGAGATATTTCCAATTCCTGCGTGGTATGGCACCGATTGAGACATACTGAGTGAGTCTTTCCAGGGGAAGTACTTCTGGACAGAGAAAGACTTTAACTTCGAATGAGTACGTTTCCGAGTGAATGGTTTCCGGGGGAAGTAAATATCCGAGTGGTGAACCCCTTCATTCAATTCGTGCTCGGGTGTCTTAAAGATTGCCTAGAGCCTGTGCTCGGGCCCATATTCAAAGTTGCTGAGAGTTTGTGCTCGGGTTCGTCTTCAAGATTGTCTTCGACTCCGAGTGATATTCCTAAGTGGAAAGATTTCCGAGAGAGGACTGAACTTCGACTTCGAATGATCCTTTCGGTTGTAAGACTTCCGAGTGACGCACTTCCGAGAGAAATATTTTTGAGTGAAGAAAGGCTTTGACTCGGGCAGAAATATATCCGAGTGAGATATTTCTGAATGAGGTGTCTCCGGGTGAGACATTTCTGAGTGGGTCACTTCCGAGGAGAGAAAAGCTATGACTGAGTGTTTCAAACAGAAACATTTCCGAGTGAATCCTCTCCGAGTGAAGCAATTCTGAATGAAAAGAGACTCTGATGAATCCTTCTCAGAAAGAGATATTCCCGAGTACTTTCAATTTAATCTTTTACCATGTTAGAGTCAGAATTTGGAAATATGGTCAACTACAAAGTTATTCCTCGTTGTCTTAGCTTTCCAACAAGACCAAATTTATTAAAATTCATTAAGATATGAGAGAGATATGCCAAAATATCTAAACAATGTCAGAACATATATTTACTTCAATCATCGAGGTTCTTCCACGTTGCTCTATTCTTCTAAACTCTAGCAGATTCTCTTTTCTGTATAGGACCCTCTCTATTGTCCTATCCTCTTTTCTTATCTTGTTTCTTCCTTATCTCTTAATACGTATATATATCGGTACTTCCTCACTTCGTGGACGCCTTTTTCATCAACGATTTCTGTCAATCCTACTGTTGGATCGGCTTGAAATTTTGAGAGTGGAAAGAACTCTAAATTCCTTAGTTCAAGGTAGCTGTGGAAGATTCCAGAACTAAGAGTTGATTCAGAGCTTGTGGTAACGAGCTGATTGTATTTAGTAGCTCGAGGAGTTGCTAGGAATCGTTTATTCCAGGTAGGGGGAGCGTTACATTTTAAATGTATAGTTTATGAACGGAATCGGGATAATATTGTTATCTTCAATGAGAAATCCCGAATATATGTGATATATTATGAGATATGATGTTTTCCGTTCATATGTGAGTGGTATTGATATTGAATTTATATGAGATATGAATTGTATATGTGATGTATGTATTTATGACTATTCCTATGCATGAGATGCAGTAGAAGATATGATGTTGATATGTGATTGACGATGATGATGATATGAATGTTATTCATGAAATATATCATGATGTATGAATGCATGGGATGTATTTGATAAGCATGGGATGCTTGTGTATTGAACAAATATGAAATATGATGTGGTTTCGAGGATTCCACAAAAAGACCTTGGGTGGGACTCAAGGCAAACCTCTTGAGCGGGGCTCGGGGTTTAGCCCGTGACACTACCGTTGTAGCTGGGAGTGATTGTTGACAGGGCCCGCAAGCGCACGGGTTATGTCGCGTAATATAAAAGATTATCGTTTTCCATAGGGACTGTGTTCAAAGTACCAGCATATTGAAATTTAATTATCCACACAATTAATTTTTAATATTTTTATAAAATAAAGCACAAATTAAAGTTGCATAGAATATGAATAAAAATAAAATTTACTTGACACTAAAAAAATCAGAGTTGAGAGTATCTTGGGATTTCAGGGGATTAAGACTCTATTTTATGTTTAATGAATTTTAACTTTTCATAAATAAGAATCGAATTAAGTTTTCCAAGGCGAATTTTCCAAAAGCTAATTAATATGTTCCTCTCGGAATCCTATTAATGTACCTAACCTATGGAAAGCGCTGCTTAATCCTCAGAAAGGCCCATTATCGTTTTATGAAAATCTCTTTTATTTCCTCAAAAGAATTTTGATTACTTTCACGGTTTTACCGAGGTCACAAAAAGCATTTCAAAAATCTTAGGTTTAGTTCAAAGCTTTCTGGTAAAAATAAATCTCTCGATTCTATTTATTACCTAAACTTACTAATATACCCGTAAGTATACAGTTTTATCATTTAGGTTCTTGTTAGGAATTACTAAAAGCATTAAGCATAATTGAACTAAATGGAAAACAGAAATTTATTTAATTCCAAGTCAAAATAACATTAAAATAAAATATTATCATACCCTCTTCATCCCAAGATAATTAATTTAGCTACTCATGAAATAATTCAAATTCATATAAATAATGGAAAAATAAAACATACAAGATATGGTAAAAAATAAAGACTTACGGGTTTCTCCAAAAGCTCAGAATAATTTACCACTGTATTTCCTTGTTGTAATATTCTTCCACCAATTACAAATTGGAACACTCAATTTCACAATCCTCACAACTCTTACACAAAATAAAAGAAAGAAAAAGAAAATAAAAAGAGAAAGAAAATAAAACAGAGAAAGAAAACAAAAGAGAAAGAAAGGAATGAAGCTGATGAAGAATGGGATTTGGATCTGGATGCTTTCTCTGCTTGGATTGCTTCTCCTTTTATAGGCGAAGGAAGGGAGGAAGCCAGCTAAGAAAACGCGTTGCAAGTTGGAAACTTTCGGTGCATGTGATTTCCAGCTGTTCCAGTTGTCTCCAATTTGCGTATTTTTGTTGTTTCCAATAATTCGGCGCATGATTTTACTGATGAATCGATTCCTCCAGTTGATTTTTGCCTTCAAAACAACGTGTGAATCGATTCCTAAAGGTGGGAATCGATTCCCAGCATGATGAATCGATTCCTGGCCTTCATGAATCGATTCCCAGCCTTCCAAACCTCAATGAATCGATTCCTATAAGGGGGAATCGATTCCCAGCCCTATGAATCGATTCCCAACAGCCTTGAATCGATTCCTGGCTTATGTTTCACATGGGAATCGATTCCTGTAAGGGTGAATCGATTCCTACCCTTTCCTGGAAGTGTTTTCTTGCATTTTTGAGGCATTTTGGACAGTATAGCTCATGGTTCTTGATTGCTTTCATCCTTTGGCACTTTAATCATCTTTTTGGGTTCTTGAATCCATTTTCCATTTATATTCATTCATTCTTAAAATGGATCATCAATAATTCCAAATCTGCAAAATAAAAGTACCCGAGTAGAATACAGTGGAAAGAAAGCAAAAATCACAATAAATAAAGGAAATACAGTGCATAATGATTAAAATCCTAAGTAAACTAAATCTAATTTATTATGTTATAAAACACTTATCAAAATACCCCAAACCAAAACATTGCTTGTCCTCAAGCAATCACCATATTCACAAGATAAAATACAGAAAACACTAAGCTTAATAAACTAAGGAATCCAAAATAGAGAAACAGATTTATTCAAATGCCAATATTAATTTTCTTATGTGAATCAATTTTCATTATCAAGACAGAGGATACTCTTCTCTCAATTTTCACTCAAAGTGTTTCAAGGTTTGTGTATCTCTCAAATCATCATAGTCAAAAAATATTACCATAAGCTTGTTAATAAACCAGAAACTCCACAGTTTAAATAGAAAATATGTCAAAGTCTAAAGGTCTTTCAAAGGTTGTAATGTGGCCTTGGGTTGTATTGTCAAGGTAGGAATTTCAAGAAAAATGGAATACAAAAGGGCTTTAATAGTCATGAATGATTCAAATCACCATTATAAATTTAACAGAGCAAATTTTTGAACTTTTATGGACTTTTTTGGAATTCATTCAATATCATCCTTTTGATTTTCTTTTTCTTTTTCTTGCTTTTCTTTGCATCCAATACCATATTTTTCTTAAGTCCTTTTTTATTTCTTTGCTCCACTAACTTTTTCCAACTTTTTCACCATTAAGAGAGTATCAGTCAATGAAAGGTTTCAAGGAAAAATTTTCACTTTTAGGCTCAAAAGGGGCAACTAGGGGTCAAATTATGCAAAATTCTGAGGCTTAAGAATAAGACCTAATTGTGCCTTTATCATCCTAAGACATATAATCAAAAACCATTTTGAATTGGTTGAAAAACAAGTTCTAGAATATTAATGACTATGAGATTCACTCAATCAAGAAGATATGGGTTTTGAAAATTTGTTTGATAAACAACCCATTTTGGCTCAAGTCTAACCATGGAAAGTCTTTTCAAAGAAAATTTTAATCACATAAGGTTCATTTAAGCATTTATTTGGCATTTAAACAATCAAATTTTGAAAATTTTACTCAAAATTTTGGAATCCTTAGATACTTTAGCCTTGTATTCAAAGTAACTTTATCATGCAATCATGACAAATTACAAGATTACAAACAAAATAAAGAAAACACATATGCATAGTAAAATGACAATCACACAACGTAAACAAAACAGTTAAGTTTTCTTACCTACCACCCCAAACCAGAATTTGACATTGTCCTCAATGTTAAAATGGATGATAACAGGATAAGAAAACTTACCTGTAATAACCCCAAACCAGCATCTGACATAGTTTTTTTTTTTTTTTAGAATAAAAGCTTAAAATAAAACAACAACTTTTTATAGGGTTACCTCCCTATCAGTGCTAAGTTTTAAGTCTTCAGCCAGACTTCTCACCATTTGGATTTACTCATCAGGAGCATCAAACAAGTCCAAGTCACTTGCTTGTTGTATTGGTTGACCTGTGAAGTAATGCTTTACTCTCTGTCCATTTACTCTAAATGTACCAGATTTCTCGCTCCATAGTTCGACAGCTCCAAAGGGAAAGACTTTTGTCACCTTGAATGGTCCCGACCATCGGGATCTCAGTTTACCTGGAAAAAGCTTCAGTCTGGAATTAAACAGTAAAACCATATCACCTGGATTAAATGTTCTCCGTTGGATGTGACGATCATGCCATTGTTTGGTTTTTTCTTTATAAATTCTGGCATTTTCGTATGCATCTAGACGGAGTTCTTCAAGCTCATTTAATTCCAACAACCTACGTTCACCTGCAGCCTTATGATCAAAGTTAAGAGTTTTAACAGCCCAAAAAGATTTATATTCTAGCTCAACAGGTAAATGACAGGGCTTTCCATATACTAGCTTAAAAGGTGTGGTTCCAATGGGAGTTTTGTATGCGGTCCGATACGCCCATAAGGAATCATCTAACTTAATAGACCAATCCTTACGTGATGTATTCACCACTTTTTGTAGAATATTTTTAATTTCCCGATTGGATACCTCAACTTGTCCACTAGTTTGTGGGTGATAAGGTGTAGCAACCTTATGCTTAACTCCATATTTCTTTAGAAGGGTCTGAAAAGTTTTCTCAATAAAATGAGACCCTCCATCACTTATAACACATTTTGGGACCCCAAACCTTGGAAATATTATTTTCTTGAAAAGTTTAATAACAGTCTTAGCATCAGAATGAGGTGAAGCAATGGCTTCCACCCATTTTGACACATAGTCAACTGCCACTAATATGAACTGATTTCCAAAAGAAGAGGGAAAGGGACCCATAAAATCAACACCCCATACATCAAACAGTTCAACTTCTAAAATTGTATTCAATGGCATTTCTTGTCTCTTACCAATGTTACCTGTTCTCTGGCAAGCATCACAAGTTAGAACATACTTACGTACATCCTTAAAAATATTTGGCCAATAGAACCCAGCTTGCAATATTTTAGCAGCTGTCTTGGAGGTGCTCATGTGCCCTCCACAGGAAAGAGAATGGCAATGATCCAAGATAGCATGGACATCATCTTGTGAAACACATCTCCGAATCATACCATCTGCACATTGCTTGAAAAGGAGTGGTTCATCCCAATAATAATGCTTGACATCTGCATAAAACTTTTTCCTTTGCTGAAAGCTAAGATCAGGAGGTAAGATACCACATGCAAGAAAATTTACAAAATCAACATACCAAGGAACACGTTGGATACTAAGGTTCAAGAGTTGTTCATCTGGAAAAGATTCATTGATGGGAATACTATCTGTTTCTTCTTTTTCAGATGTCAACCTAGATAAGTGGTCAGCGACCAAGTTCTCGGTACCCTTCTTGTCCTTAATTTCCAAGTCAAATTCTTGCAATATTAGAATCCACCTAATTAATCTAGGCTTTGCTTCCTTTTTATTCAATATATACTTAATGGCAGAGTGGTCAGTGTAAACAGTAACATGTGATCCTACCAAATAAGACCTAAATTTATCAAAAGCAAAGACAATAGCTAACAGTTCTTTTTTAGTTGTGGCATAATTTACCTGAGCATCATCTAGCGTCCGGCTGGCATAATGAATTACATGGAGCTTTTTATCCTTTCTTTGCCCCAACACAGCTCCTACTGCGTAATCACTCGCATCGTACATCAGCTCAAATGGGAGTTTCCAATCAGGTGGTTGTACGATGGGGGCAGAGATTAGAGCTTGCTTAATCCTGCAAAAAGCTTCCATACAAGATGAATCAAAATTGAAAGGCACATCCTTACCCAGAAGAGTTGTAAGAGGCTTTGTGATCTTGGAGAAATCTTTAATGAACCTGCGATAAAACCCTGCATGTCCAAGAAAACTCCGAATACCTTTCACATTTGTGGGTGGAGGTAATTTTTCAATTACTTCCACTTTAGCCTTATCAACTTCTATACCTCTTTCAGACACTAGGTGTCCAAGAACTATGCCTTCTCTTACCATAAAATGGCATTTTTCCCAATTTAGAACCAAATTGGTTTCTTCACAACGCTGCAAGACTTGGCACAAATTTGTTAAACAATTATCAAAATCCAAACCATGCACTGAAAAATCATCCATAAAGACTTCCATCACATTTTCAATAAGATCAGAAAAAATTGCTTGCATACACCTTTGAAAAGTCGCAGGTGCATTACATAAACCAAAAGGCATACGTCTGTAAGCATAAGTCCCATAAGGGCAAGTGAAGGTAGTCTTTTCTTGATCAGATGGATGAATGGGAATTTGATGAAAACCTGAATACTCATCCAAATAACAGAAATAAGAGTGTTTCGCAAGTCTTTCAAGCATCTGATCAATAAAAGGGAGGGGAAAATGATCTTTTTTCGTGGCGCTATTTAACTTCCTATAATCAATGCACATGCGCCAACCAGAGACAATCCTAGTAGGAATCAAGTTATGTTTATCATTTTCAATCACAGTTATTCCCCCCTTTTTAGGCACCACATGGACAGGACTTACCCATTTACTACTATCAACAGGATATATTACTCCAGCATCAAGCAATTTCAAAATTTCCTTTTTAACCACTTCTTGCATTTTAGGATTTAATCTCCTAAGTGGTTCTACTGTGGGCCTACTTTCATCTTCTACATTAATCCTGTGCATACAAAGAGAAGGGCTAATCCCTTTGATATCATCCATTGTATAACCTATTACCTTTCTATACAACCTAAGTTGTTTCAAAAGTTTTTCAGTTTCAGATGGGTTCAATTTAGCATTGATAATCACAGGATATGTGGAATTAGGACCAAGAAATTCATACCTTAATGAAGCTGGTAAAGGTTTTAATTCCACATTGGGGCTTACCACTTTGTCACACATGACCTCAGTAACATGTGGGGCCTCAGAGCAATCAGATGTTTCTGTCGGCTCAATCATGAAAATAGTTTCAAGTGGGTCATTAGGAAGGGTTGCTTCCTTTACCACTTGTTCGACAAAATCCACAGTACAGCAAACATCATTATAAGGTTTTTCTAAAACATTTTTCAAGTTGAAATCAACTTTTTGGTCTCCAACAGTTAGAGACAACTTACCATTCTTGACATCAATCACAGCACCTGCAGTTGCTAAAAATGGTCTGCCTAAAATAATAGGAATCAAAGAATCTTCGTCCATTTCAAGCACAACAAAGTCAGCAGGTATAAAAAATTTTCCTATCTTAATAGGAACATCCTCTAAAATTCCTACAGGATATTTTACAAATCTATCAGCCAATTGTAAAGACATCCTAGTAGGTTTTAGTTCACCCAATCCTAACTTTTCAGCAACAGATAATGGCATTAAACTCACACTTGCTCCTAAATCACATAATGCTTTATTTATATTCATGTCACCAATCATGCAAGGAATAGAGAAACTACCTGGATCTTGGAGCTTGGGTGGAAGTTTCTTTTGAATTAGAGCACTGCATTCTTCAGTAAGTGTAACTGTACCATCTTCCTCCAGTCTTCTTTTGTTGGACAGAATGTCCTTCAGGAACTTTGCATATGTGGGCATTTGCTGCAAAGCATCTGTAAAAGGAATATTAATATACAATTTCTTTAAAACATCAAGGAACTTACCAAATTGTTTGTCCAACTTTGCTTTAGCTAAGCGCTGAGGAAATGGAATGGGAGGTTGATATGGCTTAACCTCCTCCTTCTTTTCTTGTGGTTTCTCTTCTTCAATTACTGGATGAGATGAAGATTCATCGACTTTCTTTTCCTCCTTTTTTGTCTTGTCAACTGGCCCATCGTATTGAGTACCACTCCTAAGAGTGACAACCATGGTTTGGTTAGATGGTCCAGCCTCTGGTTTCCCAGGAAATGTTCCTGGTGCTCTTTGAGAATAGGAGGCTTGTTGGGCAATTTGATTTTCCAGTATTTTGTTGTGAGTGGCAAGAGAGTCCACTTTTGAAGCCAAGTTTTTTATTGCATCAGAGAATTCATCATTTTGTTTAAGTTGAGTAGCTACAAATGTCTCTATCAAGGATTCTAGCTTTGATTTTTGTGGAATATAGGTTCCTTGTTGAGGTTTGTAGTTACTTTGGAATTGAGGTGGCCTATTTTGGAAGCCAGGTGGACCTTGTGGAGGTCTGTAGTTACCTTGATAGTTTCCACCATAGTTTCCAATAGCGTCCACCTGATGCATTTCTTGTTCTTGATTAGGGGTCATTGTTAAATGGCAGTTTGTAGCTCCATGTCCTGAAACACCACAAACTTCACAAACAATATTAGTAGCACCTGTTGACCCTATTTTATCAAGTTTTAATGTTAATGCTTCAACTTTGGCCGATAGTAGGGAAAGAGCATCAACAGAGTACTTACCTGGTGTTTTAGAAGGTAATCCTCTCTCAGAGTTCCATTGGTGAGTGTTTTGAGCTATTTCCTCGATCAGGTTCTCAGCTTCATCAACATTTTTACTCATGAAGGCTCCTCCAGCTGCAGCATCTAAAGAGATCTTTTGTGTGGAAGTTAGTCCATTATAGAAAATATGGATTGTCAACCACCTTTCTATCCCATGGTGAGGACATTCTCTTAGCAACTCTCTATATCTTTCCCAGGCTTCATACAAGGATTCATCATCTTTTTGTGAAAAATTGATGATTTGTTTTCTCAGCACATCAGTCTTGTTCCTTGGGTACCATTTATTGATAAAAGCACTGGACAATTGTTCCCAAGTTGTGATGGATCCTTCAGGAAGAGAGTATAACCACGCTCTTGCTTTATCTCTTAAGGAGAAAGGGAAAAGTCTTAAGCGAATGGCATCATTGGTGGCTCCGTTCATCTTCAGGGTGTCACAGTATTCAAGAAAGATTTGAAGGTGAAGGTTTGGATCTTCAGAGGGTAAACCCCCGAATTGGTTCTGTTGAACCATTGAGAGTAGTGAAGGCTTCAATTCAAAATTGTTAGCCTCCACTGTGGGTCTAAGGATGCTAGATCCTCTCCCATTAGTGCTTGGAGCGGCAAAATCTCTTAAGGGTCTATGTTGGTCTGCCATTTGTTTTTCTTTTTGTTCTTTTTGTTATTTTTGTTGTTTTCTCAAAGCTCTAAGGGTACGTTCTATCTCAGGGTCAAATCCTAAGTTTAGATCGACACTACGGCTTCTTCGCATAAATAGAAAATAAATGACAAATAAAACAAACAATTACAAAAATAAAACAGATACACAGAATATAGAACAAAATACAAAATTACAAAGAAAATAAAAATAAAAATAACAATAAAAATATTAACAAGTATGATCTAATCGAATTTCAATATTGCCGATATTTGAGGGACAACAGTCCCCGGCAACGGCGCCAAAAACTTGACAGGGCCCGCAAGCGCACGGGTTATGTCGCGTAATATAAAAGATTATCGTTCTCCACAGGGACTGTGTTCAAAGTACCAGCATATTGAAATTTAATTATCCACACAATTAATTTTTAATATTTTTATAAAATAAAGCACAAATTAAAGTTGCATAGAATATGAATAAAAATAAAATTTACTTGACACTAAAAAAATCAGAGTTGAGAGTATCTTGGGATTTCAGGGGATTAAGACTCTATTTTATGTTTAATGAATTTTAACTTTTCATAAATAAGAATCGAATTAAGTTTTCCAAGGCGAATTTTCCAAAAGCTAATTAATATGTTCCTCTCGGAATCCTATTAATGTACCTAACCTATGGAAAGCGCTGCTTAATCCTCAGAAAGGCCCATTATCGTTTTATGAAAATCCCTTTTATTTCCTCAAAAGAATTTTGATTACTTTCACGGTTTTACCGAGGTCACAAAAAGCATTTCAAAAATCTTAGGTTTAGTTCAAAGCTTTCTGGTAAAAATAAATCTCTCGATTCTATTTATTACCTAAACTTACTAATATACCCGTAAGTATACAGTTTTATCATTTAGGTTCTTGTTAGGAATTACTAAAAGCATTAAGCATAATTGAACTAAATGGAAAACAGAAATTTATTTAATTCCAAGTCAAAATAACATTAAAATAAAATATTATCATACCCTCTTCATCCCAAGATAATTAATTTAGCTACTCATGAAATAATTCAAATTCATATAAATAATGGAAAAATAAAACATACAAGACATGGTAAAAAATAAAGACTTACGGGTTTCTCCAAAAGCTCAGAATAATTTACCACTGTATTTCCTTGTTGCAATATTCTTCCACCAATTACAAATTGGAACACTCAATTTCACAATCCTCACAACTCTTACACAAAATAAAGGAAAGAAAAAGAAAATAAAAAGAGAAAGAAAATAAAACAGAGAAAGAAAATGAAAGAGAAAGAAAGGAATGAAGCTGATGAAGAATGGGATTTGGATCTGGATGCTTTCTCTGCTTGGATTGCTTCTCCTTTTATAGGCGAAGGAAGGGAGGAAGCCAGCTAAGAAAACGCGTTGCAAGTTGGAAACTTTCGGTGCATGTGATTTCCAGCTGTTCCAGTTGTCTCCAATTTGCGTATTTTTGTTGTTTCCAATAATTCGGCGCATGATTTTACTGATGAATCGATTCCTCCAGTTGATTTTTGCCTTCAAAACAGCGTGTGAATCGATTCCTAAAGGTGGGAATCGATTCCCAGCATGATGAATCGATTCCTGGCCTTCATGAATCGATTCCCAGCCTTCCAAACCTCAATGAATCGATTCCTATAAGGGGGGAATCGATTCCCAGCCCTATGAATCGATTCCCAACAGCCTTGAATCGATTTCTGGCTTATGTTTCACATGGGAATCGATTCCTGTAAGGGTGAATCGATTCCTACCCTTTCCTGGAAGTGTTTTCTTGCATTTTTGAGGCATTTTGGACAATATAGCTCATGGTTCTTGATTGCTTTCATCCTTTGGCACTTTGATCATCTTTTTGGGTTCTTGAATCCATTTTCCATTTATATTCATTCATTCTTAAAATGGATCATCAATAATTCCAAATCTGCAAAATAAAAGTACCCGAGTAGAATACAGTGGAAAGAAAGCAAAAATCACAATAAATAAAGGAAATACAGTGCTTAATGATTAAAATCCTAAGTAAACTAAATCTAATTTATTATGTTATAAAACACTTATCAATTGTGTCACGTGAGAGGGCAAACGGTTTGGTACCAGTAAAATGGCCGGATCAGCTGAGAGCTGAGTTATGGCTGAGAGCCAGTGTTGCAACACAAATTAAAAGACTTAATAATGGATCCATTTGATTGAGCATATAATTGTATTGGTGTATGTTGTTGTGAACAACATGAGTATATGATTATTATGAATGAATGAAATGTGATGAGATTGTGTGATATGATTTTTAATTTATATGTGGTTATGAATTGGATACTTGATCCAATTCAATAACTATCATTTGACATGTATATGCTCACCCCTATTATGGTTATCTTTTTCAGTGGATACCGGACGCAGTGAAGGCATATGAGAAAGCATTCAGTGGAAATTAAAGTATTATGTATATATTGATACATAATATCTTGTAATAGTATGTAAAAGCCTAGTATACGTTGTATATACATGTTTGAAGTTTAAAATTTAAGAATGTATATAGATATATGTATGTTATATTGCATATACAAAAATTGGAAGTTATTTTCTTTAAATTATTCATTTTCTTTATTTACCTTAATATGATTTTATTACTTTTATTATAAAATCATATTTTCTTATATTTAACAATTTAATATACGCTTTCCGCTGATTCTTGTGATAATCTTCATTTTGATTATCCAAGCTATGTTTTAATTATTTTCATACCTTCTCATATCGCCATATATGGGAAAGGTTTACTTAATTGGTCCAGGGGTATTGTTTAAATAATTATTATAAACCGTGAAAAATGTACCCTTAATTTTATTATTCTAATTAATTATATTGGGATAATTATATTAAGGGCTAGGATGTTTTATTTTGGTATCAGAGCCTAGCCTCTCCTAGTACGGTATGGTTCAGGGACGAACCAGGCGGAAGCTGGGGGGCATGTGACATCCCAGCGCTGTTGAGGGCGAGGAGTGATCGCCGGTGCATTGGCACGGACAAGGAGCGGCTCCTGGCAGGCTTCTAGCGGGGAATGTGACATCCCAGGAACAGTTGAGGGGGGAGTGATCGCCGGTGCATAGGCACGGACAAAGAGCGGCTCCTGGCAGGCTTCCAGTGGGAGGGACACATGAACGAACCGAATACATACCAGAATGAGAGGGATCCAAAGACTGTATAGGTATGGGACTATACAGTCAAGGATAGCTTAAAGAAATGAATTCGTACTACCTATACCAATAAATGCATTAGCCTTTTCGGTGGCCTATCACTTAAGAACTCCAAAGTTAAGTGTGCTTAACTTGGAGTAATTCTGGGATGGGTGACCTCCTGGGAAGTTCTAGGGAAGTGTGTGATTGAGGACAAAGCACACTGGAAAGGTCTCGTGTTGGTCTGTGGGGAGAGTCGTTCATTCCTGAAAAGCGGCTGGGGTGTTACAACGATCGTGTGATGAGGCAGTTTGGCATGCTACAACATATCCTATCAACCCCACGCCAACCTGAGGATCTACATGGCATCACGTAGAGAGGAAGTCAAGGGAAAATTGGGGGTAACTTTATGTACCATTAATGACAATATGGGCGAACCGTGCTTAGTATGTGTATACCAACCCGCCATAGGATGGTTTATTGTCTGTAAATTCTGAGTATATGTGATGGTATACACAACATACATGTAGATGGATCGTACGCAAAAATACAGTGGTCGGTTGCTCGGTAAAATGATATAACCCAGTAATCCACAACATGTCACTGTGTATGGACACGTGTATGGTTTTTCTGGTTTATTTATTATTGTTTTGCAGGAATTTGCTATAGAAATAATACATTACTTGGCAACTGAGGATGCGCAAACCCAACTTCGTTCGTCTGCATCAGTGTTTGACCAAATCCGTCAACAGTCTGTCAATGTCATGCAGATAGGGAATTAGGAGAACCGTATTTAGTAGTCAATGAGACCCGCACCGGTGTGTGAGAATGAGGCACCCAATGAACCATTTCATATAAACATGCCTGGTAGGAGGAATGAGCATGAAGGCATTGTCAGAGGGAGAACTCATGAAGACCACCAAACCTACAGTCTTCCGCAACTCCCTCCTCGGGAATAGGGAATGTATTATGTCCCCACCCAAATGGAGCAGGCATCACCTTGGTCGACCTATCAGTTTCTATCCCAACCGTATCACGCCAGCCAGTAATTTTGTTACGATTCGTATCAGACCCGTTTTACGGTAATGTGGACGTTAGTATGGGTAGTGGGTACGCTCCGTCGCCGCCTCAATCACCAACGGTGTTTGCAAGGGATTTGGCTACCCCCCAACACATCATTAGTAACGCACAGGGGGAAGGCAACACTCATGGTGTTGACGCGCGTCTAAACCTTAGCATGAACCTATTCGGAGCTGGGGGTTCGGTTGATTTGAGGGCTGATCAGGACGAGGATGACAGTACACCAAATGTAGAGCTACGCAAGAACCCACATCGCCATGTAAGGGATTTAGGGTTTAGATGTTTTTTGTCCCCTGAAGACCACCAAAATAGGCGATAAATGTATTTGTTTTTGTTGTAATGTAATTATCAGTGAGTCATTGTAATATAATTATTAGTGAGTTGTTGTCATTGTGTTTTTAAAATGTGACATGTAATATGAGCAAATATATTTCAATTGACAACTGTTGCCATTTTATATCATGCATTACTACTACATCCGTGAGACAATCATGAAGCGACTACATAAGCTTTACTATGTGATTACAATCATTAAGTTCATCACTAGATGTTGCTCTGTGAACTTGACCTTGCTGTTGATTAAGGGCACTGACGACGATTATGTCCTGTTTGTTTGCAACGTTGACATTTTGATTGTTTTGGTTGGGAGTCCGTCCAATCCATTTCATTACGGATATGTGATGATTTGGGTCGGCCCTTTGGACGGATGCGAGATGGGTCAGGAAGTAGTTTTTATCCAACGTTAGTATCAGGGATATCATCATTATTGCCAATGGGAAACCATTGGCTAGAGTATGCATTCAGCACATTCTCCTGTGTGTAAACTAGATGAATAAATTAGAAGTAGTCAACGCTAACAACCTGACACGCTACAATAACGTGTGACCATGGAAGCTTAAACACTTGAAATCATCTACAGTCACAAGAAGGGTCACTAGATATTGTCACTGCATATTTCCGACCTCCTCTCTGTATAACTGGATCAAACCTTTCCTCAACCTCAAAGTGATTACCTGGAACATCAAACCTCTACACCATATGGCTGCAAGCCACTGCCTGATTTTTTTCCCAATTTTATCCATCAAGTTTTTAGTGTATCAGTGTCCTTCCCCAAACTCAGCCCTTGTACATCCCCTATGTCGAACAAAGTATTCCACTATCCGTGCATATGTACACTTTACCAACGTGGTGACCAGCATGTTGCGTGCCCCCTTCAAAACTTTATTGACGCACTCAGACAAGTTGGTGGTCATATGACCAAATCTTCGACCACCTTCATCGTACGCCAAGCTCCATTGTGCTTTAGGGATTTCATCAATTCACACTGTAATCTCAGAACTTGCCTCTCAAAATTTGGGACACTTTCGATCAAATACGGGTTCAAATGTAGTATAACCTACATACAACCACCATTGGTTAACACTTGATGTATAAAGTGCAATAAATAAAATAAAGCGTATATTGTATAACGAAAGTACCAAGTTTTAGAAGTTCCCGCTTTAACGTGTCGTTCTTGAACTTATTGAAATTATTGACAATGTGCCTAATGTAGAACACATGGTACGCATTTGGGGGTTGCCATCTGATTTAAGGATTTGAGATAGCTGACTTAATGCTCTGGTGTCAGTCAGAGATAAGACATATTCCAGTTTTGGTTGTCATATGAATTCTAATTTGAGGCAGAAACCATGACCACGCTTGTAGAGTCCCTCCTTCCACTAGTGAAAATGCAACAGGAAGTACCAAGCTATTACCATCTTGGATCGTTGCAATTAATAATGTATGTGATATTTGCCATAAAGGAATGTCCCGTCAACCTGAAGGAGCGGCTTACAAAACTCAAACGCATTAGCACATTATTTGAATGTCCAGAAAACTCATTTGGAAGTACGAAATCTTGTATCTATCTGACTTCTGACGTGGCACTCAGTGGTGGTAAGTTTAAACGCTGATCCTGGTGCCACCAGACACATTCTAGACAACCAACGGGGCAACAAACTATATGACTCGTCTCAGTCATCAAACACCTTAACAATAGCCTTCTGCTTCACCTTCCACGTCTTACTGTATGAGACTGTGATGATGCATGATTTATCTTTAGTTCTTCACTTTAAATGTGTATAATTTGCCATCACTTATTGTCTAATATATTGCATTTTAACACATTTTCATCATATGAGCTTTATTTAATATTTGATTTTAAAAATGAATTAAGGATTAATTTTTAATAAATATTGGTTTTCTCTTGTTTACTTGGGTATTTTATTTTGCAGAAATTAATAAAATTAAGGAACAAGTACAAAGATAATCCAAGGGTCAATAACAAGAGAAAAATGACCATCAAATGATAAAGAAACAAGAAGAACAAGCCCCGGTGAAAAGAAAGCTACAAAAGCATAAAAATTGGCTATTAGTGCGCTATCTATTAGTGCGGTTGTAACAGGAACCGCACTAATAGGGTGGGAATCGATTCCTACACCAAATCAGCCCATGGGAATCGATTCATGCACTTGGGAATCGATTCCCAGCCTACATGAATCGATTCATTTGATGTTTTTCACCTGGGAATCGATTCACAACCTATAGGAATCGATTCATGAGCCTAGGAATCGATTCCCCTTGCTAGGAATCGATTCATGAGCTGTATTTTACGCAAAAATGAACTGGAGGAATCGATTCATCATTGAAATCATGCGCCGAATCATTGGAAACAACAAAACGCAACTTGGAAACAACTTGGAAACAGCTGGAAATCATCTGCACCGAAAGTTTCCACTTGCAACGCGTTTTCCTTAGCTGGCTTCTCCTTTCATTTGCCTATAAATAGAGAAGAACGAGAGGCTTCAGAAATCATCTTCAGACACTTCACTTCACACTTCTCTCTTAGTTCCTTTTCTTTCTTTTAAGCATTAGAGGAAGGCTTCTGGAGGAATTTTTCCATTCCGGGTTAGGTCTTTCTTATTTTTAGTTTATTTTAATTATGGAGGGCTAAAACCCCTAGATTGATTTTCTTGGAAAATATTGTAATATAATTTTGAGGTTCTTGTTTTTAATATAGTATGCTTGTATTATTGTTATTTCTTCATAATCTTACTCTGCTTATTTAATTCCATTCTGTTTAATTAAATTTGTATGCTTAATCGGTTTAATTATTCAAATAGAATAAAATAAGATTTTAAATTAAAATGGATTAAGGAAATATGCATGCTTAATGAATATTTTCATAATCACTTTTAATAATTATGGTTTGCTTAATTCCATAATTTGAGAATAGATTATGTATATAGGCGATGTTCTTATATATGCTCAATAATTCCTAGATTTTACGATCTTGACTCCTTTTGCTTAATTAGGATGCTTGATTAAAATATTCATTTTTAAATGAAAGTAAAGGAATTATGAATTGAAAAAGACGCTTAGTTGATTAATTCAAATTGAGCTAAGAAATCAACAGTAATGAAAGTATACAAATTATCTTTAGTGAACCAAGGATAAATTTATTTACAATATTCCAAGAAAATCAATCGCTTGTTATTTATTGTTTTAAATCCTATAATTACTTTGTTTTAGTTTTAATTGTCACAACAAAATCAAACAAAACCCCCCCAATTGTATGTTAGTGAACTTATGTTTGTAAAAATTTTTAGTTGTTTAGTTTTTATTTTTAATTGTTAAAAATTAGTTTAAGACTTGATTTTTCCTAAATTTTTGTGTTGATCCTTGAGAGAACGACCTAGGTTGACACCCTAGTACTACGTTAATTAATTTTAATGTACTAATTTGACGGAATCACGACTGCAAAAAGAATATTCACGTCAAATTTTGGCGCCGCAGCCGGGGATCAACGATCTTTAGGAAAAACACTTGTTTTAAATTATTTTTTTTTTTTAAAAAAAAAAAAAATTAAAAATTTAATAAAAAAAAAATTTATTTTTTTTTTGTTTGTTTGTTTATTTTATTTCTTTTGCATGATTTAGGATTCTTATGATTTATTGCTCATCATAATCAAATATCTTGTTGTATGCTATGTATGACTAGAAGAACTTTTGAGCATTTATATTCATTTGATCCTGAAATTGAAAGAACTTTTCATAGGTTAATTAGAGAAGCTAGATTTAATAATAACTTTATTGATATTGATAGTGATAGTATTTTTTCTGAATCTGTTGAAAGTACTACTGCTAGTTTTTCTGATATGGCTGAACCTCGTGAAAGAACTCTTAGAGAACTAGCTGCTCCTGAATTCACTTACGAAAGTTTGTGTATTCAATATCCTGAAGAGGATATCCCTTTTATTCTTAAGACCGGACTTATACACTTATTGCCTAAGTTTCATGGTCTTGCGGGTGAAGATCCGCACAAACACCTCAAAGAATTCCACATTGTGTGTTCCACAATGAAACCCCAAAACGTTCAAGAAGACCACGTCTATCTTAAAGCATTTCCTCATTCTTTAGAGGGTGTTGCTAAGGATTGGTTGTACTACCTTGCTCCAAGATCAATCACAAGTTGGAATGACTTAAAGAAAATATTCTTGGAAAAATTCTTTCCTGCCTCTAGAACAACTGCAATCCGTAAGGATATATCTGGCATTAGGCAACTCTCTGGAGAAAGTCTTTATGAGTATTGGGAGAGATTTAAGAAACTCTGTGCAAGTTGCCCTCACCACCAAATTTCTGAACAACTTCTTCTTCAGTACTTCTATGAAGGTTTACACCACGTTGATCGCAACATGATTGATGCGGCAAGTGGAGGAGCTTTAGGAGACATGACTGCTACTGAAGCAAGAAACTTGATTGAAAAGATGGCATCCAACTCTCAACAATTTGGTGTGAGAAATGATTCTTTCAAACCCATGTTTGATTCTAATTCTAGTTCATCTGGAATTAAATTGGAGAGCAAACTTGATGCTCTCACCACTCTGGTCACACAATTGGCAGTAAATCAAAAATTCATGACCGCTAAAGTATGTGGCATCTGCTCTTCACAAGAGCACCCCACTGATTGTTGTCCTTCTCTACAAGAAAAGGATAATAATAGTCCCCAAGCCTATGCAGCCAATATCTACCATGATAGACCTCCACCACCACAACAACAAAACCATGACCTTTCCACCAACAAATACAATCCAGGTTGGAGGAACCATCCAAATTTGAGATGGGGCAACCAACAACAAAATCCCCATCCCCAACCTCCATTTCAAAACAATGCACCAACCTTCCAAAGACCGACACCTCAACCATCCACAAGTGGCCCTTCTTTGGAGGATCTGGTGAAACAAATGACTGCACAGAACTTGGAGTATCAACAGAGGAATGATGCTACCATCCAGAGTTTAAGCAACCAAATTGGGCAATTGGCTTCATCATTAAGCCAGTTACAATCTCAAAACTCTGACAAATTACCATCTCAACCAGCCGCAAATCCAAGAAATGTGAGTGCAATTCAGTTAAGATCAGGTAAGAACCTTGAAGTACCCATACCTAAGGAACCTGAAAAACAAACAGATGTGCCCACAACAGTTGAGAATGATGTGCCCTCTTCAAGCACAAGCAAATCTGAGATGCAACCATCCCAAATTCCACCTCATATCCCTCTTCCTTTCCCACCAAAAGCAATTCCAAGCAAGAAGATGGAAGAAGTGGATAAAGAAATTTTGGATACTTTCAGGAAAGTGGAAGTGAATATACCTCTTCTTGATGCAATCAAGCAAATTCCCAAGTATGCCAAATTTCTAAAGGAGTTGTGTACTCACAAAAGGAGACTCAAGGGCAATGAAAGGATAAGCATGGGAAGAAATGTATCTGCACTGCTTGGTAAGGAAAATATCCCTGAGAAATGCAAGGATCCAGGTACGTTTTCTATACCCTGTATCATAGGCAATAACAAATTTGAAAATTGCATGTTAGATTTAGGAGCTTCAATAAATGTTATGCCTATGTCTGTTTTTAAATCTTTGTCTCTTGGAAATTTACAACCTACTGGTGTAGTAATTCAGCTAGCCAATAGGAGCACTGCTTACCCTGCTGGAGTTATAGAAGATGTTTTGGTTCAGGTAGAACAACTTGTTTTCCCTGCTGACTTTTTTGTACTTGACATGGAAGAAGGTATGCCTCAAATTCCTGTTCCTATCATTTTAGGAAGACCATTTTTGAAAACAGCTCGAACCAAAATAGATGTTCATTCTGGAACTCTCTCTATGGAATTTGGTGACACAAGAGTTCAATTCAATATTCTTGATGCCATAAAATACCCAGCAGAAAATCATTCTATTTTCCAAATTGACATTATTGATGAACTAGTTTTTGAACATTTTTCTAATGTTGATTTGGAATGCATAGATGATTCAAACAAATGTTTTGCATGCAATGATTCTGGAAGTTGTGATATTTGTGCTGAAATTGATAAATACATAATTTCTGATTCAGAGTCTCTAGATATACCTGTTAACCATAAGGAGCTGTATTCAGGATTTCAAGAAAATTCTAACAAAATTTTTGAGGTGCAAACAGCAGAATCAAAATCTACTTTGTTAGTTCCATCTGTTTTGCAGGCACCCAAGTTAGAATTGAAACCCCTACCTGAGAACCTAAAGTATGTATACTTAGGGGATAATGAACAGCTCCCGGTGATAATTTCCACTTCCCTTGATGAAAATCAAGAAGAAAAATTGTTGCAGGTATTGAAAAGACATAAGAAGGCTATAGGATGGACATTGGCAGACATTCCTGGAATTAGTCCATCCATGTGCATGCATAGAATATTTCTGGAGGAAAATACTAAGGCAGTAAGACAGCCCCAGAGGAGACTCAACCCTGTAATCCTTGATGTGGTTAAGAAGGAGATCACCAAGCTTCTACAAGCAGGAATTATTTATCCTATCTCTGATAGCCAATGGGTGAGTCCAATTCAAGTGGTTCCTAAGAAAACAGGGATCACAGTTGTGAAAAATGAAAAGGATAAATTGATCCCAACTAGAGTGCAGAATAGTTGGAGAGTCTGTATTGACTACAGGAGACTTAACCAGGCAACAAAGAAGGACCATTTCCCTTTACCCTTCATTGACCAAATGCTTGAGCGTCTCGCAGGTAAGTCTCACTACTGTTTTCTTGATGGATTCTCTGGATATTTTCAGATTCACATTGCACCTGAGGATCAAGATAAGACCACATTCACCTGTCCCTTTGGCACATTTGCTTATAGGAGAATGCCATTTGGCCTATGCAATGCTCCTGGAACTTTTCAAAGATGCATGATAAGTATTTTTCATGATTTCATTGAAAATTGCATAGAGGTGTTTATGGATGATTTTACTGTCTATGGATCTTCATTTAATGCATGCCTTGATAGTCTTGATAAAGTTTTAAACAGATGTATTGAAACTAACCTTGTCTTGAACTATGAGAAATGTCATTTTATGGTAAAACAAGGAATAGTTTTAGGGCATGTAATCTCTGAAAAAGGAATTGAGGTAGATCCTGCTAAGGTAAAAGTTATATCACATTTGCCTTACCCCTCTTGTGTTCGAGAGGTTCGTTCTTTTCTTGGCCATGCAGGTTTCTACAGAAGATTCATAAAGGATTTCAGCAAGAAGGCTAGGCCGCTATCCAGTTTGCTTCAAAAGGATGTGGCATTTGAATTCGATGAAAAGTGTAAGGAGGCTTTTAATTGCCTCAAGCAAGCATTGACCACTACCCCAATAATCCAAGCACCTGATTGGACAGCCCCATTTGAATTGATGTGTGATGCCTCTAATTATGCATTGGGAGCTGTCCTTGGTCAAAAGATTGACAAGCAACCTAGGGTCATCTACTATGCATCTAAAACTTTAGATGCTGCCCAGGTAAATTACACCACTACTGAAAAAGAACTCTTGGCCATTGTTTTTGCATTAGATAAGTTCAGATCTTACCTACTCGGTTCTCGAGTAGTTGTCTTTACTGACCATGCAGCTCTGAAGTACTTGTTGAAGAAAGGTGAGTCCAAGCCAAGATTAATTCGTTGGATGCTTTTGCTCCAAGAGTTTGACTTGGAAATTCGTGACAGAAGTGGAACACAAAACCTTGTGGCAGACCATTTAAGCAGAATTGAGAATGCTCCTGATTCAGCACCTATTCGGGATCATTTTCCCGATGAACACCTCATGAGTATTTCTAACTCTTTTGATTCACCTTGGTTTGCTAACATTGTAAATTATCTTGTTGCTTCTGTTTTTCCACCATGTGCATCCAGAAACCAAATTTCAAAATTAAAAAGTGATGCAAAGTATTATATTTGGGATGACCCGTATTTGTGGAAATTGTGTAATGATCAGGTGATTCGAAGATGCATTCCCGATCATGAAATAGAATCAGTTCTTCGATTCTGCCATGCTTCACCAGTTGGTGGACATTTTGGTCCACAAAGAACAGCAAGAAAAGTGTTGGATTCTGGTTTATATTGGCCCACAATTTTTAAGGATGCATGGAGAATTTGTAACACCTGTGATAAATGCCAAAGAGCTAGTAATGCTACCACATGGAGACAACAGATGCCTCAGCAACCAATGTTGTTTTGTGAAGTATTTGATGTTTGGGGCATTGATTTTATGGGTCCATTTCCTCCATCCTTTGGTTTTACTTACATTTTATTGGCTGTTGATTATGTTTCTAAATGGGTGGAAGCTAAAGCCACCAGAACTAATGATGCGCGAGTTGTTATGGATTTTGTTAGATCTCAAATTCTTTGCAGGTTTGGCATTCCGAGAGCAATCATTAGTGATCAAGGAACACATTTCTGCAACAGGACCATACAAGCTATGCTCAGGAAGTATGGAGTTGTTCATAGAGTCTCTACTCCATATCACCCCCAAACCAATGGACAAGCAGAAGTCTCTAACAGAGAAATCAAAAGAATCTTGGAGAAGATAGTACAGCCTAACAAAAAGGATTGGAGCAGGAAATTGGATGATGCTCTTTGGGCACATAGAACAGCTTTTAAGGCACCTATAGGAATGTCTCCCTATAGAATTGTTTTTGGTAAAGCATGTCATCTTCCAGTGGAGATTGAGCATCGTGCCTATTGGGCTGTAAAAGCTTGCAACTTAGCACTTGATCAAGCAGGTGAAGAAAGGAAATTACAACTGAATGAGCTCGATGAGATCCGTTTGGCAGCCTATGAGAATTCAAAATTCTACAAGGAGAAAACAAGGAAATTCCATGATAGCTCAATAGCTAGAAAGGATTTCACTGCTGGACAGAAAGTGCTACTGTTTAATTCCTGGTTAAAACTGATGGCCGGAAAATTGCGCTCCAAATGGGAAGGACCTTTCATTGTTACGAATGTATTTCCCCATGGAGCTGTGGAAATAAAAAGTGAAAACTCCAACAAAAGCTTCAAGGTTAATGGACAACGTTTGAAGCCATTTCATGAAAATCCTTCACTTGTGGATGTTACAATTGAGGAACATGCTTTGGGGGAACCACTTCTTGATCCCCCTTGAGGGAGTTTTTTTTTTCTTACCCATCTCTTTACTTTTTCATTATATTGTTTATTTTGTATGCTCTGTCTTACATTGAGGACAATGTATGATTTAAGTGTGGGGGTGGGATCATTTATGTGTTATTGTGTGTGTTTTTTGTATGATTAAATTTTGTGTGCTTTTATTAAAAAAAAAATAAATAATAAAAAAAAGATTTTGTGTGTGTTTTTGTTTTAAAAAGGCATGTTTTATTGGAATTTTAAGATATGCATGAGTAACAAGTAAATTCTTTCATGTCTGATATGAGCTTAATGATATGTTATAATTTGAACTCAAGCAATTTTGGTATGATGAGAATGACATGATAATTGATAGATGATCATATATGATAGAATTATACCTTGTGAGATTTTTGAGCCTTTAAATTTGATGGATCACTTTAAACCATCTTAATCCTTTCATGTGTGATTAATTCCTGAAAGCTTACATCTTAATTTTTTGTCTTGTTTCTTGATGATACTTGAAACTCATGTGAATGTATTTGAAATGATACAGGCATTTTGTTCAATTGAGCCACTAAGCCATAGAAGCCTACCATGAATAAATTATCCTTTACTAGCCACTTTGAGCCTATTTAACCATTTCTTTGTTGCAGCTCAAATAAGCCATGGATGAAAAACCAAAAATATACCTACCCGAAGGAATATATTGGAGCTTTGGAATCAAGTCAAAAACAGGCATTCAAATAATGTGGGGGTGTACAAAAAAAAAAAAAAAAGTTCCAACTCTTGTTTCAAGTGTTATGCAATCACATAAGAAAAAGATAAAAAAAAATATATATATATATATATATATATATATATTGATGAATTACCCTCACTGTTTGCCAGTTAAATTAATTGCTCCATCATTCTTTTTGGTATTTAAACTTATTTTCCAAAATTTTTTTTTTCCACCTACTTTAACCTTGGCCACATTACAACCTTGGAAAGCCCTGTTGATCTATACATGCAATTGTGTTGATTGTGGAATTGAGAAACTTGCCAAATTTTTGGACTGTCTGTTTTTCAGGAAATGTTTTGAGAGTATACACAAACCCAAAACACTTGAGAGTATGTCTTGTGAGGTTCTGTCACTTATGGTTTTCCCTTCAGTTTGATTTAATTCTCACATGTCTAATTGTTTGAATGATTTTTATACATATCTTGATGCTCTGTATCTTGCATGATGAATAACTCTTGTTTCTCTGTATATTCCTAAAGATTTCATATTGAACATGCTAGTTTTGTGTGTTTACTATTTTTTTAACTTGATGTTTTCAATAAACTGTGATACTTGTTTTTATTCTAATTTTGCCCGGGAGTGCAAAAGAATAAGTGTGGGAGTATTTGATGATGCATGATTTATCTTTAGTTCTTCACTTTAAATGTGTATAATTTGCCATCACTTATTGTCTAATATATTGCATTTTAACACATTTTCATCATATGAGCTTTATTTAATATTTGATTTTAAAAATGAATTAAGGATTAATTTTTAATAAATATTGGTTTTCTCTTGTTTACTTGGGTATTTTATTTTGCAGAAATTAATAAAATTAAGGAACAAGTACAAAGATAATCCAAGGGTCAATAACAAGAGAAAAATGACCATCAAATGATAAAGAAACAAGAAGAACAAGCCCCGGTGAAAAGAAAGCTACAAAAGCATGAAAATTGGCTATTAGTGCGTTATCTATTAGTGCGGTTGTAACAGGAACCGCACTAATAGGGTGGGAATCGATTCCTACACCAAATCAGCCCATGGGAATCGATTCATGCACTTGGGAATCGATTCCCAGCCTACATGAATCGATTCATTTGATGTTTTTCACCTGGGAATCGATTCACAACCTATAGGAATCGATTCATGAGCCTAGGAATCGATTCCCCTTGCTAGGAATCGATTCATGAGCTGTATTTTACGCAAAAATGAACTGGAGGAATCGATTCATCATTGAAATCATGCGCCGAATCATTGGAAACAACAAAACGCAACTTGGAAACAACTTGGAAACAGCTGGAAATCATCTGCACCGAAAGTTTCCACTTGCAACGCGTTTTCCTTAGCTGGCTTCTCCTTTCATTTGCCTATAAATAGAGAAGAACGAGAGGCTTCAGAAATCATCTTCAGACACTTCACTTCACACTTCTCTCTTAGTTCCTTTTCTTTCTTTTAAGCATTAGAGGAAGGCTTCTGGAGGAATTTTTCCATTCCGGGTTAGGTCTTTCTTATTTTTAGTTTATTTTAATTATGGAGGGCTAAAACCCCTAGATTGATTTTCTTGGAAAATATTGTAATATAATTTTGAGGTTCTTGTTTTTAATATAGTATGCTTGTATTATTGTTATTTCTTCATAATCTTACTCTGCTTATTTAATTCCATTCTGTTTAATTAAATTTGTATGCTTAATCGGTTTAATTATTCAAATAGAATAAAATAAGATTTTAAATTAAAATGGATTAAGGAAATATGCATGCTTAATGAATATTTTCATAATCACTTTTAATAATTATGGTTTGCTTAATTCCATAATTTGAGAATAGATTATGTATATAGGCGATGTTCTTATATATGCTCAATAATTCCTAGATTTTACGATCTTGACTCCTTTTGCTTAATTAGGATGCTTGATTAAAATATTCATTTTTAAATGAAAGTAAAGGAATTATGAATTGAAAAAGACGCTTAGTTGATTAATTCAAATTGAGCTAAGAAATCAACAGTAATGAAAGTATACAAATTATCTTTAGTGAACCAAGGATAAATTTATTTACAATATTCCAAGAAAATCAATCGCTTGTTATTTATTGTTTTAAATCCTATAATTACTTTGTTTTAGTTTTAATTGTCACAACAAAATCAAACAAAACCCCCCCAATTGTATGTTAGTGAACTTATGTTTGTAAAAATTTTTAGTTGTTTAGTTTTTATTTTTAATTGTTAAAAATTAGTTTAAGACTTGATTTTTCCTAAATTTTTGTGTTGATCCTTGAGAGAACGACCTAGGTTGACACCCTAGTACTACGTTAATTAATTTTAATGTACTAATTTGACGGAATCACGACTGCAAAAAGAATATTCACGTCAGACTGTGAACCCATATTTAGCTAATATCCTTTCTTGAATCATTGAATCGCAGCAGACGGATCCTGATTTACCATCCCCGTAACATAAGTTGGTAACAAACAACATGATTAGGGTGAACCCTAAACTCCAAAGCAAATGACAACAATTGTATTAACGTAACAAACCTAGTATGCATGAGCAGATGAATTCAAAATCTAGCTTTGGATGATCTTGTGTAAGCCTAACATTCACACATGATGGGACCCAACCCACTTACTGACCACCAGCTATTTGTTTTCTTTGATAACATTGTTCTCATCCTCCACCTGCATCCGTCAATTTGATTTGGACATTTCACAGATAAAAAGGTCAATTTTGATTTAACAATAATGTAGGTTTGGTGTTTCTTCATGGAATACTGTTTAAGTGTCGTTCGGACCTCGGACTTTGACGTAAATTACAGTCCGACATACAAATCATCACCCACACGCCAATCACGTTCGTTTTCAAACCCTTGCAAATATTGATCTTCATCATGGTGGGCCAAATTGATGTTGGTGTAATACGGTGATGAACTCCAAATGGCAAACTTCCTGCATTATTTTCTAAATCTTGTCAAGTTTTAGTAGCCAAAACCCAACGTTTAGTCAGATGCCTTACTTTATGAAGTACTAACCTGTCGACCCAGATGCAACATGGCCAGGTAAGATTGTCGCAACACTTTGTGGATTTCCCATACTTGACATTGACCCGGCTGACTCAAACTCACCTTCAATATTCGTGTTCATATCATTATAATTTGGGATTTCTCCTTCATCATATTCATCATCCTCACTACTGTCACATTCCTTAGTCACATTATAATCAGGATCATCATCATCCGATAAATTGATATTATTTTCAGCTTCATAACACAATAAGATTCAAAGGTTCAGACTCATACTCAACAAACTAAATATAAATTGTTTTTCATTTGACTTACCTTTAATTTGTGTAAGAAATGATGTGGAACCTATTTGGTTGTCAGCCAATAAAGGGCCTACAACATCAACAGTAACATATATCTCAATCGCAACCATACTAAACTGTAACTCAAACATTCTTAACAAAACTTCAATCTTCTCATCACCATTTAGCACAAATCTTGAATTTTTTTTTCTTTTTTTATCTATATTCAACCTAGCGGTTAATTGCATAATGACCTACGTCGATCCTAGTTCCAAAGTAATAGAGATTCTTTCCCTCAACTACTCCATGGTAATACCTCACTTAACCTGCATCAACGTTCTATCACCCTCAAATGTGTACCCTTCTATGCCTTTATATTTTTGCCAATTAGTGTATAGAATCACTATTATCGGATATGTCATTCCTGCAACCACTAATTGAATAACTCAGACAAAAACTATTGGATTACTTTTACATAGAACAAATATATATTCTACAAACACAATATATAAAGATTAACAAAAATTTAACAGAATATATGTTATCATTATTGTATAAACAATAACTTCTAATAGAATATATATTATCATTATTATATACACAATAACTTCTAACAGAATATATATTCCATAAACCCTAAACAATAAATAATACTTAACAAAATATATATTCTCTAAATATATAAACAACAAACAAAATTAAACAGAATATATATTTAACAAGATTTTAAATTCTACAAACAGAATATATAAATAATAAATATATAAACAATAAACAAAATAAAACAGAATATATATTTAACAAGAATTTATATACATAGTTTACTAAATACAATATTATCCCTAAAATAATTAAACACTAATATAATACTAACTCCTTAACATTAAACATACAAATAATTAAACATTGATAATAAAAATACAACTAACCTTTTTAAATAAACTCAAATGAACCACAAATGCAATGAAACTTTTTGGAAATGGACCACAACTTTAACTACAGAAATAAGGAAAGGAATGAAAGTAGAAGCTGGAAATGGACCACAAATGCACAAATGCACCCTCCCACCGTGAGAACTTCACATTTAAATAGGTTTTTAGCCTCGATAACTGTGCAAACCGCCAGTCCACCAGGCGGTTTCAAGGAGAGGTCACGTCACGCCTGAAAAGCAACAAAAATACCCTTCCACCAAGCGGTTTACAGGGGGCGCAGGGACAGGTCACATCGCATCTGAAAAGCAACTGAAACCGCCCTTCCACCATGCGGTTTACAGGGCAGTCATGTCCACCTGAAAAGCTTGTAAAATCGCCCCTTTAGGGGACGGTTTCCATGCATGCATGACACGTGTCCAACATGCAGAAACTCGTCCCCTAGGCCAACGATTCACAAAAAACGTCTTCCCACCAGGTGATTTATAAACCTTGATTTGACATGATGCACCCCAGACCAATTTTTTTTTTAGAACATACCCCATTCCTATAATTTTTTTAAAAAAACGACCCCAATCCTGCCAAAAATCCCCCAGATGTGAATGCTGGAAAGGTTAATATAGATACTGATGTGGCTGCTGCAAATGGTTTTGCATCACAGCCAAATGATCATTCTACAGCACAAAGAGATTATGGTTTTACAGAATCTACACAACAAAGTGCGAGTCCATATAGCTGGGTATCTGAAAGTTAAGAGGCTTATTTAAACTTCTAAAAGTTAAGAAACCATGACCAAAAACAAAACAAATCAAAGGACCAAGTGCCTAATTTTACTAATACAATGTACAATTTATATTAAATTAAAGTTATTAAACTAATATAACCCATATTGTTAAGGCATTTACCAATAAAGGTGCTATTTAGCATAGTGAGAGAAATACATATAACTAATATGGTTTCAATGGAAGGACTGCGGTTAAAATTCTCAGGTAGATGCAAATTAGAAAAGTAAGCTTATCTATGCTAAGTTCAAATATAATAAATGAAAATAAGATTTGTTAATGTCATTTGTGGAAGAAAGTTATAAATAAAACCATGTCTATTATGAATAATATTATAATGTGGATGTCCCCTCCCTCTAGTCTTATAAATAGAACACTTCAATCCCATTTTTCCATTCACTCTTTCTAACTCTCTTTACTCTCTCTTCTCTCTTACTTCAACTTCAATTCCCTACTTCCATTTTCAATTTCTATTGCTAAGTTATAAGTATTCATAACACGTTATAAGCACAAGGTTCTGACCAACTAGTATCTAGTCAACTCTATGAAAGGTAATACATGATTATTATTATTATTATTATTATTATTATTATTATTATTATTATTATTATTATTATTATTATTACTATTATTATTATTATTATTATTATTATTATTCTTTATAATTTTAATTTATATTATTTATGTATATATTATAAAAGGTTCCCGAAGAACTTATATTTTAAATATCCCAGAAGGATGTATAAGATTATATCAATATCATGAAAAATAGGTTCCTGAAGAACTTATTCATAAACATCAAATTAATAGTCAAATAACTTAGAATTCTTGAAGAATCCTTAAAAATATTTATTGATAGTTCTTGAAGAACTATAACAATCTAAGAAAATTAAAGAATAAAATTAAATTCTTAATTATTTGGTATTATGTTTATAATTCACTTTACTGCACTACCCAATTTGGCAAATTAAATATTAAATTGCACTTTATATATTAGTAATGCTATGTGAAAATTGAATTTTTATATTATTAAATGATTAATTTCTAGATTCATTGGTATTTATAATTAATATAATATATCTTATTATATAAAGAAGTTAATAAATAAAATATGCATTAATACGGATCGAACCTAGGTCTATACTAAGATACGTTATTACTCTACCACTAGGCCACTAGTATTTAAATGATATTTTATAAAAACTTTAAAATTTTACTACCGAGTTACTTATGTGAAATTTTATTTTAACTTGTTTAGTTGATTTATAAGTTACTTATTTTTTTTACCAATATTACTCTTATAATAAAATTATATATATATATATTTATAATCATTATTGACTTTTGTTATTACCATTATTATAATGATGATAATTATAGTTAATATATTTATTGAAGTATGATCTAACTTATTTATAATTTTTTTGCATAGAAATAAATATGTCGAACATTATCAACCTTGAGTTCGTGGCCCTCGATATCACCAGAAAAAATTATTTATCATGGACACTAGCTGCTGAAATTCATTTAGATACAAAAGGTCTTGGAGACACAATCAAAGATGGAAATGAAGCATTTAGTCAAAACAAGGCTAAAGCCATGATATTCTTACGTCACCATATCCATGAAGGGTTAAAAAAAGAGTATTTAACAGTTAAATACCTTTTTGTTCTATGGAATAATTTAAAAGAATGGTACGACCATCAGAAAAATATAATTCTTCCAAAAGCCCGTTATGAATGGATGCATTTGCGCTTTCAAGATTTTAAATTTGTAAATGAATATAATTCTGCGCTATTTAGAATTACTTCAAGATTGAAGTTATGTGAAGAAAATGTCACTGAAAGTGACATGTTAGAAAAGACATTCTCCACTTTTCATGCATCCAATATGCTCTTACAGCAGCAATATCGTCAAAAGGGTTTTACAAAATACTCAGAATTGATTATTTGTCTCCTTGTGGCTGAACAAAATAATGAATTACTCATGTAAAATCATGAGTCTCGTCCAACCAGAATTTCTCTATTCTTATAAGTAAATGTAGCGATACATGATCATTATACTCATGGTCGTGGCTGTAGTCGCGGTCGTGGATGAGGTAATGCTCAGGGATATAGTATTGGTCGTAGTCGTAGATATGGTTATGGTCGTGGTCGTGGTTGAAATGATAACAAATCATCATTTGTATGGAAGAATAAAGAACGTATGGAAAAAATAAAAGACGTTCAAAGTAGCGAACAAACTAAAAGTATTTGCTATCGTTGTGGTAGCTAAGGCCATTGGTCTCGGGTTTGTCGCACACCAAAACATCTGATTGATCGATACCAAAAATCCCTTAAAAATAAAGGAAAAACAATAGAAATAAATTTTACTGGTATAGATGATGTTTATACTTACTTTGATGTTGATGATTTTCTTATTCTTCCTGAAGAAGACATTGACCACTCGGTTGGAGAGAGGAGTGCCCCTAAATAAATTATTTTATGTTTCATGTAATTTATTTTGTTATGGATTTAGTCTTTATCAATGAAATCTTATGTTAAATATTTATTGTTATTAATTATATTTTTCACTCATGATTTTTTTATTTAATGAAGAATGAATGATCACGTGAATAATGAAGATATATGTCTCGCAGATAGTGCAATAACTCACATTATTCTCAAGAATGAGAAATATTTATACCATATAGTAAAACAAGAAGCCAATGTTAATGCTATATATGGTAGTATTAATATAATTGAAGGCTTCGACAGAGCCAGTATTTTGTTACCTGGAGGAACAAAATTGCACATTGAAAGTGCATTATATTCTACGAAGTGTCAAAGAAATTTGTTTAGTTTTAAGGACATCCGCAGAAATGGATACCATATTGAGACCACAAATGAAGGAAAGAATGAATATCTTTACATCACAAAGTTAATTTCTGATAAGAAATGTATATTAGAAAATTGCATTCATTTTCCTCTGGTTTATACTATACCTATATTAGTACAGTTGAAACAAATGTTATTTGTAAACCAGAAGCTTACAAATAAGAATGACTTTGTTATTTGGCATGAACGACTAGGCCATCCTGGAACAATAATGATGCGAAAAATAGTAGAGAATTCAAATGGTCATTGCTTGTCTAGCAGACAAATTCTCCAAACTAATAATTTCTCATGTGCTACTTGTTCTCAAGGGAAATTAATTACTCACCCATCATCAATGAAAATTGGAAGTGAATCACTCACATTTTTAGAGCGTATACAAAGTGATATTTGTGGACTAATACACCCTTCATGTGGACTATTAAGATATTTTATGGTTTTAATTGATGCATAAACTAGATGGTCACATGTTTGCTTATTATCAACTCATAAACAGGCGTTTGCGAGATTACTAGCTCAATTAATTCATTTAAGAGCTCATGTTCCTGATTATCCAATTAAGAAAATACTCCTTGATAACGCTGGTGAATTCACATCTCAATCTTTTAATGCTTATTGTATGTCCATTGGAATCGATGTTGAACATCCTATAGCACATGTTCATACACAAAATGGACTTGCTGAATCATTGATTAAACGTTTGAAATTGATAGCAAGACCATTGTTAATGAGATCAAAACTCCCAATTTCAACTTGGGGACATGCAATCTTGCATGCGGCAACACTTATTCGCATCAAGCCTATAAATTATCATAAGTATTCCCCTTTATAAATGGTTCATGGTAAAGAACCAAATATTTCTCATCTAAGAATCTTTGGAAGTGCGATATATATGTTCCTATTTCCCCTTCAGAACGCACTAAGATGGGACCTTAAAGAAGGTTGGAAATATATGTTGGATATGAAAGTTCATCCATAATAAAATATCTTGAACCCTTAACAGGTGATTTATTTACAGCTCGTTTTGCTGATTGTCATTTTAATGAATCTATTTTTTCCATCATTAGGGGGAGAAAATAAATAGTTGGATGAAAATATTAGTTGGAATGAGATATCTTTATCACATCTTGATCCTCAAACAAAGCAATGCGAACTAGAAGTTCAAAAAATAATTAGTATGTAAATTTTAGCAAACCAATTGCCAAATGCATTTGCTGATCCAAAAAAGTGACTAAGTCACACATACCAACTGTTAATACCATAATAAAGATTGATATCCCTGTAGGACAATCTAAAATTGTAAATGAGTCTGAAGCCAAAATAAAACATGGCAGACCTATTGGTTCTAAAGATAAAAATTATCGAAAAAGAAGAGTAAATAAAGAAGATGGTCGAATCGAGGATACAAAAACTCCAGAAGAGTTTCCAGACATAATCAAGGTTTCAAACCCAGAAGAAACTAGGGTACCTAAAATTGATAAAAGTAAAGAGATCTCTATAAATTATGTCATTGATGGAATATAATGGAATCGACATGAAGTCGATGTTGATAAAATTTTTGCATTTAAAGTAAGTTTTGATATTATAAATGATGATAAGAATCATGAGCCAAAATCTGTTAAGGAATGTGCACAAAGAAATGATTGACCAAAGTGGAAAGATGCAATGCAAAAAGAGTTAAATTCACTTACAAAACGGAAAGTTTTTGGGCCTGTAATCCAAACACCTAAATGTGTAAAACCAGTTGGATACAAATGGGTTTTCATGAGAAAAAGAAATGAAAATGGTGAAATTGTGAGATATAAAGCAAGACTTGTTGCATAAGGTTTCTCACTGGTATTGATTTCAAAGAAACATATTCGCCAGTGATGGATGCAACTACTTTTCGATACTTAATAAGTCTGACAATCCGTGAAAAGCTTGATTTACGCCTTATGGATGTTGTTGCAGCATATTTATATGACTCACTTGAAAATGACATCTATATGAAACTCCCCGAAGGATTTAATTTGCCTGAAGCATACAAAACAAATCCTCAAGAAAGTTATTCAATTAAATTAAATAAATCTCTTTACGGGCTAAAATAATCTGGACGTATATGGTACAATTGTCTCAATGAATATTTGTTGAAAGAAGGATATAAAAATGACCTGATTTGTCCATGTGTTTTTATGAAAAGATTCAGAAAAGAGTTCGTTATAATTGTTATTTATGTAGATGATTTAAACATCATTGGAACTCCTAAAGAGCTTTCAAAGGCTGTAAATTGCTTGAAAAAGGAATTTGAGATGAAAGATTTGGGAAAAACAAAGTTTTATCTTGGATTACAATTAGAATATTTAAAAGACGGAATTTTAATACACTAAAAGACTTATACAGAAAAGGTGCTAAAACGGTTCTATATGGACAAATCATACCCATTGAGCAGTCCAATGGTTGTAAGGTCACTTGAATTGAGCAAAGATCTTTTTCGACCTCAAGAGAAAAATGAAGAACTACTTGGTCCTAAGTACATCTCAGTGCAATTGGTGGACTAATGTATCTTGCTAGTCATACACGACCTGATTTATCATTTGTTGTCAATTTGTTAGCAAGACAGTTCTTTACCCATAAAAGGCATTGAAATGAGATGAAACACATATTTTGCTATCTTAGAGGTACAATGGACATGAGTTTTTCCCATATGTATATAAGGCAAACCTAATTGGTTATGCAGATGCGGGGTATTTGTCTGATCCTCATAATGGTCGATCACAAACAGGATATTTGTTCATATATGGTGGTACAACAATTTCATGAAGATCCATAAAACAAACGATCACAACAACATCATCTAATCATGCTGAAATTCTAGCATTACATGAAGCAAGCCGAGAATGTGTTTGGTTGAGGTCTATGATTCAACATATTCAAGAAACTTGTGGTCTGCATGCTGAAAAATTACCACCAACAATCTTATATGAAGATAATGCAGCACGTATTTCTGAGTTAAAGGAGGGTTATATTAAAGAAGATAGAACAAAACGTATTTCACTAAAAATTTTCTTTACTCATAATCTTATAAAGAATAGTGAAATAAATGACCAGCAAGTCCGATCATGTGAGAATCTAGCAGATACCTTTACAAAATCATTATCAACCAAAGTTTTCGAACAACTAGTACAGAAGATTGGTACGCTTACATAAATGTTCTGATGAGGGGGAATTAAATACTTATAATTAATTTAATTATTTATTTTATCCATGAATGTACTTTGTAAAGAATGTCGTACTCTTTTTCCTTCACTAGGTTTTTATTCCATTGAGTTTTTCTTAGTAAGATTTTAACGAGACACATTCTAAAATATGGACATCCAAGGAGGAGTATTATAAATAATATTATGATGTGGATGTCCCCTCCCTCTAGTCCTATAAACAGAACACTTCAATCCCATTTTTCCATTCACTCTTTCTAACTCTCTTTACTCTCTCTACTCTCTTACTTCAACTTCAATTCCCTACTTTCATTTTCAATTTCTATTGCTAAGTAAGTATTGATGACAGTGTCCACTTACAGCTAATACAACAATAGTACAATTATTTTTCCATTATAACCATGACCACAAGAAGCTGTTTCACAACACGGCAATAATTAATCACACAACAACTCACTTATTCAACTTAACAATTAAGCAATACAGGACAAAACTTTCAAGTCCCACTGTGACCACCAGCCGGTGCTATTCTTCATCAAAACTTGTTCCTGTACCAATAAACGCCCTTCTCAGATGTTCCTTCGTCTGGCTCCACATAGAGGCACTCTCTAGCTTCTCTCCACATTGCCTTGTAAAATGGGGTGTCATCAAATTGGTAGTACTCACTCAATATGGGCTTCATCGCATTGGTTGCCTCCATTGCATGGTAATGTGGCATTGTAGAGAAGATGTGGTGAGCCACATGAGTATCAGTTATATGATGAAAAACCTTGTTCAGAATCCCATAATCTCTGTCCACAGTTGCCAAAGCACCCCTCAGCCACTCCCATTCTGAAGAATCATAGTGAGGCAATGTAGAGTGTGTGTGCTGCAAATATGTGATGGTCACAAGAAAGGCATTCACAATGACCAATGGCACCCCATAAACACATACCAGCCAAACCAACCCTTTCACACTTGCAACGTGGTAGAGCAAAAAAGTTGCAGCCAACAAAGCAGTATCAGAGACATAAATCAGAAGCCTTTCGCGGTCAGAGTATATAGGAGCATAAGGGTGATAGTGGCTTGCAAGGCGATCATAGGGTCTACCAGAAACATTGAAGGCCAAGTACAATGGCCATCCTATTGTGAGTGTGATGAGAAGAGTAACAGACCTCCCTAGTGGATTGTTCAAATACTTACTGTACCATGGTAGTTTGGATTTTGACTTTGGAACAAATACTTCATCACGCTCAAGGGAACCTGTGTTGGAGTGGTGCCTACGATGGCTGATTTTCCATGAGAAATAAGGGACTAAAAGGGCAGAGTGAAGGGTCAAACCAACCACATCATCAACCCATTGGTACTTGCTGAAGGCATGGTGGCCACATTCATGAGCAATCACCCAAACGCCAGTGAGAATGCAACCTTGGAAGATCCAATAGATAGGCCAAGCAATGAGGGAAAGGGGGTGAGGAAGAAGATGGAAGTAGGTAGTGGCAATGTAGAGAAGGAAGGCCAGTGAAAGGTCATAAACAACATAGGAGAATGAAGAGATGAGGGAGCGCTCAAAGCAATGTGGTGGAATGGCTTTCTTGAGTTGGCCAACAGTGAAGGGAGGCTTTTTGTGTGGAACACGTGAGAGAGGCTTAATCTCAACTTCAAGCTTGGGTTTTGGAGCAATGGCACGGCCTCCACCCCCCATTGTTTCCTTAGCAAGACCCTGTATGGAAGAATAAAGGAGTTCAGTAAAGTTGCTGAATGTCTAATGTCTAATGTCTAACGTCTCATATCTAACACAACCACAATTCCTATATCTTGAGTACAAAAATCTAAAGATAATGACAAGTACAAAATGAATGGTAGTGGTGACAGATGAATGCAAGTAAAATCATGACCATAAAACAAAGGTTTGTGAGCAGAAAATGTTTGTGATCCTCCTCTACTGTGACATAACAGCCAATTGTTCATCAATTGCTGATATTGTAGGCCTACACTATAAGTGAAAAATTCGAAAGAAAGAGAGAAAGGAAAGGGGCATGTGAAAAATCATAGGTGAATTCTAGAGTTTTCCTGAAATAAGTGATGAACCCACATGACTGGTTTCCAAGCCATTAACGGTGCAGCTACAATTTAATTTACCATGTCCAGTGGCTTGTGTTATTATCATCTACCATCTACTAATCTTGGAACTTGGAAGGTTAAAATGGGGACAGAGGCTAAAAAAGAAACAAAACAAGGACCACAATGAAGAAAGGTCAATCACCACAACACCATATTGCAATTTGTAGAGAGGTAGCTGTCTCACAGACTCACATGCACAAGACATTAATTTCACTCAATAGCTGTAAGGGCATGATTTTGAGGTCCACTGGTTTAGCATACGTGTGAGGCTTACATGCTGTCAAAATATATATGTGAGGCTCCATGCAAAACCAAACACAATGACAAAAAAAACCAGAGCAATGAGGGGCCCTGTAATTATGATAGGTCTATTTGTAAATCTGCACCAATGTACTGTATCATGGAATCATGATCATCCAATAGCCACTCAATACAAGTATTCCCTCTTCATATATTCTTCAATCAAAAATAAATTCTACTTGAAAAACTATTAAGGGATTGAAATTGGCAATAGATTTCCAGCATGCAAATAATTCATGACAATAACATCCGTTCTATTGTTTCGTCAATTTCAAAGCAAAGTAATTAAGAATCTAAGATTAAGAGAAGAAATGATCAATGCAAAACAATATATTACCATTTTTGCTTGTACAGTCAATGGGACATGCAACTAAACTTGAAGCAGAACAGCTATGGTTTAGACTTTTAGAAGGTGCAAAGGTTTAGAAAACAAGAGAAAGGAAACAAAGAAGCAATGTAATGAATGTTATGGTACACTATCAACAAAATATGCAATTATGCCATTCTTAAGACATATTTCCATGATATATATGAATAGAATTTCTCTTACATATATGGGTTAAAGAAATAGTTTTTTTATTAATAAGGGGTGGGGTGGAGAGGAGAAAAAGACAATTGCCAACAGAATAATCTATGTGTTCAAGAGATATTCGTACTCCTTCATGCGAATCTACATGTCATATCTACATAGTTGCAGCAAAATAAGAGATGAATTTTAACTTTTTTATCACTCTCATTCCCTTATATTTTTTTTTATGGTATTATCCTTTATTTTTCTCTCTTTTAACTCGTTTTACACCTGAAAGGGAGTGCGAAAATAACATTAACCTTAAGAAACATCACAAGAAATAGAATATACACAGAGGAGGACGTCGTTCTCAAGAAAGGAACAAAATGAAAGAAGAATCTTCAGAGATTCCAGAGAATAATAGGGAGAGATGGGGTTTAGTAATGATACTCTACTTACCAACAATACACATTCATCCAACATCTCTTATCTCTCTCATTGCTTCGGGAGATATAAAGTTTATCTAACGGTTAAGCAATGTGAAAAGAAAAAGGTCGGGTTTTGAATAACTGCTAATAATTCTAACAAAAATTAACAAATTAATATTCGTCGATTTTAAAAAAAATCCCCCTTTATTTCATCACAATGAGTTATCATATTTATCACTAATTTCTTCTTATCTATTTCCCACTCAATTTTCCCTTTCTTTCTTTATTTGTTTTCTGTTTTTGAAAAACAAAATTACAAACGTGATTAATTTGTTGTTCTTAACTATATACCAAAAACAGAGTATGAAAAAAAAATTGTTGTTTTAACTTTTTTCCATCGGACAAGATTAGTTCATACAAACATTTTCATAAAGATTTATCAACAACCACACAAAATCTACACGTAATTAGGCAAATCTAGGGAATGGGATAACTAAAAACATAATGCGAAGTTGTAAATAGAATGAAGCATACTATGGATAATATGGAGCAATACAAGTACTAACAGTGTGACGCACACACAGCAGCACGAGGGTGATTGCTACTGGATTTGTTTTTTTTTTTAATTTGGAGTAGTAGGGTTTTCTTTAAGACCTATGCAAAATAAAAAAATAAAAATCTGTTAAATATAACTTTATATTGATAATAGATAAAGATATTAATGTAATTTTATATGTGTGGGTACCTGCAGGTATGAATACTACTATATACGTACTCTGTCCATTCCTTAACGGGTAGTATAAAATTCGTCATCCTTCTTACACGACTATGTTAGAAACTATGTAGTTTAATTAGTCCCACATTGAAAAATCTTAAGGGACTTATGCCTTCTATGTTACTATATAAGTAACACCTTGTAAAGCTTTTAAACACACCAAAAATATAAACACTTCCTAGTGTAGCCGTGGATGTAGGTACATACACTGTGTGCTGAACCACGTAAAATTCTTGTGTCGTTTCTTTCCCTCTCTCTCTCTTTTTTCTTTAGTTGCTTTTGTTCCTAACAATTGGTATCAAGAGCCTATATCTTAGTATGCTCTGTGGTTGCAGCCTTGTCTGAACTTCCACATCAGAAAAGATTTAGTTTTCCCAGGGAGTCTCAGTTTAGAGAAAATAGTGGGAGCTTTCTTAGTTTAGAGAAAGTAACAAGGGGCAATGGCGCTAGAAGATGGGAAGGTGAAGATTGAGAAGTTCGATGGCAGAGACTTCGGATACTGGAAAATGCAGATGGAGGACTATCTATATCATAAGAAGTTGCATCAACCCTTAACAGGGAAGAAGCCAGACGACATGAAGCAGGCAGAATGGGAGTTGCTAGACCGGCAGACTCTTGGTGTGATCCGACTGACACTATCAAAGAACGTTGCGTTCAACATTGTAAATGAGAAGACAACTGCAAGTTTGATGAAGTCATTGTCAAACATGTACGAAAAGCCATCAGCAGCCAACAAAGTATATTTGATACGTCGGCTAGTTAATCTCAGAATGGGTGAAGGTAATTCTGTAACTCATCATATTAATGAATTTAATACAATCCTTGCCCAGTTGGCATCAGTGCAGATCACCTTTGAAGACGAAGTGAAAGCATTGATCCTACTATCATCTCTACCGGATAGTTGGAGTGCAACAGTTACTGCAGTTAGCAGTTCTTCCAGAAATACCAAGTTAAAGCTTGATGACATCCGTGACTTAATCCTAAGCGAAGATGTTCGCAGAAGAGACTCAGGAGAGTCTTCCAATTCTTCTTTCGGTTCAGCACTGAATACTGAAAGCAGAGGAAGGAATAGCCAGAAGGGTCAGAATCAAGGCCGAGGCAGATCAAAGTCCAGAGGAAAAAGACAAACCAAAGTTCGGAATGACATCATTTGTTGGAATTGTGACAAAAGAGGTCACTTTACCAATCAATGCAGAGCTCCAAAGAGGAAGAACAAAAACAAGAAGCAGGATGATGATGATGAATCCGCAAACGTAGCAACTGATGAAATTGCAGATGCATTAATTTGCAGTTTAGATAGTCCTGTTGACTCATGGATTATGGACTCGGGTGCGTCATTCCACACTACACCTTCTTTAGAACTATTATCTAACTATGTTTCTGGAAAGTTTGGGAAGGTTTACCTTGCAGATGGAAAATCTCTTGACATTGTGGGAAGAGGTGACATTAACATCAGAACCTCTAGTGGGACCCTGTGGACATTGCATAATGTTAGACATATCCCTGCCTTAAAGAGAAACTTAATATCTATAGGGCAGTTGGACGATGAGGGACACCATACTACTTTTGGAGATGGAACTTGGAAGGTCACAAAAGGCAATCTGGTTGTTGCTCGTGGAAAGAAGCGAGGGTCTCTCTACATGGTTGCGGATGAGGATATGGTAGCAGTCACTGAAGCTGCCAACAGTTCCTCTTTATGGCATCAAAGGCTGGGACACATGAGTGAAAAAGGAATGAAGCTCATGGTGTCAAAAGGTAAATTATCTAGCTTGAAACATGTTGATGTTGGTGTTTGTGAACATTGTATCTTTGGAAAGCAGAAAAAAGTTAGCTTCTCAAAGTCAGGAAAGACATCCAAAGTTGAAAGGCTAGAACTGGTGCATACAGATGTTTGGGGGCCAGCTCCAGTAAAATCCCTTGGAGGCTCACACTATTATGTCACTTTCATTGATGACTGTACAAGAAAGGTATGGGTCTATTTTCTGAAAAATAAATCTGATGTGTTTTCTGTGTTCAAAAAATGGAAAACAGAAGTTGAAACTCAGACAGGTTTAAAGGTTAAGAGTCTGAAATCTGATAATGGTGGAGAGTATGATAGCCAGGAATTCAAAGATTTCTGTTCAGAAAATGGGATCAGAATGATCAAGACTATACCAGGAACACCAGAGCAAAATGGTGTGGCAGAAAGAATGAATAGAACCCTGAACGAGAGAGCTAGATGCATGAGGATCCAGTCTGGCCTGCCTAAGGTGTTTTGGGCAGATGCAATAAACACAGCAGCCTACCTCATAAATAGAGGACCATCAGTTCCTTTGGATTATCAATTGCCCGAAGAAGTATGGTCTGGAAAGGAGGTAAACCTTTCACATTTGAAAGTCTTTGGTTGTGTCTCATATATTCTTGTAGACTCTAATAACAGAGATAAACTGGATCCTAAAGCAAGAATATGTTATTTCATTGGCTATGGATCTGACATGTATGGCTACAGGTTTTGGGATGACCAAAACAAGAAAATCATCAGAAGCAGAAATGTCACATTTAATGAAAACATGTTCTATAAGGACAGGTCTACAGAATCCATGTGTGCAGCTAAACAGTTAGAACTTTCTGAGAAAGTAGCATTGGAAGAAATTTCAGAAAGTGATCTAGAAGTGGAGCCTGAGTCAGAATCAGAACCCATAACAACGTCAGAAACTCCTGATACCCAGTTGAGAAGATCTAGCAGAATGAAAGTGCCACGACAGAGGTATTCCCCTTCATTGCATTATTTGTTATTAACTGATGCTGGTGAGCCAGAGTACTTTACTGAGGCCTTGCAGGGCAGTGACTCGATTAAGTGGGAGCTAGCAATGGAGGATGAAATGAAATCCCTTCAGAGAAACAAAACTTGGTCTTTGACTAAGCTACCAGAAGGAAAGAAGGCATTGCAAAATAAATGGGTTTATAGGATAAAGGAAGAATCTGACGGCAGCAGAAGATACAAGGCGAGACTCGTAGTGAAAGGATTTCAGCAGAAACAAGGAATTGACTTCACAGAGATCTTTTCTCCTGTTGTCAAGATGACTACCATCAGAGTTATCTTGAGTATTGTAGCTGCAGAGAATCTTCATTTGGAGCAGTTAGATGTCAAAACTGCATTCCTACATGGAGATTTGGAAGAAGACATCTTTATGACACAACCAGAAGGTTTTGAAGAGCAAGGCAAGGAGAATCTTGTATGCAAACTTCATAAGAGCTTGTATGGCTTGAAACAAGCACCAAGACAGTGGTACAAGAAGTTTAATGAGTTTATGACCAACTCAAGATTTCACAGATGTGAAGAAGATCATTGCTGTTATGTTAAGAAATATGATGATAGTTATATTATCCTTGCTTTATATGTTGACGACATGCTAATTGCAGGGTCTAGTATGACAGAAATCAAGAGGCTGAAACAACAGTTGGCAGACAGCTTTGAGATGAAGGATCTTGGTCCAGCTAAACAAATTCTTGGTATGAGAATCGTCAGAAACAAACCAGAAGGCATTTTGAAATTGTCCCAGGAGAAATATATAGAAAAATTGCTTGACAGGTTTAATGTTGGAGATGCCAAGACCAGGAACACCCCTCTGGGAACTCACTTAAAACTTTCAAAGCGGCAATCTTCTCAGATAGATGAAGAAGAAAGTTACATGTCTAAAGTACCATATGCGTCTGCAGTAGGGAGCTTGATGTACGCTATGGTTTGTACCAGACCTGACATAGCACATGCAGTGGGAGTTGTGAGTAGGTACCTATCCAATCCTGGAAAGGAGCATTGGGAAGCTGTAAAGTGGATACTAAGATATCTGAAGGGTACATCACGGATGTGTTTGTGTTTTAGAAGAAGCAATCTTACTTTACAGGGGTTTTCTGATGCAGATTTAGGAGGAGATTTGGATAGTAGAAAAAGCACCTCAGGTTACATTTTTACCTTAGGTGGTACTGCTGTTAGCTGGAAGTCTAAACTCCAAGGAAGAGTTGCTCTATCAACCACTGAAGCCGAGTATGTGGCTATCTCTGAAGCAGCCAAGGAGATGCTATGGCTGAAGAACTTTCTCAAAGATTTGGGGAAGGAACGAGATGATTCTCCATTGTTCAGTGACAGTCAGAGTGCTATATGTCTTGCTAAAAATCCAGTTCTTCATTCAAGATGCAAGCATATTGAATTGAAGTATCACTTTATCAGAGACTTGATAAGTGATGGAGATTTGTCATTGTTGAAGATCTCAGGATCAGAGAATCCAGCTGATATGTTGACCAAGACTGTCACAACTGACAAGTTGAGGCTTTGCATTGCCTCAACTGGCCTTCAAGGATAATTGATGATGAAGGCGCTACACTAGGTGAAAGAGCAGATAAGCTTATTGTTTTACAAGGACTGTAATTAAACTCCAAGTGGGAGAATTGTTAGAAACTATGTAGTTTAATTAGTCCCACATTGAAAAATCTTAAGGGACTTATGCCTTCTATGTTACTATATAAGTAACACCTTGTAAAGCTTTTAAACACACCAAAAATATAAACACTTCCTAGTGTAGCCGTGGATGTAGGTACATACACTGTGTGCTGAACCACGTAAAATTCTTGTGTCGTTTCTTTCCCTCTCTCTCTCTTTTTTCTTTAGTTGCTTTTGTTCCTAACAGACTACTCATACCCATGGAGTTTTGTATTGTCCAAATTTTTATCTACAAGTATCTACAGTTTTAGATATTTTTGACCTCCTACTCAAGGTATAGACACTTATTGAGGTATTTACAACATTTTTCCTCAGTCAAATACAACATCACTTAAATGTAGTGCTTCTAGTAATCGTTGAAGCTAGAGGCATTCTTGGAACAGCCAAAATCCCCTCCCTTAAAATTTTGATTCACAAAAACAAACACTTTAAATTGACCATGGATTCATATTTCATATGATGTCAACATTTAGAAACAAAAGATAAAAGTAAGAAAACTGTCTGCATGTTCCAATGAGATTGTTAAAGGAATCCAAGAAACTAACCTAATAATCGGAAGGTGAGACTATCGAGAGTTCAAAGAAATGTGAAAAATTCAAAACCTACAACCATTTATTTCTAGCATCACTCATCCCTTAATTCAGATTTCGAAAAAACCCAAATCTTATGTTTATTTAGTAACTAATTGTAAAAATGAAATCAATATAATAATTATATGACATTTGAGAATAAATTAGAAAACTATCTCTAATTAATCCCTATTGAAAACATCAACTCATAACCAATCAAACCATCGGTAATCTATAGAAGTGTAACAACAGAAAATAAAAAGAACAATTTACTTGAGTGGCGAAGAATAATGAAAAGCAATCCCAGAAACCCAGACAAATGCACATAAAAACAACCATAGAAGCATTCTAAGGAAGTGTTAGGTTTTAAGTGACTTGGAGGGTTTAAACTTTGAAGGATGACTAATAGGAAAGGTAAAGGTAAAATAGTGTGTTGTGAATATTTGTGGATATACTCATAATGAGTATGTATAAATTTTATATACAGACGGATACAAATATTGTATTAGTTGTTTAATCGCTAACTGCATATGTATTTCTATTTATTTTATATTAGATATATTTAAATATTAAGACATTTTATTTGTGTTGTAATGAGATAAAAAAAACTAATATTATTTAACGATAATATTTTTAATGTTTAAAGTTGTAATTATAACATTATTATTAATAAAAGGAACTATCGAGTTTACCACCTATACAACTACATTGGTATATGATGTTATTAATTGAATTACAACAATTTTTAATGCGTTTAAGTGATAGAAGCACTTCAAATAAAAAAGATTATCGAAACAACTTAATATTTGAAATTGATTTTTTTTTCAGCATGGAATTATTTTTAACTGAAAACAGCAACATATATATGACAAAGGTAAGTCATAAAAAAAAATCAAAGGTGAATTATTTTTTGGTGATTTAAGGTGAATATTAAATATGACAAACTTTTACATTGTGATTATTGAGTTGGTTTCGCACCCGCCACGCAATGGTGTATTTGGGCATTTCGTTTCGTTTTGTCCAAAGGTAATTTTCAACCCAAAAAAAAAAAACAAAATTTAGTTTATTTTATATATTATTATTATTATAAAAATTTTAATTGAACAAGTATAAGTGAACTTTTTAATATAAATATATTTTTTCATTATTCAATTTAAATTCAACGGTAAAAATATGAACAAGTATAATCCAGCTTCTGGTCCAGAATTTAAATTATTGGGTAAAATATTTTTTAATCCTAATGAATAAATTAAAGCCACTTTTATTGTGTTCTAAAATAATGATTAGTTTTGATGCTTAACATATTAAAAACAAGCATATGTTATTGGGCTTGTTTGTTTAAACTTATTTTAAGAGATAAGTGTTTTTTTAATTTAAAAAACACTTATTTTAAATTTTAACGTGTTTGTTTAAAGTTTCAAAAATAAACAGAAGCTGCAAATAAGACTTATTTTAAGAAGCAACTCTGATCTGCTTATTAAAAAAATGATTATAAAAGAATCACTTTTTATAATCACTTTTTTAATAAGCTTAAACAAACGAGCCCATTGTCTACCTATTGTTATAAAATATAATATTTTTCTTGAAGATTTTTTTCTCGAATCGAAAATTCGGATATTAATAAGGGACAAAAATTAAACTAGGGGACATTGACGATGGCATGGAACGAAGGGTTCATGAAGGTTGCTTGCTTGTCATATTCATTGAGACAATTAGATTGGTATGTAATAATACTTCAATGTTTCATATTTATGGGCTTATTATTAGCACCATCCGATAATTAAACGAAATTATAAAGATAAAAAAATTTAAATGTTAATATTAATTTTTTACGTTATTTAAGATAATTAAAATTATGTTTGATGGTATAATAGTTTTTTAAGGTTGATCAAACTAAAATTTGACAGTCCCAACTTTTAATCAAATAAGACGTTAGTATTTTGTTATTAACTTTATTATGATAATAAACTCAGACGTTTATAAAACTCATATATTCAAACAAAGTCCCTCTAAAATAAATAGATGTGTAAAGTAACAAAATGAAGAATTATTCACCGTGGATTTAAGTTAAAATACCTTATCAACATAACTACGTGTAATTCTTTTTTTCAGCAACTGCTTGTAAATTAACTGTGGTTGTTCCCCTATTTTCTCACTTTACATGTTTCATCCCTTTAGAGGAATCAAATTCCATCTACCCCATGCACCTTTTTCTTTAGTTTATGAAAGAAGCGTTCTACAAAAACAAACAAACAAGCAAAAAAAACACTGAATCTGCTTTTATAATTTATATTCTTATTTTGAAAAAAAACAACTAAGTGTCTTATATATTATTTTAAAGTGATATTTGATTTTGTTAAGAAAATAGTCTTAAATAATCTGAGCTTAAATTACCAAAAAAAGAACTATGAGAGTCTAAATAATATTGAAACTAACTTTTTTTTCAATAGGAATTGAACATGAATTAAAAAGCTCAACAACTCACATCACACACCTTGCTAAACCAATTAAATTATTTTCTTTTCACTAAAATTAACATATGCATTCTATCACCAATGATATCTAGCATAAATGATTTTTTTTTAAATTGTTTGTTATAAATAACAACCATAAAAAGGGATAGGAACAAATATTTGAGATCAATTTAATCATGTATAATATTATAAATATTTTAAAAAAATTAATGTTATATATATATATATATATATATATATATATATGAAGTAGAATACTATGACTTTGCTAGGGTTTTCCCTTGTATGATAAGGTTTGGAGACTCTTTTATTGATTCACCAAATGCGGGTGAGGATACTCAAAAGCCATCATTTAGAGACAAAGTTCTAAGGGATAAGGGACCTGGAGTAGAGAAACTTAAACGAGACTTGCGTAGAGAGAAACTAATCATCTTCGACTTTGATAAGGGGAATAAACTTTGACCAACTTGCATTTTTGACGAGAAGTTTATGGAAGCACTAAGCAAACCATAGACAGGGGCACTGGGGGTGAAACTACTAGGCAAAACCATGGGGTATCAGTTGATGTGTGACAAGTTTTTGTCCACATGGAAGGTTGTTGGAGGAATGGAAGTGTTAGGCGTGAGGCATGGATATTATGTGGTCCATTTTATTAAGGAGGAGGATAAGGAGAAGGCCATCAATGGTGGCCCATGGATGATTTTTTTATCATTACTTATGTGTTCAAAATTGGTTCCCACAACTTGTAGTCATTGATACAAAAATTTAAAAGAGAATGGCTTGCGTTCATCTTTCCCACATTATGAGAAGGATATAATCCTGGCAATACCATCCATGATAAGAACCCTGGTCAAGGTTGATGTTGATACCTTGAACATGACATGGGACGCTTTGTAAGAGTGTATAGGGAGATATCATTGGATAGGCTGGTGGTGGAGAGATTTATGTCCAAGGAAGTTGGTTAAAGGTGGAATATGAGGGGCTATACCTTTCTTGCCCTATGTGTGGCTGCTATGACCATGTTTCCAAGACATGCCCTAAGGCGGTGGTAGTTCAGGAGGAAGCAGGGAAAGTTAGGGTTCAAGTAGTTGTGTTGAGTTAGGGGTTTCAAATTTGGAAACCATAAATTCTACGGAGAATTAGACAAGTAATGATGTAGTAAGTACACCAATTTACAATAATTGAATACATGTTAGCCGAGAAAAAGGGAAATCGAAATAACAAGAGAAATTGAAGTTGGTTTATGCAGGGATTATCAATCTGTATTAGAAACAAACAAATAAGGAATTTGGTGTGGGACCACTGGTATTCAATGCTACCATGCAGAAACATGGGGACGTGAATGCTAGGAATACACATGATTATACTAAAGTCTCATACGTATAGAAAAGAAAGAAACTAAGGAAGAATGAGGTGGGGTGTCAAACACACATGAATCCCTTGTGAAGCCTATGTTGTTAAAGTTAATACGGCCACATGGAAGGGTTCAAAAGGAGCATCGTATGATCTCCTAAAATCATAGAGATTGGTGGAAACAAAGTCTTCATTTATGGAGGATGTGTTCAATCCACCATGCCCTTGAAACAATTTTCAAGGAATCGTTTCAAAGTCCTCGAAGAAGAAATAATGCACTGAAAACCAGGAAATAATGTGGATCCCTCCCAAGTGGACCGTGGACAAAGGATGTTACCATGGGTTATTCCTTTAATCCACTGTCTTGTTACCCTTGTAGTGTTTTAATGTAGTACAAAGTTCGTAAATACTCTAATGGAATGGTAGAAGGGCCATGAGTAAGAATGGTCAATAATATATGACCTAGTCCTGATATTGGCCTATGGGTAGAAAGGTCAACAGACTGAAGCGGTCATAAAAGACCGACATTGCATGTATTATTGAAATCTAACATCGATTTCCAACAACGCGTATAAGACTCATGACCTAACACCGGTATGAGTCATTCTCTTAATAACAGAAAGTCAAAGTTGACTTATGCAATCGCGTGTTAAGGAAGTAACCTGCAAAGTGATTGATGGGCAAGTACAGTCAGTAGGTAGCGCCATTATTGCGTGTCAGCCTTTCTACAATGATTAGATTACGCTGATATTTTGTACGGTAAACTTACCTACTCAAGACGACTCATCCACTGTTATAAGGTATAAAAACTTACGAATTAATGAAAGAAAGGTAGAACATTCTTGTTACAAACTTACGCTCAAGCTCTTTTATTTTCTCTGAATATACTACTAACTTGAGTGTCGGAATGCCCTTATAGGTGACACCCCATTTCGCCCCACAACGCGTAAGGTTGGTGGAATTGCACTTGTGGGAACGCTTCAAGACTCTTATTTCCCCACTAAAATAAAGGATATAATATCGGATCCCCACTGGACCGATGTAAAACACACAAAAATAGTATCGTTTGAGGGCCGGTTGTCACGTCGGATCTTGCGCCCCAGCATAGACTAGTTTAACATGTTTCTTAACTTGTGAGAAAATGAAGGCCATTTATCTATATAATTATGGAACCATATTATGTATTTGGTAAGGTGGAAAGGCTTTGGAGAAAGTTAGGCTTTCTAGCGTGTGCTATAGAATAGGCTTAAGGTTTCAATGGGGGGCTTTAGGTTCTCTAAGAAGTTGGCATGGACTTTTCATGTTAAGTATCTGTTCCCATCCTCGGGATATCACAATTTAGATTTCGAAGAGCAACTTTCGTTGGGCTTACTTTGGAATTTATACTAGTTTGACTCTAGTAAAGCGTGAAGAGTTATGGGATCATCTACCAAATATTCAAAGTTCTATTACGATCCCTTGGCTTCATATGAGGGATTTTAATGAGCTAATGTTTGCCCTAAAGTTAGTGGTGGTTGTTTTTGTAATAGAAGGGTGACTAGGTTTGCTAAGGTTTTTGAAGGGTGTGATTTACTAGATCTTGGGGATGGGGGAGTTTACATGGGTTTGTAAGGAGGACAGCCATAGAGTGATGTAAAGGTGGTTGGATAGGTTATTCCTGATGTTTCTTAGAAGTATTTCTTTAAGGATGGGCATGTGAAAATCTTATGAATAGTCCTCTCTAATTATGTTCCATTATTCTTATCTCTTAATAACTCTTCTTAGAAATGAGGGGCACGCCCTTTTTATTTTATGGCGTGTTGGGCGAACCATGAGGATTATGTAGGGGTTGTTTAGGAAGCATGGAGAAGTTTTAAACCAACTTTCATGAAGTACCTTGATCAAGTTCATTAGGATTCCCTAACTTTCAACAAAGATAAATTTGGCAATTTGTTCCAAAGGAAGAGAAATGTAGAGTCAAGATTACGAGTATATCATTAGAGTTGGAGATGACACCCTTTTCTTCCCTAATATCTCTTGAAAGATAAATCCAATTTGAGTACAAGGAAGTTTTAAGGAAAACATAAATGACTTCATCTCAAAAGTCACAAGAAAAATTAGTTTTGATGATAGGAACACTAGCTTTTTCCATACTCAAATGGTAATAAAACAAAGAAGAAATTATGTCCATGGGATGAGGAAGGGTGATGGAGTGTCGTTTAATGAGCAAGAAATGCTTCAACTTTGGTCTTTGGAGTATTTCAAATTATTGATGGCCCCACAAGATATTCACACCTTTTCCTTGGATTTAATGAACATCCCAAAGTTAAGTGTGAAGGGTTTGCAAGTTTTGTTAGCGCATGTCACATTAGAAGTGAAATGTTATACCTGGCTGAGGGATGAGTAAGTAGGGGGCCGGTTATGTCTTGGAGTTAGCTTTGGAGATTACGGGTTCATTTGGTTATCCGTTAGGTTGGTCAAACCGTTTGACCAACCCCAAAAAAAGATCATATGGTCAAACGGAGTTTAACTGTCTCGAACGACGTGAAGGATCAATATTAACCTTAAAATTTTTCTATTTTCATAACTTAGAATCCCAACTGCAAACCAAACGAACACTACATGTTCTAAAAAAAGGTTAAGCTTCTTCTTTGGATGATGCTTAACAATGCTCCCTCAGGTAATGCCTATTGTTTGCATTATGGCTTGTGTATCTCTTTTATGTGTACCAGGTGTTCACATGGGTGGAGGATATAGATATGTTTTCGAGCATGTCCATAGGCTCTAGAGATTTAAACTAGGCTTGGTTTTCTTGGTATGCACACCTACATGTTACAAGATGATGGCCAATGGGTTCATCAAATGGTTCAATCCCGCAAATCTACCTTGTTCTTGGTAGCAGTGTGCAAAAAACTTGGATTCTTCATCCAAACTTAATCTAAATCTAAACTATATTAAAAAAAACTGGATTTTTAAAAACTGGATTTACATTGTCCAAAAAAAAACTGGATCCATAAAATCCATATTTTATAAAATTATAACAGATTTTTTAAAATTTGGATTTATTAAAAAGTAAACTGGATAAAAAAAGAAAAACAGATTATCTAATTTTTGAAACAGATTTTTCCTCATGCTCTCTAATCTCTCTCCCTCAAAGTAAATTGTTGTGCATTTCAATGAATGCTTTGACTTGTGCAGGTGATGTTGTCTGTGGCGCCCTAAATACAATAATTAATAATAGTGACATTGATATCTAGTTAATAAAAATAGGGTAATTTTTTTTTACATTTAGATCAATTTCTTGGATAAGGCACACCACAAAATAAAAGTCATTAATTTCACCCTAGATCTAATTAAAAATCCCTCCCATATATGAAAATATGAGAAGGTGAATGACTTAGAGAATTGTCTAACCATTTCCATCATCACTTAGAAATACTAATTAGACTCTTGAGAAATAGACAAAGATAACCTAAACCATATCATTACACATTAGTCCTACGCTACTCATATTATGCTTTAGTCATTCAATCCTAAGGGTACATTCCCTTTAATCAATCATCAAATCTAATAATCCACAAGCGTATATAACCCTAGTAAAAACCATCCAAACGTCAATTTGTGAGTCATCACCATTCATAAAGACTAAGCATTCATCAGATAAACTCTTCACTATCTAGTTCTCTTTATACATTCTTAACTAGAATTAAAGCATCACATTATCTCATCCTACACACTATACACAAATTTTAGAATAAAAATTCAGCATTGTACTCACATAATCAAAACCTCATAAATCCATTTCCTTGGCACAAATAACATCACAAGTTTCCAAAATCAATATCCTCCATCAAGCTAAAGAATCACATGTCAAAATCAATATCTCAAGGACATCTACAAAATTAAATAACTCCAATTCATCAATTCCAAACTTAGGCATTTACACCAATAGTCAAGCTATACAAAATAATGTCATATACATCAAAATTCACATAAATAATCACAAACATCATTGTCCCAAAATTTGTCGGCCAAGGCAACATCCATACCCTCTTCACACCAAAATCGCCCCTTCAAAAAGTTTCACTTTACAACGCCCACCTACATCACAAAGCTAAAATGGACAACATGGAGAGTGGGTACATTTTCTCAATGATGAGCAATTATAATGATAATTCATGCAAAGTGAAGCAATCTTACATATTTTCCATCAACGCACTCAATCTCATTGATAAAATATATAGGCTATAAATCAACATTCAAGTTCACACATTACTCACTCCAAAGACCAACTCATGATAAAAGCTTCAAATATCAATCTAATTTCACTAATAATGGTCATCACCATATTTGTACACTAGCCAAAACAACACCAACAATATTTCTCAATTCAAGGTACTCATAAGACATATTCATCTTGGATACTCCAATTCAAATGTCATGTCCTCATAACTAATGCATATGCTATCCAACAAGTAATGCATATGCAATGAGACCAACTTTGAATAATTCCATTTTCTTTTTGTGTGCATATATTACTCATGTGACTACAACCACACATAGTTGTTCAATATTTAAAACCAACGCAAGGTTTCATTCTCAAGATCAACGCAAGATCTACGATCACGCATAGTCGTTTATACAATCAACCAACGCAAGGTTATTATTCTCAAGATCAACGTAAGATTATTAAATATCACATATGGGATATGCTATGCATGCCATGAGATGCAAAAAGTGCATATGGTAGTCTTAATTTTCACATGAATCCCACTTCATTATCATACACAAGCCAAGAAGACACATCAAGAGTACATCACCATCAAATTTGTTGGCAATAGTGTAATTGCCAATTGAAAAGAAAAATATTCGGGGTTCCAAAAGGATGCGGCGGAAGAAAATGAAAAGGCATTTTTTTATCTCCTATTATTTTATTATGATTGTTATATATGTATATGTATCAAGCGTCCCTAAAGCAGTGTGCGTATCGTTCATTATATATATTATTTAAAGGTACCATTTTATATATATAAAAGTAACGTAGCTTTTCATCATTTATATATATATATATATATATATATATATATATATATATATATATTGAAAGTAACGTGCATTATTATATATTAAAGGATAAAGGATAACCTATATTGCTATAATATATATATATATATTTTGAAAGTAACGTGCATTATTATATATTAAAGGATAAAGGATAACCTATATTGTTATATAATATATATATATATATATATATATATATATATATATATATATATATATACACATGTGTATATATATGTATAGACGTTGTGTGTCTGTTGAGTCTGATAATTGTCCTAAAATTATTCCGATTATATCATCGTACTCACCACCGACCCTAACCATAAAACACCTAAAAATGAGTCACTTGATCTAACACCATCAGTTAAATTGATCGGGTTCAGTAAATTTTATTTCACCAATAAATCAGGATTAATATTTAATTAATTTTTCTACATAATTTGGGTGTCCAATAATTAATCATTCTCTTATTAATAATTTATTTTCTAAATTTTTCGGGATGTTACACTGTCAAAAATGCAATGCCATCCTATTTTTTTTTAGTTCACGAGCCTGTTGAAATTTTAGATAGAAAGTTCAATTTAATTGAATTTTCAGAAAAATTTCTGCATATGTTGCTTTCAATTCAACGTTATTTATTTTCAGTATGAAAATTTTTAATTTTAAGTTAACAAATAAAAACTGGAATATAGTTAAAATTTTCCATAGGTAGTATTAAAAAAGATGGTTAATATAGTTAAGATTTTAAGATTTTAAAAATAAAATATAATTAAAATTGGTTTTTAAAACTGAATTAAATAAAAACTAGATTTGAATTTAAATTTAGATAAAATCCAGATTTAAATAATATCCAAATTTAAATAAAATCCAAATTAAAAAAACCAGATTTGAGTAAATCTAGATTTTGAAATTTGGACTTTGGACAAATCCTTTTTAAAAAAATTGGATTTGGATCAACTCCAGTTTAGTATAAAAAAATAGATTCATTTTAAAATCCAATCTTAATAAATAGTTTTATATTGGATTTGGATTGTATTTATACTTATCCAATCCATCCACACCCCTAGTTCTTGGTGGTGGTGTGATGGATTTGGAGGTGGCGGAACCATGACATTTTTTAGGATATAAAGTGGGATACTCACTATGTTGTTCATCAGATTTACTTGACAAATGATGAATTCCTTACTTGACTTGGTCTTGAGGGAGAATCTTTGGTTACTGATAGTTATGGCCATAGATGGACTGCTCTAGATTTAGGCTGGGTTAAATTGAAAGTGGACGGTAGTTTCACTCCTTGGAATAAGGAGACGGGTATAGGTGGTGTTGGGCAGGATAGCGATGCGAAGTGGTTGTGGGGTTTTACAGGTGGTGATTGAAATGGAGATGCTACAAGAGCAGAATTATTGGCAATTGAAAATGGCCTAGAGATTGCAAAGGCAAGGAAATGCATGCATGTGATCCTTGAATCCGATGCACAGGAGATGGTTTCTGCTTTGAAAGGGAGAGCTTTTTGGTTAATCAAGACGTGCTGCAAGAAATTGACACGATCCTCTCATCTGGTTGGAGTGTGTCTATTAACTTCATTTTTAGAGAATGTAATAGAATAGCAAATACTTGGCCGCTTTTGGTAGAGTCCATTCTGGTCCTTGGAGTGGTAGCTCCTATGCTATCATTGGATTAGTTTTGGTTTGCTTTTTTTTGTCTTGTTTTGTTTCCTGAGCATCAATATATACACACACACCTTTTAAGCAATTGCTAATCATCATCATAAAAGATCTAATAATAATGAGTTTGTAATTAACGATTAGGAGAATTTGAAATGCCAATTATCAGTAAGAAACACATAACAGCTCACCAGAGAAACAGAGGTTAAATTTTCAAATATGAAAGTTGACATACATAATTCAACAGGGCTGCAGCTTGCTTAAGCTGCCAAGGTTCACAGAATCCAATGTTATTAAGTTCTTCAAAATCAAATGAATTTGAAGAATGTGGAATATTGCACCAATGACAGCAGTAGTTTTGGTTAAGGTAAGAAAAAATCGCAGGAAATGTTTGGGTTTTATATGTTTTGGAAATAGTATTGTTTGTTTGATGATAGAAGCTATGCATGTAGCTTGATCAACAAAGGGTGTGTGGAAAATTAACTAATTGCGTAATTTGGCTCCACCAATAGAAGGAGCTTCACCTCTTATCTGCTTGACATAGGAAACATATTCACCATAGTGCATAGAAAATAAGGTGCTTTGGTATTTGGTCAGATGTATGCGCTTCCTGAGTGACTCAGTGATTGCACCATTATAGCCTGCCTTGCGTATCAAAGAGTCAATGGCCTCTATTTTAGTCCAACCTAAAACCCAACCAACAAATATAAGCCAAAAATGCTGTTGGTTTCACATATTGCTTAAATCAAAGATAATACAGTGAATCTCTAGTAATGAACTTTACTAGCTTACTTATAAATGAAGGGAAGGAAAAAGTCATTTCTAAGTGAATTTTCACCATTTTTTGCATAGGGCATCTGAGTAGCAACACTAAAGGAGCTAAAAATGATCTGACAACACTTTGCTCAGAAACTGTTATAAATTTGTTTGTATTATAAAGCAAATACTTTAATACTCTTACAAAACAATATGTTTAGGCTTTCTGGTTGGTATTGGGTGTGCTCTTCTACTTTATAACAGTTATGTATCCGGGTTGGACAAAAACAAGAAAGCATAATATTAGTAAAAATTTTCATTTTATGTAGTCCCTTGAGGTGTGGTTAAACCAGTGGGTTTGCATATTGAAGGGTATATCACCGGACATATTTAAATATGCGAACCATTGCTTACAGGACATGACATGGCAATGTAAGTAAACATAAATTGGAAGAATAATTTTAAATGATATGAACAACTATGTGCAGTGTGAGTACTAAGTCCCTAGAGACCGTAAGAATTCCCTCTGTCTGCTCCTTGATTTGCTATAGGATTGTCTAAGGCCTTTTCTCGGTATGCTAATTGCTGTTAAGAAGGGATTTCCACCTCAAATATGCTATGAGATAGATTGATTGCAAGCTATGATTTTTTTAGTTCTCTAATTATGTATTCTTTTTCTGTCTTGAAGGATATCTTATCCTTCGCGTAAATATCCTTTACCTTTGTTTAATCTAATGAACTTTTCTTTTAAGTTTTAACGAGACAAAATACTTGCGATAACTTTGAATTAGAGGGTGGTTGAATTGCAATATGGTGATTAACTTCACATCCCATATGTGAGCAATGGTGAACATAAGTTACCTTCATTGGCAGCCACTTCAGGAAGGTATGTGGCACTTCGCCTAGTGTTATAGTCAGGATCCGTAAATTCAATAATTATACCATGCTTTCCTACCTGCAACAGAGAAACTAGCAAAATCTGAATGTGCAAAGGATCCAAAACAAAACCATCAAAACCAAGAGGTCTCTCCGTGTCAACCACCTACATCGTGAAGGTCTCAGTAACATTCTAGACAAATCAGGATGCAAATTCAAGTCCTTCAAAGTTGGCCGGTACTCTCGTATGATTGATATTAGACCATAATTATAGCTTTACTTTGTGAGAACTGGGAACTCTTTTCAATTCTGGCAAGTAAATCCTTTTGAAACATAGTACAAAAACTATTTTTTCAAAACAAAAATACATATTATACTTAGAAGAATACAGAAATTTGGGGGGGGGGGGGGGGGGAATGATACAAAAGAGCAAAACAAGCCATGTGATCTTCAGGTATTTGAAAATAAATTATTGAGAGGAGAGGGGATCCTTAGAACAAAAAGCATATTGGATTGATTTTGTGTTTGCTACCATTTAAAATGCTTGGTCACCATTGTATCACTTTTGCCAACCCTCCTAAATATTATTAGACAAAGACTAAAGCAATTAGCTCCATACCTAAATTTGATAAAAATGTAGGTTACTACATAGGTTAAATATAACATTTCCAGTTATTTTCATCTGGTAACATGCCAGAAACAAAAACAAGTAAATTAGTATTTACCTCCCAATCAAGGTAATCAGCAGCAGTTTCATAGTCAGTAAGAATAGAGACTGTACACTCCAAAAAGGGGAGCTCTTTAGCCTGTATGGGTGGAAATCTGCGGTCCCTGAGAGCGCTGCAAGATATTTTCGAGTGAAAACATGGTCAGGAAGAAATATACATATTTCAAGTGACTCAAGCTAACAGATAAGACTTACCTAGAAATTTTTGGGTAGAACCGCAGAAAAAGGAAAACTAAGTGGGATAACTTGTTTTCATTTTCCTTTCATTAAAGTGACAATAAAAGGAGAAAATATGTTTGAATCATTTTCATTTTAAATTTAGGAAATCAAACTAGAGTCTCTTGAGAATTTTGAAAAAATGAAAAATAGTTTCCACTTTGATAGTGGCATTTTGTAAATTTTTAATCACGTCGACATTTGTTTATATCTCTTTTGTGTCAACTTTATGATTCAGGGATAAAAATATGACTCCATGGACAACCTCATCCATCTTCTCAAATTCTATTCCAAAGGAAAATCACAATGACAGCCACATAATTCCTGCTGCCCTTTGTTGTTACAAACTGCCAATTGATTCACCTTTGTAGTGTCACCATGAAACCTACAAATAATTCAAACCTTTGGAAATCAATTGGAAACAAAACCGCACCGGTGTTGATGAGCCACCAACCAAAATTGTGATTGTGAACCATGCTGTTTTATACCACTGTTGGGACTGCGTTGCCTGCCACCGAGCTGTGCATTAAGGTACACAGTCCACCATACCAACCACCCAAAGCATCCTTGAACCTGTTACAAAACCCTTTTTGAAGACCTATGGAGAGATTGGATTCACTTGCTTCTAATCTAGACAAGTTGAGTTCATTGACAGGGAAATGCAGCACCCACTCCGAAGATGGGCCTAATATGACACCTGCTCATGGTTGACGACAGGCTTATCAGCAGAGTAATTGCTCATGAGTTCAGGCTGGGGATCATTGTACCATGGACTTGCAGGCAAAGTAATCTTAAAATGCAGGAAGAGGTTCTACTTGACTTATTTGGAATCAGCAAGAAACAAAGCCTCTTTGCCAACAAGGTCACTCATTGTAGTCATAGTCTCATGAATCACAATAAAGAAATGTTATTAAGGTTCATTTTAATAAGGGAGTAGCCAAAAACAAAGAAACAAAAAAACAAATAGAAAACAATTTCACAAACAAAACAACTCCCTAGGAACATACTCTCATATCACTACAATGAGCCCTAATACTCAAGGGACAATGTGACATCAGCTAAAAAAAGGTACATGCTCATATAATAATACATCAACAAACCTGTTAAGCGCATAATCTCTGAAGCCATTGATCAAGCCACGTGCTTCTAGAGAACCAATGCATCCACGAAGACGAGGCTCCCCACCATTTATCACTTTCTTCCATGTAACAAACAGAGGGCTGAAACAAGGCATAACTGCTTCAAACCAGGATATCATAGCATAGCCCTCAAATATGAAGTATGACTTCATCAGAGGGCCAGATACATTCCTTCTTAGAGAATAAAACTATAAAAAAAAAAAGAGTAAGAAAATACAAGTGTCTTAAAACCTTAGCATCTCTTAATCTCCACTCACAATACACCTTTTTTACTTCCACTAGATAAATGTCACTACCTAATAGGTCAACGATGATGACCCGTTACAAGATCACTAATTTTGCAACAAGATTAAGGATCCAACAAAAAAAAGGCGAAATTTACACCAAGAAGAGGTAAAATTGAAAAATTTCATGAATATAGCAATAATTAAAACAGAAACCCATGACCCTTGAATTGTTCCCATTTAAAGGGGGCATGCAAGGAAGATATTATTAATAAAAAGAAAAACAAAGAAATTAGTTAGAGAGAGAGAAATTACTGTTGACTCTCGTCGAAAGCAGGAGGGGGAACTTCCTCGTTGTTGTAGTGAGAAACGAGGGTGTCGAAGCAGTACACGACCATTTCCTTGTTTGCCGACACCATTTTTCGTTTTATGAATCACTTTTGATTGTTATCTTTGGTTTTTCTCTTCGGGGACCTAAAATTTTAAGGAGAATCGAGTTTTAACGTTAATTTTTCGGGGTTACCAGTTGATAAGAGAGGGTGATGTAACAGATATTTTGTGGATCGGTGCCTCTTGATGGATCAGAGGCGATATAGAATGAGAAGCTTTCTGCTTTTTTTCTTCCTCTTCTCACTCTATGCGGGTTCCTTGCAAGGAACCAACACTCTCGTTCCCAATTAAAAACTAACACTATTTTACCATATTGCCCCCCTCGCTTTTAAATTTAAAGCTCCTTACCTAACATCAATGATTAACATTTTTTTTAAGGTGAGTTTAAATTCTGCACACTTAAATATTAATCTCACTAACATCATATCCTCCAGAAATCATTGAAGTGGGAATTAGTTTTTTCAACAAAATCTTCATTATTTATTGAAAAAACAAAACAAAATCTTTATCGAGAGAACAATTTGAACTTCTAACCAGAAAAATTCAATCACTTGTTAATTGTACGTTGTTCTTTTTTATCGTGTATATATATAATTTGAGTTTAAACCGGATAATTTTATTATAAACAATAAAATTTTCTCTTCTAGAAGTTAACGATATTATATTCGTTAAGACTTAAATCCAAAATTACTAGTCGAGCTGGAATAGTCGTTGTGAGAGGAATATATAACTTTTTAAAGATTAACAAGACTTAAAAGCCTAATAGTCAAAACATTTAAGACCACTGGAGTCATAAAACAAAAGAAAATTAAGAAAGTTACGAGGCATCTCTGTATCCTCAATTTGATGTCCGTATATTGCTAGGCCAACTACTACCCTCTTGGCGTCATAAAGAATATGACATCAAATGTCTTCCATCACACAAGACATCTCGCATCTTGCGTTTATGCTTAACTTTTGTTTTGAAAATATGTACGAGTTTTATGCAAATATAAATTTAGTTTTCAAAAAGCATTCTACGAAGGAAAACTACTTTCTTGTAGGTTTATAAAGTTATACTTTTTAAGTGTTTTATGAAATTTCAAATGTAATGGCCTTTAAAAAATTTAATTGTCTTTTCAATATGATTTTTTAAAAAAATTATAAAAAGAGTTATTAATGTTCAAGTGTTTATAAATTTTTAGAAAGAATAAAGTGTTTCACCAAATATTTGAAAGCATTAAAGTTTTAAAAATAAAATTTTGCAAGAATGTAAATGGGAGACAAATATAAGATACGAGGATGTAAAAATATAAAAAATTAAATGGTGGAAAACTCAAATGAGAAAGTGTTTTGTCCCAAAACCGGGGTCCAAGGTGGAGGACTCGCACCGGGGTTTGTTGGATTGGACGATCTCGGGGCCGGACCGTTGTCATGAGGAAATGTCTTGAGCTCCTCACACCGACCTAACGCGTTGGGGGCGAAAGAGGTGGTATCTCCAAAGACACTTCGACGCTCAAGTTAGTTCAGATTCTAGCATCGGAACTATATTAGGTCTATGAGATGGGTATCGAAGCTTACCACTTATGAGGGCATTGGCTGTATTTTATAGCGAGGGAGTGTCACTGTAGTGCCTCATTCTGTGTGCCGGATCAGGTCCTTATGTAACACCCTTAATTTCGTTATTTCTTATTTAAAATAAAATTTCAAAGGAATTTGATTATAGTTCTTTAGAACTTTTTGATTGTTATATAATTTATAAATTTTTGGAATTTTTATATTTTTTTCATTTTTTTAGAATGACAAAAATACCCTCCTTTCATTTAATAACCAAAATGCCACTGTCGACATCATCGCTTACATCATCGCTTACATCATGAATAGTAAAATAAATAATTAAATAATCTTAAATAGTGAAATTTTCTTCCTATAAATAGATGGCTCATTTACAACATTTCTACACAAAAATTAGAGAGAGAATCTAGAGAGATAGTGCGTAAGAAATTAGTGGAGAGTAAATTCTTTTGGTAAAAAGAAGTTCTGCCGGAGGTGTAAGGTAATAACTTTCTTCTATATTATTTTTATAATTTTAGTTTATTTTTTTTAGCACTCTTAAACCATTGATATACTAGTACTATTTTGAATAAGTTACTATAGTAAAAATAAATTATCACTGTGTTATTTTTACTATTTACTATTACTATTCAAAATTTACTATTTACCGTTACTATTCAAAATTTACTATTCACTGTTATTGTTCATGATTTACCATTTACCACTACTATTCAAAAAGTTACTATTCATAAATTACTATTTACTGTTACTATTCAAAATTTACTATTTACCGTTACTATTCAAAATTTACTATTCACTGTTATTGTTCATGATTTACCGTTTACCACTACTATTCAAAAAGTTACTATTCATAATTTACTATTTACTATTACTATTTAAAAATTACTATTTACCGTTACTAGTAATAACTTACCATTTACCGTTACTATTTATTATTACTATGCATATTTACTATTTATCATTCTGATAGCAATCTTAATTTTCATCTTAAGCTTATACTGAAATAAGTTAGTATTAATATTTTGTTAGAACTTGGAGGCGCAGAGCGAATTCACTTTTGGTAGCAAATCAAGGTAAGGGGGGTGAGATTAAGGATATAATATGAAAATACATAAGAATATTGGGAGGAGTCCCCTACTCCTTTTAAACATAACAATATTATTATTTTAATAACTTTTAATTTAAAATTTATAATAATTGTTATTAATTAAGCATCTTGTGTAACTTAATATCTGAAATAATTATTTAAGAACTTGAACTATTATGACCTATGCGGACTGGATTGAACCTATGCAAGGATTTGAACTATTATGAACTTGACTGAACCTATGCAAGGATTGGACTATCTTGGATTTACATAGACCTATGCGAGGAATTGACCATAGAACTTAAAACAAAATTTATTAATTTAAATAATCATTGAATTTTAAATTATCATATTTATAACTGATGTTTAATTATTTGATTTGATTATGATTGTTAATATTTATGTTTTATGATGTTTGATTGTGATTGACAATGTTTGATTATGATTGATAATCCTATACTGTGGAGTTTGAGCATATAACAAACATGACGGAAAGCTAAAATTCAGTAAGAATTTACTTATCTCCTACTTCTTTATTTACTTATTCATCTTTATTTAAATTACTTTAAGAAATTTCTTAGATTTCAATAAAACTACATAAGTTTTTAGAAATCTCTTTTTATATTTTAATATATATGTATATATCTTTACTAAAATTTAGATTTTTTTAATTAGTTTATCAAAAAGAAAAAGAAAGATAAATTATTTTAATATATACATATATATACTTAATATTTAAATGTATAAGAATATTACACAAAATTTTCAAGTACTAAGGTTTTAAAGATTGATAATTCCAAATTTGAGTTTTTAGAAATTGATTTTGAATTGACCTATAAACTTTTATAAAGAAGGTTTTGAAATATATTTAAGGCTTTGAAACTCAAATTTATAAGGAGATTTGATTTGTGATTTGAAAAAGAACTGTATTAAAATTCTATGTGCGTATTTGAGAAGTTGACAAAGTACAGTTTACTGGGGTGGCTATGTCGTGATTCATAGGCCCTGATAATATAATTGAGTTTCTAAAAGCCTTAACCAACTAAATACGCGAGTAGTTCATGCATCATGAATCATTGAAGAGAAACAAAATGATATTGTCTGGGGACGGATTATAGAAACCGAGGATACATTAGAGGAGGCTTAATTGTGAGCCTTGGGATGAGAGGGTGTGAAAGGGTGCTTCAGGGGACCTGGGGTAGCTCCCTAGTGTCGGGTACTTTCACAATAAAAACCTTTTCAATCTGACTAGTCTCTAAGTGTTTCCATGCCAGTTAAGCTGTTCATGTTATTATTATCTGGAATTATGGAACAGTGTAAACTCCTGGTTGGCCCAGTGCAAATTAAAATTTAAAGGGCCCGCATATATAGATAAGTTATGATGAAGATATGGCATATCATTCATACATTCATAAATTGATTGTGCTTGTGATTGTGATTGATATTATTATACTAGTTTGTGAAAACCCTTTATTGCTTATGTCCCATTTGGGAATATTATATTCTGTTTCTCACTCATTTCTCTATGTTTTTGTTTCATATGTTTTAAATTAATGGTTCGTACAGAGGGAAGGATCGAAGAACATTGACAGTATATATAGCACGTTCTAGAAAGGGAGCTCGGTATGAATACTGTGGTCCAATGAATAAATAATGTCACTAGGCAACTGCTCTTGGGCCATGGAGTTTCCTCTCTTTCTTATAATGTTTAATGTTTATTTTCTTCGGATGAATGTACAAATACTTTATAAAGTTTTAATAATATTGAGGTATTTCAGAAATAATGTATATAATTTATTCCGATAGTTTCTTTTTAACAAACATATCTTTAAAAAAAAATTATTACGAATTTTTCTAGAATTTATTAAGGTGTAACAGAGGGTGTTACACCTTACATGTAGGCTCTTTGCAAGTTATGACTAGTGTAGGTTGTTTACCCCTCATGACTCTGATCATATGACCACTCAAAGGGGCTCCGACTCCAGTCGAAGTGGGACTATGTCATGTCGGTGTAATTGGGTATTTGGACGGTGTGCTGTCCTCTGAGGGGTCTATATCGGTTGAAGTGGAGATTATGGGATGGTCTTTAATCCACAGGTCTGGTGACCAGTATCCGGGCCAGATTATTTGTCCCCTAGCCTATTGAAGTGACTTGGGAGTTGCTTCAATGGGCTACTAAATTCCTGCACTGTGAAGATTAAAATGCAAGATTTTGGTTAGATGAATTTTGAGACGTTTACCAATACCGGTGTCTTAACCGATGTGGCAGTTTTTAGGTGGTAACCGGACTGATCCAACGCGTGTGTTAGCTTGATTTTATACATTTTGGGTCGATGTAAACATATTTGAGCCAGATGATGTGACCTTACTCTAGGTGGTATGGCTTTCTACTCTTGACGGTGTTTAATGAAGATCTGATGGGTCTTGTGGGTTCTTGGTCTGGTGTAACCTCTTTGAACCGAAGCCAGTGTGAACATTTTAGGACGATGTAAATATTTACCAGGAGATGTGGCTTTTTAGCTTCAAATGGTGTAACTGTTTTTGCTGGCGATGTGTTCTCTCAGCCAGAGTTGCCTTGTTACCTTTGACACGTGTCATTTCTTGATTCGTTGCGTTGTTTGGCATTTTTCGTGCCTTTTGACCGGAATACAAACTGTCACGGCTGATAAGCCAGGTCCCATGGGCATGGGCCGGAATACGAAACGTTTTCTGGCATGCAACGGTTGGAACTCTTCGCCTTCCCTCACCCTCTATAAAAGCAGGTGTGAAGTCCAACCATTCTCACTTGATTTCTACTCCGAAGTTCTGTTACTTCGATATCCAAAACTTCCGGTGTTACCTCTTGAATTCTGGCTCGCACACGCAAGACAAGTCGCATCATCTCAATAGGTACCTCCATATTGTCCTCTCTTTACTTTTAAATTTTTGTACAAGGTATGGGGGACGACGGCTCAAGTAGTGACTCCGTCGAGGTGCTGTCTAGGCCTCCGTCGATTCAATTCTGGCGTCAGCCACGGAGGGGGAATTTAAACCAAAATTCTCGCCGCTCTGGTGGGGTCACCTTTGGTGCTTCACATCGGCCAGGGAATCCAGGGACACAACGTCTTTCTCCGATGCCGTTGTGGGAACTACGGGGGTTTGACACTTTCTCCTACTATTCCACATCGTCCCTCACATTGTCTGACTTTGACGTAGGCTCTACTAGTGAGCCCGACAATAGTGTCAATTTATATTTAACTGACGATGTGGCTTTTTATAGTTGTATACCTTTTCTTCAACACATTGTCCATACAATGGCCTCCGATGGAAATTCTGGCACCAACACTCCCGTGGTTGCAACCAATTCTGTGGAGACCAACGTTGTTAGGCATCAGATTGACTGGATCGCAGAAAAAGTTAAGGACCCCTACTTCTAGGTACATGAAGAACCACTTTCTCTCGCCTCCCGATATGCCAAAGATACAGACGATGTCACAATCGAAGATGTGATCGTCCATTCCAGTGAAGATTTTGAAGACTACTTCACTATTCTTTACCCCCTGACATCGGACCGTATTTGCCACTAGTCGGGGTCACGATTCATTTTTATGTACGAGATGCTCTTCTCCAAGATCAAAATTCGCTTCCCTTTGACGAAATTTGAAATGAGGGTACTACAGTTCCTAGACTGCGCCCCAAGCCAACTTTAACCCAATGGTCGGGGTTTGATCAAAGCTCTCGAGGTCCTGGGAAATTACTTCCACTTCGTCCCGACCGTGGCTCTCTTTTTCACTTACTGTGGAGTCATGCGACGTGGCAACCCCGATTGAGGTCTTGGCTTTATCAACCTCCGATGTAATACACATTTGGTGTAATACACATTCACCCCAAGTTGTTATCCTTACTGGTGTCATTAGCTCAGCTTGGATATCATTTCAAGATATGATTTATAATCGCTCCAAGGAAGAGTTTCAACCCTTTTGGAATATGCAACCGATCTGGGTCTTGCAGCCACCTTGGCATTACTGATGATAGTGACCACTCTAGGTATCTTGTCCTGCTCCGGATTTATTTACTTAGGCATTTAGGGGTTTAACCACCCTGGGGTATAAGCATAACCTCATTGGGACCTCATGGTCGCTCAGGGTTACTTGCTTTTAGCCTTTAGAATTTTAACCGCTCCTGGCATATAGCCGCTTTGGGGCCTTAGCCACTTCGGGTTACTTTAGCCTCTAGGGTTTAACCACTCCGGGGTGTGTAACCGCTCTAGGGCCTTAACCTCTCTGGGGTTACTTTAGCCTCTTTGGGGTTCAACCACTCTGGGGCGCATAACCACTCTGGGGCCTTAGCCTCTCTGAGGTTTAACTACTTCGGGGTATGTAACTGCTCTGGGGCCTTAGCCTCTGTGAGGTTATTTTAGCCTCTTTGGGGTTTAACCACTCCGGGGCGTGTAACCGCTTTGAGGTTGTGGCTGCTCTTGAGGTTTCATTTTGATTTAAATAATTTATAACCATTCTAGATTTGGGAACTTACAGACATGGGGTTGACATATAACCATTGTGGATTTGTACGTTGCAACGGGGATTCTATCTCCATGAATCGAACTTTCTGTGGGGTGATATGAACTGTACTAGGTTGCTTTGTCCAACTTCTTTGATGTTTTTCCTTTCCTCTGTAGTTGTGACCATTGTGCTACTTCTTATCTTGCAAGAAGCGAGAACGATGAATGACTGATTGTTACTTTCTCTTGCCTTGTATGGTCAAGATTTCGATCTGGAGTCACCCTCAGAATCTTTCTTGTTCCTGTCATTCAAGCACACTCCGTCTATCAGTACATTTTGAACCTTCAAATTTGTACTTCATTTTTAGCTGGGCCGCTCTTTTTTCACGTCAAATCTTGCTAGGGAGGCCCATTCCAGAGTGTAAGATTACTTCTTCAAGCTATTGACGGTGTTCTCCCCAGGATTTTATAACACCCTTTCTGTGAGGCATATCGGTCATTGCCTTTTATTTTTCCTGGACTGTTGACGATACCCAGAGCATCTATTGGTGCTCGGGCCTCTAAGACTTTCTTTCGCTACTCTGGTTTGTCCTTCGCAATTGAGTGGTCATTTTGGGCACAAACTGGGATAAGTTATTCCCATGCTTAACCATTAGACCCTCTTATCATGTTGTTAGACTCTGGATTTCCTTAAAATTCGTTATGAGGACACGAGATTTTCGTTATTACTTCATCATCTTCACCTCAATAGTCTGACCTCGCCTCTCCAGGACCTTGGCCTTTGAACGAGCTTGTACTTTTAAGTTCGGATGGCGTAATGATATTAAAAAATATATTCATCGTTATTGAACATGGTTTTTCTTCGTAAGCAACCGGTATTGGGTGTTCTACATCCTTTCTTCTTTACACCGTCTCTTCAAGAGTACGGTATTATCATCATACAAGAATCTTGCATCCTTCTCACTTAGGCATTGCCTTTGGGTGGTTTCAACTGTAGTCAACTGAAACACATAACGAATACGCGTTATGCTTATCACCCGGTGTCCATGCCACCCTAGGGATGAGCCTCTGGGGTTTCTTCTTTTCTGCTGTGCTTTATGATTAACTTCTTGTTGCGATATGGGACTCGTATTTACGCGGTCCCATTGGGCGTGCCAATGTTCTGTCCCAAAATCAGGGTCTAAGGTGGAGGACCTGCACCAGGGTCTAGAATACATGTGTGGGTTTATTGGATTAGACGATCTTGGGGTCGGACTGTTGTCATGAGGAAATGTCTTGAGCTCCTCACATTGACCTAACGCATTGGGGGTGAAAGGGGGTAGTACCTGCAAAGACACTCCGACGTTGAAGTCAGTTCGGATTCTAACATCGGAGCTACATCGGGTCTATGAGATGGGTACCAGGAGCTTACCACTTATGAGGGCATTTGTTGTATTTATAGCGAGGGAGTGTCACTGTAGTGCCTCGTTTTGTGTGCCAGATTAGGTCCTTACACATGGGCTCTTTGCAGGTTATGAACGGTGTAGGTTGTTTACCCCCCATGACTTCGATCGTACAACTACTCAAAGGGGCTCCGACTCCAGTTGAAGTGGGACTATGCCATGCCGGTGTAATTGGGTATTTGGACGATGTGTTGTGTAACACCCCTATTTTTATTTTTATATTAAAATTTTGAAGGAATTAGATTATGGTTCTTTAGAACTTTTTAATCTATGTATTATTTATGATTTTTTGGAATTTTTTTGGAATTTTTGAACTTTTTTAATAAAATAATATTTTTAAATAATTTTAAATTCATATAAGTGACTTAAAATTAAAAATATTTATAAGAAAGTGAATTTAAATTATAAGAAAATTTTCTAAAATCCATTTCAAGTAGACTTATCTAAAAATTATCGGTTTGAGAAAAATTTTGATTTTTTCCAATCGTTAAAAAATTGGAAACGTATCAATAAATTTTTATTAACAGAAAATTTTAGATTTTTAAAATTTAAACTTTATATTACTTATTATAAAATTAGTGAGGACTGATATAATATCGCTAAATTTCAAAAAGGACTGATTTTGAATATTTAAAATATACCTAGTGAAAGGTTACTATTTGGCTTAATAATTCTGCCGACAGTTACTATGCAAAACATTGTGCATGTATGAAATTTTCAAAAGATGCACAATAACCTGGAATAAAAATTCAAAAAATGCACAGTACTTTTATATTAAAATAATGGAATGCATAGTAATTTTTTCCTATAAATACTGAAGGAATTCTTCTTTAGAATTCACAATTTCAGATTAAGTTTTCTTAATATAGTAGTGCTAGTGAGATAGTGGTGGAAGTGAGAGAGAGAGAAATAAATTTTTTTGGAAGAAGGTTCTGCTAAAATTCTAAGGTACGAATACCTCTTTTTTATATTTTTTAGGGTTATTTTCATATCGTTTTTAGAAATCTATTATTGTACTTGAAATAATATTATTTTAAGTTACTATTCTGCATAGTAAAACACTATTTCAATAGTAAATTACTATTTAAATAGTAAATTACTATTTACTGTTACTATTTACTTTTACTATTCATGTTTTACTATTTACCGTTACTATTCATGATTTACTATTTACCGTTACTATTCACGTTTTACTATTTACTATTACTATTCACAATTTACTATTTACCGTTACTATTCGTGTTTTACTATTTACCGTTACTATTCACTATTTACTATTCACTATTCAGAATTTACCATTTCTGTTTTAAGTAGTAAACTTAATTTTCATCTTGTAACTATATTAAAATAAAATTGGTATGTTTTAGAACTCGAAAACGAGACGCATACGGATCTTCAATAACGAATCAGGATACAAGAGGTAAGGGGGAGTGAGATAAGAGTATAATATGAAAAGACATAAGAATAATGGGAGGAGTGTCCCACTCCTTTTAAAATTGATAATATTATTATTTTAAAATATTAACTCTTTAACTTAAAATTTTTAAATTTTAAATTAAATATCTGATATAACTAACTCTACATACCTATGCAAGGACCTGTACTTTTATAACCTATATGAACTGGACTATACCTATGCAAGGACTTGGATCACTATGATCCATATGGATTGAACTATACTTATGCAAGGATTGGATTATATGGACTTATATAGACCTATACGAGGAATTGACCAAAAGGACTCAAATTGACTATATTAATAACAATTAGACTTTGAATTATAATATTTATAAATGATGCTTTATTGACTTGATTTTGATTTATATTTAATTATAATTAATAATATTTGATGTGATTGATAATATTTAGTTATAATTGATAGTGCTTGATTTTGATTGATGATTTTGTGATGTGGAGTTTGAGCATATAGCGAGCATAACGGAAAGCTAAAACTCAGTAAGAATTTTCTTACCTTACTCTTTAAATTTTTATTACTTTAAATCTTCTCTTCTTAGAAATTATTTTTATTAACTTTATTTTCAATATTTAGAATAAAAAAAATTAGTATTTATTTTAGAAAGAAGACATTTTATGAAAATTAATTTATAACAAATTAAGATAATTAAATCTTGAATTAAAGAAAAATTTTGTAATTTTAAGTATATTTGGTTAATGATTTAAAGATTATTCTATTTTAATAAAATAAAATTTTCAAAAAAAAATTATTTTATTTCCCCAACTTAATAACTAAAAATATTTGGAAATAATTGAGAATTTGATCTTGTTAAGATTCAATTTGAGAAAGATTATGTAAAAGTTTTATATGAAAAAGTTTTGAGATATTTAAGGCTTAGAAACTCAATTTCAGTGAGATTCGAAAACTGTACCAAATTTATTTCTGTGGGACAGAAATTTAGAATTGAGAAAATGTACAGTTTGTTGAAATGATGTTGTAAACCTTTAAGGTATTTAATAATTGAGTTTCTAAAAGCCTTAACCAACTAAATACGCGAGTAGTTCATGCATCATGAATCATTAAAGTGAAATTAAATGATATTGTCTGGGGACGGATTATAGAAACCGAGGATACATTAGAGGAGGCTTAATTTCGAGCCTTGGGATGAGAGGGTGTGAAAGGGTGCTTCAGGGGACCTGGGGTAGCTCCCCAGTGTCGGGTACTTTCACAATAAAAACTTTCTCAATCTGACTAGTCTCTAAGTGTTTCCATGCCAGTTGAGCTGTTCATATTATTATTATCTAGACTTATGGAACAGTGTAAACTCCTGGTTGGCCCAGTGTAAATTAAAATTTAAGGGCCCACATATATAGGTAAGTTATGATGAAGATATTGCATAACATTCATGCATTCATAATTGATTATGTATGTGATTGTGATTGATATTATTATGTATTGGTTTGTGAAAACCCTTTGTTGCTTATGTCTTATTCGAGAATATTATATTCTGTTTCTCACACTTTTCTCTGTGTTTTTATTTCATATGTTTTAAATTGATGGTTCAGAGGGAAGGATCAAGGAATCTCGGCAGTGAATATAGCACATTCTAAAAAGGGAGCTCGGTATGAATACCGTGGTCCAATGAATAAATAAAAGTCATTAAGCAATTGCTTCCGGGCCGTGAAGTTTCCTCTCTTTCTTATAATGTTTAATATTTATTTTCTTCGGATGAATGTAAAAATTACTTTATAAAGTTTTAATAATATTTACGAGGTATTTCAGAAATGATGTAAGTAATTTATTCCGATAGTTTCTTTTTAACAATCATATCTTTAGTAAAAAAAATTACGAATTTTCATAGAATTTATTAAAGTGTAGCAGAGGGCGTTACATGCTGTCCTCTGAAGGGTCCATATCGGTTGAAGTGGAGATTATGGGATGGTCTTTAATCCACAGGTCTGGTGGCCAGTATCCAGGCCATATCAGAAAGTGAGTGGTAACGCCCCGGTCGCTTTTCAGGAATGAACGACTCACCCCACAAACCAACACGAGACCTTTCCAATGTGCTTTTGTCCTCACTCACACATTTCCTGAGAACTTCCCAGGAGGTCACCCATCCTAGAATTACTCAAAGTTAAGCACGCTTAACTTTAGAGTTCTTAAGTGATAGGCTACCGAAAAGTCTAATATCCTATAATTTCTTTTATTATTATCTTTTTATAAAAGGATAAAATTTTAAAGAAAATTATAATTTAAAATTTTGGCAAAATTAGCTTAAGTTTCTTTAGAACTGATTGATCGTTGTAATTTATACGATTTTATGGAAATTTTTGGATATTTTTAGAGATAAGTGAAAATAGTCCAAAATAGAGCTGGTTGGATCTAAACCAGTACAGAAAATGTTATCAAAAAAATTATAAAACTTGATAGGGAGTTTAGATTCGTGAATGTGAGCTTAAGTTTAAAATTTCATAAAGTTTAGAGATCGTTTGGTTAGAAAAGTAAACCGATGAACTTATAAAAACGAGTATTTTAACATTTAGTAATTGAGATATTTAGTGTAAAAGAAATTTGTTAAAAAGTTACATTTATTTTATTGAATACATTTTGAGTATTCATAACAAAATTTTAAGTATAAAATTTATCTCATAAAAATACTCGTAGTATAGTTATGGATAATTATGAAAATAATAATAATAAAAAATAATAATAAGCTTACGCCTATAAATAGACGTACATGGGCTTTCATTTTCACGCACAAAGCCTTCTCAGTGCTGCAGAGGTACTCTCCTTTTTATTATGCTATTTTTCTTACTTTATATATATATATATATATATATTATGTTAAACGTATGTTAACCTATATATATATATTTATATATTTTTAGTTTATTTATTTGTTATATATTTATATATTTATTTAATTGTTATTTATTTATTTGTTTGTTTAATTATTTAATGGTTTAGTTATTTAATTGTTTAATTATGTAGTTAATTACTTATTTAGTTGTTTAATTAATTAATTATTTATTTTATCTAAAATGTTTAATTATTTGTTTATTTAATTTAATTCCTTAATTAAATACGTAATTGTTTAATTATTTGTTTAATTGTTTATTTATTTATTTGTTTGTTTAGTTAATTTCTTAATTAATTATTATTTGTTTAATCATTTATTTAATTATTTATTTATTTTACTGTTTATTTATTTAATTATTTATTTGATTATTTAATTGTTTATTTATTTATTTTATTGTTTAATTATTTATTTAATTGTTTATTTATTTATTTTATTGTTTAATTATTTATTTTATTGTTTATTTATTTAATTGTTTAATTATTTATTTAATTGTTTATTTGTTTATTTTATTGTTTAATTAATTATTTAATTGTTTATTTATTTTATTGTTTAGTTATTTATTTAATTGTTTAGTTAATTATTTAATCATTTATTTATTAGTTTAGTTAATGTCTTAATTAATAACTCAATTGTTTAGCCATTTATTTAATTGTTTAATTGATTATTTATTTATTTATTTGTTTATTTATTTATTTATTTATTTGTTGATTCATATATTGACTTATTTAAATATCAATTTATTTATTTGTCTTATTTATTTCTATTATTATTGTTCATTTATAATTTAAATTTGTTATTTATTTATTTATTTTGTTAGTTTATTATTTTACTCATTATTCTAAATAGTTAGTTTACAGTTATCTATTAATTATCAATTTATTTATTTACATTTTACTTACTTACTTACTTAATTGTACTATTTCTGTTGTCATACATTTATTATTATAATGTTTATTTATCTATCATTTATTCAGTTATTTACTTTATTTCTTAATCATGTATTTAATTGTTATTTTATATATATATAATATTTAATGGATGTTTAATTCTTATTATGCACTTTTAAAATTTATGACAATATCATTTTGAATATTATTGTATTCATATAATGAATATGTAACTATATAAAAAAAATTCTCTTTATTAATATCGTTGTATTAAGTGCCAAATAAAATAAAAGTATAACCAAATAAGATGAATTAAACACTAACAATAAGAACCTGTGTGTTTAGGTTAACTTCAGAAGATTCACTTGGAAGCTAGTTTCGCAGGTAAAGGGAGGGTGAGATAGGAATTTACTAAATATAAGACATGTTAAATAATAGAAGGGACTCCCTAACCCTCTCAATATTTATTTCATCTATTATTTTTATGTCTTTACTTATGTACAATTATTATTATATATCACACCCTACTATTTGCATATTCATATAATGAGAATTTATAATTGATAGACTACGTTAAGTTTAATGTTTGGATCAAAAACACATATGCAATATGATTGTATCGTACTGTCTGGGAATTTTCTGAGTGTAACAGATCAAAGACAAATTTTGGAAATACTCAATTTACAGAGGAAACTCTGTCAAAATTTTGACAAATTTTATGAACAAGAATGAAAGGTATTTGCTAAAAGTTTGAGTTAATTAAGTATGTGACATGCATCATATAACAAGTGAAAGACAAGAATGTTTGGGAGATACGGTTATAATCCGAGAAATGCATTAGGGATGGTTCAATAGCGAACCTTGGGATGGGAGGGTGTGAAGAGAGGCCTAGGAGACCTAGGGTCGCTCCCTAGTGTCGGGTAAATTCATAACAAGCTCTTGCCAATCTGACTAGGCCCTAAGTGCATATTATGGTCAGTGGTGCTGTTCCTTAGCCATATTGGCAAATTATCATGAAACAGTATCAACTCCTGACTGCTCCCAATAAAAGAAGATTTAAGGGCCCACATGCATTGCATCTTTCATCGTTCATAAAAGAATTGATAAAATATTTATTAATTTAAAATAAGATCTGTTAGTCGTCTTTACATTTCTATATCATGTTGGAAAATAACATGTATGAAGAAGTTCTTATTGAAACTTTACTGTTTGAAAAAAAAAATCTATTATTTATATGTGTCTTGTAAAATATTGGTATATTCTGTTTCTCACCCTTTTTCTTCCTTGTTTACATTAAATGGGATATGAACTGATCAGAGAGCCACTATGGGTGATGATAACCAGCCCCACATTGCGGATATTAGAATAAGGCCAAGACAGCCGGACCCAGGTCGTTGGAGACATTACTGGATGGGTCACGTTCATGTATACCATAGGATTGTCACAGTGCGACTATCGCGGGCTATTTTATGAGTACCTGACCCCGTAGGAGCTCTCACTATTACCTTTAGAGCTAGGTTTGTATTGGATCTTCGTGATGTGGACCCCTTCTTCCCTATTATCCCACTGCCCCCACCCCCACCGGCTGATGAAGAAGATATGGATGGAGCTTCATCTGGAAGTGACTCCACTATAGAGGACGCCTAGTTACCTATAGTTAACCCAGTAGAACGTTATGGATAGTTTGATGACTCCAGCTGTACTTGAGGGTTGAGTAGTCTTTTTGTATACTATTTAGCTATTCACATGTTCTGGAGTTTCTTTTTGTCATTAGCTAGCGTTTGACTCTTAGGGTTACCGCTAATCTGAAACTATATTTTGTAATTAAAAATCAAAATCATGTACAGTTATATAAATATCTATAAAAATGTCTATATAGCAGAGTATTTTAGAGATATGTAGTTATGTTTGTGGAATTATTTTTATATCTTTAAGTGAAATTTTTATTTATTTGTTTAGATTTTGGTAGTTATTTAGGGATGTTATAAAAAGGCTAATACATTTATTGGTATAGGTAGTACGAATTCATTTATTTAAGCTATCATCAACTGTATAGTCCCATACCTATACAGTCTTTGGATCCTTCTCATTCTGGTATGTATTCGATTCGTTCATGTGTCCCTCCCACTGGAAGCCTGCAAGGAGCCGCTCCTTGTCCGTGCCCATGCACTGGCGATCACTCCCCGCCCTCAACAGCGCCAGGATGTCACATGAGTAAATAATGAAAGTATGAAAATAGTTGTAAAATTGTAAATGATTGAAGTTTAAATAACAATATTTGAAGGAAGCTAACACTTAGATCTTTGTATGACTCTTTATCTAGCAGTTCAAACTTATAGATCGTTTATGGACACAAGTCTAATATCTTCCACGTATTTTAAAAAAGTAAAGACGGTACAATAAATGAAAAATGGACTCCTTAGACACATGGATTGGGTTCTATTTATAGGCTAAGTATTACAATGATCAGTTTGTAAGATTATGACATATTTTCGATGGTTATGAAAAAAGAGTTTTCTCAATCTTAACATGCCTTCAATGGTTACAAAAGAGGTCTTCAATCTTGACACATCCCTAACAATTATGGAAAAAGGCTTCTCGTTTTTTACGCGTCTTCAATGGTTACAAGAGAGGCCTTAAAGCTTAACACGTCTCTGACAACTGTGAAAAAGGTCTTCTTGATTTTGACACGTCTTCAACCATTACAAAAAAGGTTGTGTGAAAATTATTCTAACCTTATTTCTAACCACATATATAAGTTTTAAAGACATTAGATCCTAAGTACTCTATTTTGCAGAAAAAGCCAAAGTTTGAGTGTCATAACTCAACCTTATTCTCACGACTCTCTAATTCACTTCAATTGGTATCGGAGTTCAACCTCTAAGGGTTAAGCACACTTCATAGTGCGAGAAACAAGTCCAAAAGAAGTGATGGTTAGTTTTATTGAAGCATCTTATATCCCTAAAGGATTTTCACCAAACAAACATGCATTCTTTGATGGTAAAGATTATTTCTACTAGAAAACAAGAAGGAATCTATTTCTTGAATCTATAGATATAGATAAATTGAGCATCATAGAGAATGATCCTTGCGTTCTACTAGTGACAAGTGAAAAAGGAAATTCTACCTTAAAGTCCAAGGGGACATGGACTAGTGAAGGGAAGCATAAATATCTACTCGACTCAAAAGCATAAATATCTAGTAATATTAAATATTTTGTGCTAATTTTCACGTATTGTGGTTTATGATATAAAGAGGTATCATGATTTATATTTAAGTTTAAAGCATGTTGATTTTGAATTTTCCAACTGATTTACTAAAGAAGGTTTCAATGTTTTGAAATGCTTTGAAATTCAATTTTAAAGTAATTGATTTTGTGAAAGATTATGAGACTCTACGAGAACTTTTTTTTTGCATATGGCAAAACTCATTAAGGATTTGGAAATGTGCAATTTAGTAGGGTGTCTATGTTGTGATTTGTACACCTCAGAGATATATTTAAAAATTAAGTTTCTAAAAGCCTTAACCAACTTAACACATGGGTAGTTCATGCATCTAAAAACATCTAGCAGAAAAGATGTGATGTGATATTGCATGGGAACAAACTATAGAAAACGAAAGATACATTAGAGGAGGTTCAATTATGAACCTTGGGACGAGAGAGTGTAAAAGGTTGCTTAAGGGAAATCGGGGTAACTCTCTAGTGTCAAGTACTTTCACAAGAAACTTTACTCACTCCGAATAATCTCTTAGTGTTTCCATGTCAATTTTATTATTATTATTATTATTATTATCCATATTTATGGAAGATTGGAAAACCTGAACAATAAATCTTTATAATATGGTATGTGTTCCTCCCGAATTAGCTAAGATCTCCCTTATCCTCTTATTTTAGGAGATTATCTCTATCTCTTCAATTTTAGGAAGTTATCTCTATCCCTTATCTTATGATATTATCCCTATCTATTAGATATTGGGTCAAGATCATAGTCCTTCTTTGATGTATAAATATGGCCTCAGAGCCCTTTTTGTAATTCAAGTGATATTTTGAGTAAAGAAATCTATTTTCCTAGAGTAATTCTCTAGGGCTTTGGCATCTACACCCTCAGTGAACATTTTGGCACCTACTCTGGTGCCCAGTAAAATAGTTCCCACGTCATAGAGAGATATACTGGCTCCAAGGAAGGAGAAGATGGTGACAATGCGTAGCAATCCCAGTTGTAGAGATGACAAAGACCCCCGGGAGAACCAAGGAGGACACCAAGATAGGGACAATCAACTGGAAGAGGTTTTAGCCCTTGTCAAAATATCGTAGCATACCATTGAAGAGTTAAGAAAAGAAAATGAAAACCTGAGGAATCACTGATCGGATGAAAGTGAGACCTCCGGTTATCAAAATACACAAGCTACAAAACTAAAAGAAGACAGAGCGGAACCTTTAGTCCCCTATTCGGCACAACCATTCACATAAGTCGTAATGACAACCGCCACACCACTACATTACAAGTCACCTACTATGGAAAAGTATGATAGAAGAAGCGACCCAAAAGAATACCTCACCATGTTCACAACCAACCTTTTCATCATTGGGGCGTCTGATGCCATCCTATGTAGAACTTTCCCTACCACTCACACCAAATTCGCTCTACTTGGGTTCTCACACATTCCCCCAAAAAGCATATCATGTTTCGCAGAGCTCGCGAAGAAACTCTACATCCAATTCGCCTCTAGTCGATCGGCTCAACAGACCTCCCATAGCCTGGTCAACCTCAAGTAAGGATGAAGGGAAACACTCAAGCAGTTCATGGCATGCTTCAACGAGCAGGTCATATGGATCCGAGACCAAAGCTCAGAGGCGGCCCTCCATGCAATACATACGGGATTACGCCCAGGTAGTTTTCCAAATCTTTAGCCAAAAAGAACTCGACTAATATGGATGATATCAGAAATAAGGCGACATGTTGCGTAAATATGGAAGAACGTGAAGCCGATCAGGTTGAGAGCTCTGAAAACAACAAGGAAAGAACAGAACCACCAAGTAACACCATGTAATCATTCATGGAGGCACTCTTTTTCCTACTCGAGGGGTTTTTCCCATTTGGTTTTCCCCTAAAAGGTTTTAACGAGGCCCGATGAAACATCAATATCACAAGAACGATTCAACTCAACTATTTTCTTCAAATTATTATGTTAAGTTCTAAAACACCAAGTGATTGCTCGGGGGTAATGACAAAAATGTCCTAAAACACTGAGTTAACAACAAATATGTCCTAAAACCCTGAGCGTGGCTCAGAGGTAACGACAAATAATGACTACGTTAAGCTAAAATTATGAGTGTTGGCTTAGGCATAACGACAAATAAGTCCCAAAACTCTGAGTGACAGCTTGGGGATAACAACAAATAAGTCTTAAAACTAAGTGGTGACTCATGGGTAACGACAATATAAGTCCTAAAACTCCAAGTGATGGCTCGGGGGTAACGATAAATAAGTCATAAAACTCTGAGTGATAGCTAAAGGGTAACGACAAATAAGTCTTAAAACTCTGAGTCACGGCTCGGGGGTAACGATAAATAAATACACTACTAAGGCCACGACCTTTTCGAAGAGAAGATCTAATCCTAAGAGTAGTTGACAACACTGGAAGAATCAAAGAGGACGGGAAGCTGGCAGCCAACTAGGAAGGCTCATACCGGGTAAGAGAAGTCATTGATAAAACAACATACCAACTCGAAGAGTTAAAAGGAAGAAACATTTTTCACAAACGTAAAACGCTACACATTTAAAGGTGTATTACAGTTGGATGTAATAGGGACACTTTTTTTCCTACTCTAGGGGTTTTTTCCCACTAGGTTTTTTCCTGAGAGGTTAAGAGAAATCATCGATAAAGGAGCATATCAACTTGAAAGTTAAAAGGAAAAAAATTTTCATGGACGTAAAACGCTACACATTTAAAGGTGTATTACAGTTGGATGTAATAGGGACAGTCTTTTTCCTACTCCAGGGGTTTTTTCCCACTGGGTTTTTCTCCTGAGAGGTTTTAACGAGACCCACCTGAATAACAATAAGACAAGTATGACTCAGCTTATCAAATTACTTTAAATCTTGGAATCCCGATCAGATGAACAACAAATCTTGAAATCACATGGCATACAAACCGCTTGGTGTATCAACGCTCGACATACAACCACTTGGTACATAGTCACTCGGCTCACCCGACGGCTGAGAGCTCGTGACTGAGGGACTCATGTTCCCTTCGGCTTAGCTAAGGTCTCTGTCATCCCCTTATTTTAGAAGATTATCTCTATCTCTTCAATTATATAAAGTTATCTTTATCTCTTATCTTAGGAAATTATTTCTATTTATTAGGCCTCAGAGTACCCCTATAATTCAAATGACATTTTGAGTAAAGAACCTTATTTTTATTAGCCCCATTTATTATCTTTTATCTCCTTTTTATAGAAAAATTTATATTTGTTAATCTCATCTCCTTTGCTTTTCCTAAACCTTTTTCCAACGAGTAAATACCCGTTAAACCCTTAATTATTATTGTAGGAAATGAATATCTACCACCTAGCGCCCACGGGAATACAAGGAAACAAACAATGAACAAAAGTAGACCGCTGATAATATGTTTGGTGCAATTTTTAATTTATTTCATAGTTATCCGATTTATATTTTTCTTTTTTCGCATTGATGGATTTTGTATAAATCCAAATTGGTACTCATACACGATGGGTTCAAATGGCATTCACATCATTCGTTTATAAGTTTTCCGGTTACAGTCTTGTAAAAATAAAAAATTTATGCGAGAATGTGACTCACTTTAGTACGAATATTTTCAATTCAAACATAAGAATATTTTTTAAATTCGAACATAATTGCTCGTGTAGAAATACAAGTGGTTAAAAAAAGAGAGTAGAAGCTGGACCTTTGAATTTTTTTTTTATTTCTCATATAATTTTCAAATCAGAAATTTGATTAATTTGGATTTAGGTATTGTCACCGAATAGTCCCCCAAAGAAATTTTTTCGTAGCAAAAATCTTAAACTAAAGACACTTAGTTTAACGGTTATATCTATATGCTAACTCGATTAGTAATTATTAGATGTTTGATAAATAAGATGAGATGCAAAGAGTAAATTTAAGTATTTTTAAGAACGAGATTAGATACCCATTATTAAAAAATGTTTAAAATTATTTAAATTTATTATTTTCATTCTTAATATATAATATACACATATTGGGCGTTGTGGTTACTATTATTATTTTCAAAATCGAATCGGTTTGGCCAATCCAACCGGTTGAACTGTAAACCAATTAGGTGACCGGTCCAAATTAATTTAATCACAATTTACTTAAACAAGTGTCTTTACCGGTTTAATGACCTATCCGATAACATAGGTTATTGTTGATGGGGCTTATCCGGTTAGACCGGGTCGTGTTTGACAGAGAGCGGTCCAAGGTGGGGGAGTATTTAAGGGGAAGGTTCTAGGGTCTTTGACTTTGGCTCTCACTCTGATATCAACACAGCCACCAGTGTGCAATGGCTATGCGATCGAGGCTGAGTCAAGGATCCTTAACTCGTTTGATGGACTCAACAAATCGTGGAACTTTCAGTCGCTTCTTCAGCGACAAAGGTAGGGTTCTCAGCGAAGAGGAACAGGCCAAAGAGAACGTTTACATCCAGGTACTACTTCCACTTTCCTCCTTTCCTTCTTCCATGTTCCTGTTGAATCTAATTATTCATTTGCTCAACTTTTGTATCCAGAAATGGGAGAGGGAGAAGTTGGAGAAACAGAAGCAACAAGCCGACAAGGTTAAGGCCGAGAAGGACAAAGATTCCTCCGATAAGGTCTTTTCTTTTAGGAAAATATTCTCTTCATCAAATTTTGTTCCTTTTTTTGTGGGCCTTTCTCTTGCCACTTATCTATCATCTCCCATGCTTTATATATTTTGCATATTAGGTTTAATCAAATTTTGTAGCTTTCATGCCCTGGTTATTATTTGTTTTTATTTTTTTTTAACAATTTGTTAGCTTTGTGCATTTTTTGTCCTGGTTGAAAATTTTCTCTTGAGTGGGGTTTTTACCTTTGTGGACTTGGATATCCTTGTCATTTGAAGAATTCATTCTTAATATGACTTCTAGCTAGTTATGCGTTTTTCTGCTTTGGTTTCAAACTCCAAATTTGTTATCTTTGCAGCAAGATTTTTATTCCTGTTATATTTTTTGTAGAGGGTTTGGCTGCATTGTTTGTCTGCTTGTCTCTGTTGTACAATTAGCGATTGAGATCGTTTAATTCCTCTTTAATCTTTATCACTATGTTAAACGTGAGTGAAATGGTTTGCCCTTGAAGGGCTGCATTAAGATTGTGTACTCTTGATTTGCTATACAGTTCTGTTCTTGAATATTTTGTTTGCTTTTGTACGTTTTTTGTTTACTGAATTCAATTTGTTGTGAAACAAAGATGCTGTCTCCCATGGAGTGCTACCATATTTCTGATGGGAACTGGTATTTTAGTTATCACACACGGGCATATGTAGCAATGGTGTTGTGGTGTTGTGTGGTTACAATCATGTGCACCTACTTTAATTTGATAACATTTAGCCTGGGCTAATTGAAATTGTCATCAAGTTGTCCATACCATACGCATCATATGGATCTAATAATCTATAATCTAGCTGTGAGAGGGGGAAGGCCTGGAGTTTTTATTGCATTTGTTTTGTGGCTACTTGATGACATTGAAATCTTTTGCTTTGGATCTTGTGTTACTTGCTTATTCCTGCAACCACTACTTAACTTTTTGTGTTTTTGTGTCTGTAGAAACCTGAAGGTGCTCAAAAGAGCTGAATTCATCCTTCATGATACCGGTCAAGGTCACTCTGTGAAATAATCATCATGAATAAAGCACAGTAGTACCTCTGAATGGACTTTGGCTTTTGTATAGATTGTGTTTCTTGTTTATTTGTAGTTTCTTCAATGGTGATGGATGAAACTGTGTCGTTGAACTTGGTGCTTTTGGTATGATGATGTGATCCTTTCCAGTATTTCCTTCCCCCCGTCCCCGTGAGTTCCAAAACTAAACCTTACTGTCCTGAGAAATGATAAAAAAAAGGGAAAGTTAGCAGAAGTTTCTATGTACAAGTAACTCATTAATCATTAATGCTTAAAAGGGACTGAATGCATATAGCTGTTTAATTTTCTGTAGTGTTAGGGTTAAAATGGTTACATGGTTCCATCTAGTGGCATGGCAGGTAAAATTCATGTGCTTACATACAGAGTGAGCACAAAAATTGATTATTATGCTTGAGATGCTTGTTGCCAGTGCCCAGGTACAACCATAAATATATGTTGAGATAATTGAGGTAAGCTGGAAGGGCAAGTTGGACTTCTTTTCAGTGTTAGTGATTTGATTTGTTTTCGTGAGGGCAGAAATGGAAATTAAGAATAAGAAAGCAATGTGTTAGAAAATAGGCCTCCATTATTATTTTGATGATATTTTAAAATTTAATGTCTATTTTCTCACCAATTCTATATTCTCATTTTGTAACGCCAGGGGGTACATGGCCACAGCCTTTAACTCTTCATTACGATCAATAATTGTATATCATTCAGATTTGAAAAATTTGTGATAGACGAATCATAACAATTTTTTTTGTCACAAATCATAACAATTTTATATTGGGCCTTAAATTTGGGGTGGAATATTGGTAGAAGAGTTGGAAATGATGCCCTCCTTCATTGGCCCAACACCACCCCTAGTGAAGGGATTAGAATGAGTGGAAATGTTTAGGGAAATGTTTAAAGCTTGCATATTATGACTCCTTTTTTATTTGATGCAGACTTTTCCGTATACATTGACCGCGAGTTCCAATGTCTATCTATCATATTCGTATCAGGGCTCCATTTTCATTAAAATAAATTTAAATAATAATAATAATAATGAATAGTTTAACTTTTTGTTTTGTTGGTAAAGAGGTTTGGTTAAAAATTATGTAAACGGAATTGAGAAAATTAAGGTTTTGTAAATGGGATTTATAAAATTTAGGTTTTGTAAATGAAGTTGTATTTGATTTAGGGTTTTTAAAAAGTAAATTAATAATTTTGTTCGTAAAAAGTTTAGTAGAATTGGGTTAGAAAAATAATAATTTGTGGGAAAATTATCAAAAAGGATAATAGTTGTAATGTGTGTGTATATTTGTATATATTAATATTATATGTATAAATTACAAGTTATATATATTAAAACTAATAGTTTTATTTTTATTAGTTTTTATATATTTAATGTGTTTGTATATATATATATATATATATATATATATATATATATATATATGTTAGCATTATATATACATAAAATGAATGTTATAACGTTATTATTTTGTTGAATAAACAATAATGTTAACTGAAAACTAAATTAAACCCTAATAATTCTACCAAAATAAAGATACAATAAATTATATTATATATCATTATTATAAAAAAAACCTAAACATGTTATATGTCATTATTATCAAAAACTTTACTCAATTAACTTAAACATCACAAACCCTAAATAAATATTACATTCCAATACAATTAAGCAACCCATAATTAAATTAGTTCAGATTTTAAAATTTTAAAAAATACTAAAAAATTATATTTTTTACAATACACCTTAACCCAAAAACCCTACCCATGCTCCACCACCACCCCTACACAACATTACCACTCCACAGCCTCACCATTACACACACCACCACATCACCAAATTGCCATATTCCTACCACCATGACCCTTTACACAAATTCACCATCCCCATCGCCTCACCATCACACATCACCCCCGTGATATCACTAACCCTTTACATCCTCACCACCTCCACCCTTAATTTCAACCCAACCCCTAACAATAGATCCCACTCGCACGGCCTCCATCGGGAACCCCTAAAATCGACCCACTAGAAACAACAAAGAAAGGGCCAAGAACCCAAAAACCAAAAACAGATCCCAACAAAAATAAAAGAAAGGTGCCATTAGGGTAACAAACGTCTTTTCCTCCAACTCCGTTGGTTTAAGGGAGGACCGATGCGGCTGTGACAAAATGAAGGTTAACGCAACGGAAACGAAGGCACCGACACAGAACGGAGCCTCTACTTGCAACCAAACACAACGACATTTGACGGATAAATGACAACCACGTTAGCTGCACGGAACACTCTCTTCAACGATGAACTAAACGCACTTAAAGTAAGCTATGTGGTAAATTCTTAAAACACTAATAAAATAAATAACAACTTAACTTTTTTGTTGCCATTGGTGTGTAAAGTTATGTGGCAAGGGAATGGAAATTATGTAACATCCTATTTTCATCACAAATAGGAAATAGATATTAATATATATTTCTTGAAAAATACTTACTATAAGTTAGTTTATTTTTTTTTTTGAAATTTTGGTATTTATATTTTTATTATTTGTTTTTTTTAAAATAATAATAATAAAAAAATGAAAATATTTCTGAATGAGAATTTTAAAGTGACTTAATTAATATTCACTAATTAAGAAAATTATATTAAGAATTTTTAATATCCTTATTATTCACCATTTTTATTTTATGTTGTTATATTTTTGTTTTTTTTACATATTTAAGATTTAACTCTTATTAGAATTTTAAAATAAAATTTAGAAGGAATTAGACTATGGTTCTTTTGAACTTTTTGATCTACATAATATTTATGATTTTCTGGAATTTTTTGAAAATTTTGAATTATTTTAATAAAATAATATATTTTAAATAATTTTAAATTCATATAAAGTTGCTTAAAATTAAAAATATTTACAAGAATGTAAAGTTAAATTATAAGAAAATTTTCTAAAATCCATTTCAAGTAGACTTATCTAAAAATTATCAGTTTGAGAAAAATCTTGATTTTTTCTAATCGTTAAAAAATTAGAAACGTATCAAGAAATTTTTATTAACAAAAAATTTTAGATTTTTAAAATTTTAGCTTTATATTACTTATTATAAAATTAGTGAGGACTGATATAATATCGCTAAATTTCAAAAAGGACTCATTTTGAATATTTAAAATATACTGAGTGAAGGGTTACTATTTGACTTAATAATTTTGCTGACAATTACTATGCAAATCACTGTGCATGTATGAAATTTTCAAAAGATGCACAGTAACCTGGAATAAAAAATTCAAAAATGTATAGTACTTTTATATTAAAATAATGGAATGTATAGTAAATTTTTTTCCTATAAATACCGAAGGATTTCTTCTTTAGAATTCACAATTTCAGATTAAGTTTTCTTAATATAGTAGTGCTAGTGAGATAGTGGTGGAAGTGAGAGAGAGAAGAAAAGTTGTTGGAGAGAAGGTTCTGCCAAAATCCTAAGGTAAGAATACTTCTCTTTTATATTTTTTGGGTTATTTTTATATCGTTTTTAGAAATCTGTTATTATACTGGAAATAATATTATTTTAAGTTACTATTCTGCATAGTAAACACTATTTCAATAGTAAATTACTATTTCAATAGTAAATTACTATTCAAATAGTAAATTACTATTTACTGTTACTATTTACTGTTACTATTCACAATTTACTATTTACCGTTACTATTCACGTTTTGCTATTTACTGTTACTATTCACGTTTTATTATTTACTGTTACTATTCACGAATTACTATTCACTATTCACTATTCACTATTCACTATTCAAAATTTACCATTTTTTATTTTAAGTTGTAATCTTAATTTTCATCTTGTAATTATATTAAAATGAAATTGGTATGTTTTTAGAACTCGGAGACGAGGCACGCATGGATTTTCAATAACGAATCGGTATACAAGAGGTAAGGGGGAGTGAGATAAGAATATAATATGAAAGACATAAGAATAAAGGGAGGAGTCTCCTACTCCTTTTAAATTTAATAATATTATTATTTTAAAGTAATAACTTCTCAACTTAAAATTTATAATAAATTTAATATATTGTGTAACTTATTCTGAAATATCTATACATAGATCTGAATTATTATAACTTATACGGACTGAACTAAACCTATGCAAGGACTTGGATTTTTATATCCTATATGGATCGAACTAAACCTATGCAAGGACTTGGACTATTATGACCTGTCTAGACTGAACTATACCTATGCGAAGACTGGATATATGGACTTATATAGACCTGTGCGAGGAATGGACTATAAAGACTCAAAATCAAATCTACTAATTTAAATAACCATTAAAAATTTGAATTATATTTATAAGCGATATTTAGTTGATTTGACTTGATTATAATTAATTATATTTGATTTCGATTAATGATATTGTGATTTATAATATTAGACTGTGATTAATAATATGCAATTATGATTAATGATATTTGATTGTGATTGATGAGATTACTATACTTGATTGTGGTTGATGAATAATTGATGATCTTGTGATATGAAGTTTGAGCATTTAGCAAGCATGACGGAAAGTTAAAACTCAGTAAGAATTTTCTTACCTTACTCTTTAAATTTTTATTCCAAGAGAAAGTATTTTGTAATTATTTTAGTCTTTTATTTCTTCTTATAAATAATTTTTATTAACTTTATTTTTAATCTCTATAATAAAATCTAGTATTAGAAAGAAGCTATTTTATGAAAATCAGAGGTTGAGATAATTAATTCTTGAATTAAAGAAAATTTTTATAGTTTTAAGTATTCTTAGTTAATGATTTTAAATTATTTTCTTTAGAAATTAGAAGTTTAAAGTAAATTATTTTGGTTTTCCCCAACGAAATAACTAAAGAATATTTTGTGGAGATTTCAAAAACTCAATCTAGTTAAGATTCAAATTGAGAAAGATTATGTAAATATATGAAGATTTTTAAGAGAAAGCTTTGAGATATTTAAGGCTTGGAAACTCAATTTTGGTAAGATCTGAATTTGAAGACTGTACTAAATTATTTCAGTATAACAGAAGTTCAAAGAAGAACTTATGGAAATGTACAGTTTATTGTGATGATTTTGTGAACCTTTATGGTATTTAATAATTGAGTTTCTAAAAGCCTTAACCAACTAAATATACGAGTAGTTCATGCATCATGAATCATTAAAGAGAAATGAGATGTGATATTGCCTGGGGACGGATTATAGAAACCGAGGATACATTAGAGGAGGCTTAATTGCGAGCCTTGGGATGAGAGAGTGTGAAAGGGTGCTTCAGGTGACCTGGGGTCGCTCCCTGGTGTCGGGTACTTTCATAATAAAAACTTTCTCAGTCTGACTAGTATCTAAGTGTTTCCACGCCAGTTGAGCTGTTCATATGCCATGAAGGCATTTATGTTATTATTATCCAGAATTTATGAAACAGTGTAAATTCCTGGTTGGCCCAGTGCAAACTAAAACTTTAAGGGCCCACATGCATAAACTGAATGAGATAGTAGCATAAGCATTACATAACATTCACGTGATTGTGACATTCTATATGGATGGTTATGAAGGAAAATATAAGTGTTATGTATGTGGAAACCCTATATTCATAATTGATTGTATATGAGAATATGACTGATATTACTATATTAGTTTGTGAAAACCCTTATGCTTATGTCTTATCTGTAATATATTATATTTTGTTTCTCACTCCTTCTTGTTTGAATTTTTGTGTCCAAAATATATGTTATATGATATATAGCTAGCAGTCCAAGATGGAAGGATATGTAATTACAAGAGGATAAAGTGGTCTCATCCTCAATCGATTAGATGAAGAGATATGACAAGAGTAGGATTCAAAAACTCGATGGTTCAAGGACTAGGAAATGTTTGTTCACATTTGTAGTAGATGTATAGTTTAATTTTATTTTGCCTTATTACAATATCAAGTAGATAATTGTAACAAGGTAAAGGTTAAACTTTGATAAACTCTTTCATTCGGATATAATATTGTAATGATTTATCACTTATGATTTCTATAAATTATTTTGTCATTATGGACAAATATTGAAAGACAATTTTTTTTTACTTTCAATATTCAAAGGAAATCAGATGTATATACATCCTTGTATACACGAGATAAAGAGTGATAAATATGTATATCTTTCTAAAAAGTTTTTTTATCTCGTGTATATAAGGGGGTGTTACAAATTACATGAGCTAAACATGTTGTTTGGTAGCCATATATATATACATATATATATATATATATATATATATATATAAAGAGGGGGGAGGGGAGAGAGCATTCATTTTTTTTTATGCTAATAGAGCAAGAATTCTGGAATTTGGAAAGCTATAGGAGAAGGGGGGAAAGAGATGAATGAATGAATAAATGATTTTCATTAGAAATTAAATAAAATATTAACCTAAGTTTAATCAAAGATAAAAGCAAATACTAGAATATAATTTTCAATGCTAAAAAGTATTGAAGAAACCAATAAATCAAGATTAAGACTAATAATGCATTATGTAAGGATTTAGTGACATGCATCTTAATACAAGAAACACAAAAAGCTAATAACAAACGTACCCCAAAAAAAGAATCTAAGGTCAAAACACAGAAAATGCAAGGAACAAAGGGAATACAACACAAGACGACCAAGATTTTGACGATGAAGGCTCATGGTTAGGGATGCACTGAGCTCATAGTTGAGCATTGAAGGTGATTTCCAATTTACAAAGCTCAAATGAAAACAGAGAGAGAAAGTACAGGAGTGTAAAAGTGTTTCATTTCATCTAAAATTTCTAACACATGTTTTATCATGGTTTTGTTAATGCAAATGAGTTAGACAAAGGTGAAGAAGAGAGTATTATGTGTGTATGGTCTACTATACTAGAAAAGAAAAATAAAAAAAATAAAAACCTTAATATCTTTTTAACTCTTAAAATTATAGTACATACTTAACCTCCTATAAAAAATGTTTGGTTTAAATCTATCAAATAATTAAATTGATTGGTTTCACTCTTAACAGTTAAATTTTCGTTATTAACGGCTAATATGACAAATGTGTTAGGGAATCCCTAGTACATGAGCAGCGAAAATACAAGGATTCCCATAGGATTTGTAAAACATCGTGTTTCAAAGCACTATACATGCACACACACACACAAAAAATTCTTTTAGGATTACCTCTTGAAGAACACCAAAGCAGTCGTAGCCTCGTCCTTTAGGAGTCCACACGAGCACTCCCATCAGAATCGCAACACTTGCCAACTGCTAGTTTGACAGCGTGTAGCTCTTGCAACTTTTATGAATTTGTGTCTCACTTTAGTGAACGGCCTATGAGCATCTTATGCTCTATTTATAGGCTTAGATTTGACCTAATTTGTTCTCTCTAAAGAGTGAGCCCCTTACTCATTCTAAATGAGTTAGGCCCAATAACTTTATTTTAGTCCAACTAAAATAAAATAAAACATTTTCTGATGGACTTAATCTATGTGTGTGACCCTATAGGTAAAATACCCAGTCATATTAATAATAAATTATTTTATTATTAATATAAAATAAGAGCGGCGTCTAGCAATGCATCATTATGTCTGAATATTATTTAATATCAACATAACCTATAAGTGATAATTATTTAATATGTTTGTTCCTTTTGTCATGATATCCTAATTGGGCCCAAGGCATGGTCGCGTCATCCTTGTACGGCCCAATTTATTTTACTTGACAAATCTTATCTACATCACTCACATCCCTCTGCATAATTTGTTCATTACCTAATCACAATCTTTATCGTCCTCTTGTTACAGAAAACGTTTAATTGTATTAAAACAATAAACTCCTCATGTAGGAATCGTAGTGATTTCAGGTCGAAGGACTACATATACCATTATCACATTGAGAATCGTTTATGACATTCATGTAACGATCCATGCAACGTTCTCATGGTGGGTCCGGTACATCATTACTCTTAATGTGTACCCGTGTGAAGACTTGATATCATCTATATCTATGATCTGTGAGATCAGGTCATCAGTACACTCACACACTAGTCTCAATGTATTTACATGTCCCTATGTAAATACTTGACTAGGGATATTTTAGGAATAACTTTCATATGACGTATTACTCCAAGGATAAATACATTTTAAAATAATTTTAAACTGAAATACTTATTTTATTGATAAGCAGAAAAATGATACAAATGAAAAAGCATAAAAGCTCATAGTGCGTACACCAACAAAATGTTTTGCCACCTTAAAGTTGCCATGTGGAACTTTTTAAGGTTTAAACATTCAATAAGCGCTCCCAAAAGTTTAGTGTTAGATATACTACTTTAAAGAAAATAGTTTTAAGACCAATAAAATTTTCATATATAAAATAAGTCTATGTCATCTTGTCACTATCAATTGTTGAAATAGATATATCACATCTTACCTCTCTTATTTCCCCTTCTCATCACCTTATCCATCAACCTAACCATTGATAATCCATCAATCATTTTCTTTCTGTTGTGCGGACCTTTACCATTCGACCAATGATGAAATAAGCCCACCCTCTCAAGCAATCACCCTTCCTCATTGTGTTATGTGCTTTACTGATCTTGGATTTTTTTCCCCTTCTTATCTCTGCCAAGCATTCAACAAAAGTCCTTAATAATAAGATTTTTTTTTGTGATTTTGTTAGCTACAGGAAGTGGTTATATTTGGTTCTATTATGTTGTTGTGTTGTTATTCTTATGTTTTTGTCAATTCTATAAATTGGTTCTTCAATTTGGTATATGGTGAATGATTGAGGATTTGTGGGATTGGTAGTAAAGACTGGTGGATTAAAGAGATGTTGTTTAAAAGATGGAGTAGACACAACAAGAAAGGACCTTTAGTGACATTTGTTATGATTTTCAACAACAATAAAAATGATCACTAAAAGTGTTCAATTTCAAGGAAGATAGTGATGATTAGTTATAAGTGACAAGTTGATGGTTAAGATTTATTTTATAGAAGGAAAATTTTATTAGGGCTTAAAACTAACAATTTTTTAAAATGGTACTTCTAACCCTAAAAATTTTGTAAGAGTTTGTGGTGTATTTAAGCCTTAGAAAATTGCAAGTGACAACACATGGCAGCATTGTCACCTCAGAAGTTAACATGGAAAGCTTAAGGGTAGATGGTGAAACCAATCAACCTAATTATTTGAGGAGTTAAAATCAAATGATTTATTTTAGGTTAAATCATTATTCTAACTCCTTATTTTTTTAGTAAATTAGTTGGTTAGATCCCTATCTTTTTAAAATATTTCAGCTAGGGCCCCTCCATCTATTTTTTACTAACTTCGTTAACGAATATCTGACGTGCCATTGACCTTGTTAACGTGGCTATTCCATGTGTCAGATGTTGTTGACATTACAACTTCATGTGTCAAATATTCATTCGTTGATACGTAAAATTAAAAATTAAAAAAAAAACCTATACAAGGATCAAACTCATGAATGACCACTTATTCAATAGGCTCACATCAACATTTGACATGTGTAATAGTATTACACAATCTTTGCAAATGAACACATGACCACATGTGATGTCTCTATGTCACGTTATGATTTTGTTAATGTGGTTAATGAAAATTAGATGGAAATAACCTCACTAAAGTATTTTAAAAAGATAAAAGAGCCAACTAACTAAAAATAGTTAGATGTCTAACTTAAAATTTACTGAAAAGATAGAAAATTAAAATAGTAATTTAGTCTTTATTTTATCGGTGGTGTCTAATCCAAAAAATTTTAAGAGGCTGAAAAAAATATTAAAACTTTTTTTAAAAAATACTGAGAGAATCCAAATTCATCTCATAGACCAAAAGTAGCACTAGTTGTCATGGAAATAATATGATTTACAAAACTATTCAATTAATATATACAGTGATGGTAAAACCAAGATGGTGGTGGAAAATGTCAAGTTGAAATGCCCAACACGTATGACAATTGGATGGGAAGTTCTAGTGAATAATCAGTTCGTGCAATCTAGTGTTTAATTTCTTTTTTACTACTTCTCCTACACAGCACAAACAATTGAAAATCAAGTCATTCCAAAATTTAAATAGCAAAATTTAAAAATCAGAATATGGATGTTGAAGCTTTCAAGTCTCAAGCGGGAATAGATAATTGTAGATCCTACGCATAAATTACACAGAACAAAAGATTCTAACAATAAATTACCAGTTGGAAATATCTTGATCTTTCCAAGGATATTTACACAGTGGTCATTAAATATTGGAATCACATAAGTGTATGTGTAGCTTATATAATTAAATGTATCATCCATGAATAAAAATTGTTTTTAATTTTGAATAATTGAGATTTAATTTATAGGATTGTGACTGATCTTGATGAAAATATATAATATAAAAAAGTATGATTACATAATTTAGTATCTAGTTAGTATGGTGTTAAAAAATAAAATTATAAAAATAAAAAAATTTAAAAGTTAATATTGATTTTTTATGTTATTTGAAATAGTTAAATTTCTATTTGACCAACCTCAACTGAAACAAACACCCTTTTAAACTATAGTGCCCTTTTATAAAATGGTTGATTAAAATGGTTGATTCCTTTTGTACTCTTCTATAAATACATGTTCTCATCAATTTTGAAAGACAAGAAATATCTTATCCTTCCCTTCAAGAGATTTGAAACCAACTAAAGAGAACCATAAGAAAGGATCAACCAAGGCTGGGCATGGCAATAAGCAAGGAACAATACGCACTAGTTCCTCAAAATTATCCAAACTTTCCATGACTTGGATGTTTAGACAAGATGGTATTAAAACTTTCAATGTAACAATGTAACAGCCTTCAGTGTTCAGACTATGAATGGCTCTTGCCTTGTCTCTTTGTGTTGTTTTAGGACTTTCCGAGTTCGAGCTATAAATGAACTTCAACGTACAATTGAGTTAGCTCAACGGTGTACCATAATGTGTACCAAGCTATACCGTACAGAACTCATTGATTGAACAATACGCAAGGTGGATTCAACACTTCCAAATCCTAATTGCAAAGCAGTAATTGAGTTGGACACTAACAAAGAATTTCCATTACTGATGAAATCATTTCTAAAAGTCCCCTAATTGTTTTTACTTTTAACAACCGTCCCACCCTCACTAGTTCTTCATATATGTGATTCACAGAGGAATTCAAACAAAACCTAAACTAATATATTCAATTAGCAATTCTCCTAATCACTCTGTCAGCTATCAAAACCATAAACTTTACACATAAAAACAGATGAATATATACACAAAACATGGGCTTCAAGCATTCTTTTTACATTTCAAAGCCATAGTTTGCATACCCAAATCTACCCATTTGTTCATGCAAATTGTTTGATGGATATTGCTGCATTTCCTGTGACTGCTGCTGCACTGAACCACCAGGGGGAGGAACCCAATTCTGATCAATGGGCACAGGCACAGAGTTACTGTCCACAGTGGTTATGTCATGGATGCTTGACCTTTTCCTCTCTTTCTTCACTGAATTCTGGCGAAGAAAATATTTCTGAGCATGACTAGCAACCTGGGTTGGTGTTCTTGTCACAACAACATTCCTTGATATGCTTCTCCAATCTCCCTTCCCAAATTTGCTGAGCCCAATTAAGAACAACCTGTGATTAAACAAAAAAACATACCAGAAAGTCACCAACCCTGAAATTACCATTACCTTTGACCTTCATGATACTAACAACTCCAGATAGTAGAGATGTTATAAAACCAATTAATTAAAAAATATATTTTTAAAATTTAACTGAATTATCTACAATGAAATGACCATAGTACAGAATCTAGACCATTGAAATCAAATGTGCAACAACGTTTTTATTTTTAATAAATGACTAATTTGACATTAATAGACTTGAGGCATCCTAAAAATATCTCATTAATTAAAGGTTTGAATAAGTTTTATAATTAATATACGACCATAACCAGTCCTTTTTGTAGATAGCATACTATAGTGACCATTTCATAATCTCAACCGATTTGCAACATGTTAACAATATTGCAATGCAGATATTTGATATTTGTAAATTCAGTTTTCCTAGCAACCAAAATTTGAACACGTCTTTGTTAGTCAACAAGCCACAAAAAAAGAAAAAAGCATTACTACTATTGTGTAAAAGATGATAAAGTTCCCTCATGATTGAAACAAACACAAAAAGCGGAGGTTTTAGAATAGTGAGAGAATCACCGAACTAAAGAGAATTAAATTAAATTAAACCATGGATTTCAAATTATGAGGTTTTAGAATTAAAATTAAAGTTAAAATCCTCCAATAAACCGAGGTTTTAGAGAAAAAATAATACGTTTAAAAAATATTTCAAAAAATAGAACAAAACAGAAAACCAAATCTTAGTTGAATTTTCTTTTCTCTTTCAACTTCAAAACACGAAGAATAAAACCCCAAAATCAAAACCTAAAATCGAATTGATGCATACCTGTGTTCTTCTTCAGTCCAAGGAGTCCCTTTCTTCCTTTCGTTATCGGCGTTCTTAGGTTTGGAGCCGAATGAGATCTGATTAGCAGAGTCCCACGAGGACAAATCTCCACCACTAGTGGCCGCCGAGTCATCGACGTAGCTCGGCACCTCGACTCGGCCCGAGTCGATCTCGAAGACGTCGTGAACCAAAGCCTCGTAGTGTTCCCTCACCTCTGCGGGAGACTTCCCCGGAACTTGCTCGGCGATCTTCTCCCACCGGTCCGGTAGGTCCTCGGGCACCAGCAAGAGCGCTCGCTCGAAGAGCTTGTCGTGGTAACGAGTCCACTGACTCGGCTGAGTCGGCCACCGCGTCGCGGTGCTGCTCTCCTGAAACATCCTCGTTGTCGTTTCTCTCAGTTGAATTCAAAACGAAACGCAAGGTGGTGGTGTCGTCTTTGTGTTTCGTGTTCCGATTGTTTGTTTGTTTGTTTTCGCTGACTATGAAACGAAGAGAGAGAGAGAGAGAGAGAGAGAGAAAGAAAAATAAAACTCGCTTTCTAGGAGATTTCGCTTCTGTGTTTGGTGGGAGATTTTAGAATAACGCGATTCATATATAGGACACGGGAAATTGAAAAAAAAAATGAGGAGGAAAATTGGAAAATGGCTTTTATTTTTTTACATTTGTGGGAAAGGAAAGGTATTTTAATTTTAGGTGGGGTTTGGGAAAATCTGTTTTGGTGGGACCAGCTCATCGGGTCTTCAATTGCAACACGTTTTTCCTTTTATTGGTTTTTTATTTTTTATTTGGTTCCTGTATAGTGCTAACTAAGAAACCTCTTGTGTTGCACTGTAACCTGTTTTTGGTAAACAATTATTCTTTTTTAAAAAAGATAATAATTATGCATTCTATTAATGAAAATAAAGTGTTTCCGTATCCACAAACGATTTGTTCAATTACTACATATTTATTACTCTTAATTAAAATCTTAGGTTTAAATTTTGTAGATAAAAATTTTTTACTGGAAAAATTGACATCATAATGTTAAGACATCTTGACACGATTAAAATAATAATAATAATAAAAAGAAGAATAAGAAAAAGGTATTGTGTTAAATAAATCATTTTTGAGTTTTTTTTCTTTAAATCTGGTTACCCGTATTTAGACTTAAAAAGTATTTATAATCCTTGAGAAATTTTAGAACATTTTTAATGCAAATTCATTATTATTTATTGAATAATTTCATGATCAATTTGTGAGGAAAACTTTCAAGGATGTTTGGCAGGTGTTATCTATTTATATTTTTGAATAAGTTTGTTAAAAAAAAAATCTCATATTTTAATATAACATAATAAAATTATCTCTTGGAAGTATATTAAGAATTTTTTTCAATTATTTTTAAAACTTTTGTTTTCTCCATATTACATGGGATAAAAATTTCCCTCTTAAATATTCTCTTCATAATATACAATTACTAAAATCCCTCATAAATATATTTAAACACCGTTAAATTTTATTGATCCCCAATACTTTGACTATTATGTTTTTATATGCAAATTTTCGTAACCAACAATCACCGCTTATTATATATACTTGTACGACCGTCGATTGGCTGTTGTACCTTTTTGTTATATATATATATATAATAAGCCAATGGATATTAATATTATAAGAGCTGCATCATAGTGAATAGCCACATGACATAATTAAGGCTTTTAGAAGGTTATGGTTTCATTAAGATCTATATGTTAGGAACAAAAGCAACTAAAAGAAAAAAGAGAAAAGGAGAGAAATGACACAAGAATTTTACGTGGTTCAGTACATAGTGTATGTATCTACATCTACGGCTACACTAGGAAGTGTTTATATTTTGGTGTGTATAAAAGCTTTACAAGGTGTTATTTATATAGTAACATAATAGGCATAAGTCCCTTAAGATTTTTCAATGTGGGACTAATTAAACTACATAGTTTCTAACAATTCTCCCACTTGGAGTTTAATTACATCATATCCTTGTAAAACAATAAGCTCATCTGCTCTTTCATCTAGTGTAGCGCCTTCATCATCAATTATCCTTGAAGGCCAGTTGAGGCAATGCAAAGCCTCAACTTGTCAGTTGTGACAGTCTTTGTCAACATATCAGCTGGATTCTCTAATCCTGAGATCTTCAACAAAGATAAATCTTCATCACTTATCAAGTCTCTGATAAAGTGATACTTCAATTCAATGTGCTTGCATCTTGAATGAAGAACTGGATTTTTAGCAAGACATATAGCATTCTGACTGTCACTGAATAATGGAGAATCATCTCGTTCCTTCCCCAAATCTTTGAGAAAGTTCTTCAGCCATAGCATCTCTTTGGCTGCTTCAGAGATAGCCACATACTCGACTTCAGTGGTTGATAGAGCAACTCTTCCTTGGAGTTTAGACTTCCAGCTAATAGCAGTACCACCCAAAGTAAAAATGTAACCCGTGGTGCTTTTTCTACTATCCAAATCTCCTCCTAAATCTGCATCAAAAAACCCCTGTAAAGTGAGATTGCTTCTTCTAAAACACAACACATCCGTGATGTACCCTTCAGATATCTTAATATCCACTTCACAGCTTCCCAATGCTTCTTTCCAGGATTGGATAGGTACCTACTCACAACTCCCACTGCATGTGCTATGTCAGGTCTGGTGCAAACCATAGCGTACATCAGGCTCCCTACTGCAGACGCGTATGGTACTTTAGACATGTAACTTTCTTCTTCATCTATCTGAGAAGATTGCCGCTTTGAAAGTTTTAAGTGAGTTCCCAAAGGGGTGTTCCTGGTCTTGGCATCTCCAACATTAAACCTGTCAAGCAATTTTTCTATATATTTCTCCTAGGACAATTTCAAAATGCCTTCTGGTTTGTTTCTGACGATTCTTATACCAAGAATTTGTTTAGCTGGACCAAGATCCTTCATCTCAAAGCTGTCTGCCAACTGTTGTTTCAGCCTGTTGATTTCTGTCATACTAGACCCTGCAATTAGCATGTCGTCAACATATAAAGCAAGGATAATATAACTATCATCATATTTCTTAACATAACAGCAATGATCTTCTTCACATCTGTGAAATCTTGAGTTGGTCATAAACTCATTAAACTTCTTGTACCACTGTCTTGGTGCTTATTTCAAGCCATACAACCTCTTATGAAGTTTGCATACAAGATTCTCCTTGCCTTGCTCTTCAAAACCTTCTGGTTGTGTCATAAAGATGTCTTCTTCCAAATCTCCATGTAGGAATGCAGTTTTGACATCTAACTACTCCAAATGAAGATTCTCTGCAGCTACAATACTTAAGATAACTCTGATGGTAGTCATCTTGACAACAGGATAGAAGATCTCTGTGAAGTCAATTCCTTGTTTCTGCTGAAATCCTTTCACTACGAGTCTCGCCTTGTATCTTCTGCTGCCGCCAGATTCTTCCTTTATCCTATAAACCCATTTATTTTGCAATGCCTTCTTTCCTTCTGGTAGCTTAGTCAAAGACCAAGTTCCGTTTCTCTGAAGGGATTTCATTTCATCCTCCATTGCTAGCTCCCACTTAATCGAGTCACTGCCCTGCAAGGCCTCAGCAAAGTACTCTGGCTCACCAGCATTAGTTAATAACAAATAATGCAATGAAGGGGAATACCTCTGTCGTGGCACTCTCATTCTGCTAGATCTTCTCAACTGGGTATCAGGAGTTTCTGACGTTGTTATGGGTTCTGACTCTGACTCAGGCTCTACTTCTAGATCACTTTCTGAAATTTCTTCCAATGCTACTTTCTCAGAAAGTTCTAACTGTTTATCTGCACACATAGATTCTGTAGACCTGTCCTTATAAAACATGTTTTCATTAAATGTAACATTTCTGCTTCAGATAATTTTCTTGTTTTGGTCATCCCAAAATCTGTAGCCATACATGTCAGATCTATAGCCAATGAAATAACATATTCTTGCTTTAGGATCCAGTTTATCTCTGTTAGTAGAGTCTACAAGAATATATGAGACACAACCAAAGACTTTCAAATGTGAAAGGTTTACCTCCTTTCCAGACCATACTTCTTCGGGCAATTGATAATCCAAAGGAAATGATGGTCCTCTATTTATGAGGTAGGCCGCTGTGCTTATTGCATCTGCCCAAAACACCTTAGGCAGGCCAAACTGGATCCTCATGCATCTAGCTCTCTCGTTCAGGGTTCTATTCATTCTTTCTGCCACACTGTTTTGCTCTGGTGTTCCTAGTACAGTCTTGATCATTCTGATCCCATTTTTTGAACAAAAATCTTTGAATTCCTGGCTATCATACTCTCCACCATTATCAGATTTCAGACTCTTAACCTTTAAACCTGTCTGAGTTTCAACTTCTGTTTTCCATTTTTTTAACACAGAAAACACATCAGATTTATTTTTCAGAAAATAGACCGATACCTTTCTTGTACAGCCATCAATGAAAGTGACATAATAGTGTGAGCCTCCAAGGGATTTTACTGGAGCTGGCCCCTAAACATCTGTATGCACCAGTTCTAGCCTTTCAACTTTGGATGTCTTTCCTGACTTTGAGAAGCTAACCTTTTTCTGCTTTCCAAAGATACAATGTTCTCAAACACCAACATCAACATGTTTCAAGCTAGATAATTTACCTTTTGACACCATGAGCTTCATTCCTTTTTCACTCATGTGTCCCAGCCTTTGATGCCATAGAGAGGAACTGTTGGCAGCTTTAGTGACTGCTACCATATCCTCATCCGCAACCATGTAGAGAGACCCTCGCTTCTTTCCACGAGCAACAACCAGATTGCCTTTTGTTACCTTCCAAGTTCCATCTCCAAAAGTAGTATGGTGTCCCTCATCATCCAACTGCCCTATAGATATTAAGTTTCTCTTTAAGGCAGGGATATCTCTAACATTATACAATGTCCATAGGGTCCCACTAGAGGTTCTGATGTTAATATCACCTCTTCCCACAATGTCAAGAGATTTTCCATCTGTAAGATAAATCTTCCCAAACTTTCCAGAAATATAGTTAGATAATAGTTCTAAAGAAGGTGTAATGTGGAATGACGCACCCGAGTCCATAATCCATAAGTCAACAGGACTATCTAAACTGCAAATTAATGCATCTACAATTTCATCAGTTGCTACGTTTACGGATTCATCATCATCATCCTACTTCTTGTTTTTGTTCTTCCTCTTTGGAGCTCTGCATTGATTGGTAAAGTGACCTTTTTTGTCACAATTCCAACAAATGATGTCATTCCGTATTTTGGTTTTTCTTTTTCCTCTGGACTTTGATCTACCTCGGCCTTGATTCTGACCCTTCTGTCTATTCCTTCCTCTGCTTTTAGTATTTAGTGCTGAACCGAAAGAAGAATTGGAAGACTCTCCTGAGTCTCTTCTGCGAACATCTTCGCTTAGGATTAAGTCACGAATGTCATCAAGCTTCAACTTGGTATTTCTGGAAGAGCTGCTAAGTGCAGTAACTATTGCACTCCAACTATCCGGAATAGATGATAGTAGGATCAATGCTTTCACTTCGCCTTCAAAGGTGATCTGCACTGATGCCAACTGGGCAAGGATTGTATTAAATTCATTAATATGATGAGTTACAGAATTACCTTCACCCATTCTGAGATTGACTAGCCGATGTATCAAATATACTTTGTTGGCTGCTGATGGCTTTTCGTACATGTTTGACAATGACTTCATCAAACTTGCAGTTGTCTTCTCATTTACAATGTTGAACGCAACATTCTTTGATAGTGTCAGTCGGATCACACCAAGAGTCTGCCGGTCTAGCAACTCCCATTCTGCCTGCTTCATGTCGTCTGGCTTCTTCCCTGTTAAGGGTTGATGCAACTTCTTATGATACAGATAGTCCTTCATCTATATTTTCCAATATCCGAAGTCTCTGCCATCGAACTTCTCAATCTTCACCTTCCCATCTTCTAGCACCATTGCCCCTGTTACTTTCTCTAAACTAAGAAAGCTCTCACTATTTTCTCTAAACTGAGACTCCCGTGGAAAAACCAAATCTTTTCTGATGTGGAAGTTCAGACAAGGCTGTAACCACAGAGCATACTAAGATATAACCAAATCTTTTCTGATGTGGAAGTTCAGACAAGGCTGCAACTGAGACGCCCCAAACCCCCATATAAAAATAAGGGAAAATTTTTCGCGTCTTTGAAAATAATAATAATAACAATGAATTAAATAATTAGAGTGATGAAGTATTTTTCACCAAACCCCTGGATCTAAAATAAACCACTCCCATATATGAAGATATGAGAGGGTGTATAACTTTAAAACAAGATTTTTGTTTAGATAATCAATCACATAATCTTCAACAAGTATAGTTGAAATATACGTTAATTCAAGAAGCACAAATGATTATGAAATGTGGTTCAAGGATACTTCAATTGATTTCTAAAATTAGGACAAATATATGAATATTTAGTCTTAGAATTTTAATGGGACATGTCACAAATATCACCTATTAGTCCCAAATTGAAAGTCATAAAAAGTTGGGTTTTAAACCCTCTTAAACTTGAATTTTCAACGCAGTGGGTTCGGTATTTTATGCCTCATGAGAGTTTGAAAACTCCAATTGAGGTAAGACCAATTTTCACACCTCCGTGACTAAATTGTCTACAACTTTCATGAAGAAGTCGGAGGCCAAAAATGTCATTAAGATGCCCAAACGGCTCAAAAACAGCAAAGAGCGCTTATCGGGCAATCCTGTTGTAGCTAATCGATTAGCCTAAGTACCTAATCGATTACACAAGACTCAGAATGCTTATAATCGATTACGAATACATATGTAATCTAATCGATTAGGAACCCATTTGTAATCGATTACGCATGCCAGAATGCAGAAATTATGCAGAAAATGCATAATTTTGGAACTTCTAACCCCCTAACTTTTTCATATTAACTCCAAATGCTACCAAATTTTAACCACAACAAATACACATCATTTGTGACGTGTGGCCACCGGCCTCACTCAAAAATTCTCAAAAATGAGAAAATTATGCAAATAAATACGTTTTGTCCATTCCTGAGCCTTTTTGAGCAATATAGAGGTCTATTCTCAATGGAATTGACCCGCTCCAGTTTCTACAAATCACAAATCATGTATTTAAGCTATTGGAACCATCACACACTATCCAAAACTCATAAAACTCATTTTGACCCTATTGGTTCCTTGCTCATGCATGAAAACAACTATACAACGTCTCCAACACACATCCTAAAGGCTATAATTCATGATTCTCAACATCCATTCATCCATTGGCTGAGATTTAAACATCACAATAGTATTATATCTTACCAAAGGGAATTAATGAAAATGAGCCATACACACAAGTCTCATTTTCCTACATGACCCCAAAATCATTATTTACCATATCAAGATTACAAAATTGGGCATATATGCACCATGTACCATACAAAACAAAAACACGCCGGCCAAGGCTCTCCCATTTCCTTTCTATATTTACCTTCTTCAAACTCAGCCTCCAAGATAGTAGGATTCAAGTCATACCTACATCAACTTTAAAAATGGCAACGGGGAGGTGAGTAACATAATCCAAATGAATTAAAGTCATACATTATGATGAAATACATGTATACTTGCACAAATATCATTCATTTTACCACATCATACATTATACACAATACATCTTATAATCACAAGTATACATTCATCATAACAATCATTTGGATTGCCATACACACACATGAGGTTAGTATTTCACTCTTTCCCTCATCAATTCTCATTTATCCGTTGCCACCATGGGCTTTCAACTAGGCATATCTCCAGCTATATGCAAATGCTCTTAAAGCTAATGCATATGCACAAGAATTTCTCATCAAAACAATGCGGATCCGACTGTGGGAAAATATATCATTAAATCAATTGTGGGACAAGCATAGGTGTGCTACTATGCCCCTACTGCAGTAGAAAAATTGTGTACACATATATCTCAATTCAAGCATGCTTATATCTTCATAATTTTACTAGTACCAAACCGCTCTCGCCCATCTGTAGCACTAGTCACCCTGTGACTTGCGGATCAACATCGTGGCCTCAAATACCACAAGTGCTACGGGCCCCTCCCGAACACACATCGAGAGAGCCGTGTCCCGTCAGACACCGAGGTAAACTCGCTCACCATTGAGCCGCCCGCCCACTGGGCCTGCCACATAGGGTGCCTCGTCACCAAACTATGGACAGCTTCGTGACTCATACACCGAGTCACAGGGGAAAATCATAATACGCTCGTGCACTGAGCCGCCCTCCCACTGGGCCTGCCTAGTGGAACCCCCTAATATTCCACATCGACAGCTATGATATGCCATGGATGCAATGCAAATGCAATTTCAATGCATCCTCACACTGCGCATCCTAGATGCCGCTCCACATTCAATCATTCATCACCACCACTTGGTGGATTTTAATATTCCCATCATTCTCATCCAATCCCAATTCTCTTTTGAACTCATTCACATCAATAGTTAGTGGCATACACATTCAATAAATCATACACACAATTTAGGATATTCACATCACAATATTATCCCAACATGATGCCACATAACAATCATTATTCTAAATGCATTCAAATCATAACATTATCACATCATCCATTCAACATTCATTAACATAATCATATATACATATTTTCACATCACCAATGGATGAAATCATGCATTTAGAAAAGTTACCCCCTCCTACCTCAAGTGAAGTAGTGATCAACGCGGTTTGATGGTCCTGCCTCGTCAATGGGGTCACTTCCTACATCACAATACATTATACAATCAATTTTCTACTTACTCATTAAGACTTAAATACTTATATATCAATAAATACTTGCTGTTTTTATTATTATAACTCTCAAAACTCTTTTATTTCATTTTATCCACCATAACCACCATGGGTTAGGTGCTACCCTTTATTATTATGCATTCAACAACCAAACCCTTTCATGGGTTTCTCTATTATTAACTTCCACCAACAAAATATCATCACCAATGACCCTTAAACATCATATCTCACATTTATCATCAACAATTAAGGTTCATCAACCTCCATTATGCATTTCCCCCAAATTCATGAAGTTAGGGTTTCATAAAATTTCCAACAACCTTCATAAATTACTCTCCTCAAGAACATCCATTCACATGCATAGCTCCCAAAACACATAATACCACATACTCTTAACCAAAATCTTAGCAAAAATATGGGTATACTTACCTCAAAACCCAAAAACGAAAATGGGTTCACTAGAGGGAGAGAAAGCTGCGAAAATGAGGAAGAGAAGGAGGAAGACAGCAGCTCCACAAGCCTCCTTCAAGCTCTCTTCAAACGAAAATGAGGAGGAGATGTGGAAGATGAAGTTAAACTTGCTAGGGTTTGTGGAAGGAAGAAAAAGGAAGGAAAATGAAGAAGATGATGAAGAGAAGAAGAAGTGTAAATGCTCCATCCATCAGCAAACACAAGTGAATATGAAAGGGAAAAATGGAATTTCCAATTTATTTTTAATCCAACTCATTAAAACTTCATCGTTTCTTAACCAACAGGTTCTTCGTTCGGGCTCAAACATCATCTAAAAATTATTCCGAATACATATTCGGATTCCCAATAATATTCTCTTCAGCCCTGACCAATATCATCTCATTCCGAGATACTTGGTCCGACACTCATATCTCAACCGGGCTTAATTTCAGCTCAACCGGTCTCTAAAAATTACCAAAAATTCCCAAAATCTTAATTTAATTATTCTCAATAGTTTAGGATGTTAAATACTCCATATACCAATTTCTAATATTTATTCCGGTAATTAATTCTCTCATTTTAAAATTTGGGATGTTACAATCCACCCCACCAAATAGAAAATTTCGTCCCCGAAATTTCACATACCGGATTCAAATGCGTCAGGATACCGTTCTCTGATATCGTCCTCACGTTCCCATGTGATCGTTTCTGCATTTCCATGTTTCCAAGCGACCTCCACCAAAGGTACCAACTTGTTCCGCAATTTCTTCACGGAATGTCCGACAATGCGAACAGAAACAGGAGAAATAGATAGATCATCTCGCACCTCAATCTCATTCATAGGGATCACGTGTAGAGGATCATAAACATATTTCCTTAACTGCGATACGTGAAACACGTTGTGTAGATTAGCAATATGCGGAGGGAGTGCTATCCGATAAGCAACCTCACCAATCCGCTCCAACACCTCATAAGGTCCGATAAACCTAGGGCTCAACTTCCCACTCTTCAACGTCCTTCCAATGCCTTTATCATGCGAGACCTTCAAAAACACATGGTCACCAACTTGAAACTCAAGTGGTTTATGCCTCTTGTCATAATAACTCTTCTGCCTATCTTGAGCAATCTTCATGTTCTCTTGTATTATCTTAATTTGCTCCGTAGTTTCTTGGATAATCTCCGGCCCTAAAGCCAAGTTTTCACCCACTTCAAGCCAACACAAAGGAGTTCTACACTTCCTTCCATACAACGCCTCATAAGGTGCCATACTAATACTGGAATGGAAGCTGTTATTGTATGTGAACTCGATCAATGGGAGGAATCTCTCCCAACATCCACCGTGCTCAAGAACACAAGCCCTCAATAGATCCTCCAGGCTTTGTATAGTTCTCTCCGATTGCCCATTGGTTTGAGGGTGATAAGCGGAACTAAGCTTTAACTTAGAACCCAACTCATCATGCAAACGCCCCTAAAACTGAGAAGTAAAACGAGGATCACGGTCGGATATAATACTGGACGGAACACCGTGCAGCCTAACAATCTCCTTGATGTATATTTGTGCCAATTTCTCCAAAGAACTCTTCATATTTATGGGTAAAAAGTGAGCACATTTTGTCAATCTATCAACAATCACCCATATAGCATCGTTTCCAGCACGAGTTCTGGGTAGTCCCGAAACAAAATCCATGGCTATACTATCCCATTTCCAAACAGGGATCTCCAATGGTTTCAAATAACCAGATGGTCTCTGATGCTCGACCTTAGCCTTTTGACAAACAAGGCAAGATGCCACAAAATTTGCCACATCACGTTTCATACCGGGCCACCAGAAATTCTTCTTCAAATCTTGATACATCTTAGTGGAACCAGGATGAATACTCAATTTGCTTTTGTGGGCTTCCTCAAGTATACATTTCCCCACATCACCACTTGAGGGAACATAAATTTGGCCCTTAACACGCCAAATACCATCTTGACCTTCCACTAAGAACAAATTCTTCCCTTTTTCTTGGGTTTTCTTCATCTCAAGCAAATACTCATCATTGGGTTGTTGCGCCTTCACATATTCAAGAAATTCATTAGTAACCTTCAACATCTCTAATGCCATTTTCTTTGGAGTATAAATCCCCATGCCCACATTCAAATCTCTAAATCGTTCTATCAACTCCATTTCCTTTGCCATCATCATGGAGACATGCAATGACTTCCTGCTCAAAGCATCGGCAACTACATTCGCCTTACCGGGATGATACTTCAATTCAAATTCATAGTCTTTTAGGAACTCCATCCACCGTTTTTGGCGCATATTCAACTCCTTCTGGTCAAACAAGTATTTAAGGCTTTTGTGATCACTAAAGACCACAAACTTGGAGCCATACAAGTAGTGTCGCCACAACTTCAATGCAAACACCACTGCCGCCAATTCAAGATCATGTGTGGGATAGTTAACCTCATGCGGTCACAACTGCCTCGACGCATAGGCTATCACACGCTCCTTTTGCATCAACACACATCCAAGACCAAGCTTAGATGCATCGCAATATACCACAAATTCATCTGTCAAATTGGGCAATGCTAACACCGGTGCGGTAGTAAGCCTTAACTTCAACTCTTGGAAACTTTCCTCACATTCACGGGTCCACACGAAAGATTGGTTCTTCCGAGTCAACTTTGTTAGCGGTAACGCCAAACGGGAAAACCTTTCAATGAATCTCCGGTAGTAACCGGCAAGACCAAGAAAACTTCTTATCTCCGTCACCGACGTTGGTCTTTCCCAAGCCATCACAGCTTCAACTTTGGATCTATCCACAGCAACTCCATCATTTGAAATAATATGTCCAAGAAATTGGACCTCAGACAGCCAAAATTCACACTTAGAGAGCTTTGCATACAACTCCTTTTCGCGAAGGATCGTCAACACCAAACGAAGATGTCTTTCATGCTCTTCATGACTCCTTGAATACACCAAAATATCATCAATAAACACCACGATGAATTGATCGAGATATTCATGGAAGATGTGATTCATGTAGCTCATGAAAATCGCAGGGGCATTCGTCACCCCAAATGGCATCACTACGTACTCATAGTGTCCATATCGCGTTCAGAAAGTAGTTTTTGGAATATCTTCGGCCTTCACCCGAATTTGGTGATATCCAGAACGCAAATCGATCTTCGAAAACACAGCAACACCCTTCAATTGATCCAAAAGATCGTCAATGCATGGAAGAGGGTATTTATTCTTAATGGTTAACTTGTTGAGTTGGCGATAATCGACGCACAATCTCATGCTCCCATCTTTCTTCTTTACTAACAACACAGGAGCACCCCAAGGAGACACACTTGGGCGGATAAACTCCCGGTCAAGTAATTCTTCCACTTGCTTCTTTAATTCTGTTAACTCTACAGGAGACATTCGATAAGGTGCTCGGGAAACAGGTTCTGCACCCGGAATAAGATCAATAGCAAATTCCACTTCTCGTGGAGGAGGTAATCCGGGAATCTCTTCCGGAAACACATCGGAAAATTCTGAAACAATAGGAATTCCACCAGATTGGGACGCACCATTCCCATCAACCAAGCAGAACATCATGAGAAGTTGAGAGATACCTCGCACATCAAAGCCTTCAGTGTTAGAGATTGGGAAAATCACCATCTTTCTATGACAATCCACCAAAACCTTATTGGCGGACAACCAATCCATGCCTAGAATAACATCCAAATCTTTCATAGGTAAACACACGAAGGATACAACAAATTTTCTACCCTCCAAGTCCACCTCGACATTTTCACATCGAGTCACCGATCTTAAACAAGCACCAGTCGGTGTAGTTACCAATATTGAACCTTTCATCATACTCACAGGCACTCGCAGGCGCCTCACACAATCTTCAGAAATAAAAGAGTGCGTAGCACCCAAATCAAATATCACATTAACAACATTACCATGTATTTGGCACTCACTTTGGACAAGATCTTCAGCTTGTGCAGCTTCTTCACGGGTCACGACAAAGACTCTTCCAGCCATTTGTTGATTAGCACCACGATTTGGGCCATTCCGACCACCATGAGCATTACCTCGGTCGTTTCCATTACCACGACCGTTACCACCATTCCGATTGCCATTCCTTCCGCCATTACCGTGTCCACGACCACGGCCTCTAAAAGCACCATAGCCTCCATGATTTGCATTATCACGTGGTACAACATCTGCAGCATTCAAAGGACAATCAGGGCGAATATGCCCCGGTTGGTTGCATCTATAGCACACTACTGTCTCTTCTTCTTGATTGCAATCTCTAGCCAAATGATTTCCACCACATATGAAACAACGAAGTCCTTGGCCATCACCTCGGCCACCAACTGCACCATGCCTTCCACCACCTCGTCCACCTCTAAAAGAAGAGGACCCACGTACAAATCGTCTGTTGTTCTTAAAGTTACCTTTCTTCTTGAAGTTAGAAGATTAGCCTTTCAACTTGTAATCATGCCCCGAGTAACTCCTTGGAGCAATATCATTCTCTTCAAAGATTCTACATTTATCCACAAGGGTAGGAAAATTCCTAATCTCTTGGTGACAAATTGCCTTCTTGATTTCTTGGCGTAGTCCATTTTCAAACTTAACACATTTCGAAACTTCAGTGCCCTCTTGCTGAAAGGGAGGATAAAACACACATAGCTCCTCGAATTTGAGAGCATACTCCTCAACTGACATGCCACCTTGCTTGAGTTCCATGAATTCAAGCTCTTTCTTGTTTTTGTAACTCGCAGGAAAGTACTTCTTAAGAAACTCTGCCTTAAAATTCTCTCAATTTAAAGGAGTGTGGGCAGCAATCATACGCCCACGGGTAAGGATCCACCAAGATTCGGCCTCATTCCGAACCATGAACACCGCATATTCCACCTTCTGGGCTTTGATGCATTCCATACTAGCGAATATCTGTTCTAAGTCACGGATCCAGACATGAGCATCTTCTGGCTTATATCCTCCATGAAATTCAGAAGGCTTCCGCTTAAGAAATTGGTCAAGACCTTGATTCGGTTGACCAATAGGTTGTTGTTGCTGTGCAAGTATGTCGGCAAAGCGATTGAAGGCCTCAATCATAGCGATTGTATCAGGATTGCGCCTATACGCCATCACTCAATCTATATACAACAACATGAACATAATTAGAAACTTGAAGTTTCTTCACCCAATGTGTATACATATCATTTATCATTAACTTCCTTAACACAAGTATCATCATAATGCATTTCATAATTAGAAGGTAAATATGAGAAAGGAATTGCCTAGCCGGGCTTAATAACAATCATATAATAATCACATTTCAATGACAACCGTCATAATTCATCCATATAATTTACATTCCAATCAGCCACAAGCAATAAACACATGGACAACATCAGTTATAATCGTATCAAGAGCAATGAATTGCTCTGATACCAGGTTGAAACGCCCCAAACCCCCATATAAAAATAAGGGAAAATTTTTCGCGTCTTTGAAAATAATAATAATAACAATGAATTAAATAATTAGAGTGGTGAAGTATTTTTCACCAAACCCCTAGATCTAAAATAAACCACTCCCATATATGAAGATATGAGAGGGTGTATAACTTTAAAACAAGATTTTTGTTTAGATAATCAATCACATAATCTTCAACAAGTATAGTTGAAACATACGTTAATTCAAGAAGCACAAATGATTATGAAATGTGGTTCAAGGATACTTCAATTGATTTCTAAAATTAGGACAAATATATGAATATTTAGTCTTAGAATTTTAATGGGACATGTCACAAATATCACCTATTAGTCCCAAATTGAAAGTCATAAAAAGTTGGGTTTTAAACCCTCTTAAACTTGAATTTTTCAACGCAGTGGGTTCGGTATTTTATGCCTCATGAGAGTTTGAAAACTCCAATTGAGGTAAGACCAATTTTCACACCTCCGTGACTAAATTGTCTACAACTTTCATGAAGAAGTCAGAGGCCAAAAATGTCATTAAGATGCCCAAACGGCTCAAAAACAGCAAAGAGCGCTTATCGGGCAATCCTGTTGTAGCTAATCGATTAGCCTAAGTACCTAATCGATTACACATGACTCAGAATGCTTATAATCGATTACGAATACATATGTAATCGATTACACACGTCCCAGAATGCCTTTAATCGATTAGGAACCCATTTGTAATCGATTACGCATGCCAGAATGCAGAAATTATGCAGAAAATACATAATTTTGGAACTTCTAACCCCCTAACTTTTTCATATTAACTCCAAATGCTACCAAATTTTAACCACAACAAATACACATCATTTGTGACGTGTGGCCACCGGCCTCACTCAAAAATTCTCAAAAATGAGAAAATTATGCAAATAAATACGTTTTGTCCATTCCTGAGCCTTTTTGAGCAATATAGGGGTCTATTCTCAATGGAATTGACCCGCTCCAGTTTCTACAAATCACAAATCATGTATTTAAGCTATTGGAACCATCACACACTATCCAAAACTCATAAAACTCATTTTGACCCTATTGGTTCCTTGCTCATGCATGAAAACAACTATACAACGTCTCCAACACACATCCTAAAGGCTATAATTCATGATTCTCAACATCCATTCATCCATTGGCTGAGATTTAAACATCACAATAGTATTATATCTTACCAAAGGGAATTAATGAAAATGAGCCATACACACAAGTCTCATTTTCCTACATGACCCCAAAATCATCATTTACCATATCAAGATTACAAAATTGGGCATATATGCACCATGTACCATACAAAACAAAAACACGCCGGCCAAGGCTCTCCCATTTCCTTTCTATATTTACCTTCTTCAAACTCAGCCTCCAAGATAGTAGGATTCAAGTCATACCTACATCAACTTTAAAAATGGCAACGGGGAGGTGAATAACATAATCCAAATGAATTAAAGTCATACATTATGATGAAATACATGTATACTTGCACAAATATCATTCATTTTACCACATCATACATTATACACAATACATCTTATAATCACAAGTATACATTCATCATAACAATCATTTGGATTGTCATACACACACATGAGGTTAGTATTTCACTCTTTCCCTCATCAATTCTCATTTATCCGTTGCCACCATGGGCTTTCAACTAGGCATATCTCCAGCTATATGCAAATGCTCTTAAAGCTAATGCATATGCACAAGAATTTCTCATCAAAACAATGCGGATCCGACTGTGGGAAAATATATCATTAAATCAATTGTGGGACAAGCATAGGTGTGCTACTATGCCCCTACTGCAGTAGAAAAATTGTGTACACATATATCTCAATTCAAGCATGCTTATATCTTCATAATTTTACTGGTACCAAACCGCTCTCGCCCATCTGTAGCACTAGTCACCCTGTGACTTGCGGATCAACATCGTGGCCTCAAATACCACAAGTGCTACGGGCCCCTCCCGAACACACATCGAGAGAGCCGTGTCCCGTCGGACACCGAGGTAAACTCGCTCACCATTGAGCCGCCCGCCCACTGGGCCTGCCACATAGGGTGCCTCGTCACCAAACTATGGACAGCTTCGTGACTCATACACCGAGTCACAGGGGAAAATCATAATACGCTCGTGCACTGAGCCGCCCTCCCACTGGGCCTGCCTAGTGGAACCCCCTAATATTCCACATCGACAGCTATGATATGCCATGGATGCAATGCAAATGCAATTTCAATGCATCCTCACATTGCGCATCCTAGATGCCGCTCCACATTCAATCATTCATCACCACCACTTGGTGGATTTCAATATTCCCATCATTCTCATCCAATCCCAATTCTCTTTTGAACCCATTCACATCAATAGTTAGTGGCATACACATTCAATAAATCATACACACAATTTAGGATATTCACATCACAATATTATCCCAACATGATGCCACATAACAATCATTATTCTAAATGCATTCAAATCATAACATTATCACATCATCCATTCAACATTCATTAACATAATCATATATACATATTTTCACATCACCAATGGATGAAATCATGTATTTAGAAAAGTTACCCCCTCCTACCTCAAGTGAAATAGTGATCAACGCGGTTTGATGGTCCCGCCTCGTCAATGGGGTCACTTCCTACATCACAATACATTATACAATCAATTTTCTACTTACTCATTAAGACTTAAATACTTATATATCAATAAATACTTGCTGTTTTTATTATTATAACTCTCAAAACTCTTTTATTTCATTTTATCCACCATAACCACCATGGGTTAGGTGCTACCCTTTATTATTATGCATTCAACAACCAAACTCTTTCATGGGTTTCTCTATTATTAACTTCCACCAACAAAATATCATCACCAATGACCCTTAAACATCATATCTCACATTTATCATCAACAATTAAGGTTCATCAACCTCCATTATGCATTTCCCCCAAATTCATGAAGTTAGGGTTTCATAAAATTTCCAACAACCTTCATAAATTACTCTCCTCAAGAACATCCATTCACATGCATAGCTCCCAAAACACATAATACCACATACTCTTAACCAAAATCTTAGCAAAAATATGGGTATACTTACCTCAAAACCCAAAAACGAAAATGGGTTCACTAGAGGGAGAGAAAGCTACGAAAATGAGGAAGAGAAGGAGGAAGACAGCAGCTCCATAAGCCTCCTTCAAGCTCTCTTCAAACGAAAATGAGGAGGAGATGTGGAAGATGAAGTTAAACTTGCTAGGGTTTGTGGAAGGAAGAAAAAGGAAGGAAAATGAAGAAGATGATGAAGAGAAGAAGAAGAAGTGTAAGTGCTCCATCCATCAGCAAACACACGTGAATATGAAAGGGAAAAATGGAATTTCCAATTTATTTTTAATCCAACTCATTAAAACTTCATCGTTTCTTAACCAACAGGTTCTCCGTTCGGGCTCAAACATCATCTAAAAATTATTCCGAATACATATTCAGATTCCCAATAATATTCTCTTCAGCCCTGACCAATATCATCTCATTCCGAGATACTTGGTCCGACACTCATATCTCAACCGGGCTTAATTTCAGCTCAACCGGTCTCTAAAAATTACCAAAAATTCCCAAAATCTTAAATTTAATTATTCTCAATAGTTTGGGATGTTAAATACTCCATATACCAATTTCTAATATTTATTCCGGTAATTAATTCTCTCATTTTAAAATTTGGGATGTTACAGCAACCACAGAGCATACTAAGATATAGGCTCTTAATACCAATTGTTAGGAACAAAAGCAACTAAAAGAAAAAAAAGAGAAGGAGAGAAATGACATAAGAATTTTACGTGGTTCAACACACAATGTATGTACCTACATCCACGGCTACACTAGGAAGTGTTTATATTTTGGTGTGTATAAAAGCTTTACAAGGTGTTACTTATATAGTAACATAATAGGCATAAGTCCCTTAAGATTTTTCAATGTGGGACTAATTAAACTACATAGTTTCTAACAGTATACTCGTTGTAACTATGTTGTGTTTCTTCTTTGCAGTGACATTGTAATTTTGGTTGGGTAGGCATAGTGCCCTTTTTTAATGAAACATTTTATCTTTTCGAAAAAAAATATGGCAATGGTATTATAACTTTTTTAAAAATGAAGTGAGGTGGTGATTGAATTTAGAGCATGTTTTGGTTCAAAGTTTAGTTAATGGAGTTAAGAAAACCGGGGTTTTGTAAATGGGGTTTAGAAAACTGGGGTTTTGTAAATGGAGTTTTGTTTGCTTGATAGTTGAGTTAAAGTGAGTTGAATTGCAGTGATTATATTTGGTTTGTAGTGGAATGGGGTTTGGAAAATGGTAATTGAGGGTAAAATTACCAAAAAGAGTATGAATTTAAATGTATAGATTTTGTGTGTATATTTGTTTATATGAATATTAAATGTATAATATTAAACCAAAAAGGTATTAAATTTAATAATACATATTTAACAAATCATTTAATAAATTAAAACTAATAAATATAAAAATTATATATATATATATATATTAAAACTTATAAATTAATGTTATTATTTTTATATATTATAAATTATAAATATATTCTATTGTTTTTATTAGAGTAAAACTAATAAATTGCAGCCTTTTATTATTTTTTATATATTAAAGCTAAAAAACTTAATTAACAACATATACAAATTAAAATAATTATTAACAACACATACAAATAAAAAAAATTCTTTAACAACATATACAAATAAAAAAATCATAATTAACAACATATACTAATAAAAAACTAAACTAAACTAAATTAATTTTAAAAAAAAATAAAAATGACCAAGAAAAGGGGTCTACTACCATACACCTATCACCACCTCCTCACATGTGCACCCCACCAATCACCATCGTCCATCTAACCTACCATCACCAACGTCATCATGAACGTCCATCACCACCTCCGAAAACCACAAACCACCGTCCACCACCAGAATCCACCACCCACAACACCATCCAACAAACCCCAACACCAACAAACCACCACCCACACCCGACGCCCCACCCAAACCCAACCCCACCCCTAAACCCCAAAAACCCCCATGGTCAACCACCCACACCACCACCTTACCCAATACACCCACACCCCCCACAGTCCCAAAACCAGATCCCAACAGCCAACACAAACAAACGGAGGGATATTTTGGACTTTCCTGCAAACGTCGTTGAAGGGAGGGAAGTAGCGGCTTCTTCTACCCAACGCGCGTTCTGGTTGCTGCAACTCCATTAGCCTCCATGGAACGGAGCATGGAGAGGGTGCCAAACAGAGAGGAACGCCAACGAAGACTCAAGGACGGAAAAAAGCTCCGTTAATGGCACCGAACGGAGGACTTCTGCACCAACCAAACAAGCTCTTAATATGCTAGGCAAGTATAGATGATAAAATATGTTGACTTGTTCTATTAAAAAGTGAATCGAGTTGACCGCCCTGTTAAGTTAAAACGATTTAAAAATAAGGCTAGTTCTACCTAATAATGGGTTGGAGGACTCGTAAGTTAACCTGCCAAAGTAAGAAACTCTGTTTTTTTTTTTTTTGGAAAGACGAAGGGCTAATGGGTTGGCCCATCGGCCTGTCAATTTTTTTAAAAAAATATATGTGTGTGGAATTAATATAAGAACTATAAAAAATCTAAAAATAACTTTTTAAATAAACCAAAAGAATATTATTAAGAGAAGAGTGTAAGCAGTGAGAGGTCTGAATTTTTGTTAGTTTTAGAAAATAGAAGTATAAACTTAAATAAAATAAAGTATAATTATTTTTAATTAATATTTATATTATTTTAATCTTTGAGCAGTTAAGCAGAGATCATTAGGCTAACATTACCCACCAAGGTGTTGGTTCACTGGGCCTTAGTGGATAGCAAACTAAGATTTTTTGTCCACCCAACCATTTTTTATGGGCTTCTCTGGTCATCTCAACAAGCCCAATCCATTTTACCATCCCTATAGACAAATATTGTTTTAACAATTTTTACCATTATAAAGGCTTATAGGCTATGGTTAGGTAATTTTTCAAGCTACGGGGTGATTTTGAAAACATATTAAGTTGCAACCATGACTTTTATACTTTAGATGAGGGTAGTTTTTAAAATTTACTTTATATTCCTGTGAATATTTTACTTGAACCAAACACAAATACAATTATAATGAGAATAAAATTTTATTCTTAGAAAATTTAAGTGACAACCAAACATTTTTTGAAACTTACATGAGAACATTATTCCTTGTTATCTCATTCTTGAGGAAATAACTCATGTAAGAATAAAATATTATTTGTATTAAACGCTTATTAGGTTATATTTGATCTACCCTTTTTAATCTTACAAACTATTTAAAGCTAAAGTTATGAGATATTTGACTAGAATATAAATTCACCCCGTAAGAATATGACAACTTTTAGCTCATGGAAATTTTAAACTGACTAAAAAATCATATCGTTAACTTGGTTTATTAAGTGTTGATGTGCCTAACATTGAAGCCACCACATAATACCATGGGTAAATTGTTTTAGAAAAAATTATAAAATATAAGTCAACATCCTTTTCCTTAATTCTCTCTTTCTTCCCAAAACAAGAAAATCATCCCAACCTCTTCCCCAATTCCCAAACCTCACTCAATTGAGCATAACCACAAGCATTGGACATAAACACAACCCAAGGTTCTCATGTTACCGCCATCAATACTCAAATGCACCTTTGAGCTTCTCATGTTCCTTACCTTTTTCCTATCAAGAAACAGCAACCACATATTCAGGAGGAAGTGAATTGTGTTGTAAGTACAGTGTGAAGGAATGGTCAAGGTTATGGTAAGTGTTGAAGTTAATAAAATGGTCAATGTTGTTGAAATTAAGAAAAAAAGGAAAGGGAGATCGTTGAAGAAGGTTCTGGTGGTTGTGCAGTAAGGAGAGTTTCAAGGTGATGGTGATTCGAAGAAACACGATAATGACACGATTTTGTCACAATTAAATTTTTTTTTACACCGATTATTGAAATAAATGGTATAAAAATATATAAAAACAATTTTTTACATTGGTTATCAAAACAACAGATGTAAAAGCATTGAAATAAACATAAATTATTCTTTTCACCTTGCCAAAATCTAACACATGTTATATAATTATTGGTTGGACCACAAGTTTATGTGATAGTTCAAGACGTATAACAACTTCTCATGACATGGACATAAATGTTACTATTTATTTCATGATATAATGTATAATAATTTGAATCATTTTGTTTCAAAATAGAAAGAATACTTATCACTTTTTATGTATGAAATGAACAATTCATTCTATACCCTTAATTTATTGTAGGTATGGAATCACAAGATAATCACTTGTTTCTATAATTCAGTAATTCAATCATTTAATATTCAAGGTATTTTTTAGGAACAGAAGTTAAAACAAGTCAAGTAAGATAAATATTTCTCCTTAGCCTTAATGATTTGGTCAATTATCCTTTATATTATGAAACATATGTAGTAATATTTAATGAACATCATGAAATGTACCTCAAGCTCACGGATCTAAGTCAAACTCCCCTTTTTCCTTCTGTCGGAGCAAAGGTGGTGCCTCTTCTGGCTGGGGATGGTGTTTTAAAGGTGGTAGTAGGGGTATGACGATCTTTTCCTCCAAAGCCATTGGCTAGAGGGAGGAGAAATGAAGGTACATCGGGACAAAGATTTTGGCACTGGGAACGGAGGTCACTTGATGGAATGGAGCTGGCACCACAACCCAGACGCAACACCGTTCAACAGACGAAGGCAAACAACGTTGGTCTCACCAAACACGCTCTAAGCAATGAGGAGACACTTAACGAAAAATGAATGGGCTTGGTGGATACCAGTAGTGATTGCTTGACAAATGACTAATTTTTTACGGTGGAAAAATGGGTTTAAAGCTGATGTTGCTTGTGTATTTTATTTGTTACTTCTTTTAAAAATAAATTGCTAGATCATGTGAGTTATTATGTTAATGTGTTTTCGTGTGATGAAAATATATGTAGTTTGTATGGGTGTGAGAGAGGGATTTGTGAAAGTCAGTGAGGGAAGTAGGTAGTGTGTACAACAGTGAGAGTATGTAGGGTGTGCTATCTATTTTGTAATTGTATTGTCTATCTTTCGTGATTAATTATATAGAACCATATGTCTCACTCAAAAGTTAAAACCTAAGTGGTTGATTTTTTTTCAACAGATATGAGATAGTGTGCAGTGTGGGGAAATACAATAGAGTGTGAGCTTTTTAAAAAAATTTAAAAAGGTATTAGTGCGGTTCCAAATAAAACCGCACTAATATTTTTTCAGAAATAAACAAAATTGTGTTGCATGGGACTTAATGTCCCACACCAAAAATTTCACATAGAAGTTAAGATTCTATACTAATTAGTGTGACATCCTGGCGCTGTTGAGGGCGGGGAGTGATCGCCGGTGCATGGGCACGGACAAGGAGCGGCTCCTGGCAGGCTTCCAGCGGGGAATGTGACATCTCGGGCACTGTTGAGGGCAGGGAGTGATCGCCGGTGCATAGGCACGGACAAGGAGCGGCTCCTGGCAGGCTTCCAGTGGGAGGGACACATGAACAAACCGAATACATACCAGAATGAGAGGGATCCAAAGACTGTATAGGTATGAGACTATACAATCGAGGATAGCTTAAATGAATGAATTCGTACTACCTATACCAACAAATGCATTAGCCTTTTCGGTGGCCTATCACTTAAGAACTCCCAAGTTAAGCTTAACTTGGAGTAATTCTGGGATTGGTGACCTCCTGGGAAGTTCTCGGAAAGTGTGTGATTGAGGACAAAGCACACTGGTAAGGTCTTGTGTTGGTTTGTGGGGAGAGTCGTTCATTCCTGAGAAGCGGCCGGGGCGTTACAATTAACATAGGAGAAATTAACATAGAAAGACATGTCTTAACCTAAGAGTTTAAGCATGAGTTTTTTAACCTTAAGCATGAGATTATGTCTGTACCCCACCAACTAATATTATAATTTAAATCATACACTTTTAATAAGAGTCACAACTCTCTAAATCATGTTTTTTTTTTATTAATAGTCATAGTTTTATATATCATACTCGAAATATAACAAGTTAAAACAATTCCTACCACTATCTATCAATGATAAATTTAACTATATAAACTACCATGTGATTCCAATATTTATTTATTAATCACTGAATAAATTAGTGAAAACATTAAGATATTTCCAACTAATACTTATTAAACTAATAGAAACTCAAAAACTTAGATATAAAATTTCCAACAACAGTGTTCAGAACATCCGAGAACCGGGTGAAGTGATTGCCCTCTATCTAGGGCCTGAGGTTAACTTGCTTAATGCTGAATGCAAAGGTTGTTATTAGTTAGAGGCAGTTTCCAATGGTAGTCGTTTAGAATTCGCAAGTGAATAAACATGCTCTCATCAACAGATAACACGTTCCCTCGTTACACTTCTAGCTTTACCTTTTTCTCACTTTGGCTTCAAAACAAAAAATTTATTACGTTTATTTACTGTGTTGTCCCGAATCCTAATTACTGTAATCTTGCAGATTTGTATAGTAAAATATGAGTGTTGTGGGATTTTATTACCTTTTTCTCTCCCTTGTATAAAAAGACTGACACCAATAAATTGTACTCGTTGAACGAGTAACACTAACTATTTGTTAAAGAGAATTTAACTGAAGAATCTTCTATTATGTGTAATTTATTTGTAGGATCTATGCAATCTGCAATTATCTATCATCGCTAAGCTTGAAACTTGAAAACTTCAACTGGTCTAAAATTCATACTCGTATTCTTGTTTATAAATTCACTATTTTAATTTTAGAGTGACTTGATTTTCAATTCTTTGTGTTGTTCAGGGAAAGTAAAATAATATATAATAATAATAATGCAAGATTTTATGAACTTATTCATTTGTAAATCATGTTATTTCCGTGAAAAATATTTCTACTCTTGGTCTATGAGATGAGTTTGGATTTTTTTTCAATGTCTTTCCTCATCCATTTCCTTTTCTCCTTATCTTTCTTTATAATATTTTCTTATTTACACACATAGTAGACCCAACAGATACAATCTTTTTCTCACTCTAATTTCATGCATGTTTGCAAAAGAGTACAACAAACCAACATACACATCTAATAGTTTTAAATTTTCATACAAAATTTTGTACAATGTTTGAAATGTATGAAAAACATAATTGAGCTATAGGATTTTGAATATGGCCTCTGCTCAACTCGGTTACATTAACGCAAGAATCCAAATGCATGCTATAATTTTCCAATCATTTGAGAGTTTCCAAATTCCTCAAAAGGGAATTGTGATCATGCTGACCAATAATTAAAATAAATTATTAATAACATATAATAATATAATTAACAATTAATTAATTAATATTAAAAATATATTTAATATTATTTATAATATTTAATATATTATTAAAATAGTTTTAAAATATATGACGAAAAATATAACTTATATATCTTATTAAACTATATATTACGTGAAAAGGAAAACTGTAAATAAAAATGATTTATATGATATTGTTTGTTTTAATGAAAAATGTAAGAAGGATGAAGCAATATATTTTAACATATGTTTGGTATATAGGAAAATGTGATAAAAAAAATATTTAACATATTAACTTTACCATTGATTATTGGAAAAGAAACATAGATAAATGTGTAAATAGTGTTTATTAAAATATTTTTTCTTATATATTAATTATTTTTCTAAACCAAAAGTTAATTTTCTATCTAAACAAACACGAGTTCAATCGTCCCAGGTTCTGACGAGAGTATTATTTTGGAAATCGACTCACGAGTCACTTGATTCATTTTACATATTTGAGATTTTTTGTATTATGTTTAATGTTTATTTAATTTATAATACTTGTACGGATAAAAAGTGACAAAGTAGGAGTTTACACTTTACACCCATTTATCTGGGACATTCTAATTATATCATTATTGTGCCCTACTTTAAAATATGGAAAAATTGATATTTAAATTTCATTGGTTGCTAATTTGTTGAAAATTAATTGTGAAGGTTCCCAATTTTAAATGATTAAATGTTTTAAATTATATGTGGCTTGAGTTTCATAAAAGAAATGTGTTTTAGACTAAATCCTAATAATTTTAAAATAAAAAATAAAAAATATATGTGGGCTATCCCGCGGGCCAACCTACGGGTTTACGGTCCTTACGCAATCTTAAAAAAATTGTCTCATTTAAAATACAAACTCACATGGGTTGGCCCGTTATAAGGTGGACTTATGAGGGTTGGCCCGTTGTGTGGTGGGTCGACCCGTATGTCTAGCTCTGAGCGACACACACGATGTCGCTTGTAACCTCATAGTAGTTTCCCAAACATCGCCATCATCGACCCTATAGACCTTTGTTTTTCTTTTTCTTGGTTTCAGTTCCCTTTTTTACTTTTTATTTTAAATCCAATTTGTTTAGTGTTTTATACACTTAAGCATATAACGTTGTTACATTTATGCAATTAAATGGGATAAATTTGAAAAGAAAAAAAAATCTCTTTTACAAAATCAAAACAATAAATACTCTCTTTAAATTAAGGCAAGACAACGGTTAGGTTTAGTGACAGTTGAACCCCACTACGACTCACTAAACTACAATAAACAAGGGTCGCTTCCATCTGAGTTATTCTCGGGGTTTGTCGGTTTTAGATGGTGGTGGTTTCCTTTGGTTTAGTTGTTTGGCTTCTTCATTAACTTCCCGATACTTGAGAAGCTTTGTTTCGCTTGTGCCAACGGCAACACTGCTGCATCAGAGGGGTGCGACAACAAGATTTTGGTGTTGAAGATGCAAAAATGGTATCAAGTTCCAACAAGTGGAGCCAAGAAATATGGAGAGTGGGAAAAACAAAGGCAAAGGGAAGAAAGGTTGATAAAAGGGCTGTAACATCCTGATTATTGAATTAATAGGCAGATTAGGATTAATTGTTGATTGAGATTGAGTGCTGACTAAGTAAAAGAGGCATGGGATGACGCATGTACCCTCTTGCCAGTTGAATAGCTTCAGTTTCACGTTTCTACCCACTCTCTGCTCATTTTCCTCTTTCGTGCATGCTGAACCACTTCTCCGTTCTCTCTAGAATCCCCTCAAGCCTCTTCTTCTTCTTCTTCTTCTTCTTCTTCTTCTTCTTCTTCTTCTTCTTCTTCTTCTTCTTCTTCTTCTTCTTCTTCTTCTTCTTCTTCTTCTTCTTCTTCTTCTTCTTCTTCTTCTTCTTCTTCTTCTTCTTCTTCTTCTTCTTCTTCTTCTTCTTCTTCTTCTTCTTCTTCTTCTTCTTCTTCTTCTTCTTCTTCTTCTTCTTCTTCTTCTTCTTCTTCTTCTTCTTCTTCTTCTTCTTCTTCTTCTTCTTCTTCTTCTTCTTCTGTATCAGCGACATTGTAGTGCCTTGGAGACTCGAAGTCCTCCACTGTTAGCAAGGGTCGGACTGTCAAGGGTGAGAGAACAGCTTCCAGTTTCTCCAAGCTGAGTGCAGCGTGACTGGGTTCGAAAGTCGTTGAGCAAGGGAGAGTGATTGAAGGAACGATCGGAGCAACCGATCAACGTTGAAAGTCCGAGGAACGTCTTGTAGGTAGGGGGCTGATTTACATCTCAAATGCATGGTTTATGGACGGGTTCCGGGTGAAATTGCTTTACTGTGTTGTGTTATACTTGAAATGTGTTGTGGTTGAGTAACAGTTATGAAACGCCCAGATTTATGATAGCTGTGATCTGTGTAATGTTGTGTTGATTTCCGTCCATGAATGCATGTTCCTTGCATGTGATGTATGTGGATATTATTGTGAATGCCGAGTGCATGTGCTGTGTACCAGTGTGAATACCGAGTGCATGTGGTGTGAAAATGTTGTGCTGGTTCTGTTGTGATTTTATATAAAATGCATGAGATGCTTGTGGCTGTTATTGTGAAAGCCGAGCGCATATGTATGACTCTGCTATACTGATTCCAGGAAGTGATTTTATATTTAAATGCACGAGATGCATGTGACTGACATTTCGAATGTCGAGTGCATATGTGTGGACTGTTTGTCGATTCCCGGGTGGGATATTATCTTAATAAGCATGGGATGCTTGTTGTGAAATGCATAAGGTTGCATATATGGAAAAAGGGTGACTCGTGGAAGGTCAGGAACCCTATGTGATGATTTCTAACTACAGATTCTTGGGCCAGATCCTGTGAGAGCCCGTGATAGCCGATGGAGCTAGAGTTAAGTCTCGAGACGTCACGAGGTGACCGGTATCACGCGGGAAGGGCTGACGGATGTGAGGCCGGGAAGGAATCTGTAACTGAAATTATTGTTTAAGTCGGATCCGCATGCATGTGTATTGGTGCATTGTTATTGAGAATAACATGATTGATATAGCCTTGAATTATTAGAGTGAATTCCGACTGAATGATATTGTATGGGTGAATTCCGATTGAATGACAGTGTGTATTGCTGATGTTGGTTGTGATACCCGAGTGCGTGGTTGATAATGTAATGGCTGATCCGAGTCAATAACTGTCATTTAATATGTAAATGCTCACCCCTACTTGTGGCTATGTTTTTTAGTGGATATAGGTCGGGATGGTGAATGATGGGGGACTTCAAACCGTGTGAAGTGTACTTGTATATATATAGATGTTGTGTACATAATGTGTATAGTTTTGATGTAGCCTTGGTCGGCTCCTAAGTACACTGTTTTGTTTTGAATATACTTATGAATTTGAATTCTCTCGGATTGAGAACATATATATATATATATATATATATATATAATGCTAAGATGTTGCTTGAATTACCAGTGAACGTTATTGTATGAGAAATGTCAAGGGTCACAACGTTTCCGAGTGAATAAGGCTGTATATTCTGAGTGAATAAGGTTGTATATTCCGAGTGAATAAAGGTGGTATATTCCGAGTGAATAAGGTTGTATATTCCGAGTGAATAAGGTGGTATATTCCGAGTGAATAAGGTGTTATATTCCGAGTGAATAAGGTGGTATATTCCGAGTGAATAAGGATGTATGAATAAGGTGGTATATTTCGAGTGAATAAGGTTGTATATTCCGAGTGAATAGATTGTATGTTCCGAGTGAAGAGGGGTTAGAGTAATTCCGAGTGGAACTTGACTAAGGAGATCGTTTCCGAGGGATGGGAGGTCAAGGTATTTGCCAAGTGGAACCTAGTCGACGCAACTCTTCCGAGTGAGGCAAATCCGAGTGAAACGTCTCCGGGTGGAACGTTTCCGAGTGAAGTGTCTCAGAAGCGAAAAGCTTGTTTAGGACACATCTCGACTGAGTAGTGAATACCCGAGTGGGAAGGTACCGAGAGATGATACCGAGTTACGTGGGGGTACGGTACCGACTGGAATATACCGAGTGACTCTGTTCCTGGGAGAGTACATCTGGACTAAGACTCTAATCCCGAGTGAGTATGTCTCTGTGAATAGTTTCCGAGGAAAGGTTCATTGATTCCGAGTGGAAATAGCTGAGAGAATCATTTCCCGAGTGAAGCATGTTTGTGATGAGACCTTCCAGAATAGGGATCTGGCTAAGTAAGAATTTACCGAGTGATGTATGATCCGTGGGGACCGCTCCCGAGTGAGCGGAGGTCCCGATTCCAAGTGGCGATATGAAAATACCGAGTGAGAGACTCGCTCTAGCGAGTAAGGGCTCGCTTAAGCGCTTTACGCTGGTTTCACTTAACCGACCGGGATCTCGTCAAGCGAGTGGCACCCTGACCCAGTTTTCTGCTTCTCTTGACTTCGGATTTGTTTTATTTTATCCTGACTCCTATTCTGGATTGCTTTGTGAACGTTTGGGACGTTTGAGTTTTGGAAAAATTTTCCCCTGTCTCGGATTTACTTTTATTTAAGTCGGGTTGTTTCAAGGGCGATAGGCCAAGGTGAAGGTGGTACCTAATGCAAAATGATGTATAGGCTAGAAGTTTCTTAATGTCAATATAGGATAAAATGAGTATGAGCCTACTAAATTAGAGTTGTCAAAACATGTTAGTTAACCTAGCTCGACTTGTGATAGGCTTGGGGTTTTTTGGGCTAGGTCAAAAAATCCGTTTTGAATTCAGGTTCATATTTGGAGGCTTGGGCCTGGACTGTATCGGCTTGATGGGTTTGGTGGGCTACCCACTTAGGCGAGATTTTGTAAGCTTATGTAGGCTTTTGATAGATTTGCATTATTTTTTTTGTTTTTTGGTGAAACATTACAAAAAATACAATTATTAAAAAATATCAAGCTTTTTACATGTTCTAAATCAACTACAAAATCTAATTTAAGTAAAAAAATATAGAGTACTTTTTTCAATGTTAGTTAAATAAAAAAATGTTGCGGGCTTATGCGGCCCGACCAGGGCAAAGCCAAACCAAGAATGGGTAGAGCTAGGTATACGAGTAAGTTCGCCCTGCAATGGGCTGGCCCGCAGAACCCACTATCTAAATGGGTTGAATTTTTTTGAGCCCGCGACCGCAAACCCGTAGGCCAACCCATGGGCTAATTCGCATTTGGGAAACTTTTTTTACTTTTTTTACTTTTTTTTCTCATTTGAAATTGTTGGGCCCAAATAATTTTTTTATGAAACCAAAAACATATATAATTCAACATATTTAATTATCCAAAATCTCAAAAATCCAAGCCATGAAATAAACTCATGAAATTTTAAATTTGAAAGTTTTATCATCCAAAAATATAAGTATTAAACACAACAATAAGTTTCAAATGCATGATAATAATTAATAACATCATCAATTTCTTAAAAACTACAAATATAATTACAAAATACATAATAATTAATATATTTTATTTTTACTTGGCTTGTGGGTTGGCCTGCGGGTTACACGGTCCCAGCCTGTGACCGCGTTTTTTAAATGGTTCAATTTTTTGACCAATAACCTGTGTAAAAAGTAACTAAATGGATCGGCCCGCGGGCCTAAACCCGTTTACCCAGCTCTAGGCATGGGGTTTTAAGGTCAAACCAAAAAAGATAGTTTGATCCCACCATATAACTCAAGTGGTAAAGAGCCTTTGGAGTTGGTTTAAGAACCAAGGTTCAATCCCTTTCTCCCTCTTCCCCTTGACCCAAAAAAAATACAATTTCAATTCGAGCTCTTTTTTAAGGCGGATTGACCCAAGTAATTGTTTTTGCACATGAGTAATTGTTTTAGTAGGGGTTATGACCCCATGTTAAACCCCTCAGATATCATGGCTTAATCTATACTGAAATCTTATTTGTCAGGGTTTTAAAAAATTAACAATTGAACCTAATTGAATGACAATTTTTTTAAGTCAGGAATTTTGTTATATTTTTTTTTATGTTAAGAAACTTATTGGAAGTCTTACATCATCTCTGTCTTATGATATTTCGCATGATTTAAATACCTGTTAAACAACTATAACCATTATCAATTGATTTTGGAATGAAACCTTTAACAAAACTAAAGTGTAAAGTTGTTTTTAATTTAGAAAAGTAAATGCCAATTTAGTTTATAGTTAAATAAAAAAAATAGGTAGTATATTAGGAGAGAGGGAGAGAGAGAGAGAGAGAGAGAGAGAGAGAGAAAATTGATGAAAAGGGGTTGGTGGTGATGTGTGGGGGGAGTTGTCGGCGATGGGCTATAGGAGAGTGACGTGTTAAAGTACGTGTCACCTTGCTGACGGAGCATGGATCCCACATCTGATTCGCTCTAGAAACAAACTACACCCTAACCGAACGGAGCCGAAAGTGCGCCAAAACTATGCTATTCTGCCACGTCCCTTCTTCCTCCATTCAAAACTCACTTAAATTAAACCCATTAACTTCCACGTAATCCATATAATCATAATTGTATTACAGTATAATAAATTTTGTTATTATTTTAAATTTACATATTTACCTAATATATTTTTTATACTTTTAGTTAATGTAAAACTTTAATATACTTTTTTAGTTTAGGCCCAAACATATTCAATTTAAATTTTAATATTATCTTAAAATTTCATATTATATCCATTTAATCTAAAAGGTAAGCCCATAATATAAAGTTTTTTTTTTTAAAACAAAGATGTCCTGTTCAAGACTTAAAAAAATTATTCATATTTTTAGTCAAAGTGATACTTGAACACACATAACAAAGTTTTAAGCCGTATTTCTTCAAAACATTATTTAGAATCGTATATGAAATCCACGATATAAAAATTATTCATGATAAAAAAAAATTAGACAGTTTGAATATAAGTATATGGTCAGTTAAATTTTTAGTCGAAGTTTTTTAATTAATGTTAGTTAAAAATAAATTTTGAATGGGTTAATCAAATAAAATTTAAAGATATACGTTATATATAATATTAATTATTTGATATTTTTATTAACTGAAGCTAATTTTCATTCCTGAATATAACACAGGTACGTAATCTATAGAATCTTGATTGTAGTAGGTGTAATTTTGGAAAGTGAAAATTTACTATGCACAAATAAAGTTCTCAAATAAGTTCTTCGCTCTACTTTTTTCAATGGGACAAAATTATGAAAATAGATACGTAACTTTTCAACTGTTGAAACACGTGGTAATGGATCGAGATTCCGAATGATGATGATTAGAAATATTTTTTTAAAAAAATTAAACCAATTATGGATGAGGAAAAGGGTTCGTTTGTTTAAATATATCCTCAAATTGATAGTTTGATTGTTTTAAACAGTATAAAAAAATAATATTAATTATTAGTTTTTTAATCTTTATTTCTTTAATTAGATATCAAACGATACGTTAAATCATATTATTATTATTATTATTATTATTATTATTATTATTATTATTATTATTATTATTATTATTATTATTATTATTATTATTATTATTATTACAGAAGGACTTAAAAGTCCAAAAGCAAACTACACACAAGCAAGAAACATAATAAACATATGGAAAGAAAGATCTTTGCAATCTTCAACAAGAAGAGCCAAAGGAGCACTAGAAAAACACTCTATCAAAGTTGGCCAAGATTAGGCAGGAAATTAGTAGCTCTGTTACTCTCCTTATAGCAATGCTCAATTTGCCAATCATTTTCCTCACCAAGAATTTCTTAAACTTCTAATTAACACAAAACAATATTTTTAAAAAAAAAATAAGATTTTTAATGATATTAAAAATAAGAGTGAGTTTTACGTTATGAACATTTAAATTGAAAATATTTTTTATTTTCAATTTAATTACTCTTAATGTTGATGCGAGTTTTCATAAAGGTAATTAGTTGGGTGGAATTGAAGGAGTGTTTTGTGATTATAGTGGGAGATGATTATAATCACAAAATAACCTTAGTTCTCTGCTTTCGACCAATTGTTTTAGGGTCTCTATCCTCAAAGCCTTAGTTTTTTTTTTCCTTTTTTTACTAAAAAATTATTTTTTGGCTAATTTTACAAAAAAAAATAAGAAAGGTAACAAATCATTTTGGTTTCAGCAGAAAAGAAAGGTAATTAATCTGGCTAATAAAATTAAATTTATTAATAAATCTTGTTATTCTTGCAAAATTTTCTTAATGATTAGAGAAATTGACTTCTCATTCATCTTAAGAAAGAGACTAATTAATAAGGATACATTTTTTTTATAAAAAACATTATAAATTAAAAAATAATCTTATAATTATTTTTCAAATGGATTGGATGGAGTATACTTTTCTTAACTCTATTTTTATGCTTATAGTGGAATGTATTTCAGAAGTATAAGCAATATTTGCTTTTAAACAAAGAGACGTGGATCTTGTTTTCGGGTGAAAACACATTTTATAACTAATAGTTCACTGAATAAATGTGTATTATAATCCTTGTTTTATATTAAAATTCCGAAATAAATGTATTTGCATTTTAAAGGCAAGTTCAACTTTCAAAACCCTACTATTCCCGTGTATGTATTTGACCTTCTTGCAATTCGTTGTATCAGAACACAGCTGGGAAAATATCCAGCATTGTCAAAATGTGTACATTATCTTCCAGCCATAAACCATATCACACCAGTACCAAACAAAAATAAGAAAGGGATATGCGCAGAACTAAATTATAGGTGTTCATAATAAGTCAAGTAACATAAAAAATCCTAAAAGATTACTCTACGAAAATTAGGATTGTATCAGGCTTAATAACGTGTCATTGAATTCATTCAGTATCAAGAAAAATTAGGGTTGTATTATATTCGATAATTAGGGTTGATCTAGGCTCAAGATAACGTGAGTATAACTGAATCCGTCCAATATCAAGAGAAGATTAAAATCCCCTTTATTCTCGTCTAAAACGAGGGGAAATGGAGTGGTCATTTTATTAAAATCTATTTAACATATTTGGTGCTTATTGTTAAAAGCTAACCATGGATCCTTTTCATAAGACTATTTTTTTCAAATTTTTTTATATTTAATATAAGATGTTTTAAATTTACTGTGTGCATTTAAGTTTTTTTTTATGTAAGATCATCCTTATCTATCACGTTAATTATTTTTGAACCTCTTTTAGATTCTGGAAATATGGTGACCACGAATTAATAGGTTCTTATATCATCAAAGTGTCTACCTCATTAATTATAATATACGACGGTTAGTGAATATATAACAACAACAAAAAATAGAAAAAACTAGTTATTTAAATCATACAACGTTATTATATTTAATCATGTATGTAATATTTAAGAGCTCCATTAAGCAAAATGTTGATATCAATAATCTCTTTAAACATCTCCTTGTAACTAGTTGATAAATATATAAATATTAATTAGTAGGGATTAGAAACCATTATTTCAGGTATCCGTAGACCCAAAGAATGTGTATAGACGAAGACATAAAGGAAAAGGAAATAAAAAACAATAAAGAAAAGCCTTTCTTGTTGTGACAACAAAATCAGCAGCCTCTTTTGTATTTGACATTTCATAATCCCGTAATGCCCTGCGCCGTTATCTTTCTCTTCAAGGGATTTCTTTTGCACACTCAGCCCAAACAAAATTTTCTGTTTAGACAATAAAAAGAAAAAACCAACCCCAATATGCCCTAAAAGATTCCTAGCCCAAATGAAAGCCCATTTAATTTACAAAATTATTCTAACGACTAGCCTAGCTCTTTTCAATTATAAATAAAAACACGTTTTTTTCAATTAACACTTAAAACAGGCTATTCGGATCGGCTCAATTTGTATGGGGTAATGGGTTTTTTAGGTTGTTCTGGACATTTTAGGGGTGCTTGGTTCTCCGTTGAGGTTGGTTAAACCTCATTTTCACTAACCTTAAGAAAATATTTTACTGTCAAACGATGTTTTGATTGTCTCGAATGGTGTGAATGATCAATATTAACTTTTAAATTTTTCTATTTTTATAACTTCATTTTTTCAACTGCATACTAAACGAACACTTAATTAGTTTTAATTTAATTATCAAAGTTTGTATATTTTTGTGGGCCCGGATTTGAAAGATTCAACCTATTTTAATAGTTCTATTGGAAAAGATATATTTTTTTAATCGCATTTCTTTTTGTGTATTTTATAAGTCAAATAGAAAGATTTTTTTTAAAATAGTTGTTAGCATCATAATATATGGACTAAACCTTAAATTAATCAATGATATTCATGCATTGTGCATTTTAAATTCTAGGATTTAAAAACCCAAATTAATCTCTAATATTAAAAAAAATATATTCATTTAAGTTTTTTGTGCTTTACTTTTTACTGTTGTTTTATCTAAAAAAACTAATTAATTAAAGGGCATTTGGTAAAATTAAGGGAAATTTGAAGTTTTTAAAATCTGATAGAATAAAATGCATGAATCATGCAGTTTTGAAAATTACCATAAAATTCACTTAAAAATATTTTAAAAAAAAATCTGAAATGCATGGCCAATAAAGTTAATATTAGCAGTTGATTTTACAGTATTACTTAGAAATATTTTTGGGATGAAAGAAGAATACACATGCTAAAATATCTATTTTTTGTTTTACACTTTTATTTTTATAAGAGAAGCCAAGTCTCGTGAAATTTTGGATTATGACTTGTCAATTTTATATTAAAAACATTTCAGTTGTTGAGTTTGTGTTTGCATATTTCATGTGAATTCGATGTAGTTCAGCAGAGCAACAATTGTTATGACGTACACGTGTGTGTTTATAATTTCATAATTCATGTGAATGTATTCAATATAATGAAAAGGTAATCGACGGAAACGTGGAAAAGAAATGTCATCTTTAATTATTTGAGTAAAGAGGTAAAAAAGATACTTTTTTTTATTTGTCAAAATCAAAGATGGAAAAAGGAAATTATATCCATTGCATGGTTATATATATATATTTAGGAGATGTATTTTATGAGAAAAGTTTTTTTACCTGAGAGTGAAAGGAGTGAATTTGGACCGCATAACCATACAATAGATGATTGAAATTAAAAGTTTTCAAAGTCACATGATCACTTAAAATGTTACGTGACTTTTTTTAAAAACTCACATGATTAATCTCAATCATCTATTGTATGAATGTACGACCCAAATTTACTTCTCTCACTCTTATGTTAAAGAGTCTTTCTCATATGAAACATATATATATATATATATATATATATATATATATATATATATATGAAACATATGGGAAAGACTCTCTCAGAGTGAGAGTGAGAAAAACAATTGTAGATTGTACAACCATACAATAGATAATTGAGATTAATCATGTGATTTTAAAAAACTATTAATATCAACTATATTAATACGGCTCAAATTCATTCATCTCATTCTCATATAAAGAAAAATTTTCTCTCGTGTATATATATATATATAAGTGAATGATATTGAATAATATAGATTTGATTTAGTGGTGAATTCAATGCATAGAATTTGTTATCCACATCTACTATTATAAATACAGTGCTTTGGTGAAGAAAAAGTAAAAGACACTGGAAACATGATAATTTTGTATCTAGATATAGGGTGAGCTGAGCGGTGGAAGAATGTAGAATGTTTCTTTCTTGTTGAATTGAGATTCTCTTCCTCCTCAAGTGATCCATTGACCTGTATTTTGAAATTCTGTTGCTAAATAGTAAATAGTGATCTATCTACACATCTTTTGGACTTATTGGGCTCTAGCCCAATAAAGCCAACCTACTTCTCTACCTTGCTTATTCTTGTCCTGGACTCAATCATACACCAACACCGACACATTTTATAATGAAAATATTCTATTCTTTTGTTGTTTAAATCCATTCATCCAAGCCAAACTATATGTTATATATCTAGATTTACTACCATAACATTTATCACTTCACAATAATGGTTAATATGATGATATACTTAATTGCATAACATTATCAATTAATAATAATAGAGACTATTCTCATAATATTTAAATTTTATAGTGATTAAAATCATCAAGTGTTTTTTATTTTGCAAAACTAAAATCAAATTTTAAAGCAATAAAATGTAACCAATACTTTTGAGTTCTAAAAGAAGGATACATAACAAGATTAAGTCGTGAAGGTCCAGCAAATTTGTAATCATTAATTATCACTGTATACTCGTTTAGATTGAAATTAAGGTGTAATACAATTCTATAAAGTATTTTAATTGAAAAAATAATCTTTATTCTAGTTTCAAATCAACACATTAATAAAGAGAGAAAATAATAGATCGTTAATTTGATATTAAGATAAAAACTATTTTTAATTAAAGAACAATGTAGCTTTATAGTATACTTTAATTTAAATATAAACAATGAGATTTCAAATAAAATGTAATGACCATAAATTGTCATAAACTTACTAAACCATTAAATTCAAATCCTAAAATAACACCTCCCTTCCTCTAAGTTTCAAAATATTCCACTTTCCTCCTTATTCTTGAATCAATACACTCCACTCAATTTTAATTAAGAAGCTTTCTTGATGATTGATCTTATCAAAATTTGTTTGTGGATAATTTATAAGTATTTATATAAATATTTGTTGAGTTGTATGATTTAACTCTAGTAAGCTTATGAACTCAATTTATCTAATTTTTTTATGTTAAGAAATATATCTAACCTATGATCTTACACAAGATATATAAGAAATAAAAAAAGAGAGAGAAAACTTTTAGACTTGCATTTTTAATAACATGACAACTACATTAATATTAATTTTAAAAGAAAATTTTTGTATTTTGATTTCTTAAATTGTCGGACATGTTAAAAACATAGTTGCTTAAAAAAATTAAGAATGAAAGATATGGTTAGCATAAAATAAAAGATAGAAAAACCGATGTTAAAGAACATTATTAGATGCTAATGGAATATCCCTCAAGTATAAATCGCATAAAGAAAGAAAAATTGATTGTCCTGGAGTCGTTGGAAAACACACGACCGTTGATGCAGCAAATTAAAGTGGTTCATAATAAATACTCTATTTTTTTATTACACTCCTTAAAAAAATAATTAATATGTTTTGCTACATTATTTATCTATCTTTCTAATATATTTTAATATTATTTTTTAAATTAATATCTTTTTTATTATTTTTTTAAAATATAATTAGTAAAGGGACATTTAATTAGGGCATATTTATGAACAAATTTAATCTCTTTAAAAAAAGACAGAGTCATTTTAACCGCTGTTCTAAATGTATCGTTTAAAGAAGTAAAGTGAATAAAATTATTAAAAATTAAATGGAAATTACTTAGAAACTAATGTGTGAGTTTTAAAACTTAAGCTTATGTAATAAGTTATTTTTTGATAAGAGGTTATAATATAAATTTAATAGCAAAATTTGTTAGAATAAATAAAAAATAACTTATTCATTATATGAAATAATTTATTAAAATAAGTTACACAATCTTTTGATCACTGTTTAGTATTTCTCAGACATATATAAAAAACGAAGGGAGTGGCCCTTAACCTAAAAAAAATCATTATTGGCGCGTGCTTTCTTACCACTACTGTATGTTATTGGATTAAGGTAAAGCATACATGAATAAAATGTGTATGGCGCCATCTAGCTCATAAATGTCTGATTGGTTTGCAGTTAGGGAAATAGAGTTATGAAAATAAAAAAAAAATAAAAGTTAATATTAATCCTTAAAACTGTTTGAGACAGTCAAAATTCTGTTTGACCGTATAATATTTTTTCGGATGAACCAAACACCCCCTAAATATTTGTGTGCTTATGGTTAATATTGAATGAATATGTTCTGTTCATCTCTGTACTGCATTTATGAATAGAACCACATGAAAATGAATGCATCAATAAACAATGAATTGGGTGAGGGTGAGATATGTGTGCAATGCAACTATACGATACTTAAAATTAACCGCAAACGAAAATGGACTGTATTACAACGTGTCTTAACCAGAGTTACAAGCACAACTTTTTTGAATGGGTTAAACTAGTGGAAGGTGATTATGAAAAAAGCAAACCAAATGTAATTGAATGAGACGGAGAGTGATCGAATTCAACATACATCAGAAAGTGGGGGCAAAAGGCATGTTTAAGGGCCCGTATATTTGATTTCCAGTTGAATCAATGTGACAAAGGGTCGCAATTAAGGTCCTAATAATGATATAAATCTTAATATTGATAGATGAAAGTGATTTTTTACTCTTCTCTGACTATATGATTAGCATTGAAATAGTCTAACTAAACAAATACAGAAACCACGAGTTGGTTGTTCATACTTGTAGCTTAATGTTAATGCTAAGAAAATGAGTTGTACTAAGAAGTTTGTGCACGCATTCAATTAAGTGCTATATCGTGATGCGTCTAATTGATACATAGTGAGTATAATTAATCACGAATAAGGTAGATAATTGTCTTGTAGCAATGATAAAGGGTCTCAAAATGATAAGGAACAAATCAATATCTATAGTTTTACGATGAAATAACATCGGCAACTATGCATCTGTTTAGTATGCAACTGGGAAAATGAAGATATGAAAAATCTAAAGGTTAATATTGATTTTTTACATTTTTTGAGAGAATCAAAACTCTATTTAAACATAAGATTTTTAGGTTTGACCAACCTCAACGAGAAACCAAATATCCCATATATCAAAACATAAAATCCATATATGATCTCTCAAAACAAGACTAATTAAGGAAGTTTTTGGCCACCATATTCTGCTTATAGTAGGTTGAGTAGCCAATATTGCATTAGTGGTTGGCTGAGGAAACATGTTAAAGTGAAATTAGAACCGAACAGGATCCTTTGTTGAGCAAGTTGGCGCAGATTTTTTATTTTAGCATTTTTTATACCTGGTTGATTTAACAATCAGTGTAAAAAATACTTTTGATGGTTAATCTTAGAAATAACCAATATAAAAAAAATATGATAAACATTATATTTTAAATTGATTATTTTAAAATTGGTGTAAAAATCTTGTTTATAGTGATTAAAAATTTTATTTTATACAAGTTAAAGAAAGACAATGTTGATTTCATACGAGAACCTATACTCAATTAGCATAATGTAAATCCATGTCAAACTCATTAAGTTCACCTCATATAGTAATGGGACGCTTGATATTCATAATGTTTTAAAATGTTTGATAATTATGTTTCTTAGGAATTTTATTTCCTATCAATCATATATAGTTATTGAAAATATTAAAATATGTTTGATATGCTTAAAAGTTTTATGAGAATGTTATTTTAAGTGTAACTAAAACTTCTCATCTATTTGGGAAACTAATGGTCCCTTCAAGATGCTTACGAGTTTTAGAATTTTTTGTTTTGAAAGGTATATTTGAAAATTGTTTAACAAAAATAGTATTAAATTGAATTTTAACTCATTTTTAAAATATTTTTAATCTTATTTGAAAAGAAAAGCTATTTTTTATTTTGATTTTCAGCTTTATAAGTCTCTCATCCTAAACCCAAAACCACCAACACCACCACTACTGTCTCCAATTACCACCACTATCATGTCTTCATCACCACTGTCGTCACTACTATCGTTATAGTTGTCACGACCACGACCACCACTACCACTACCACTACCACTACCGCAACCATTACCAATGTCTCGTCAATCATCATCACTAACGTCACCACCACCTCATCCTCCACAACCATTGTCATAACTGAAACCTAAAATCACCACCATCACCATTAACACCATTGTCACCTCCACCACCGCCGCCGCCACTATTACCACCACCTCGCCTTCATCATCACCACAACCCTCATCTCGACAACCATTGTCATCGTCAGTGGCACTGCCATCACCATAATTACTGCCATTGGCATCACAGTAGGCATCACCATAACCCTATACTTTCAATCACCATTACCTTTGCCATTAACCTATTGCCGCCACTGCCGTGCCACAGTCGCTACCACCATCATCAACCTAAACCCTAAATTACCACTATTGTCATTACCATCACCATCCGTAAAAATAAAAAGGTTCTTTTCTTTAACTTTTTTAATCAAATGTCCCCACTTCTTAATTAAGAATCAATCATCCAACTTAAACTTTTAAACTTTTATTTGTCAGCTTCCCCAATGTTTAAGAGCTGTTTTACCGAGATCGATTTCCAAATTTTGGAGACTTGTATTGTTTAGAGCACTGATGGATCTCTCTCAATACTACCGGTATTAGTTAATGAATATTTAAGATTTCTACGTAAAATAACTTTATAGCATGACTGACGAAAAAGATGTCCAAAAATCTTTCGACGATGAAATTTTAAAATATTTAGCGCATCATTATGAAAGTTTATAATAAAAACAAAAAGTTGCTTCAGTTAAAGTAGTAATAATATATAAATGATTAAATTTAATCACCATTAAATGAGTATATTCTAATTTTCATTTGTAAAATAATATTTTAAAAATAGTTATATTATTAGACTTATTATTTATAACTGATTTTTTTCCATAAATCTTTACGAAATTTATTGATATATTATTATCATCACCATTATTGTTATCGTCACTATTATCCTTATCACATCAATCATCGTTACTACCAATGGCACTACCATCATCTTAATCATCGTGACTCACACCACCATAACCTTAAACCATCGTTGTCATCACCACCATTGACATAAACCCTAAACTAATTGTTGTTGTTGTTGTTTACGTATAATGTAATTAAAATTAAATGAAAGTTTTACCATAACTTCTCAAAATTTAAAACCGTAAAAACTAAAACATGAAACTAAAAATGAAACACAAGTTTTTTTTTATGTGAAAAATAAGATTAAAGCTTTTTTTCGTATATGAAAAATAAGAATAATTATAATTTAAGCATCACAAAATACAATATTTGTATCAGGTACAAGACAAGAAAAAATACATTTAAATTTCATTACTCTACCGTTCAAAGGTTAAATTATGAGATCAAACAATGTTTGTCCACTAAATTTCCTTTTATTGAAGTAGAGAATCATCAAAAGAGTTGTACATTTGCATCACCTAATTGAACAAATTTCATAATTTCTTCTCATATCTTTTTTTGTTTTTCAATGCTTATTTTTTTGTAAAATTTCTTTTTTACTTAAATTGTTTCATTATCACAATGACTTATTAATGTTTATTATTCCTTTAATGATTCAAATGTTCTTCCAATGGTATATAATCTAAACTGAATTGTTAACTTAAATATTTTTACACCAATCATTTTTATGTGTGTTGAAAAAAGTTACTTGCAACGCACGGGTCATAAAACTAGTTAAAATTAAATGAAAGTTTTACCACAACTTACCAAACTTAAAAATTGATCCGGTCATGATACTAGGGCACAATAGTAATTTGACCAGGATCTGTCCTCAAGACCAATGTCCCATAATATTTGATGCCCTAACACCGGATTTCTGGAGTCACACGCAAGGTCTTTGAATCGACCCCGGTGTGAGTCATTCTCTCAACATCGGAAAGTCATGGTTGACCTATACATTAGCTTGTTAAACAAGTAACCTGCAAAGTGATTGATTGATACAAAGAGCCGTTCAGAAACATCCTTTTTATGTGTCAACATTTTTACAAAGGATTAGAAAAGTGTTGACACAGTGTAGGGAAAGCTTGGTGAACAAGGAGACTCTTCCACTACCTCAGGTATAAATTCTCATGTATCAATGTAACAAAGATAGAAAAACATTCTCTCTAAAACTCACGCTTAAGCTCTGAAATTCCCTTCAATATTCATTGACTTGAGCGTCAGAGTGTCATTGTAACATCCTAATATAAGTTATGGGTATTTTAAATTGAAAAGGTTAATTTATTAAAATATGCGAAATTGCCTAGGTACCCTTTAATTTAACAATTGCAAAATGCCTTGCAAATTGTTAATTCATTCACGCTGGTGGCACTATGAAAATTTAAAACTCACTTTTAATTCATTTTCCACTTCACGCATGCAGTGAAGGAAAACCTGAGATTTGCTTCTCTTCTTCTCATCTTCTCCGCGGTGCCACGCTTGCTTCCTCCATCCGTTCTTCCTCAAATTCTCTAATTGAAAGCAAGGGTTCTAGTGCCTATCCATGTTCTTACTCAGGGCAGTATTGGGTTTTGGTGGGAGAAACCTTGGTCTTCAAATTTATGGTAATTAATGGAACTCATTCTTAATTTTGTGTTGCTTCTTGCTTCCAATCATTGATTCTTTCGATTTCATGGACTTAGGGGTATTTTAGGACTAATTACAAGTTGTGGGCATTCTCGGGTACCATTGGGGTTTTGGAAAGATCTCGCATTCAAGTAAGTTATTCGATACCCATGGTACGATTTGGCTCAATTTCATATAATGGAGGTGTGATTGTACCAATTTGGTGCTTTAGGGCGTTGTTCGGAGTGTTTAGCAAATGGATAGCTTAGGGGCTTACGCATAATTAAGTTTCGGCGGTCGACGACTTAGTTCGGTAAGTCGTTAATTGATAAAACTAATTATTGACGAGTTGTCTTGGCTCTGAAACACGAATGTGATAACATGAGTTATTAAAAAATCTAATATCCATGTTTTAGGAATTTACGAGACGTGTGTATTAAGATCGGATAGCTTTGGATAGCGTTTGATTACTCGATGAGCTTCTAGAATGGTTTATTCCAGGTAGGGAGAGCTTGTACATTTTAAATGTATAGTTTATGGACGGGTTAGGGGTATCTTGACATGTATGAGTTATATAATTATGAAATATGATGAGTTAATATGCTTAATTATGTGATAATTATGAAATACCCCATTAGCATGATAATTGTGAATTATCAATGATTGTGATATGTTCTGTCCATAACATATTTGATGAATTGCATGGGATGCCTTGATGTGATTGAGTGGATATTGATATGTTACATGAAATATGATGGTTTAATTGAATAGTTCCTATACATGAGATGTAGTAGGATACTTGATTAATGGTATGAATTATTGCATGAGATGTGAATTGAGAAATGCTGAAAGCATATAGTGTGGACGCTTATTGATTAAAATAAATTGATGAATTGATGATAACTATATGCATGAGATGCTACAAAAGACCTTGAGTGGTACTCAAGGCCAGCCTATTGAGTGGGACTCAGGATTGCCCGTAACACTGCCGTTGTCGTTGAGAGTGATTATGTTATGTGATAGGGCAAACAGTTTAGTACCAGTAAAATGGTCAGATCAACTGAGAGTTGAATATATGGCTGAGAGCCTTGTTGCAACACAAAAATCAATAATGTATAATTGGATCCAATTGAATGAGAAAGTATATGCATGTGTGTATGTTATTGAAAATATCATGAATGATATAGCCTTGAATGAGTTATTGTGAATAACTTGATTATGATAGTTATGTGGATTATGATGAGATAATATGATGTGAGTGATTTATGTTGAATGACAGTATGTGTTGTTGTTTGATTGTGATATCATATGGTATGGTAGAGAATTGGATAGGTAAATCCAGTTCAATAACTGTCATTTAACATGTATATTGCTCAACCATATTTTGTGGCTATATTTTTAGTGGATTTGGGCTAAGATGGCGATTGGTGAGAGGTCCTATGCTTGGCGAGGAGTATTGTATATATACCAGTATAGTATTTTAAAATGTAGCCTTGGCCGACACTTGTAGATATCCATTTTGATGAATGTATATGCTTGTTAGTGGAGTTTAGGTAGCTGACGGTTTCATTAGAAACCTAGATTATAATTTGATTGTATATGTGAATGGTATATGATGACATGTTGTGGAATGGATAATGATGGTAACGTTTCGGTAGTGGTGACCATTGATAGTCCCTCCATATGAATATATATATATATATATATATATATACAATGCATGATTTTCAGGAATTGTGAATATGCACTTAGTGCATTGCATGTGTATGATATGTCCAGAAATTGTCAATGTATGATGATTGATATGAATCATGTATTAGAACCTTGAATGAATGGTGTTGTATGAAGAAAATGATATTCTTACATGACTATATGCATAATTGAGCAATTGAAAGGGTCAAATAGAGTTTTATGAGGTTTGGTTAGCATGGGATAGTCACAATAGCATCTATGTATAAATTGTGACTTGCAGAAACTGGAACGGGTCAAATCTGTTGGGAATTAACCCTTGAATTGCACAAAAATACCTTAAAATGGGCTAAACGCGTTTTTATGCATAAGTCTCTCATTTTTCGATATTTTTGAGTGCGGCCAGTTTGCTACGCGTCATAAAATGGTGTATATTAGGTGGTGTCAAAATTTGGTGATGATTGGATTCCATATGAAAAAGTTAGGGTAGTCAAAAGTTGGGATTTTTAACTTTTTGTGTATTTTTGACAGTTTGGCTGTCAGTAGTGGCTCATGAATCGATTCATGGGATGACTTGAATAAATTCATGACCCACTGTTCTCCAAAAGGGTAATTTGAGAAGCTTGTGAATCGATTCATGGCTTGGCTTAAATCGATTCATGGCTTACTGGTTTCCTGGGAGGTATTTCTAGGAGCTCCTGAATCGATTCATGGTCTGGCTCGAATCGATTCATGGCTTGCTGGATTATTGAACCTGACTTTCCCTTCGTGTGAATCGATTCACAGGGGTCCTTGAATCGATTCACAAGCTTCTGTGTTGTTGCCCTGGGCTATCATCACGCATGAATCGATTCATGGTCATGCCTGAATCGATTCATAGCTTGTTGTTTGCCAATATTGTGATGTGGTGGGGCTTGCTTGATATGGGTTGAGTCATGGCTTGTTCCTTGACTCCTCAAGCATATTCTTCAAGCTTTTGAGCTTCTGAAATCCACTAAGCTTGTACCTAATACGCATTTATGACGGATATTGACGTTGTGTGGTCCTAAAACCCTATTTTGATGTTGGAACAAATCATGAAAAATTTTCTTGGGTTTTTGGGCTTGTTATTAAGTTAGGATGTTTTAGTCATTGCAGGTGATACCTCGTTTCGCCCCACAACACGTGAGGCTAGTTCTGTTGGTATGAGAAATCATTCCAAGACTTTTATTCCCCACTAAAATTGAGGATATAATATCGGATCTCTAGTAGACCGGTGTAAATTATAAGCTTACAAATAAAAGGTTAAGCACTAATGTGAGGCCGACACTTACACCCGACCCAAACCAGTTCAAAAACCAAATGAACCTAAAATTCTAACATCTCGTTTCTTGTGAAACTTTATAAAATATAATTTAAAAACTCAAATAACTCTTAGTTTCATAAGAATGTTTTATAAAAAAGATATATAAAAACAAAAAAATAAGACTCCTAAATTAAAATTATTAAGAAACTAAAAATAGTTATTATACCAATAATAACCCTAAGAAAATTAATCTAAATAAATCATCTCCTTTACCGGTTATGGCAGCGCCATCTCTAGATCTTAGTTCTAAGTTGTTGCCCTCAAATAGTTTATACTTTATATCACGCCATTCTTTAATTGCCACCCCTAAATCCTAATTATTATTGTTAACATGTGCATCTACAGCAACAATGGTTTAATTGTAAACGGTTTAGCATTTTCAATGCACAGTGCACCACACCAATGCCTTCAATGTCATTGTCTCCTTGCATCATCAACATCCCCTTTTTTACCAGACAATTCATCATTCAATTTTATCTGTATCTCACAATATAATCAAATATCAACCTTTTCTATTATTCAGAAATCTTTATTCCATAACAACATAGATATAGGTTGTTTATGTTGTCACTTGTCACCATTGTTCTAAAATAAACAAATTAACAATTACAAATTGGTTTGTCAAATATTAAATGCAAACATTGATGGAGATACAGACTTAAACATTGTCGTTTGGTTCCTTATTGGGTTGATCAAACCAATCAAAATTTTTTTTACAATCAAACAGAGTTTTGACTCTCGAACAATATGAATGATCAACATTAACCTTTAAATTTTTTTAATTACAATAAAAAAATAGCATAAAAATCATTGATCGTTGAGCATGTGACTGACTTATCATGTCAATGGATATAAGTATTAAAACTAATATGTATAAAACATAGAAAACCGCAAATTATATAATTAAAATTGGACAACTTATTACATCTCAATTGTGTTTGGATTTAAGTATATTTTTTAATTATAATCTGTTTCCATATAAAAAATATTATAATTTATTCTCTCTTATTTGGCAATGTTGGAGAAAATTGTATTATAATTTATTAATTTTTTTCAAAATAGCTAAATTTTATAGATTTTAGTTAAAATTTATTTTTCTAATTTAATTTAACTTTCTTATTTTATCTTCAACCTCAATTAATTAAAATACATATAAAATCAATATATATTTTACAACTTCACTACAAAATTGATTGTTTTAGACTATCCAAATAAACTATATTATCTTAAAACTACTTTCAGTAACATATGCAAATGTGAAATTGATTTTTTTTCAAAACATAAAAAAAATTGTAAAATAATCTAGCTTAATTATAATAGTAGTATTATTTGTTCACCGGTAGAGCTCTCCAATGTAATTAAGTACCGTATGCAAATAATTATAGTTAGAGTTTTTTTTTTACATATTCTTATACTATTAATTAGAAATATGTAACAAAAGTATATAGCATTGAAAGAAAGAGAGAAAAAAACAGATAAAGAAAGAAGTGTGGATTGGTGCAATATGACTCGTGCAAATACACAAGTACATTTGATAATTACAATACACATTTTTGCATGTTACATACACAAAAAAAAAAATTAAATAATCATTATAATCACGAACATAATTAGTTTACAAATCATTTGATTAATAAATAGACTATTTTAGACGAGAAATTTATATTACATACATACTTGAATTTAAAGATTTTTGTGACTATGAAATTAAATTACTGTATCTTAATGGTATGTTTTTACTGGATAAATATTTCGAGGGGCATAAAAAATTATTTAAAGTTTGTATAATGTAATAAATAATTTTTAATTTTTAAATTAAAAGCTTCATATTGAAATTGATATAAAGTTAATTATAAAATGATTGTTGAATCTAACTTTGCATATCATCACACTAAGGTAGAAAAATTATTTATTTTGTTGTAAAGTTTATTGAACTAATATAACATAATATTGATACAAGAAAATGTAATAATTCATATATTTCACAATATAAATTTTATTTAAAATCAAACAAGTGAATTAAAGATGACACATTTCTTACATTAGTCAGAAATATATATTACTAATTAGAATAAGGTTAGACAATAAAAATTGAAAAAAGTTAAATCAGCTTTAAAATATTTAATAAAGTTAATCATGATAATTTATTAAATAATTCAAATTAAAATAAAATTAGACCAATATTTTCAAATCATATCCCTTAAAGAGTATAGAATTTTAGCGAAAGAAATAACTTTTAGATTATCGTATAAATTATTCAACATCGGACAATTAAATTTTAGGATTGCATGTTTACGAGATGTGGAGAACATATAGTTATCTACAAGTTTATATAAAATTTATAAAACATTTTAAATTTTTGATATGAAAGGCATATTTTCTTATTTAAAAGTTGATACATTTTCAGTATTAAAAATGCAATATAAATGAAAAAAATAAATTAAAAGATAATTATGTTCAATTAAGTTTTATTAAAATAATATAAATGTCTAAATTAAGGAATATATATTGATAATCATAAATTTAAATAAAAATTAAAGCAAATTCAATCAACATAAAATAGTCTAATAAAATTCATCATAATAACTCGTAACATCCCTAAATTTAATTTATTGGTAAATTAAATTGATGATTAAATTAAATGGAATTAAACTATCTTGGGGTGTTTAAGTTAATTTTTGAGATCTACCGGGTGAGCTTCGGGTAATCGTTAATTACCCGGTTGGTTTAAAAATTAACTGAACGTGCGTAATTACTATTGTCCCATTAAAATTTTAATTGTCAATTCACTCTATTCTCGCGTGCTTCACTAGGCAAAGGAAGTGAAAAATTAAAACTCATTTCATCTCATCTCTCTCGCGTGAACACATGCAAGGTGGGGGGAAAATATGATTCTACTCCCCTTTGGTGGAAATCACCATCGTCTCCACTTCTCTTCATCTAAATTCTTCAATCAAAGCAAGGCTTCATCTCATTCACCTCCCCTTCTTGCAGCTGCCATGGGAGCTTGATGGAGGAAACTTCGATTTCTAACAATTCATGGTAAAATAGCTAAAACTCATTTTGATTTTGAGATTGATCTTGCCTCCATCCTTCAATTTTACCAACTTCATGAATTTTAAGGTCTTGGAAGCAAGATGTGTAACACCCTGGAGCCAACTTGCAAATCTCAAGATAATTACCCTTACCATATAAAATCTCTTAGATAACTTATTTTTCACCTGGTAATTATCAAGAGATTCACAACCTGATTCCAGAGGTTACTAATACAATATCAGAGTACGCAACTTTTACATAATTAACTACTTATTATTATACATAATATCAGAGTTCCATACGTATTATATTTTACAACAGGCACCTAGATCTTATAAAATATAAAGACGTACAGTACCAACAACATAGTATACACGTAATACAGCCACAGTAGACATGCAAGCAAGCATCAGCATCAAAAGTCTTCATAATTCATCCACATCAAGCATTATCCACTTTGTCATATATCTCCCTGGTTAACCACTAAAAGGGTTGCCACAAGTAACAGAAAGAGTGAGATAAAATACTAAATAAATAGAAATCAAATTAGAACAACCACAACCATAAGTAGGATGCTATGCGATGCAGATGCCAAACAAGTGTTTTGTATTATATTACGTTCTTTTATATGAATGAAAATGCATGATGGATCCATTCTGGTGGGAACATCTGCAGTGATTTCCAACAATAACATTTTTACGGATATCCAACCGATACCGCGCCCCATAATGCAACACCAACATCGGATAACAATATCATAATATCAATAACAAGTGTTACGGGACCCCCCTTAAGGACACACTGCTTAGCCCTTAAGACGGCCGTGGTATAAAACCACCGCAGAGGTCTGTGCTCAACAGAGCGCGTTCCCCCACCAGGAACCCCCTCAAAGAACCCCTCTGCGGATTCTTTGAACGGCCAATGCATATGATGCATGAATGCATTTCATTACCAAATTCCTTTATAACTAGTTTTAACAATAAAATTATTATGACAATCAATTAAGCATGCTTTATCTATAATTCAAAGAATATGGAAACACATCTTCCATGTTATGGTAATTGTTTAATATCATAATCCAAACCATTTGCATCCATTTCACAACTTAGTTCAAATTAAATTAAAGTATAACTATATGAGTTTCTAAACAATTAAGCAAGCAATTCTAACTTAATTTCTATGTATTTAATATCTTATCCCCTCTTTCTTACCTCAAGTGAAGATCGTTAAGCTTTCCTTATGCTAACTCCCTTGTATTTCTTCAAATCTTCAAATTTGCGTAATTTCTTCTTATACGGAAATTAAAGTATGAAGGTTTTGAGAGCTTGAAGAGGGAGATGAAAGGTTATAGGATCTGTGAGGTTTGTGGTCTGAGGAAATGTGGGAGGTTGAGGCTCTATTTATAGGCTTTCAATGTCGGTTACTGTAGCAAATACTGTAGCAAATTACTGTAGCAAATCACTGTAGCAAATCACTGTAGCATCTCGAAATTGACATGAGGCGGTGGAAAGTTGGAGAATTCTCACGAATTCTCTACATTCTTCAACATTTTTCATGTGATGTTTACTGTAGCATTTTACTGTAGCATTTTACTGTAGCAGATTTTTATTTTATTTTATTATTCTATTCTACATTCTATTCTCGTTTATTTCCGTTTTAAGTCAAACTGAAAATATCCTTGTATTCATAATTAAATTTCCTATTTTCTAGGTTTCAGTTCTTATTTCTCTGGGAAATTTTAATTTTTCACTATTTAATTTACTGCTTAAAAAATTAGGCTGTTACACTCTCCCCCCGCTATAAAAATTTCGTCCTCGAAATTTAAACGTACCTTGTTAAAATAATTCAGGATATTGACTCCTCATCTCATCTTCTCGTTCCCAAGTCATGCTTATTTCATTTCCTTGTTGCCAAGCTACTTTTGGTATAGTATCACTACATTCAGTTACTGAGTATCTAATATACTCAGAGTTCTAACAATTTTACATTATCTAACTAGTAATTATAGAAACATACAAAGAGCACACATAACATACAAACACACAAATTTCAAACAAATAGAAATCAAGCTTCACACACTTCAAGCTATCTTATGTTAATCTCTAGTCACTTCCTAAGGTTTTCTTTATATTTTATAAACCATTGCTCTGATACCACTTCAGTTGTAACACCCTGGAGCCAACTTGCAAATCTCAAGATAATTACCCTTACCATATAAAATCTCTTAGATAACTTATTTTTCACCTGGTAATTATCAAGAGATTCACAACCTGATTCCAGAGGTTACTAATACAATATCAGAGTACGCAACTTTTACATAATTAACTACTTATTATTATACATAATATCAGAGTTCCATACGTATTATATTTTACAACAGGCACCTAGATCTTATAAAATATAAAGACGTACAGTACCAACAACATAGTATACACGTAATACAGCCACAGTAGACATGCAAGCAAGCATCAGCATCAAAAGTCTTCATAATTCATCCACATCAAGCATTATCCACTTTGTCATATATCTCCCTGGTTAACCACTAAAAGGGTTGCCACAAGTAACAGAAAGAGTGAGATAAAATACTAAATAAATAGAAATCAAATTAGAACAACCACAACCATAAGTAGGATGCTATGCGATGCAGATGCCAAACAAGTGTTTTGTATTATATTACGTTCTTTTATATGAATGAAAATGCATGATGGATCCATTCTGGTGGGAACATCTGCAGTGATTTCCAACAATAACATTTTTACGGATATCCAACCGATACCGCGCCCCATAATGCAACACCAACATCGGATAACAATATCATAATATCAATAACAAGTGTTGCGGGACCCCCCTTAAGGACACACTGCTTAGCCCTTAAGACGGCCGTGGTATAAAACCACCGCAGAGGTCTGTGCTCAACAGAGCGCGTTCCCCCACCGGGAACCCCCTCAAAGAACCCCTCTGCGGATTCTTTGAACGGCCAATGCATATGATGCATGAATGCATTTCATTACCAAATTCCTTTATAACTAGTTTTAACAATAAAATTATTATGACAATCAATTAAGCATGCTTTATCTATAATTCAAAGAATATGGAAACACATCTTCCATGTTATGGTAATTGTTTAATATCATAATCCAAACCATTTGCATCCATTTCACAACTTAGTTCAAATTAAATTAAAGTATAACTATATGAGTTTCTAAACAATTAAGCAAGCAATTCTAACTTAATTTCTATGTATTTAATATCTTATCCCCTCTTTCTTACCTCAAGTGAAGATCGTTAAGCTTTCCTTATGCTAACTCCCTTGTATTTCTTCAAATCTTCAAATTTGCGTAATTTCTTCTTATACGGAAATTAAAGTATGAAGGTTTTGAGAGCTTGAAGAGGGAGATGAAAGGTTATAGGATCTGTGAGGTTTGTGGTCTGAGGAAATGTGGGAGGTTGAGGCTCTATTTATAGGCTTTCAATGTCGGTTACTGTAGCAAATACTGTAGCAAATTACTGTAGCAAATCACTGTAGCAAATCACTGTAGCATCTCGAAATTGACATGAGGCGGTGGAAAGTTGGAGAATTCTCACGAATTCTCTACATTCTTCAACATTTTTCATGTGATGTTTACTGTAGCATTTTACTGTAGCATTTTACTGTAGCAGATTTTTATTTTATTTTATTATTCTATTCTACATTCTATTCTCGTTTATTTCCGTTTTAAGTCAAACTGAAAATATCCTTGTATTCATAATTAAATTTCCTATTTTCTAGGTTTCAGTTCTTATTTCTCTGGGAAATTTTAATTTTTCACTATTTAATTTACTGCTTAAAAAATTAGGCTGTTACAAGATGCAATGGTGGGGCAACTTTGGGTACCTCGAGGTTTGAATCTTCTTCACCATTGGTGAGTGTGTTGGTACCCATTGGCATGGTTGGTTTCGTTTAGTGAGGTTTTGGCACTAATCGACTTAAATATGATTTAGGAATTTATACGGAGGTGTTTCAAAGCGTTTTGGAGAGCGAATAGCTTGGGGGTTTTATTCGAAACCAGGCGTCGGAGCTTATCGGTAAGTTAATGCTTGTCAAAATAAATAAGAATTAGCATTCTAGCTCAAATTATGACTTTTAGTAATGATTGTAGTGTTAAGATGAATTATTATGAATTTTAGGAAGTTTTGAGGCTTGTGATTATTGATTAGAGTTGTGATTAGCAATTGGCTAGTGTTCAATAGCTCGAGGAGCTTCTGGGATTTCTCATTCCAGGTAGGGGGAGCTTTACATTTTAAATGTATAATTTATGGACGGGTTCAGGGTTAAATTGTTATGTTAAATGTTATGTGTTGTGAAATATTGGTATAATACCCTGATTATATGATATATGTGATATATCTTGCGTTGTGATATTTCCCTTCCATATTATTGATATTGAAATGGCATGAGATGCAATTAAGTGATTTGATCAATAATTATACGTTATATGAGTCATGATAACTTAATCGTATAGCCCTATGCATGAGATGTGATAGAAGAGTTAGATTGATGATTATGTGAATGTATGAGATGCAAATTGATAAATGATGAGAGCATATGGCGTGAGACGCTTATTGACTGAAATAAATTGATTAATTAATGATAATTAAATGTATGAGATGCTATGAAAGACCTTGAGTGAGACTCAAGGCAAGTCTATTAAGTGGGACTTAGGGCTGCTTGTAACACTACCGTTGTCGCTGAGAGTGATTGTGTTACATGAGAGAGAAAACGGTTTGGTACTAGTAAAATGGTCGGATCAGCTGAGAGCTGAATAAACGGTTGAGAGCTTGTGTTGCAACACAAAACTAATGATATATATATAACTGGATCCAATTGAATGAGAATGTATATGCACATGGGTATGATATTGAGAATAGTATGATTGTATAGCCCTGTGATGAGATATTGTGAATATCCGAATGATGATAGTTATGTGAATCTTGATGAGAATACGAGATATGAGTAAATTATGTTGAGTGACAGTATGTAATGTTAATTGATTGTATATTATGTATGTATTAGAGAATTGGATGAGTGATCCAGTTTAGTAACTGTCGTTTGACATGTATTTGCTCACCCCCTATTTCTGTGGCTATATTTTTTATGGATTTAGGCCGTGACAGTGATTGGTGAGGGGTCACCAAGCTTGAGCAAGAAGCATCTGTAAAGATGTAGTGTATAGACTTATATATAGTAATGGTAGTAGCCTTGACTGGCTCCTGTACTTATTTTGATGTATATGTGTTTAGTGGATTTAGGTATCTAATGGTTTCAACTGGAAACCTAGACTCATTTTGGATACATGTGTGTGATGTGATGATGTTTTGAGTGTGGAGACCATGGATGGTTCCACCCAATGGATATATGTATATGAGGATACGTGATTTCTAGGAACTGCGACTATGCACTTAGTGCATTGCATGTGTATGAGATGTCTAGGAATTGTTATTGTGTATTAAATAATGTGAATCGTGCATTAGAACCATGGATGAAAGATGTGTGAGAACCATGATGATTTCCTAGGATTTTATGCATAATTGGGCAATTGATAAGGTCAAATGAAGATTTATGAGGTCTAGATGAATTAGGACAGTTCTAATAGTGTGTATATGTTATTTGTGGTTTGTAGAAACTGGAACGGGTCAAATTCGTTAGGAATTGACCCTTGTATTGTTCAAAAATACCTTAAAACGGGCCAAACACGTTTCTGCGCATAAGTCCCTCGTTTTTTGATATTTTTGAGTGCGGCCAGCGGCCACACATCATAAATGGTATATATGAGGTAATGTCAAAGTTTGGTAGTGATTGGAATTGATATGAAAAAGTTAGGGGAGTTAGAAGTTGGATTTTTCAACTTTTTGGGGTACATTTTGCATAACTGCTGTCATGAATCGATTCAAGGCATGCTTGAATCGATTCAAGGGCTGTTGTTTCTCTAAAAATTAATTCCAGGACCCCTTGAATCAATTCATGTTTAGTGTGAATCGATTCAAGACCCCCTGGACCCCAAAAATGCAATTCCAGAACCTCTTGAATCGATTCATGGAGGTTTGGATCGATTCAAGACTCACTCGAATGTTAAAAATGGTCATCCTATTCGTGTGAATTGATTCAAGGACCCCTTGAATCGATTCACAAGCCTCTGATGTGTGATTTTTGACCCCTGATTCGTATGAATCAATTCAAGGGTATGCTTGAATCGATTCATACCATGTTAAACACCAATTTGCACGTTTGAGACTTATTTGAGGTAGATTGAGCCTTGAGTGGTTCCCCTCACTCCTTTTGTGTAAATCTTAAATTACTTGAGATTATGAAATCCACCAAATCATCACCTATGACTGATATTGAGTTGTATGGCCCCAAAACCCTCGTTTCAAAACTGAATCAAATCATGAAAAATTTTATTGGGTTTTCGGGTTTGGTTTTATCGAGTTAGAATGTTTTATAACTTAATAAGTAATTTAAATTAAAACAAAATTTTATACTTAATCCATTATGTTTAGTTATTGTTTGGGAAAACATAAAAATATAAGAGCTAAAATAATAGAAGTAAATTCGTACTTGATAATTATTCTATTGTGTTCAATTTTTTTTTCAAAATATAAAATGTCCGAGATAAAACAATAAAAAATTATATAATGTATATAATTCTTAGATTCTATAATATAAATTATTTAAGTTAAGATTACATATTTCTTATGAAACGTAATGAGTATATATTATTATCTTTGTATTATTAAAATACTTATTACACAGTAAAATGAAAAAGCAAGTTGTATCGAAGACAATTAAATTCTAAAAATAAAATTAAAAGATAATCATCATATTCTGTCTTCCCTTCTAATTAGTTAAATATTCTTAAAAAATGAAATATTTAAGCTTTTAAATATATTTTATTAATCATAAACTTAAAACGTTAAAAATTAAATCAATAAAATTATTTATTAAACTAATCCAATTCAATTAGCTTTACTCGTAATGAGTTGGACGAATTGATTGGATCGGACAAACACGCCTAAAAGTGATATTTTAGGTCCATGAATTATCTTATTCTTAAGGATTGAAAGTTTGGTTCAAGTATCGAGCTTGAGCTTTATGCATAAAAACAGCTCTGAATTGTATATTTTTATTCTTCTAAAAAAATTAATTTGAGATTAATTTCTATACATTATCAGTGTAAAACTATCAAACAATTAGAATTTGTTTATATATAATTATTAAAGTAGTTATTATAGCAAGAATAATTATTTATATGACAATCTATATTTAGATATTAGTATAATTTTTTTCCCTAACCATATATTTAAATTAAATTAAATTAAAAAATTTTGGTCAGCAAAAAAAAAAATTAAAAAGGTATAAGGGGTACCTTAACTAGCATACAAAATCAAACAGTTACATACCTGAAATGCATAAAAGAGGCTTCTTACACCACTCAACAAAACCTCTGGAGAAGTTTTTCATCCGAGACTTAAACAAAACCTAACTCTTATATTGTATCAATTCAAACATTTTATCTAAGCAAATATTTCCATTCCTAAAAATAACGTTGTTATGGCATCTTTAAATTGTCCAAACAATAATAAACCACACAACAAGACTATGTTTACTTTGAGAATCATTGCCCAGATCCAGAAAACCTTCAAAATGACATTTATACTCAACTTGTAAAACCAAATAAAAACTCAACCAAGCATAACACTTTTGCTGGGGGAATATGGAGTTTTGCAAGAGAAAAGCATATGAGAGCTGATCTCCACACAGTCACCATGAAAGTCACAACGCATAGATGAATTGTCCAGCATAGAACTATGAATAGATAAGTTTTGTTTGGATTGTATTCGATTAGTCAAAAGCCTTTATCTAAAACCTATCACTTCGAATGAAACATTGGTAATCTAAAACAAAATTTTTACTATTTCATTGACATTTTGCCTTTAAAAATATCACGTGGTTAAATATGACATGTGAGACTTCTGATAAAAACTTCTTACATATACAAGATTTTAAATCTAAAATCTTATTTAAATAATATAATTAGTTGGATTGAAACCAATCAAAATTAAGTAACTTTTGGCATTATTTATTTCTAAAAAGAGAAGAGGTGAATATGCGTGAAGTTGTGAAGTCTTTAAGACCTAAACCTGGAACAAAATCTCCCACGCTTTTCTCTGTTAACCCGTCCTTATCTTCAACCCCTCTTCGATAAAAAGGTTCTTTTCTTTTCTTTTCTTTCTTTTTTTAAATCAAATGTCCCCCACTTCCTAATTAAGAATTAATCATCCAACTTAAACTTTCAAGTTTTTGTTTGTCAATTTCCCCAATGTTTAAGAGCTGTTTTATCGAGATCTGATTTCCAAAATTTGAAGACTTGGTATTGTTTAGAGCACTAATAACACTACCAGTATTAGTTAACGAATATTTAAGATTTCTACTTAAAATAACTTTATAGCATGACCCACGAAAAAAGATGTCAAAAAATCTTTCAACCATAATATTTTAAAATATTTAACGCGTTATTAAGAAATTCATAAGAGCATGAAATAGTTGATTAACAATGAAAGTAGTAATAATGTTTTTCATCACAGTAAAAATAGTAAATTTCATTTTCTTATTCTAATTTTTATTACATTTTCTTGTTAAATTATAATATTTTAACAATAATTCCGTTATTAGAGAATAACTATTGACAACTGGTTTTTTTACAAATTTTTAAGAGTAATCTTGTTTGATCTGCTTGTCACGTACCTGAATATAACGAATGAGGCTAGCAACAAAGGTTTTCTATATACATAAGATCTTAAATTTAAGACATTATTTAAGTGATAGTAAACTATATACCACTTATATCAATCTTCATTGGTATCTTTAATATAAATTTAATTTTTAATTAACTAAATCAACCTTTATTTAATCACATACTAACTACATTTGGTAATATTTAACTCTATATGTCTCTCATATGTGTATATATATCACTTAATATACTAACTACATTTGGTAATATTTAACTTCATATGTCTCTGATATTTGTATATATATTAGTTACCATATTTCATGATTTTTTTATCTCTTATTATTTTCTTGTATAATTATTTTTCTTTTATAATACGGTAATAATTACCGATGCATGATGGAATCAAGTAATACATATTTAATTTTTTAAATATCTCAATAATGGGTAATGTAGACAAATTAAATCATATAAAAAAGTGAGTTTGATTCCATCATAGATATTTTTAACTCAAATAACATTAAGGATTCATTTCGTATACAGTTAGAGAAAATGAGATATGAAAATGGAAAAAAATCAAAAGATTAATATTGATTCTTCACGTCGTTTAAAATATTTTTTTAATTGATAAAACCTCGATTTCACTAACTCTACCTCCTAACCAAACACCCCATTAAGATGGAGGAGGAATGGCATGGTGAATGGTATTGGTAAAACTATGGGCTCAGGGTAGAAGCTTTTGAGATAAAGTGGTTTGGGTCCACTAAGAGTTGCCCTGAATCTCTGGTAAGGTTCCTATGCATTTCAGGTACACAAGTTTCAACGTTTAATTACAAACAAAAGACATTAACACAAGTGGTCTTCTCCATAACATTCTTCAATGTCCTCTTCTCCTTACCATCCATTTAGTGCGTTGCGTATAATACTCCATTGTCGTGTTCCTACACCTTTTTTCTTTTTTTCTTTCTTTTTCTGTTTTTTAAAATTTTTGTGATCACTTACTTCTTTATACTTCAGAATCTTTTTTGCATCCATCCAGGATTTCATTCCATGTGTCATCATTTTTTATGATCTCTTTTTTAATTTTCACCTTAAAAGAATTTCTTCCTTTTGGTTATCTTCCATTACAGGACTTTATATACATACCAAGTGTTATCAACTCTGCGAGACTTTATCTCTCACAAGTATTGAATATATTTCAACACTTTATATACACACACCAACTAGACTCTGTTAACTATTGTACATGCTTTATTTATATGTATAATAATAAAACAAGGAGAAAGGGGGAAGAGAGTGAAAAAAAATAATAGAAAGGTGCAAGTAAAACTATGCCTTATTGTGTTGTTTAGATAATAAGAAGATGAATGAAGTTTTCTTTTTCCGATTGTTAAAATGAATGAAAATACCTCCACCTCACTCCTACTAAATATAAGGAAAAAAAAGATAGTGTAAAGAAATATTACAAAACATCTTTTCATTTAAATAAAAAGAAAATTTAACACTTTAATATTTTACATAAAATAGTTCTTTTTTACTATGATTATTTTATTTTAAAAGTATATAAAGACACAAGTCCCTTACCTCACTTAAATCAGGTGATAATACCTATTTCCGCATTAGTACTTGTTTTATCCCCTCGTTTTTTACATACCTCTTTTCTCTCTAATTCCTATTCCTACCAGCTACAAATTTGTATGAGAGGTGCAACAAGATTGAGTGGAATTAGCTCCAGTAAAGATAGAATATGACCTTGTTCTCCTGAATTTAGAGAGGTATCATTGTACCCTTTTTTTTCTTTTATCTTGGCAAGAATAAAGAAGACTTCGATCCTTTTTGATCTTGGCAAGATACGATTATACTCACGTTATTTAGGCCTAGATCGAACACTCTCTTTCTCTCCCTTTCCCTTTTACTGTTGTATGAATGTAACCTAGAAAAGCTTTGTAATTCAAGTGACATTTTGAGTAATATAACTCTGATTTGCCTGGGGTAATTCACTAGGGTTTTTGTGCGTTACGTGCTTATTATGAACAAACCTAATTTTAAGAGGTTTCTTATACCATAAAAGAGGTTTCCTATACCACTCAACAAAACCTCTAGATAAGCCTTTTATTGACTTAAGTTAAACTCAGCTTCTATATTTATCAATTCAAACATTTTATCTACGTAAACATTTTCATTCTTAAAAATAACGTTATGGCATGCCTAAATCGTACAAATAATAGCAAACCACACAACAATAAGACCATGTTTACTTCCAGAATTATTGGTCAGACCCAAAAAACCCTCAAAATGTCATTTATACTTAACTTGCAAAGCCGAATAGAAACTTAATCAAGCATAACACTTTAACCACGGGGAATATGAAATATTACAAGAGAAAAGCATATGGGAGCTGGTCTCCACACAGTCACCACAAAAGACACAAAGCATAGATGAATTGTCCAACATAAAGCCACAAATAGATAAGTCTTATTTAAGTGACAGTAAACTATTTACCACTTATATCAATCTTCATTGGCATCTTTAATATAAATTTAATTTTTAATTAACTAAATCAACCTTTATTTAAACATATACTAACTACATTTGGTAATATTTAACTCTATATATCATTTAATATACTAACTACATTTGGTAATATTTAACTTCATATGTCTCTGATATTTGTATATATATCAGTTACCATATTTCATTATTTTTTATCTCTTATTATTTTATTATATAATCATTTTTCTTATGGAATCAAATAATACAGATTTAATTTTTTAAATATCTCAATAATGGGTAATGTAGACAAATTAAATCATATGAAAAAGTTAGTTTGATTCTATCATTGATATTTTTAACTCAAATAACATTAAGTGCTGATTTGGTACACAATTGAAGAAAATGAGTTATGAAAATAGAAAAAGTCAAAAGGTTAGGTTGCGTTTAGTTATAGAAAATTATTCTAGTTTTCTGGAAAAAGTTTCCTGCTTGTTTTTCAAAATTTTTATTTCCTAAAATAGATAGAAAAATTCTTTAAAATTTTTTCCACTTTTCAATTTTTTTAGAAAACTTCTTCAAAGTCTTCTCTATTTTTCTTTAAAAAAATAGAAAACCCGGTTTTTAATTTTTTATAAGTTTTCTTTAAATATTTTGTAAACAAACACCTTTTCTATTTTCCCAACTTTTTCAAATATAGTTTTTCATTTTTCTTAGAAAACTTGCGAACTAAACACGACCTTAATATTGATTTTTTATGTCATTTAAAATAGTTAAAACTCTATTTAACCGTAAGATTTTTCTAAGTTGATGAAACATCGATTTCACCGACTTTACCTCCTAACCAAACACACCAATTGAGATTGAGGAGGAAAGACATGGTGAATGGTATAAGTAAAACTATGGGCGAAGGATAAAAGCTTTTGAGATAGAGTGGTTTGCGTCCATTAAGAGTTGCCCTAAATCTCTGGCAAGGTTCCTGTGCATTTCAGTTACACAAGTTTCAGCTTTCAATTACAAAAAAAGACATTAACACAAGTGGTCTTCTCCATACCCTTCTTCAATGTCCCATTCTCCTTACCATCCATTTAGCGGTGTTGCGTATAATACTCCATTGTCGTGTTCCTACACCTTTTTATCTTTCTTTCTTTTTCTGTTTTTTAAAATTTTTGTGATCACTGACTTCTTTGTACTTCAGAATCTTTTTTGCATCCATCCAGGATTTCATTTCACGCGTCATCATTTTTTATGATCTCTTTTTTCATTTTCACCTTAAAAGAATTTCTTCCTTTTGGTTATCTTCCATTATAGGACTTTATATACATATCAAGTGTAATCAACTCTGCAAAACTTTATCTCTCATATCAAGCATTGAATATATTTCAACACTTTATACACACACCAACTACACTCTATTAACTATTGTATACGCTTAATTTAAATGCATAATAATAAAACAAGGAGAAAGAGGGAAGAGAGTGAAAAAAATAATAGAAAGACATAACTAAAACTATGCATTATTGTGTTGTTTGGATAATAAGAAAATGATTGAAGTTTCTTTTTTTGATTATTAAAATGAATGAAAATACCTCCACCTCACTCCTACTAGATATAAGAAAAAAAAGATAGTGTAAAGAAATATTTCAAAACATCTTTTCATTTAAATAAAAAGAAAATTTAACACTTTAATATTTTACATAAAAGTAGTTATTTTTTACTATGGATGTTTTTATTTTAAAAGTATATAGAGACACAAGTCTCTTATCTCACTTAAATCAGGTCATAATACCTATTTCCGCATTAGTACTTTTTTGTCCTCTCGTTGCTTTTACATACCTTTTTTCTCTCTAATTCCTATTCCTACATGCTACAAATTTGTATGAAAGGTGCAACTAGATTAAGTCTATAAAGATAGAATATGACCTTGTTCCCCCATATTTAGAGAGGTCCTATTGTGTCCTCTTTTCTTTTTATCTTGGTAAAAATAAAAAAGATTTCAATCTTTTTTAATGTTGACAAGATACGGTTACACCCACGTCATTTGAACTAGATCGAATACCTTCTTTCTCTCTCTTTCCCTTTTATTGTTGTATGAATGTAACCTATAAAAACTTTGTAACTCAAGTGACATTTTGAGTAATATAACTCTGATTTGCTTGAGGTAATTCTCTAGTGTTTTTGTGCATTAAGTGCTTATTGTATAAAGACCTAATTTTCAATTCATTTATTTAATATAGTATTCTTTTTACAAATTTTGCCTAATTTAAAAGCTTGTTTAAAATCTATTATATGATACGTATATTTATATCAAATAAGATTATTTTTTACAATATTAAATAATTAGGATTAAACATTTATATTTTAATTAATTTAATAAACATAATCTTATATAAAATATATGGAATAGTTTATTTGTTACATTCTTTATACTTTTTTAACTATTATTTTAGTTAAACAAGTATAATTCATTTAATGAATGAATACGACCTACTATATAACCTAATATAGCTTAAGTGCAAACAATTTTACCGATTTACACCCTATTTTTTTACCTTTAAGTTTGATTTTGTCAAGGAAAATATATTATTCCTTATCATTTTTATTTTTTTTTCTAGATGTATATATAATACAATTAATGTATTTTTTTACTATTAAAATAATTTAGTTCAATTTGTTGAACATGATATGAGTTATTGTAAATTTCTTGATATTGTTTTTATTCCCATCAAAACAAAGCAAAAAAACCTTTTTAATAATAATTTTTTCTGATGTATTTTTTTTTCTTAAGAGAACATTTGATATTGATATTTAGAATAATATATATTTAATATTATATTGGATTTAAATGGTGTTACGAAGAGTTTGGAGATCTGGTATGTATACTTTGACATAAGAGATTCAAGGTCCAATGGGATATGAGGTAACTCACAAGAAAAAACCTAAATTAAAGAAGCAAAAAGGGATGTGTCCCTAAAGACTTTTTTGATGCTAAAGTCAATAAACAATGAAGCAAATGATATTGAGTGGTACCTGAACAAGAGAATGAGTGTACCTTGTGCTTGTATGAAGGTTCTATTTATAGTTAACAATGCGTAAGTAAGTTTTCTAGAATTGTTGGGATTCTATTAGGTGACATGTAAAGTAATTTTGAGTTACACTAAATTTGTCGGGGTACTGAATTTGGGATATACTAAGTTGAATGAGGTTAAGGTTAAATATGTGGTATATTGATACCGACTTATTATACCATTAGTATTCCTTTTGACCTTTACATCATACCAACTCGTTGGTGATACTAGTTATCAAAGGTATCACAAAGAAGCGATATTGTGGTGCATGTATTGACATCAAATGCCATGTGTAGTTACCAATATGGGCCTATGGATATCGACACCGATATCAAGCCTATATCCCCAGGGTATATTGAGTTGGACAAAAGTACTAACCCGAGGTTAATGTTAAATCAAGATTACAGGGTTTGGCGCGGGTACCAATATGAGGTTAAGGCCGAATCTATGATATACAAAGTTAAATAAGGATGAATGGTCTAGCTCTACACATAGTTGTACATAAATGTCTAAGACCAAATTCATAAGGATATAGTTGAAAAATATATTTAATATCGCATGTCTTGGAACCTTGAAATCATTGATATTTAGAAACAAGTCTAAAGTTTCAAATAATATAGATAAAAAAATATTTGCCAACCTGAGTCCTAAATGTTAAGTTTAAAATACTAAAATTATTGACTTTTATTAAAATAAATGGAATCATTATAATACATAAATAAATTATAATAAGTAAATAACCATCACATTGGTAGACCAATTAGAAGGGACTATTCTGCCTTAACCTATGAATTAGAATTTAAGTTCTAAGGAATCCAATTCCATTAGATATTGGTAGGGAAAACTTTGTCGTTCTTAATGGTTCTGCCAGTTTAAGCTTAAATATGGTATATTAAACAAAAACTATTATAATTAGTATGTTGTTTCCCAATAAAATATTATAATTTTTGGTAACTTAAATCTAACCTTCAAAATTGATATTAACAAAAAAAAATTAAAAATAAAGGGAGTATCTATCCACATAGGAATATAATCCATCAATATTTGTACTTCATTCACTTTTTAAATTTGTTTAGGGAAAGAGTTTTGATTTATTTTGATATGTCACTGTTAGATGTTATTTTTTAATCACACTATTGTCATAATTTGATTATACCTCAAGAATATCAGTTAAATATTATTAACCAATATGGAAAGATAAATGGTAATAGAAAAAGGAAAAACATATTCCATGTATTCCTAAATCTGTAAGACACAAATAATGTGAACATATATAAAATAATGAAGGGAGTAAAAATATCATTAGCGAAAATAAAAAAAATAGGATGACCTTTCCTCGCATTCTTTTTTTAACCCATGCCATTCTACATTGGTCATTTATAGAATTGTTAAAGTAGGTTGTGACCTATATGCCAACTTTGTTCATCATAAAGTTTTGATGAGCTGAGTAAGAAAATTACCAATCTATTAGAAGGTAAGTCTGTAACATCCTAAAATTTAGAATTTTAGAAAAAAAATTCATTAAGGATCAGTGGATAATTTCTGAGTGAAATTCCGAGTGAATTATGTCTGAGATAAGACATTCCGAGTGAAAAATGGATGTGATTCCGAGTGAAGGTAAGTTAAGATGTTTCTGAGTGAAACATGACCGAGAGAATCATTCCCGAGTGAGGAAAATCTTTGTCTGAATGACACTTTTGAGAGGCAAATCCGAGTGAAACGTCTCTGAGTGACACGTTACTAAACGAAATGTCTCCGAGTGAAACGTTTCTGAGAGAAGTACCTCCGAGCGAAGAAAAGCTTTAATTTCGAATAAGTACTTCTCGAGTTTAGATATTTCCGAGTAGTGAATTCCCGAGTGGGGAATTTCCCAGTTGAGCGTAACTTTTCCGAGTGGGATGTCTCCGAGTGCGACACTTCCGAGTGGAATGGCACCGAGTGAGTCTTTTCTAGGGAGAGTACTTCTGGAAAGAAAAATACTTTAATTTCGAATGAGTATGTTCTGAGTGAATAGTTCCTGAGGGAAGTAAATATCTGAGTGGTGAATTCATTTAATTCATGCTCGGGTGTTTTAAAGTTTCCGAGAGCTTGTGCTTGGGTTTGTATTCGAGATTGTCTTCGAACCCGAGTGATCCTTTCGAGTGGAAAGATTACCGAGAGAGGACTAAACTTTGAACTCCGAGTGATCTTTTGGATGTAAGACTTCCGAGTGACGCAAGTGAAGACTTTGACTCGGGCAGAGATATATCCAAGTGAGATATGTCTGAATGAGGTATTTCCGGGTGAGATATTTCTGAGTGGGTCATTTCCGAGGAAGGAAAGCTAAGTGTTTCATGTGGAAACCTTTCCGAGTGAATTTCCTCCGAGTGAAGTAATTCTGACCGGAAGAGACTATGATGAATCTTCTCGGAAAGATGTGCCCAGAATACCGAAACCGAGTCAGAATTAATAATTATTTCAATTATTGAGGCTTTCCACGTCACTTTATTCTTCTAAATTCTAGCAGATTCTCTTTTCTGATATTTTTCTAAGTATGGGACCCTCTCTATTTTGTCCTATCCTCTTTTCTTTAAAATATATTGTTTTTTCCTTATCATTTAATACACGTATCAGACTTCTTCAATTTGTTCACGTCTCTTTTGCATGAACGATATATATATATATCAAATTCTATTGTTGGATTAGCCTGGAACTTTGAAAGTGAAAAACATCATCTGTAATCCTTTTCTTTTCCAATCATTACTGGAAATTATCAAGCAAAGAAGAAATCAATCTTTACTTCTGCTCTTTCACGAAGAAACTTTGGACTGGTACAGAGCTGAAATTCCAGTCGGAATTTGTGAGCTAATATAGCTTAAAGAACTGCTGAAACTCTTTATTCCAGGTAGGGGGAGCGTTACATTTTAAATGTATAGTTTATGAACGGAATCGGGATAGTATTATATATTTGATGAGAAATCCTGAATATATGTTATATACTCGTGTTGTAATATTTTCCGTTCATATGTGTGTGTTATTGATCTTGGTATATGAGATATGATCTGTATATGTGATTGATGATGATGATATAAATGATATTCATGAAGTTTTCATGATATATAAATGCATATGATGCATATTGATAAAGCATGAGATGCTTATGTGATGATAATCGAGTGGTAGCCCCTGATGATGGTAATCAGGTGGTCTGTTGATGATTGATCATTATTTGGCATTATCATTTGCATTCAGACGCACACAGGACTACAGGGGGCCTGTGACGCCGGCCCAGATGGAAGGGCGGCCTGATGATAAGGCATAGACCCTGTGATGGTTTCTTCGGATTCCACAGACGCCTTTGAGTTAGACTCAAGGCCGGCCCGTAACATCGAGTTGTTACCGCTGTCACTGAGAGTGACTGGTGTTACATTATGGGCGCGCGGTTTGGTACCTGTAAAACGGCTGAATCAGCTGAGAGCTGAGATATTATGTTGTGTAAATCCCATCATTAGAGTCGGATCCGCATGCATATGCATTGATATATGTTATTGAGAATAACATGATGATATGATCATTTGATGATATGAGAATGAATGATATATGATGAGATTGTGTGATATAGTTATAATTTATATATAGTTATGAATTGGACACTTAATCCGATTCAATAACTATCATTTGACATGTTTATGCTCACCCCTATTATTGTTATTTTTACAGTGGATATAGGACACAGCGATAACATATGAAGTCACTCAGCCTGCAGGGAGCATTATGTATATATATATATATATATATATATATATTTATAGTACATGATGCACATAGTTATTTTGTAGTAGCCTTGGCCGGCTCCTGTGCATACCGGTTTTTGTTATAATGACATGTAAACTTTAATGGGCTGGTCGGTTGATGTAATAATAACAAGGTTATTATATTAATCCAAAATCTTGTTTTGAAACTGAGCCAACTGCGTTATTACATTAATTCAAATTTTGTTTTAAATCTGAAATTTATTCGTGAAAAATTTATTTGGATTTTTGAAATTTAATTTTAAAAATAAGGACGTTATAAAGTCTATTTTAACTCGGTCTTACCTAACCCACCAAAAAACTAAGCCAACCAATGGTGAGCTAAGTTGGTCAACGAGTCGAGCATATAATTAAAAGAACAAGTTAATTGACTACTTTTTTTTATCTATGTCTAATATGAGTTTTGATTTATTATTGTAGGTTTTAAAAGTTTTATTTTTTTGTATGTTTAGAAGGAGTTTCAAGTTAGTATTTTTCCATTAATGAAATCTTTGACTTTTTCTTATTCTTTCTTCCATTCCCTTTCCCTTTCCCTTTCCTTCTCCCTTTCAACTAATAAATATGAGCTTTTCTCTTTTATTATGTAACTCGTGTTTAATTCTTTCTCAAATACAAAGAATTGACTCGTTAAGGGTTTCTTTATTTCTTATAGAAGTTATTTTGAATTTGTTTTGGAGAAATTTTTGAAGAGAAAATAGCTTATAGTGACGAAGTTGGATACTAGATTCGAAGAGTATTCTCTTGACTCTTTTAGTTTAAAGATTTTTGATATTGTGTGCAACATCCTAATTTTTAATTATTGGTTAATTTATAATTAATCTAATAATTAATTAGGAATGTTAATAATTAATTATAATGAATATAGTAATTTTTGGAATTAATTTGGTTAAGTTTTGGGTGACTAAACGTTACCAGATTAGCTCTAGAAATTAATTAAACAAAAAATGACCATTTTGCCCTTAATGACTTAAATGAAGTCTCACTCTCATTTTTCCTTTCTTTTCATGTGAAAGACAAGGAAAGAGAGAGAGAGAGCTTTGCATTTCTTGTTCACTCTGCCATAGTGTGCATATTTCTTCTCCATCTTCATCTTTTTCATTTCACATTAAAGGCAAAATCATATCTCGTTCGCTCTTTCATTTTCATGTTGGAAGCCAAGGAAAGAAAGAGAGAAAATTGTTTCTTCTTCTTATTCTTTTTCACTCACAGCATATCATCTTCACCATTTCCTTTATTCTTCACTTAATGCAATTTAGGGAAAACTTTAAAGTTTCATTCTCATATTGTTCTCCTACTTTTATGAAATAACAAAGCTAGGACAAGCTTGGGTTTCATTTTCCATATTGTAAGAGGTAAGGGTTTTTACACCTATTCTTGAAATTGATGGAATTGATTAGTTTCAATCTTTAATTGGTTATAAAGTGTTTTAGAGCTCACTTTTTAGAATGGGTCATGTTGGAACCTTGTGGAATCAATTTCAGAGACCAGCGACTATTTAACAAGTCAAGAATTATTGAAAGTATACCAAATTAGTAACTTTAGCTTTGAAATACATATTGAATGGCTCATGGGTTATTTAAATAATCATTGTTAATTTTAGGAATTATTTAGTTAAGAAATTAGTGTTCATGAAGCAAAATCAATGGATCGCGAAGCTAATTTGGAAAGTCGGATCATCGAAAGTTACGTTCATACGTACAATAAGGTTTACCACTTGAGTACCAAATAGGAACTTTAATTCTGGGGTGGGGTTTCATGAATGATGGTTTATAAGTTAATCAACGGTTGTTGGAATTATATATCTAGCGTGATATTAATGTGATTTTCAAGTTGTTGATTATGTTTGTGACTTATATGGTGTATTGGCATGGTTATTGTGAGTTGGTGTATGGTTTTGGTAATGAATCTTGAAAGTATGCTTTGAATTTTGATGATGATGGTATATGAATTATGTGACAAGTTATTGTTGGTTAACAATTGGTGTATTATGACATTGATGTCTGTTTGGACTATGCCACTGTTGGCGATGATTGATAATTATTGAAGTTGATGTCAGTTATAATATTTAATATATTCAATTATGGTTGATTGCTCTATTTAGCTGAATTGATGTTATGAGTGATGATTGATGTTTTGAAAGCTATTGGGATTAATGGAGGTAGGCTATGATGTCAAGATTGAATAAATGCGTCATGATTCACATCCATGCATATTGTCATGACATCATATGTAATTGGAAGATTAAACACGTAAATGTGCTTATATTGCTAATGGAAAGGTATCTATAACCTCATTGTAAGTCTAATTATAATTGATGTTGTATGGTGATGTGAAATCATATTTTTAATGCCTAGGTATTGTTTAGAAACTCATATATGATATGAACAGGTATTATGAGTTTCACTAGGTCTAAATTATTATTTTCAATGGGTATATAGTGGTAAATATGCCATACTGTTGATGATGGATGATTTAGGATGTTGAGATCTTAGAAAATCATGTCAAATAGGTGAAATTGAGGAACTCGGTAGGGGATATTTTGCCCTGTGAGGTTTTGGAACCCCCAGATAGGTTGTATAGTTTATGTACCATATTTGGAATAGGGTTGTAGTGAAATGGTCCCTATTAAATGGGATTAGAATGGTCTTAATGGCCAAATTGCCTGAAAATGAGTTATTTGCATTTCACCGCATATTTCCCATATTTTTGAGATTTTTAGGTGCGGTCAGTTCAAGCAGGTCATAAACAGTGTGAGTGTGGTTGTGTCAAAATTTGGTGTCCTTTGGAGTTCAAGTGGACAGATTAAGGGGTCAAAAAGTTGGTTCCAAGATGAAATTTACATAATTTTGCTGGGCTATCTGTCTGATAATCAATTACGTAATCGATTACCAGAGAGCAATACTAAATTCCTACATAAATTGCTCACGGGTAATCGATTATCAGATATATGTAATCAATTATAGGACTCATGTAATTGATTACTAGAGCTAATTTTTAGGGGGTTTTATGGTTTTAAGTGATGTACCTCTTATATTTCCATCGTTGATCGTCGGAGAAGTTTTAATCGCAAAAAATTTACTCTGATTTTATCAGACCCTGGATAAACTTTAGGAATTAATAAGGGGATGCTGCATTGTGGTTAACATATCTAATTATGAAAGAGATTTTAAAGGTGATGCAGAATACAAAAAAAAGGCTAAGTGTATGTTTTGCAAGACATTTCAGCTAGATTTAATAACACATTCTTGTCATTATACATAATGTTAAGGTTGAAAAACTTTTCCACACCATTGTCTTATCCATCTTTGTCTTTAATGCTTCAAATTGAGGACATCATTAGGCCATTGCTAAATAGCGGTCAAACATCATTCATGGTTCGCCACTTATCACCTCTATCTATATCACCCTCATCCTCAAAGATAAGCATATAAAGGCCATGATCCACGTCTAGCATGTGAAAATGGCCTCTTATGTTCTAAAGTGATACTACCCCAACACACATCAAGTGATAACCTAGCTTTTTACCTAGCAATTTCATCACCAATGCCCTCTATGAGAGCGTGCATAGCTCTTATAGCAGACTTATAGCAAACTTCACCCTTGTTAATTACAAAGGTTTTTTTATCAACGTAACTCATCGTCATCAGTCCTTTTTCCTAAGATACATCCTCTTATTTCCCTTAGCCAAAATGTGCTCTCTAATCAATTTATCTTGAAATGTCAAAAGGTAATCATAGGGCTTGTCCCACTTTGGTAGAATAGAGATGTCTGTGTATTTTTTGCAATCACTTGTGTACTCCATTATGCTATTCTAGTAAGCGTTTTAGAATAATAGTTTTTTGCTTTTATTTTAAAAAATTTAAATTATAAATTATTACTTATTTTGTGTTTTTAAAGCTTTACTTAAGAAATAGAAAAACAATAGCAAGATATGAGTTGTTCAAGTTCTATGATAGTGTTCTACTTTTACAAAAAATAATATAAAAGAAATCATGACTATTAATATTTCATGTACAAACTTTCAATGATAAAATAATATGATTTTTTAACCCGAATGTTGAGAAATCCATAAATCTAGAACCGTATTATCTTCATGTTGTCAAAGAAATTCACAACTAAGTCTTTTCTGAATGTTTTAATAAGAATCAATTACCTAATTTCATATAAATTAATAATAACTTTTTTTTTATTTTGTGTAACCTCATACATGAAAAAATAAATAGAAGAATTTTTCATTAAAAATTGTATATTGATAAAAGTTATAAAAAGCTACAATAATATAAATTTGAAAAAAAATTCCATGTCAATTGAATGAGTTGGAAAAAGCAAATTAAGAATTCTAATTATTTTAATTAAATAATTAAAGAATTTATACTTAACAAGAAGGAGGAAGTTTTGACAAACTTCCTCTAAGTTTAATACATAACACTCATGTACCTCATCCCAAGCCTTAATCACAACCTCCTTATAAGATGAGTGTGTCAACCATGTCGCTGAAAAATAGAATGAACATTTTCCTCTCTCTACCTTAAACCCACAACAATAAAGCAAGGTGGTGGCTTAAATGCAATATTGGAAAAAGTTCTAAATTTCCTTATGGGAAATTTAACTTCCACATGATGCAACAAAACAAGGTGATTACATCACATTATGTTGTTGCTCTTACAAAAAAACACAGTAACATACAAAGAACAATAGTAATAATGGTAAATAACCACAATAATAAGTTATTACAACACATGTTGTAATTGTGGTTAGAGCCGCAATAAAAGGGAAAATAACCATTTTTCTATGGTAGTGACAATTGCTTTCCCACCTCTATATCGAGTTTGTGCAAGATGAAATGCCCTCCAGTGTATGCCCCTACCAAGTGAATTTACCATTAATAAGCCTAAATCAATCATGCCACACTGCTTAAGAAGATCTTTAAAACCAATGGCCCCTGCAACCTTAAACTCTATTCCTCTTTGCTCCTTGGGTGACAAAATATCATTAAAATCACTAATGATACACCATAGGAGTGAAAATTTACTTTTCAGGTCCTTTAAGTGGTCTCAACATCTTTCTCCATTACATTGGATAGGGCTCGCATAAAACCTAGTACATAACTACCCATCTCCTACACACACAATGATAGCTTGCTCCTAATAGTCGACCACTTTTAGCGAGGTTGGTGCCTTAAGCAGCTAGCTCCCATACCCCCATGGGTCCCTTGACTTCTTGAACAATAAAACACACTAGTCCTCTCGAACGTAACATGAGTGTCAAGAATAAAAGCCAAAGATGGTTTCTTCCTTGACATGACATCCTTCGAATATTTTCAGCCCCTTTGTTGTTTGCCCTTTTCATGTTCCATGAGAGAATTGAGAATTGGTTTTTACTCATCATAACAAAATATGACGCCCGCCTGAACCATCAACTTAGGGCGTACGGCTAGGGATAGAAATTTGGATATGGCCCTCGGGTCATCACGTTTGGCCCGTCATAAAGGGTTGGGCTAGGCCAACCTTCGAAGCTCGCTTTTCTGAATAAGCCTGGTCCGTTTTGGCCGTAAAAAAATAGGTCCTGACGGGCTAAGTCGGGCTGGCCCGTCGAGCCTATATTAAAAATTATATATATTAAATACTTTAAGTTAAGCTGTTATTACCTTATTTCCTTCGCCGTCGAGCCATGTGGTCTCGCTCTCACATCTCACGTCAACAAAGGCAAGCAAGTATTGAATCTAAAGTCCACGTAATTAATTTTGAATGAAGTATTATGCCATATTCATTGATGATTAATTTCCATATTATGCCATTGGTTCATGATTTCCATATTATGCTATAATTAATTTCCATATTATGTCATTTGTTCATGATTTTCATATTATGCTATAATTAATTTCCACATCATGCCAATTCCATATTCATTCATGATTTTCATATTATGCCAATTCCATATAATTAATTTCGTTCATGTTATACTACTGTTTCTTATTTTAATTATTTGAAAATTGAAAATTGAGTGGTTGTTTGTAAAAAAAATTAACATGTTTGTTAAAAAAGGACTGGTCCATTTGGCCCGTGAGCCACATAAAATAAGGGTCAGGCTGGTTTTTTTGCTTGTTTTCCTATTTTGGTCTGGCCTGACCCATATTTTGACAGGCTTTGACCCGATTCGGCTCTTTTTCCCATTTGCCACCCTTTTGTATGGCCAAAGAGGCCCTCCACATATTAACATTTTTCACTCGAGACACTTTGGTACCTTAGGCCGCACCCTTGCCTTTATTTTTTAAAATAGGAATAGAATTTCTTTCCTCATTATTCGCCAATCCTGCAAATTAATTATTATTGTTTCGTGATCTTGGACTTCATTTTTCCCTATTAAAACTAGCCAATCCCTGTAGGGAGATTCCCTGAATTCTGTATTTGGTTGAGAAATAGAATCTCTCACCATGTAATTAATCATAAAATCCTTACGAAGTTTAGGGTTTCCTTTAATCTTATTGCCTTTTCTCTTTACTATTGACCTTCAGTGTCGCTTGCTCTTTACCCATTGCACTTGGGGTTTTGAAGTCTTTCAAGAAGTATCCGCAATAACCACAATATGGACACGTTATGTGTAAGCCCTTACACTCAATCTTCTGCCACACTCCATCAATGTTAATCATCCCCGCTATTAGTTTGTCCAACTGCACCTCCATAACTCTAGCAAAATTTCCCCTATCCAAATACAATGTGTTCTAATCCATCCTCACTAAGCTTCCCACGAGTGAAGCTAGGCTCAACAACATATTCTCGTCATAGTACAAAATGTTGAGGCTAGGAAGCGTATCCACACCACCGTCTTATCCACCCTTGTCTTTAATGCTACAAAGGAGACCACTAGGCCATTGCTACATAGTGGTCAAGCAACATCCATGGTTCACCAATTATCACCCTATCCATATCGCTCTCATACTCAAAGATAACCATATAAAGGCCATGATCCACGTCTAACGGTGAAAACAGCCTCTTGAGTTTCAAACCGATACCACCCTTATACACATCAAGTGATAGCCCGACTTCTTACCAAACAATTTCACCACTAATGCCCTTTGCTAGAGCATGCATATCTTATAACAGACTCTTAGCTAACTTCACCCTTGGTAATTACAAAGGGTTTGATCAATATAATTCACTGTCACAACTCCCTTCTTCTTGAGATTCATCATCCTTTACCCTTGGCCAAAACGTACTCTCTAATAATTTTATATCAGAATGTCATATGGGAGTCATTTGGCTTGTCCCACTCTAGTGGAGTAAAGATGCCAATGTACTTTTTATGGTCACTTGTGAACTCCAACATAGTAAGAGTTTTAGAACAGTAATTGTTTTTAATTTTTTAAAATTTTAATTATAAACTATTATATTATTTTTTGTTTTTAAATCTTTACTCAATAAATAGAATAATAATAATAATAGGACATTTGAGTTGTTTAAGTTCTATGATAGTGTTCCACTTTTACAAAAATAAAAAAAGAAATCATGAAAATTAATATCCCATGTACAAACTTTTAAGGATAAAATAATATGTTTCTTTTTTTAACTTGGATGATGAGAAACCTATAAATCTAGAACCATATTATTTTCACCTTGTTAAAGAAAGTCATAACTAAACCTTTTATAAATTGTTTTAATAAGAATCAGTTATCTAATTTCACATAAATTAATAATAATATTTTTATTTCATGCAACCTCGTACATGAAAAAATAAACAGGAGAAATTTTCATTAAAAATTATATTGAACTCTTATTAAAAACTGTAAGGATCTACAATAATGCAAATTTGAAATGAAAAATTTTCTATTTCAATTTCTTATCCCATGTAAAGCAATTGAATGAGTTGGAAAAATCTAATTAAATAATTAAAGAATTTATACCTAACGAAAAAGAGAAGTATATTCTCCCGATTAATATTCAAAAAAGAGAAAATTAATATTAGAAATAAGAAAAACTAGAAATTGAAAAATGAGACGAAGAAAAATTCTTATATAAAAAAAGCAGTGGAGGTGGTAATGTTCAGTATTGATGAAGGACAATAAATTATGATTCCTGATTTATACTTGACCTGTTCAGTGAACTATATCAGGAACACAATATTTGGAAACAGAGAACAGAAGAAAGAAGAAGAAAACAGATGTTATAAATAAAACCTCTCCCATTCACAGCAAATCACACTCACACACTTCTCATTTCCCAACAAAATGGACTCTCCATCCTCATTCTCCACCTTCTCCTCCTACCTCCGAGCCCTCTCTCACACTCCCTCACGCCTCGCTCGTCGCGCCTTCTCAGTTTCCACCTCCTTCGAAGAGATGAGCCGCGTCCGCGCCCGTTCCGGTTCCAGCATGCGCAGGACCCTCCGCTGGTTCGACCTCGTCGGCCTCGGCATCGGCGGAATGGTCGGCGCCGGCGTCTTCGTCACCACCGGCCACGCCACCCGCCTTTACGCTGGCCCTGCCGTCGTTCTTTCCTACGCCATTGCCGGCTTCTGCGCCCTCCTCTCCGCCTTCTGCTACACCGAGTTCGCCGTCGACATGCCCGTCGCCGGTGGCGCTTTCAGTTACCTCCGCGTCACCTTCGGTGCGTTTTAATCTCCCTTATTCTCTTTCTCTTTCTCTCATAACTCTTACATCAGCTACATAATATGACTAGTGTACATCTCACTCACCAGATTCGAGTCAACTCTTAACTGACGAGTTTAGTTAGTTAGGACATTTTCTAAATTTCCCTCTAAATCTCAACCTTGTCATTTTCACAGGCGAATTCGCGGCGTTCCTCACCGGCGCAAACCTCGTCGCCGATTACGTGATGTCCAATGCCGCTGTTGCTAGAGGCTTAACAGCGTATTTAGGCACCGCAATCGGCGTCTCCTCTGACAAATGGAGACTCACGATCCCTTCTCTTCCCCACGGTTTCAACCAGATCGACGTTGTTGCGGTTGCCGTGGTTTTACTAATCACACTTGTTATCTGTTACAGGTTGGTGTTTTCTTCTTTCCTTTTTTTGCTCTCGCACTATGAAGCGTAGGTTTTAACATTTTGTGTTTGTTTTAGTACGAGGGAGAGCTCGATGATGAATATGATTCTGACGGCGCTGCACATATTGTTCATAGCGTTCGTGATAATGATAGGGTTCTGGAGAGGGAGCTGGAAGAACTTCACCGAACCGGGTAACCCGGATAACCCGTCCGGGTTTTTCCCGCACGGGGCTGCAGGTGTGTTCAAAGGTGCAGCCATGGTTTACCTGAGTTATATTGGCTACGACGCCGTTTCGACCATGGCTGAGGAAGTTAAGGATCCCGTTAAGGATATTCCGGTTGGAGTGTCCGGGTCGGTGGTCATCGTCACCGTTCTTTATTGTCTTATGGCAGCTTCTATGTCCATGCTTCTTCCTTACGATATGGTATTTCACTATTTAATTTTTATATCTATTGCTTTTTATTTTCAGACAGTAGACGTTAGTACATTGATTTATAATAGAATTCCTTTATTTTACAGACAATCCCATCCTTTAAAATGGTAATTGTAAATGTCGGGGATATATTGATATGACAGGTGTTTGTGGTTTGTAAATAGTGATGTGTGTGTCTGTGTTTTGTGTTCTTTTTATGTGATTAAATAAAAATGTTAAAAGTGGTGGGGAGTTAATATGAAATAATTGATTGTAATTAGTGAATGAATTAGTACAGGGGAGGCATGCGATTAGAAAGGATTGGTGTGTGTAGGGTTAAATTTGGAAGTAAGTACGGATGATAGATATGATCTGATGAGTTTGGGTGCACGCAGATCGATGCAGAAGCGCCGTTTTCGGCGGCGTTCAGTGGGAAATCGGACGGTTGGGGATGGGTGTCTCGGGTGATAGGGGTGGGGGCCAGTTTTGGGATTCTGACGTCGCTGTTGGTTGCGATGTTGGGTCAAGCTCGTTACATGTGTGTCATCGGACGCTCCAATGTGGTCCCCTCTTGGTTCGCTAGGGTCCATCCCAACACCTCCACTCCTGTCAACGCCTCTGCTTTTCTCGGTAAATCACTGTTCTGTTACTGTTTACCCTGTTCATTCATTCATCCATTATCCATTATTATTGTTACTATTTGTCATTTAATCCTTAGGTTTGTTTGTTTTTTAAATGTGTGCGTGGCTTGTGTGAGTTATGGGTGGGTTTGTTGTGATTTCTGGATGATTCTTGATATTGTTGGGAAAGGGTAGGGGACCCATTGTCAACCGTATCATCTTTGGCTGAGGTGAGATTTGAGTGACTTGTGTGGTTTTTTTTTTCTTTTGTGTTGTGTGAGGGTGATGTTTTTTTCCTCATTAATGTGGATCTTGACACATTGTTGTTGCCTTGATATTGATAGCAAAGGAGATTGAGGCTTTATCTTTATCTAGAAACTAATGTGCACTACCATTGAGGTGGGTGGACGTTTTTAAGCTCAATAAATGCGTATCGCATCATTCAAGATTTTAGTGTCTTTTTCTTTCAAGATTAGGACTTCTTGTTGCTATTTTGCTGCTTAACCTTCGCCTGACCACACTGCACTCAGGTTCATCTTATATCTTATCATGAGAAAGAACAATGAAAATTGAATGACTCGTATAGTTGTAAAGCTGATTAAAGATCTGTATAGAGAAGAACTGTGTAAATTTTGATATCCAAAAACTAATATTAAGAGAGGTGTCAGATGCATCATCGCTTCACCTAGGTATTTGTAAAATATCAAATCCCCGTTACCTTTTTTCGGGTGGTGTTATTTTTATTAAGAAAGGGAAAGTGGGAAACGTACTCCGAAACAGTGCTTGGTGAAAAAAGGTTATCTCATTCCCATATGGGTGTCACATGTTGTTCTCAAGGGCTGTGCCACTAACGTGTTTTCCTATTCATGTATTTGTGTAGTAAATATAATATGGTCCCCCCCTAATGGTATGTGTGTGTATAGCTTAAAATCTCGGTGGTTAAACGATATTTTGACTAGATATTTGATTTGCAATTAAAAACGAAGTTAAGAAAATAAAAAAATTTAAAGATGATATATAACTTTCATCCTATTTAATTATAGGATGAAATTTTTCATTCACCCCATCTCCCTTACTTTCAATGCAAGGGCAGAACAAACACTGCCATAGATGGAAGAGGACTGTGACAACTGTGTTTAGCGTGTTGCTATTGTGTGGCTTAGGATGGAAACATGTGAATCAGTCACCAATGTAAATGTGACCCCTGATTTTCCTTTACAACCTATTAGGAGAATAATAAAGCATTTCACATGGAAGACATTGGTGGTTTTTATTGATTCGACCCCCACTATTGGAAGAGTAATATATTCCTCTTGATTGGAATCATTGACTGATCATGACCTTAGGCTCTTTAATGTAGCTAGTTAAAGTGTGGCTCAATGATGGATTATTGGATTTTCATGATTTTATGCTTTGTGGTGCGTTTTGACTTCTCATAATCCCTTATCTAAAATTCCCTTTTCCCTTATACCTCTAACATGAAAAAAAAATATGATTTAGGGTGTCATATTTAGCTCATATATCCGCATATGACCTCCTTTTCAGGGATCCTCACAGCGGCAATTGCTCTTTTCACTGACCTTGATGTCCTTCTCAATCTGGTGTCTATTGGCACCCTATTTGTCTTTTACATGGTGGCAAATGCTGTGATCTATAGACGTTATGTGGCTACAGGGACAACCAATCCATGGCCTACATTGTCCTTTCTCTGCTCATTTTCTTTGACCTCCATCATGTTCACCCTTATTTGGAAATTTGTACCAACAGGGAGGGCCAAGGCAGGTTTGCTGAGTGCTTGTGGTGTTATTGCTGTTGCAATATTGCAACTTTTCCACTGCATGGTCCCTCAAGTTCGGAAGCCTGAATTCTGGGGTGTCCCATTCATGCCCTGGATACCCTCCATATCAATCTTTCTTAATCTGTTTCTCTTGGGATCACTAGATGGGCCATCCTATGTTCGGTTTGGATTCTTTTCGGCTGTTGCAGTTCTTTTCTATGTCTTTTACAGTGTCCATGCTAGCTTTGATGCTGAGGGAGATGGTTCTTTGACCCAAAAGAATGTGGAAGTCCACGTGGAACCAACACAAATTGAGGACCAAATTTTAAAAGTGTAGGTATATGTATAATCTTTCATTTATGTTTTTTCTTTCTTTTCAAATTCTAAGTTACAATGACTTTCAACCTTTTTGTGTTGATGGTTATTTTGAACTAGGACGCGGGGTGGGAGAGTTATGTGGAAAATAGATATTAATATCATATGTAATAGAATATTAGAGTAGGATGCAACTTTTGTAGAAGTGGCGAATTGTATAGTTAGATGGCGGCTTAGGTTGTGATCTCTTTTGTAAATAAACTCTCTACCTTATATCCCCCGCACCAAAAAGAAAATGATAAAAAAAACAACTGGGTTTATTATTGACTCTGGTTTTTTTGGGAATTGATAGAGCACTGGATGAAAACGATTGTGCTACTTTTTTTCTTGATCTTTGTGAGGATAATTAAGGTTGATGATAGTTTGTGAATAATGAATGACATTTATTCGCAATTTTATTTGTAAGGACCACTTTGATATGGCCAGGCAAGGGGTCAATTTCAGTGGGAAAAAGGCAATTGATATGACAAAGTAGACATGATGTCATCCTGAAAAGAAGAAAAATTAAAGGGTTATATAATGCTGCAGTGTAATAATTGGTGTTGGAAATTAGTTAAAAATATGGAGAATCCAAAGACTAACATTAACTTCTTATTTAAGAAAAAAAAAAAACAAATGACTAGAGTTCTGAAGATTAAAGAAGCTTCTTTTTTTCAAAAAAAAATATTGTTATATTAAAAAATAATTTTCACAATGGAGTTGTGAAAAAAATAGTTGTTCCCGGATATTTTTTTACTCTCTCCAATTTTGGTTATAAGTAAATAATTTTAATTATAAGTAAATAAGATAAATTTTATAGAAATAGATGTCTTAAAAATATATTAAAAAACATATTTAATATATAAGTATTTTTTGATATTAAAAAAATACTTTTTCTTATGAATAAATCCCTTAAATCATCCCTCACTTATCCGTGATTAGACAAGTATGTTCTTGACAATTTTAATTATATTTGCGTGTCCTTAACTTTTACCCCATTAAAATAGGTTCATGTCGTTATTGAGTTTCTCGCGGTGAAAAATCCATAAAGTTTGTCACTAAAAATAAGAGTGATTTTTAGGGCTCAAAATATTTTTTCAGGAAGTTTAATACTGTCGCAACTATACTCTAATTAAAAAAGCCAAAATCATTTCAAAAGATCCATCCAAAATCTAATTCTCTTGTTTCACGGTAATAACAGTTGTTTGAGAAAACGCATATGGTTTATGACTTTTTTTGAGTATCTTACAATTTTTTAAGATAACTTATTAAAATAAAGTTGTTTAGTAAAATTAATTTAAATTATATTAATTAATTTTAAAGGATATAATATTTTAATTATGTGAAAGATAAATATTGTTATAAGAAAAAAAGAAGGTAAAAATAGTATCTAAATAATTAATGAGAAAATTTATAACTTTTAAAAAGTCATAAAGTTTATTAAATAACTTTTGAAAAGTTGGCATATAAGTTACCCATTTGTTGTATTCACCAAACAGCTTTTGAAAAGTTACAAACTCATTGTACCAAACAGACACAAGCTAGTAAAACTGTTTGATGAACGTAAAAAATAAGAAGTTTATACTTTTGTTCTTGAAAAGCTACTTGAGAAAAATTATGGTTTTTTTCGTTAATTGTTTAGTTATCATGTTTTTAGCAATAATTTTTATTTTTCATATAATTAAAATATTATATATTCTTTAAAGTGATTTAACATAATTTACTTCAATTTTACTAAATAACTTTATTTCAATAAACTCTCTAAAAAATTATAAGTTATAAGTTACTCAAAAAGTTATATGATAAACTCGTATTGTAAATAGTTAACATTAAAAGTGTTTTTTAAAGTTGTCAAAAAAAAGTGTTTTTTAAAGTGATATCAACACTGCCAATCATCAAGGAAGACTTCCAACATAAATAAGATTTCATGTCTTCACTGACAGTTAGAAGTAATTAAATTGGTATACGTTAACAAAAGCGTTATAAAAACTTACTAAGTTATTCATTCAAACAATATTCAAATGAACTAAAACCATGTTGAAGTTGTTCATTAAAATGATATTCAAATGTATGCCTATAATCCCATATCTCCATATTTTCTCTAAAGGTATTGATATCAACATCACAATCCTGCATAGTAGCAGAACTGAGCCAACCTTAAAGCCCTTATGGCACCAACGGCAAATCAGATATAAAGGTAATGAAAACTTCATTGAACTTAATATTTATCCTAATATATTTTTTATAACTAACCTCATTTAGCTCACCTCTTCACACAAGTCCCAAAACATTGTGGAGCTGCACTATGAAAAAACTGTCATTTAGAAAATTAATCAGCTCAAACCATATTCATCTCACTTAAAGTGTTCTATTGCTATTCTTAGCTCAAAGCAAAACCGGATTCGCTATAAGCAAAATACATAAAATTCAATTGTTTAAGCACTAAATTAATGTAGTTCTCGCCACATTGATTATTTGGCAAAGTACAAGGAAATGAAGTAATGATAGCATTGGAAATTTTCTTACAGTAGGAAATAAAAAAAATGTAAACCATACAATCGAATACTAGGAAATAAAAAATAATGCCCCAAAAATTGAAAGCAATTCAATTAAGAAAATAAAAAAAAAACTAGAGGTCAATATAGCTTAATTACTTATGAATAGGGGAGGAGCATTTCCCATATATCTCTAATTTACACGATATGTACTCATTAACATTTAAAAGATCGAAGATAAAATAAGAAAAATCATGCTATATACACAACAAATGAAAAAAAATAAATTGGTTGAACCAATAGGGGAAGCAATGAATAGAGACTTGGAGAGGTAACTCATGAACATCGAACACAAGGGAAACATGATGACCTCTATTCCACATAGCTACAATGATGAAATACTAGAAAAGAATGTGTGATTAACATTCAGTGACCACAAAGGGATGAAGATGGTGACTGCTAAACATGAATGGCAGAACTAAGTGGTGGTGTGGCACACATATAACAACATGAGAGGCAAAGCAACTCACAAAGCAACACGAGAGAAGATAACCCATTAAGAGAGTAGAGAGAGAATCAATTTTTTTAAGTGAAAAACTGTGAAAAGAGGGCTAGAAAACCCTTAAAGAGGGAAGAGCAATGTGCGAACATCCAACTTGGATTCTCTTAAGTAAAACGGAATGTGGAGGAAAAAAGGTGGGGTGGACAATGAAGATGGAATCGTCGAGGACAAAGAGGCTGAAGTTTAGGGAACAATAATGAAGTTGTAGAGGTTGTGGAGGTTATATGAGGTCTAGGGTTCTAAGGGAAAGGGAAAAAGGAACTTCAAGTCTTTGATTTCTTTCCCTTTTTTAAAAAAAATAATTAAAATTTTTAGTGCCTAAATTTTGATGATAGAAACAACATTATTCCATATCTAAGGTGTATTGTCACATGTCACCAAACATGCCATGTAATGTATTTCTAATAGTCCTGTCATGGTAACTAACAGTGATGACCTAATTATGTAACGAGGAGTAAAATCAAGGATAAACAAGTATAGTTAAAAATCTTGAGGGCCTAGTTATCTGATCACACCAAAGTCAATAACTAAGTAGGAGGTTTACTCTTTTCATATTGAACTAGTCTGAGTCGGGTTTGGAAATCTGGTATGCGGACCAACCCTCAGATTATGTTGTGTTGTTTATATTACACTGGTCCAGTGAGGATCCGGTATTGTGCCTTCTATTTCAGCGGGGAGATAAGAGTCTTGGAGTGTTCCTTGAGAAATTTCACCAGCCCTACGCGTTGTGGGGCGAAAGAGAATGTTACCTGCAAAGACGCTCAAGTTAGTAGAATATTCATAGTAGTAAAAACCAGAGCTTAAGTGTAAGTTATGATCAAGAATGTTTTACCATTTCTACGTTGATTCATGTATTTATATCATGGAGCAGTGGAATGGTCGATTTGCCCTAGGGAACATTTAGTACATTGTGTCAGTACGATCCTGATCTTTACAGAAAAACTGACACACAACGCAGGCACCCCTAATGGTTGTACCATCCTATTTGTCGTCTTGCAGGTTGCTTCCCGACATGTTGTTGCATAAGTTAATCCCGATCCACCAGTATCAAGATAGTGACTCGCACTAATATTGGATCATGAGTCTCATATACGAAGTCAGAAGCCGGTGTTAAGTCATAATTTAATGTGTGATGTCGGTCATTCATGATGGTTCCAAGTTTAAATTACCATCTTACCCATAGGCCGGTATGAAGACTGAATCATTTATATTTAAGACAAAAAAATCTTTTGAAATTTATTTATAACTAAAATTGAAGGGAGTATGTTGTGTCTAAACACAAGCAACATATATGGCACCTAACATTGGGTGCCTAGCAGTTGAAACCATCAACAACCCACACATGGCATGCCAAGGTGCTTCAGTGTAGCTATTTGATATGCTTTTTGATAAACTTGTGCTTGGTATATATATAAGGCACCACGCTCATAGCTCTTACCTTCATTTTTCTGCCTTAGCTTAGGCATCATGTACGATGATCAACCAGCTAGAAGCATCATACCTCCTTGTTGGTGCATGAATTGAGGTGTCAAATACCTTGACTATTCTCTACTTTTACAACTACCCTTTGTAAATTCAAAGGAAAAGGTAACATGAATAAGGTAGTTCCAGTAAAGAAAGGAAATCAAAAGTTAACATAGAGAAAATCATGAAGATGGGCATATTCGATTATTTAATGACTACTTTTCTGGGAATCTAGTATACATCAATGCCCAATTTTGATGAAGATTTTGAATGTGAAAATATGTTTTCATTTGGATTGTAGAAGCACTTGGTGAACATGATTGCATTTCCAACAAAGGAGCGATGCAACTCGTAGAAAATATCTTTCAACACTACAGAAATGCACAACTTCCATTCATATATTGGCATAAGGATCACCGATAGATAGTCTAGATGATTATGTTAGAATTATGGAATGCACTGCAATGGAATGCTTAGATAGTTAATGATTGTGAAGGGGTGTTAATGTAGAATTTGGAGCTGGATACTTGAGGAAACCAACTAACACTGACATTGATCGCCTATTACAAATGAGGGAGGCGCATGGCTTTCATGGAATGCTAGAAAGCATTAATTGTATGCATTGAGAGTGGGAAAGTTATCTAGCTGTATGAAAAGGACAATTGTTTCGTGGCGATCATGGTAAGCTGACGATTATGCTCGAGACGGTAGCATCACAAGACTTGTGGATTTGACATGTATTTTTTTTTGAGTTGTTGGTGCTAACAATGACATCAACGTTTTAAATCAATCTAATGTTTTTAATGAAATTTTGAATGGAAAAACTCTTGAGATACAATTTACCGTTAATATAGTTCAATATAACATGATATATTATTTAACAGATGATACTAATCCAAAATAGGCAACGTTTGTCAAAACCATCCCTGTGCTGCTGGGCAAAAAGAGGAAAATGTTTTTCAAACATCAAGAAAACAACAAGAAATGACGTGTAGTGAGCGTTTGAAGTGTTTCAATCTCAAATTGCAATTGTACACGGTTCAACACATGCTTGGCACATGGATACATTCAAGAATATAATATATGCATGCATAATATTGTTGCATAACATGACTATCAATGATGAACAACATACATATATAGGCCATCTTAATTGTTTTAACTAGGATTGTGTACAAAATGACATGCCTTCAACTAATATATATAATAGTCCTCATCTCGACTTTCAATAATACCTACAAAGGAGAGTTAATATTCGTTAAAGGTAAATTCATCATGAACTTCAAATATATTTAGTGGAGCATATTTAAAGCATTCTCAGTATCAGAATAATAATATTTAAATTTGTTAAGATCAAGTTATACTTTACATGATTTTTAATTATTTGTAATTTAATTTAAAGTCTCTATATTTTAAGTCATGTTTAATTTACTCACCAATAAATAAATCTATTAATAAATATAATAAATAAATTTATCGTATTTATATTTTTTTTATTAATTAGCTAGTATATACTATTTATATCTTTATTTTAAATGAACTAAAAAAATTATTATGTAATAACAAACGAGGCCTACTTAAAATTACTTAAAGAAAACAATGATGTATTAAGGTGAGGCCCATTTAAGCATTTATAGTGAATATCACGACCAAAGAACTAGTGGTGGAGCTTCAATAAAAAATTTGAAGGGATAACAATAATTAATTAGTATATTTAAATTTTAATGGTATGTACATATTTTTTGAAAGCAAGAAAAAATACTTATATATATATAATAAGAGATGATTGATAAGGCACTAGTGTAGAAAAGGCTTTCAAGCATGGTTAAAATAAGGTTTTAAACACGTTCAGCAGTCGTGTTTGTTGTTGCCATGGTTATAAATAAGGACTTTTAACCATAGATGTCAATCGTGTTTAAAAAAGCTCTTTAAACACGGTTGTTAGAACCGTGCTTAAAAGTTTTACACACACCTCTGCAGTTGCCACCGACATCCTCCTCAATGACCCTAATGTCGACTTTCAAAATAGAAAACTTTCATTGTAGGAACAAACAAAAGCAAACCATAGAGAATAGAAACAAACAGAATAGTAAACAATAATATGCAAAACCTTTATTATAATAAAAAGAAACAGAAAAGAAGAGAGGTGCAAAAAAGAAGCCTTACATGCTTGAACAAGAAAAAAAAAGAAGGGTCGCGTGGTGGCGAAATGTAGAGAAAGAACGCCAATGGCGCGCAACGGGAACAACAAAAGAAAACCTGTAAAATATACACATAGAACGACGTTAGATCTAAAACATAAACAAATGTAAACGTCAATGACAATGAGAAAGCAGAGAAGAGAAATCTTAGAGAGAAATAAGGTAGAACGCTAACAGAGAAAGAGAGTTTGAATGAGAAGTGTGACATCCTAGGTCAATTTACCTTTATTTATATCCATTTAATTAATTTACACAGCTAATTTTTCACATTTAATAAAATTTAATTATTTCTCATTTCAAAATAATATTTATTTTCACTAAACATACTCAAAATAATAATTATATAGTTTAACAAAACCTTAGAGTTCCCTTAATTTAGAAAAGAACCAAAAATATGAAACAGGGACCTGACGCTGCGCGCCAGTCCCACGCGTAGCGTCAGCCCTCTGTTGCGCACCTCACGCTACGCGCTAGCCTCACACGTAGCGTGGGCATGACAGTGACAGCACCTGATGCTGTTACACATTTAAACTATTTTACCAACTTCTAATCTACCTAATTGACCCATTTTAGATCCGATTGTCACGAAACTTTACGGGCCACCTGTTTTCCCCATTTTAGAACTGTTGGCACTATCCGTTCGCCAAAATTCCAACATATGCGTAAGTTATGTGTGAAATGCATTTTAACCCAATTAGGTGCAAAACCCTTACACCAAACATCCTAAATGGATTCCAATGGACCAAAAGCCAATGCATTTAAATTCTAAATGTCATGGAGGACCTATTGATGCATACTAGGGTTTCTAAAACCCACCGAATCTCAATTTCACCTATCCGGTTCCTTAAATTCAATATCCAACTATATGCAAAACTTACCTAAATCAATCCAAACATTATTCTAACATCAATCACATAACACACATATCAATCATGCATCAATGCAACACCTGCCCATCACACTCAACATTCACACATGTCAATGGCTCCGTACCATAGATCATCACATCAATCATCATTAATTCACCACACCATATCAACATAATTCTAATAAATTCATCACATATAATCTGTTACCTATCACACACATAATCATACATTATATATATATATATATATATATATATATATATATTACATTCATCCCATCATCCTTGGCATCAATCTTCTACTTGGCGCACCTCCGCGGCATTTGCCTCCTCCTTGTCACTGGTCACTAAAATTGAACAACAATAAGGGTGAGTGTTTGGAATATCATAATTAATATAGAACGAAATATCAAACTTAACAATACCTACTACTCCTTGTTATTATATATTCTCTTTCGATTTCCTGCACTTATCCACGTTGATATAAATACACACATACATATCAATCTTTAACTTATTAAAACCATACTTTCATTCATTCACATTACACTTTCAATTCATAATTCATTTTCCATCATCAATCAATATAAGATTCACATAAGTCACAACTGACTCTCATGCAATTTGACGCCTAGTATCCGGATACTAAAGGACTGACCTTCAGCTGGGAGTCCGACTTGACATCCCATAAACCCGACTTGGTTCACCGAGCCCGACTTGGCTCTTCACCTCAACCACTGGGTCCGACTTGACCACTGGGTAGCTCAACTGGGCACAAAGACCACGGGAGCCAAAAAGTGAGGGGTATACATACCGTTGGCCATCCCATACCACATATTCACATATCATATCTCATAATCATAATATATCATCAACAAGCCACATGTGCAACTACCAGAAACTGGCATGTGCTCACAATACAGGGCGACCGACTTGTCAAACCCATCCATACAATGCTATTGCATATATCTTCAACAATCCAAATTCCACACTTTTATTCATAATCAAATATACATACACCACTCAAAGTGGAAATATTACATATATCTTTTACACTACTAGAAAAATGACTGATAGCTACAACACATTAGCGACCGGAACACGCCGTCGCTATTTAGAGACGGCCTTAGCGACCACAAAATGAAAGCGACCTGGATCACGAAACATAGTGACCACTTCCGCGACCGAGAGTCACCCGTCGCTAATATTGGTATGGAACCGTCGCTACCTCCGTCACAATATCATACGTAGTCGCTGACCCGGTCGCTATAGTTAATTCCCCACTTTTTTTGGTTTCCCTCCAATATATTTATGGCGCCAACTCATAGCGACGGCAACTGTAGCGTCGCTATGTCCTGTAATGGGTCAGTGACGTCCTCCACGACGTCGCTATGGCTACAAGTTAGCGACGGGGACGTTGAGACGTCGCTCAAATTCCTCAATTCTAGTGACGGATCATATACCCGTCGCTATAGTCTGGAAATTACTGACGGATGTTTCTTACCGTCGCTAATTGTGTAGAGGTTAGTGACGGTGGGTTTCCACCGTCGCTACGGTTCAAGAGATTAGGGACGGATGTACGTTACCGTCGCTATAAATTTCGTTTCCCTCCAGTTTTTTCGTTTAATAATTGATGTTAGTGACGGTGGGTTTCCACCGTCGCTACGGTTCAGGAGATTAGGGACGGATGTGTGTTGCCGTCGCTAAGTTTTTAATGTTAGTGACGTTGTTAGCGACGGTGTAGGTGTCGTCGCTATGGTTTTAATGTAACTCGACAGCAATCCCCTTCCCTGTCATTTGCCCTATCTCACAATCCTTCCCCCCTCTGTTCCCTCCGAGTCCGGCCGACTCCCTCCTTCCCTCCATACCTTCCCGTGACTGCATCCACCTGTCTCCTCCCTCCCTTCCTTCCTCTGAACCACATTCCCTCACCTCCGTTGTCCTTTAACCTCCTAGGCTTACCTCCATTGTCCCTTCGCTTGAAGCTCCCTGTGATAGCTCCTCCTCTCTAATCAAGGTGCATTAGTAACTACGGCACTTCCCTCACTGAGCGTCTCTCTCACGAAGGTGCGATAATTCCCTCTGCTCACCCACTCACTCCTCTTCGGCCCTGCATTTTGAAGGTTCCTCCGACACCTCCTCCTCTCTGGTACTTTGCTTAGCAAATTATGTTTAGAAAATCTAAAATTTTGTTTAGGGTTTCATGGAATGCATTTCAGAATAATACATTGAAATTGAAATAGTATATTAACACTTGTTTTATTCGGTTCAAAAATGAAAAGGACAAATATGCATGCTCTTGGAACAATAATATATAAAGTGTCTTTCCTTGTATGTATATATAAATATGTTTGGTATCTGTGGGTGGTGTAGTTTCAGAAACTGTGAGTGACTAATTTCTGTAGAACTTAAACTACCAGGTACAGGTCCAAGAGAGGACTTGGTATTCTGACATTTCCTATAACTACTGACAAAGTCTCCGTAAACATGAAATACAGTAGTGAGAAATATTATATTTATATTAGGAAAAATACCCTCGGTGAAACTTTTTATTTAGAAATTTGTGTTTCATCGGTTTTCGGCTCTCTTTTCACTACCACAAGTTTTCTCCGGTTGTTTTCTTGTCTTTTTGTCACTCATATGGCCGGTTTATCTCATTTGATACCCAAACCCCACTAGCTATCTTCGCTGACTTCCTTCCACGGTACAAGAATTCTCAAACCTCAGGCTTCACAACCTCTGTTGCCACACAAATATTTCCTTTGCTGGATACTCCCCTTCTATCTCTCTTAATTGTTCATGGGTTCTTGATCCTAAGCCTACATTTGGTGGTGAGAGGCTCTACCTAAGTCTTTGGTTTAGAGTTAATTCATAGGATTTTACAATTTTAGATTCTAAGAATCTTACTCCTAAAACGAATCAACTCTTAATAGGATGTGAACATAGGTAGACTTAGTAGAATCTGTCCCTAAAAATTGTGTTTTGTTTTTTCTAACGTGACCTAAACTAGGTAAGAACATTTTATGAGCTACCTTTAGAGATGTTTAGGCATATATGCTCTGACGCTGTCTTTTTCGGTTTGTCTCTAATGCATTCTTACGAAGATATTGGTCTCTAACAATTCCATTGTGACCATGAATTCTACTTCACGTTTTGACATTGGATTATCACGTGGGTGATCCCTACCGACTCATATCATGCTTTCCCACTTTATATTTGCCCAAATGGTATTGGTTCTTCAGCCAGGAACCATTTGAACCATGGTGCATCACGTTGTGACATTGGATTATCACGTGTGCCCGATCCCTATACCCACTCATTGCTGGTTCCCAAGGAACAACATATGATCTTTTAGTCTTGTCATATTTTGCAAGTTAAATATAACTCTATATAACTAGTTTCATTCAAATTAATCGGTAAAACAAAGTAAATATTATTAGGTGGAAGAACCATCCAACACATAGATCAGTTGCCATGAACTATATATTCTGCTACCTTTGTAAAACTGTGTTTTCTGTGTTAGGAGGAATGGAGGATCTATCAAAACTCACTTTCTTTCAGAGAAACGAACTGTTGATTGTAAAAATTGTTTTGGGAGGTTACTGTTTCTATACCCAAAAAAAGATATTTAACTATTTAGTATTTGTGACGTGGTTGCTATAAATGGAATTGGCTGATTTCAGCATTTTCACAAATATCCTCGCACGCGCCAGCATAGGCTTCTTAGATGTGATTGTGTCATCCTCCACTACTTGGTTCATATTTTTAATGGTTTTTTTTAACCATAACTAAGATTAAGAAGAATGATATGATAGTAGTGTATGTTTTACTCTTATTATGAGATTGTTTGATCCTCGTGAAAATGGATCCAAAAAAAGTACAATCCATATATTCATCCCCTTAAAATAATGAAGGCTCCACCAAAATCAGATAAGCTTAAATGTAGCAGGTGTCAAAAAAAGACTTGTATTCACTTAAATGTTGGAATTAATGCACCCAAATGATACTCTGAAGCTAATCAATCTCAGTAATGAAACTAATTTATCACTGGTTTGGTCCAAAGCGGTGGACCTAATTGATGAAACAATAATACGTACAAATATTATACTATATAGTACTAGTATATTATATAAATACGTATGAAGGCCACAGCAATCTGTAAATGGCCTACAATACAATCATATAGTTAGGAGCTTTTGGATCGCCAGAGCCTGTATATCCTAAATTCACCATCACCTAAACCGCTACGAGTTAAGGTAAAATTGTTTTGAACATTGATCTTCTGGTTCACCTCCTGAATGGCTTCCCTCTGGCTTTTGGTTGTTAATTTGATAGGGTCCTCTAGCATTCACCCTGCAACCAAAACAATCACCAAATAAATAAAGAGTCCTGTTAAACCAGTAATATTACACCTTTATATAAAAGTCTGCATTTTTATTTCCTCAATAAGTACTCTCTAGTGCCATAAGGATCTGAGTATTGGTTAACATTTTCCATAACTATAAAAAGTTTAATTTTAATGTACTTTTGTGTAAGGATTTTTACACTGGATTAATTAGAAATCTGCTTAGAGATCATATCACTTTTAAAGTGATTATAGTGAAAATCATATTTTTTTTTTTGCAAACTATGATTGGAAGAAGACACTGTTAGTATATTCTAATTAAATAAGGGAGGAAAAAACAGCAAATACAAAATAGCTTCCTCACCTTTCTTTCCTCTTCTCAAGGAACTTTAGAAGTGAAGCTCTTCTTGGGTATCTCATATCTGTTTTGACAAAGTCGGGGAGGAAACTGGCAAAGTCAAAGCTTGCTATCGCTAAGGACCAGTGTGCCAATCTGGGTAGGTGCTTGGGGGCCGCCGAGGAATCATACGCCTTGGTGTGCATAGCTCGGAAGGAGGTGGAGGAGAAGCTGAAAGGTGCCGAGAGTGACCTTGAGAATGTCTGCTAAGCTTCCCTGGTCTACAAGTACCCGTTCCACCACAAAGTCTTCAACTCTCATAGTGACTACCATTGGCTCGTCTCTATTAAGGCCACCTTCAGGGAAGTCTAACCTTTCAAAAGTAATGGTCACCGAGTCCAAGTCTGCTTGCGATAAGTTTACCTAACCCGATCGGTGTAACGGAAATAGGTTCTAAACTATTTTAAAAACCAGTTCTGAACTATTTTAGAAATAGGTTCGTGACTAAAAAAATAGTTTTGGATTATAAAACAAGTTCTCCAAAGGTAAACACTGGTTTTGGCTTTAAAAGTGATTCTGTATTGTCTTAAAACCTGTTCAGAACTGATTTTATAACCGGTTCTAAATGAATTTTAAAACTGGTTCTGAACAGGTTATCTGTAATCCAAAGCAGTTTGATTTGGTTCAGCTGAACCTCATTTCTGGTTCAGCTTGATTATCGACAGGTTGTGTGTAGAACTAGAACCATGAGCAGGCATATGTTATACATTGTGTTTAGCATAGTAGTCAATCCTGAATCGCGTCAAGTTAAACTATGTATCTAGCAGATCAATTATTTCAGGGATCTAGAGTTCCCATGCTATAGGTGAAAAATCTGTTAATGGATTTTGCTTAGTAATTAATGTAAAACAGATTGCTAATTGTGGTTGAATTTGTTATCACTACACTATAGCTTTAAGGTATAAGTTACTATAATAATAATAATATTAACAATATGATTTATGCATGGTACTCTTTTTCTGTTAGTCTTATCATGATTAGTATTCAATGTGTTGTGGATTGATTTATGTGTGGTCCTGCTTTGGAATCTGTTTATTAAGTTAGCTTTGATTTGTTTTGCATTAAGGTTGTTTAGTATTAATTATTGAATTGCAGACTTTCTTCTTTTGGGAGCACAACAGGAAAAATAATTGATTTTAAATACATATTAGTAACTGAGTTGTTAGCTATTTGATCATTCATTGTGCAACACCCTTGTATTGCTGTTATTGTATACCACATGTTTTTCCTCCTTTGTGATGCAACGTGAGTAATCTATCTCATTCACTTTATATTGATTATGTTTCTGGGTTTGTTGAACCTGAGCTTTAGCAACTAAGAATATTACCTTTGTCCTGAATTACAATTCAGAGTCAATTTTCACCTATTTACTTCCACTATCTGCTACAGCAGTAAATTCCTCTCCATCATCCTCATCATCTTCAAATTCAAAAATTGGTTTGCTGATTTGGCTTGCTGTTATTAGACTGTCCTTGTTGCAGCTTAGTTGAATCTCCATTATTTATTGCATGCGATGTTTTCCTGCAGGGCTTTGATTATTTCTACCATTTTGGTGTAAATCTTTTCTTGCCTTTGATTGACGTGCATCAATTTCATCATAATTTTCATCTTATAAAGCATTGAATGTAGAACTTGAACCCAATCCTTATTTTTTATTCTCATTTGTATTATCTCTTTTTCCGTCTCGTTGATTTCTTCCTTTTGGGAGTTGATTATATCTTATTCTTTGCTTTTGAACAATCTACCAAGGACCTTCACTATTTGTGCCCACCTTGTTTTTTTACCCATTTCCTATGTCTTCTTGGTTCAATTCTGGATTCCACTTGGCAAAAATTGAAATCGCCTCTTCAGTTTTACATCTTTCCATGTAACGTCAAATCTGCCATAAGACAAAGCAAGTGTAAGCCTTCGTATTCGATTTTATAATACTTACCTGTTAGCTGAAAGATGGCAAGAAGGGTTTTTATGAGGTTTATCTCAACACAAATCCTAACATGCTTTTCCGTTGCCTGAAAGCATGTTGTTCTATCAACTTTAACAGTATATGATTTTGTATGCCTTTGCTATTGGGGCTGCCATTCAGTTCTTGTATGTCATTTCTGTTAAAATTAATATATACTTTAAAATTTGATAAATGTTTATAAAAAATGCGTTCACTTTCAGTTTAGAGAAAAATAATTCTTTCTCAAAAGATTAATATTCCTAGGTAAACTTTTCACAAGAATTGCTTAATTTTAAATGAAAATGTTCCATTCCACTTGTGCTTCACTGATCATATATTATTGAATAATTAGTAATCAATTTTTCAATGGAACGCTTTATCCAATGCCACCTCAGCTGCAATTTGCTTTGCGTGTATCTCTTTTTTAAGTTTCCTTGCTACTTCTATGTGCTCATTTCTCTCCTTGAAGATTATGTCAGCCTCCAACATACTTGTCTTTAGAGGCATTTTCTGTGGACTTGTCTATTTCTGCAATTGATGTAACAAAATTGATATAGGCCAAGGCATGATCAAAAAATTCTATATAATCAACCCTTATAATGTTTAATAATCCAAATTGTGTATAATCAACCTATATATAAAGCTATGGTAAATCTTGTGTGTTGATCCTTAACTACTATTAAAAACTCGTTTAAACAAAGTTTTCCAAAATAATTTGTTGTGCGTTTTCATATTTTCATTGTAACATAAAATTTATAACCGTCAACCACTTGTTGGTTTGTCATATAGACGAGCACACCTTATGCGCAGTCTCTGTTCATCTCTCTTTAGCTTTGTCTTCATCGCTGACTTTCTTTCGCAGGTAATCCCCTAACGCTAACTACACCAATGCCTAACGCTAACTCTCTTTAGAACCCAAAAACATAACCCTCTCCCGGTTAGGCCTATTCTATTGAAAAAGTTCTTTCACAGGTATGGCAGAGTAGAAGGGGTAGGCCATGGCGTTTGCTTAATGCATTTTATTTTCGTTTGTATCCTTTTCTCCTGTAGTGGAGCTGGACCTCAGAGTAACATTGCTATCTAATAAGGGGGAACTCTATCTTAGAAAGAGCAAACTTCATTCATTGAACGCAAGTAAGCGATAGGCGATGTGGCATACCATTTGCACTACCTCCAACGCTCTCCAGAGTTCACAACGTATTCCACGTATCCATGCTGAGGAAATACGTACCGTCGCCAGAGCATATCTGGTTGATAGAGGATGTGGTTGTAGATACGAATTTAACTTTTGAAGAACGCCCGGAGATATTGGTTCAAATCCAATTCGTGACATAAAATTATTGATATACATGGAAGAGTTATCCATGGATAAGGTTCACCGTTTTTTTGAACTGAATGAAAGTTGCAAGTTCAATTATTTAGAAAAATGGAAAACTCTATATTGCTAGATAGTTTGCTTTGTGTGTCTGTCTTTGTTTAGTTTCCTTGCTACTTGTAACTGTCTAACCGCTTGCTTGGTTTGTCATGCAGAGTAACACATATCACGCGTGGTCTCTGATCGTATCTCTTCATCTTCGTATTCATCGTTGACAAAAAACCCTAGGTAATCCCCTAACGCTGACTTTCCCGATATGTGTATGCATGTCAATTAAGCATTTGTTAGTAGAGAGCAAAGCTGATTAGGAATTGGTTTTGATGTGTTTATAATGTGTTTTATACATGTGTAACGTTGTTTGTTAGTGGAGAGCAGAGCTCATTAGGCATTGGTTTTGTGTGCTGATAACATGATTGTTTATGCATGTGTAATGTTGTGTGTTAGTGGAGAGCAGAGCTCATTAGGCATTGGTTTTGTGTGCTGATAACATGATTCTTTATGCATGTGTAATGTTGTTTGTTAGTGGAGAGCAGAGCTCATTAGGCATTGGTTTTACGTACTGATAACCTTGTATCTCGATCGTGTTCATAACTCTAGATATCATATACAATACGTATGGTATGTATATTTATCATTTGTGGAAAGTTTTCTGTATGTAACAGGTCGTTCATAAATTTGGCAAATGTCCAGTTTACAGGGGAGACTCTGCCAAAATTTTGACAGGCTCCCTTTATTAGGAAACTTAAAAAATGAAACTCATGATTTAAACATAATGTAGAGTTTAGTCGTGTGTGTACCCATTAGATTCCCGTTCAAGTTTCAAAACAACCGGCAAATGTACCGTGTTGTGTTGGATCTTGAATTGTCCCAGTTGGACAGTTTGGTATGAATTTGTAACCAGTAGGGCGTAACCCATCAATGTTGTATATAGTCTATCTTAAGATGTTGAATGTTCATAAGAAATTTCGGTTATGGTGTTTCGTATTGTCCCCAGGGTGCATGTCTACGTGTGGTGTTTCATACCGTACGTATCTCTGTGTACTCGGGGACTAATGCGAAATGCTGTCGAAATTTCAAATGAACATCAACGACACAAGATAGACCACATACAACATCGATGGGTTACAGATGGTTGCATATTCATCCCGAATGGGATAAGGCCACACCTATTTGCAACATCAAAGAGATAGAGAGTGATTCACAACCGTTAGTGAAATAAAATTACAATAATTTAAAGTAACAGAAATCGTGCTTGTTAGATATTGTAAATGGAGGTACCGGCAAATCGGCGATGGATGTACAACCGACTAGATGGCAATCGGCGAGTGACTGAGGACTTTATGATGGGGCTATTGGAGTTCATTCCGTTCGCTACGGCAAACACGCCTGGATTTGAAGTGACTCAGAAGATTCGTTGCCCGTGCTCAAGGTGCAAATGCATGAGTTTTGAATACGCGGATGATGTCATGTGCCACCTAACTGAGAAAGGGTTCATGGAAACATACCACTGCTGGTACAACCATGGTGAGCAGTTACCGCGTAGACCGTCAGACGTAACCGTGCAACAGTCTTACTACGAGGTTGGAGGAAACAGGGATACGTACAACAACATAGAACAAATGGTGATGGATCATGTTGGACCCTCCACCGGGCGTATGCTGGAACATAATGACCAAGCAGGTCATGGGGACTCTGACAATGTAGAGGAGGATCCTAATCCAGAGGTGAAGAGATTTTATGATTTGTTGGCGGCGGCTCAGACTCCATTGTGGGACGGGTGCAACAGTCACACTGAGTTATCCGCCTCCCTAGCTGCTTTAAGCATAAAGGCAGATTATAATCTTTCTGGAGATTGTTTTGATAGGATGGTCAGTCTGATGGGTTCCACCATGCCTAGTAATCACAGAATGCCAGCAAACCTGTACCGTGCTAAGAAACAAGTGGCAAACTTGGGACTGGGTTGTGTGAAGATAGAGTGTTGTGTTGGTGGATGTATGCTGTTCAGAAATGAGTTTGCAAACGAGGGTGTCACAAAATGTCTGCATTGTAATGAGGAACGCTACAAGACCGTTAAAAGGAGAGGGAAGGTAACCCGGACGGCCAGGAAGAAAATGTGGTACTTCCCTATAACACCGCGTCTTCAACGCCTGTATGCCTCATTGTCCACGGCAAAACACATGCGTTGGCATGCTCTGAACCGAACACAAGAGGGGTTTCTTTGCCATCCTTCCGACGGGAAAGCATGGAAGTGTTTGGATGAGCTATATCCGGACTTTTCTGGCGAGCCACAAAATGTAAGACTTGGATTATGTACTGATGGGTTTAACCCTTTCGGTCAATACGGAAGGGCTTACTCTTGTTGGCCAGTCATCCTGACCCCATACAATCTGCCGCCTGATATGTGTATGAAGAGGGAGGTCATGTTTCTATCTATACTGGTTCCAGGACCCAAAAATCCAAAGGCGAACATAGACGTGTTTTTGCAACCGTTGGTTGAAGAGTTATCACAGTTATGGGATGTCGGGGTAATGACATACGATGTGTCTTTGAAGAACAACTTTATGATGCGTGCTGTTTTGATGTGGACTATTAACGACTTCCCGGCCTATGGTATGCTTTCTGGATGGTCCACGTCTGGGAAGCTTGCTTGCCCTGTATGCATGGAACATACCGGGGGGGAATCACTCCCTGTTAGTGGCAAGACAAGTTTCTTTGACTGTCATAGAAAGTTTCTACCGTTGGATCACCCGTTTAGGAGGAACAAAACCGCTTTTAAGAAGAACAAGGTTGTTAATGAACCTCCACCCCGTAGGTTATCTGGTGCACGGGTTTGGCAGAGGGTCGAAGAGTATCCTTACATCTGGGACAAGAGTGTTAAGGAGTTTGCGGGTTACGGTAAGGAACACCACTGGGTGAAGCAGAGTGTCTTGTGGGATTTGCCATATTGGAAAGACTTGTTGTTAAGACACAACATTGATGTCATGCACACTGAACGTAATGTTTTCATGAATATTTTTGACACTGTTATGGACATCAAAGGGAGAACAAAGGACAACGAGAAGAGTCGTCTAGACCTTCCGATTTGGTGTTCTAGGAAGGAGTTGGAGTTGAGGGATGCGGGACGTGGAAGAATGTTTAAACCCCATGCAAAATATGCTTTAACTAGACCACAACAGATTGCTGTGTGCATTTGGATGAATGGGTTGACCCTGCCTGACGGATTCGCTTCTAACTTGAGTAGATGTGTCGACGTGAAGGAGGGCAGGGTGTTTGGCATGAAAAGTCATGATTGCCATGTGTTTATGCAACAACTACTCCCGTACGCGTTTCATGCCTTACCGAAGCCTATTTGGAAACCCTTAGTGGAGTTGAGTCACTTCTTTAAGGAGTTGACGGCTACTTCGTTGACTGTGGAGAAACTTGTGAAGATGGAAGAAACTATCCCGGTATTGATTTGTAAGTTGGAGCAGATTTTCCCACCAAGTTTTTTTGACTCCATGGAGCATTTGCCTATCCATCTACCGTACGAGGCCTTGGTTGGTGGCCCAGTGCAGTATCGTTGGATGTATCCATTCGAAAGATGAATGCTTGGTGAACTCTTTAATTTACTTGCAAATCGTGCTTATAATAGCATTTTCTAACTTAACACCATGTTGTTAATGATGTTGAAGATTCTTACGCTCTTTAAAAGATAAAGTGTCGAACAAAGCCTGCGTTGAAGCTTCAATTTGTGAGGCATACTTAGTCGAAGAAATGACAACCTTTGCTTCTTTCTATTTTCCAACGGAGATAGAAACTAGAATGAGTAGAATTCCCCGCAATCTTGGGGTAGCCAGCCGCACAGGGTTTGATGAACAAACGTCGATTTTCAACTATCCTGGTCACCCGGGGGGCAGGCTCACAAAATGTTACATTGATGAGAAAGATCGAAAGGCGGCTCACTTGTACATTCTTCTCAATTGCCCAGAAGTGGAACCCTTTATTGAGTAAGTCATAGAAGTTATATTATACATTCTTAACGTAGCTTTTATATTAAACTTATTTGTTTCTTTCAATAGCTTATACACAGATATGCTAAAACTTGAGCAAAATGATTTAACTGATGACCAAATTCATAGTGAGGTGTCATCCAAGTTCGTTGGTTGGTTCGCGCAACATGTAAGACCCGTATTCCAAGTGTTTTTAAGCCTATTTGCTTCTAACTCCCGTCAATATGGTAACAATGACCTACTTCTTATGTTGTACAGGAGGGCCGAGAAGGAGGCGGACCTGGTGGCTTCCACTCCTGAAGGGGAGGTTCCTCCCACCCTATCTTGTTCTGACGACAACGCCATCTATATGGAGGCTGTTGGCGGTGTGAACAAGAAAGGGAGGGTGTTTGGATTGGGTGGCGTCGGCACGCAGCTGGCGAAAAAGGGGAAGACCCCTTCCTCTTCGTCTTCCTCTGGTCTTCCGACTGAGGTCGTTCAGGTAATTCAAAACCTGAACGATGAGCTACAGGAGGAGCGACGTCAGAGGCAGTTGCTGTTGGAGCGGCACGAGGCGGACCGACAGAAGGCCGAGGCGGACCGACAGCGGGCCGAGGAGCAGCACGCCGAGACTCGTCGGCAACTTGCTCAACAGCAGGAGCTACTGATGCAGTTGATGGCGAGGCTACCTCCCCCCACTTCCCAGGCGCCCCCACCACCACCCCAGGATCCCCCACCACCTTGATTGTAGTTCTTTTATTTATACACATTGTATATTTGATTTTTAGTTATGTTATATTTTCATTCAGTATTTAGTTTGTCATTCTTTATTTATTATGTCAATATTTAATGGTAATTACATTCAAATCACAAAGCCTTTCTACCTATCATTAATAATTCAACCTATTTCATAAATTAATTTAATCTATTATTTTGTTTTTAATAATAATTCATTACTTCAAAAAAATTATTTTAATTTAATTATAAAATTTTATCAGCCAATACAAAATACAAAATATTAAGATATTTTTAAAGCTAAATTAACAAAACCAGTCAATATTGGATCAATTTTAAAAAAATTTAAAAATTCTCGTTAGCGACGGTACCCGTCCGTCGCTGACTTATTAACACTAGCGACGGACGTTGTGGTCGTTACCTGACAACCACTAGCGACGGGAAGCCTTGGTCGCTACATCGCAACCACTAGCGACGGACGTTGTGGTCGCTACCTGACAACCACTAGCGACGGGAAGCCTTGGTCGCTACATCGCAACCACTAGCGACGGACGTTGTGGTCGCGACCTGACAACCACTAGCGACGGGACGCCTTGGTCGCTACATCGCAACCACTAGCGACGAAAAGTTGTGGTCGCGACCTGACAACCACTAGCGACGGAATGTATTGGTCGCTGTATCACTACCTCTAGCGACGGCACGGGGTGGTCGCTGGTGTCTATTAGTAGCGACGGGGTCCCGAGGTCGTTGTATGGCAACACTTAGCGACGGCAGCAGTTATTGGGGCAGGGACGATTTTAGCGACGGCCTTACGCCGTCAATAAGTTAGCGACGACATGTATGTGGTCGCTGATGTGTTTTCGACGAGGGTTTTAGCGACGCCCACTTTCCCGTCTGTGACGCCGTCGCTAATTGTTTTAGCGACGGGTATTCCATTGATTAGCGACCAATTCTGTCCGTCGCTAACGGTTGTTTTTTTAGTGGTGTTACTTTCATCATTCCAATCTTTATTTCATTGTATAATCAATTCAATCAACATATTTCTTTCATATTCAACCATTTAATCTCACTCCACACACTCATATATTCACAACTACTATATTTAGTTACTTTATATTATTTATGACAACTCTTATTAAATTCTTAAACTTCCCATAATCTGTTTTCATATCAATTCTAATTAATTATGACCCGAACACCCCCTTACCTCTATTCCGAGCTTCGACAGTTTGCTCAAGGGGTGGATAGCGTCCTATAGCCGCTGGATTCACCGTTCCTTTTTCGCTTCCGACGTCCACTTTGTCGATCGCTTGCCTAACACTCGTTCCGGCACCTACGGTCACCGAAACATCAAATTAGTTAGTACGTTACCTTCCTTATACTTCTAAACTCATTACCCAAGCTTCACAAGCCACTGAAACTCAGAATCAAAACCCCAATCATCACATGCAAACTCGGATTTCATGAAGGGAAGGAGAAGAAACTAAAGATTAGAGGCCCTAGATACCTTACCTTGGTTCCAAATTGCCTAAAACCACCAAGAATCCAAGTTTCCCTCAAAACCCTAGCTAAATCGCCTCAGAGAAGAGAGAAAATGAAGAAAGGGTTTACAGGTTTTGTTCTGTATGACCCTGTTATAAAACAGATCACGACGCTGGCGCTACGCTTCAGCCTGGCGCTACGCGTCATCTCACTAAATCGCACCTGACGCTACGCGTCCCATACACGCTACGCGTCAGGGTCCTGATGCCATTTTCCTTAAAATTTCATTTAAAATTGCTTTTCCCTGCTTAACATTTCATATACCATTTTCATTATAAGCCAAATAATAATTTACTCATTTCCAATTTATTTTCTATTATCAAAACATCTGGGATGTTACAAAAAACGTGTATGATGTTTGAAATTTAAAAATCAAAAGGAAGTTATAAGCACGGTTGCTTTTTAACCGTCTTTATATAAGACATATAAACACGGTTACAATCAGAACGATGCTTATAGGTCTAACACAAACATTTTTAGTTTGATCAATAAACACAGCTTATTTGTTAACTGTGCTTATAGAGCTTCACGCATATTTCAAAAATGTCACCACACTATATATTATCACGGGTCACGCTAGAACCGTGTTCGTATAACTTAGTCATAATTTCAAAAATGTCACCGCATATTTTAGGAACACGTTTACCGTTTAACCATGCTTATATCGTGTGTTAGTATATACATTTTGCACTAGTGAGGTGAATTTAGTGGGAAAGGAGATGGAAAAGAAACATATGATTGCGTATGGGTTAAATTCTCTCTCTCCTAACAAGAAATAACTAACAAATTAGTTATTAATATTGGCCTATTAAAAATAAGATACAAAAGAAATTAATTTTAACCAAAGAATTAATGTATAAATTATTAATATTATTTTACTTTCATATGTTTGGTAATTCTATTTGATTTTATGCTAAAACTTATTATATTAACATAAAATTATTCTTATAAAGGTTTGAAACAATTATATAACTCAAACTCAATGATCAATATTATTTTAAATAATATATTTTTTACCCATAGGTGGTGTTTGGTATGAGGGATCCTTAAACTTTTTTGAGAATGTTACTTAAAACATTTCCTTACCCATGTCTGGCATGAGATAAAAAAAATATTATCAGGAATATGAGATTCTAGGAAACTTAATTATGAAGGAATTTAAAATTTCATTTTCCTATTTTAATATGTGGGTATCTTATACATTCCCGGGAATAAAAATTTTTAGGATAAAATGCCTCCATTTTCTTCCCAAATTCTCATAAAACAAAAAGATTCCTGGATAAGTTTTTCTAATACCAAATATGGGAATGAGAGAAACTAAAAAGATTCTCGGGTAAGTTTTTTTAATAACAAACATGAAAAATAAGTTACTAAGAAAACGCATTCCGAAAAACACATTCTTAAGAATCTTACTTAAAAAGATCTCTCACGCTAAACATCACCTATATATGTTTCTTTTAAAACCATGCATTATGAAAAAAAACATGTTGCAGGGCCATGACTCTCTTGGACTCCTAAAAAGCTTCGTTAATACTTACAAAATCAAACACTCTTCTTAGTTAGAGTTAGTCCCGCTTGACCAAAGTTTTATTCTATTTATTTGTGCATTAATAGTTCTAAAATATTTCAAAATTAAAAAATATTTGTATTGTTTTACACCTAAATTTAAAATAATTAACTCACTTATTACATTTTTTTCAAATACTAAAATATTATTTATACCAAAAATCACTCAAAATTACTGTCACACGTGAAGGAGTTGCCAAAATATAGAATGCCACAGCCCACACAGGGTAGGCAGCACTACCGGCCGAGAAGGATTAATATATTGTAACCAAAACATATGAAAGTACCTACTAAATCAGCTTTTAGACACATTTGTATTTGAACTTTTTGCATCCCTACTAATGATATGTGACTCCATCAATTATTATGTATACATTTTTCATCTAAATAACCAGGTGTTTGATTTTCCGTTGGGTTGATTAAACCGATATTTGATTAATCTAAAATAAAATTTTACGATTAAATGAAATTTTAATTGTTTCGAACGTTGTAATGTATCAATATTAATCTTTAGTTTTTTTTTCATTTTTATAACTTCATTTTCTCAACTATAAATCAAACAAATCCTATAAAACATAATAATGCAAAATAAACAAGAGAGTTGAATGAGGGCTGCATATCATTAACAAGATAATCTATTGGCTCTTTTCTTTCATTCATCAAATGATCCACTAATTTTTCTGTCCAGTTGCACCATCAATTACCCCACATAATAAATTTACAAATATGTAATTATGTATTGATTCTTTCCTACCAAGTCTTGATCACCTTAAATATTAGGTTTCACAGTAGCAAATAACCAGTAAACTTCACATAAAACTGTTGAATAAAAAATATACACTTAAAATTAGAAAAGCATCATTATAATAGAATTTTAAACTAGTTAGATGATAAGTACGATTTTATTTTTATTATTACCGGTTTAATTACAAATAAACCCCAATTTTCTTACGTCAATACTTTCAATAATCAAATCTGATTTTAAAACATTAAAAAAAGTGTAACAGAAATCTTCCAAATCATCACGTCCACGCCTTATCTAACTTTGCTAGTTGGATGAATGATAGTGGTGTGTAATTGACAAATTAAGCATATGGACAAAAATATTATGGGCCAATATGTTGGCACCATGTTTTCTTTTGTATCCTAATTGAACCCCTCTTTGTCTGCTGCACCATTTGTTTTGCTCTAAGTTGCTTTGCCCCCTTTTATTCTTTTTTGGTTATATTAATTACTTTTTTCATTCCTTGATTTCTCTTTCCATGGTCCCATTTAAGTATATTGGGCGGTGGCATCTTTTTAATTTTGAAGCTGCATTCATGTCTGCTATTCCATCCCACTGTAACTTCAACAATGAAAAAGGAACAAAGGGAAAATTTTTAAAGATTCAAAGTGATTAGGAGGATATTAATGATATTAACTCTGCATCAAAAGAATAGAGGACAATTGTAATACCCCAAAGAGTAATCCACATCAATATTCCATTCATGTTGCCATCTATTGGAAGAGATCAAGAGACTTTTTAGTTGATGTGAAGACTACTTAACTGCAAGTGTTCCTCAACTTTGTTTTTATTTGTTCATTTTCTTTTCAATTGGCATGTCAAGATTTTTCAATGGAATTTATGACCTTAAATAAATAAATATCATAACTTTTTTTTCCTAGTAAAGTGATATGTATAATGGGGCTATATACTTGAGTCAGCATCCTTCAATTAATGTTTCTCATTTATCTTTGCGTGTATCTTTATTGTAAGAAGCAGTGGATGGGATAAGATTATCAATTTTTAGTTTGTTGGATGAGTTTGGATAAACAGTGTTCAAAGCATCTGAAACAGTCAAATGGACATGGATTCCCATTTCCCATTGTAATTGCTTGTTTCCACTACTTGGATTCTAATTCAAAAGGAGAACTTCAATGCCGAAAGTCTCACTCTTTTCTAATGAAAAAGCTCAAATTGTATTTTATTATTTTCTTGGGGATATATATACTATGTAGTCCATCAGAACACTTTTACCTCACTGTTTCAATTTGTATGTTTACCCTTCAACTTATAGTTGATTTATGTCAAGTTTTACTTGCTGATGTGATTTGGGTCATGGAAATTCAATGAGTGCATTTCTTATTGTGTTTATTCTCCTACTTGTAGTAGAAATTCAAGTGCTTTTCATTCTTTATTAAAAAAGATATCTTTTCTGCTCTCATGCAACATGTGAAGACAAAGTTGTCAAGTAGTAGGACCAGGTGAAAAGATCTTATCAAGAAACCAAATAGAGAATTAAATTGACTCACTCAAGATATATAATAATATATATATATTTATATTATTTAAATGTTCAGTATGCATTCTGAACTCAACTTGTAGCCTGTTAAGTTTTATTATATTTCTGCATTTGTGTAAAGTACATCCCAAAAAGAGGTATATGAGGAAAAGGGGTTGAGGTTGATGAGTGAATGATGGGTTGGGTATCTCGTATTTGTTTCTTTGTTTCATCTTTTAGTTAGTTAAGATATGGTTGATCATATGAAAAGACTTGTTCAATAGAAATTCAAAGGCAACTTGGGTATGACTGTCAGATTCAACCAAGTACTATTCAGTGTGAGAGAGTTAAAAGACTCTTTCTCTTTGTTGTGGCAGAGAATTACAATTGGATGTGTGTGAGTGTGAGTGTGAGGTCCACACACCACACTCTACCCTTTTGTATTTTTTTGTGTGTATTGTGCAGTTTTCTCTCTTTTCCCTGTTTCCAGTTTGTCACTTTGCCAACAAATTATTTAGCTATGGTGTCGTATATGGATCTCAGCGAGTGCATAAAATATGTGATTCATTGGTTGAACTTATATAATCAAATAGAGGAAATGGAGAATGTCAATGATGGAGTGAAGTAAAAGATATCTTAGGTTTGATTTGTTTTTCTCTATTCCATGAATGTAGCAACCAGGTATTCAATATTTAATTACGGTGTAAATATAATATATGGTATAACTTCTCTAAGCAATGAGGCAAAAGGAGCTAGTACACACCATTGATAAGCAACAAAGGCTACAACTAATGGACAATTTTAAGAGCACGTGAACAACATCCAAAGATTGGACCGAAAATTTGATATATAATTGGAAAAATAGAGTTATAAAAATAAAAAAATTTAAAGGTTAATATTAATATTTTATATTATTTGATACAGGAAAAACTCTATTTAATTATAAAATCATTTTTTAAGGTTGGTCGGTTAATCAATCTAATAAAAAACTAAACACCTCCTTATAAATATTTAAAGAAGTCCAGGCCATCATCATGGTTAAAATCCCACTTCAATAAATGACCAAAAATTAACATCACCAACCAGGCTTGTGAAGTGTTGAATGCTTGAGGTTTATTTTTTATTTTTATATAGTTTTGTGAGGAGAAAAATAATCATTTTATAACTAATCTAACAATGATTAAATTTTATAAATTTATGTTGCATTGATTTTATTTAGATGTGTTTTTTTTTTTATTATGCTACTATGAAATTATTTGTCTTTTTTTTTATAGTTTTCACCAAATTAATTTTTTACTGTCTAAATAGAAATGTTTAAAGAGATAATTTTTCTTTTGTATTTTTAATTGCTAAATTTATTATAATAAAGTACATGTGACATTATAAATATAAATTATATAAATATAACCAAATGGATATGATAGATACTTAACAAAATTATAAATTTATTTTAAAATTTTAATTACTTTATGAATTAATTCGAGGTTGTAAAATCAAATGGTATTTAATGGTTATTTTCATGTTATCTTTGTGATTTTATTCGAGGTTATTTTGTTTTCATTAATAAACTGAAAGTGTTTTTTCTAAAATTTTAGATAAAGCTTTTATATATACTGTCGCGATCGAATCCCAATAGTCAGCAGCAGGACTTGTAATTTTTCAATCAACGTTGACGCTAACATCTCCTTTCTCACCAATTAGAAGCGGTTAATACAATCTACAAAGGTTTAAATTTTTCAAATTGATTCCACCCATATTTTGAATGATGGACCGATAAAATTCCTTATGTTTAATTTTATTTTTAAATATTTTTTATAAGTAAATCAAAATTATTTTTTAAAATAACTAAAAAGTTACTTATTTTTTTTATTTTTGTTTATATTTAAAACTTTAAACAAATAGATAAAGATTTAAAATAAATATTTTTAAATTAAAAAAATAATTATCTCTTAAAGTAACTTTAACAAACGAGTTTAAAATCCAAATGTGATAAGCGCTCTTAAATTAGGCATATAATGATAAATTTACTTTCTCTGCTCTTTCTTCTTCTTCCACTGCTATTGCTCTTTGAAGCGAATGTGAACGTAGACGGGCTTCATCATTGGTGAATCTGTGGCTTTGTACTTCCAACTTCACTTCATTTAGATTGGTCAAAGAAAAAAGTTCTACTATTAAACAAAGTTTTTATTGTTTTAAAAAAATTAATTAATATTAATTTTTAAATTTTTATAATTCTATTTTTCCTAACTACTCTATACCAAACGAACACTCTACTAATTAGGCACTGACGCAGATCTGGCTGATGACCGGCTTACACACAGATTCAACAAAATTAATTGGCTTCAGATTTTAACTAGAAAGGTGCCAAATATTTGATACTCAGTCAAGTCAATTATTCTGTGTGTTGTCAAACATTCTTTTCTTTTATGAAAGCATGGAATTTCTTGTTTTTTTTTTAAAATTTCAAAACACCTGAATCTTGGGGTTTTTGGCCCTTTGGGGTGCTTTATTAAAAAATTTTATGGTTTGGTGCGCAAAAATAATAATTTTGTTGTCTAGGGTGACTTTGGTATTGCACAGGGCGTCTTATAAAATGCTATCTGAACTAGTGTTTTTGACCCACAAAAACGTTAGCTTGACCATTGTTTTTACTAGTGTGGCGCGCAATGCGAGACGTTTGACTCAGAAGACGTAAGGTGGACTAGCGTTTTATAAAACGCATGGTGGACTACCTTCTTTGACTTGAAAACGCATTCTGATGCGGCGTTTTTAACACAAAAACACTATTTGGGTCAGCGTTTTTAGGCCTTAAACGCACTCTGACCCTGCGTTTTTCCTTCTTTATATACCCACCACATTTGGTTAGTTTCAGATCGTAGGTGCGAGTTGATGGTGTAGTTTCTCTCAATGTTGAATAATCAGAAGTAAGTTTTATTGTTTTTGGTTATAAGTTTATATTGTTTGTATTTTAAGTGTTCAGTATGTTTAGGTAGTTGATATTTTATTTTTGTTGAACTTTGGCTTTGCAAGAATGAATTCGTCAATACCTGTTATGTTGTATACAAATGGGCGGAAGTTTGAAGGACTGGATGGGTACACATTCGAGGGTGAGACTAAATTGATGAAAGTGAATCGGGACATAACGTTTGAGCAATTGAAGCAAAGAATATCTACAAAGTTGGCATTAGGAGCGAGCCGTGTGATAACACAGTTAACTACTAGATTGATTTTTGATAAAAGAAAAAATAAATTTGAGAGACTTCTAGTAACTGACGATGAGGAGATTAAATTGTTGTTAAGTGTGTTTGAGTTACAATCTGACATGGTTGGACTTGAGATTTATGTTGATTCTGATGTTCACGAAAGTAAGTAGCAAAGCTTGATATTTTAATTTGATTGCTTTAAAATAATTTATAATTTTTACTGATGTCTGGATTTTGTATGTTGTGGTAGATAATAATAGTGTTGGTTTATCAGACGACGATGATCAAAACCTGAATGTTGGTGAAGATTGTAATAGTAGTTCGGACGATGATGAAGGAAATATACCAAATTATAGTGATATGGACACAGATATAGGAGGTAACATAGATGTAGTTGGTGGGGTTCCGCCGACTACAATCATGGCAGGTTAGCAAAAACTACATAAGAGAATGTGACATTCAGATTGTTTATTAATGTTGTGTTAATGGATGTCAAATTTTATTTTGATCTACAGGGGGAGGTGGTAAGCCATATTGGGTCTCATCACCATATTACAGCAGCATTAACTGGAACCATCCGACTGATGAAAACAATTTGTTTGGGCTGGATAACGAGTCGAAATGGCGTGTAGGTGATGATTTGTTTGTTGATTTAAAATTTGCGACAAAGGCTATAGTGCAGTCAACACTGAAATAGTACTCTATGAAGAAACACCAAACATTTATTGTGGTTGAGTCGAAACCGACATATTTGGTGGTTAAATGTCCAAATCAAATTGATGGTTGTCCTTGGAGGATGAGGGCAATGTTATCAAAGAAAACTGACACATGGGTGGTGACTAAGTGGGGAGGCAGCCATACATGCGTAAACATTGGACTATCTCAGGATCACTCAAAATTGGATTCTGAGTTCATATGTTGTTGTATTCTTGGTTGTCAATATTTCGTGTTTTCGATATCATATGATTTTGATAGCTTATTTATGTGATGGAGTCTTTCTTAATTTATATTTGTTGGTGTCTGTACAGGGATGGTAAATCAAGATCCATCGATTTCTATTTTGTTGATTCAAGAAAGGATATATGACAAATATGGCTTTAAAGTGTCATATAGCAAAGCTTGGAAGGCCAAATAGAAGGCAATTGTGCGTGTCTTTGGTGATTGGGATGAATCCTATGCCTTTCTGCCTCATTAACTTCGGCACATGCGTCAGATTGCACCAGGTTCATCTTATGACATTATCACTGATGAGTTTCTCGTGGGCACTGAAGTGGACAACAGGTTTCGTACCTTTAAACGTGTTTTTTGGTCATTTAGATAGTGTGCGGTTGCGTTTGAGTTTTGCAAACCCATTTTGCAAGTGGATGCGACATTCCTGTAAGGAAAATATCGCCACATATTTTTGATTGCGATGACACAGGATGGTAAAGATTATGTGTTACCGGTTGCTTTTGTGATTGTTGAGGGGGAAACTTTACAGGCATGGGCATGGTTTCTTGCCTAAATAAGGAATCACGTGACCAACAAAACCGGTTTATGCCTTATCTCTAATCGACATCAGAGTATAAAATCTGCTGTGTCAAACCCACAAATACGTTGGCAACCACCTCATGCACACCACGTGTTTTGCATACGACATATCGCTAGTAACTTCAACCATAAGTTCAAAAACGTCACTCTGAAGCAAGAATTATTGAAGCTTGGTAAAAACCTGTTATCTTTGTACTATTCCTAGGAAATGTTTGGGTTTTTGGATGATATATACACAAAATATTGTATGTATTTTACAGGGTACACTGCCTGTCGAAGCGTCTTTGATAGGAATCTGGCTAAATTTCATGAGTCAAAACCTGATGTTGCTGCTTGGATTGATGGTATACCGAAAGAGCAATGGAGTTTGGCGTATGATGAGGGTGGTCATAGATTTGGTCATATGACCACCAACCTGTCAGAGTGCGTCAACAAAGTTCTAAAGGGTGCACGAAAATGCCAATCACAACACTGGTGAAGTGCACATATGCCAAGATGGTTGAGTACTTTGTGAGGCGTGGTGCACAAGGGAGATCCGAGTTTGGTGAAGATTTAAGGTTTACTAAGAAGTTGATAGAACATCTTAGTGGAAACCAAGCACGTGCTTGTACTCACCAGGTTAGACGCTTCGATGTTCAAGGACATCGCTTTGAGGTAGAAGAAAGTTTTGACCCTGTTACACAGCGTGGAGGCAGAAAATACACTGTTACATTGTCGACGAACCCTTATTGTGATTGTTGTAGATTCTAGACATTCAAGTTTCCATGCTCCCACGTCATCGCTGCTTGCCAGGTTGTTAGTGTTGACTACTTTCAGTTCATCCATCTGGTATATACACAGGAGTATATACTAAATGTGTATTATAGTCAATGGTATCCCATCGGTAACGATGACGATATTCTTGTGATAGATGAGGGTTGGAAGCTTGTTCCTGATCCCTTAAAGTTACGACCAAAGGGCCTCCCTAAGGCGTCAAACATTCGTAATGAGATGGATTGGATAGATCAACAACCTAACAAGTCCAAATGTCAATTATGCAAACAAGGAGGTCACAATCATCACAAATGTCAACATGGTATGGATGGTCAAAGCTCAAGAACCTAATGCGCACCATAGATTTATTTTTAGTTGATTTGAAATATTATTAGTTTCATGTTTAGGTTATGATTAAACTTTCTTTATTAAATGTCAGCAAGTATGAATTTAGTCAATGGTTTCTCAAAACAGCACGGTAAAGTCCAAGTAATCTAATTTATTTCATACAAACCTCATTGACATTACACATTACATAAATGTTAAGCATATTTAGCATTACATAAAAGATAAGCACATTACACATTAAACATATCAACTTAACGTTGTGGAAGGGGAGGGGGGTGTGAGGACACAATGCATCGTCTAGGTATGTCTCTGACATGGCGGTGAGGGTTTCGTCTTATATCCTGATCAGAGGAGTTATGATCCTCCTCTACATCATCACCCAAGTTTATAGAATCCGTAGCTGAAAACAAGTGCATGCTTAGATCCACGCCTTCCCCTAAATCATAAGAGGAACCTTCACCTCTATGCGTGACAAGTGGCGTGTTAGGCGTCTGTAACAGATTTTGGAAAAACCTCGTCGGTGACTCATGAGGAGATGGAACATATGAACTTTTCTGCCCAACTGTGTGCACACCAACATCAGGAAACAATGAGTCTACATTTGGGGTGTAATAAAATGGTTGCTCATTATTTGCTTGAGACCCTTGTGATGGGTACTGATAAGTAGGCCAGGGTGAAATGGGGTCAACCTGTGTAGGCACAAAATATTGACAGTGTTCTCGTGACGGTAACTGAGGTAGAGACCACATATGTTCTTCTTGCGCCCTTCCCCTCATAATCCCCTGTCGCTCATTCCTGTTCCCAGGCATATTAATGTTATACGGGTCATTAGGTGCTTCTTGTACACCATGGTACGCGGGTTGAATGGCTTGCATCACCCGACCCTCTGCGCCCCACAGTTGCATGACATTAACTGATTGTTGCCTTATCTGTTCAAACAAATGAGCTGGTGTCTGAGTTAGAGTTAAGGCATCCTCCGTTGCCATGTAATGAATGCTTTCAACAACGTTGACCTACAACGAAGAATCAATGGTTTGTTAGTCAATTCGCAAATGTTGTAAAGATGGATCCACAAAATGATAAACTTTTAATAAACCATACTGAGCGCCCTGCGACACAATATTTACGCGTTACCCATTTATGTGTATGCATGTTGTACCAGCGCATGTACTCTGATTATGCGCCCAATACACCAACTTGGGGTAGATTAGTATACACGTACTGAAGGCGGCTACCCCATATAGTGACCAAAGACACATACATTGGTGACCAATTTTCATCTGCCTTCCCTCTCTGTGTAATTCCATGTAAATTGTCTGGTTGCCGAGGGGCCGTCGGGATTTGTCTCATTACTCGGTCTGGTTGGTGCCATTCAACTATGTTAGTTCACAAAAGTGTCACTACAACTCTTCAACACTCAGACCCTTCAAGACAATGTGCGGGTAATGTCTACACTATGTCGTCACCATATGGAGTCCAAACAATCTACAAAGACGATAATAAACAAGGTTATTACTGCAACTAAGAATTGTCTATGTAAATTGACACCCTTAATTCATACCTCATCAAACTTTATTTGGTCAAAGGCATGACGGTAGTAATCAATATCCCGTCGGACAGCTTTAAAGGTTTCAAAACCCAACCACCTACAAAGACAAATCAAGATCAAACAACAACTTACAATGATAATCCAATTCGTCAACAAACATACGAAATAATAGTATATACTAACCTTGCGGCATACGGAGTGCCCATGGGCCTATTACTAGTTTGCACATTCGGAGCAATAGATGGGAATCTATCCCAGGCCCACACCTGGATTAACAGCTGAAGACCACAAATTGACACTCGCTCATAATCGGTAGACTTACATAATTCATGATATAAATAGCTAAGGGCTGCAGATCCCCAACTATACTCCCCACACGTATCAAGATCCTCAAGCAACAATAGATACTTCAACGAAACCCTAGCACTTGAATGATCGAGTAACACAACACCCTCTATCAAACGTAGTATATAAGCCCATTTAAACCTCAACAACTGGACTTCATCCCCAACGTGATCTTCAATGTTGGAAAAGATGTCAGACAACCATTTCATCTTTATAAACCCAACTTGTATGGCATCTTCAGGGGGTACACTCCTAGCAAATTTTGTACTACAGCCCTCCAATCCTGGGTAGTGGTATCAGTTATCACGGGCAACCATCCACTCGAAGTCCAACTTGGATAGCCACGTCTTGCAATGTAATGGTGCATTCTCCGACTGACATATGAAAAATATAAGTTTCTAGTCGCCATCGCTCCACGAGAGCAGATAACAATGCAGGTTCCACCTGAAAAAATGTAATTGTACAATCCCCAAGAAACCAGCTCTCTGCAAAAGTGGAACTCTTTGCTTCGAAACCGACCCTTCTCTACCTCGGGGAGCCAATGCACGCCTGCATTTTAATATGCGGTCAGGTTTTCCATTCCATACCGCCTCTGACACATGAACGTTTTGAAATCGCCACAGTGACGGATTTTCGGGCCGGGATTGACATCTCGTGATCCATGCATTGAAGAAGAAGATGATGCCTCCATCCTGTTAATCTTGCAAATCTTTCAAACAGATATTTTTAGTCATACATGATACTAAACATATTTAAAATTCACATACCTAACTTATGAAATCAAAAAATTAATTAATTACATTTTCACACTATTTTTAACTTTCGTGACTCGTAATGAAAATAACTTTTTAGTATATTACATATTTATTTGTGCATCATTTTCCTTACTAATTACTCTATAACTCACTTTATTTTTAGTATATTAATAATCTAATTTTAGTATATTTTTAGTATATGATAATAATTTAATTTCCAATATATTTTCCATACTTAAACTTGTGCATCAATTTCCTTATTCATTACATTTTTCAAAAAACTTCAAATATCTAACTTATCTAATTTTACATTTTTATACACACATATTTATATTTACATTTAAAAATTAAAAATAGTACATGCTTCTAAGAAACTTATAAGACAATAACAACATGTTTTTAACAAAATGTTTCCAAAAAAATTAAATACTTACCTTTTACTTTCACCCTCTTGCACCAAAGAAGCAAGCTGCACCCTTTGAAGAAGCAAGCTCCACCAATTTGCACACAAGAAGGACACTGGAAGAAGGAGAAGCAACAAATTCTCATGCTGAGGGAGGAGGGACCACGGCCTTTTAACAACAATGGGGGACACCCGTGACTACCACGTGTCACGAGGACCCTGAAAACGGACTGGCAGCTAGCATTTTCACCCTTGAAAATGTCACTTGGACTTGCATTTTCTGTACTGAAAACGTTAGATGGGGTAGTGTTTTTGGCACTGTTTTGCAGACGATCAAAACGCATGGTGGACCTGCGTTTTCATGCTGTCCGAACCTGCCCCCCCTGTTGCATGCGTGCCACTTGTCACGCATGCATGTAAAACGTTAGATTAGCCTGCGTTTTGTGTACCAGAAAACGTTACTTGGAGTAGAGTTTTATAAAACGTCATGTCCTCTTGCGTTTTATAAAGATGATTTGACAATATTTGCACTAGACAAAAAATATGTTTTTAATCTACCCCAAACATTCAAATTTTTTTATAAAACACCCTAGATCTGCCAAAAATCCTGACTCTTGTAAGCCTTGGTTAGGGAGAAGAGCTGAAGAAGGCAATTGGTGTTTTGTATTTCTTCGGTACTACATATGCATATCTTCATTTATTTAAGATTTTTGCATTGTTCTGGCTATAAATTTTGTGTTAAAGGATGAATGATAATGATAATGATGTTAGGTATTGATTTAGGTGAAGATACTTTTCCATTAAAAATGAAGAAGAACTATTTCATACTTCAAGTACAACTCATCTAAATTTTCAATTTTTTTTAAAAACCTACTTCAATCATTTTAAAGAGAGTCATCTTATGAAGTAAGTCTTCTTCATTTTAAATAGAAAAGTACTTAGAAATTTGATTGAATACTTGACTAACACCATTATCACTGACATTCATCATTTAACACAAAATTTACTGCTGCCAAAATTTTAAAAAATAAAGATAAGTATATGCAATACCAAAGAAATAAAAACAACATACTGTTTCTTGTAATCAAACCGCTGTTATTAAACCGGGATTGATGTACAATTTGGTCCCCTAAAAGCCATGTGAAATGCCTAGCGTTTATGTTAAAGTAATTCCATTTATATATGAGTATACGAAGTGTGATAAACAATTTTAAAAATGCAATGTATTTATACCACCAAAATGATATCATGTGAAATATCAGAATCTTCCTTGTTCATACTTCATAATATTCACCCTTTAAAAGTACAAACAATTCTCTGATTTCTATAAAACAAAGTAATTATAAAATATCTCCAAAAAATTAAAAAAAATCATTTTTATTACATATCATTTACATAATATATATATATATATATATATATATATATATATATATATATATATATATACACACATGCACACATTACATATTATGTATATATAATAGATGTGATCTATATCAAAAATAAAATAAATTATGTGCCAGGAACTAAATTTGAACTAGTGACAGGAAGATTTTCAGTTCTCTGCTCTCCCAGCTGTCAAGTTTGAAGGATTTTATATAATGAAATATTCGAATAGAAAGAGGTAAATTTTCGAGATTTTTTTTTATTTGAATAAAAGTTGATATTTTGGTTCATTTCAAATTTATAAGTATTGTGCAGAAAATGTGAATATAATGCTTCGCGTTTTTTTTTCAATGCTTCCTAGTTCCTAGGTTCCCCCTGCAGACACAGTGAAAGGTTCAAGCTCTAACACCACAAATAAACTGTTTATGCATATAATATTATTTCTCTTTGCTCTTTTCAGTGATGACATGAAAACGTTGAGATGTTGTGAGAGATTCTTTCATTGTTATGCCCTTCATTTTAGGAGATTATCAGTTATTTCTGGGCCCTTATCTCATGTGGATGCTGATTCTACCTGTGTATCAAATTTGCACCATCTTTTGCAATTAAGTGCCAAGGCACGATCTTCCACTGGTGGAAGGGCGTGCCATGCTCAAATTATTCGTGTTGGCTTCGAAATGGACATATTAACCTCAAATATGCTTATCAACATGTACTCTAAATGCTCTTTGCTTGAAAGTGCTCGCAAAAAGTTCGATGAAATGCCACTGAAAAGCTTAGTTTCATGGAATTCTATGATTGGAGCACTTACCCAGAATGAACAGGAACATGAAGCTCTCACACTTTTAATTCAAATGCAAAGAGAGGGTACCCCTTTCAATGAATTTACCATTTCCAGTGTTCTTTGTGAGTGTGCCTTTAAGTGTGCTATAGTTGAGTGTATGCAGTTGCATGCTCTTTCAATTAAGGCTGCCATAGATTCGAATTGCTTTGTTGGTACTGCTTTGCTCCATGTCTATGCTAAGTGCTCTTCAATAGAAGATGCAAGTGAGGTATTTGAGAGTATGCCTGAAAAGAATGCTGTTACATGGAGTTCAATGATAGCAGGGTATGTGCAAAATGGGTTTCATGAGGAGGCCTTGCTGCTTTTCCGCAATGCTTGGTTCATGGGTTTTGAGGGTGACCCTTTTATGATATCCTCTGCTGTTTGTGCATGTGCAGGCCTGGCAACTTTGATTGAAGGAAGGCAAGTGCATGCCACGTCATGCAAGTCTGGAACTGGTTCAAACATATATGTTGCTTCCTCACTTATAGACATGTATGCCAAATGTGGATGCATAAAAGAAGCTCATATTGTGTTCCAAGGCGTGGAGATTAGGAGCAATGTTTTATGGAATGCAATGATTTCTGGGTTTGCTAGACATGCTTGTGCACTGGAGGCTATGATCTTATTCGAAAAAATGCAGCAAAAAGGCTTCTTTCCCGATGATGTTACATATGTATCTGTACTGAATGCATGTAGCCATATGGGTTTGCATGAAGAGGGGCAGAAGTATTTTGATCTCATGGTCAGCCAGCACAATCTTTCGCCCAATGTCCTTCACTACTCATGTTTGATTGATATTCTCAGTCGAGCGGGACTGGTTGACAAGGCTTATGACTTGATAGAAAAAATGCCATTTAATGCTACTAGTTCTATGTGGGGTTCACTTTTAGCTTCCTGTAGAATTTATGGCAACATTGAGTTTGCTGAGATTGCAGCCAAGCATCTGTTTGAAATAGAGCCTAACAATGCAGGAAACCACATCCTGCTAGCAAATATATACGCGGCTAATAAGAAGTGGGAGGAAGTTGCAAGAGCAAGGAAGTTTCTCAGAGAGAGTGATGCGAGGAAGGAGAGGGGTACAAGTTGGATTGAAATTAAGAATAAGATTCACTCATTTACTGTTGGCGAGAGAAACCATCCTCAAATTAACGAGATTTATGCCAAGTTGGATAATTTGGTGGGAGAGTTGAAGAAGCTGGACTATAAGGTCGATACCGATAATGATCTGCATGATGTGGATGAGAGCGGAAAACAGATGCTTTTGAGGCATCACAGTGAGAAGCTTGCTATTACCTTTGGATTAATGTGTTTGCCTAGTGATATGCCAATAAGGATTATGAAAAACCTCAGAATTTGTGGTGATTGCCACAATTTTGTGAAACTTGTGTCCAAGTTTACTGGCAGAGAGATTATTGTACGAGACACAAACCGATTTCACCACTTTAAGGATGGGTTCTGTTCTTGTAGAGGGTTTTGGTGAAATTCTTACATATATTTCTTTTCTATTAATTCCAACTAAGGCAAATTTCACTTTCATTCCTACGCCTTTAAACTATTTTTGAGTGACTTTAGGGAGATTTGGTGATTAAATATGACCTTATCAGCAGTCCATCTGTTTTACAAGACATAAAAACATTTTTATGATACAAAATGGTTGATTTGAGTTTGTCCTAAATTGAGCAACCAGAGTCATTTTTGGATATTAAGTTGGACAGTAGAAGTTGCCAGGGATGGGCCTCGAATTTTTTCATTATAAAGGAACGTATTTTGAAGTTATGCTTTTGTTGTAATTAAACGAGATATTACTTAGACAATGTTACATTACACCCTACGGTCGCCCCTATAGTTGATGTAGGTTGTCGTGATGTTTATTTTTTTGTGACCCACATGTTTCACGCTTGTTGGCTTTGTTTGGAATATTAACTCTGCAGCTGTTCTTATGGGAGAACTGTGGAACATTTATTCAAATTGCTTTGAAGATAGGCAACAATAAGGTAAAGATTGAGAGTGATTCCCTGCTTGATACACACCTTATTTGACATGGTATTGAATCTTCTCATTGTTATGCTAACTAATAATATCCATTTGGTTAGATAGGAATCTTCTTTTTCGTATTTAATATGCATTTCGGTTTTGACTATTTTCATTATTTTTTTATGTGTCGAACTATGATGAGTGAATGTATTTAGTGGTTTGGATGTGTTAATTTGTTGGACTGCTTTTCCTTTGACAATGGTGGTCATTGCAAGAATTTTTTTTCTTATAATTTTTTCTCTACAAAATCCACACAAGAAACTAGTCAAAGGGAAGCATTAGAAAACATAACTTAAAGTGAGTTCCAATTTTTCCAAAGGTTTATAGTAATTGACATGATGTTCCTTCGCAAGGTCAATCCTCAGGCTTGGAGCCAAATCAGGTGGAAATAACACAAAAATTATAAGCTTCAGGAAATTAAAGATCATAACGTTGGTAGAATAAAAAATTAATTTTTAATAATTGAACTTAAGTTGTGTGACACTATGAAATCAAATATACACATCGAAATAAAAGGACTTGGAAATGAAGTTTATTCATCAAAGAAAAGGTCAATATTGCTACTAATGCAATGCCCCCTGTAGTGGGGAGGTTTTCCCCCTCTAAATAAACAGATCCGAAATGGTTCAAATGAAGCTCTGTGTAACAACCATTTTACATGTTTGCATGTCAATGACACTACAGTAGAGTCTTATGCAATCTGTTACTTCCTTTTTATTATAAGGGTAAATAAGCTTTTCTTCGATTTCATGCCAACAGCCTAACACTCTGAAAAATGTAAGTCTAGCTGCCACAATATCAATGTTTGGTCTATTCTAAAATAATTACAAGTTAAATGAGGTTCATTTTACAAATTATGCAGCACATGCTTAAAACCTGAATTGAAAGTGTTTTCCAACCAACGTCGAATTTGCTTGTGCATAGAATGAAACCAAAGGCAAATTTCAAACTCAATTATAAAATAGAAGGAAGGCAATGTCCTCTATATGTATGTTTTGGACCGCCAATGAAAATTTTCAGCACTAAATTTCCAGGCTTACTAAAGGAAATGTCTTCTCTATGTTATGCAATATTGGGGGGGATGTTAAAAGGGAGATCTTAGCTTTGAAAGAAACTTCACTTTGGACAAAAGCAATAGCACAATTTGTGAGATCATGTTAGACCCCAAAGAGTTTAAAAGTGTTATGATAGAAATAATGGTACAAATATAAGTTAAATCTAGTATTGTTAGGTTGGTTAGGATTTTGTTACAAGTTTGTTAAGTTGGTTAGAATTCTGTTTTGCTATTTTGTTAGGTTGTTGAGGTGGTCAGTTTGTTAACCAGCCTCTTATAAATAGGCTCTTTCTTTTCAGCAGAGAGAGGGAGAGAATTATTGTGTAGTTTACTGGTTTATTCCAGTGTGAGAGAAGTAGGCTCCTTTGTATACTTTTTTCTTCAAATATCAATAAAATTAATTAACAAATCAGTTACAAGAACATTTAGAATTAAGACATGGTTGACATGTTTTAGTTGGTAAGCTATTCAGTTTTTATAGAACTTCCGCCTAGTAAAAATTTAAATAAAATAGGTATAAAGGATTTAAAAGAAAAAATATAGAGAATTATTCTATAGATGCAGATTTACCTTTATTACGATGATGATCAACCGTGAACTTTTGCATATTACAAGGATCCAGAAAAACTCTTGATATTGGACTCTCATGCATGATTTGTACATTTTGAAGTCTCATTCTCTTTAGATCCTATATTTTATTTGAACTTTCAATATGTGAGAAGTATTATGAATATTTATATATGTAGTGGATGTCCCTAAGGATGTATATGACACTTCCACTTCCCATTGTCCCCTTGTCCATATGCTTGCTAACTTCCTATAAATAACATTGCATCAGAATATGAAGATGCAAGTGAAAATCCCATCTATTTGCATTCTTTGTTTCTACTTACTCTGTTTCTAATTATTTCATAACACGTTATCAGCACGAGGTTCTGACCAATTGAGATCTAAGGTAACATAGAATTTTAATTTCTTTTCATAATTTCGTTTCAATTTATATTATATATATATATATATATTATAATAAGTTCCTGAAGAACTTATATGCGACACATCCTAGCAGGATGTATAAAATATTAATAAGTTCCTGAAGAACTTATAATTCGAACATCCCTATGGGATTTAAAAGAATTCCTGGAGAATTCTTAAAAATATTTACCGATAGTTTCTGAAGAACTATAACCATCTAAGAATTTTTATTTAACGATAGTTCTTGAAGAACTTAACCATCTAAGAATTTTTATATTAAAATAGAATTAATATTAATTTTATTAATATCATTTGTTCATTTTATATTATATCTTGCTTCTATTTTATATGCTATCCATATTTCTAGTTCACAATTGCTATCTTGTATTTAGTTAATATATATTTTAATGTATTGCTTGATTGATTCATGAGTCATAAAAAAGGCCTTAACAAGAGGTAGCCAAGACTTGAACCTTGACCTTAAAAGAAAGGTAGCTTACCACTAGGACACTTGATACAATTTATGCATTTATGCAAACTAAACTATTTTGACACTAAGTTACCTAGCAACATTTTTTTAATAATCATAATTATAATTTTTTTAACTTGTTTAATTAATTAATTTACAATTTTTTTACTCTTATAATAAAATAAAATGCAATGATTGAATAATTATAATCATTATTGATTTATTATCATCACCATTAGATATTTATAATTAATAAATTTATTTATTTGAAATGATATCTAATATATTGTTTCAACTTCTTATATAGAAATAAATATGTCAAATATTACCAACCTTGAGTTTGTGGCTTCTGACATATCCGGAAAAAACTATCTATCATGGACATTGGATGCTGAAATCCATTTAGATGCAAAAGGTCTCGGAGACACCATTAAAAATGGAAATCAAGCATCTAGTCAAAATAAAGCTAAAGCCATGATTTTCTTATGGCACCATATCCATGAAGGGTTAAAAAATGAATATTTAACAGTTAAAGACCCTCTCGTTTTGTGGAATAATCTAAAAGAGAGATACGACCATCAAAAGCATATAATTCTTCCAAAAGCCCGATATGAATGGATGCATTTGCGCTTTCAAGATTTTAAATCTGTAAATGAATATAATTCTACAATGTTTAGAATTACTTCAAGATTGAAGTTGTGTGGAGAAAAGGTCACTGAAAGTGATATGTTAGAAAAGACATTCTCTACTTTTCATGCATCTAATATGCTCATGCAGCAGCAATATCGCCAAAAGGGCTTTACCAAATACTCAGAATTGATTACTTGTTTCCTTGTGGCTGAGCAAAATAATGAATTGCTTATGCAAAATCATGAATCTCGTCCAACTAGAACTGCTCCATTCCCAGAAGTGAATGTAGCAACACACGATCATCATACTCATGGTCGTGGTTGTGGCCGTAGTCGCGGTCGTGGACGAGGTAATGCTCGGGGACATGGTATTGGTCGTATTCATGGATATGGTTATGGTCGTGGTAATGGTCAAAATGATAAGAGATCATCATTCACATGGAAAAATAAAAAACATATGAAAAAAGGGATAGATGCTCAAAATAGCGAACAAGCTAAAAATATCTGTTATCGTTGTGGTAGCAAGGGACACTGGTCTCGAGTTTGTCGCACACCAAAGCATCTCGTAGATCTATACCAAAAATCCCTTAAAAATAAAGGGAAAATAATAGAGACAAATTTTACTGGTATAGATGATGATTTCTCTGATTTTAGTGTTGATGATTTTCTTACTCTTCCTGAAGAAGACATTGACCACTCGGTTGGAGAAGATAGTGCCCCTAAATAAATTATTTTAATGTTTCATATAATTTGTTTTGTTGTAAATTTTGTCTTTATCAATAAAAATTTTGTTAAATATTATTGTTAATTATATTTTTACTCATGATTTATTTTTATTTAATGAAGAATGAATGCTCATGTGAATGACGAAGATATATGTCTCGCAGACAGTGCAACAACTCATACCATTCTCAACAATGAGAAATAATTTTACCATATAGTAAAACTAGAAGCCAATGTTAATACTATATCTGGTAGTATAAATTGAAGGCTCTGGTAGAGCCAATATTTTGTTACCTAGAGGAACAAAATTGCACATTGAAAAGTGCATTATATTCTAAGAAGTCTCAAAGAAATTTGTTAAGTTTTAAGGATATCCGCAGAAATGGATATCATATTGAGACCACAAATGAAGGAAAAGATGAATATCTTTATATCACAAAGTTAATTTCTGATAAGAAATGTATATTGGAAAAATTACCTTCATTTTCCTCCGATTTGTGCTATACTTATATTAGTACAGTTGAAACAAATGTTATTGTAAACCAGAAGTTTACAAATAAGAATGACTTTGTTATTTGGCATGAACGATTAGGCCATCCTGGATCAATTATGATTCGCAAAATAGTTGAGAATTCAAATGGTCATTGTTTGTCCAGCAGACAAATTATGCAAACTAAGAATTTATTATGTGCTGCTTGTTCTCAAGGAAAATTGATCATTCGGCCATCACCAATGAAAATTGCAAATGAATCACTCACATTTTTAGAGCGTATACAAGGTGATATTTGTGGACCAATACACCCTTCATGTGGACCATTTAGATATTTTATGATTTTAATTGATGTATCAACTAGATGGTCACATGTTTGCTTATTATCAACTCGCAACCAGGCGTTTGCGAGATTACTAGCTCAATTAATTCGTTTAAGAGCTTATTTCCCTTATTATCCAATTAAGAAAATACGCCTTGATAACGTTGGTGAATTCACATCTCAATCATTTAATGATTATTGTATGTCCATTGGAATTGATGTTGAACATCCTGTAGCACATGTTCATACACAAAATGGACTTACTGAATCACTGATTAAACGTTTGAAATTAATAGCAAGACCATTATTAATGAGATCAAAACTCCCAATTTCAACTTGGGGACATGCAATCTTGCATGCGACAGCACTTATTCGCATCAGGCCTACAAGTAATCATGAATATTCCCCTTTACAATTGGTTCATGGTAAAGAACCAAATATTTCCCATCTAAGAATTTTTGGAAGTGCGGTATATGTTCCTATTTCTCCTCCACAACGTACTAAGATGGGACCTCAAAGAAGGTTGGGAATATATGTTGGATATGAAAGTCCATCCATAATAAAATATCTTGAACCTTTAACAGGTGATTTATTTACAGCTCGTTTTGCTGATTGTCATTTTGATGAATCTGTTTTCCTACCATTGGGGGGAGAAAATAAACAGTTGGATAAAAGGATTAGCTGGAATGAGATATCTCTATCACATCTTGACCCTCGAACAAAGCAATCTGAACAAGAAGTTCAGAGAATAATTAGTTTGTAAAATTTAGCAAACCAATTACCTAATGCATTTGCTGATCCAAAAAGAGTGACTAAGTCACACATACCAGCTGTTAATACTCCAATAAAGATTGATATCCCTGAAGGACAATCTAAATTTGCAAATGAGTCTGAAGCCAAAATAAAACGTGGCAGACCTGTTGGTTCTAAAGATAAAAATCCTCGGAAAAGAAAAGTAAATAAAGAGGATGGTCGAATCGAGGATATAAAGACTCCAGTAGAGTCTCCTGACATAATCAAGGTTTCAAATCCAGAAGAAACCAAGGTACCTGAAATTGATACAAATAAAGAGATCTCGATAAATTATGTTATGGATAGAATACAATGGAATCGACCTGAAGTCGATGTTGATGAAATTTTTGCATTCAAAGTAGCTCTTGATATCATAAATGATGATAAAGATCATGAGCCAAAATTAGTTAAAGAATGTGCACAGAGAAATGATTGGCCAAAGTGGAAAGATGCAATGCAAGAAGAGTTAAACTCACTTACAAAACGTAAAGTTTTTGGGCCTGTAATCCAAACACCCAAAGATGTAAAACCAGTTGGGTACAAATGGGTCTTTACGAGGAAAAGAAATGAAAATGGTGAAATTGTACGATACAAAGCAAGACTTGTTGCACAAGGATTCTCACAAAGACCTGATGTTGATTTCGAAGAAACATATTCACCAGTGATGGATGCAACTACTTTTCGATACTTGATAAGTTTGGCAATCCGTGAAAGGCTTGACTTATGCCTTATGGATGTTGTTGCAGCATATTTATATGGATCACTTGAAAATGACATATATATGAAACTCCCTGAAGGACTTAATTTGCCTAAAGCAAACAAAACAAAATCCTCGAGAAAATTATTCAATTAAATTGAATAAATCTCTTTATGGACTAAAACAATCTGGACGAATGTGGTATAATTGTCTCAGTGAATATTTGTTGAAAGAAGGGTACAAAAATGACCCAATTTGTCCATGTGTTTTTATGAAAAGACTTAGAAAAGAGTTCGTTATAATTGCTATTTATGTAGATGATTTAAATATCATCGAAACTCCTGAAGAGCTTTCAAAGTTGTAAATTGCTTGAAAAAAGAATTCGAGATGAAAGACTTAGGAAAAACAAAGTTTTGTCTCGGATTACAATTAGAATATTTAAAGGAAGGAATTCTGATGCACCAAAAGACTTATACAGAAAAGGTGCTAAAACGGTTTTATATGGACAAATCACACTCATTGAGCAGTCCAATGGTTGTGAGGTCACTTGAAGTGAACAAAGATCCGTTTTGACCTTAAGACAAAAATGAAGAACTACTTGGTCCTGAAGTACCATATCTCAGTGCAATTGGTGCACTAATGTATCTTGCTAATCATACACGACCTGATATATCATTTGTTGTCAATTTATTAGCAAGACATAGTTCTTTACCCACAAAAAGGCATTGGAATGAGATTAAGCACATATTTCGCTACCTTAGAGGTACAATAGACATGGGTTTATTTTTCCCATATGTATCTAAGGCAAACCTAATTGGTTATGCAGATGCGGGGTATTTGTCTGATCCTCATAATGGTCGATCACAAACAGGGTACTTGTTCACATGTGGTGGTACAGTAATTTCATGGAGATCCGTAAAATAAACAATCACAGCAACATCATCTAATCATGCTGAAATCTTAGCATTACATGAAGCAAGTCGAGAATGTGTTTGGTTGAGATCTATGATTCAACATATTCAAGAAACTTGTGGCTTGCATACTGAAAAACTACCACCAACTATCTTATGTGAAGATAATGCAGCTTGTATTTCTCAGTTAAAGGAGGGCTATATTAAAGGAGATAGAACAAAACATATTTCACCAAAATTTTTCTTTACTCATGATCTTATAAAGAATGGTGAAATAAATGTCCAGAAAGTCCAGTCATGTAAGAATCTAGCAAATATCTTTACAAAATCTCTACCAACCAAAGTCTTCGAGCAACTAGTACAGAAGATTGGTCTTCGACGCTTACATAAATGTTCTGATGAGGGGGAGAATTAAATACTTGTACATTTAATTATATATTTTTCTTTGTAAAGAATGTTGTACTCTTTTTCCTTCACTAGATTTTTATCCCATTGGGTTTTTCCTAGTAAGGTTTTAACGAGGCACATTCTAAATATGGACATCCAAGGGGGAGTATTATGAATATTTATATATGTAGTGGATGTCCCTAAGGATGTATATGACACTTCCACTTCCCATTGTCCCCTTGTCCATATCCTTGCTAACTTCCTATAAATAACATTGCATCAGAATATGAAGATGCAAGTGAAAATCCCATCTATTTGCATTCTTTGTTTCTACTTACTCTGTTTCTAATTATTTCATAACAAGAAGCAGTTAGCCTCCAAAAGACATTTTTTTTCCAAAATCTCCATCTCACACCAAGTAATATAGGAACTATAGCTTTTACCAAAAGCAAAAAGAACTATACCTAATACTATGTAAAGAAAACCTAATACATATATGATACTGTTATTATTGTAGAAATATTTGACAGATATGCCGGAACAAGATCTGCATATATGCTGTAATTAGGGAAAGAATATTGTGTTTATTTTAACCGGTAATTTAGGAATTAAAATAGGAAAGATACAGCTGTAATTTAGGAGTATGATATGGTATTGCGTGTGTATATATTTGTATATTCTGATCAATGAAACACAAAAACATCATCAAATCATTCTATTATGGTATCAAGAGCTACTCAAACTCTCATATCCAAATAGCACGAGGGCAGTTCTACATCTATGTCATGGCGTAATTGAATTATAGAACGTAATTGAATTATGTGTCTAGATTAGTTATAGTAGATGTGTCTAAATTTATGATAGTTACATTAAATTAGTTGATATAATAACAATAATTGATTATAGACCTTTGGCTTTAAATTTTTATTGAATTATAAAAATCAACTAATAATTATATTATTATTATAACGTTAAAGTATAAGAAAAATATTAACAAGTAGAAATATATATAATAATAGTGATTAATTAGTTTATTTAAAATAATAGTAAATATATATAAAAAATTATACAAAGTACTAAATTTAAGTAAGTATTAAGGGAGACTGCCTCATAAGTAAAAGAGATGAAAAAAAAATCTTGAAAACTATATTTTTTAGTTTAAATAATTAAATCCGTTCGGAATGAGGAACACATCGTATAGTGTCGTTCCTTACCTTCCCCCGACGAAGCACTCCCAGTGACTACCAACAACACAAATTTCAAATGTATCTTAGACATTGCTCAGTTCAATCGCCATTCAAGCGCATCATTCTCCACCGCTTCTTAAGTTCCAACCCAAACGACGACGTTCAGAGAGTTCTCGACATAATAACCAGCACCTCCACGCCGGAACATCTCAAGCAATCCCTCAAATCGAGCGGTGTTTTCCTCTCCAACGATTTGATCGACCAAGTCCTCAAGAGAGTCCGTTTCAGCCACGCCAACCCCTCACAAACCCTCGAGTTTTTCCGTTACACCGCCAGAAGAAAAGGCTTTTACCACACTCCGTTTTCTCTCGACACCATGCTCTACATCCTCGGCAGAACCCGCATGTTTCCCCATGTTTGGGATCTTTTAATCGAAGCGCGAGAAAAAGACCAATCGCTCATTACCCCGCGCACCGTTATGGTCGTGTTGGGTCGAATCGCCAAAGTGTGTTCCGTTAGACAAACTGTGGAGTCTTTCAGAAGGTTCAAGAAGCTGGTGCCTGATTTCGATACTAACTGTTTCAATGCTCTGTTGAGAACTCTGTGCCAAGAGAAGAGTATGACGGATGCTAGGAATGTTTATCATAGTTTGAAGCATGGGTTTCGCCCAAATTTACAAACTTTTAACATTCTTCTTTCTGGGTGGAAGACCCCTGAGGATGCTGAGGGGTTCTTTAAGGAGATGAACGAAATGGGGGTGACACCTGATGTTGTTACGTACAATAGTTTGGTGGATGTTTACTGTAAGGGTAGGGAATTAGAGAAGGCTTATAAGGTGCTCGATGAAATGCGTGACCGGGAGTTGTTGCCGGATGTGATCACTTATACTAGCATCATTGGTGGGCTGGGGTTGATTGGTCAGCCAGATAAAGCTAGGGATGTTTTGAAGGAGATGAAGGAGTATGGGTGTTACCCCGATGTTGCGGCTTACAATGCCGCCGTCAGGAACTTCTGCATTGCAAAGAGGCTTGGTGATGCTTACGGTTTGATGGATGAGATGCGGTGCAAAGGTTTGAGCCCGAATGCAACTACTTACAATTTGTTCTTCAGGGTTTTTTACTGGTCCAACGATCTGCAGAGCTCTTGGAACTTGTACAAGAGCATGATGGTTGAGGGATGCCTTCCGAATACACAGTCTTGTATGTTCTTAATAAGGTTGTTTAGGAAGCATGAAAAGGTGGAGATGGCGCTTCAGTTGTGGGGTGACATGGTGGAGAAGGGTTTTGGGTCTTATACGTTGGTTTCTGATGTTCTGTTTGACTTGCTTTGTGATATGGGAAAGTTGGGGGAAGCGGAGAAATGTTTCTTGGAGATGATTGAGAAAGGGCAGAAGCCAAGTAATGTGTCGTTTAAGAGAATCAAGGTTCTCATGGAACTAGCAAATAGACATGAGGTCCTTCAGAGCTTGACACAGAAGATGGCCGTGTTTGGGAAACCACTGCTGAGTTCCTGAAAGGACAGGGGTTCCCGAATGAGACATAATATTCTCTGTTCGGTTCTAGTTACAACAGATGATGGTAACATGAAAAGAAGAGTTCAGTTATGCATTTCAGGTATGTTGTGGAACGTGTGTGAAGATTCAGGAAACATAACTTAGATAAGATCAAAAAACCTTAAAGAGTGTTGAATAGTTATTTATGAGCCATTGTGGTTTCAAAAATCCCCAAACCCCTTCTCTCAAATTTTTAAAACTCCCGAACAAGGTTTTCAGAACCAACCCCCTCCCTGAAATCTAGCTCCCAAACATAGCCTTTAGGTCTTTAGGTAAAAGAGTTAACATTATCTAGGAGGAGGGATAGGGAATATACTATGTGCAAATGCTAATTTCACTTTTATTCTTTCCGTCTGATCTCACAGAACTTCGTGTTTTCTTCTTGAGTGTTTATTTCTTATTCCTATCGCTGGATTTTGTATTATCTCCGTATCCTTTATTCTCTGATCAATAATAATTTATATACCAGGTTGATCGTATAACTGAGGTTGCATTTAAGATTGCTCAGAAGCGCCGTGGGAAACTTTGCTGTGTTGACAAAGCTAATGTTCTTGAGGTACTTATTGCTGGATTAAGCTAGGAAACCTGTTCAGGAATTTAGTGAACCTTTCTGCCATCGTAATGATTGTATGATATGTAGAGAAATAATAAAAGGTTCATAGCTGATGGCCTCCAAATGAGTCTGACCTTGTTTGATTTCATGACTGATGAGAATATTAGAGCTAATCTGCATCTACATTTTCTAACTTTTCAATTGAGTTGTGTGCCTGAAATTGCTTAAACTTTAAATTGGAAGACCAAATCATGCTCAAGGAAATACCTGAATTGTTTTGTCATGTTTAATATTCATTTTAGATTAGGTGTTCCGTAGACATTTTGAGATAACTTTTGTATAAAAATAAAACGTGGCTACACTCTTCTTGTCAATATTTATTTCAGCAAACCATGACAATTTCTATTGACCTATATTTGTAAATAGTTTATAATTATATGCATGTAAACCTGATAGCTGTTAACTTGGATTTTGAATGTGTTCTTTGAAACTTGATAGCCTCTTGGTCCTGAGATCCAGTTGCATCTTTTCTAAAGCATTATAAGTTATATTTAAAAATAATATAGTTTCTAATGCTTTGCTTCTCTAAAATCACTCGTGACAATAACTAACCAATGGTGGGAATATATAATTTGATTCACTTTTCTGGTGATTCTTGCTGATCTTAATATTATTTATTAGCCACTGCTTTCAATTCAATAGACACTTAATACTTGATGATAATCTTTGTATATGTTTTGCTTACATACCTCAGGAATACTGTTGTTTATTAGGTAGAAATGTACTATGATAGGGGTGTTAGTTCGTCCCAAAGTACCTGTACAATGAACTCAAGAATTAATTAATGGGAATTGTATGGAGGTCTTTGCAGATGTAAGTACCTGTACGTGGTGTACGTTGTTTGGTGCAACACTGAATAATTAAAATTTGTGCATGTCATTTAATCGTTCAGAATCATATATAATTAATTGAATTCAAATAGAAAATATATCTATATTTCAGAGTTCTATTTTATTCTAGTAGTAGAATATATTCTCTGGATAATATAGAAATATAAAATACTCTTTTAATCAAATAAATATTTTCATTATTCCCATGTTCGTATTTTGAAAATCATGGGAATAGAAAAAAATAATAAATTGACTCACTCCTATTCTAGCCAAATTTTTCCTAAAATTTCTATTTAGATGAACTGACTCTTATTAAGGTTATACACTTTTATTAAGGTTAGATGAACTGAATTCTAATTAGTGGGCCTTATACACTCTTTTCTTTCCCCTTCCTGTTGACTTCTACTTCCATACTATAGTTTACAGAGTAAGCTCCTATTTCTTTATGAAGAGGAAGACATGTAACTGCTGGCTCCTTCCCTCGGAATAGTTATCTTTGAACTCCTAGACGGGAGAATAGGTAACTAGAGTTTTTAAGAGCTGACGAAAGAAGTTGACTTAAGCCGTTACATAATCGCTTTTTATTGATTCACCATACGAAAACAGAAGAATATTATTGAAGAGCAACAAACGGTTTTCAAACTCAAGTGCTTAAACTAAAATAGTTGGACTTTGTTACTCGCATCATTGTTGCACATCACAAGGCTTGATCATAGCCACTCGTCTCAGTTCTTTTACTAGATCCTTCACTATCAAATTTTATCTGTCACCCATCTGCAATATTAATACTAATGCACTGTTTAATTATTTGAGCAACAAACTAATCAATAACTAAATAAAATTGGATAAGTTGATCAATGTTGGTTCTTAATTTTGCTCACCTGAGCAATAATGGTGATGTCAAGGGTGTTCCCAAATGGCAAGACATTGCTTGTGGATATGTAGAGATGAAGACGTTCAAGTTGGGACATTATTTGAAGGAGAATGCCCTTTTGATTCCCACAGTGAAATTTTGATTAACACTTCCTTTCCTAACACTCTGGCTTCAACTTCAGGAACTGCTTCATTGGTCTCATCATCCATGAAAAGATGAGATCTTGTTATGGTTATCACTGATTCTACACCGTTCTTCTGGATATCTTCTTCCAGTTCTTTTACACGTTCTTCAAGTTCTTTCACGTAATTGATAGCTTCTCTTAGAACATGGGCCTTGTCCATCTACACACATTTCATACTTCTTTTATTATGAAAAATGGCAACATTAATTATATGTTGCTATAAGCTACGAAGGCCATTCATATCGATCTTACGAAAACAACCGTGCCTAATTTTATTTGATCAAATTATTAGTTATTAATAAAATACAAAGTAAGATAAAATGTAAATTGTTTGTGTGATGTTTCTTTTGGGGTTATATAATGTCGCGGTTAATTATTTGATTTTAAATGATATAGTTAAGCTCAATTTAAGTAGAATTTACTTTAAGTATTAGTGTGAGCATCAAAAATTTGAATCTTAAGAGTGAAAAATGATGAAGAAAATTTTTCAGTATGTTAATTCCTTGCGTACTGTTTGGTAAAATAGTCTAAATGGAGCTACAAAACTCCAACTAAGGTAATTCTAAATGATACATCTTCATAACTCAATTATCTACAATTTTTATGAAGAAGTCGAAGTTCAATTATGCCCCTAAGGCTCTCGTTTCCACGAAATTGTAAATTTGTTGTGCATGAGTTTCAACATGAGCACCTTGTATTATTTTATACATAACTCGAGCTATAGGCCTCCGATTAAAGCGATTTTAGTTGCAAAATGTCCATAACTCGATTATCTACAACTTTCGTGAAGAACGCAAGAGCCAATTCAACCTAAATTAGTCGCAAAAAAGGGAAAAAGTCAACAATTCTCGCTTAAGCGGGAATTGACTCGCTTAAGCAAGAGCTTGACTTTTGCTTGAACGAGAAATGCCTTGCTTGAGCAAGAATCTTCCAAAAACTCTCCCTAATCGCACCCTAAATCTCGCTTGAGTGAAAATCTCAACAACTATACCTCAAAAAGAACTTTCTCATACCCTAATTTGCTTGTTTTAACTCCGAATGCTACCAAACTTCATGGACACTATGTTTTTCCGATTCCTTCATATAAATGAGATATGCACAAAAATACAATTTGGATAATTTCAACCAATGACTATACCTAAGCCACTTCAAACTCCACTTGATTAGCCATTGGCCATTACACCCAACTTCTAAATAATGTATGGACCTATTGGCACCTTCCAAGGGTTCTAATTTTTATCGGATCACGAAATCACTCATTTAGTTGCTAATTTAGCCTATCAATCCTCCTAAATGCATTGTATGATTTCATCATCAACACTAACTCATCAATTCTCATCAATCAATCAATGCCAACACTATATTCAACATATCTACACATTCATGCTAATACATATATCCATCACAATTCACCTGCCTATAACAATTTATCATCATTCAAGAATGGCTCCGTGCTAATTAACACATATTCACATCTTAAACATTGCATCAAATCCCCATAATCAATTCATTAACACCATTAACAACACCACCCAATCTATATCCAGAATTCAAACATAATACTACAATCATCTAAATCTAATTATCAATCATAACTAGTGTCATTTAAAAGCATCATTTAAAAGCATTTTCATAAATACATCATTTCCACTCCTTCCTTGGAATGATTCCACCTTGGCCTCATTTAGTGCTAGCCTTCGCGGTGTCTATCTGCAACCTAACCAGTCACTAAAAAGCACAATAAGGGGGTGAGCGACCGGAATTAAAGATTAACACAAACATATAAACATATTCTAGGAAAAGCATAATCTAGCTATCTTCTTAGTTACACACTTCCTCATTAATTATATTCACCATTCACCGTTTTACTTAGAATTATCTATTTACCTCTCGTAGTTGAATAGACAACTCATTATTTCAATTATATATTTAGTCGCTCCAACTCATTTACCACATACATATATATAAGCATCAATGGCACCTAATCGTCCTAACATTTACCACAAACATGACATAATATTCACAATACCATCTTACTAATATTTAGTTATGTCCACGCAATCACTTGGCCATTGGGCCATTCAAAATCTTATACATATTTTAATATCACTCAACATTTAATCAAATCAAAAATCACCACCACACATTATCACATCATTATCACTGTAAGCCCATTGGGCTATCAAACACCTTATATAGATTCATATAATATTTCATGCAATTTCAACACATCATTTTAATTTAATAACATCTTTTATTTATCAAAATAAAGCCAAATCATACAAGGCACAACTAACTCTCAAACGAGATATAACGACTAGCTAGTATCTGAATATTAAAAGGATTGACCTTTAGTTGGGGGTCTTACTTGATACCCCCATGAACCCGACTTGGTCCACCGAACTCGCCTGGCTCTCCATCTAGCCTGTCTGGTTCTTCACCTTAACCACTTGATCCTACTTAACCACTGAGTAACTCAACTAGGTCTTGCTTAACCACAGGAGCCAAAAATGAGGGTCAATATATTCGTTGGTCGTCCTCAACCATACAAACCACACAAGTTCACTTAAAATTCTCTTTTCTCTTTATTAATTGGCACAAAAGCCCCATTTTAAATAAAAGGGGCGACCACTCATACCCGACCCATATTTTAATATCAGGGCGACCATAGAGACCCGACCCAATCATACAATCTCATGCCATCAATAATCATCATGACAAGTCATTAATATACATCAAAACATCAATCATTTAAATAAATGGGCGGCCACACAGACCCGATCCATAACATATGTTCTTAATCAAATTTTTACCTAGCCACTAAGGCATATTAACCATAATTATCACAAATCACTACATAATTCCATTGTATATATATCACCTAGTAATCATCATAAGTCATAGATTTTCCCTGAAGTACAAACCCATTCAATACCCAACATAACATCCACCCTCTCTACAAGTAACAGGTAGAAGGAAATAGCAAAGTCGTGACCTTGAATGGCAATAGGAACCTAAGGGTAGAGGCCAGAGCACACAATGTGAGCTCCATTGCTTACCATCAATGGAAAGGCAAGAATCAGTTGAGTAAGGTGTTTAAGGTAGGACATAATCCTTGGCTGTAAAATATTATGGGAGCTGCCATAGTCAATCAATACGCGGACAAGGTGTCCAACAATATAGCCTTGGAATTTTAAGGTTTAAGGGGAAGGTTGACTAGTAAGGGCTTGGGGTGATAGTTGAAAATTGATAGCCTCGTAATCAAAGGAATTGTCTAGGTTGTGTGGGGATAGGGGTTCTTGGTCAAGGTGAGGGGTTTCTGTAGAAGCAGAGTCCTCATCAGTTAGAAGTAAGAGAAAACGACTGGTACTACATCTGTGGCCAGGTATGAACTTCTCATCACAGTTGTAACAAAGGCCAAGTGCTTTACGTTTTTGCATCTGAGCAAGGGTGAGACACTTAATAGGAAGAGGGTGATGGAGGGTTAGTTGAAAAGGTTTAAGGGGGTTATTATTAGGGAATGCTAGTGGAGGTTTAGAGGAAGAGCTAGTAGGGAAAACTGGTGGAGGTTGCTAGAGAATAAAGCGAGGTTTCGTGTCTCTAAGTTTAGACTCGACAAGTTTAGCCAAGCCAATGGCTTGAGTAATGTGGGTGGGTTGAAAGACAACCAACTCCCTTCTAGTATCAGTGAGCAAGCCTGAAATAAAACAGTTAAGAAGCATTTGGGGATAAGCCTACTACCCTGTTAGAGAGCTTTTCAAATTGGGCTTGATAGTAAAAAATAGTACCTTGTTGTCGAAGTTTAGAGAGTTCTGCTTGGTGGTTTTCAAAGGTTAAGGGACCAAAACAGAGTTCCAAGGCTCTAATAAAGGTTGCTCAGTTTGTCAACTGCCTATTGTGATACATCCATTTAAACTAGCTAAGAGCGTCACCATGCATATAAAAGGCGACCATAGGGAGACGTAGATCAGGTACTTAGTAAAACATAAAGAATTGATCCGCTTGAAACAACCAGTCAAGAGGTTCAGAACCATCAAAAGGGGCTAGGTCAAGTTTTGGGGAAACCAGTGTTGGGAAAGGCTGCAGCTGTGGGTTGAGTGGAGTATGTAAGGCCAAAGGTGGCGGGGTTGGGTCTACCGAAAGGTTGGATAAGGGTGGGAATGGGAGTTGTGGGAATCATAGGGGAAGCAGATGTAATGGATGATGAGGTAGAAAGAGTAGTAGGTATGGGAATGGAAAATGGAATGACAATAGGGCTATTAGTAAAGGCAATAACCTGTAGTCATTCCAAGGGAGATAGGGGTTGGGGATATGGGTTGAGGGCCATGAGGTTGGGAACCCAACTGAATAGAAGCAACCTGTTCTAGTAATCCTCCCATTAAATTTGTCATGGCATCATGGCGGGAGCCCATAGTTTGTTGAAGAGTATGGTGGTCTTCAAGTTGTCTCTGTAAAGACCCTAACTTTTCTGAAATGGTAAGGAGAACTTCTTCTAGATCTTGGAGGATAAGGGTTTAAGAGGCATGAGAATAATGAAAGCACCAAATATGATAGGCTCCAATTCATAATTTCTTAGCTACTATAAGATAACTAGAGTTCTACTACAATAACGTACTGGAAAAAAAACTAAAGAAAATAATTTATTCATATCATTTCAAAAGAAAAATATCCCATATATAGGGAATACAAGACTTAAGTTGCCCTAATTTCAATTGGGTCTACAACAGATATTCTAAATAAAGTCCTTGAGCCATATTGGTCTTTTTACACTTTCGTTTGGGCTTGCTAGTGCCTATTGCTGTATCAGTCTCTGTGTTGATTCTTCTCCTTAAAATATATATATATATATATATATACATATATATAAAAAAAATTAATTTTTGGTAAAGAAAATTGTTTGTCCTTAAATTAAGTAGATATTATTTTCTTTTCTGCCAACATATCTTTATTGTCGATAATCATGAGAGTTTTGTTAAAAGAGTATACACAAAAGTTATTCATCTTAAAAATTTAGAATTAGAAATAATCATCTATGTTATTTTTGTGTTTTTTAAGGGTAAGTTCCACTTTCATTTCTAAAATTATTAGAAAGCAAAAATAGTGAATCCTTATCATAATAGTCTATTTTGTTTTTTTAATCTTATCTCCTTAAGCTTTTATCATTGCCCCTTGTTTTTGTTTGACGAGGGAACTCCAAGAATGCCCCCACCACCTAAAGTAGATATAGGTAGTGCCTTTGAGGCTTCTCAACCTACCTTACAAGCCAAAAAACCTAAAGTCTTATAAATCTATTTTTTTAATAATTTTTTAAAATGGGTCGCCCGATCAAGCTTGCAACTTGTTGAGGGCCGGGCTAGGGCCTCTAATTTTAAGGTCCAAATTTATACGGACCTTTTTTAGTCCGGTCCTAAGTAGCCTGCAAACCAATCAAACCCGTCCGCCCTAATTGTCAGCTCTAAGTTATGGATATTTGTGATTTCTAGTACTCCATCGTGTCTCGGCAAGAAGAAGAACACGATAACAATTATGGGTATTTGGGGTTTCATGTACTTCACTTAAGATTTGAGTAGGAACCTGGCTAATCCAATTGTCATGTTATATTTGGTTCATATGGTTGTCAATAACAATTTCTAACAATTTGCTTCATATGGTTTCTTGTACTTAATAGATTTTTTTTGGATCAGGAATTAGTCAGGGTATTAGTCCAAACAATAGATAAAATTAGGGCATTTCAGAACTGGTTAGAACTGGCCAAAACCGATACTAAAATACCCAGTTGAACTTATTAGAGTTTTAAATTTCTTTTTATAAAATTCCATGAAAAAATATTTTTAAATAAATAAAAAAATTATATAGTATAATATTTACATATTATATATACGGTTTTAAATATTGATATTTCACGTTTAAATAATAAGTTATTATATGAAATTTTTAAATGTTATATTTAATTTTTAATTTTGTTTGTAATAAAAATTAATCTTCTAACAATGTTAGCAACAACATAACTGAAATTTAATTTAAATATTATATAAAATTTGTATCTTCTAAAACTTGATATTATATAAATTTAAAAGCTCAAATTAAAAATATTATTATGGTCCTTATTTCTCGTTAATGATAGATGAGTTTTAATCATTTTTAATTTATAATTTTTAAAACACAAATACTTAAATATTAATTTTAAAATTTAAAATTTTATATTGATAAATTTTTTATAAAATACATATGTTGTTTTTCTCAGTCAAATTAACATTGTTGATTGTATTTAGATATATAAAATATGCATTGATTCAAATAAGTTATCTTTTGTAATTTATTTTTCAACATAAAATTTTAAACACTATATATTTTAAATGTAAGTTTTTATACCATTTTTTAAAAATATTATTCTTAATTTTTAAATTCTTTTAAAAGAAGAGAAAAACCATACAAATGGATATTTGCCTCTTGCTATTTTCCTTTTCGTTTAAGGTTTTTTAACCTATTTTCACACCCAATTTCTCTTGTTTTTCCGAGTCTTCTTTCTAACTTCCCGCATTTGTCTCTCTCGCTGTGTCTTACAAAGGGTTTGAAACCCTTGCGCCGGCCCTAGCGAATCACTCCGACACGACGGCGCTTCGCTTCTCCAGCAACACTCAGAAGACGTCAAGGTTGGTGAAGGCTGTTGCTGGCCTCGTCTCTACACTCACGCTTCTGTCCTCGTCTAGCGCGTGCGTGCTGCAAGGTAAATCCCAATGTCTCGTGCTTGCTATTCTGCTTCGTAGTTTAGTATAAAACATTAAGTTAGTGTCGTAGGATCTGTTTTATTAAACTATACATCTCATTTTATTAACTTGTGATTGAAAATGTAGTTTCTTGAGCACCAGCTTTGTAAACTAAACTAGGCTGTTAATGTGCCCTCTCCTAATACTTAAAAGTTGCTATTATATTTTTTCTTAGAATGCCAATACTTTTCCATTTATGCTTTGCAACTTTTTAATCAATTCTTTGTTATGATTCTCAGTATTTTTAACCTCAGCCAATATTTAAAATCATAATATGTAGCGAAAGAAACTTTTTTTTTTAATCACTTGCAGTCGTAGAGTATGTAGTGTTATGTTCTTATAAAAGGTGAGGGAGGACTATGTAGTGTAAAAAAGAAAGGGTATTGGGTGAAATTTTGTTAATCCTCAAAGAGTGTGAGTGTAAGTTAGACTGAATTTTAATTGTGATTTGTTGCCTTATTCAATCCTATGGAATTTGTTAATTTTCTCTATTCTTTAAAATTTCCTGAGTTGAAGGGACAGGTTCAGCTTTGGTACTATTTGTTCTGTTCTATTGCATATGATACTGATTTAATGCCTGCTGATTATGTTACTTTTTTATATTTTATTGATACCTTAGGTTGTATGACTGATGAGATTTCTGCTTGCAATAGTTTCTTGATATAGCCAACATTATGTATCTCATTTTATCCTCTGGGTGTCTCCTGCAATGATATTTTATGCCTTATTGTTGTTTTCTTTTCTGGATAATTTTCTGCTAGTGAAGTGCTGCTCTAGTCTGAGGCACAATGAGATTGGAGAAATGCTGGTTTTGCTCTTCGACCATATACCCTGGACATGGAATTCAGTTTGTTCGTAATGATGCAAAGGTAAAATGAAATCCTTTCCTTATTCTTAGGAATAATCTTTCATCTTGATGAATTTCCTCCTTCGTAGAAAGATGAGTTTTAAATTAATACACTCTTACATTCCGCTGGTCTATTCATGTAAATGTAATTGGTTGCTCTCATTGGATTAGATGAAATTAGCCGTTTTATGGAAGGGGGGCTGTGGGGCTCCTTAGTGGCTTAGGTTCCTAACAACTTCTTCCCCCTCTTTCAGATTTTCCGGTTTTGTAGATCTAAATGCCACAAGAATTTTAAAATGAAGAGAAATCCTCGTAAAGTGAAATGGACCAAGGCATATCGGCGGGTGCATGGAAAGGATATGACGCAGGTAGATATCTCAGCATTAGATATCAGTTTATTTTAAGAATTGAATTGAAATATATTGACATTTAAAAAAAAAACATTCGCAATCTTCTAATCATGAATTCTCATTTAAGAAAACCATTGACTCATGTATTAAGTGAATCATAAGTCTTATCTAAAGATGATATCTAATCGGTTGACTATGTAAAATCTTTACACCAATGATGTATCAAATCAAACTCTTATTTTAATTGTCTTGATTTGTACTAATTTAACAACTATTGCTTGTTGTTTTAGGATTCGACCTTTGAGTTTGAGAGAAAGAGAAATAGGCCTGAGAGATATGACAGGAATCTTGCGGAGAATGTCCTCAAGGCCATTCCTAAGATTGATAAGATTAGAGTCAGCAGGGAAGAGAGACACCACAAGAATAGGTCCTGTTTGACACCACTACTATATATATATATTTACATTGAAAGCTTTACAAGATATTTTCTTTTGACTTTTTACTGACATGTGTTTTGGTGTAAATTTCAATAGGATGAAAGGCAAAAAGGAAAAGCTGCAGAGGGAGGCAGTGAGGGAGTTGGAGCAGGGTATCAGTTTGGTCAAAGCTCCTTCTGTGCTTCAAGAGGATCCGTCTCTCACTTTACCAAAGATCAAAGTCAAGGTTTCCCAACAGCAATCAGAGGAGAATCATCCCATGGAAGAATGATTCAATCATGCTTGTACTTTGATTTTTCTGCTTTAATATTTTTGACTAGATTAGTTGCCCTTAAAGCCAATTTATCAGTTTCCTTGTGATCATTAATGTGGATGATGTGATTTTTTGACATGATTTTTGGGTAAGTGTTTGTGTCTGTTAGACTATGGTTCTCTGAGATAGTGAGCAATACTATAAAGGAAATCAGAAATTTGTCTCTTACACAATGGTAATATCAATATCTCCTCTTGTTAATAGAGAACATAATGGTTACCTTCTTGCAAGACAGAAGACACAAAAATTTAGTTAGTAGACTCTACATCAACAAGGGTGGCACATGTAAGGATATTATATACAAAGTAAAATCATCTTTCTAGCTTTGCGTATTGCTTAGTCTTATTGGACTGAAGGCCCAATTGACCCTTGGTCTTGTAATTTGTCTACCAAAAAAAAAAGAAGTAAAAATTTATTAACGACCTCCTTCCTTAAATATAAGATTTTTTTTTAAAAATATCTTTTAATATAAGATTCTTTTCTAAATTATTATGTCATTAATTATTTTTTTGACCAAACTATTTTTAATTGATATAATAATAAGTAATATACATCAAATAGATTATTTATTTTTTCAATGACAATTGGATAGTAAGTATAATAATAACATAAGTATCTGGAGCTTGAACCTTTGTGTGGTTTTTTGCAACAATGCCTATAAACACGTTATCTTATTTCTAAAGTTTCATAGTTTTTCTCCAATGATGAATTGGTCATGCTTACAAAGACATTTTAAGGTTGTTCCCAAAGTTTCATTAGTTTTTTCTAAGGGGGTAGATTATTTTAAAACGAACATATTAGGTGTAAAATCTTAGCAAATGGAAAATGGTATTTGGAGCTCGAATTTTTAGATGGTTTTTTGCATCAATGTTTAGAAACATGTTATCTTCTTGTTTCTAAAGTTTCATAATTTTTCTTCAACGATGAATTTTTAGTCAAAATTTAAGGCCAATGCTAACAAAAATTTTTTGACAAAAATGAGCAGTTGGATTTTTACGAACATGTTTAAAAAGACATTATAAGGTTGTCCTAAAAGTTTCATTAGTTTTTTCCAATGGAAGGGGGAAAATTTTTTAAAACAAAGATATTAAGTGTAAAATCCTAACAAATGGAAAATGGTACCTAGAGCTTGATCTTTTGCATGCTTAGAACGTTATCATTTTGTTCCCAAAGTTTTATAATTTTTTTCCAACGATGAATTTTTAGTCAAATTAGAAGGCATTCCATGAAAAATATGACAAAATAGAACAGTTGAATTTTTGTATAATTTTTTACGATTATGCTTAGAAATACATTATAAGGTTGTCCCCAAAGTTTCGTTAGTTTTCTCCAAGGGAAGAAGTACATTTTTCTAAAACAAAAATATGATGTGTAAAATCCCAACAAATGAAAAATGATACCGTATCTTTTCTAAAACAAAGATAAGGCTCTTCCCAAAGTTTCATAATTTTTCCCAAACAATGAATTTTTAGACCAATTTTGAAAGCAATGACCATGAAAAATATGACAAAATCGAGCGGTTGAACTTTTGCATGATTTTTTATGGCCATGCTAGGAAAGACATTGTAAAGTTCTCTCTAAAGTTTCATTAGTTTTCTCTAGAGGAAGGGGCAGACTTTTTTAAAACAAAGATATTCAGTGTAAAATCTCCGCAAATGGAAAATGATACACGGAGCTCGAGTTTTTACAACAATGCTTAAAAACACGTTATCCTTTTGTTCCCAAAGTTACATAATTTTTCTCCAACGGTGAATTTTTAGTAATATTTGAAAGCAACGCCGATGAAAAATATGAGAAAATAGTGCGGTTGATTTTTTGCGGCTATGCATAGAAAGAAATTGTAAGATTGTCCCCAAAGTTCTATTATTTTTCTCCAAATGAAGGGGCAGATTTTTTTAAAACAAAAATATTCAGTGAGAAATTCAGCAAATGGAAAATTGTACCTGAAGCTCGAATGTTTGCATGGATTTTTGCAACAATGCTTAGAAACACACTATCATCTTGTTCCCAAAGTTTCGTAATTTTTCTCCAATGATTAATTTTTAGTCACATTTAAAGGCAATGCCCATGAAAAGTATGACAACCGAGCGGTTGAATTTTTATATGATTTTTTACGATTATGCTTAAAAAGGCATTGTAAGGCTGTCCTTAAATTTTCATTAGTTTTCTCTAAGGAAATGAGTAATTTTTTTAAAACAAAAATATTTAATGTAAAATCCCAGCAAATGGAAAATGGTACCCGTAGCTCAAAATTTTACATGTTTTTTTTTGCAACAATGCACAGAAACACGTTATCTTCTTGTTCCCAAAGTTTTATAATTTTTCTCAAACGATGAATTTTTAGTTAAATTTGTAGGCCCCACGAAAAATATAACAAAACCAAGCAGTTATTTTTTACATGATTTTTTACGGTGATGCTTAGAAAGACCTTGTAAGGCTTTCCCCAATGTTCCATTAGTTTTCTATATTGAGTGTAAAATCCCAGCAAATGGAAAATGATACTCGGAACTCGAGTTTTTGCATTATATTTTTTGTAGCAATCCATAGAAACATGCCATCTTCTTGTTTCTAAAGTTTCATAATTATTGTCCTATGATGAATTTTTAGTCAAATTTGAAAGCTAATACCCACAAAAAATATGACAAAACCAAGGAGTTGAATTTTTGTATGATTTTTCTCAGATATGCTTAGAAAGATATTGTAAAGTTCTCCCCAAAGTTTCAATAGCTTTCTTCAAGGGAAGGGGTAGATTTTTTTTAAAACAATGATATTCACTATAAAATCCTAGCAAATTGAAAATAGTACTTGGGGCAAGTTTTTGCATGGTTTCTTGCAGCAATGTATGCTTACAAACACACTATCTTCTTGTTTCTAAATTTCATAATTTTTGCCTTGCGGTGAATTTTTAGTCAAATTAAAAGGCTATACCCACGAAAAATATGACAAAACTGAGCAGTTAAATTTTCACATGATTTTTTGCGGCTATGCTTAGAAAGGCATTATAAGGTTGTCCCCAAAGTTTCATTGGTTTTCTCTAGGGGAAGGCGCAATTTTTTTTAAAACAAAGACGTTCAATGTAAAATCCCAACAAATGGAAAATGGTTCCTGGAGCTCGAGTTTTTACATAAGTTTTTACAACAATGCTGAGAAACTCGCTATCTTCTTTTCCCAAAGTTTCATACTTTTTCTAACAATAAATTTTTAGTCAAATTTGAAGGCTAATAATGCCTATGAAAAAATGACAAACTCGAGGAGTTGAATTTCGATATTTTTTTTGCGACCATACTTTGAAAGGCATTGGAATGCTATCCCTAAAGTTTTATTAGTTTTCTCCAATGGAATGAGCTGAATTTTTTAAAACAAAGATATTCAGTGTAAAATCCTAGCAAATGGAAAATGGTACCCGAAGCTAGTGCTTTTGCATATTTTTACAATAATGCTTAGAAACACGCTACGTTCCTGTTCCCAAAGTTGTATAATTTTTTCAAATGATTAATTTTTAATCAAATTTGAAGGCTAATGCCCACGAAAAATATGGCAAAACCGAGTAATTGAATTTCTGTATAATTTTTTCCGGCTATGATTTTTTAAAACAATGATATTCAGTATAAAATCCCAGCAAATTGAAAATAGTACCTGAGACTCGAGATTTTGCATGGCTTCATAATTTTTGTCTTACTATGAATTTTTAGTCAAATTTGAAGGGCCCACGAAAAATATGACAAAACCAAACAGTTAAGTTTTTGCATGATTTTTTACGGTCATGCTTAGAAAGACATTGTAAGGCTGTCTCTAAAATTTCATTAGTTTTTTCTAGGGGAACGGGCGAATTTTTTTAAAACAAATAAATACAGTGTAAAATCTCAACATATAGAAAATGGTTCCCAGAACTTGAGTTTTTGCATGTATTTTTGCAACAATGCTGAGAAATACGTTATCTTTTTGTTCCCAAAGTTTCGTAATTTTTTCTAACGATGAATTTTTAGTCAAATTTGAAGGCATCACGAAAAATATGAAAAAACTGAGCAATTGAATTTTGGCATGACTTTTTACAGTCATGCTTAGAAAGACATTGCAAGACTATCCTCAAAGTTTTATTAGTTTCTCCAACAGAAGGAGCTGGTTTTTTTAAAACAAAGATATTCAGTGTAAAATCCCAAAAAATAGAAAATTATACCTGGAGCTAATGCTTATGCATAATTTTTCTCAAACGATGAATTTTTAGGTAAATTCAAAGGCTATCCTTACAAAGGAATTGTAAGGCTCTCCAAAAAGTTTCAATAGCTTCTCCAAGGGAAAGGGACAAATTTTTTAAAACAATGATATTTAGTATAAAATCCTAGCAAATTGAAAATAGTACCTGGGGCTCAAGTTTTTGCATGGTTCTTTTTTGAAGTAATACTTTGAAAGACACTATTTTCTTGTTCCCAAAGTTTTATAATTTTTGTCTTACGATGCATTTTAGTCAAATTTAAAGGCGAATGCCCACAAAAATATGAGAAAATCAAGCAGTTGAATTTTTGTATAATTTTTAACGGCTATGCTTAGTAAGGCATTCTAAGGTTGTCGCTGAAGTTTCATCAGATTTCTTCAAGAAAAGTGGCAGATTTACTCCAACGGTGAATCTTTAGCCAAATTTGAAGGGCCCATGAAAATTAAAAAATCAAGCGGTTGAATTTTTACATGATATTTTGTGGCTCTGCTTAGAAAGGCATTGTAAGGTGTTCCCTAAAGTTTCATCAGATTTCTCTAAAGGAAGAGACATATTTTCTCCTAAGATGAATTTTTAGCCAAATGTGAAGTCTAATGCCCACAAAAATATGAGAAAACCGAGCGGTTGAATTTTTACATGATCTTTTACGGCTATGCTTAGAAAGACATTGTAAGGTTGTCCCTGAAGTTTCATTAGATTTCTCCAAGGGAAGGGGTAGATTTTCTCCAACGATGAATCTTTAGCCAAATACAAAGGCTAATGCCCACGAAAATATGAGAAAACCGAGCTGTTGAATTTTTGCATGATTTTTTACGGCCATGCTTAGACATTGTAAGGTCTTCCCTAAAGTTTCATCAGATTTCTACAAAGGAAGGAGTAGATTTTCTCCAACGATACATCTTTAGCCAAATTTAAAGGCTAATACCCACGAAAATATAACAAAATTGAACGGTTGAATTTTTGCATTATTTTTGCAGCTATGCTTAGAAAGACATAATAAAGTTGTCCTTGAAGTTTCATCGAATTTTTCCAAAGGGAATGGGTAGATTTTCTCCAACGATGAATCTTTAGCCAAATTTTAAGGCTAATGCCCACGAAAATATGACCAAATTGAGCAGTTTAATTTTTGTATGATTTTTTACATGATATTTTGCAGCTATGCTTAAAAGGCATTATATGGTTGTATCTGAAGTTTCATTAGATTTCTCCAAGAGAAGGGGCATATTTTTTCCCACGATGAATTTATAGCTAAAAATGAAGGCTAATAATACCCATGAAAATATGAGAAAATTGAGTGGTTGAATTTTTGCATGATTTTTTACGGCTATGCTTAGAAAGGCATTATAAGGTTATCCCTAAAGTTTCATCAGATTTCTCTAAGGGAAGCGGTAGATTTTCTCTAACGATGAATCTTTAGACAAATGTGAAGGCTAATGCCCAAGAAAATATGACAAAACTGAGCGGTTGAATTTTTCCATGATCTTTTGCGGCCATGCTTAGAAAGGCATTGAAAGATTGTCCCTGAAGTTTTATCATATTTCTCTAAGGGAAGGGGTTGATTTTCTCCAACAATAAATCTTTAGCAAAATTTGAAGGCTAATGCCCATGAAAATATACAAAACCGAGCAATTGAACTTTTTCATGATTTTTTAGGCCATGCTTTGAAAGGGATAGTAAGGTTGTCCCTGAAGTTTCATTAGATTTCTCCAAGGAAGGATAGATTTTATTCAACAATGATTTTTTCGTCAAATTTGAAGGATGCACACGAAAATATGACAAAACCGAACAGTTGAATTTTTGTATGATTTTTTGCGGTCATGCTTAGAAAGACATTGTAAGACTGTCTCCAAAGTTTTATTATTTTTCTCCAAGGAAAATGATAGATTTTTTTAAAACAAAGACATTCAGTGTAAAATCCCAACAAATGAAAAGTGCTTCTCGGAGCTTGAGTTTTTGCATGGATAATTGCAGCAATGCTGAGAAACTCACTATCTTCTTGTTCCCAGAGTTTCATAATTTTTTCCACTGATGAATTTTTAATGACAAAATTGAGCCGTTGAATTTTTGCATAACTTTTTACGGTCATGTTTAGAAAGACATTGCAAGGTTATCCTTAAAGTTTCATTAGTTTTCTCTAACGGAAGGGGTTGATTTTTTTAAAACAAAGATATTCAGTGTAAAATCCCAACAAATGGAAAATGGCACTCGAGCTAGTGCTTTTGCATGATTTTTTCCAGCAATTCTTAGAAACATGTTATGTTCTTGTTCCCAAAGTTTCAATAGCTTTCTCCAAGGGAATGAGCAGATTTATTAAAATAATGATATTCACTATAAAATCCCAGCAAGTTGAAATAGTACCTGGGACTCGAGTTTTTGCATGGTTTTTTACAGCAATGCTTAGAAACACACTATCTTCTTGTTTCTAAATTTTCATAATTTTTGTCCTACGATAAATTTTTAGTCAAAATTAAAGGCTAATAATACCTACGAAAAATATGAGAAAACAAAACAGTTGAATTTTTACATGATTTTTTCCAACCATGCTTAGAAAGACATTGTAAGATTGTCTCAAAAATTTCATTAGTTTTCTCCAAGGGAAGGGGCAGATTTTTTTAAAACAATGATATTTAGTGTAAAATCCCAACAAATAGAAAATGGTTCCTAAAGCCCGATTTTTTGCATGGATTTTTGCAGCAATGCTTAGAAACACGTTATTTTCTTGTTCCTAAAGTTTCATGATTTTTCTCCGATGATGAATTTTTAGTCAAATTTAAAGGCTAATAATGCCTACAAAAAATATGACAAAATCGAGCAGTTGAATTTTTGCATGATTTTTTACAGTCATGCTTAAAAAGACATTGTAAGGCGCCCAAAGTTTCATTAGTTTTTTCCAACAAAAAATGTTGATTTTTTTAAAACAAAGATATTTAGTGTAAAATCCCAATAAATGAAAAATGGTACCAAGAGCTAGTGTTTTTGTATATTTTTTTTAATAATACTTAGAAACAGGCTATGTTCTTGTTCCCAAAGTTTTATAATTTTTCTCAAATAATGAATTTTTAGTCAAATTTGAAAGTTAAAGCAATGAAAAATGACAAAATCAAACAAATGAATTATAGCATATTTTTTGCGGCCATGCTTAGAAAAGCGTTGTAAGGTTCTCCTTAATGTTTCATTAGTTACCATTTTCCATTATTGAGATTTTACACTAATAATTTTAGTTTAGAAACATTGTCTCTTCCCTTGGAGAAAACTAATGAAACTTTGGGGACAACTTTACAATGTCTTTGTAAGCATGGTCGTAAAAAATCATGTAAAAATTTAACCGCTCGGTATGGTCATCTTTTTGGTAGGCATTAGCCTTAAAAATTCATCTATTGGTCCATTATTGAGATTTTACACTAATAATTTTAGTTTAGAAACATTGTCTCTTCCCTTGGAGAAAACTAATGAAACTTTGGGGACAACCTTACAATGTCATTTTAAGCATGGTCGTAAAAAATCATATAAAAATTTAACCGCTCGGTATGGTCATCTTTTTGGTAGGCATTAGCCTTAAAAATTCATCTATTGGTGAAAAATCATAAAACTTTGAGACTAAGAAGATAGTGCGTTTCTAAGCGTTACTGCAAAAAACCATGCAAAAAATCGAGCTCTCGGTATGGTTTTCTATTTATTGGGATTTTACACTAAATATTTTTTAAAATAAGCATTGTCCCTTCACTTGGAGAAAACTGATTAAACTTTGGGGACAACCTTAGAATGCATTTCTAAGCGTGCCCGTAAAAAATCATACAAAAATTCAACCGCTCGATATAGTTATCTTTTTCATAAATGCCTTCAAAATTTTGTTAAAATTTCATCCGTTGGAGAAAAATTATAAAACATTGGGAGCAAGAAGATAGTGTGTTTCTAAACATTGCTCTAAAAAATCATGTAAAAATTTGAGCTTTGGGTATCATTTTCCATTTATTAGAATTTTACACTAAATATCTTTTTAATTTTCTTTTGTTTCTTTCCTTGGAAAAAACTGATGAAACTTTGGAGACAACTTTATAATGTCTTTCTAAGCATGACTAAAAAACATATACAAAAATTCAACCGCTCGGTATGGTTATATTTTTCATGGACATTAGCCTTCAAAATTTTATTAAAAAGTCATCTGTTGGAGAAAAATTATGTGTTAATAAAAATCTTGTGAAAAGTAAGGAGACTTGGAAAGCTAAGTTACTTGGGATTGAAGAGAGGTATGGCGTAGTTATTTCTTTCATTAAAATAGTGATCTGTCCTGAACCGGGGTCAAGAGATCCGGTGTCTGGTCAGTCATAAATATTAGATGATTACTTCTCTGAAGACCGGTTATACGAGTATCCGGTTTATATATCCGATGTCTCTGTATGATGAGAGCGGATTGGGCGTCCTGAAGGTCCTTCACATCGTCCTTACGCGTTGATGTGGGCGAAAGGTGGTGTCACCTGCAAAGATTCTCCGACGCTCAAGTCAGTGATGATATTCCAAGTGAGGAATGTTTTTCAGAGAGTAATTATAAGTTGATAGAGTCAAAAAAGATCCTTCCCTTCATTGATGAAGAGAGTTCATATACCTGGTTGGCTCGATATTCGAGGATCCGTTAGTGGGGAACCACTAACCTCCAATAACACCTTAAATTATTATTTTATTACGCACTTACCAGTATGATTGGGTCAAGTGGCTATTTTATATTGAGCGTAGGGAGTATAGGCTAGAATTAAGGGACAAACTGATCACTCCCGTGAGCAGATTTTGGCTCGTAGTGCAGAGAATTATTGATCGGTCCCTGTAGCAATGCCTTTTGTCTTCTGCATAGTGACATATACGTTATCCGATGTCATGGTGTTATCCTGGACAACCGGTATAGGGAGAGCGCCTGATACGGAATTAGAGTCCGGATGTATACCGATGACACCGGTTACACGTTGACGAATTGACAAAGACGTTGAAATATGTCTTGCAGATCAGATACCGGTATCAAGACCGGATCAAATAGTATATGGTCTAATGATGGCTTGTGTCTAACAAAACCAAACGAAATATTCCTTATCTTAACATTGTAATTATGATGAGTTTCCTTCTCTTGAACTTATTTTAACTACAAATATTGGTCCAAAGGTTTTGTAAATTGACATGATGTGTAACATTTTCCAGCAGGGCTGATGAATGACAGAATAACAGACTTGGATGAACAACTATCTTAGTCAAATGAAATTGAAAATTCAAAAGAATCCTGGTGAACCAGTGGCCAAGATATGAATTGAAGATAACACAAGAATGAACAATTCCATTTTTTGATTTTCATTCCTCCGAGTGACCAGTGTCATGTTTACATTTACAAGTTCATATACAAACTACACACGTGGATCCGCAACTTGAGATGCTTCCACCTGAAATTTTTCGTGTATAAAACTATCTACATTCAGTTTTGTAAATAAAAAAAGTTTTCACTATCGGTACTCTTTGTTACTTACACTTAAACTCGTCCAAGTTTATGAATCTATGTAAGATAAATTTATGGTTCTTTAAATTTGTCTAGACTTATATTGACTTATGTTTACAAGCTGATTTTTTTAAAAAATTCTAATAATGATTATAGTTTGTATCCCAACCCTAACTTTGGTGTCTTTTACTGTGTTTCTTGTTTGCTTTGTTGTTATTGCCTTTATTTAGTTATTGATTGTCATCAATCCTGCAATGGACACTATATATTTTTTTAATTTAGTACAGCCTCATCCTACTCAATACCCAATCATGAAGAATATGTTCAATGGGTAACTTTTTGTTTAATATTATATATTTAGAGTTGGTGTGTCTTCATGAAAACTCAATGATAATTCGTGTCATTGTGTTAGGGCTATGGCTATTTATCGAGCTCAAAGAAGAATTAGGTTGCCAAAACCTAAACTACATGCAACCACTTGGACTATTCTAGAGGTACTGTAACATCCTATTTTCATCACAAATAGGAAATAGATATTAATATATATTTTTTGAGAAATACTTACTATAAGTTAGTTTATTATTATCATTTTTTTTGAAATTTTGGTATTTATATTTTTATTATTTGTTTTTTTTAAAATAATAAAAAATAAAAATAAAAATATTTCTGAATGAGAATTTTAAAGTGACTTAATTAGTATTCACTAATTAAGAAAATTATATTAAGAATTTTTAATATCTTTATTATTCACCATTTTTATTTTATGTTGTTATATTTTTACATATTTAAGATTTAACTCTTACTAGAATTTTAAAATAAAATTTTGAAGGAATTAGACTATGGTTCTTTTGAACTTTTTGATCTACATAATATTTATGATTTTCTGGAATTTTTTGAAATTTTTGAATTATTTTAATAAAATAATATATTTTAAATAATTTTAAATTCATATAAAGTTGCTTAAAATTAAAAATATTTACAAGAATGTAAAGTTAAATTATAAGAAAATTTTCTAAAATCCATTTCAAGTAGACTTATCTAAAAATTATCGGTTTGAGAAAAATCTTGATTTTTTCTAATTGTTAAAAAATTAGAAACGTATCAATAAAATTTTATTAACAGAAAATTTTAGATTTTTAAAATTTCAGCTTTATATTACTTATTATAAAATTAGTGAGGACTGATATAATATCGCTAAATTTCAAAAAGGACTCATTTTGAATATTTAAAATATACCGAGTGAAGGGTTACTATTTGACTTAATAATTTTGCCGACAATTACTATGCAAAACACTGTGCATGTATGAAATTTTCAAAAGATGCACAGTAACCAGGAATAAAAAATTCAAAAATACATAGTACTTTTATATTAAAATAATGGAATGTATAGTAAATTTTTTTCCTATAAATACCGAAGGATTTCTTCTTTAGAATTCACAATTTCAGATTAAGTTTTCTTAATATAGTAGTGCTAGTGAGATAGTGGTGGAAGTGAGAGAGAAATAATTTTTTTTGGAAGAAGGTTCTGCTAAAATTCTAAGGTACGAATACCTCACTTTTATATTTTTTGGGTTATTTTCATATCGTTTTTAGAAATCTGTTATTATACTAGAAATAATATTATTTTAAGTTACTATTCTGCATAGTAACACTATTTCATTAGTAAATTACTATTCAAATAGTAAATTACTATTTACTATTACTATTTACCTTTACTGTTACTATTTACCTTTACTATTCACGTTTTACTATTTACCGTTACTATTCACGATTTACTATTTACCGTTACTATTTAGATTTACTATTTACTGTTACTATTCATGTTTTACTATTTACTATTACTATTTACTGTTACTATTCACTATTCACTATTCAAAATTTACCATTTTTTATTTTGAGTTGTAATCTTAATTTTCATCTTGTAATTATATTAAAATGAAATTGGTATGTTTTAGAACTCGGAGACGAGGCGCGCATGGATTTTCAATAACGAATCGGTATACAAGAGGTAAGGGAGAGTGAGATAAGAATATAATATGAAAGACATAAGAATAAAGGGAGGAGTCCCCTACTCCTTTTAAATTTAATAATATTATTATTTTAAAGTAATAACTTCTCAACTTAAAATTTATAATAAATTTAATATATTGTGTAACTTATACTGAAATATCTATACAAGGATCTGAATTATTATAACTTATACGGACTGGACTAAACCTATGCAAGGACTTGGATTTTTATATCCTATATGGATCGAACTAAGCCTATGCAAGGACTTGGACTATTATGACCTATCTAGACTGAACTATACCTATGCGAAGACTGGATTATATATGGACTTATATAGACCTGTGCGAGGAATGGACTATAAGGACTCAAAACCAAATCTACTAATTTAAATAACCATTAAAAATTTGAATTATATTTATAAGCGATATTTAGTTGATTTGACTTGATTATAATTAATTATATTTGATTTCGATTAATGATATTGTGATTTATAATATTAGACTGTGATTAATAATATGCAATTATGATTGATGATATTTGATTGTGATTGATGAGATTACTATACTTGATTGTGGTTGATGAATGATTGATGACCTTGTGATATGAAGTTTGAGCATATAGCAAGCATGACGGAAAGTTAAAACTCAGTAAGAATTTTCTTACCTTACTCTTTAAATTTTTATTCCAAGAGAAAGTATTTTATAATTATTTTAGTCTTTTATTTCTTCTTAGAAATAATTTTTATTAACTTTATTTTTAATCTCTATAATAAAATCTAGTATTAGAAAGAAGCTATTTTATGAAAATCAGAGGTTGAGACAATTAATTCTTGAATTAAAGAAAATTTTTATAGTTTTAAGTATTCTTAGTTAATGATTTTAAATTATTTTCTTTAGAAATTAGAAGTTTAAAGTAAATTATTTTGGTTTTCCCCAATGAAATAACTAAAGAATATTTTGTGGAGATTTCAAAAACTCAATCTAGTTAATATTCAAATTGAGAAAGATTATGTAAATATGTGAAGATTTTTAAGAGAAAGCTTTGAGATATTTAAGGCTTGGAAACTCAATTTTGGTAAGATCTGAATTTGAAGACTGTACTAAATTATTTCAGTATAACAGAAGTTCAAAGAAGAACTTATGGAAATGTACAGTTTATTGTGATGATTTTGTGAACCTTTATGGTATTTAATAATTGAGTTTCTAAAAGCCTTAACCAACTAAATATGCGAGTAGTTCATGCATCATGAATCATTAAAGAGAAATAAGATGTGATATTGCCTGGGGACGGATTATAGAAACCGAGGATACATTAGAGGAGGCTTAATTGCGAGCCTTGGGATGAGAGAGTGTGAAAGGGTGCTTCAGGTGACCTGGGGTCGCTCCCTAGTGTCGGGTACTTTCACAATAAAAACTTTCTCAGTCTGACTAGTCTCTAAGTGTTTCCACGCCAGTTGAGCTGTTCATATGCCATGAAGGCATTTATGTTATTATTATCCAGAATTTATGAAACAGTGTAAACTCCTGGTTGGCCCAGTGCAAACTAAAACTTTAAGGGCCCACATGTATAAACTGAATGAGATAGTAGCATAAGCATTACATAACATTCATGTGATTGTGACATTCTATATGGATGGTTATGAATGAAAATATAAGTGTTAGGTATGTGGAAACCCTATATTCATAATTGATTGTATATGAGATTATGACTGATATTACTATATTAGTTTGTGAAAACCCTTATGCTTACGTCTTATCTGTAATATATTATATTTTGTTTCTCACTCCTTCTTGTTTGAATTTTTGTGTCCAAAATATATGTTATATGATATATAGTTAGCAGTCCAAGATGGAAGGATATGTAATTACAAGAGGATAAAGTGGTCTCATCCTCAATCGATTAGATGAAGAGATATGACAAGAGTAGGATTCAAAAAACTCGATGGTTCAAGGACTAGGAAATGATTGTTTACATTTGTAGTAGAGGTATAGTTTAGTTTTATTTTGCCTTATTACAATATCAAGTAGATAATTGTAACAAGGTAAAGGTTAAACTTTGATAAACTCTTTTATTCGGATATAATATTGTAATGATTTATCACTTGTGATTTCTATAAATTATTTTGTCATTATGGACAAAGATTGAAAGACAATTTTTTTTACTTTCAATATTCAAAGGAAATCAGATGTATATACGTCCTTGTATACACGAGATAAAGAGTGATAAATATGTATATCTTTCTAAAAGTTTTTTTTAAAAGTAAGAAGAATACATATATATCTTGTGTATATAAGGGGGTGTTACAGGTACATAGTATATATTGGTTTTATTAAATTATTTTAATAGAAAAATATTATTTTAACAAGTTTGTCATTTATTTTTAGTGCCCTCATCAAAGAAATGATATTGACTATAGATATTATGTTATGAGATTCATGAAGGAAATCATCTTATAGAATCAAAGGACAATTCTGGAGGAGATTTGTAAATTTTGGCTAATCTAGTTTTGAAATATGCTTTGATTGGAATTGGATGTTTAGTGAACTATGTTTAGGATGCTAAAAGTATGTTGACATGGAAACATGTTTAGGCTTAAACAAATTTTATATTTTAGGTGGGTTAGGAATTAGTCTCTTACTTTTAGCTACAAATTTCCTTTTCAATTGTTTTGTTTAGGGTACCTAATTTGAAAGAATAATGTGCGCATGCTTTTGTTGTACCCATTTCAGCTTCTTTTGTTTGATTAGAAAGTTATATTCAAATATATGTTTTTGACTTCACTTGTAAGTCCCAAAAAGTAAAATGTCAATTAATTAGTACTTTAAGCAATTGATGCATTTAATTTAGTAAAATGAAGTTATTCAAATCTATCACAATCAAATTTAAATTAACCATAGATATATTGATGGAAATTGTAGATTTGGAACCTAAAACCACCTCATTTCAATTCATAGAACTGATTATCATAGCTAAGACATTGTACTTACCAATTCTTTTCTTAGCTTAAGTGGTGTGTGTTTCTTGCATGAAAGATAGAATTTTAATTCTCAATTGATTTGCTCTTTGTCTTTTTCATCCAATGCTTTTTTAATAATTCATATATCAATTATAATCATGGAATTTCAGTCCATTATATACATTCAATTGCAATTACCTATAACTTATGGTTGGTAATGGTTTGACAACACTAGAGAGTAACAATGATAACATGTTGATCTTAATAACCATAATGTAGAAATTTCAATGAGTATTTATGCTTATATACACTCAAATAGAAGCCTTCTCCGTGAATAAATATAGTAATTGACTTATTATAATGTTTTATCTTGTAGTATTTCCTTGATTATAGATGTCGTACTTACTCTCAAGAGCAACTGAATGAAGTGAAGGAAGAATGAGCTCGTTATATGATTAGCAATGTGCTTAATTAGTTTCATTATCATGAGTAGATATTTTGGGGACATGATGAATATATTTCCTCTTCTTTGGCTATAACTTGATTACCAATGTGTATGAGTTTATCTCTTTTATAACAATATATATGTTCTCAATATGTAGATTGTATTGACTAATGTGAAAGTTAATGATTAGATATATTTAAATTTTTATGTTCAATTAGTTAATCAACATATTTTCAAATTATGTAATTAATATCAAGTTGTAAATTAGTAATCTTATCACGTAATTAACTTTTTAATTTGAATATGCATGATTAATAGAATTTTGAATAAATAAAAAGTATTCAAAAAATAATTTTTATGGCATTTATAATGGCAAGAAAATGCTATAAAAATATAATTTGTGATGTGTGCATTTGTAAAATAAAAATTATTTTAAACATTGTACCTGTTATGGCAATTCCTTGTTACTAAATGTTGTAGTATCACATCAACTTATTATGGTGTTTTTGCGCTAATAAACGTTGCGATATCACATGCAAATACTATGGCGTTTCCTTGATTTTTAAGAATGCTGTAACAGAACATCAATCTATTATGGCGTTTCTGTGTTTTAAAAAACGTTGTAATAGAAATCTACCTATAATGGCGTTTGCGTGTTTCTGAAAACACTGTAATAAATCATCTACCTATGGCGTTTCTGTGTTTTTTTATAAACGCTGTAATAGAACATGACTATTATGGTGTTTCCGCATTTTTTATAAACATTGTAATAGAACATGACTACCTATTATCACACGTTAAATAAAAGCATTTAGAAATGTCGTTAAATGCTGTGTGAAAACACCATAAAAAGCCATATTTGGCATAGTGGTCGGTGTTTTCTACTTAGTTCTATTGGTGGCGTTATCTACTTATGTTTACACGGGCTTTAAATAAATTCTACTCTCATTTGAAATTTTAATTTTAGGTTAGTATTGTGATAGGTATTTTAGCTTGTATTAAATACTACTACCTCTATTCCAAAATATAAAACCATTTTATTTAATTAATACATATTAAGAAAGTTGGTTAATTTAGTTAAAATTATTAAATTTGCTTGAAATTTATAGTAGTCTTTTAAAATTATCCTTATAGTGATTATCACTTATCATTAAATTTTCTTCACTTGTTATTTGTTCATTTTAATCTCTTTCATTTATTATTATATTGATTTAATGAAAATTATACATTAATAAAGGTATTTTGGTCAAACATAATTATTAACATTGAAATTTTAAAAAAAAAAGTCTTATATTAAGGAGCCTAAATTTTTTTAAAATATTTTATTAAGGACAAATGTAGTATAATATTTTTTATTTTAAATTTAAATGTTAATTTTAAAAAAATATTTTATGATCTTTTTTTATAGATATATATTTTAAAGAAGGCTCTAATTAAACCATAAAATATTCTTCACATCTAACCCCACATCTCTTTATTCTTAGCTTTGTAGACCTCCCCCAATTCACCTAATGTATTTTAGATTTCTCACTCCCATGCCAAAGAAAATTCCTCTGAAATTTTACCATTTCACTAGCAATCGAATAAGGCAATTTATAAAAGGACAAAGCATGAATACAAATATTATCAAGCTATGCATTAATCAACGTCACCCACCCACCAATAGAAATAAATTTGTTCTTCCAACTACATAACTTTCTTTTCATATCTTGCAACAAAAGCTTCCACATAGAAAGCTTCCTAATTTTTAACAGGTAGAAACTCTAACTAAACAATGGGTTTTAAAAATTCTAAGCCAAGTAGATTAAATATTTTAAATAGTCATTTAATCATTCAGAATCATATCTCAAGCTGAAACAGAAGAATGTTATTGAAGAGCAACAAACAGTTTTCAAACTCAAGTCCTTAAACTAAAATAGCTGGACTTTGTTGCTCGCATCATTGTTGCACATCACAAGGCTTGATCACAGCCACTCGTCTCAGTTCTTTTACTAGATCCTTCACTATCAAATTGTATCTGTCACCCATCTGCAACATTAATACTAATACACTGTTTAATTATTTGAACAACAAACTAATCAATAACTAAATAAAATTGGATAAGTTGAAATGTTGGTTCTTAATTTTGCTTACCTGAGCAATAATGGTGATGTCAAGGGTGTTCCCAAATGGCAAGACATTGCTTGTGGATATATAGAGATGAAGACGTTCAAGCTGGGACATTATTTGAAGGAGAATGCCCTTTTGATTCCCACAGTGAATTTTGATTAACACTTCCTTTCCTAACACTCTGGCTTCAACTTCAGGAACTGCTTCATTGGTCTCATCATCCATGAAAAGATGAGATCTTGTTATGGTTATCACTGATTCTACACCGTTCTTCTGGATATCTTCTTCCAGTTCTTTTACACGTTCTTCAAGTTCTTTCACGTAATTGATAGCTTCTCTTAGAACATGGGCCTTGTCCATCTACACACATTTCATACTTCTTTTATTATATGACAAATGGCAACATTAATTATATGTTGCTATATGCTACGAAGGCCATTCATATCGATCTTACGAAAACAACAGTGCTTAATTTAAATTGATCAAATTATTAATTAGTTATCAATAAAATACAAAGTAAGATGAAAGTAAGATAAAATATAAAAATTGTTAGTGATTATTAGCTTGGTGGATGTTTCTTTTGGGGTTAGCCCTCCCTTTCATATAAAAAAAAGGTGAAAATTTTAAAATAAATTTAGTTTCCTTTGGTTTTTCTGGATGTGTCTAATCACACAACTTAAAAAAAAATTGTAATAAGTATTTTAAATTAAAATTTATACTATAGACTTCACTTGTTAGAATAATTTAAATATAACTTATTTTAATAATTATAACAAGAAACCTATATAAAATAAACCAAAAACATTATAAGAGTCACAAGTTATTTTTATAATTCAGTTATAAAAGATTTCAAACTCATTCTTTATCCATTTTATTTTAACTATTATAATTTTTTAATTTTGTTTGAGCTTTGGCGGTTACGTATTGCGACGACTATTTTATATTTTTTTCATCTTATTTTTCTTTCTTTCTTTTATATAATTTATAATATCCTTTTATTTTATGTTTTCATTTCTATCTCTTTTTATCTACTTCACTCTATAAAAAAAAAAAGAGTTGTAACAAATATTTGTCCTTTTTGCATTACATGCTTACGTGGTTTTCGCTCTTCTATCTACCCTTTCGTTTTACACGTTTTCTAATGCAAATTTGAGGTACATCAATCATCATTTATTATATCTCCCATGTCTCTTTTCTTAAGAAGAAAACACCAGAGAAAAAAAATTAAATTTTAAATGAAAGAAAATATGTGGGTAGAGAAAGTTACGTTTTTTTTTTCTCAAAGAAAAGTAAACTTTTCCTTTTCTCTTTAAGCAAATAATAGAAAGTTGTCAAGTATTAATCCTAAAAATTTGGTTGAAAGAGTTGAATCATTAATAATATTCGACTTAAGCTCAAACAAAGCATATTAAAAAAATAAGTAATAAAATATTTTAATATATGTGTTTTTTTCCTCTATTTTCAATCCATGTGTTTTCTCTTCAAAAAAAAAAAAGTTAGTGTTGAAATTATTTTATATATATATATATATATATATATATATATATATTGCTGAAAATTATTTTATACATATATGATATAGTAAGAAACAAACTCTTATCATTCATTTTATCACTAAACCTAAACATCATACTCTTGTTGATCCCACTTCACTGGCTTCTTGAATACTTGGGTTATTGTTAGCAGTTCCCCACTAATTCAAATTTATTCATATTATGATAACAGAAAAAGTGTTTTTTAGGTTGCCCAAAATCATAATTTTCATGAGCACGCTAAGAAATGAACTTGATCACAATAAAAAGCACACACTACTAGGAATACTAACTTGATTGCCATTTCATTCATCAACACACATTCTTTGAGAGGTTCAACATCTCATCTCCTCTGACATATACAGTTTAATGTGGTGCTTAATTTGTGAGATGGAACATGTATAGTTTAATCTGTTGAATAATTAAGAAGCTAAGTCATGCAGATATATGAATCGAGGAAATTAAAGATGAAGAGAAAGAAAGTAACCTTCTTCAAGCCAGGGATAGTGGCAGAAAGTGCTATGAACTTCCTAGTGAGTTCCTGTCTCCTATGTCTCTCAGACATAATGTGATCAAGTGTCTCAGAAGCGTTTCGAGTCTTCTTGGTTCCTTGCTTTGGCCTTGAAGAGGACAAAGGTAAAGTATGTTGTTGGGAATGAGATACCTCGTTCCAAGCAGAGGAAGGAACATGGAATGCAGCAGATTTGTCAAAAGACAGTGTGTAAGTTGTTGGAGGTGAGGCCATTGACTTTGGTGCAGCAGCGTTAATCATGGTCATGGAAGAGTTGTTGTTGTTGTTCTTCATCATCATCATCATCAAGTTGTCACCACCAACAATTGCCTCTTGTGGCTGCTGCAGGATATCTCTCAGGAAGTCTTCATCAAAAGGGTTCGTGTGACACAAACATTCTTCATCCATTTCCTAACAATTCAAAAACAACATCCAATTAATCAACCTGCACTTGTATATGTATGTTGTGTATATATTTGATGCATGCTATCATATCATACATACTCTAAGTTAGAAATGATATGCATGATTGTAATAATTTGCTATTACCAAAGCGGAAGACCAATTCCTCCACATGTTCTCCTCCATTATTTGGATAAGGACCAATTAATATTACTTGTAGCAATTGCAAATCATTGTATCAGAAGCAGGGTGGGGTCCCATGAGTGCCTTTTCTGGTTTAAGAACAACATGCCTGTCTTATGACTTGTAAGGAAAAAAGGGCTTATCAGTGATCAGTCACCAGCTACATGTGCTGAAATGGAAAAATAATAATAAAAACAATGTTTTAAAATCCAACCGGTTATTAAAACAATAAAAAATATCAGTTTATGTTAATTGTGATTAAAATTTATACAGCAATAACTTTATATACAATAACTTTTAAATCCTATAGAATTACAAGATAAATACTTATTGTTTATAATTTATATAGATCAGTTAATATATATATATTATATTTGGATCAGTTAATATTTTAACCATCTCACCTTGACGTTACTGATTGATAGTTGGAAAGCTGTCGGGAAAAATGGCAAAGGGATGAAAGTTCTGTCCTCACAATGTAACTTTGCAGTGTTTTTGTAAACAGTTGAGAAATTGAATTGTAAAATGAAGTTATCTAATTTTTTTTATAATTTTTGGGTGAAAATCTATTAACGTTAGAAGTCTTACATCATTGTCTGTTTCGTAATATTTCGTATGGTTTAAATACCTGTTCAACCACTCCAATATCACTAAAAGTTTTCCTTTCTTTATGCCTGAAAAAGTTAGCCTTTGCCTACTGAACAACCAAAGGCTTTGCTTTTGCTTTGAGCCTTTATCTGTTCCCACATGGACAACATGAGCAATGAAATTTTAAACGAAAAAATTATAAATCAGATTTGGTTTCTTGAATTTCCACGTGCCATTGATATTTTTTGGTAGAAATGTAGAATACTTACACAGGATTGGGACTCATGGATACGTGACTTGTTGCTGTTGCTACAGCATGGTACCATTTTCTTTTTCTTTCGCTCTCATTTACTTCTATAAATAGGTCACCTTTGAAACTAACAATCTAACGGTAGATATACGATTTGCATGTTCAACGAGTATTGAATAATTTAAATTTTATATTTGGTCTCATTCAAGAGACCATCATGGAAGTTTTTTTTAAAGAAAAGGAGAAAATTAAGCATAGATTAAATTAGAAGTACAATACGAGATTTATTTATGCGGTTATATTTTATTTTCTTAAAGTAAGGTACTATATTTTTGGATAGAAACTAGGAGAGTTAACCCATGGGAATATTTTCAACTCAATATAATTGCTACTTTCCCGTTATTTTTCTTACATATATCATATTTAACTTCAAGACTAGCAATGAAATTTAAATTAAAGACTTAAGTCAAATGTGGTATAAACATACAGTTAAAATTTATGTAAATTAGCTCAATGTTAAACTACTTTGTTAACCTTAGTAAATGTTTGTTTAAATGTTAGAAAATGACAAACGAAATTTTGTAAAAAGAAGAAAAAGATCCTATAATCAAACAGATTTTTTAAACAACGTAAAAAATTAATATTAATCATTGGATATTTTTATTTTCATAACTCCATTTTTTTAATTGCATATCAAATAGACATGTTTTTATTGTCATTTTATCCCCATAGTCTAAATTTTCTAAAAGCTGAAACAAACATTCTAAAATCTTTCAAATGTGTTTCCTTTCAAAATAAAAAATACTTTTCATGAGAAAGCTAAAACAAACGGAGTACTTATCTCCTGGTATTTTGGCTAAAATGGTGCCCTTTTTAGAAATATTTACGTTTTTGAGATAGTAAAAACTAATATTGGTCAAATCTGGAACCCATCAAGCACAACAAGTCATGGTAACCATTCACACAATTACTTCATTATGTAATTAAGAATATTATAATATCTATATCATTTATATATGAAATACATATACTAATAAAAAATTACATGCAACAAGGGTTAAACATAGAACCCTTCAAACACAACAAACGTTTGTTTTTCTGGTAACAAACGTCTCTAGACCACTAAATATTATTTTTACTACCCAAAAACACAAATATTTCTAAAATGGACACCATTTTGACCAAAATACCCTCATCTCATTTTCCCGTAATGTTTGTTTGCTTGATGTGAGGTAAAATTAATGCAGCCACAAAAATGTTACCCAGCAATGTTCTTTTTTTCTAGTTAGCAGAATATCAATTAGTGATAAGTTAATTAGAGAAAATGAGTGTAACTGCTAGTAGCTTTAGGGCCGAATTATTTCAAACAGAATATTGGCTTAAAAACTTCTTTCTCTTTTTACTTCTCGGCCCATTTTCATATTATCATACTAGCCCGTTTTGGGTTTTTTTTTTTGTAAAAACCCATTTCGGCTCTTTTATGTGTTCTCTTCAGTTTTCAAAACCAAGATGGGGCAAATGCAATGTAAGCCCAAATGGTGGGGAAACCCACATTTTTTTTAATTTTCCAGGATTGCACATCATCATCATTTTGAATTTAATAAAATATATTTTTAAATTAACTTTTTTGTTTCTAAAATAATGTGATTTTTAAAATATTTTATTAATAGTTGATACAATAAAAGTTGATGTGATTTCATGTCATGGAAGATTGAAAACAAATGCGACAAAATGGATAAACAGCTAGTGAGAGGTTGTTTTGATTAAATTGTGGTTCATTGTAACAAATGCGACAAAATGGATAAATCAGGCAGTGAGAGGTTGTTTTTGATTAAGTTGTGGTTTAATGTAGTTAAAGATTTGAGTCTCCAAAGCTTTAATATCATTAAATTATATTGATACGTGCTCAAAGTAATTATTCGCAGTTTGAGACAAGTTTAAGATAAGCATATTAATTAAAGTGAAAATTATGAAAAATAGTTAATTTTGTGATAAGTAAATTAATTAAAATGAGTGTTTATTGCAGATGGAGAAATTATTATATTATGATGAAAAATATGTAGATTCATTTATATGAACCGGCTTGATAAGCATATGTGGTCGTATTCCCATTGTTGTTCCTTTCGTTCACAAACAAAGAGTTAGAGATCAATCACGAGTGATTAAGCTGGATACAAGTTGAAATTGTAGGACATTAAACACGTTTGCCAAAAAGGACAATGAATGTTAATTTTTACCAAACCCAAAATTAGATTACTTTTAAAGGATATACTCGGTTAAAAAAATTGATTTTGGACTGCACTTCCCTTTTCTTCCCTCGATTACAACCTACTTTTCAGGTTTTTTGAGGTAGGTAAATACATTATACTTCATTCACATCTTTTGAAAATTTGTACATTTCATCCTTAAATTAAAAATTTGTTATGGTTTTGGGACAACTTTTAAATGTTGCAAAAGTTAACCTAAAGATAAATGGTAGATTTTTCATAAGGTTTATGGTGGAGTGTGAGATAGATGATTTGTCTAATTTACAAATTTCTTTGTAAATTATTGTTCTTGTCTTATTTTATGTATTTATGTATGTCTCTCCCTTGTCACCTTACGGTTGGTTTTTTTTTTTTTGGAAAGACCTTACGGTTGGTTTGAATTTAAGGATTTTGGACGGTAGAAGATGGAACAGATTATTTTTTTTTTTGGTGGAGAAATGGAACAGATTGAGAGAGAGGATTTTAATAACTTTCATAGTTTGGATCGGAAGGAATACCAAAGAAATTATTAACATTTGGTGAGCCCATGCTGTATAAAGCTTCCTGCGAATTTGGGTTGATTTTTCAAACTTCTTTCCATAATTAGCCTCCCACATGATTGTGAAGTGAAAATAATTCATTAAATTATAATCATTATAGTTTATAATCTTAAAATCAGATTATAACCTAATTTCATTTTCAAACTCTTATCAAAATCAAATTATAATCTAAAATTTAATATATATCAAACATATACTATTTTACTTAGCTATCACACACATAACATATTCTAAATTTCCTAAAAAAAAACATATAACTCAAGTTACACAGTTCAACTTTTATAGGTAGAATTTGTCTAATTTTATTTACGTATAGTATCATCTTATAAAGCTTCATTATTATTTACAATGAATTACCAACCAAAATTATTATTTACTAAGAAATACTGGCAACGTATTTAAAAAATAATAATATTACATTTTCTTTTGGATACTGGGTAGACGCCCCCACTAATATCAATCATCATACATTTTTTTAATATTTACTGTTTCTTCCTCTCCCAATGCTCTTATGTTACATTTGAAGCCAACCGAAAGTTATCAAATGCCACCCTCGTAGTGGAAGCTTAAAAACAGAGAAATAGAAATGCATAGTATATACATTGACTAACTTTCTGTTTTAGATGATTCAACTGTACAAAATGACCCGGCCTTCCCAAAAGGGGATCATTATGAGCTGCAGATTTGAGGAGGTATCAAAATACATAATAATCATCTTGGTGGCTACATCCTTCATTCTCGATGAAGCTCTTCGAAAATCTGCAACAAGCAAACAACACACCCAGTAATTTTATTGTCAGACAAATGAACTTGTTTCGCATTCATCGTTAGAGCTTAGAAGCCTTTTATTGTGCAAAGTAATAAAGTTTCAAACTTCAGAAATTTCAAATATTCATACTACACCCGTTTAGCTTCTACTAGACACTAGTATAATGAGATGGGTTCAGTGCAAGGTAACTTCTTTAGCCTTCATTTCATTCCCTCAAGTGATGATCTCTACAATTCTGTGGATGGACCTATCGTAAGACATATCCACACTCTTCTTCCCTTGTTCCAACCATTCGATTGGTTAATATAAAAAAATTGTACAAAAACAACTTTTTCTTTAAACTTTTTTCAAATTATTCTAAAATTTCAATATTTTTCATTCCAAGTAAGTGATCTACAGTATAAGATTTCTAATAAACTTACCATATATTTGAAAAGAATTGTGAAACCCAGCAATGAAACTCATTCACTATAACAACTAAATACACAGGATGCAGGTGTTGTAGCATACTAACAAGATATAGTCACTTTATGTAGGCATATTATCATTTCAAAAACTCATTTTTTAAGTTATTTATTAAATTAGCATCATATTAAAAGTTCACAGTTGAGATCAACAAGTGACTCTTCTAGTGCCATGGCAAAGTCTATTATTTACAGGAAGTTTCCAAACAGAGAATACAATGCAAATTAATAAATATTGAACTTCATATTCCCGATATCCTAATCGAAAAATAAAGGTGAATACAATGCTGATTTCCATACGTACATATCAAGAGAACATACCTTAACACAATCCCGAATTATTAAAAACACTATGTTCAGCTACCGTAACTGAAGTCTCCGAGGCAGGAGAACTGCAAAAGAATGCAGTTAGAGCTTTGTCTAGAGACAACTAACAATACAACTTCATAATTATCAAGGGTTACCTTCTGCTATATCACAAAAACTTTGGCGAGGAAATATCGTTTCTGGGTCCATTTTTTGGGAAGAAACAAACAAAGACAGGCTATGCTTACTGCAAAAATGCAACCAGATTCAATGTTTCAGGTAAATAGATAAGCCAAAACTTTAATGAATTTCAATCATCAAGCAATAAATATCACCAGACCGCAGTTCTGATTACTTGTAAGAAGTTCAAGCAACATATATTATTGGGGACAACTGCTTACATTCGTTAAAACTTTAATTAAATTCATTTCCTTCTTTCAGTTTGAATAAAATTGCCAAAAACACAACAAAGGATTTCAAATCTCAAGACAGCTGACTAAGAAATGGCCCAATGAAATTAGTCAACCATACATTCCAAAAACTTGAAAAGTCACAAACCTTGCCCATGAAGGGATGAACTTCTTATTTGGTATGTCATCCTCATCTTCATCTTCATCATCTGAACCTTTATATGGAGATATCTCGTATGATTGCTCTTGATGTGAGCTTCCGATGATCATGTCATCACCTTCAGTGGCTTTAATCAAATTGCCCATCACCTACAAAGATGTATATTTAAAATCTTAGTATGACTACAGCAAGTCCTCCACAAAAATTTAGACTATTATGTCAGATTTACTAGTTACTAACACAAGAAATCTGTCCCTCCGTGCTCGGCATAAGTACAAGTTAAAGTAATTACAACGGAAAATTATGATAAGCCAAAAACTACCTAAGTAAATTATATATTCCAACTTCAATTAATTATTAAGCTCATGTACTTGGTAGCAAGCAGCTTTAAAAAAACAGTAATAACTGCATTCCAAAGCTAAAACCATGAGAGCTCATTAAAAACGTTGGCACTATTTTGACTTGCTAAAAAAATAAGTATCATGTATTGAAAGAAGAGCACTTATTTCCATACAGTTTGGTAAAATATTACTCCTAACCTAGACCAAATTGAATCCTTCTAGAAAGTAGAAACAAACAATAATGATAATGTAGAAGTGCTTCATAACGTAATACTACCTTCCCATTATTAGCACAATCATGTGCAGATTCTGCATATTCAGGTTCTTTTGTTTTGTCGTTTGCTGAATCCCTGATGACCGAAGGTCTGGTTTCAGAAATTTTCTCCACTTTGCTTTCTCCTTTGTCTTGCACTTGCAAGTTCTTATGATTTTCTCTTTCAATCATATTTTTTTTGTTTTGCTGGACATGTTCACCCTACACCATACAACACGTGTTAGCATTTTCCTAAACCGGGAGGAAGAAAGAGAAAGAAAACTATATAATTAGCGAGAGAAGTATTTTACTGTAGCTAGGCATTGTGTTCCTGTCTCTTCTTTCTTAGCTCGTATCTTCTCATGCTCTTGCTGCTTCGTGTCATTAAAACGTTTCTTTTTTCTTTCTTTCTCCTTCTTTTCTTCATCTTCCCTCTGCCGCTTCTTTGCGGCTGCTTGTGCGTCCTTTTTCTTCCGTTCCACCTCTTTTTGTTTGTTCTGTACCTCCTGCAGCCTAAGGTTTTGTTGCACCAATTTTTCTTTCAATGCTTCCTTCTTCATCTTGCGCTCATTCTCTATCTTTTCAGCCTTACGCTTGGCAGCCTCAGCAGCTTCCAGGGCCTTCACTTTGATGTCCCTTGTCTTGCCTAGAACATGTTTGAAAGTAAGGTTCAAATATTTATCAAAATGAACCATCATTCATTTGTATTTCCATGGAAAAATGCGTTTCAGCCTCCGATAAAGCAACCTTTATAATAGAAAATATCTATTTAAAAGTAAATAAATAGATAATAGTAGTTACCTGTATGAACCGCTGCTGCTTGCTTTTGTTGTACTAATGGAATAAAGGAAGAAACGTTGGATACGATATTGTTGCCTTGTCGTTTCATACTATCTTTTCCAGTTAACTTTGGCCTAATGGTCCCTTTGCGGACTGATTCAGTGGTCTTCTTTTCACCATTAGCTCCAAGAGATATATTATGGTTCTCCTTCCCCTTACTCATGAATCTTCTCCTATTGCCATCCTGTTTGTCCAGCTTGTTCTTCACCTTATTATTAGTTCCACTGATGTCAAATTCTGCGCTTATAGAATCTTCACGTCTACCAGTTAATATACCATCTTGGAAAGCTGATGTAGAAGGGTTTGCAATATCTATAACCTCAGCCAGTGGTTCCCTCATAATTGAACCAGTCATTCCTTCAGAACCAATGTCCCTCTGGAATGTACCAGCAGTCTCATCCACATTTTCATTTTCTTCACTGATGCAGGGAAGCTCTGGTTTTAAACTCTTACGCTTTCCTGAACTGCCAAAATTCGAATTAATTCGATCCCAAAGAGTCTGAACTGATGAAGTAAAATGACCCTTGCTATTTGGTTGGCAATCAGAAAGGGACCTTGGACTCCCATCATTTACAGGAGGGGAAGTTCTAAGATCTAAGCTTTCTTGAAGTCCGTCAGGTAAAGAGTGATAAAGCTCATGTATATTATGCAACTTATATGGGGTTGAAGAATAGCAGGATGGAGAATACATGAACCTGGATTTACCAAGGGATTTATAATCTATCATGTTAATTGGAATATTCATCTTTTCCAATTCCATTTGGTCTTCTTCAATGCATGGCTGTGCATTATCTGTTTCCATAATGAACCCTTCAAATTCTGGTAAAGCCTCATCTGTACTAATCAAATCCAAGCACTGTGCTCCGGGAGAAATAGACATACTATCCGACATTTTAGCGTTTCCCCCTGAACAAGTTCTTCTACTTGAGGTGTTTCTTTCAACACTAGGCAGAACTTTTGCACTTTCTTGTCCACAATTAACCGGATGATGGCACAACTCCACCTTCTCATCCACGGTGCATCTCATCATTGAGTCAACACTAAAACCTGACAGGAGTACCTCTTCCAACAGAAGGGCGTCTGCACTTCTGTCTCTTCCATCCAAAATAAGTTTCTGCCCACAGGAAAATCATTGAAACACTATTCAGAAGGTTCTAATAAAATGAAACGACAACGCACAGTAAGAGATTACAAAAAATTCAGTTCTGGCTAAATACAATGCTTTTTTTAACACAAACTGACGATTAAAAAGATCCAGCAAAGCATCTCTACCCCCTTGAAATCTAATTTTTATTAAATATTAAATAAACAGTAAAACTCATCTTTTTCCTGAAACTTTATTATTCATGGCCCAGCTCTTAGAAGATTGTGCCTTTCATCATTTCTCATGTATTTTATTCTAACCACATTCTCAGAAGTTAATTATTGGATTTGGAGTTTTCACATTTGCCATTAAGTAGGGTTGGTTACATACATCAAACAATGGCATGGTGTTCTATACTTACATGTAAATCGAAAGTTTTCAACACTTATGGTTTTTATTTTGTCTTATTTAATATTAGCTTGCCTAAAAGTTATTCTTTTAATTGCCATGCCGCTTGCTCTATTAACCAATTTAGGATTTTTACTTCTCTCTCTCTCTTATCCATGACTCCATCCTCATCCTCTCATACAATCCTTTCCCACACTTCCACTTCCACCTCTATACAAATATAGCATAAAACTATTATTATGTACACCCAATGGCTATAAAATCCAATTATCAACTTCGCACAGGCTCATTTGTTGTGAAACGCGTCATCTACTCTCAGTCAATTTTCAAACAAGGACTAAAAACAAATAAATTGAAAGTTTATATTGTCATCTTCAATTCAATGCATGGATTTTGGGGTTTCATGAACCCTTGGGATTTATTATTCATTCCGGTGAACTCTTGGAAAACAACATTAGGCCACAATGCAATGCAAGTATGTTGAGCTTTATCCTAGGATTATTATCTTAAGTAACTGAACTCTCTTCTCGCTTTCCTCCTCTGTTTCTTTGTTCTCTATCCTTGCTCTAATCCTAAACTGATCATGGGCAAATGAAGTTTTGCTGCATCATTTTTACTCTACAATGGCTCAATTATAGCCTCCAGCATTTCCACTTCCCCATAATTCTAAAATCTAAACAGTTTTGATGATACTGTCTGAACTATTCTTGTCAGGAACATCAATGTTTCTACTTATCCTGCTTTCTACGTTCCAAAAAAATCATTTTTCACAAGGGAAATTATATTTGAAATAGTTTCTAAAACTAAAAGAGCCCGTGACCATCGAATAAATTAAATCGACTTATGTCTAAGCCAAAACAACACAAAAATAACATGATAATTATGCCTAAGGCTCTAAGCCAAAGCAACATAACATTATAACTAAAGTTCAAAGATGCAATCAAAAGTCAAAACTATGAGATACAACTAGATATTGAAATACTTTTTGACACCAACTGCACCAGGGTAACATATATAGAAAATTCATATTTAATATTTGTCCTTGGAGAAGTCTTACAAAAACCAACCCCAACATTTTAAGAAAGTGGCTGATAAAAAAAAAATCAAAACCAAAAACATTTTCAAAAAGCGAAACAAAATATTATGTACCTCTTCTTTTCTAACATCAAGTGAAGAGCCTTCCATTGTTTGGCATTCCCCATTATCTTGCAATTGATCCATTGGGTCGTTGCTAACAAATTGATGCTGGATAGCATCCTCCTGATCAGATGGCAAATGCTGAATTTCTGGAACAACCTCAGGGCTATCTTCTTCCATACTCGAGCTTCTACTTGCAGGCCTTTGGGCAATAGAATCACTTGGCTGTTCCAAAAGATTTGTAGAGGTGGATGGAAATTTTTCTGTTTCAATGTCAATCTTCCTTCTTTTATGCTGAGGACATGTATGTTCCACATCATGGGTGAAACTATCTGTGGACCTTCTGAAAATCAGGCAGTCAGTTGAAAACCCATGAATTTTTCCATCACTAAGCAATGCCTGCCGCAATAAGCCACCATCTTGACATGAGAAAATGCTATTTGGTGCCTGTTGAGCCACACCAACATTCACATCATCCATTGGAGCAGCAAACGGGAACCCAACTGTGAAGTTCGTAGCATTGTCATCACCGTATCTATGCAGACCATTTTCAGTAATTGCTTCAGAAGAAGAATCTACCAACTTGCTATTTTTTTCATTTTTCAGTTTACTGTTTACTGAAACAAATTTGGATTCCATGGCTTCTTTTGACAAACTTCCTTGTGAATTTTTACTTTCAACTGGTGAAGGACTTGAATGATTCATCAAGGAAGTAGTAAAAATACGGCATTCATTCTGAACCATGGGTATCTCTTTGTTTGGTGAAATGGCATTTAGCACTGGCCTGGCTGTATCTTCCGCCTCAAAGTGGCTTGCATAATATTCCGCCTGAGGCCCCTCTTCTCTGTTCAGAGCTTCATTCATTTCCAGTGAATACATCTCTTCCGAAGAGGTGCACTTACTCTGGCGGACAAGAGAAGTTTCATCTGCAAGTAAATTCACTGGTTCCAACGAATTCAGAGGTTCTTCTTCCGGTGACATTTGCTGTTGTCCCTCTTTCAAATCAGGACTACAAAAAATTCCATTCATACTTGTCTCTTCCACATCATCAAAATCAAGTTGCTTAGGCATCATAGACATAATAAAATCAGAGGAAAGCTTCAAGGCTGATACATTCAGCACCCCCTTAGGGCTAACACCAGAAGGATCTTTATCAGCCAATCCACCAAAATCAGCATCAGCTTCGCCAATAGTTGCAGCAGATCTGAGCTCAACATTATCAGTAGGAATGGCGCAAGATAGTCTATTTTCTTGGGCGTCCAAGACTTTCTCACCCACTGCTGTTTCAGTGTCCACTGATTTGGCATGTAAAGACCTGCCATCTAAATTGGAAGAACTCACTGGCCTTAACGATCCTTCATCTGCACAAATAGTCGCAGCCCTTGATTTCCTAGAAGCAGGTGCAGCAATGTTCTCCCTCTCTGCAGAATCCCTGATGATTTCCATATCTAATTTGGAATACTTTGGACTTGGAGTTAACCTTCTAGCACCCATTTCAGTAGACAATACATTCCGAGACTTCTTACCACCAGATTGGGAGCTGGTAGCCCTTTGCTCAGAGAAATTGGATCTGGAAGACTGCGAAACTTCAACATGATTCTGTGATGTTGAATCTCTAGATATATATGCCTTTCCAGAACCACTTCTACTTAAAAGCTCTTTTGTTTCTACTGCACCCCGGCCAGGATCCTTTTGACTACTGAAGGACCCAGCAATAAACACTACAGGATCCTGTGAATTCTGAGAAATTAAAGGTTGAGATGTTGGCACTGATTTATCAATAGACTTTACAGAATCAACAGTCACAACAAAATCATCCCCTGGTGGTGGGCAGGGACTTCCAAGTAATTCTATCCAAGCATGATTGTTACTTTCTTGTTTGCCGTGTACAAAATCACCAGCTTTAACTGTATCCCTCCTACCTCCATCATTACAATCAGAGGCTTTGCATAAACCTGTTAGTTCAGGCTGCTTACATGGTTGCGCGAGATCACCGATTTCAACTCCTTTGCCACCGCACAAGGTGCCGTCAAGCTTCAACAATTCACTATATCTAGCCTGACTAGAACTTCTAGATCTTGTTAATCTCCCTTCATACCCACTTCTTCCATCTTCCTTGCTCTGATACTCTCCTTTACTTACTTCCCTGACACCAGAACTTCCATTTCGATTGACTATCTCCAATGACTCCTTGAAATTATTAGGCAGAGGATCATCTTCCTTCACTACAGAAGAACGAGCACCATTCGAAGAGTTGGATTTCTGGGATGAGCTTCTAGATCTTGTTATCCGGCCAGAGTAACCAGACTTGTTCTCTTTTTGACTAACACAATCATGTCGTGCCATTTCTGCCATGGAACCACTTTTGACATTGGAATTAAAATCTTTGAGGACTACATCTGACTCAATTACATGTTCTTCCTGTCGAGTTGAAGATGCGGAACCTGTAACCATGCCAGCACAAACGCCGGCATTATCATCACCTCCTGACCTACGTTTGGGTGCTTTTGCACTATTACGCAACTCCAGAGCCTTCTGCCTCGACTTTGACCTTTGCAACTTCGCCAGTGACAAAGCCAGATCGTGGTGACTGTCTGAGACTCCTGGTTCCACCTGATTCTGTGGTGATACAGCACTCGAATCCAATTCTGCAGGTCCACTTGAGCCACATCCAACGTTGTTAACAGAACAATCTGGCAAATTCGAAAGCCCATCTCCAGTGTTATGGTCGTTTACTAGACCACGACCTTCATTGAGCATACCAATCGGATACTGAACAGCATCAGACACAGCGTCCACATTGCTGTAAAGACTACAATGACGACCAGGGAACGGAACTCCAAATCGCGGTTGCGAGAGTAGAACTTCAGAAACAACTTCGTTTTTGTTTAGCCCTGCAGAGACCGAAAAGCCCTATCAACAAGTAAGGATAAAACGAAAATTGACCAAAATTGAAACTAGTTTTTGCTTCATACAAATTACATAACATGAAATCAAAGAAATTAGGATTTCTCAGCGTATATAATAATCAGAGTGAACTCAGATATTTATCATCGATTTAGTTAATTAAACAATTATAACAGAATTTAATGGCGTGGAAATGGGAAACCTAGTTACCTTGGGGAAGCGAATGAAGAGAAGAGTTGCAGAGCCATTGAGGAGGAGGGATTCCGTTGAGGATGAGTTTGGAGAAAAGGTGGTGTTCCCAGAGATGGCATTGCTCTCGTGACTGATCGATGATTCGCTTCGTCCTCTCGAAGATCTGAACCACGTGCTTCTCCATCGCCGGCGTTGCTCCGATCCGCTTCACATAGAGAGAGCCTTTGGCGCTGTTTGCGATTCAATTTCGATATTTCAAATTCTGTGGGTCTTCTCGTTTGGGCTTTACCCTTTTGGGCCACCTTAATTCCCGATCAATTCCAGATCCAAACAAAAAGCCTAGTTTTGACCCAATCATTGAAGAGTGAATCACCTGTGCCGTGAAAGAACTTCTTACAAATTACAACGATAAAAAACTATAAAAATATTCATTCATCAATGTTAGAAATAAGATATAATATGGGAATAAAATCTAATCATCCAATATCTAACTCATGAAATGAAAACACGATTAAACTTTAATCAATTTTCGAAAAGGGTAGTTCGTAGCAGCATTGCAAGCATCTAGGGTACATGCTTACTGTGATATGATAAAGATATGGAAAGAAAATGGTACCCCTAATGGTTCACATTTATTTATTCAGCCTTATTGATGAGAATGCCAAAAGTATATATTGCACAATAATATATAATTTTTGTTTTCAAAACCACATGCTGTTCAGAAAATTTTGTAAAGTACGTGTGTATTTGGCAGAGCGAACGGAAAAGAAAAATGTAATATAAAAACTATTAACGCGATTTCACCAACAAATGTGTCATTTGGTTAGGACACTTGAATGGCATTAATAGTGGTACGTGTCGATAGTTAATATATACATATACGGTAGTTTAAAGCAATGAGAAATAAAAAAATAAGTAAACACATTACTTAAATATTAAAAATTTCGTCTTCTCTCACCTTTTATTTCCATTAATAGGTCTCTCCCGTCATTTTTTTTAAGTTTCAATTATGTTGTGTTTATACCTTTTTTTTACGCCTGTTATGTTATATGAGTAACAAAACATAATTCTTTTGTTAACTCAGTGATATTTTAAATTTGTTAACGACTAATTAACATTTTCGATTGATAAGTAAACATATTTGGACCTTTTCCTAGATAACTGTCTTATATTTATTTATTATATGTAGATTTGATACAAGTGAGTAAAGATATTAATCACAGTGATCATGATAAATACTTTGGATTACACATGGACAAAAACAATGTAAATTTGATGAATTGGATTGAGATATATATATATATATATATATATATATATATATATATATATATATATATATATATATATATAAACATGCCCATTATAGACAGAAAAATTTATTCTACCAAGATATAATGGTATTGTATTCTCTAATACTTAAACATAAAACTAGTTTTATTTTTTAAATTATAATCAAATTCTTATTAATTATTTATAATAAAACATGATTGGAGCTAATTACTAGTTTCTTATCATGTTTATATAAAATTGACTATTTTTTCATAAATTAAATTTTGTATTTATATAATAGTCAATTTTAAGAATATATATCAGTAATTAATTTAATTTAGAGAATATAAATTCATTTGATAATTTCATTTACCTAGAAAGTGGGGTTAATGATTTTCATGCTTACTTTTTTTTTAAGATTTTCCCTTAGGTGATGTTTGATATGGGGATCTTTAAATTTTCTTGGAAAAAATATTTACAGGAATGTGAGATTCCCATGAAACTTAATTATGAAGGAATTAAAAACTTCACTTTCCCATTTCAACAGATGGGTAACCTATACATTCCCGGGAATAAAAATTTTAGGATAAAAATGCCCCTATTTTCTTCCCAAATCCTCATAAAACAAAGATTCCCGGGTAATTTTTTTAATACCAAACATGGGAAATAAGTTACCCAGGAAACGCATTCCTGAGAAACATATTCCCAGGAATCTCACTTAAAAAGATCTCTTATACCAAACACCACCTTAAGGTATCATTTGGTAATTTAGAGTCCCAACGATCAACATACCAAACACTAGGAATCGGTCAAATGGTTCTTTATCATTTTTGTTACACTTTTGCTAATAGTAAATTCATTATACTAATAAAAAATAAAATAACTTTACTTAATTTTTATACAAAATAGTATATTTATCTTTACAACATTTATTATTTTCTTTCTTCTCACTTTTATATCTTAAACCAAACAAAAGAGTAGAAAAATCAACTTTTCTTTATTTTCATCTTATTTTCTTTCCATCTAATTGAACAAAAAAAAATTTCCCACTATTGTTTTTCTATTTCTTTTCATCCAAACAACATACTTTTCATTCTTATTTGTTTTATGTTTCTTTCCTTTCCATTTCACCTGAACATCTAGACGAACCATAAGATTTCATTGGGATGTACAAAGAAAATGATAGGAAAATAGTTAAGTGTGAGAGAAATAGAAAGGAAAAGAATTAGGTAAAAATAAGATAGAAAAATATATTATTTAGATGGATGTCAATACAAGAGAAAGAAGTAGAAAACATACTTTTTTGTTATTATGAATGAGAAGAAAATAAATAAAATAAATTAATTACATAAAAAACAAATAAATTAAGTTTTATATACAAAAAGAAGTTTAGTTTTTGGGAGTAAATAGGGTGAATGTATTAAGAAAAAACACAAATGGGCCCAAAAGACCCAAGAGGTACAATACTCAAGGCCGGAAAGGAAAACAACACAACGCCCAAAAAAGGATTGGGGCGTGTTATTGCACACTCTTAGCGGCCCAAAGAATCATTTGTGCCCCCAAAAAAACCATTCAAAGGCGAGAGAAAGAGAGGGAATATTTGGTGCCATTTTGTGATAAGAAAAACACTTTCCTCTTCTTTCTCACCAAACCCTACCTTCATTGTTCTCCCATCCCTCATCAATGGTTTCAACCGCTACTCCCTCCAAACCCAAACTTCGATCCCAATCCAATCCCAATTCTTCACCTGCAATCCTTACTCTCATCGCTCCACAAACCCTACCTCTTCGCAGATCCATACGCGCCAAGTCCCTCGACTTCGATTCTCCCTACGCGCCTCCTCCAAACCCACTCCCAACTCCCACCAGAAGGTCTTGTTGATCCATCAATTACGCCGCCGAAGATTCCACCAATGCCGACTCCATAACCTGCACCACTGCAGTTACAAAAAACGATTTCATTGATGAACCGAAGAAGAAGAACGATAAGGGTTCGGCTAAGGTTTCATTTGCTCCGATATCGCTGGAACAATCAGAGAAAACCAATAAAAGGAAGAGAGAAAAATTGGAGAAACCTAAGAGGGATGGTGAGGGAAGTGTTGTTACCAGATCTATGGTTGCGAGAAAGGGCATATCGGAGAATAAGGGAAAGAGTGGAAGGTCACGTGAGGGGCGTGTGTACTATAAAAAAGTGGTTTACGATGGGGGCGAGTTTGTAGTGGGGGATGATGTTTATGTGAAGAGGAGAGAAAATGCTAGTTTCGATGATGAGGATCCTGAAACAAAGGAAAGATATGTCGTTGTCCTTATCGATGAACTTGATAAGGAGATGTGGAATGGATACAATCACTTCCATGGCATTTAGGGTAGGGGCGGCCTATAATGTCGTTGTAAGGTGACTCCACATCAATTACCAACACCCTGGACTTCACCATTCTCGCCCCGGCTCGCCTTCAAAGGACACAAAGGTGTCAAAGTAACCCTTGGTGGGTTGCTTCGCTCTGTTAAAGGCTGCGAGTTCCTGCGTATAAGGTTGTAAGTTTGAGTCATTAAAACCCATCCTTTTAAAACAGTTATAAAAAATAACAACACAAGAACTCCCCTGATCAACAAGGATCCTCTTGACATCCTTGTTAGCGATCACAGCGATTATGACCACCGCGTCATCACCCCCTGGGATGGTTGGGCCAAAATCCTCATCCGAAAACGACACTATCAGTGCCTGCACACTGTCTCTGAAAGGGCATTGTCCCTGGGCTTCCCTTGGACAGACAGAATCATTTAGTGATGATTCTTACAGGTTGTGATCGACGCTCCACCCCCAACAAACCCTCCAGCGATCATGTCAATTACCTCGCGTAGGACTTGCCTCTGCTGTAGGGGCATGCCGTTCTGCTGAGCGTCCTCGCTGATAACAACTCCCTTCTGTTTCTCAGCGGCTAAAAACCTCCTGACCGGGTTATGACTGTTATCGCCCTCATCGTCGTGATCTCTTCCTCTCTTATCATTCCGGTCCGGTTCATCCAAAGATTTCTCCTTGAAGAGGTACTACTTCAGCTTTCCCTCCTTGATGAGGGTCTCCAGAGCGTTCTTCAATGCCTTACACTCGTCCGTGGTGTAACCCATTTGCTTGTGGAAACCACAGTACTTCCGTGGATTACCAGGACGTTTCAACGGAGCGGGCTTCTTTATCCCATACACGCTGAGTGTAGGCCATCCGACCTCCCTTAAAATCTGGGAATGCCTGGTGTTTAGCGGGGTATAGTTGGTGAAAGAGGCTATATGCCTATCCTGCTGTTGAGGTCGAGGGCTTTGGAAATCATCTCTCTGAGTCTGCCTTTTGGTCTCACCTTTTCCTTATCTCTCTGTGGTTGAGGGGAAGGCACTGATGGCTTAAGTCTAGCTACCATGGCCTCCAAGTGCATCTCTATACCCACATACTTTAATGCCTTCCTCCGAAACTCTTTAAACATCGCCGGAGGACTCTTTGCTAGGGACAGGGCAAATGCTTATCCAGGCTGTAGGGCCTCGATAACAATGTGAAGCTAGATGGCCTCCGTGAGGTTAGGTACCATGGCCGCCTCCTTGTAAAACCTCTTCAAAAACTCCTTAAGATTTCGTTCTCCCCTTTCCTGATCTGGGCCAAGGTGTGAGAAGTCCTAGGAATATCCCTAGAGATAACGAAATGACTCTCGAAGGCTGCTGCCATCTCCTCCCAGGAGTCTATTGACCCCGATGGTAGACCCTTGAACCAGCTAAGGGCCTCCTCCATTAAAGTTCGTGGGAACATCCTGCACATCATATCTTTATCAGCCCCCAAGTACATAGCTTTATATACGTAAGCATCAAGATGCTTAATGGGGCCAGTCTCTCCATTATACTTCCCGATGGAGAGTGGTTGAGTCGTTTGCAAATGCCTGGGAATAGGCACACTCATGAGCCTCCTCGAGAATGGAAGGTTAAGCCGATACGTTCCAGAGGCTACTGCTACTGGCTCCTCTATTCTTCCACTGACTCTATCTCCAGAGTCATGAGTTTGCTCCCGCTCCTCATAGGTGGGAATTTTTGAATACTGGAGAGTGGTAGATTTCTCCCTCCCAGAGGTGTGATGAGTCTCCTCAGCCTGAGACATTGCCTTATTCTCCATTGCCCTCTTCTCTCTCCTAAACTCCATCAATTCCTCCCTGAATTGCCTTATAACTTCATCTCGAGGATCTAGAGCTGCGACAGGTATCATCCTCCTCGAGTTGGTTCCGGGAGATTCGAAAACAAGTCTCTTGCTAGCATGCTGATGGGTCACATCCTCCACGTGACCATCGACGAAATCACATCCATTTCCCTCCATGGATAACTACTGAGCCTCTGTGAAAAGTGGTAATAACTCTATTGTGTCCCACCGGGTGTGCCAATGAACTGGTCTAGTCCGGGGTCAAGGATTCGGACTGGGATCCAGCCACAAAAGTCTGAGATTTAAGCGTTTGTACACCGGTACAGTGGGTATCCGGTACTATAATCCAACCTCTCAGTGGGAGAGTCCAGTCTTGTTGTCCTGGAGATCCTTCGCACCAAGCTTTCATGTTGATGGGGGCGAAAGGTGGTGTCGCCTACGAAGATTCTCCGACGCTCAAGTCAGTGAAGAGAATGATAACTCAGAGAAAACTTGAGCAATGCAATAGTGTATAAAGAGTTAGAACAACGTAACCTTATGTGTGCATGAAAATCGACTATTTATAGATAAGTGTGGAAAATGAATCGTTAGGCATAAGTGGGGCCAGGAGACTCTGATGCAGTGCTCAGTGTATGATCAAGAGTAGGTCAATGCTCAGTGTACGATCAAGAGTAGTTCACTGCTCAGTGTACGATCAAGAGTATTTCACTACTCAGTGTATGATTTTGACACAGGAATGGGGAAGATCTGCCTTTTCCGTGTATCACTCCTGTAGGTGTACTTTGTACCTTCTGACGGGTGACGTGGATACTTTCCGCTATGCAGGGTATCAACCATGGGAAGTGGAACAACCACTTATCCTCTTAAAGTATAGGTGAACGGTTATGTATAATAGAACAGTGAGACCGGATCAGGTTATCTGATGTCCTAGGTGTTATCGCGGATAAACCGGTGGAGGGAGAACGCCTAACACGGTATTTTTACAGTTCGGATGTTGACCTGTGATATCAGTTTACCTTCCTGAACGGACAAGATGACGTCTTAGTCTGGAGACCGGTATCTAGACCAGGATCAAATTATTATTAATAAGATGTTTATAGGTATATTTAATTTAATTTAAAGGTATAATATAAATGTTAATTAATTTAATTATTATTAATAAAATTTTATTAATGATAATTAAATTAAATATATTTTATATTTTATTAATAGTAATTAAAGTAAATATATTTTTTAAATAATATTTTACTAATAATAATTAAATTAAATATATTTTTTAATAATAATTAAACTAAAAATATTTTTAAATATTTTATCAAAAATAATCAATTTAACTATTTTTAGTTATTTTATTAATAATAATTAAATTAAATATATTTTTGAAATATTTTATTAACAATAATAAAATTAAATATACCTTTAAATACTTTATTAACAATAAATAAATTAAATATACCTGTAAACATCTTATTAATAATAATTAAATTAAATTACATTTATATTTAAAAGATAATAAAATGTTACCTTCATATACAAATATTATCAATTATAACTTGAAAGTGACATGTGGTCTTTGAGACCTCTTTAAAAAAAAATAGGGGCCAACATAAAAAAACAAAAACAGTGAAACAGTTCCTCTTCACTCGTCTTCACCATCGAGAATCTCTCTCTCGCAGCCTCGCTGCTTTCCCCTTGCGTCGGCCCTAGCCCTAGTGAATTTTTTAACGAAATGACTAAATTGACATGTTTTTAAAAGTTTTGTGACCTCTTTAAAAAAAATAGGGGACCAATATAAAAAAACAAAAACAGTGAAACAGTTCCTCTTCACTCGCCTTCACCATCGAGAATCTCTCTCTCGCAGCCTCGCTGCTTTCCCCTGCGTTGGCCCTAGCCCTAGTGGCCTCCACGTCCACGATTCCACCACCACCCACAACGTGCTGCTTTGATCTTCGCCCCCTTCTCGTTCAATCACTCAACTTCTCTTAAATCACGGCTCGGGGTGGTGCTTCTCCTTGAGGGGCTTCACTTCACACCGAAGGTAACATCTGTTCTGTTCAACGCACATTTTGATGCGCACGTTGCCTACAACTTTGTTTGTGGGTTTTAATTAAGATTTAAAGATGAGATGCCATGAGAGGTAGTGAGCTGCTGAGGTTTCAAAACCTTTCTGAAATGGTTCTGTGTAAAGCTCTGAAATGGTTCTGTATAAAGTACTAGTTGTAGAGTAATGATTAGTTCTATATCTGAAATATAGCACTGTGTGTAGTGTGAATTGGTATAGTAGAATAGATATTCTTCATTTATTTCTTACTTGATTAATTTCATATACGTTGAAAGTAATTGATTGATTTTAATTAATCCTACTTTATTAGGATAGAGTATTTTCTTATTGAAATGATGATAATTTGATTATATTGCTTAGCACTGATGGTTTTTTGGGGTTGAATATATTGCTTATATTCATCATTTTGTGCATTGACATTTGAACGTCTAATGTAATTTGCATCCTATCTACTATCTGAACTATTCCTAACTATACAGATTAAAATGTGATGTCCAACCTTTTCATCTATTGCTGAATGGCAGGGAGCATGACAGTTATATTTTGGCCGTAGAAAGAGCTCTGGAATTTTGATGCAATGTTGCAATTTTTGTAGCTTTAAAGTGAACAAAAGGTTTAAAGGAATTGGTTTTTAGTTTTGAATTCCAAATTTGCTTGTTTGCTTTGTTCTGGTTCTTATTTTGAAAGAGATATTAATTTGGCATGAAAAGTAAAAGATGATGGGGGGAAAGAAAGAAAAAGGATTCGTTCTGAAAATCCAGCCGCCACTTCTTGGACTTTATGTTTTTATTCTTACTGTTGTGTTCCGAGATCAGCTCCGGTTTTAACTCACGCTTTAAACTATTATATATAAATTTGATTTATTGAATGAATGAATTCTCTTCTTCAAATATTGTTTCCAATATAATTGTGACAAATATCCTGCAATAATATAACTCTTAAGTTTTTCAATAAGCTTGTTAAATTTTTCCTTCGCACAATATGTTAAGTCGTTCTTAGAACTGAAACTTAAGATCGGATCACAATAACCATATCGTAGAGCGAAGCATTAGGTAATACGAATACTGTCCACAAGCGTGTGTTGGTTAAAAAGAATATAAGTATTCATTATGGAGTGATGCCTTTAATTTCTTAGAGAATGAAGGAATTTATCCGCTCTGTTAAAAGACGTGCTTATTGAATCACTCAAAGAATTGCATCGTCAAGTACAAGAGTAGTGATTAGGATCATCCGTCCTGCAAGAATACATCCTAATCATAAGAATGATGATTGGGCCTTCAATCACAAGAATGATGATTGGAATTGTCCATGCCAAGAGGTATATCGTCAATCATAAGGATGATGATTGACTTCATCTGTCCTGGGGAAGTATACCTCAATCATAAGGATGATGATTGGGTCTTCGATCATAAGGATGATGATTGAAATTATCCGCGCCAGGAGGTACATCGTCAATCATAAGGATGATGATTGACTTCACATTGTCCTGGGGAAAATATACCTCAATCATAAGGATGACGATTGGGTCTTCGATCATAAGGATGATGATCAGAATTGTCCACACCAGGAGGTACATCGCCAATCATAAGGATAATGATTGACTTCACATCGTCCTGGGGAAATATACCTCAATCGTAAGGATGACGATTGGGTCTTCGCCAGTGTTTGGCCAAACCTACTAACCGTATCTGGAGTTTGGTTTAATCCTACAGTCCAGGCCTTCGAATGGGGTTCAGTACAGTCATGGAATAGGTCTGATCCTACAGCCCATTGATACACTCAAGGAGTTACATCGCCAATCACAGAATAGGTGATTGGGATCATTCATCCTGAGTACCCTCATGCACACTGGTATGAAACTGTAAATCAAATTACGAAAGAGAAGAGTGAAAGTACCATATTCATAAATTGACTTTTCATTAAATTGAATATGAATTACAAAGAGAGCGTAGTTGGGGTCATGCTTCGTTAAAACCTTCTTAGGAAAACCCAATGGGAAAAAACCTAAGTAAGGAAAAAGAGTACACGCCATTTTACCAACTAGCTGTAATACATGCGTAAGTTCTGGGTGTTCTATTTGTTACGGATAGGTGTGCCATCGAGATTCTCCAAGTGGTAAGAGCCTTTTCCAGTGACTTTGAATATTCTATAAGGGTCTTCCCATGTTAGAGCCAATTTGCCTTGGTGAGCAAATTTTTTACCCACGCTTGCCTTCCTGAGAACCAATTCTCCCACGTTAAACGTTTTGCGCTGAACTCGCTTATTGTATCAGAGAGCGGCCTTGGCTTTGATAGCCTGGTCTCTAACAAATGCCTCTTCTCTAAGTTCCCAGAGCACGTCTAGCTCTGATGCCAAATTAGCATTGTTGCTGTCCTCAGAGAAATACGCCAATCTCACAGAAGCTATCTGGAGTTCTACTGGTATAATCGCATTGACGCCATAGGTGAGACGGTATATGGATTCATTTTTTGTAGAGTGAGGCATTATGCGATATGCCCACAGAATGTGGCACAACTGATCTGTCCAACCACCCTTAGCTTTTCCCAGATGCTTCTTTAACCCCTTTAGTACATCTCTGTTGGCCATTTCAGCTTAACCATTGGTTTGGGGATGTTCAACGGATGAAAAGATTTGGACTATCCCTAGTCCCTTAAGCACATCCGTGAACTTCTTCTCAGTGAACTGGGTGCTGTTATCAGTGTCAATCCGCGCTGGCACTCCGAACCGTGTTATGATATTCTTATAAACGAAACGATGAGTTTAGGCTAAAGTGATGTGGACCACTAGCTTTGCCTCAATCCACTTGGTGAAATAATCGACTCCCATAATCAAATATTTGATGCCCCCAGGCGCAGTTGGGAATGGACCTAAGATGTCCAGTCTCCATTGGTAGAATGGTCATGGCACAACGGATGTGAAGAGTTCTTCAGCTGGCGTGTGGTGAAGGTTGGAAAACCTCTAGTAGGGGTCGCATTTCTTTACGAAATCAATGGAATCCTGCTTGATTGTGGGCCATCAATATCCGGCTCTGAGAATCTTCCTTATCAAACTCATTCCTCTGGAATGGTGCCCACATTGTCCCTCGTGCACTTCTTCCATCACCCCTTGTATCTTATTTTCATTCAAGCAGAGGAGGTAAGGCACTAAAAATCCTCTTCTGAAAAGCTTGCCATCCACCATCGTGAAATATGGCAACTCCCTCTTTATTCTCTTTTTCTCATACTCGTCGGTGGGTAACTGTGCGTTGACCAGGTAACGAACATAAGGAACAACCCACGAATCTTTGTTGAAGGCATGAGTCATTATTGCATTTAAAGATAGGAATAGGGGATGCTAGGCGACGTCAGCATGCTTTGAACCACCGTTGTGGTATTTCCTGGCTGCCTCGTGCTTGCTAGCCTAGACAAAATGTCCTCCCTAGTGTTCTCTTCTCGTAGTACATGCTTGAACTCCAAAACTGAGAATTTCTCCTTCAACTCCTTCACACAATTCACATATAACTGAAGTTGAGGCTCGCGGACTTGATACTCCCTTTGAATCTGTGATATCACGAGCTATGAATCACTACAAAGGGTCACCTCAGAGGCTCCAATGTCGATTGCGGTTCACAGTCCGGCAAGACAAGCTTCATACTCAACTTGATTGTTGGAGGTCTTGAAATTGAAGTGAAGAGAAATTTCCAGATGCACTCCATCATCGCTTTCTATGACAACTCCTGTTCCACACTCTTTATTATTGGACGGTCCATCCACATAAATAGTCCAGTGCCTTCAAAGCGCGGTTGGATTTGTCCCCAGCATTTCTACCACAAAATCAGCCAACACCTGGGCCTTTATTGCACCTCAAGGCTCGTAAGACACATCAAACTCTGAGAGCTCGATAGACCAATTGATTATCCTACTGGCTAGATCTGGCTTGCTCAGAATGGAGCGGAGCGGTAAATCCGTCCTCACAATAACCGGGTGCGCGTGGAAGTATGGTCTTAAATGGTGAGAGGCCCAAACAACTGCGATGGTGTCTTTCTCAATCTTCTAATACTGGTCCTCAGCTCCTTACAGTATCTTACTTGTAAAATATACTGGCCTATGCCCCTCTGGAGTCTCCTTAACTAACACCACCCCAAGGCTTCATCTGAGATAGCCAAGAAAAGAATGAGCATTTCTCTGGGGTCAGGCTTCACCAAAATTGAAGGGCTTGACAACACCTCTTTGAGCTCCTGAAAAGCTTGTTCTTACTCCTACCCCCACTCAAACTTCTTAGACTTCTTCAACACTTTATACAAAGGGAGTGATCTATTCGCCATTTTGGGCATGAATCGTACCAAAGCTACCACCTTCCCATTCAAAGATTGAACCTCTCTCAGGTTCTTCAGACTTTACATATTCAAAATTGCGTGGCACTTCCCCGGAGTGGCCTCGATGCCACGCTGAGTCAACATGAAACCCAGAAATTTCCCAGCTGGGACAGCAAAAGTGCACTTCAATGGCTTCAGCCTCATGTTGTATTGCCTCAGGCACATGAATACTTGGCGTAAATCTTCCACATGACCACCTCCATCTGAGGTTTTGGCTATGATGTCATCAATGTATACTTCCACCAGCTTAGTGTGCATGCCCTCAAACACCTTGTTAATCATACGCTGATAAGTGACACCAGCATTCTTCAAATCGAAGGGCATGACAATGTAGCAGAAAACACTGCGGTCATTGATGAAAGCTGTCTTCTCCTGATCTTCCTCCCATATCAGAATCCAGTTGTACCCCGAATAAGCATCCATGAAGCTCAGATACTAATAACCAGATGAATCATCACCATCTGATCTATGTTTGGGAGAGGATATGGATCCTTTGGCCAACAACGGTTTAAATCAACGTAAGCTATGCACATCCTCCACTTGCCGTTGGCCTTTTGGACCATCACCACATTCGACAACCAAGAGGAATAACGGATTTCTCTGATAAATCCGGCCTTCAACAACTCCTCTATTTGATCACAAGTTGTTTTCTGCTTTTCTAGGCCCAACCTCCTTTTCTTCTGAACAACCGGCCTCGTCTCTGGATAGACGGCTAGCTTGTGGCAACAGAATTCAGGATCCATCCCAGGCATGTCCGCTACAGTCCATGCAAAAAGATATTTGAACTCCTGAAGGAGTGTAAGCAAACATTGCTCCATAGTTGGTTTCAGCTTATCATTTATGTGTGTGACCGTCTCTGGGGAATTACCTAATATGATGTCCCTGGAACCTTCACCCGGCATGGGCTTTGAAGGATTGAGTGGATCAATCTTCAATTCCACTCTAGGGTCCAAGTCTATAAGACTAACAGACCTAGCCGTTGTTCCTCCATCATTAAGCTTTCTCCTCTTATTGAACGCTTCCAGCTTCACTATATTCAGGCTCGTGTTATAACAATACCGGGCTATCTCTTGGTCACCTCTGAGGGAAGACACATTGTTGTCCTTATCTATGAACTTAATAAGCAGATGAGGAGTTGAAACAATGGCTTTTATAGCGTTTAATGTGGGGCGGCCTATAATACCGTTGTATGGTGATTCGACATCGATCACCAGCACTCTGGACTTCACCGTTCTGGCTCTAGGCTCGCCCTCGAAGAAAACTAGGGTGACAAGGTATCCCTTTGTTGTCTGCTTCACCCCATTAAAATCTGTTAGGTCTTACGTGTAAGGCTGTAAATCAGAATCAATAAAAACCCATACGCTTAAAACAACCATAAAAAATAACATCGCAGGAACTCCCCTGATCAACAAGGATTCTCTTGATGTCCTTGTTTGCGATCACAGCTACTATCACCACGATGTCGTCACCTCCAGGGATCGTTGGGCTAAAATCCTCATCAGAGGTCACCAGGGCGGTTGTCCCTGGGCTTTCCTTACACTGACAGAATTATACGATGATGATTCTTTCTTGCCGTGATAGATGCTCCGCCCCCAGCAAAACCTCCTGATATCATGTCAATGACTTTGCGCCAGCCTTTGCATTGTTGCTTTGGCATATCTTCCTGCTAAGTGGGCATGCCAATCGCCACTCCCTTCTGCTTCTCAGCTGCTGTAAACCTCTTGACCGGATTGCGACTATTATCATCTTCATCGTCGCGATTTCTCCCTCTCTTCTCCATCCGACCTGGCTCATCAAAGGATTTCTCCTTGAAGAGGTACTGCTTCAACTTGCGCTCTCTGATTAGGGTCTCCACGACGTTCTTCAAAGCATGACATTCATCGGTGGAGTGGTCATTCTGTTCATGAAAAGTGTAGTATTTACACAGATTTCTGTGTTTTTTAAGGGGGCTGGTCTCTTGACTCCATAAACGCAAAGAAGGAGAGAAAATGAAGAAGAAAAGAGTTCTGCCATTTTGTTTAACATGCCCTCATTTAAAACTCATCGCGACGCTGATGCTACGCGTCAGCTCACTAATCCTCACCTGACGCTATGCGCCCCAGCCACGCTACGCATCAGGGTCCTAATGTCATTTTCCTTAAAATTCCATTTTCCACTTAATTTTCCATATACTATTATAATTTTAATCTAAATAATACTTTTATTTACTTCTAATTTATTTTCTAATATTAAAACATCAGGGATGTTATAGTTTCTGTTAGAATGATGTAAATATAGTAAGATATATTTTAGGATTAAATATATCAATCATATCTTTAATTGTATATTCTATATTTATGTACAAAATTCCTATAAATACAATAGCTCCGGATGATCATAAAACATACGGAATTCACATGTCTTCTCGTTTTTCTCTCTTTTAACATGGTATCCAGAGCCTAACAAGAGATCCCTCTTATTCTGTGATTTTTCGGTGAGCCATTGCTCACTGTGCAAAAGTTTTCCCTCCCTCCCACCTCGTTTTCCATGCTGCCCGCCCCAGTTCTGCCACCTCCGGCAGTCGTTTCCTCCCGGAGACCTTGCGACTGGCTTCCCCTTGCCCAGATAGGCCTTTCCCCAGTGGTACGTCCCCATTGGAGCTCTTACGTGCCCCCATACACCGTCCACTCCTCTGCGCATGAAACCAATGCACCACCACTCTCAGCCGTGCATGACGGCGCATCCCACCTCTGGTGACATCATGCCTTCTTGGGTCTTGATCGCCTCGGCCTTTTCTTCTTAGATCTGGTGTTCGTTTTCCATTTTGGTCAATTTTCCCCTGCTGTTTGGCATGGTTTTTACTGCTGCCATTGTCTTTCTCTCTCCACCAATATACGTGTGGCTACTCCCAGTGATACTAAGTCTGATTCTTTACTTCCAGGCACTTCCCTCACTGCCCTCCTCTCTTCCGAGTTGTTAGATGACAAAAACTACTCCTATTGGGCCTCTAATATTAAAATTTGGCTTATTGGGCTACGTTATGAGAACCACCTCACACAATTAGAAACTGAAATCCCAAAAACCGACCGACCGTGGTGGAGGAAAATTGATGTTCAACTATTTGCAATTATGCGGAACATCATTGCCCCATCCCATTGTGATTGCTTCCGTGGTCAAAAATCCTGCAAGGGAGTTTGGGACCATGCCAAGCAACTCTTCACCAACAATATTCGACGACTCTATCAGGTCGGTAAGAACCTTATGACCACTTTTGGCTCTCGACAGTTTCAGGGCTCTATAACTACTTATGTGGGTAAAGTGACAAATCTCTTGTATGAACTCAATGAGATGCTTCCTATTGGTGCTACTCCTGAGATCGAGCTTAAGAACCGTAAGAAATTACTTATGTCCTTTGCCTTATATGGCCTACCTACTGAGTATTCCTCTACTTGTGATCAGAATTTGGGTTTCCTCACAGAGGTTACTCTGGATGGTGCCTTGGCCACTCTTCTTCGGGTTAATATTCATGGCCCTATCTCCTCCTCCATGCCTGCTTCTGTTGCTCCGACTGTTTTCCTCTTGATTCTTCTGTTTTTCTTTCACACAACAACGACTCTGTACCTCAAAGAGGGGATAGGCCACGTCCTCATTGTGATCACTGTCACAAACCAGGCCACGCCATTGATAAATGCTGGAAACTTCATGGTCGCCCTCCTCGCACTGCTCAGGTTGCTCAGCTTCCTTCTCCACTGTCTTTTGTTCCTCCACTGCTGCCAGATCCGTCTCCATCACCCTCTTACAATGACTTCCTGAAGTGGCGTGAAGAACGTCAGGTCTTTGGTTCTATTGCTGTTGTTGCACACACTAGTAATTCTTTCGTTGGCATCTCCCATTCTTTGGGTCCTTGGATCCTTGATTCAGGGGCCATCGACCATATTACTAGTAATAAATCTCTTTTTTTTCTCTTTCTCTACCACTAGTTACTTACCTTCTGTTACTATGGCCAGTGGTTCCCCAACATAATCCCAAGGTATTGGTATTGTCCATCCCCTCCCTTCTATTTCAGTTAATAATGTGTTATTCGTTCTTGGTGCCCCATTTAATTTGTTATCCATTAGTCAGCTTACTCATACTCTTGATTATGTCATCTCTTTTACTAACGATTCAGTTTCTTTACAGGATCGAAAAATAGAGAAGATGATTGGCTTCGGATGTGAGTCTCACGACCTTTATCAATTTAACAGACCATCCCTTTTTGGTTCGGCTTTCACATCCCCTCTTCTCATTCATGCTCACTTAAGACATCCCGGTCTCAATGCCTTCAAGAAATTAGTCCCTAGTTTTTCTAATTTAGAATCTTTGTCATATGAGTCTTGTCAGTTAGGTAAGCATACTCGTACTTTTTTTCCTACTCCTATAAATAATCGGGCCTCGTCTCCTTTTGCTTTGGTTCATTCGGATGTTTAGGGTCCTAGTCGTATTGTGTCTTCTTTAGGATCTAGGTATTTTGTCACCTTTATTGATGACTTTTCCCATTGTACTTGGATATACTTAATGAAAGATTGTTCTGAGTTATTCATTATTTTATAGTCTTTTTTAATGAAATAAAAACTCAATTTCGGATTTTTATTCGTACCTTACAAAGTGATAATGCACGTGAATATTTGTCTAACTCATTTCAGACTTTTATGGCATCTCACGGTCTGTTGCATCAAACCTCTTGTCCTCATACCCCCAACATAATTGGGTTACTGAACGTAAAATAGACATCTTCTAGAAACCACTCAGACTCTTCTACTTCATTCTAATGTTCCTCTTCAATTTTGGGGTGATGTTGTCCTTACTGCATGTTATCTCATCAACCGTATGTCTTCCTCTATTCTTTAAGGTAAAATTCCTTATTAAGTCTTATATCAACATCATCTTCTTCACTCTCTAGCTCCTCGCGTCTTTGGTTCTACTTGTTTCTCTCATGTCCTTGGAGGATACGAGTGCTACTTTCATTCTCTTCGTAGGTATTTTATCTCTGCAGATATTACATTCTTTGAAGATGTTCCTTTCTTTAAATCTAAAACACCTCAACCGAAGCCTCTTCTTCCTGTGACTACACCTACAGTCCTTTTTTCTCCTCCTGGGGAGTCTCCTCCCTCCCTAGATCGTCTTCCTCATCTTCCTTTGTAGGTCTATCAGCGTCGTCCTTGTTCTCTACCACCATAGCCTGCCACTGATAAGATTGTAGACTCACATCCTGGGCTCACTCATCTGACTTCTTCTCCTATCCAGCCTCCTGAGTCAGATCTTCCTATTGCCCTATGCAAAGGTATTCGTTCTACTCGTAATCCTTCTCCTCACTATACTGTTTTGAGTTATTATCGCATCTCTCCATCATATTACTCTTGTCTTTCTTCTTTGTCCTTTATTTCTATTCCTAAAAATGCAGGAGATGCCTTTACTCATCCAGGATGGAAACAAGCTATGATGAATGAAATGTATGCCTTATAAAGCAGTGGAACTTGGGATCTCATTCCTCTATCACCAGGGAAGTCTGTTGTTGTTGTCGATGGGTGTACACGATGAAGGTTGGCCCTGACGGATCAGTTGACCACCTCAAAGCCCGCCTTGTCGCCAAAGGTTATACTCAAATCTACAGCTTAGATTATGGAGATACATTCTCCCATGTTGCCACCATTCGTCACTAGTCTTTATACCAATTAGACATCAAAAATGTTTTCCTTTATGGTGACCTGCTTGAGGAGGTTTACATAGAGTAACCTCCCTATTTTGTTGCTTAGGGAGAGTCTTCTAGACTTGTTTGTCGCTTGTAAAAATCTCTATATGGCCTTAAACAGTCTCCTAGGGCATGGTTTGGTAGGTTCAGTACTGTGATTCAAGAGTTTGACATGATCAGGAGTGAAGCCAATCACTCTGTCTTCTATCGTCATTCAGTTGCTAGTTGTATTTACTTGGTGGTATATGTGGATGACATTGTTATTACTGGCAGTGATCACCTTGGTATTACACAGGTAAAGTAGCATATCTTCAAACACTTTTAGATGAAGGACCTTGGCAAACTTAAATACTTCTTGGGGATATAGGTAGCGCAATCCAAAAATGGAATCGTCATATCCAAAGAAAGTATGCAATGGATATTCTGGGAGAAACAACGATGTTAAACTCCAAATCAGTTGACACTCCCATGGATCCCAATGTCAAGCTCCTATCAAATCAGGGGGAGCCCCTTCCAGATACTGAGAGATACAGACGTTTAGTTGGCAAGTTGAATTATCTCACTATCACTCGCCTAGATATTTCATTTGTAGTTAGTGTGGTTAGTCAGTTCCTAAACTCTCCTTGTAAGGAACATTGGGATGCAATGACTCGTATTGTTCGATATGTCAAGAAAGATCCTAGAAAGGGCATGTTATATGAAGATAGAGGACACACTCAAGTTGTGGGATACTCTGATGCTGATTGGGTCGGCTCTCCCATTGATAGAAGGTCCACTTCTAGATATTGCATTTTTGTCGGAGGTAATCTTGTCTCTTGGAAGAGCAAAAAGTAGAACGTTGTAGCTAGGTTCAATGCGGAGACAAAATACCATGCTATGGCTATAGCCAGTCAAGAACTGATATGACTCAAACAATTGCTTTGAGAACTTCAATTTGGAGAGGTTTCACAAATGACACTTATCTGTGATAATCAGGCCGTTATGCATATTGCCTCGAATCTAGTTTTCCATGAGAGGACGAAGCACATTGAAGTTGACTGTCATTTTGTTAGAGAAAAAGTCTTATCTGGTGAAATATCCACTAGCTCTGTTAATTCTAATGATCAGTTGACGGATGTTTTTACTAAGTCTCTAAGGGGCCCTCGGATTGACTATATATATAACAAGCTTGGTGCATATGATTTATATGCTCCAACTTAAGGGGGAGTGTTAGAATGATGTAAATATAGTAAGATATATTTTAGGAATAAATATATCAATAATATCTTTAATTGTATATTCTGTATTTATGTACAAAATCCCTATAAATACAATAGCTCCGGATGATCACAAAACACACAGAATTTATATGTTTTCTCATTTTTCTCTCTTTTGATAGTTTCCATATTTCTTTGTCATTTTTACTGTTATTCCAAATTAAAAAAAAAAGAAAAAAGCAAAACCATCTTAAAATGTTTTAACACCCTACAATCTTTCAAACTTCATTACATTTTTTAGAATTTCAATTCATCTTTTTCCAAGTCCTTCCAATTGCTAGTGTAAAATAATAAAAACATTTGAGTTCAAAGAAAAAATTTAGAAAACTTAAATCATAAAATTTTAAAGTTGATTTAAAATAGAAGATGATTATTAAGAGACTAAAATAATACATTAATTGTAAAGAAAGAAGAAAATGTAAAATACTGTTTACATTTCCGTTTGAACTCCATGAATTTCTGCGAATTGTTTTTTTTTTCTCTCTTGAAAAACATGTAAACTTAGTTCTACAATTCAATCATGCTATAACTCAATCTAGTTTCTATAATCAATGTAATTAACAATATGGAACTGATCATAATTACAGGCATCTGGAGTTGAGGTTAGTGATGTTACATACAAAGAGATTCATGAAACATCAGCAACACGTGTTGCTGTGAAATTTGATTGCAGTTCAGAGCACCCATGCCAAAGAATAACGTGGGAGGATTAAACTCACTTACAAGAACCATGATCCCCTAGGTATGTGTAACCACGCACATGAAACAACATTGGGCATTGTTCAACCTCAGATAAGTTGCTTGTAGCTAGGCCAAATGTGTTTTGCTCAAAAATTAATAATCTAAGCAATGGCTATAGGAATTGCATTGTCAATGTTTCTCCAAAGTCATAGGACATGATAAATTGATAAATAGTATAGAGCATAGACTGCAGGTTTTGCTAACATGGATTTTGCATTTCATAAAAAAAAATAATTAAAGAATTGAAAGTAGAAATTTTTTATCAATAATTGTATTCAGAGGATCATTAGAAATCAAAGAGTACCATTTTATGATAATTTTTAATATAAATTTTCTATCTTTAACTTATTTATCTTTTTGTCAAACATTTTTAATTTGTTAAATAAATGATAGGATGTAGTTGAGTAATATGTGGCTTGCATAAAAAATAAAAATACAATGATAACAACTAATGCAGCCCAATGATAGTTTGTGTGTGTATGACGATCACTAGTGCAAAAAGTAGCTATAAGGACGGGATATGAGCACGGTTCTAGCAAATCCGTGTTTGAAACCAGGCGGTGTCAATTTTGTAAATATGAGGAATTTCATAAAATTTATAAAACGCATATATAAGGACGGTTAGAGGAAAACCGTGTTTATATGGATACTATAAACAAAGGTATTACAGGTCCGTGATTAAAGAATTTTATTTTTTTTAAAAAAATTATTAAATTGAGAAACAAACACGGTTATCTTAGGTCCGTGCTTAAATCTTTTTATAATTTTTTTAAAAAATTATTTAAAATGGAGAAACAAAGACGGTTGGGTGGGTAACGTGTTTATAGGCCATCTATAAACACGGTTAGTGGTGAACCGTGCTTAAATGTTAGGATATGAACACGGTTCTGAGTCACCCGTGCTTAAAGGTTGCGCACACTCTCCAATGAAACTTCACCTTTTGGCTTTTCGTTTTCCGCCTCTCCCTCCCTCCATTTCTATAACTCTTCTCTTCTCTTCTCTTCATCATTTGAATCTGCATTTCATTTCCCATGGCCAAGAAAATGAAGCTCTCTTCTCTCCTCAACAAACCTTCTTCTTCTTCCTCTTGGCCTTGGCCTTCTTGTCACCAACCAAGAACCCACTCTTTTAGAACCAACAACAACGACACCACTTTCAAAACCATCAACGCCGCTTTCTTAGATGCCACCTTCGAGAGCTCTGAATCCTTCTTCACCGACGACGTCTCCCCCGCCGTCGACGACTCCGCCAGCTTCTCAACCGCCTCCGAAGAACATTCCAGAACACTCGACTCAATAGAAAACGTCATTCGTGGTTTGCGTTCCGACCGTTTGTTCTTCGAGCCTGAGGAAACAAGTTCCATATTCAACAACCTCAACAACATCAGCAGCAACGTTGCCCATATTCAAGGACAGTGTTATCCTGTCCTTGGAATCCCAAGACATACGAAGCATGGAACTAACCTGAGAGAGAACAAGACAAGATCTGAATTTGAAAATGTTGGATCTGAAAACGTTAGATCTGAACCCAGCAAACAGTGCCACTTTTCTGCATATTCAAATAAAAAAAGGCTAGATACGAGCACGGTTCAAAGGAACCGTGCTTAAAAGTGAGCTACGAAGACGGTTCAAAATCGTCCTTAAAAGTCCCTATTTACAAGCACGGTGGGAACAAGCACGGTTTTGGAACCGTGCTTAAAGGTCCAACAGAACCGTGCTTAAAACCCCTTTCTCCACTAGTGGATGCGCAATGCACATCGTAGCGGAAAACGCTATTTGGTTCATTGCAGGCGACATGCCCATAGCAGTGAAGCGGTTTTCCTTGTCCATATCAGTGGTGACTTATAAAATTCCTTTTTTTAATGTCATTTCCCCTATTATAATCAATTAATATTATTTAATTGATTAATTTTTAAAGCTACTAGTAAATGAAAAGACATAAAAGATGTCTTGCTACAAAACACGCCGTGCTTCTTTTTTTTTTATTTACGCTTCACACACGAGCAAGCACAGTAACCCATTCCAGCCACCTTTCTCCTTTTGAATGTCCCACCCTTCAGCAAGTACTTTTGGCCAGCCTCTCCTTCTCTGGGCAGCAGGATCTTCTCCAGCAAGCATATTTGTGCAATCTCTATTTTGGATATTGCATGCGCAGTTTTTCAGGGAGTTCCTATAACTAGAGTTTATTCTTTCCTTTCTCATTCAAAGACTCTAGCCACCTTCTCCCTTGATTGTGTCTCCTTCCAGTGAGGTCCACCTTCTCTAGGCAACAACACCTTCTCTAGTAAGCACACATTTTCAATCCATGATTTTGCCATTAATTACCCTTCCCCCCCAAAACAAAACCCTTTAAAACTAAGTTTTCTTCTTTTCTCTCTCGCTTAAAGACACTCTAGTCACCTCCTCCACAACTTGTGTCTTCCTCCGACGAGGTCCACTTTCTTCGGTGATTATCCCTTCTCTGATAAGCACACTTCAGTCCCTGTTTTATCTCTTCTTCTGAAACTCAATTTTTTCTCTCATCAGAAGAAGATAAGGTTGAAGGATATGCTTCACTTTCAAAAGGCAACAATGATAATGGTGATTATATTGGGGAGGAGGAGAATGAATAGACTCTTGACATTTAAATTTCGGTCTTCTATTATTTGTGTTTTCCTTGTTTTATTTTGAACTTTCTTATTATGCCAAGTTGAGATTTGATAAAGAATGGAACCTTTTAAGTTTTATTTTGATATGATATAGCCTTGCCCATGACTTTTAAGTAGTTATTTGTGTAATTGTATATATTTAACTAAATTTTTATCTGTTTTACATCTGATATTTACGCAATACGCTATCCACTATATAGCATATCAGTTTTTTAGCTGTTCACTACAGACCGCTATAAGAAATTGATAACACTGCTAACTATCCTATGAAGCACATTTCTCTTCACACTTTCACTCAAATGGTTCATTTGACATACAGTTAAGGAAACAGAGTTATGAAAATAGAAAAATGTAACGATTAATATTTGATCTTTCATGTTGTTCAAGACAATCAAAACTCCGTTTGACTATAAATTTTTTTTTTTTTTGAAATTGGTCAAACTAACCCCAACAGAAACCAAACACTCCCAAAATCATATTCTAGTGATTGGTAAACAACAGGTCTAAATTCATATAAGAAAAAAAACATGTTGCTCACAAAATCTTTACCATCAAAACTTGTTACTGTATTGTATATTTAATCTTAAAAAATAATTAATATTTAATTTGATTTGATTTAATATTCTACACTACATATTTAATACAAATTATTTATTATTAAAAAAATCTGTCATAAGCTGATTGAGGAACCGGACGTTAAAATAAAAGAAACTTGATGAGTTTTGTCATATGAAAATTATATTTTAGTGTACAGTTATTCATTCATTTTATTTATATATTCAAATTCTAATGAGACTCACGGTATAAAGGAAAAGTGATTTTCTCCTTTTTTTTTCCATCTCTTTTATTACTATATCGTCCCATTACTCCTTCACACCATTTGTTTGTTATTCTAATTGTTATTGTTAATGTTAATATATTCTAAAGCAATGGATTCTCCTGCTAAAAAACAAGAGTGGATTCAAGGTATGCCAATTGAAAAGAAATGCTTGTGTTGACTAGGAGTGTCAAATGGATGAATTGGATAAGATTTGAGTTAAATTTTATTGGATGGACAAAAATTCATCCATTAATCCATTTATAATTTATTTAAAAACTCTTGGAATATCCATCCAATCCATAACCTTAATTAACTAAATCCACCCAATCCATCCATTACCATCTTTTTTGTGGATGGATATCCAACCATCCATTTAAAAAATAGTATTATTTTTTTCTTAATTTCTTTTTTTATTTTTTCATTTTATATTTTATATTCTTACACTTTAATTTTCTTTCTCTAAACTTTTTTAAAATTTCTTTCCATATTTTTATTTAATTTTTTTTACCCTCCAAATTTTTTCTTTTAATTCTTTTTTATTTTCTCCCTTCATATTCTTACATTTTAATTTCTCTTTTTTTTTCTCTGTTTTTTAATTCTTTTTTTATTTTCTCACTTTATATTCTTATTCTTTAATTTCTTTTTTTTCTCTCTAAATTTTTTCTTTTAATTTCTCTCCATATTTTTTATTTAATTTCTTTTTTTACCCTCTAAATTTTTTCTTTTAATTCTTTTTTAATTTTCTCGCTTCATATTCTTACATTTTAATTTATTTTTTTACTCTCTAATTTTTTCTTTTAATTCTTTTTTAAAATGTTAATATTTGATTATTCACATCGTTCGAGATAGTTAAAACTTCGTTTGATTATATGATTTTTTTAAGGTTGATAATCAAGCCTAGGTTTTAACCAAACAAACCATTAATAAATGATCTAGTTTGAACTGAAAGAACATAGTGCTAGGCAATAGTTTGAAAGAACTGACGGTGGATGAAGATTTGAATGCTCCGAGTCTTGGACAAAACATCAACGAAAGCTAGTGCTACAAATTTCCATAAAGGCCTTTAAAATTAAGATTGGATCTTACTGGGATTTTTGGATTCTCAAAGTAGTGTAAATAATTAAATAATATTGTCCAAAAAAAGTAGTGTAAATAATTAATTTTTATTATAGAATTTTATAGAAATTTTTATTTGATGATAAAAGTAATGTAAAAGATTTATTTAGTACATATTTAATTCCTCTAAGTAAGATTTTGTATTTGTGCTTTATAAATAAAAAATATCCGTTAAGAGAATAAATCTTAGTGTGATGAATTGAATGTTACGGATTTAAACAAAATTAATAAATATAGGTGTGATTGAATAAATAATAATAATAAAAATAATGGGCAATATAGGTGTGATTTAATAAATAATAATAATAATGGGCTAGAATACTTAAGGAGGATGCAGTACAGAAAATGAAACCCGTTGGAAAATGGTTCAATTAAGTGAAGAAACATTGAGAATAGTTGACACAAGCTGTAACCGTGAAATGGATTTTTTTTTAAAAAATCCAATGGATTTTAATAAAAAATAAAAATAAAGTCCAATGGATTAAAATTATGATGGATCCATCCATATCCATCCAATAAATAAATGGGATTCAATTCATTAAATCCATCATATTCTTATTTTATAAATGGATGGATTGGATGGATTATGTGTGGGTGGATTGGATACTTAATGGATAAATGGATGAAATTGACACCCCTAGTGTTGACCCATGTAACGTTGGTCATAGCCTTCATCGGAAATAATTTAAACATTATCTTAACATCTGTAACATCCTTGGTAAATTAATATTTGGGATAGTAAAATAAGTATCTAATTAAATTTAAATTATGGAAAATAAGAATTTTGAGGTAAATACATGATTTAAAATGAATTTTAAAGAAAATGGAGGATCAGAGCCTGACGCGTAACGTGGCTGTGGCGTATAGCGTCAGGGCAACTTAAGTGACCTGACGCGTAGCGTTAGTGTGATGCATAGCGTTAGCGTCGTGATCTGTTTTTAAAATACTTGAACAACTGAACCCGAGTGCATGCAAAACACCCTTCCTCCCCTTCTTTTTCCCTCTCAAACTGTGGAATGATCATTTTTCATGAAGCATCACCATAATAGATTTTTCAAACGTTGACGAGGAGTTCTTTATTTAGGATGCTTCTGTCGGACTTTTGTTATTCTACAGACTTTTAGAACATATGCTACCCCTTTGTTTTTACAACTCGGACTTCGTATCCTGAAATTACTTATGTACTTGAAAGAAATGTTATGAGCAGTTCAGACTTTTATTATTTTAACAAAAATATACGATCTGAGGTTTGGTCCAACAGAACTTAAAACTTATAGTTTGACCAGACTTTTTCTTAACAGTGTGGTTAAGGGCATGTCTAGCGTGGTTGAGGGACACTAGCCTTGGTTAAGTCAGACCCCAAAGGCATTTTGATCCAGCAGTTGGAACGAAGCCAATCAATCCACATGTTGTTTTGGGTCAATACATTTATCTTCCGTTTATATTAAAGATGAGGTTTACGTCAAATCTTCATGTTACACTAGTTTAGAAGACCACCTCTACCACCATCGCACACTGAAACCACCACAACATCTCACCACCTCTTTTACAACAAACAACCACCCAGATATTAACACCACAACCACTCATTTAATGCCTACCTTAACCACTTACCACCATGTATATTCCACAATATGTATAAGTATATAATTATTAACCGCCACACCCTGGCCTTACAACCAAATGATACTCATTCCATCCCACAATCAGCGTTGACCTATGCAAACTTTTAAATTAGTTCAAACATCCTTTCACACATTGGTTAATGTCATTAGAAATACATCAACACTATCATGAACCTTATTCACTTCCCGTCCAACCCTATGATGGGGAAAATTGACCCTGAAAAGTACTTGGTTACTTTTATCAACAAAATTCTTTTATCAGTGTTGGCTTATAGAATGTTCTCCAAAACCTTGAAGGATGAAGCCTCAGCTTAGCTAAAATTTTTCCCCGTAAGTATTAATTTACAACTGGGACAACTTGCACACTACTTTATCCCAACATTTTATAATATCCTTATTAAGCACTCTGGACTTCTTATATGTTCTCATAAGTTAAGTACAAAAAAGATAAATTATTGAAGGATTTCCTGCACCACTTCTACGAGGAAGCTGACCTTGCTCAAAGTTCAACTGATTGTAATCTACCCAAGGTTACCTTTTTCCCATCCATTGGTTAAAAATCAATCCACATTGATGGACAATTTCAAGAGGTGGGCATTCAAACATGTAAATCAAGAGATGCATTTGATAGTGGCCACCCTGTCCATAGCTACTACATCGACGAGCCAAAAACCCCTCAAGGAAGGAGAATTTAAGTCTAAAGATAAGTATAAACGTGTGTTTCCCTCTACACTCCCCTTAACACATACCGATATTAGATTTTTAAGGAGCTTGGTCATGTTGAACAGTCCAATGTTTAAAAGCCCTTCCCTCTAACACCAAGCTATTGTCGATGTCTTCATTAAACCTTTAGTGGAAAAAAGATTCATGTTTATTCTGAATCTCTTAAACATGTGTGCAATGTACTCATAATGAATCTCAACTTAGATTTCTTAATCTAGAATATATTTTTGAAAACCTAATGAAATCTAAGGCCTCATATCATATGTCCCCATGCAATTACATGTTAATATACTTGAAATCTAAATTTTTTAAGTCTAAATTTGATGATGTATCTCAGAATCTAAACTTGTTATTTTTTTAACCTAATTTCTTTGGGTTTTGTTAGTTTCTATTACAAATGTTTAAATTAATCTTTCTTCTATGCCTAATAAGGTTAGATTTACCTTAAATATTGTGTTTCTTATGCTAAAAGTTAGCTTTATTTAATGTGTACAATGCTGTGTTTTTCTGAAAAATGTTGTTTGCCTTGTTGTGAATGAAAAAAAATGTTTTTGTATACATTATATTGTTTGTCTGATGTGTATTAATACTTGAGTAGGTTTAGTTTTTATTGTTAATCGTAAGAATAGTAAATGTGTGTTCCTAGATTATTTTTTCTCTTCTCCCCCAACAGATCTTTGAACCTTGATATTCTAAGCAAACAAAAATTATACAAAGGGTAAAAAACTATCAAAATAACATGTCTTCTTTTAGCTTTCATTTTCAAAAAATAAAAAACTATAATTTTTGTTTTCATTCGCTTAATCTTTTCTAGTTATGGTGAGAGTCAAAATGACCTATCGAGTTCCTTTTTCTTATGATAATGATTTAGGTTCAAAATTGTTTTTAAACCCAATGTTGTTCCCCTTTAATCTTTCAAAATGCCTACAAAAGCCACACCTTTTAAGAGTTGGGGAAACTAGTGTTTCAGTGGCCAGAGGCTTGAACTATATAGTGGGATCACCATAAGGTATGTTTTACATGTATGAGGGGTTTACTATTTGAATAGTGAATGGGAATTAGGTTTCGAGTTATGCCTTATGTGGTTTATGGATTCCGTTTGCCATAGAAAAATATTTATGAGCGTGTTTTATATGATAAGTGTGAGATACTGTATTAGCCTGAGTTTGATATATATATATATATATATATATATATGTATGCCTGCCATTACTTTTGTACCATTCAGTCCATGTTGAATTGATAATTCTCCCATTATTGTTGTGCTTATATGGTGGTTTGGATGATGGAAATGATGTTGTTGGTAAATATATATATATATATATAGCTTTTATGGCTAAATGAATTATAATGACACATGTGGAGTTAAGCTATGTTGAAATTGTATATTTATGTGTTGTGGTTCGTATTTCAAGCATGGATTTCATTTCATAACATCATATGCATTTCCAGCATTATGGTTTGCTTATGAGGCTGTCGCATTATAGTTTTATGGTTCACTATGCAGTCTATAGCATGTTGCTTTTAAGGCTACTGATTATAGTGTCATGGTTCACTAGTAGTCATCAGGTAGCACTGCTTATAGTGTTATGGTTCACTGTGTGGCTACCCAGATGCCCCTTGATTATAGTGTTATTGTTCACTAAGTGGGTTATCTTAACACTTGTTCTATATTGTAAATTCGGATCCGCATTTCATCATTTTGGTGCATAGTTGAAAGTAAAGATTTTAAAAGCCATGGCATAGCATCGTTGCATTCATGAGTTCTAAAATATATGTGTGACTGATGAATAATTGATTGGAGACTTTGTTGTTCATTAATACTTAAGCAATGATGTAGTTGTTCCTAGGTTTATAATGTGTATGTGAACCATTGGATTCTAATTACCAATTATTATTTGAATATTACTTACCCTCCTAACTTGTGGTGATTTTAGTGAGTGTGCAAGAGAATGAGTTTGTTTGATGATCGGGAGCCAGAAATGCATTGTATATAACCTTGGCGGATGCAATTATATATATATATATGTATAGTTATGTATAACACAGCTTTTGATGTTTTGAAGATCATGTATATAGAGTATGCCTTTTTGATTTCTTGAACTAAGCTATAAGGTATTTAGTTTGGGATTTGGATGTTTTTACTTTTAATGAATGATGAATAGGTCGATGTTATGACTCTTGACATTATGAAATATAGACTAGCAATGCACTTTGATGAATTGGCATGGAGCTATATATATGAATTCTATAGATATATATACATATGAGGTTTAAATCCATAGGTTGGTTGATGAGCTTGTTTGGAATCATATATTATATGATTGGCATTAGTACTTATGATGCAGATGAACTGTTAAAACTGAACCATTTTACAATGTTACTACGATATGCATGTTATGGGCAGGTTTGTGCATGGTGATTAAGTCCTTCTGGATTAAAGTGTGTTTTTTAGTTAAGTTATGGTAAGATGATGTCTATGTGCCAATGACCCAAACTAATACAACTTGGTAGGTCAAAATGAGCATGTGCTGGAATTAGATTCCCCAGACTATTTCTATATGTTAGAATAAACATATTAAGTGTGTGTCCTTGTCCATTTTATAGTTGGCCTCGCATTTGATCAATTTGGTGCCTTAAGTTGAGCATATAATGACCAAAATGCATTTTGTCCCATATCTTATTTGTTTTTGAGAATTTTGAGTCCAGGATATTTATACAGGTCATAAATGGTATGATTAGGTAAATGTTTAAATTTGATAGCAATTAGAGTTGCAGTATTTGAGTTAAGTGACTTTAAATTTCACTATTTTGCCATTCTACATATTTCGCTTGAGTAAGATTATTCTCGCTTAAGCTAGCCTTATATGTGCCTTGGATGTTGGTTTTATGTAATTTTCACCCAAGCGAGTGATATCTCGCTTGAGCGAGACTAAAACTATAAGGTTCTATGTTAATCTCGCTTGAGCAAGTAACACCTCGTTTAAGCGCGTTTGAATTGGATAGCTACTATGAGTTTCTCGCCCAAGCGAGGATGGTCTCGCTTGAGCGAGAATGACTTAGGTTGTCTCTGTGTGTTTCTCACCCTAGCAAGGATGGTCTTGCTTGAGTGAGAATGCCTTGGTTGGTTACTGCCACTTTCTCGCTTGAGCGAGATATAGGGGTTAGATTTTAATTATTTCTCGCTTGAGTGGGAATGGTCTCGCTCGAGCGAGAGGATAATGTTTGGATTCTATTTATTTCTTGCTTGAGCGAGTGAAGCTTCGCTTAAGCGAGAGATCATGCTTAGTTTCTGCTCGTTTCTCACTCAAGCGAGGATGGTATCACTTGAGCGAGGAGCCGATGTCTGGTTGCTATTGCTCTTCTGCTCAAGCGAGGTGGTGTCGCTTAAGCAAGATCTCCAAAGTTGGCTTTTCTTGTTGTTTTCTTATATATGTAATATTCTTGGGCCTTCTATGCAGATTTAATGTTGTTATATTCTGGAACCACCCTTGGGTTTCCATCATTTACCTTCGGAATGTCGAACGCGAAAAATTCTTATCTTTTTTGTTAAAACCTTGGGTGAACTTTGGAAACTTACAAGGGGATGTCCGAGGTGGTATTAGAGCATAATGAAGGAAATAACAAGTCATGAAAATAAAATTCATTTTTATTCTTCCACAAATCTTGAACTTAGAAATTTCATAAAATAATGAAACAAAAATCCCAAAAAAAAGAGCCAAAAAGCATAGTTTTCTTTTAATAAAACTTATCCAAGTTAAAAGTAAACTACCTATTTGTAAACATAATCACATATCACCGTTCTTCAAATTCTGATGTATCTTTAACATTATGATTGATAGATAAAACCTAATAAGTGAAAAAGAAAGTGTTTAAAAATATATAATAATAAGAAATTTTTAAGAAGAAAAAATTAAATAGGAAAGGTTTAAGAAACTAGACTCACCGAAATGGAAAGAAAATGAAAGGAAACTATTTATTGATATTAGAGAGAGAAAATATGGAAGGTAAGAATTAAGGAAACAAATATTGGTATTTTAAATAGAATTTGTTACTTTTCTCCTAAAATAACATTTTTATATAATAAATTATGCGTACAATAAATCAATGATGTACCAATTAATGAATTTTCATATTTTAATAAAGGATTTTAATTAATTATTTTTATAAAAATATTATTTTGAAAAAGAGAAAATAGTTTTGCATAAGTAGCTGACATATGGCAAAATTTTCCTAAAATAACTTCTAAAATGTTTCGAATATATATATATATATATATATATATATATATATATATATATATATAATATTATGAAATGAGTATAGCAAAATGATGAATATACGTGGTATTAAGCATGTTTTCAATATTTGTTAAGGTAAAAATACAACTTTGGTTCTTTTTGTTTAATTAAATTCTTAGTTTGGTCATTTAATTTTATTTTAGTGATTTAATCCTTTAATTTTTTCCAACATTGTCCCTTTTTGTTAAAGACCATAACATCGTTAACTTTATTTTTTTTCTCCTTTCATTTTTCTCCTTTAAATGTTCATCTTGTTATGTTGAGACATGGTGTTTTACTTTGCCCTCACATCAACCACTTCTAGTTGTCAAGTTTATAATCTAAGTTATCTTTTTCTACATACACTTTAGTGTTCATTTGGTGCAATGAATTTATAGTTTTTTAAAGAGTTTATGACTTTTCAAAAACTACTAAAATTGTTTAGTGAACACAAAAAATAAAAAAATTGTAAGCTTTTAGCTTTTAGACAGCTACTGGAAGCTTATAGCTCCCTTGCCAACCAACTGAGACTTTTAATGTCGATTTCCTAAATTTTAATTAATCTTTTTTTTATAAATCATTATATTGTTTAACATTTTTTTTTATTTCACTAGAAATCAAACATGTGTCAAAGAGCTCATAATAACTCACATTTTGCACAACCAACTGAGCTAGTCCCCAGACATATTCTTAGGGGTGACAATTTGGGCTTAGCAAACTAAAAATAGGCGGGTCAGGCTAAGAGTTCAAACTCGTTTTTCTAAATAAACTCAACCCATTTTAACCCGTCAAAAACGGGCCCTGACGAACCAGACCGGGCTGGCCGTTGGGTTACTAATAAAAAAAAGATTTATATTAATATGTATTATATATTAAAGGCAAATATAATTTATAATAATATAGTTGTTCACAAACAGAGTTGAAACGTGCCAACACCTAAAGGATATCTATAGGAAAAATAGCAATCTATTGTTACTCTACCAAATGTGTCACTTAATTTACAAATAGGAGGCTTCCAGACCATTTATACTTTATAAGTCAAATAGTCAACGAGGTACCAGACCTAAGTCCACTATTATCTGGGGTATAACCGCTTGGGGTAATGGGATCGGGGAAGTTGTAACCTGAAAATTTCTACATCCTAGCCTAGAATTGGGGAATGTGGGTATTTACATGCCCCTATTACTCTACGGAGGGGACAAGAATATTATAAAATGTAAATGATTAAATTTTATTCTCATTGATGTAGATATAATTTATTTAAACTTTTAACAAAATAAATTGGGTTGATTATAAAAAAAAACTAGTTTTAAAAAAGGTAAAATCTGGTTTTTATATCCAAAGTTTAAAAAAAAGGTTTAAAATAAAAAATGACATGCATAAGACAAAAAAAATAGGCTAGCTTTCTGGCCTACGGGCCATACCGTATTGCCACCCCTACATATTCTATAACATATAATTTAATTTATAATTTTAAGCTTAGTGTGTAAATATTTAATATTTAAACAATATGATTAAAATTCACAATTACTACTTTGAATTCTTAGTTTGATTTTCTTTTTCTTTCTTTTTAAGTTTGGTGTCATTAATTGAGTATATATACATATATATATATATATATATATATATATATATATCTGTGTGTGTCTCTGTGTGTGTGTGTTTCCTCTTGAACTATCACTCAATTCACTTTGCTCTTATGGATTCACCCACAAAAAAAGTAGGTCAAAGTTTGTGTATGCCCAGCGAGAGAATGGATTCTTATGTTGATCCGCGCAACATTAACTCTAATCTTCCAAAACAATTTTACCATTTTCCTCAAATCAACCTACCAACACAAATTGATTTGCATGACCAACACCGTATTTTCACAAGGCGTGAAGTTAGTTTCTCTGTAAATTTGTTTTTTTCTTGATTTTGCATATATGTTATGTCAATTTAATTCCCTTATTGAATGTTGTCAAATGTTGCATCTTGAAGAAAATTTATTGACAATCAAATTATATTTCCCTTATTTTTTATTGAAATGTACAAAATTTGGTCATATATCATGTCTTTATTTTTTATTTTTTTATTATTTTCACGTGTTTGTATATTTGAAGGTTGAATTAACACTGGAGGGAATAAAAAGAAGACGCATGAATGAGACAGAAATGAATGATCGTCGAAGTTATCTGAATCTTGATTTGAGTTTGAAACTATCACTACCAAACTCAAACTCTGGTAACTTGCCAAAAGCCTTGAAACCTATAACTGCACAAGGTGCATTACCATCATTAACTCATGGAGCATCATACTTATCCTCTGTACTGGATATTAATGGGAGTATTGGTGAGTTTCCATCATTAATCGCCATGGGATGCACTTGTTGTCTCATGTATGTGATGGTACCTAAAGCTGAGATAACATGCCCGAATTGTAAAAATTCAAAGTTGGTCGACAAGTTTTGAGTGAATCCTGTGAAGAAATTGAATAAAAAATAATTGCACTTTGTATTGTTCTACATTAAAACTTATTATCTTTTAAATTCTCAAGAATTGTTCTGTTTATTGCTTTTCAACATTGCACCTTGTTACTTGTCAAGTGTTACTCCCTCTGATCCTAAATATAAGTAGATTTTAATGAAACTTTTCGTATTATAATACTTGCAAATATATAGTTTTTCAATGTTATTAAATATTTGTATGTCAAATATATCTAACTAATTTTTTATGTAATGATCTGGCCGGGGTACAGTGGGTAAAGTACCTCATGCATAATCGGTGTCCAGATTCATCTTGATGTGTAAGTGAACTCTGCGAGTAAGGTCTAACGTTCTTATTTTCAAATCAAATTACAATAAACAAATAAATTTTTTTTCGCAAATAATTTAAATATCAAAACAAAATTTGAATTAAATAATAACACAGTCAGTTTTACAAAAGCCGACCGGCCCATTTAAATACACAAATAAATATAACAAGTCGGTATACACAGGAGCCGGCCAAGGCTTCTACAAGAATAACTATGTGCACTATGTACTGTACATGCTAATACATAATGCTCCAATCGGTTGAGTGACTTCAGATGCCATCACTGTGTCCTACATCCACTGTAAAAATAACAAGAAGTAGGGGATGAGCATAAACATATCAAATGATAGTTATTGAATCGGATTAAAAGTCCAATTCATAAATATATATAAAACACAACCGAATCAAACAACTTATCATAAAATAGCATGTTATTCTCAATAACATATATATCAGTGCACACACATGCTCAATCAAATGATTCCATTATTAAGTCTTTTAATTTGTATTGCAACACTGGCTCTCAGCCATAACTTAACTCTCAGCTGATTCGGCCGTTTTACTGGTACCAAACCGTTTGCACCCTCATATGACACAATCACTCTCAGTGACAACGGTAGTGCCACAGGCTAAAACCCCGAGCCCCGCTCAAGAGGTTGCCTTGAGTCCCATCCAAGATCTTTTGTCTTTTGCCTTGAGTCCCACCCAAGGTCTTTTATGGAATCCTCGAAACCACATCATTTTTCATATTTATTCATCACACAAGCATCACATGCTGATCAATATGCATCCCATGCATTTATACATATCATGAAAATTCATGAATAACATTCATATCATCATCATCAATCACATATCAATATCTATAATATGAATGGAAGATATGAAAACATAAAACATCATATAATCGGGGTCTCACACAATAATTCACACACATATCATATGTATATAATAATAACACCCCAAATCCATTCATAAACTATTCGTTTGGAATGTAACGCTCCCCCTACCTAAAAATAAGAGTTCCAGTAACTTTTCAAGCTCTATTCAATCTTAGCTTCACGAATTCCGATTGGAATTGTAGTACTGAATCAGTCCAAGCTTTCTCTCTTATTAAATTCAAGCTTTCACATAAAAGGGAAGAAAGGAAGATTAATTTCTTCTTCGTTTGATGGTTTCCAGCAAGGGTTGAAAGAAAAAGATTATAGATGATGTATTCACTTTCAAAAGTTTCTAAACTCATTCAATAGTAGAAGTTGGTATATATATCGTTCATGCAAAAGAGAGACGTGAACGATAGGAAATTGTCTACTACACGTATCTTCAAATGATAAGGAAGGAATAAGCATTTAATGAAAAGAGACAGCACATCAGAGAGGGTCTCATACTTAGAAAATATCAGAAAAAGAATCTGCTGGAAGGTAGAAGAACAGAATGACGTGGAAAGCTTCAATAATTAAAATAATTATTAATTCCGACTCGGTTTCATTCTGGGCACATCTTTCCGAGAAAGCCTCTGTCCGTTCAGACTTCCTTCATTCAGAGGAAATTCACTCGGAAAGGTTCCATCCATGAATCACCCAGCTTTCCTCCCTCGGAAGTGACCCACACGAAAATATCTCATTCAGACATCTCACTCAGTTATATTTCTGCTCGAGTCAAGCCTTCATTCGCGTCACTCGGAAGTCTTCCATCTGAAAAGAGTACTCGGAGTTTGAAGACAATCCTCTCCTGGAAATATTTCCACTCGAAAGGGTCACTCGGAATCAAAGACCATTTCGAAGACAAACCCGAGTTCAAACTCAGCAGCTCTGAACATCGACCCGAGCACGAATTAAATGAAATCACCACTCGGATATCTCAATCGGTACCATCCCTCTCGGAAGTATCACACTCAGAGATACTTCACTCAGAAAGTCACAAAACTTGGAGGTTCTTCATTCGGTCACTATTCAAAAATTTCTCAGCCTAAGAAGTACTTATTCAAATTCAAAGCTTCTCTTATTCGGAAGTACTTCTCTCGGAATAACCCATTCGGAAACATTCCACTCGGAGACGTTTCATTAGGATTTGCTTCAATCAAAAGTGTCTCATTCGGACACAGTTCTTTTAACTCAGAAATGATTCTCTTATTAATATTTCACTCAGAAACGTCTTAACTTCACTTGGTAATAATTTTCTCGGTCTTACTTCACTCGGAATCATACCATTTCACTCGGAATGTCTTATTTTAGACAGTATTCACTCGGAATCTCATTCGGAAATTCTCCATTAATCTTTAATAAATTATTTTTCTAAAAATCATAAATTTTGGGATGTTACATAAGGTAATCTCGGTCATAGGGTTTACAAACCGATGTCATCAAATGACATTGTCAAGCTCCTCACATCGGCCCAACGTGTTGAGGGGCGAAAATGAGTGGTACTTGCAAAGACACTCTGACGCTCAAGTTAGTTTGAATTCTAACATCGGAGCTATGTTGGGTCAATAAGATGGGTACTAGAGAGCTTACCATTTATGAAGGTGTTTGCTGTTATTTATAGCGATGGAATGTCATGTCGTGCCTTGTTTTGTGTGTTAGAGCAGGTTCGTAATCACGTGGGGACTGATCTCTATAGGTTTGACCGATGTTGGTTTGGTCTTATATTCTCATGACTCTAGTCATTAGCCACTCAAAGGGGCTTATGACTTTGGTTGTTGGAAGTGTGAAATGGTTGTTTGAGACTGATATGTTGAGTGAAATTATATGTTGTCTCCTTATGGGTCCACATCGGTTGCTTTGAGGAAAGAAGGGATTAGGGGCTGGAATCGAGCCCGGATCATGTAATAAATTATATTAAGGGTATTTTAGAAAACAATAAATATTTGATAATGCAAATAACTATTTTCAATTAACATTCTTAACATCTGTAAAATTATGCTTTTTTACTTATATTTGAGCCAAAGAAAATAACAAATATTAGCAAATTGGTAAGTAAAATAATTGTAATGAGTTATACACCTTCATATATTATTCTTTATCTTTTTGGTATTTATTTTAGGAGTTAGTAACCAAAATTATAATAATTTCTAATTAATTATGAGTTGCACCTTACCCATCTTAAAACATTGTTGGAATAAAACTTAATGATCTTGTACCAGTTTTTCTTTTGTTTTATATATTATTACTTTTGATAATTAATATATGATTGATCTAATTCATGTACATGTTTAATTTTCTTAAGTAAAGTCTTAAGTTTAAGCATTGTGGATGGAATATAAATTTTTTGAGAGAGTTAATCCAACCATGATATACATATTTTCAACTTAAACAAAATTGTCTCTCATACATACACACACGTATATATAAGATACATGTGGTTAAAAATATTAAATTTGATATTATTCAATACATGAGAGATTAATTTACATCGGTATATAATAATTTTATATGAAATATAGTTTTTATTAATTCAATAATATATAAGATACATATGGTTAAAAAAATATTAAATTTGATATTATTCAATACACGTTGAGAGATTAATTTACATCGGTATAAATAATACTCATTATTGTACAATAATAATTTTATATGGAACGTAGTTTTTATTAATTTAATAATTAAACTACTACATTGTCCATTCTTTTTAACTTTTTAGTAAAACTAAATAATCACGAAACCTAATAAAAGACTCAATTTACATTTTCCTATTTTATTTAATCAATTATTTTAAATTTTAAAACTAAAAAAATATACAAATGTGTTAAAAACTAATTTGAAAACTTTTGTCATTGTTAATGATCTCAATGGATTTAAGTTGTAATAGGATATATAAAAAAATATTTATCACCTACACCATTTGCAATATTTTTTTGTGAGGCTAAAAGTTTCAATGGCAATAACTATATCATAAATGAAATTAAGCATAACTATAGTAACAACTCATTATGAGTTGTATTCAAACCTAGTCAAATCATGAGAAGAAACTTAATAAATGTGCATAACATTAATAAAAAATATAATATTTTTTTAATGTTTTACATTGTTATTAGGCTAAATACACCTTTTGGTCTCCTATATCTTAAGTTGTTCCCAAATTGGTCCCTTATATTTTTTTAATTCAAATTGGTCTCCTAACTTTTTAAAAAGGTTTTAGTTTGGTCCTTCCGTCAAGTTTTCAATAACGCCGTTTGAGATGGATCTGACGTGGCTTGGAGACATTGTTGCCAAGAGTTATGGAAGATTTCATCCATCCTCCATTAAAGCCCCATTAAAGCTCTAGGGTTAGTATGTTAGCATTGAAATTGTTCAAAAACTTTAAGAACGTGACCTCCAAATGACAATCCGCCCTCATGGCCAACTCAAGTGGTTGTGTTCAGCAATGGAAGCAACTCAACGGGTTCTCCTTATTGTGAATGCATTGGGCACCATAAAGAAGTGCTTCGAACCTCAATAATAACGATCAACTATGGAAGACAATTCTGGGGTGTAGAAAGTATCGGGTAAATTCATTTCATGATTATTACCTTGGTTTTTTATTTGTAAGAAAAGTTTATCAATTTTGTTGTGTTTAATATGTTGTCAATAGTGTTTTTGTAAGGTGTAGTTGGTGATGGGAGTTGTAATTTCTTCCAATGGGTCACAAATGTTGTTGAAACTGAGAAGGATCAGTTGATTATCAGACAAAAGAAAAAAGTAATCGCATTGTAGAAATCTCTCAAGGAATCAACAAAATGGAACAAGAGGATGTATTGCTTTTGTGTGGTGTTGGCCTTATGTAATGTGTTTGTGATATTTCTATGTTGGTCATCGTAAGATAGTGTAGTTTGGTTAAGTTTAGGTTGTGGAGTCTAGTTGTTAATTTTAGTTTTTACTTTCAGTCTTTATTGTAAGATGTTATTTTAAGTTGTAAACTTGAATTGTTAATTTCAAATGTTCACTTTAGTTGTGAATTTGAGTTCTTTATTTGAGATTTAACCTTTGAATTGTTAATTTTAGCACTTTAATTTGAGTTGTTAATTTGAGATAAAAATAGTATATAGACCACCAATGAAAATTGAAATAACAACGTGTTTACCATGTTTAAACATCATCAAAAAAGAACAAAACAGAAATTACCATGAAAAATAATAACTTGTTTATCAGGTTTAAACATCATCAAAAGAGAATAAAACAGAAGTTACAATATTGTTCCATCAGTAAAAGACATAACAAAAAAGAAAACATAGGGAGCAAAAAGCAATATTGTTCCATCATAGAAAGAGATGATGCTTCAAATGTCTTTCCACCTTGGTCTTAATTTTAGCCTTTGCTGGACTGGGTCTGTACAAGCAGAAGTCGCATGTTTTCTTTTAGTTGTAGTTGTTGCAGCATTCTCAGTTAAGGTCATGGTTTGGTTGTTGGAAGATTGTTGGGTCTGGGGCTCCTCTGGTGGTGGTTTGGAAGGACATGTGGCCTTGTTATGGCCTACAGTTCCACAAACACTACACTTGGTCTTCAAACCCTTCCTGGACATCCATATGTCATTTTTTTCAGTGAAAAATCTCCAACTTGAAATAATGATTCATCTTGCAACATAAACTCAAACCATACTGAATTAGTAAATGCCAAATACGGTTTCAAATTTGTAAAGTGTAAACCTCATACTATACTCTGACAAAATAAGTTTTCCCCTTAAACCCAAACTCAAAAGGAAAGAGATGAAGGATTAAAGGACTTACCTACAATGTCAAACAACAGGACGCAACCATGGACTGTCTAGCTATCTCCTCGGAACTTAGCTTTGCTTGTACCTTAGGTCACCCTTCAAACACGTAATAAATTCCAAAGGAAGAAGACGATGGGACCAATTTGAAAAACCTTTCTTACCTTTCCTCAAAACCCTCGTTTTGCCATTGCCAACACAACAAACAAAAAATTGACACATGGGATACATATCAGAATCCTTGTCCATGTAAGCAAATGTCATAGATGGCATTACTGAAAACTTGACAAAAGGACTAAACTGAAACTTTTTTAAAAAGTTAGGGGACCAATTTAAATTAAAAAAAATATAGAGGACCAATCTGGGAACAACTTAAGATACAGGGGGCCAAAAGGTGTATTTAGCCTTGTTATTATTGAAAATATAAAAAAACTTATCACTACTAGTATCTGCTTATGAGGCGTGGGACTATAAGGCAAAAAACTCATCTTATAGTCGTTAAGTTTAGGGCACGCCATGTGATGCTAATTCCTCCAATACAAAATTAGTATAGGACTGGTGTCCCACACCATTTCTCAACATAGTTAAGGTCGTGGGACACCTATGTCTCAAGTCCCAAGTGCAAGTTCAAGCCAATTGTATCTCACCTTTTTTTAATTATAATAATAAATATTTATTATTAATATGACTATTTAATACTTATTATTGTTGTTGTTTACTAACACATAAGAATAATGTAAATAAAATAAAATACAAGTAAAACCAAAATAAACTCAATGTTCATGATAAGAGCAATGGTGTGTCAGGGGACGTTGATGGGTTTGGGGTGGGTCTTATTAGGGAAGAGGTAGGGAGGGGCCTCAGACAGTCAATTGTTGACAACGTCGGTAACGCCCTTCCTCCAGAAACTAGTCATCTAGGGCAACATCAAAATGCTTAAGCTAGGGTGGCCATTTAGGCATGTAAATGATCGAACCACGCCTACAGTCGATTATGCTATCTAGCTAACCCTTGACATCTTATAGCTCTTTCAGGTGAAGCGTCAGGTCCAAATCTACATGTACAAACTAGCGCCACAGGGAAAGAAAGGCTGCATTATTGAAGATGACCCTCAACAAATGATAGAGGTTAAGGAGGCGGTGCCATAAAGGTGACCATGATGCCTCCCACCAATAATGTCCCTCTATAGTCGAATCCTTGCAACCACCTCAAAAGGCTTGCCTCCAGCCTTGAGCTTAGCCAGACGCCTGTTGTACTCATCCTACTCATTAATATATTAAAAACTATCAATAATATTAAGTTAATTAAATTTGAAATGGAATTAAAGTTGTCTACAACTTACAATCATGTGAACGTGACTACTCATCAACGAAGTCTTCCTTGCTCAATTGTTTCAGGTGAGTAACTAGAAACAACTTAATTAGACCGGTAGGTCACTCATATATCTTATTCTATAAAAAATAGTTAAAAACTTAATTTATTAAATTCATACTATATAAAAATAAATAATAACTTGTCAACAATTCAGCAATGGCAACACGCGACAATACTACTTATGGTGTGCCGTGTGCCACCTTTGTTGTTACTTCAGTTGTGCCTGTTACGCTCCTAGACCACTTATTATATGGGTTTTCCCACTTAGGGAGTAGGTTATCCCTTGCAACCTCCTCAATCCACGTGAGATGAGTAGGGGTCTGACAATCAAGGCCCTCTCTACAATCCTTCCCTAATATGTCATTGAAGTGTGCCCTCCCGACTTTCACAAAGCGGCCTTCATCATATCCTTATGCTCAAGCATAAAAGTCACATCTTTTTGCAATTGACAACCAATGTATAAAACATAAAAAGTAATAAAAACATTATAAACATTAACAAATGACAAATAACAGTAACTTACGAACCACTTCCTCCATCATGGGTCAATCTTATCCCTAGGAGTGAACGTTCAGTCTTTCCATGATTTATTTGAAACGAGATTGAATGGCCTTTCTCAGTTTAGTAGTACCTTTATTCTTTAATTTAAAGGTACCACTTTAAAAAAATAAAATTGTCATTCTAAAAGTAAAAAAAAAAATCAAATACTAAATTTAAATATAAAGTACTTACCTTTTTACAAGGATGAGAATGATTTTTTCGGAGGCATCCTTCACAATAGTAGACATGTTCTAAAACTGAACCCTCAAAATATTCAAAGGGTTTGAAGGACCGACACTTGGATCCCTAGTAATCCCATCCTACTGCTGGACGTAAAATGACATGCTCCAATGCCAATGCTATAATGCATTCCTCGCCAAATAATTATCAATATTCTGATTCATGGTCTATACCATTTCACATAACTTGTCCATTATATACATAAATCACTAGCATGAAAATATGAGCAGTTCCTAAGCATATGAAATATCAAATCATCATCACCGTTCATATATATACATCCATCATCATATCACCATATACAAAAGATAATATAAACCTCTAGTGAGGTATTCATTTACCTATCCACTAACAGTTACACACACTTACAACTACAAAAGGAGCCAGCCAAGGCATGGATAATCCAAAAACTATATAACTATATACATTTACTACAAATCCTTTTAAGGAACTTTACATAGCAAATTCTCATTGGTATATCACCAATCCTCGTCACATGCCAAGTTCATTGTTAAATAAAAAGTGTAAGGGGGTGAGCAATAATATGTTAAATGACAAATATTTAATTGGATTATCCTTAACTCATACATATATTTATCCAGTTCACACAACATATTACATAATTATAGTCAATAACATTTGATTCCTTAATCATATATTCCAATTAAATCAATTGTCATTTAACATGCACATCAATCTGGATACATAAATCACATAATCAGTCATCATCGGCTGCCTCGCAACATACATAACTCAATATCACTATGCTAATACATATGCATGGGAATCTGATTCTATTTGATGAGATTATACTGTAGTATTCAAATTCTCAACATATATACATATTAACATTCTTATCGGTATTGAACCACTCACTCATTTGCAACACTGTCACACCTGCGAAATCTTAACATAGGTGTTGCAGGCTGGCCAACTCTAAAGTGGTTGTAGATCCCAAAGGAAACCACCACACAGTATGTACCTTACCATCAGACCGCTCTCCCATCCGGGCCTCCTTATAGACCCTGCAGTCTTGTGAGCAGCTCTATGCAAATGCTATGTCAAATAACTGTAATTATCAATAGACCTCCTGGTTACCATCACCAAGGGCTACTACTTGGTTACCATCACCAAGGGCTACTACTTGGTTACCATCACCAAGGGCTACTACTTGGTTACCATCACCAACGGTTCCATAAAAATTTTCTAACCAAGATATAGCGTGCAAATTTTATTAATCATAACTATTCGCATTATCAGTTCAAGTCCTCAAACATCATAATCATGCATTTGCATCATCAACCACATCATTTTCATTTCCTCAATATTCAATAATAATTATTCATAATTTCTTTTCAATAATCATTAATCATTAATTTATATGAATAAAACCAATTTAATTTTTAATAATTATCAATAAAGAGATACTAATCAACACCAATCCATAACATCATCATTATTCATAATAATCATCATATTCATTTATCAACATTATTCATGATCATCACACAAAGAAAATATAATTGTATCTGAAGACCATAAAGGATTTTGATAATGACAAAGACTAAATGCCAAAGATGAAGCATGAAGATTCAACACCAAGGCAGAATCATAGTAAGACTCTATTAAAGAAAAATATGGCCATTAAAAATAATAATAATAATCAATGACTTAAGATTTTACCAAAGTCTGAATTTTAATAATCGTAATTGATTATCTCAGTTAAGTAATCAATTACCAGGTCTAAAGACATTTTGAAATACAAAATAAAGAGATTTCAACGTATTAACTTCAAAAACTGATTCAAGTAATCGATTACGTTAAAACAGTAATCGATTACCATGTCTTAAAAAAAAAAAAGATTTAAAGCTTGGTTTTTAAGAACTGATTCAAAGTAATCGATTACCTAAAAAGAGTAATCGATTACCATGTTTTGAAATGATTTAAAAGCCAATGTTTCAGCAAACGTTTAAAAAAAACTGACCAAGTAATCGATTACTTGGTTATTGTAATCGATTACATACTAACGGTCATGTTAAGATGAGGTTTTAAATTCACGTAATCGATTACATACTTATGGTAATCGATTACCGCCAGTTCAGAAAGGCTGAAACATTACATCTATTCGAGAAACACATTGATGAAACCTTATATCTTCTCATAAATTATTATTTTATTCAAGAGGTACCTTTTTGATTATTTTATTCATTAAATTCACACCTCTTGAAGGCCTCTCTAACACTATAAATAGGGATGCTCTTCATTTGCAAAAACACACCAATTCTTCCAATTCTCTCTTAAGACCATTAAAGGCCATATTCTTCTAAGTAGAGTTTCTACTTATTATTGCTCTTCAATTTGTCCATATGCTCTAAATAAGAGAGTATTTCTTTGTTCACTTTACTACAAGTGTGAGAATCTTGGTTGCTTGGGAAGGTGTCCCAAAGTATTGTATACAAGAGTAGTGAGACTCTTGGTGATACTTCACACAAGGGCAAGGTTGTGCCAAAGTGTGGAAGTACTAGTGTACTATTTTTGACAATAGTGGAATCCTCAAGGGTGACTTGAGAAGACTGGACGTAGGCAGTGGTTGGCCGAACCAGTATAAATACTGTTTGCAAATTTCTCAACCCTACACTCTGTCTTTCATTTCAGATAATCTGTTGTGTACTGTCATACTCTTTTACACTTAATTACAACATAATTAAGAATTAAGAAAAGTGCGTTTAGAAATTTTAAAATTATCATAACTCAATTCACCCCCCCTCTCGAGTTATAGGAGGCCACTAGAATAACAAGTGGTATCAAAGCTAGCTTCTTGTATAAAGTTTAGAAACTTCAAGAAGTAGAAATGGCCTCTCCCAACCCTGTCTTCCCCGAGGGAAATTCCATCCATAGACCTCCTGTATTTAATGGTGTAGGATACCAATACTGGAAAACCCGTATGCAAATATTCATAGAAGCTATTGATATAGACATATGGGACTCCATTGAGAATGGTCCATTCATACTAACCAAAGTAGTTGAAGAAGTAACCATGATTAAACCAAGAAGTGAATGGACTGACGCAGACAAAACAAAAGTACAATACAACCTCAAGGCCAAAAATATAATAACCTCAGCCTTAGGAATGGATGAATACTTTAGAATATCCAATTGCAAAACTGCAAAAGAAATGTGGGATACCTTGGAAGTAACTCACGAAGGAACAACCGAAGTTAAGAGATCAAGAATAAACACTCTAACTAGGGAATATGAATTATTCAGGATGAACAATAATGAAAATATACAGGATATGCAAAAGAGATTTACACACATAATCAATCATCTTGCATGCTTAGGAAAAACCTTCTCTAACGAAGATTTAATTGATAAAGTTTTAAGATGTTTAAACAGGGAGTGGCAACCAAAAGTAACAGCCATATCAGAATCACGAGACTTGGCAACCATGTCACTTGCTACTCTGTTTGGTAAACTACAGGAACATGAACTTGAACTAACCAGGCTAAATCAACATGAAGAAGGGGATAAAAAGAGAAGAAGTATTGCCCTCAAAACCTCAATACAAACAACAAATGAAAGTGATGATGAAAACATGGAGGAAAACAAAAGTACGGATGATACAGAGGAGTTTGGAATGCTAGTCCGAAGGTTCAATAGATTTCTTAAGAAGAAAGAAGGACAGAGAAGACCAAACTTCAGAAAGCCCTTCAAAAAGAATGATGAAGCCAATCAAGGTCCAAAATGTTTTGAATGCGGAAAGTTTGGACATATGAAGATGGAATGTCCAACCCTAAACAAGAATATGGACAAACAAGAAAAGAAGCATTTCAAAAATAAGAGAAGAGCATATATTGCTTGGGATGACAACGACCTAAGCTCCTCTAAGGAATCAGATCAAGAAGAAGCTAACCTTTGCTTAATGACTAACACCGAAGAGGTAAATGATTCAAACCCTACATTCGATGAATTGCAAGAGGCATTTGAAGAACTTCATGAAGAATATCAAAAACTTGCTAAGAAATTTTTAAATATTAAAAGTATTAATCAAAATCTAGAAGAAAATGTTTCAAAGTTACATGAAGAATTAGGACAAGTTAAAATAGAAAAAGTAAACCTAGAAAACAATCTGAGAACTAGGATCACATGCAATCAATCATGCATTACATGTCAAAAGCTTTCTCAAGAAGTCAATGATTTAAAAAATACTTTAGCAAAATTTACTATGGGAAGAGACAACCTAGACATACTCCTTGGAAAACAAGGATGCCACCTTAATAAGGCTGGACTAGGTTTTGATCCCTCTAAAAAGCAAAAACTGTATAAAAATTTCTTTATACCTCAAAAGATATCAACTAGTCCTTTTGTTAAATGCTATCACTGTGGAAGAAAGGGTCATACAACATCTACATGTAAAATAAGAGAAAATGGAATTCAAAACTCAAACAAGATTTGGATTAGGAAGCAAGTACCATCAAATTCTAACCTTCAAGGACCCAAGAAAATATGGGTACCTAAGATAAAAATTTAATCTTCGTTGCAGGTATGCTTGGTCAGTAGACAGTCAAGCTGGTATCTTGACAGTGGCTGCTCCAGGCACATGACAGGAGATATATCAAAATTCTCCTCACTAATTAGGAAGGAAGAAGGATACGTCACCTACGGCGACAACAACAAAGGAAAAATCCTTGGAGTAGGAAAAGTTGGAAAAGATCCTACAACCTCTATTGACAATGTGCTGTATGTCGAAGGACTAAAGCACAACTTGATAAGCATAAGTCAACTGTGCGACAAAGGTAACCATGTCATATTTAATTCTGACACATGCATAATTAAAGAAAAAGATAATGACACTATAAAATTTATTGGAAAAAGAATCAATAATATTTACATGATAAACTTGGATAATTTGTCATCTAGCCAAGCCCGATGTTTAATAACTCATGAGGAAGATCCATGGCTTTGGCATAGAAGGATAGCACACATACACATGGATCACTTAGATAAAATAATTAAAAAAGATCTAGTCATAGGGGTACCAAAATTAAAATTTGTAAAAGATAAAATGTGTGATGCCTGTCAAAAGGGTAAACAGGTAAAAATATCTTTTAAATCAAAAAATATTGTCTCTACAACTAAGCCTCTGCAGTTACTACATATGGATCTATTTGGACCATCAAGAACTAAAAGCTTTGGTGGTAACTATTATGCCCTAGTAATTGTTGATGACTTTTCAAGATTCACCTGGACTCTATTTTTGAAAAATAAAAATGAGGCTTACTCATCCTTTAAAAGGCTAGCTAAGATAGTCCAAAATGAAAAAGATTTTAGAATTATTAGCATAAGGAGCGATCATGGAGGGGAATTTGAAAATAGATCATTTGAAAAATTTTGTGATAAATATGGAATCAAACACAACTTCTCAGCCCCTAGGACCCCTCAACAAAATGGAGTAGTTGAGAGGAAGAATAGATCACTAGAGGAATTAGCTAGAACAATGCTTAATGAGAATAATCTCCCTAAATATTTTTGGGCTGATGCAGTTAGTACTGCATGTTATGTTATGAATAGGGTATTAATTAGACCTATTCTGAAGAAAACACCCTATGAACTATATAATGGAAGGAAACCAAATGTATCCCATTTGCATGTATTTGGATGTAAATGCTTTGTACTAAATAATGGAAAGGATAACCTAGGAAAATTCGATGCTAAAGCCGATGAAGGAATTTTTCTTGGATATTCTTTATCAAGCAAAGCATTTAGGATATATAACAAAAGGACACAAACCATTGAAGAATCTGTTCATGTTACCTTTGATGAATCTAACCCTTCTAGTGTAGAAAGATCTTTAGAAGACATTACAGATACTCTGGAACAAATTCAAATTGATAAAAAGAAGGAAGACCACATAAGCAGTCAAGGTGATAATACAACATCAAGTAATGATCTACCCAAAGAATGGAAGTTCAACAAGAACCACCCCATTGACAACATCATAGGTGATATATCAAAAGGGGTAACAACTCGAAAATCTCTTAGAAATGCATGCAATTCTATGGCATTCGTATCACAAATAGAACCTAGAAATATTATGGAAGCAACAGATGATGAAAATTGGATAATAGCCATGCAAGAAGAATTAAACCAATTTGAAAGAAATCAAGTATGGGAACTAGTCCCAAAACCTACCAAACATCAAATCATAGGAACTAAATGGGTTTTTAAAAATAAAATGGATGAACATGGAATAATCATAAGAAATAAGGCAAGGTTGGTGGCCAAGGGATACAATCAAGAGGAAGGCATAGATTATGAAGAAACCTATGCTCCAGTGGCTAGATTAGAAGCCATAAGAATGCTTTTAGCTTTTGCATCATATATGGACTTTAAATTATTTCAAATGGATGTAAAAAGCGCATTCTTAAATGGATATATAAATGAAGAAGTATATGTATGTCAACCACCGGGCTTTGAAAGTGAAAAATTTCCTGACCATGTGTTTAAATTGAAGAAAGCATTATATGGTCTTAAACAAGCACCCCGAGCATGGTATGATAGACTAAGTAAATTTCTGCTAGAAAATAACTTCAACAGAGGAAAGGTAGACACAACCTTATTCATCAAAAGAAATGACAATAATATTCTCTTGGTTCAAATATATGTTGACGATATCATTTTTGGATCAACTAACGAAAATCTGTGTAAGGAATTTTCCCTAGCAATGCAGAGCGAATTTGAAATGTCTATGATGGGAGAACTGAACTTCTTCCTTGGGCTACAAATTAAGCAAGCCAAAGAAGGTATATTCATCAATCAATCAAAGTATTGCAAGGAACTATTGACTCGATTCGGAATGATGAATGCCAAAAACATCTCAACACCCATGAGCACATCTACCTATCTTGATAAAGATGAAGCTGGGAAATCCATTGACGCTAAAATGTATCGAGGTATGATCGGATCACTACTATATTTATCTGCAAGTAGGCCTGATATCATGTTTAGTGTCTGTCTCTGTGCTAGATTCCAAGTTAATCCAAAAGAATCTCATCTAAAAGCAGTAAAGAGAATCATGAGATATTTAATAGGTACAGGAAATCTAGGACTATGGTACCCTAAGGGAACATCTTGCAATCTAGTCGGGTATTCCGATTCTGACTTTGCAGGATGTAGAACTGAAAGAAAAAGTACCAGTGGTACTTGCCATCTAATAGGGTCAGCCTTAGTATCCTGGCACAGTAAAAAGCAAAATAGTGTCGCCTTATCCACAGCAGAAGCTGAGTATGTCGCTGCTGGTAGTTGTTGCGCTCAAATATTATGGATGAAACAACAACTATTAGATTACGGAATTAATTTAGATCATATCCCTATTAAGTGCGACAATACTAGTGCAATAAACCTTTCTAAAAATCCCGTACAACACTCAAGGACTAAGCATATAGAAATCAGACATCACTTCCTTAGAGATCATGTTCAAAAAGGTGATTGTATATTAGAATTTATTGAGACCCATAAGCAACTCGCAGATATATTCACAAAACCTTTGCCTAAAGAACACTTTTTCAATCTTAGAAATGAGTTAGGCATCATAAATTTCTCATAAAATTGATTAAAACAACTATTATCATGCAAAAAAACTAGTCTATAATCGATTACATGCAACACGTAATCGATTATCATATATTTTCAGAAGACACACAGGTGAAAACTCCACGTGGAACAGTAACTTACGCTTAAGTAATCGATTACACACCGTATGTAATCGATTACCACTATCCATGATGTGACTTCTCCAAGAGTTCTGCACGTTACGTTTTCTTAAAAAATTAATTAAATGATATATATTCTCTGCCTCTCTATATTCGAAACATTCACATCTTGTATCTTAATTTTTTTTTCCTCGTAACTACCACATAATATAATATTCCATTATCCCTTCCACTTTAAAATACAATCCCATCACTGAAACCGTCAGCCTTCCCATTTCCCACTATCTCCACACGATTTCCCACGCCACAGTCACGTCCCCTCATGACCCCTGTGACATTTCAAAAACGCGTGAACTGCCCCGTAATCGATTACATCCCTCTCACTATCAATTTGTAATCGATTACCATCAGTTACTTGTCCATTCCACTTCCCGTAATCGATTACAATATACATACGCTGAACAAGTAATCGATTACCTCCATTCGACTCAGTTAAAAGCCATCCCTTTCACTCTTATTTTTCACTATTCACCATCTTCTTCATCTCGTTCTTCCTCCGTTTTACACTCCATGGCTGACTATTCTCCTACTTACACTCCCACCCCACCTTCACCTGCTGTTCCCACCAAGAAAAAGAGGACTCTCGGCTCCTCTTCTTCCTCTGATCAGCCTACACCCAATCCTTCCCTTCATACCTTTGTGGAATTCTTTTCCAATTCTGCTCAACAAACACGTTTTTACTCTTTGTTTCATTGCCGAGACATTATTGACCCTAAATGCATTGATCTTCCAATAATCGAAAATGTTGACTGCTATCAATTTTTTGATATTCAGAACCTCATCCCATTCCTCACCATCAAAGAGGATCACTATCCTGATCTGGTCCGTCTGTTCTACTCCAATCTTCAGATTACTGATGGATGCTTAATTTCTGAAGTCAAGAAGGTCCCCATTGTTATTGATTCTGGCATCTTTTATGAACTCACTGAACTTCCGTCGGTCGGAGAACATTATGAAGGTCACATCTCTGAAAACTGGGAACATGACTTTAACACTCTTGAAGCCCGTCGTTTTGTGTGTTCTGAGACTGCTGAATGTGCTGGCCGCCTCTTGGCTGGCTCTCTTTCGTTTAGTTGCAGGGTAATGCACTACATTCTGGTTCGCATTCTGGTTCCTCGCACCACAAACTTGGCCCAGATTACTGAGGAAGATTTGGTTCTTATGTGGTCTCTCTTAACTGTTCGTCCTCTTAGCTGGACTACTCTTATTCGCTATCGCATGAAGAAGGCTCTGAAAGCCAACGCTCCCCTTCCATATGCTGGACTCATTACCCGAATTCTTCGTCACTTCAATGTTCCCATCTCTGATGAACTGTGCATCAAGCCTCAGCGATCCTTTGCCATTGGCAAAACTGCTCTCTCTTCGTTTGGATACAAGCAAAACGCTGACGGCGAATGGATTCCCAAACATTCTGCTCCTCCTCAGGATCCTGATCCTGTACCCGGCTCTCTTTCCATGACTGACCTTGCCACCGAACTCCAGTCCCTCCGTTCTTATGTTCGTGACCGTTTTGATCATGTGGACAGCACCATGCAGACTCTCCTCTCCCGTTTTCCACCACCATCCGATTAGTCTATCTTTCTGCTTGATTGGTTGTTATTAAATAATTTCTATTTGTGTTTATGCCCCACAAGTCTTCTGGTTTTGTTGGCTATCACTATATAATTTCCGTTTTTGTTTATGAAAAACAAGTCCTCTTGTTGGTTGTCTGTTTACGTTTCATCAATATATATACTATCCATTGCACTTTACAATTTTTTATTATTATTCTTTTTGATAATGACAAAGGGGGAGATATAGCAATCATTGTAATCATTGGCATCAAATCAATCATTGGCAAACACTGCAAAAACTCAGGGGGAGAGTACTCTTAGTATCAAAAAAACGTACAACACAAGGACCAATCAAATACAACAAACAAAAAGAAATTAATCTTAAAAGTAACATGCATCAATTTTTGTACAGAAGTATACAGGTAATTGTCATCATCAAAAAGGGGGAGAATGAAGACCATAAAGGATTTTGATAATGACAAAGACTAAATGCCAAAGATGAAGCATGAAGATTCAACACCAAGGCAGAATCATAGTAAGACTCTATTAAAGAAAAATATGGCCATTAAAAATAATAATAATAATCAATGACTTAAGATTTTACCAAAGTCTGAATTTTAATAATCGTAATTGATTATCTCAGTTAAGTAATCAATTACCAGGTCTAAAGACATTTTGAAATACAAAATAAAGAGATTTCAACGTATTAACTTCAAAAACTGATTCAAGTAATCGATTACGTTAAAACAGTAATCGATTACCATGTCTTAAAAAAAAAGAAGATTTAAAGCTTGGTTTTTAAGAACTGATTCAAAGTAATCGATTACCTAAAAAGAGTAATCGATTACCATGTTTTGAAATGATTTAAAAGCCAATGTTTCAGCAAACGTTTAAAAAAAACTGACCAAGTAATCGATTACTTGGTTATTGTAATCGATTACATACTAACGGTCATGTTAAGATGAGGTTTTAAATTCACGTAATCGATTACATACTTATGGTAATCGATTACCGCCAGTTCAGAAAGGCTGAAACATTACATCTATTCGAGAAACACATTGATGAAACCTTATATCTTCTCATAAATTATTATTTTATTCAAGAGGTACCTTTTTGATTATTTTATTCATTAAATTCACACCTCTTGAAGGCCTCTCTAACACTATAAATAGGGATGCTCTTCATTTGCAAAAACACACCAATTCTTCCAATTCTCTCTTAAGACCATTAAAGGCCATATTCTTCTAAGTAGAGTTTCTACTTATTATTGCTCTTCAATTTGTCCATATGCTCTAAATAAGAGAGTATTTCTTTGTTCACTTTACTACAAGTGTGAGAATCTTGGTTGCTTGGGAAGGTGTCCCAAAGTATTGTATACAAGAGTAGTGAGACTCTTGGTGATACTTCACACAAGGGCAAGGTTGTGCCAAAGTGTGGAAGTACTAGTGTACTATTTTTGACAATAGTGGAATCCTCAAGGGTGACTTGAGAAGACTGGACGTAGGCAGTGGTTGGCCGAACCAGTATAAATACTGTTTGCAAATTTCTCAACCCTACACTCTGTCTTTCATTTCAGATAATCTGTTGTGCACTGTCATACTCTTTTACACTTAATTACAACATAATTAAGAATTAAGAAAAGTGTGTTTAGAAATTTTAAAATTATCATAACTCAATTCACCCCCCCTCTCGAGTTATAGGAGGCCACTAGAATAACAGTATCCCTATCCGTTCATAATTCATACCTTCAAAATATAATGCTCCCCACTTACCTAGAATCGAGGAGTCTAACTCGTACTCATGTTTTGGTCTTGTTTTGAAAATAAACCTACAAGCAAAAATATATCGGTCTCTGTCGATTGGTCGATCATACATTAAATTCATCAATTCTACCTTAATTCTAACTATCAGGGAATGTAAAACCTTAAAAATATAATCAATTTCATAAAACCGCAAGAGTTCAGAAGTTTAGACTTACCGAACATTTGCCACCAAGGGTTCTAAAAGTTGGTTCTAAGTTTCAATGTAAACCACGAACTTAAAATGGTTCCAATACTAACCATAGCCATAAAATTGGAAGGATTTGAGATGGAAACTAAGAAATTGAGCCAATTTCACAAGTGGGTTTTCTTGAAGCTTACTTAACAATGATGAAATCTGAAGGGAACCCACACTCTAAGCCTGCCCGTGGAAGAAGAGATGGAGAATGAGACCTTGATGTTTACCTTTGCTTTAATGAAAAATAAAGAAGATGATATGAATGGTGAGGATGAAGCCTTCGGTTTGGAGGAGGAAAAGAAGTGATTTGTTTTTCTTTTTTCCTTACTTTCATGTGCGAGAGAGAAGGAAATGAAAGGAAATTTTAACTTTAAGTCATTAAGGGTAAAACAGTCATTTTGTCCATCTAGTTAATTTCTAAAACCAATTTGGTAATTTTAAGTTACCTAAAACTTAACCAGACTAATCCCAAAATTAACTTACATCTTTTTTAATTTAATTAACACTCTAAGTTAATAAAATTTAACCAATAATTAAAAATTGAGATGTTATAGAGAACCTTATCACTTAATATAACTACGGTTTATTCAATTACAAATAAAATATAATGAATAAAAAACAACTCAAAAACTATACTCCATGTTAGAAGTTTAACAATATTACATCTTCTCCTAAATATAAGATATTTTTACCTAATTTATGCATTTAAAAATTAGTTAATTTAGTTAAAATTATTAAAATTGTTTAAAATGTATACCACATCTGGTTACAAATATAAACAACTTTTAGTGAAATTTCTTAGTCCCATAATATAAGAAAAATTATATTTTTCTAATGTCATTAAATGTTTATCTATCAAATATGTCCTCTTTATATATATTCCCAATACAACTAATGTCTGTTATTAAATGATATTAGAGGTATTTTACTACATTACATCAAATATTTGATAACATTAATATAAATAACTACTCTCAATCATTATTATAAATATGTGTGAAAGTAGTTATTTTTGGTATATATGGAACCAGATGTAATAGTAATTTTCTAAAATTACCCTTAAAGTGTAATTATCACTAATTATTAAATTTTTTCCACTTATTTTTTCTCAATTTAGTTTTCCTTCATTTACTACCTAATTATCGTTAGAGAGATAAATAATTTAATTAATGTGCGTCATGTATTATTACATTGATTTCAATAAAAGTTTTACTTTAATATAAGTATTTTAGTCAAAAAATAATTAATGACATAAAATTTTAAAATATGATATTATATTAAAGGACAAAAAAATCTCTAAAAAGTATCTTATAGTTAAAAATAGAGGTAGTATTAACAACCCACTATGGGCTGTTTAAGACTAATCAAATCTTCAATAAGGAAAAACTTAATAAATATAGAAAACATAAATAAAAAATATCATAATTCTTTACATTTCTACTCATAATAAATGTGAGAAAGTAATATAAATGAGCAAATACACACCCCTTCCTTGAGAATATTGATATAGTCCCAACTAAAAAATATATCAATTTCATTCCTAACTTTGTTGATCACTAGTCAATTGGATCCTTAACTTTGATAATTGTCAAACTTTGTGGGTGAAATTAATAAATGTGAGAAACATAAATAAAAAATATCATAACAAATATTTTTAATATTTTACATTTCTGTATGGAAAATTAATATTTTTTTTGTATTAACCATATGTATCATTCTTTGAAGGCAATCATATTCGAGATTTAGTCACAGTTAAGACTATTTGGCCATATTTAACAATGTATTTAATAAGGATTGAACCAATAGAATTGTTTAAACACGGTTTGGTTCAATTTTCAATTAAAAAATTAGTCGAATCACATAATAAAAATTAGTATGGTTTTGTTTTGGTTTGGTTGAAACAAAAAAGCAAAAATCAAATCATTATGATTTGGGTTAGTTCGGTTAATGCATTTTAAACTTTAATTTGTACCATTAAAGATCTAATTATATTTTATATAACAAACATAATAAATACTTAATCAAGATATCTAAATTATTTCATTCACTAATAAGAATATCAAAATCAAAATGACAGAGTAAAGTTGCATAATGAATTGTTATTGGTCATTGGTCATAACAATAAAGTTCATATATTTTAACTCATTTGTAAATTATAACTCAATCAAAATATTCAAATGAGTGTATTCAACAGAAACAAAATAAAAATAAAGAAAATTGTAATTCCATGGACATAAATTAGTTTATCCATTAATAATAAAAACATATTTGTTATCTTGTACACAACTAATTATCAAAGCATATTATATATCGTTCTAAGGCCATACTTTGATCAACATAAAACTTTTCCCCACACCTAAACCTAGTAATATCAAATAAACTGATAAGGCAAGAGTAACAAAAATATATAGGTGCAAAGCTGTTTGATTTGGTTTTGCTCATGGGAACCATAAACCTGATCTAGTTTTGCAGTTGATGACATATAGATTTAATGAACCTAAAACATTTCTCATAAGCTCAATGGTTACCAACAAAACTACAACTCATTGGTACAAGAAAATTTGTTATAAACAAATTATAAAAGTACAAAAGTTTTAAGCCAAAATTAATAAACATTACACTTTTCATGTTATGTTATTCTTAAGGATTTTATACTCACATTTGGTTCAACTTAATTATCTAAAATAACAATAGTTTTTTTACTATTTTATCAATAAATTGATATAATAATTACTTAAAAATATCTATAAAGATCGTTCCTTAGTGGAATATCACATATGTCATGGTGATATTGATTTCTCTCCAAAAATCCAACCTCATCTTTATTTTTGGTTTCACTTAAAATCAAAGAAGTACTATAGGAGTTCATATTGTGACGTCTTACATCAATTTATATTTATTTCTAGTCATTTAATAAATTTCATAATAATTTTTTTGCATTTAAATAAATAATTAAATTACATCATAATTAAAAATATGTATTTTCAATAATAGTACCTAAATATAAATTAAATAATAAATTTATAAACTTTAAAATCATTTAGGTTTAAAAGAAAACCAAAAACTTGAAACAAGGGTCATAGCGTGGACATGACAATAGCAACAGCAGGTGCTGATACACATTTTAGGCCAAACGGCCAACTTCTAACCTACCCAATTGGTCCGTTTTAGGTCCGATTGCCATGAAAATTCACGGGCCATATGTTTTCCCTGTTTCAGAACTGTTAGCATCGTCCGTTTGCCAAAATTCCACCGTATGCATAAGTTATGTGCAGTTTGTAGTTTAAACCATTTATGTACAAAACCTTTGCACCAAACACCCTAAATGGTTTCCAATTGGCCCAAAGCCAATACACACGGATCCTAAATGCCCTAGGGAACCTATTGGTACCTTCTGGGGGTCCCGAAACCTACCGGGTCTCAATTTCACCTATCCAGTTCCTTAAATTCCCTAGTTATTCACTATATGGATAACTTCCTAATTCAATCAAATCATCAATTAAACATCAATCATATAACACACACGCATCAATCATGCATATAATAGAACCTACCCATATCATTCAGTATTCACACATGATTTATTATGTACCACACACATAATTATACATTACATATATTACATTCATCCATTCATCCTTGGCATCAATCTCCCGCTTGGCGCACCTCCGCGGCATTAGCATCATCCTTGTCACTGGTCACTAAAATAAAACAACAGCAAGGGTGAGTGTTTGGAATATCATAATTAATCTAGGACAGAATAATAAAGCTAACAATACCTACAATTTGTATTGTTAATTAACTTCCACCTTCCTGCACTTTTACACATTCGCGAACACATATACATGTGTATCTATCTTAGCCTTTCATCTCTTCTACGTAAACTCAAGTCGTATACAATTACACTCAAATCCATCACACCGATGAGTTAACACATATCATCTAATTCATATAACATCAACATACATCATCGATTCACATTTCATCATCATACATGAATCATTAATTCACATAGTCCACAACTGACTCACATGTATCAGGCTCTCTAGTATCCGAATACCTAAGGATCAACCTTCAGCTAGGGGTCCTACTTGACACCCCGTGGACCCTACTTGGTCCACCGAGTTCTGCTTGACTCTCCACCTCAACCACTGGGTCCTACTTGACCACTCGGTAGCTCAACTGGGCACAAAGACCACGGGAGCCAGAAACGAGAGGCTACACATACCGTCGGTCGTCCCACACTACATAATCACATAGCAAATCATATCATCATGGCATATCATCAATGTATAACATATACAACAATGTCAGAAAGTGACATGTATCCATTTCTCGGGTGACTTACTTGTCAAGCCCACCATCATAAGTCATGCCATACAATCATATACTCATCATCTCATTTATTCACAACACTTTTATCAACTCATATGCAACAACATCACCAATTATCATGCCACACATCGTTAACATCATTAGACCTCACAATCTGTGAGATGTTACTCATTCATAAAATTTTATATATATTCATTTCTCTACTTTCTTTCTTATCAAACAACAACTAAATCATAATCCGCATATTTGTAAAAGTTATATTAATCATATTCAACTACTTTACATCCTCTATAATATTTTTCTAAATATTTCTAAACCTCTCAAAGTTATCATATATTTGAATCCTAATTAATTACGACCTAAATACCCCTTTACCTCGATCCCAAGCTTCTATAATTTGCTCGAGGTGACGGTTGCGTCCTCCAATCACTCGGTTCACTGATCCTCTTCCGCACTCGACGTCCACTTCGCCGCTCGTTCCAACACCTACGGTTACCGAAACACCAAACCAAATAGTATATTTCCTTCCTCATGCCTCCAAACTCATTACCCAAGCTTCATAAGTCATTGAAATTCAAAATCATGGCTTCACTCATCACATGCATTCACTGTCTAAGAGAAAGGGAGGAAGAAAAAGAGAAGATGATATGTAATTAGAGGTTCCCATCACTTACCTCAGTCTTCAATTGCCCAAAACTACTAAGAATCACAACTTCCACCAAGCTCTAGGCCAAATCGCCCGAAGAAGAAGAGAAAATAGGAGAAGGGAGACTTGCGGGTTCTGTTTTACATGCCTTCATTTAAAACTGATCGCAACGCTGACGCTACGCATCCCACTGGCGCTACACGTCAGCTCATTAGTTCATACCTGACGCTACGCATCCCACTCATGCTACGCGTCAGGGTCCTAATTCCATTTTTCCATAAAATTCTATTTTAAATCTTTATTTCCCCTTATTATTATTATTATTATTATTATTATTATTATTATTATTATCCATTTAATTTCTTTATTTACCTTCTAATACAAAAACACTAAGGATGTTACACATATCAACTCATGTAGCCTCCTCAACCAACTAAATTGGTTTCCTTTAACAAAATCCAACCAATTTATTTTCAATCAAGTATTTTGTTTTAGTTCTATTTAAAACTCTTTTTTAAATTAACTACAACATAATTCTATATTTAATTCATAGAATTAATGCTCTGCTTGAATTTTTATCTTTCATTAATTTAAAATTTGAATCTCTATTTTTTAAAATCATTTAGTACCTCATTTTCCTCTTATGCTTTGTTTCGACGATGGAAGGAAATAAAATGAAAATAATTTGAATGGAAAAATAGATTGGAAGTTAAATGAAAATTGAGTATGTTTGGACGAAAGTTTTTTTCTAAATTCATAATGTTCTTTTTAAAATTTATTACACAATTGGGTTATTTCTTAAAAAATTATGTATATGAGACTATTTTGTGTGTTTTACTTGTCACACTAATTAATAAAAATACAAGGGAAATTTTTTTAAAAATTCACATCTATCTTAGGATGGACCCACATGACTCAACGGGTCCCTAATGACATAGCCTGGGCTTGGGAGTTCCAAAATTGTTTAAAGAAAATTTTCCAGCATGCTTAGTAATCTATGTCTAATTAGGGATACATAACTCTAATCGAGGTAAATCCAATCAGTGCACCTCCACAACTTAATTACCTATATTTGTTATGAAGAAGTCGAGAGCCAAGTATGCCTTAAGATTACCCAATTCACAAAATTGTGGAACAAGTCCACATGAAATTTCAGCCTAACTCGGGCTACTAACCTCTGATTGAGGCGATTCTAGTGGCAAAACGTATGCGACTCAATTATCTATAACTTTCATGATGAAAGCAAAAACTAAATTGACTCTCGCTTGTGCAAAAATTGGCTTACTTAAGCGAGACCTTGATTTTTGCTTAAGCAGGGATTTCCTTGCTTGAGCGAAATTTCACCAGCATCACCCCTGTGAGGCTCGCTCAAGTAAAAATATATTTGATTAAGTGAAACTCCATCAGAATCTAACCATAAACACTCTCCATTTCACTCACAGGCTCGCTTGAGCGAAAATATCAGTATTTTAACCTCTAAACTAACTTCTTTGCATCATATCTTAATCATTTGGCATCCAAGTGCTACCAAATTTTAACCCAAGCTATTTCTCACCATTTATGACCTAAGGCAATAAACCATACTCCAAATTCCTAGAAATGAGCAAGATATGTGATCCGGCATCGATACCGACCCAAAGAACTAGCTATCCCTAACATAAGCAGAAATAATAAAAATACCTGCATTAAGTTAAAAACTAGACTGAAAATCAGTAGTCAACCGGTATCTACACAAGTCAAGTATGGAATGTTAAAAGCATGACCACGGTCAAAAGCAGCAAGTGGGCAACTTGCACCTGCAAAAAACTGTTAATTCTAAACCACTGACACAAGTCACATCGCAACTTGCAATTAAGCAAAACACTATAAATAGCTCTCATTTATTAAGTTAAAGGACAACGTAATAACTCTCTTAATTTCCTTTAAGCTCTATTATACTTTTTACACTATCCACCATACTGACTTAAGCATCGGAGTCCCTTTTGTAGGTACACCTCTGGTGTGGTTTATCAAGAATGATGGACATAGATGCATTCAGGGTATCGAAGAGCTTAGTGTCCCTACTAGACCTAAGTTTATAATACTATGCTCCCACTGAGACGGTGTAAAATTAAGTTTGAGAGAACATTTGGCACTGGTTCGGTAAGCAACATTTCGTACCCCTGACACCGACTAAATCAATATGCATGGAAACATAATTTGGCCAACTTGGCCCATTTCCAAGCAATTTCACCAATCAATCCTTATTCAAATATGACAATTCCAATCCTCAAACTCTAAATACCAATTTCACCTCGTTTTGATTTATTCAGTTCATAATTATGCATAAATTACCATGACCTATCATGTCATTAACCACTCTCATGGTTATAACTCAATACTACTTTATCAAATGATCACATATTCATTCATCACAACATTGTGGGCTCAATGCCACAACACAAGATCTGCCCATATCATAGTCTACTTATACTTCATCATCAATAAACAATTCTTGGGCATAATAGTTAGATTTCATTCACGTCATTACCCACCTAGTTATATTTCATAACATATCATTATCAGAACCATCACATGGTATGAAAACAACTATGAACCTCTAGTAAGGTCATTAGTTACCTAGATTCGCTATGTACGTATATTCACAGTATCCAAATAAGCCGGCCAAAGCTATGATAACAAATTCTATGCAAGGATCATATATACAAGGAATCCATATCAGTATTCATCCACCACTAGCTTCTCAAGCTTTCAGTAATCCTCCTCACGGTCTAAGTTCATTGTAGGGTAAAAATTGGTGCAGGAATGAGCATATATATATATATATATATATATATATATTAAATGACATACAGAACCAGATTCAATAATCCATATCACATGTAATCAATCTAGTTCATCACATCATTATTGCCATTTAATTTAACATATAAATACACATTCATACCATCACAATATTATCAAGCAATATCAATCATCCTCAATAGATTTCTCACAGCTTTTCATAATCATAATGGTTGCCTGGTAGCTTTTAGTGCACATCAATAGTTGTCCCGTTGTATATTAACATCACAGTAGCTGCCTCGCAGCTATAAGGCAATGTATGCAGATCCATCTCTAATGATGGGATATCAATATACAATAATATATCTTAGCTCCCAGCTGATTTGGTCGTTTTACAGGTACCAAATCGCTTGCCCACTCATGCAACACAATCACTCCTAACAACAACGGTAGTGTTGTGGGCTAGCCTTAAGTCCCACTTAAAGATTTCTGTGGAGTCTGAAGAAACCACCACAGGGTCTAAGTCCTCTCATTTGGGCCAGTATCATAGGCCTCTTGCAGTCTTATATACCTTCATATACAGATGTTATGCACAAATATCAATCATATTCCACTTTCATCATTAATTAAGCTACCCTAGATTATCAGCAATATCATTACATGATATATCACACTATTTCAATTCAATCAAAGCATAGCAAGCATATTGAGTTGTTTATCATTATCAAGACATCATACTATCAAACGCATAGGAACGGTAACCACACTCAAATCATCATCATATATTTACATCATCTCATTGATCATCACAATATCAAAATCAAACACAATAGGAGATAGTTACATAATTATCATATATCAAGAATGAACACAATCACAACATCAATTCGATTAAATATCAAACTATCCTCTAACCTGTTACCAACTCATGCATTTAAGATATATAACATTCCCCCTACCAAGAATCCTCGATTCCAATACTAGAAATGTTATCCAATCACTTTCTAGCCTCTTTTGTTCACTAGCTCCCAAAGCCAATGATTCCTAAATTTCAACAATAATTATTTTAACACTTGATATGCTACAAATTACATATATTGGAGCTAGAATCCTCAATTTCTAATAATTTCGGTAAGTTTTAACTTATCGAGAATCATTGACGAGTTCGATATTCAACTCTGCAAAAACCCCAAAGCTGCCCAAGATTCCCTATAGCTCCAAAATGGTTCCTAAACCATGAAAACCACATAGTTATAGCCCAATGTCATTAAATGGAATCAAAAGAGGAAATGGGTCATCATTGACACTTACCAGTAACTAAGAAGCCAAGAAATCTGAAACCCTATGCCTGCCTGCATGCCTAACAAGCATCGAAACAACCTAATTTCCATGAAATTAAAGGAGTCAAGGAGTAAGGGTTCAAGACTTGATGGAAACTGATAATGGGGTCAAAAGCTCATCTTGACACTAGAGAAATTAAGGTACTCAAAGCTTACAATAACTACCACGAGAATAGTAAAGGAGGAAAAGCTAGAATCCACTGGCTTTGATGAAGAATTTAGAAGAAGGTGTAAATGGGAACAATGTGTCGTGGGTGAGAGACAATGAGAAGGAAAGTGAAATTTGTCTTATTCCCCTTCCTTGCAACAAGTAAAACGAGAGAATAAGAGAGAAGTGAAAGTGTAATTAGCAAATTAGAGTTTAGGGGCAATCTGATCATTTTTCATGTTCGGTTAATTTCTGAAATCAATCGGGTAACTTCTTGTCACCCAAAACACACCTAAATAAATTCTAGAAATTAACCAACTCACCTTAAATTAATTTAACACTCCTAATTTAATTATTTGACCAATAAAATTAACTAATAGTTAAATCCAGGATGTTACAGTACTTTCAATGTAAGATGGCTCACATTTGTAGGAGTTAAACCATCACAAATTAATAAAAAAAATCCCTATAACATTATTTCTAGCAGTTTAATCTCCAGAAAACAAACGCCAAATTATTATATATTTAATATATTAAAATTGTAATTCCTTCTTTGAAAAATACTCTCAACCAGACGAAGCTATATGTTTGTCTCATCCTCCTTTAAAATTTTTAATATCTAAAACTATATGTCAAACTATGACCCTTCTCTCACCTCCTTTACTAAAGCTTGACAACAAACTTCTTACATCCCTTTTCTCTAATTCATCCCCAAATTAGAGTATTCAAGCAGCTTGAAAAGTGTTTTGATGGATCCAAGTGTGTTAAGGAAACTCATGCTGATCTTAACTTTTACCCTTACTAGTGATCACGCCAGTTGTTGGTGATTACAGAGGCTCTTCAAGGGGTGTTCTTTTCTTTTTCATTGATAAAAAGGAACCTTACATGTTTCTTTCTATATAGGCTTAATATTTTTTTAGTTGTTAAAAAAAAAAGCAAGAGTTGAACATGATTTCTGTTTATTCAGTTTTGCATCTCACTTCCTAATTTTTTTTATAGTGATACAAATGGATTAGAATTTAGAAGAAGTGTTTCATTTATATTGGAGAGGGATCTGAGAAAATTGAAAGAACAAAAAAAGGCACGGCTTCCTGTTTCTCTGCATGCCAAAAATGTGAAAATTGATGAATGAGTTAATCTTTTAGTTTTGTTCAAAAACATTTAAATTAAATGGGTGATATGATATATATTATATAGTGTTCGTTTATTAAATTAAATTAAATGTCGTTTAAGTTAAACATAGGAAGTTTAGTCATGTATGTCCAGATTTGCTATTTGATAGATCCCATCAATTCTTATAAAAAAATAGTCAAATCTTCGTTAAAATAACATTTTTTTTCATTGGTCAAATATCAATTTAGTTGACCTTTTGTTTGTGTACACATCTTTGAGATATAAAACATTAAGATATTTTCAATACCCATTTGAACTATATTCTTCACTTCTATATTGATTGCTCATTCCTTAAATTTTGTTTTTCTTTTTTGTCCATAGGTCATGGTTATCTTCAATTTGACACTTCACTCAAGGTATTAGTATCCATTTAATATGCAGTCGAAGAAATAAAATTATAAAAATAAAAAAAATTTAAAAAAATTCAACCAAACAGACCTTAGAAATTGCTTTGAATTTATAATATACATTTGATTTGTTGTATTCATTGAATTGATTATGCTTTCACATTGGTTGTGACTCTTTCGTGAAAGCTTTCATTGTAATTTCCCACTATACATTGGACATGGTTCTTTTGTGAAAGTTTCCATTGCTTATTTCTAATGGGTTGTGGTTATAACCTTCGCAACATTAATACATTAATATCCTATTGTTGGAATTCATTACTATTTTTATCCAAAAAAAAGAGAATTCATTACCATTATATGCTTCAGAAAACTCAATTCCTTGAAGTGTATTCCCTTTAAATTGTTCTGTTTTTCTTTGGCTACAAAGGATTTTTTTGTTTGTATTTTTATTTTTTTATTTTTTATTTTTAGTTAGTTACGAAACTGTTTTTCTGTTTTAAAAAATTATACAAAAATAATAAATAAAAAATGAAAAACCTATTTTAAATGTTTTTTATATAAAATTTTAAAAATAATAAATAAGATAATAATATTATAATTAAAACTAAAAACAAAAAATAGAGACTTTCTAATATGCTAGTTGATAGCACAATTCTACTTCTTGGTTTACAATATATGACACTGATTCACTCTGAACTGTATGCCTTCTCTGATGTTCTGATATGGTAGTTGATAGCACAGTTCTATTTCTTCTTGCTTTTCATTATATGACACTATTGTCTTATCTTACTGACACATTTTCCCTCCAATCCCATCTTTCTGATATATTGTTTTAGAATAAGTTTTTTTTTATTGAACATATATATACTATCCTATTTCCACCATAAACTGATAGATATAGATTAGATTCCTTTTAAATTTATGATTGAACATGACAAATCTATTCTATTTTTTTATTATTTAGTGGGGCCTGCATGGCAAGTTTATTTTCTCCAAATAGATTTGCACCAACACTGATCAATGAGTTACTAGTCTACAACTTCCAATATATGGGTCCTTAGTCTCACCTTAACAATTTTCTTTCTACATTTTCTTACATCAAGATTTTGTGTTGTTCTCTATTCTCATAACATGTGTGAGAGTTGACCGTCAAAAGATGAATTTAAAGTGTGAATATATATATATATATATATATATATATATATATATATATATATATTAATAAATTAAATAGTATTAAATACAATGTTAAATATATTATTATTGAATACATTATTAATAATATAAAATAATAAAATATTTAATATTTACCTAGAAATATATTATAAAAGATACTTAATATCAGTATTTAATAATATTATTATTAAAATATTTATTATAGTCAATAAATTATAAATATATCAATCTTGTCCTATATCATATATTACATATGTCAAGTTTACCCATCAACTAATCAAATTATGATCAACTTGAAACTTTTTTTATAAAAAAAATAGGGAACTGATTTGAAAGAAACAAAAGTTATGAGACCATATTAACACAAACTCAAAAGATAAGAGACCAATCTATAGCATTTTTCTTTCTTCACTTTTTTACATCATGATTTTTTTATTCTTTATCCTCATGAGATGTGTTATAATTTAATGAGATGTGTTATAATTTAATTGATATAGATGGACATAATAATTTTAAAAATTATCTTAATTGAGAGTTGACCAAGAGTTGAGAGACTACTGTACCCTTAAACCAAAAGATGAAATTTAAAGAGTATATATATATATATATATATATATATATATATATATATATTATAATATAGTTATTAATAAATTAAATATTATTAAATATAATGTTAAATCTATTATTATTGAATACATTAATAATAATATAAAATAATATATTTAATATTTACCTAGAATATATTATTAAATATATTTGATAACAGTATTTAATACTATAATTAATAAATATATCTTAAAATATATTATTATTAAATATATTATTAAAAATATTTATTATAGTTAATAAATTATAAATATATTAATGTTATCCTATATATAAATATTGACCTATATTACACTTGTCAAGTTTACCCATTGACTAATCAAATTGTGATAATTGTCATGAACTTACCTTATTAATAATAGCGTTAGCACGAAATTGATGAATTCCACCTAAGAGAGTTTTATAACACTTCCAAGTTTACCTTTCAGATTTACCTTTCAGCCAATACGTGATCAACTTGAAACTTTCTTTTAAAAAAAATAAGAAACTAATTTGAAACAAACAAAAGTTATAAAACCATATTAACACAAACCCAAAAGATAAGAGACCAATCAATATAATCAATTTTCATTGATTATTTCCCATATTTATTTTAGGACATGATTTATATATTATGACATATTACACAATTATTTGATTGGTTGAAATGTTATTTTTAAAATTAAAATTATATTCCCCTTATAGGATTCAAACCTTGCCTATGCTAGTGGTAAATGGATTGCCTTACCCAATTTAATGACATAATTTAATTATGTGTATAGTATTTTTAAGTTATAATAATATAATTATTAAGTACATTATTAATAATATCCTTCTTATAAAAAAATTTAAATAATAATTTAAATTTTTAATGATAAATTTTAAAATATTTAATAATATTTATTGTTAAAATATATTACTAAATAAATTATTGATGATATACTTATTATGCAATTATAAAATATTAATTAAATTTTTTATAATATATTTTTTCAATAATATATATTTAAAATATTTAATAATTATTAACAATTTATCACTAGATATAATTTTAAATAAATGATAGTATATATTATTAATAATATATATAATTTTTAATACAATATTTAATGATATATTTAACTATACATTTTAAATAATATTTATTATTAATAATTAATTTTAAAATGTCTTCTTAAATGCATTTAATTTAATAATATTAAACATATTACTTTATATAAACTTAAATATTAAATATATTATTAAAATATATTATAAAATGTTAAATAAATATTTAGTAATTTGTATAAGTATATTATTAAATAGTATATTTACTAAATATTTATTATAATTAATAAGATTATACATATAATATAGTCAAGTGAGAGGTATGCTTTATAAATAGTAGTTGTTCTCCTTTAGGTTACATAAGTGTGAATTGTCACAGCCTTTTTGTCTTTAACTTGGGTAAGGTTAGAATCCTAAGAACGTAATTTTTTTTAAAAAAAAATTCAAGTTAATATTTCAATCAATCAAATTGGGATATGTGTCAACTAATAAATCGTGTCACATGGTAGTCAATAAGATCTAAACACGTGTCTTATTAGATATCACATCATTAGCTTAGTTAGTTCTTTCAACGGATAGGAAAAATTTGATACTTTTTACAAATATATGAAACCAAATTGAGATAAAAAAATGTCTAAGACTGAATTATGACTTAAAACAAATGTAAGAGATCAAAAATATATTTTAGTTTTTTTTGCATTGAGATACCCTCGGTATTTGTTTCATGGAGTACATACTATATAACTTAGTGCAAACATATAATAGTCATTTTTCATAATTGCTTGTTTCTTATTTAAACAATAATTGGGTAAATATATACGTTCATCCTTTATTTTTGTCTGAATATATGTTGATCCTCTATGTTGGTACATATGAGTAGTAACACCTTATTTTGTTAGTTTTGTTAACGGTCTTAATGATTTTCAAAAGATAAGAGACCGATTTATAACATTTTTCTTTCTTCACTTTTTCACATCATGATTTTGTTATTTTTTATCCTCATAAGATGTGTTATAATTTAATTGATATAGATGGACATAATACTTTTAAAAGTCATCTTAATTGAGAGTTGACCAAGAGTTGAGAGACTACTACTGGACCCTTAAGCCAAAAGATGAATTTTAGAAAGGTAAGCTTTCAATAGCCTTTTTAATAAAATAGACTAATTTGAAACAATTCCAAAATGTAAGGGAATAAATTAAAATTAAAAAATATTTAAGATCAAATTAAGACCTAAAATAAACGTAAGAGACCATATATATATTTTATCATGATAAACTTCTTCCAAGTATGTTTTAAAATTGCATTAATTATTGTTAGTAACACTAGCTACTCCCTAGTTTTATAGACTGGACTTCCCCCCCCCCCCCCTCCCCTCCCCTACTTATTTTTGGCTAATAAAGAATGAAGTCACTTTGAACAATTCACAAAAGTTATAATAAAAGTAGATTAGAAGATTTCAAATCGTGGATATGTTACATGTGATTATTGTGATTGCGCTGTTTGTGTACATTGTCTGGGTTGGCCCATTTTCTTCAAATTGTTTGTTTGAGCTATCCATATTTATATGGCATATATCCTGTTAAAGTGGAACTTAAATTCATATAATACATGTGATTAATTAATCGATTTTTGATTAATTTTGTAATAATAGTATCACATTTCCAGTGTGCTTTTATCCTCACTCACACACTTCCCAAGAACTTCCCAGGAGGTTACCCATCCCAAAATTTCTCCAAGTTAAGCACGCTTAACCTTGGAGTTCTTAAGTGATGGACCACCGAAAAGGCAAATGCATTTGTTGATATAGATACTACGAATTCATTCCTTTAAGCTGTCCTCGATTGTATAGTATCATACCTATACAGTCTTTGGATCCCTCTTATTCTGGTATGTATTCAGTTCGTTTATATGTCCCTCCCATTGGAAGCCTTCCAGGAGTTGTTCCTTGTCTGTGCCAATGCACCGGCGATCACTCCCCGCCCTTAACAGTGCCCAGGAAGTCACATGGCCTCATGTTCAATTCCTTTTGAAAGATGAGGCTAGAGTATGGTGGTCAAAAACCAAGGTGCAGATGAATATTGCAGGTGAACCATTGGTGTGGATGAACTTTCATAGGCGGTTTCTCACCAAATACTTTCCAAATAATTACAAAATTCGTAAGGAAATGGAGTTTCTGAAATTGGAGCAAGGCAGAATGTCAGTGGCTGAATACACTACAAAGTTTGATAAATTATATGACTTCTACCATCCTTTTTCCTTGGAGGAAACTGAAGGTAGTAAATGTTCTAAGTATGAAGCTAGATTGTGAGTTGAACTTCACAGTGTGATAGTGCCCATGAAGTTTCGTAGCAATCGGAATTAAAATAGGTAAAATAGGTAGGTGGGAAGTTGGTTTATAGGTTTAAAGTTGTCATTTTCGCTCAAGCGAGCCAAATCTCACTTGAGTGAGTCTTTATATGAGTTTGGGGGTGCATTCTGGGTAAATCTCGCTCAAGCGAGTGTCATTTTTGCTCAAGTCAGTGTCATTTTCACTCAAGCGACTGATCTGGGTCTGATACTGCCAATTTTTTGCCTTTTCCATCTTTAACAAACTTATAGAGAATTTCATCATTGTCATTTTGATACCTAATTTGTGGCGATCGGAGGTCGATAGCTCGAGTTATGCCGAAAATACTATAGGGTGTTCAGGCTGAAATTTTCAACAGGGTTGATTTTATAAATTTAGGAATTTAGCAGTCTTAGGAACACAATTGGCCCTTGACTTCTTCATAACAATTGTAGGTATTTGAGTTATGAAGATTTACCAACTAGGCTCATCTCGATTGGGGTTGTGTAACTATGATTTCACTCAAGTTACTGTGTAAGGAGTTAACATGTTGAAAAATTTTCTTTGAGCCGTTTTGGGTCTTCCAAGCCTAAGATACATTATTAGGGACTCGTAGAGCCATGTGAGGACATCCTAGGACGGACGTAAATAATTTTGAAAAATTTCCCCTGTATTTTTATTAATCGGTGTAGCATTTTATGTTTAATTGACTTTAATTGCATGTTTATGGTCTAATAATTAGGCGGGATGTTACATTTGACATGAAAACTACCATTAATTTTAGTTTACTCATGTTTTAGTATACTCATTTTAGTTTACCCATTAGCTTCTTATGTTTGTATTGAAATTCGTGCTTGTAAGAAAGAGACAGGTGTTTTTGGTTTGAGATGGGGCAAGCACTATTATATCACTAACTTCACACTTCACACAACTTTATTACACTATTATTATTCTCCATTAAGTTGAGTCAATGGAGGTTAATAATAGGAAAAGTTGTGTTGTGTGTATGTTATTGTGTAAGGTTATGCTTGTTGTGTAATTGAGAGTGAGGAAAAAAGTGAGAGGGAAAGATTTATTGTGTGTGTCGATGAGGTTGTGAAAAAATGGACAATGTGTTGTTTGTGGCTTATTGTCCCTCCAACAGTCTGTGTGCAAATTTGATACCTGATAAATTAGTTGAATTAGATGTATTGTGGAAATTTTAATACTTAGTAGGCTACTTGGAAATTATGATTACTCTTATTTCTCTATTGCGCCTTAAGATGACTTTGATTGTAATTATTCTCTTAGTTATGAATTTTTTTTGTCGTGGTTTTAGGGCTTGATATTGAAGGAGAGAAAAAAGCTACATTATGGATGGAAATAGGAAAGAGCAACTGATGCTACTACTCATTTAGTTGTTTCTTTTTGTTTGTTAAACACTTAACTAGGATGTGTTTTTTCTTCTTTCAATTGGGATGTGATAAGTTCTAGTTTGCCCTCATATTAACCATTTCTAGTTGTTAAGTTCACAAAACAAGTTATCTTCTTCTGCATACACCTGAGTAATTCCTTGTTGTGTTTAGTGTTAAAATCCTTTTGTATGTTTGATTCATACACCAATGAATATGAATTTCTAATGAAGAAGACTTCGAAAACACTGAAAGGGTCACTGTAATTCAACAACAATCATCGATATAATGGTGTTAAAATATTTAAATAGAAAAGGATAACATTGTAAACAAATTGAAATGTAAATGATTAAATTTGATCTGGTCTTTAGACCGGCCCCTGGACTTAAAGGTAATTTGATCAAAATTCATATTCTGGAACCGGTATGACATGATGACCGGTATGAGCTATTCTCTCAATATCGGTATCTCACATAATAGAATGATTTAATGTCGGTATCTATTATCATGCAAAAGGATCCCAAATTGACCTCTTTACGAGTTATTCACTCAATATCGGAGGGTTAAAGTTGACCTTTGCCCTAACGCGCTGAACAAGTAGCCTATAAAATGATTGGTGGGTAGGTAGAGCCGCTACGAAATATCTCCATCACAAGTCAGCTTTACTATGAAAGAGCGAATTAAGTATTGACGCCATGTACAGAAGACTTGGAAAGCAAGATGGCTCTTTCACTCCCTCCAGGTATAAATACCTTTGCATCAACGTGACATGCCAAGAACATTCTCCCTAACTTTACACTTGATCTCTGATATTCTCTTTGAATTTTCACTAACTTTAGCATCGGAATGTCCATGCAAGTCACATCCCATTTCGCCCCACAACGCGTAAGGCTAGTATTGTTGGTACGAGGAATCACTCCAAGACCTCTATTCCCCACTGGAATTGAGGATATAATACTGGATCCCCATTAGACCGATGTAAAACTTACACCTAAATCATCATTTTAAGGACTGTCATGAGGTCAGATCTAGTACTCCGACCTAGACTAATTCAAAATTAAAAAAAAATAAGGGCCACCTCAAGGATTTAAATAAACACAAAGTGTCAAAGTTATATTTTTACTATTTTAACATTTACATGATAAAACTACTTGTGTAAATGTGTAAGTGTATATAGGTTTCAATTATCATTTGGTAAATATTATTCAAAATTTGAACTTGTCTTTCAATTCTACTATATCCATCCTAGTTCTTTTACTTTTAATGTTGTTTTCCAAAACTTTAATTAATCTCGTGTATTTAGACAAATCATTATATTTTTTAACATATTTTTTTTATTTTACTAGGAATTTAACACATATTCGAGAACTCACATAAATTCACGTACTCTACTCAACCAAATGAATTTGTCCCTGGTAAGATAGTCTTTAACATATAATTTAATTTATAATTTTAAGCTAAAGAGTGGAAATATTTTATATTTTAAAATAAAATTAAAATTAATAATTGCTACTTTGAATTAGGTTTGATTTTTTTCTCTTTTGAAGCTCGGTGTCATTGAGTATATATATGTGTGTGCTCTCTCTTGAATTGTCACTGAGTTCGCTTTGCTCCTATGGCTTTACCTATAGAAAAATTAGGTCAGGGTCTACGTGCACTCAGGGAGAGAAGGCTGAATGCGCTCAGGGAGAGAAGGGATTCTGATGTTGATCCGCTCACCATTAACTCTAATCTTCCTCCAAGACAATTTCACCATTTTCTTCCGATCAACCAACCGACACAAATTGACTTGCATGACCAACAGGGTCCTTTTGCAAGCCGTGAAGCTAATTTATCGGTAAATTTTTTCTTATTGATTTCGCATATATGTTATGTCAATTTAATTCCCTTGATTGAATATTGCATCTTGAAGAAAATTTATTGACTACCAAATGAGATTTCCCTTGTTTTTTATTTAAATGAATGAAATTTGAACATATATCATGTTTTTATTTTTTATTACTTTATTTCCATGTCTTTGTTTGCATATTTGAAGGTTGAATCAACACCAGAAGGGATAAAAAGAAGACGCATGAATGAGACAAATATGAATGACCATAAGAGGTATTCAAGCCTTGATTTGAGTTTGAAATTATCACCACCAAACACAAGCCTTGGTAACTTACCAAAACCCTTGAAATTACCATCATCAACTCATGGAGCATCATACTTATCTTCCATACTGGATATTAATGGGAATCTTGGTGAGTTACCATCATTAATCGCCATGGGATGTACTCATTGTCTAATGTATGTGGTGGTACCTGAAGCTGAGACAAAATGCCCAAAATGCAAAAATTCAAAGTTGATTGACAAGTTTCGAGTGAATCCTACAAAGGAACCGAATAAAAATTAAATGCAGTGTGTACTTTTCTATATTAGAACTTATTGTCTTTTAAATTCCTAGGAATTGTTCTGTTTATTACATTTCAGCATTGCACCTTAATTTTTACTTCAAAAGTGTTACTCTTTCCGATCATAAATATAAGTAAATTTTAGTATTTTTTTTTGTTCCAAGCAAATTTATACTTTTCCAATGTCATTAAATGTATGTATATCAAATATATCTTTCACACACACATATATATTCCCAAGACAACTAATGTTTTACGTAATAAACGATACTAAGGGTATTTTAGAAAATTACATTTAATATTTAATAATACAAATAACTATTTTCAACTAAAATTTTAATATATGTGTAAACTTAATTTTTTTTCTTATATTTAGGTCAAGGGGAATAATAATTATTAGCACATTAGTAAGTAAAATAATTACAAAAAGGTATACATCTTTGTATCTTATGATTTCTTTATGTTTTATTTATTTATTTTAAACCAAAAATTATAAATAATATTAATTAACTATGAGTTGTACCCTACCTATGTTAAAATATTATTCAAATAAAACTTAATGATCTTGTACCAGTTTTTTTATTTTATATACTATTACTTTTGATAATTAACAGATTATTGATCCAAGTGGAGCATGTTTAATTTCTTGTAAGTAAAGTCATAAGTTTAAGCATTGTGGATGGAATAAAAATCTTTTTGAGTTAATCCAACCATGATAAAGATATTTTCAACTTAAACAAGATTGTTTTATATATATATATATATATATATATATATATTAATTTTCATATTATTCAATACACGTTGAAAGACTAATCTACATTGGTATAAATAATACCTATTATTCTACTATAATAATTTTATATGAAAATAGTTTTTATTAATTTGATAATGAAACTATTACATTGTATATTCTTGTTAACCTTTTTTGTAAAATTAAATAATAACAAAACCTAATAAAAGAATCAATTGACAATTTACTATTTTCTTTAATCTATTATTTTAATTTTTAAAACTAAAAATATATAAAATGTGTTAAAAGTTAGTATGACAACTTTTGTCATTGTTAATAATCTTACTTGATTAAAGTTGTTATAGGATGTATTAAACAAAAAATAAATATTTACCACTTGTACCATTTGCAAAATTTTTCTTGTGGGTTAAACATTCTAATGGCAATAACTATATAAAAAATGATAATTAGGCGTAACAATAGTAATAACTCATTATGAGTTGTATTCAAACCTAGTCAAATCTGTGGAAGAAACTTAATAAATGTGTGTAACACGTATAAAAACATATGATGTTTTTTTAATGTTTTATATTATTACTATTGAAAATGTGAAAAACTTATCACAACAAGTATCTATTTGTGAGGTGTGGGTCATAAGGAACAAATTTACACTATAGCCCTTAGGCATGGGACACACCATGTGATACTAATTCCTCCCATACAAAATTGGTGTGGGACCACGACTTCCACACCCTGACCTGATGTAGGATTGGTGTTTCACGCCATTGCTCAACACAGATACAAGTGTGGGACACTCATGTCGCATGTCCCAAGTCCAAGTCCAAACCATTGCTTCTTACCTTTTTTAAATTATTAAAATAATTATTTATAATTAATCTTGCTATTTAATATTTATTACTATTAATTATTAAAACACAAGCATAATGTTAATAAAATAAATACAAGTAAATCAAAAATAAACTCAATGTTCATAATGAAAGCGGTAGTGGGTCGACGGAGGGGATGTTGTTGGGTCGGGGTGGATGTTGTTGGGGTTGAGCTGGTGAGGGGCCTTGGATAATTGGTTGTTGTTGAGGCTGACTATGACGTTGGCGGTGCTTCTCCTCCAAGACAAACTGGTCGTCTACAACAACATCAAAATGTTTATAACCATCCTTGGATGACCCACCTTACTGTGCTTGCTTGAGCTAGGGTGACTATCTGGGCCTAAATTTGGTCCAACTACGCCTACAGTCAATTATATTATGCCAATTAAGCCTTGGCATCTTTCAACTACTCCAGATGACATACCAACTCTGAACCTACACATGCAAACTTAGTGCCAATGAAAAGGGAAGGTTGCATCATCGAGGATGACCCCTAACAAACATTAGAGGCTAAGGAGGCAGTTCCATAAAGGCAACTGTGATACCTCCTAACAACAATGTCCATCTATAGCTGAATCTTCACAGCCACCTCAAAAAAGCTTGCCTCCAGCCTTGAGCTTAGGCAGATGCCTGTTATATTCCTTTTACTAATTAATACATTAAAAATAATCAATAATATTGAGTTAATTAAATTTGAAATGAAATTGAAGTTGACTACAACTTACAATTATGTGACGCGACCGCTCATCAATGAACTCCCCCTTACCCAGTTGTTTCAGGTGAGTCATCAGAAATAACTCAACTAGGCTGATAAGTTACTCAAATATCTCATCCTACGAAAAAATAGTTAAACAACTTAATGATTATTAAAGTCATATTGCATAAAAATAAATAGATAAACTTATTAGTAATTCAATGTAAGCATGCAACACACTACTAGTGGTGTGTAAATATTGTTATTCCGGTTACACCTTTATTGTTATTCATTCTATATTTCCCACTTAGCAAGTAGGTCAGCCTATGAAACCTCTTTAATCCATGTGGGATGGGTAGGGGTCTGACAATCAAGGTTCCCTCTACAAGCCTTCCTCAGTATGTCACTGAGGCGTGCCCTCTCGACCTTCATGAACGCGACCTCCATTGCATCCTCATGCTCAAGTGTGAAAGTCATATCTTTGTGTAGTTGACAAACAATATGTAAAACATAAAAAATAATATAAACAATATAGAAAGAAAAGCTCGCTCTGTTAAAAACTTAGAAAGGTAACCTAGGAAAAAGTTAGAGCAACCCACTAGGTTGAAAACCTAAAAAATAGTAGTCTAGGCAAAAGTTAGGGTCAAAACCTTGAAGACACCTTCAGAGGCCTACCCCACGGATAATAAGAGAGAGAGAGAGAGGCACGAAAAGCAGTCTCCTTAGAAGCTGGTTTATAGGTTAAACTTGAGATTACGAACACATGATTTCAACACCTGCCATTTCTAAGAAAAGCTCACTGGAAGATTAGTAAATCTCTCACCATTTCTTCTTTGTTTATGATGGTCCATAGTTAAACTTAGAAATGGGTGAATAAGTCTCAGCCTCTTTTTGTAGAATTATGAACCTTTGAAAGTAAGTAATCAGACTTTGAAAAGCAGACTTGAAATAGCAAGGGAAGGAAAGAACACCAAGAATTTATACTGGTTCACTTCCAACAATGAAGCTACGTCTAGTCCCTTCTAAATTGAAGGATTTCCACTATTGTAAAATCTCCTTTACAATAACAACACTAGACAAGTACCACAAGTATTCTTGACTCCAACCACTCCTGGCTTAAACCTAAACATTCATTTTCGACAAGCCACTCCTGGCTTAACAACCCAAGAATTCTTTTGAAAGCCTCTTCAGGCCAACATTGTTTCCCACATAAATTAAGACTGACAACACACCAAACTTAACATAATATTGATTTAATGAAAGAGTGTAAAATATCTCACAAAACCTAGTGTATCAGGATATACAATGAAGAATGAATACACTAAGTTATGAAAAACAAGAGGATAAGGTATGCTAGAAGCAGAACAACAAAAAAGGTCTTTATCTTTGAAGACTAGAAGAGAGTTGAGAAAGATTGATCACTAAGACTAAGTAAACAAGAAGGCTTCTTTTCTGTTGGTTGTGTATTTATTTTTTGACTTAACCTTCTTCATGAATATATAGGTGTTGGAATATGATGACCATTGTTGATTCTTGAAATGAGATATAAACGTTGAAAACCCTGTGAAGGAGTTTGCTTTGAGCTCATGTACCAGACCTTTGATAATCTAAAGGATGTTCAGAAGTTTAGTAGTTGGGGACTTCAGCATTTGCATGAATCAGGTATCCTTTGTATCTATAGAGAAATAAAGCTATTTGTTGACTTTATTTGTTCAAGTAATCGTGCAGAAGTCAATGTTATAATCCTTCTGATTGTAACTGACACTCATGCTGACTTGGTTCAGTTTTTTCTGACTTGCATAGTGTTGATAATTAGAGGAATTTGAAGCACTGAATTTGGCTGCTCTACTCATTTGTCTCTTACTCTTTTTAGTTGTTTATAAGAGCTTTAGTTCCAAAGCATCACCAAAATATATTTCAGAATGTTGTACATTGCACTTTTGGAATAACGTTCTAATTTTGCAAATTTGGATGCCTAAAAGTTAGAAGTCTGATACAGTAGAATCATGATACTGAGACTTCTTCTCATAGACTTTTGATTCCACACCAAATGTTAAGAGATCAGACTTTGATTATATGGAGTCTCATTTTGTCTTATAACCTGTGCACTATAAATCCTGAAACACTTAAATACACAAATTAGATTACATATCTATAGACTTTATTTAGTTTAAGTCTCTTGATGTATGTTATTAACAAATCCAGGATTTAAAGATAACAACGTAATCTGAGGTCTGATCCAATAATAATCCTTTACTTCTTTTTCAACCAGACTTTTCTTCAATAGTTTCCCTTTTATCCTTACTATATTTTCATTTTGTATGTCTAACCTTTGCAATTATTACTTGAACTACCAATTGTTATCTCTTTTAACATGCATTTGTGTGACAAGTTTATAATGAAATTTGGAACATGTGTTTCTCTCTAGGAAAAATAAAAAACAATAATAACCTAAATGATTTCATAAGATCATGGGGAACAAGATGATCATTTGCTGCCTGCGTAAAGTCAATCTTAGATTGAGCATTACTGTGGCTATGCACCCCAAGTGCCCCTGAGGCATACAGACCAATGATGAGGTAAAACTCAAGCCATCTACTAGATGTTCCAAGTCATCCATGAGGTCTTTTAAGCTTATAAAGGTCACAAACCTAGAGGCTCTCCTTACATTTCAAATAAACATTCATGCATGATATTTTGTATCATTTACTTTCTTTTGAAGTTTCTACAATGGCCACACATCCATAGAAGTTTCAAGCGTTCTACCAATCCTTTCCAAAATCCTATTTCTTAGGCACCAAGTCTTCTCACTAGAAATCCCATAGGGGTAGGCATCCATATCCAAAACTCCTTGTTTAGGTGAAGTAAAGCCTCTTCTTTCTGAAGGAAATTCCTTAGTGTGAAATCTCTAATAGAAAAATCACCCTTTTGAAAACTCCATCAAATATGGCTTTTCTATTGAAAGCCTTATTGCTAAAGATGACACTCATTTTGAAAATTTTGCCAAAGATGGCTTATATTTTAAAAGATTTTTTGCCAAGGATGACACATTTTTGAAAACATCACCAAAGATGGCACCCATCTGAAAACTTTTCCAAAGACAACGCTTTTTTGAACATTCGGCCTAAGATGGCACCTTCAGAAAATTCCACAAAGGATGGCACCGTTTTGAAAATCTACTAAAGATGACACCCCTTTTGAAAACCTCATCAGAGATGACATTCTTTTCAGAATTTTCCAAAGATGGCTTGTTTGTTAAAAATCTCATCACCAAAGATAACAATCCCTTTGGAAATATCACCAAAGGTGGCACCATTTCAAAATTTTTCTAGAGATAACTTTTCTTTTTTAAAAATTCCAACCAAAGAAGGTACCCCTTTGAAAATTCCATCAAAGATGGTCATTCTTTTAAATGTTCCATCGAAGATGACACTTCTTTTGAAAACCTCACCAAAGTTGGCATCCTTTTTAAATTTCTTGTTGACAAAGCTAGCATTCCTTTTCTAAATTCCCCACTAAAGATAGTTTCACTTCATTTAGATTCCTCACCAAAATTTCCCCTTTGAAAAGCTTCAGGACCCCCATAGGCTTCTTTTACAATTTTGTGTAAAGTTTGTGGAACCCCCTAGGTTTTCATTTCAAAAAAAATATATGACAAGTTTCAGGACCCCTATAGGCTTCCTTTCAAGAATCTTTGTCAAGCTTTAAGGCACCCCTAAGGCTATGTTTTTTAAAAAAAAATAAGAAAAAGGTAAAAGAAAAAACGTGACAAGCTTTAGGACAACTGCAGGCTCCTATTTAAAAAAGAACTCTAGTCAAGCTTTAGGACCCCCTTAAGCTTCCTTCCTTATGTGATTCAAGAGCCTAGTCACAATGTTCACTTTTTTACTTACTTTCCACAATGACAATATGAATAAGAATTTATATCTTCGTGAAATAGAAGTAAAGAGAGACAATTGTAAACACTCATTTCTTCATCCGACCTAAAACTAAAAGAAAGAAAGATAAAAGAAAGATAAAAAAGAAGGAAAAAAGAAATAAAAAGCCAAAAAAGGGGGAAGTGAAATAGCTCGCCTAGATGAGACTACTAATATTTTGCCAACTCACCTAAGTGAATTTTGTGGGTTCTAGAAGTTGAAAAGTGGAAAAAGTGAGTCAAAGGTGTCCCTCTTTACCTAAGGGACCTTGTTCTTCCTCTCTCACTCTAAAGTACTAGTCCTCTCTCTTTTCTAATAAGCAAAGTCAACCCTTGCTCAAAAGCGATAGACCTTTTCAAATAGGAAGAAGGGAAAAGTTGAAAAGGAATTTGAAGCATAGAAGAGGAAATGGTAAGAGACAAAGACCAAACCCCTTTTTACCTAATGGGTCTTGCCTTTCTCCCCTTTAACAAAAGCCCTAGAGGTGGCTAAGGTTTCAAGAGCTCAAGACCTCCTATTTGCTCTATAGAATTAAGGGGGTGAAGGCTTTATTTTAGGTTTATAAAATTAGATCTCTTCTCATTATGTTTTTTCTTTAGGTCTTTTTTATAGAGTTCACAAACTTATGAAAGAGGAGTCACAAAAAATAAAGGAAAATGTCTGTACTTTTTTTTGATTTTTAGAGAAAAGATAAGATAATTCCATTTTCTTCTTCACGTGTAAAAATATGAGAAAAGAGAGAGTGGAGTGTGCATTGTCTCCTATTCCACATTGAGATAAAGTACAACCTATACTTAGAGGACTTTTGTACTTTTTATTTCACATACCATATATGTTCATAATGTTGGTTAAATGAATGAGTTTATGTTTAAAGATTTGTATCTTTTTGTTCTTTGATGGTTGTTGTTTAAGTTTAGTTTGATATTGGTAGCTTGAATCGTGTAAAATTTTGTATTTTCTCATTCCCTTAACCTATCCTCATAAACATGTTATAGTGCCTTGAAAATGTGATTTTGAGACCATAATATACATGAACGGTTTCCTTCAATATTACGTTTAAGATTTCTCATGTGTGAGTTGAAAAAACCATAATTGAGGACCCTTATTTTTCGTGTTTAGAAAGGAAAACCAATGTTCTGCTACTGAACTCACCTAGGAAAATTACCCATTTTTTTGCCACTGCCATCAGCTCGGCTAGGCGAGACATCTTGTTTTCCCTCTTTCTTTTTCTTTTGCTTGTTTTATTTATCTATTTATTTACTCCTTTTATTTGCCTTGTCCCACTTTATTTGTTTATTTCGTGTTGTTCGTTTGTTCCTCTATTTATTTATGCATACCCTTGTTCATTAAAATCAGACATCTTGTTAATCTTGTCACCTTTTTTTACAACCCACTAACTTTTAAGATTAATTTAGGTGAGACATCTTGTTAATCCCTAATTTTTTTAAAACATTTCCAGCACCTCTGGAAATTAATTTAGGTAAAATGCCATATTAATAGGGATTAATTTGGATAAAACAATATGCTAATATTGCTTTGGAGACTTTCCCCCTTTCCTTTTGTTGTTTTTTGGGCTAATAAAATGCTTGTGATCCCTACTTGTAATTTAACTCATGAATTCAAAATCTCATGTTAATCACCAATGTCTTAACAATAGGTTTTCCTAATATTTTTCTCCAAAAATAAGCATAGGTGGTGACACCATTTTTGAATCACTTCTTTGAAAGGACATTTGAAATTGTTTTTTGGTATAATCGGCCGTGATTTTGGTTACAACATACAGTATCTTTTCATATTCTTAAGTAAATTTGATGGGGGGAAATATTCTCATATTTGACACGCAGTGTCTTTTTACATTTCTGAGAAACTTAAATGACAACTAAATAATTTTTTAAACTTTACCCAATTATCTTATGTCTTGCTATCTTAGTAAAATAACTTACCAGAAACAAAAGATACATGTATCCAACATTTGAAGAAGAGTATTAAATCTAGATCTTAAGAATATTAAGGTCGAAATGTTGATTTTTTTTAAGTTCCCTACCTTCAATTTCTAACATGAGAAATATCAACCAACACTTGTTGACATAAAAACGAATGTAGTAGACTAATTATGGTCCTTTTGTTTTCATGAAAAAGTAAGGAGAGAAATTATTAGAGAAACAAATTGAATGGTAAAATAAAATTTCTTGATTTGTTTGGAGTAAAAAGAAAGAATAAAAAAAATTAGAATGAAACTTAGTGAAATTTTATTCCTTCCTTATATGGAAGGAAATGTGGCGACATAATTGTTTAATAAATACTAATAATTTAAATAAATATTTTAAAAAAATTAAAAAACAAAAATAATTTTATATAATTTATTATAATGATATATAGTGTATTTTATTTTTATATATCAATAATTTATTTTTATCAATTTTCTTTTCATCCATTTACACAAAAAAAAGATTCACTTTCCACTCGTTCACACTCATATTCATTCTATCTACCAAAACAACATATTTGCTTTTCCATCTTATTTTTTCTATAACCTTTTTTCTATCTCATTTCATATCTCTATTCAAACGAACAAATAATATAAGTTTAAAAATGTTAACATAATTAGTATTTAGAGCTTAATGTGAATATAAAACATTATTGACTGAGTTTTAACTATGATGTTGAAACTTATCCATCTTCTTTTTTTTTGTTCTATTGGATCATAAGAAAAAAAAAAGAATATATGTTATTGGTAGCACATATCTGGTCAAGTTTAATTCTTAAAAAATGCAATTAGTGTAAATGTTGGTAGTAACGCTTATCTTTTGCAACGGATGTTGTGGGTGTGTTTGGTTTGTAGTTAGGGAAATAGAAAAATTTAAGGGTTGATATTGATCTTTCACACCATTCGAGACAGTCAAAACTCCGTTTGACTATATAATTTATTTTTTAGGGTTTTGACCAACCCAGTTGAGAAACCAAACGGCCCCTTAGGGTCGTCGATTTATGAGAGGTGATAATATATAAACAAAAAGAAAAAGGGAATAAAAAATCCATTAGTGAGAAGGCTTCTAAAAAAATGTGTAATTTCGTATTGAGAAAACAACCTGCAAAGTGACTGATAGGAAGGTACAGTCGTTTGGTAGCGTCCCTATTGCGCGTCAATCTTTCTGCAATGATCATAATCAAGCTGACACTTCATACAGAAAGCTCACCTACTCGAAGCGACTCTTCACTACTCTAAGGTATAAAAACTTACAAATCAACAATGGAAAAGTTAAAAATTCTTACTACAATTGACGCTCAAGTTCTTTTATTCTTTCTGAATATCCCCTGACTTGAGCGTCAGAGTGTCCTTGCAGGTAACACCCCATTTTGCCACACAACGCGTGAGGTTGGTGGTATTTACTCGAAGGAGCACTCCAAGACTTCTATCTCCCCACTGAAATAGAAGATATAACATTGGATCTTTGCTGGATTGATGTAAAATACATACAAAAGAGTATCACTCGAGGGCCAGTTGTCACGTCGGATCTCGCATCCCAACCTAGACCAGTTCAATATTAATTGATGACAATATTTTTAACATATTAAGTTGTAATTATATTATACATTAATAATTCATATTATTTGGTATTGGAATAATATTATATTTAGTAATTTTTTTAATAGAATTTTCGAATATTAATATAATATTAGTGATTACTATTAATGGTTATTCGTTACAGTTACGTATGGTACAGATGCCCGTTAATTTTAACAGGTAGTAATAATATAGTATCTCACCCACAAATAGCTATTTACATCTTATTAGTTAGTGGTAAACTCTTTACATCCTATTAGTTAGTGGTTGTTTGGCCACAAAATCTAAATAATAATTGAAGCTTAAAGTCTTGGAAGTTAAACTATTATTGAAACAGAGGTTGAGGAACAATCATAGAGTTGAAAGTCGCATGTGCATCCATGGTGCATGGCCAAGGTTCAATAAATGAGGTTAGGAGACATAACAGTTCACTTCCAACCATTTTGCTCTTGAGAAGCCCAAGATTCGGAAGACAGAGTTATACAAAGAATCACATCTTCTATAGTTATTCTACTGAAATTGAGATTTCAAAGACACTAGAGAAATTTAAATTATATCCACATTTCTTCAACTTATGATAAAGGAATTGTCAAGTTTCGACTCTGGAATAACTAGTAGCTGGAAACTAGAAAGAGACTACCAAATATATTATATGTGCATATTCCCACCACTCAAAATTTTTTGTCATACGAATGGGACAAGTAAACAATAAGGAAAATTTCCCTGGTAAATTCATTGATATCTAGCAAGACCAAACTATGAAAAGAAGAGGTTGAATAAGGACAATTATTTCAATATAATTAACGAGAATTTTTTTCATCAAGTAGAAGGTATCCAATGGGTGTAATCACTACCAAAGTACTTATTGATTCACCAACATGTGTGTAATATAGTTATCATTCCTCTTTTATTTCATGAGGCTACAATTATTCCCTAGCCATGTTCCACTCTTAAATGCTTCATCGCTTTATTTGATACGAAATGTTAGAGGGACCTTTACTAACCTCATTCTCAAGTTTGCTAAGTGTTGCATTTGTGTACAACTAAGCTATTATTTTAGGACCCCATTATCACATGGAGCAATGTACAAGCATATTTGTACTCACACATTCCCAAAAGAAAAAAAAAAAGGTGTATCCCTTTGAAATTCTTTATGATATGGGTGAAGCTTTGGATAAGAGGTTCCAATTCCCAAGTGGAAGCCTCAAGATATATCTTCATTTAAAGTCAATTTGGTGGGTTGATGGAGACCGTCCGATCAAATGGTAGTTACAGCAATGCCAGCAAATGATATGTCTTCAAGAATCTTCAAGAAAAAAAATTTGTCTTTATACTCATAAGATACAAAAAGTTATATTTAACTATTTGCTAGATCAAATACTCTTATTTAATGAGTTTGTTTTAGTAGTTTATAAGTATTAAGTTTATTTTATTTTTTATATTTTTATTATTGTATTTTTTCAATCACTTATATCTATTTTAAGAAAAATATATATGTTTTATGTGATTTTACATTTAAAAGTTAATTTTATTAAATATATTTTAATTTAATCAATCAGTTTATTAGTTTTTAGTTTTCAACTAACATTACCAAATAGTTTTTGTTTGGGTGGTTGTTTTACTTGAGAACTTAGGTAATCTTGAGGATCTCATCATATCCCCTAAATTAAGGTGAATTTTTTTTATTTAACTAACCAATATTTGCGTTTGAATTTTTTTTAATTACCTCAAGCACTGCCAGAAATTGCAATTGACATGTTTGTTTGAAAGTTTGATCAAATCGATTTTAGAAAAGATTAAAAAAAAGCTGATAGGAAACAATTAATTTATATTAAAATAGTATTTTATAAGATTATTTTAACATAAAAATTAAAAATCTTTGTTTCTGTTAAAATCAAATTTATTAACCAACAAATGTAGTTACATGATGAAAAGATGTATAATTAATGTTCCTTGACCATCTGATTTACGACCGAGAAGGGTGTGGTAAATGGTGTTTGTGGCATTCATATCCTGATAATAGCAATTAGACACACACCAAAACTAAAAAGAAAATTATTTATTTCCGTCTTGCTAACCTAGGATAACAAGAAATCAAAGATACAAAGTGTACATTAAAAATCGCGTTAGATTTGTGGAAATTAAAAATATGTGTAGTGTCTTTAAATATTTTTTAGAAATATTATTTAAATATGATTACAACTTTTCACATAAGAAACTTAAATAAGGGTTTGTCCCAAAGATTAAGGAATGAAAGGTAAATGTTCTCCCGTTAGACTATAACATATCTTTAATAATATGTTATTCACAATATATTTAATAAATATATTAGTGACTATATTTATTATAAATATATTAATTTAATGTTATATATATATATATATATATATGAAAGATAAGCTTTGACCAAAGTAGCATATGGTTTTCTTATCCTTTAGTCCCCATGGCAAATCTCAATTAAGACAATTTTTTAAAATTTTTAAGTCTATAAGTTAATTAATAAATTTGTGACATATGTTACAATTAAATTGTGAGTTTGTGACACATGCCACCCTACTAAATAATGACATGTGTTATAAGCTTGTCAAGTTGACTAATTAAATTTATGACACATGTTACAATTTAATTGTGACACATGTTAGCTAATAAAATTATGTCACGTGTCATAAATTTGCCATATCACCTAATAGTACTAGCCCGAAACCAATAATAAAAGGGAGCTAATTGAAATATATTTAAAAGATGAATGATTCATCTAAAACAAAAATATATATAGAACCTAGTTGAAACAAAACTAAAAGATAAATAACCTGATTAGTGATTTAACCTAAAATAATATAGCTAAAAAACTTTTATGGAATCTTGTAGTTTTCCTTAGAATGTTTATATATATATATATATATATATATATATATATATATATATATATATGTGTGTGTGTGTGTGTGTGTGTGAGATGATGATGATGATGTAGGATTTCTAAGTTAAGATTTATGTAAATAAAAGAATTCTCCTATCAAATATTCTTAATTCTTGTTTGGTGGATAAAATAAAGATATAATAGAATAAAATATCATATAATGTATATATATCTTTTTGATGAAGTGTATATATTATTATTATTATTATAAATTTATTTAACATTTATCCCAATGTACCATATTAATTATATTCTTATCCTATTATATCTTTTTTTATCATATTCTATCTACCTACCAAACCTCTTAAGAATTATACAAATTAAGAAAATTTTAAAATTTTTTGCTAAGATTCTTACCCCCTGCCCATGTTGGTGGTAAGACCAGACCATAATTCAATGACATAAACGACAAAAACTTTTTATATAGCAAACACAAAAATTAATTATATGTCTAATATTTCTAAGTCATAATAAATATATCTATTAAATATATTATTAATGATATCTTTATTATAAAAATTATTAAATATTAATTTAAATTTTTTAATAATAAATTTTAAAATATTTAATGACGTTTATTGTTAGAAATGTATTATTAAATATATCATTCATAATATAATTATTATGAAATTATAAATTATTATTTAAATTTTTTATTATATTTTAATTATATTAAAAATATTTAATAATAATAATTATTAATGTCTTACTAAATATACTTTAAAATAAATGATATTATATGTTACTATTATATATTATTAATAGTATATATTATTTTTAAATATATATTTTAAATAATTTTAAAATGTATTATTAAATGCATTTAATTTAATAATATTAAATATTACTTGATAATATACTTAAATAATTCAATGCTGAAGACTTAAGAAAATTCTGTGATTATATATATATAATAAAGTGCAGTTGATTACTCTGTAACGGAATTTCTAACCATAAAATTGGTTCGAGTGTGTATAAGCAAACATGTTACTACATCTTTAGTATACTCTATAAGTCAGCGAGGATTGATTAGAACTAAAGGGCCACGTTAACACATTCAACTATTTATAATGCAGGTACGGTCAACTGACACATGTTTCATCTCTGCATCGGAAATTTAAAATTTTCATGTCTATAAAAATATAAGATTTTTTAAATTTTAATGTTATTAATTATTTTTTATCTAAATACCCCGATTAATGTATAACTTTATGGGAATCAATAATAAATGATATATCTTAATTAGATTATTTATCTTTCCAATCATAATTAAATAGTAAGTGAAGAAAAAATAAATAAATAAGTTTAATAATAAATAATAATCACTTTAACCAATTTTTTTAATATACGTAAATTAAATAAAAAGATTTTATATTTAACTACCTGTTACATCAGAAGCATTATGCTAAAGTGGTGGAATTTCTATTTTAAAAGTGGCCAACAAACATTCATGTACATCTCAGAATGTAAATAAGAAAATGCATCACCCTTGTTGTAATCTTAATATATAGCCATTAATCACATGGGTCAACCAGTACCACTAGCTTCACAATATTTGCAATAATCCCAAAAATATTAACTTCATCCTATATGGATCAATAATTTTATCTATGAAATATTAAAATAAAAGTAAGAGTGTATTTTTCAATGCCCTTATTTTGATGATATTGGTTCATTTAAGATGAGGTTATGTGTCACTTGGAGGAGTCCGGATCCTTTGCTAAGATCAACGGTGCGAGTTTTTAGTATTTTTTACTATAGGTAAAATGTATTATTTACTCCGACTTTAAAAATAATTGATTTATAATAAGATATTTATCACAATTTTTTAGACCGGTTATTCTTGAAATTTATTTTTAAAAAATATTTTACATTGTTTGTAAAAATAACCAAAGTAGAAAATTCTAAAAATAAAATTATACTTGATTAGGGTAAATATATGTTTAGTAAAACTAACTTGAAGTTGAAATTTGAAAAGCTAGGTGAATGTATTAAAATATTTAGTAAAACTAGTTACCACAACAGGTGATAAATATAAAATGACATAAAAACTCATGAAATATAATAATATAAAAAACACATTTCAAATATCATAATTAATACTATAATTATTCTTCATAACAATCAGAATTACAAATTCATAAGTTTAGATAACATACATGTATATATATATATATATATAAGTATTTAATAATTAATAATAATAATAATGTAAATAAATAATATTAAGAAACTAAAAAAATAAAGGATGATAATAGAAATTATTAAAAATTTGAAGTACAATAAAATAAAAAAGAAATTTAGTTGGTAGCTGAAATTGAAAAACAAATTTGATACCAGCCAAATGAAAACATTGTTTATCCACCCAAACACTTTAATTTGCTTAAAGCGGCACTTCAGCTATTGATTTTAGTTTTCAAGTAATTATATGTTTAGCAAAACTATCTGAAAATCGAAACTTGAGAAGTTAACTGTTTATTAAAACTAGTTGCTATAGTAATTAATAAATATAAAATGACATAAAAGATCATGCTCAGTATTTTTTCTTCTTTATAACCAAAAAAACTCATGAAATATATTAATATAAAAACACATTTGAAATATCATAATTAATACTATAAGTATTTTTATACCCGTCAGATTACAAATTCATAAAATTTTGATAATATATATATATATAATAATAATAATGTAAATGAATAGTATTAAGAAATTAAATTTGATATTAGTGTTACATACACAACCCCATATTTAATTTTTAAAAGGAAAACATGAAGAAGAATGGTATTGCATGGAATAAGTAAGTTTGCGTTGATGGTGAAAGCAGGTTATCCCGCTCTTGTTTTGTTGAAGGCAGATGACAGCTTATTTAATGTATCATACGGTAACATTTATAGTATGAGGTAAAAACGGAGCAAAGTTCCCTAATTAATGGTACCCTACTCTTAGATCTCAACCTACCTTTTCTAATAAATACTTACACTCAGGACAACTATGCGTGATACAACCGTTCCCTCTTTAAAAATTTCACATGAATTCACCTTCTTCTCTTCAGTTCTAATCCACACTACTACCAATTATAACACCCCACTCTCTTCTAACCACCAAAGATATACGTATCTTTCCACCCGTTTCACTGTTTTATAAATTGTTATCATCAACTTCACGCATTGTGGAGCGAAACACTTTGACATTTAAGTTAATAGGATATTCAAAGCTCGAGCTAAAGTGAGAATAATTTCATTGTTGATTTGTAAGTTTTTATACCTTAGAGCAGTAGAAAAGTCGTTTTGATTAGGTGAGCCTTCCGTACGAAGTGTTAGTAGAATTTTGATCATTGCAGAAAGACTGATACACAACATGGACGCTACTTAACAACTGTACTTTCCTATCAGTCACTTTACATGTTATTTTCTCAACACGCAATTGTATAAGTCAACTTTGACCTTCCTATATCGAGAGAATGACTCGTACCGTTATTGAGTCATAAGTGTTATGCACGATGCTAAAAGCCGGTATTAGATTGCAATATCGCGTGAGATGTCGATCTTGCATAACGGCTTTAAGTCAAATGACATTTTTGTCCATAGACTAGTATTAAAACTCAATCAGTTTACTAGAACCCAAACAAGTACTTAATGCTTATTTAGCAATCTAGTTACACATAGAAATAGAATTTGATCAATAATATTATTCAATGGTTAATACATTATTATTTGAGATGTTTTTTACCTATATTTACTCAAGAAATAAAAAATTTTATTTCTTACCACCTCTAATTAAATAATCCCAACTAAAAATCAAAAAATACTTATACTTCTTCCAACTATAACGCATAATGGATTAATCAACTAATCAAAAAATTATTTATAATCAACCATCTCAATTACCATTCTTCCAACTATAATGGGCAGTGGATTAATTCCAATTGCTAATAATAAGTTTAAGCAGATACCACGTACGGGACATTTCACATTCCTCACCCTTGTTGAAAGGATAAAAAAGAAATGTTTCAGCGGTCAAAGATTGTATGATATTAATAAATTAAGGTTTGTCCTGTGCAACTTGATACAAATAAAAAATATAAAAAAAAATAGAAAGGTTTTGTAATAATTGTATTGATCTTGCTTTACAATCATGAGAGATGGTATTCATCTAAATTTCAGATAAAAATATTCTATTTTTAATATGTTATATTATACTATCATGTAATGTTACCCAAAGTAGATAAATTCGTATACTAATAATAATAAATGTGAAATCGGTTGTATTATGAAAATAAGGATAACAAACATCTATATTTGATCAACAAGAAAGATGATTCGTGAGTTTAAACTTTAAAATGAAGAATTAATTTAAATTCTTTTATTTTCATAATTTGTTTTCTAACTGAATATAAACGAGTTTTAAAACTATCTATTTTTATTTTTTTTAGAAGATATGAGGCTGACAGTGCTGTTACATTCAGTTGTTGATGGGGGCATTGAATAACATTGAATTTTACAAACCTACAAATTAAATTCACACATGAAAGCACTTACCAGACCCCATTTCTTTGTCATATTCTCTTGCTTCCTGCGAGAGCCTTTTGCTTTAAATACTCCTTTCTCATCAAATTTATTACACGCACCAACCCAAAACGCTTCCTCAAATCCCATAGAAACACAAACACCCTCTAATTCATCACTAAACCATTTTTTTTTTCTGAGAGAGATCCAATGGGAAAGAAAGCATTGAAGCTACCTTCTCTTTTCAAAACACCAACAACAACAACAAGAAAGCAATCATCATGGCAACAACTCATGCCCTCTTGTGGCCACCAAAAGACCCTCTCTTTCCGAGGAGGTGGCGATGACATATTCAAGACTGTTAACTCTGTGTTCTTTGACCCTTCAGAGAGCACAATAGAGACACCAAAGTCATGGTTCACAACCTCATCTGAATCTGCAGCAAGCATCTCAACAGAGTCAGAGGACTATTGCTACTGTGATGGAGAGTCCTTGGAGGTGTTGGTGCGTGGTTTGAGGTCAGAGAGGTTGTTCTTTGAGCCAGGTGACACAAGCTCCATCTTGGAAAAAGCCAAGGCTAGTGGCTTCCCCTTTAAGGAAAGTGTGGTCCTTGCTATGGAGTCAGAGGACCCTTATGAGGACTTCAGGAGATCAATGGAGGAGATGGTTGAGTCTCATGGTGTAAGGGATTGGGAGGGCTTGGAGGAGCTCTTGAGTTGGTATTTGAAGGTTAATGGTAAGAAAAATCATGGCTTTATAGTGGGGGCTTTTGTGGATTTGCTCATTAGCATGGCTACTTCTAGTAATTCTAACTCTTGTAATTCTGATTCAAACACTACCACTTATTCCTCTGCTGTTTCCTCTTTTGCTTCTTCCCCATTGTGTCGTCTAACCGAGGGGCAGAATCATGAGATTGTTGAGATTGGGCATGATGATGCTGTAACCTCTTAGCATTAGATGTAATTGTTTCAACCCTTTTTTCTCTTTGTATACATTTGTAGATTGAAAGAAATATTTAGTGAGGATTAATCAACTAACTCCTAAGGTGATCAATTCTTTGTATATATTTATCTTCTTGCTACGATTGTTTTATCTACTCCTACACGTTAATGTATGTATGTCTAACACTTATCAAGTGGTGAGGGCGCCATCTGTCGTGTATCATATCGTGACCAGGTTTCTGAACCTATGTCGGTGTCTTAGGTGGTTGTAGTTGTTCTTAGGTGAAAATATTGTTTTAATCCTTTAAGTTTCAGAGTTTTTACTTTTTTGGTTTGGTATAATTTTTTTTAATGTGAATTCAATTTTTTAAGGTTGCAAACATTTATAAATTCGTATTAAAATTGTTAATTAATTCAACACTTGAAAAACTTATCATCATTAAATAAGAATTTTGATGTCACTATCAAACCATTCAAAAATCAATATAAGATGAATTTATAATCTAATCCCGATATCTGGTACAGAACCAGAATTTCTGACGATTTTAGTAGCAAATGCAAATGCAAATGCAAGAGGGTTGCGAGATTCAATCTGCTTCAGAGTTTGAAGAACAGTGTCTCCATGAATAGGTTTGTTGATGCAATCCTGACAGGAGCAGGGTTCTACGCAATAGATTCCAGCAGCAAAACACTCACAATAACTGAAAAAAATAGAAACAATCAAATGTACAATATAAGGTTAAATTCAAGTAGAGTAAGGTCATTTTCTTTTTTTTTCCCTTTTTTTGTTCTGAAGCTTTCATATAATGATAGTGCAAGAAAACACAATGCACACAAAACCTGAAGAAAATTGACAGACAAATGCCCTGTTTTCTGTAACAAGACTAATTTACATTGAGAATGGACACCAATTTACTTGTTGTAAGTTATAGAATAAAATAACTTAACTTACATGGTTTTCAAGATTACAACTTCAAACACTTTGATTTGTTGCAATTACAACATTTACAGCCCTCATTTTCTCTGGCTGCTTCCAAATTGCGTCTGCAAATTCAACTTGGTGTAAGGCTTATGAAGAAAATGAAAAACTCGAAACCAAGAAAAAGATTGACTTTATTAACCTAATCATTAACTGCACTCACCTTTTCTTTTTTTTTTGGGCTATTGTGATTGAAGTCCTCACCAACCATTTAATACTTCAGATTTGGAGGAGATGGGAAGAGGAAGGGGGAGAAGTTTGTGCTAGGACACGTGTTTAATATCTAGTTGTATTTAAGACTTCAATACACCAATTAATATTTGGTGTATTAATTATAAAGGTTTTAATGCTTATATATAATATAAGTTTTCTTATTCCTTTGTCATTCTAAATAATTTGAGACTTTTTTTATCAATCAAGTTTAAAGGAATGGGAGGAGGGTAGAGAAAGTAAAAACTCTTTAGACCGAGATTCAAATAATAATCATTAATTTTAAGGTTTCTCAATTAGAAATTTAGCATGTTTTAGTCTATTTAAAAATTTTACAAAGGATTTATAAACCTTTATGATCTTAAAAAGTTAAATTAAGAGAAAACAATCCTTAAATGATTAATTCAGAAAAATATTAGATATATAGGTAGAAAAACATCATTTTTACCTTTTTATTTAAGTTGAACTTGAAGTCTTCTAAAAATGTTTCATGCAGTTTATTTTGTCATACTGATCTTTGATTTTTTTAAATCACAAATAATCTCTCTTAAAGATAGTTTTATTTGAGGTTTAATGAAATTCAATCAAGATAATAAAGGTGAAGAAAATAAAGTGAAAATGTGACTCATTCCGTTCCTTTTTATCTGTCTTTATTTTTTAAAAAAATTGTTCCTTTTTATCTGTCTCTTTAGAATTTCAAAAAATTATTTATTATTTTTTTCTGCTATACTCTTACCTAGGGAATGACCAAAGACTAATAGTATTAATAAAAATTTAATTTAAGATGAGGATAAAGGAGGAAAGTAGATGTAAAAATATTGTAATTTAATAATATTATTTGGTTTTCTTAATCTGTGTGATTTAACCTTAAAAGACAAATAAAAAGAAACAGATGGAGTATATAACAGGACTGATAGGATTACTCTAAGGATAAATCTATGTAGAAAAAAAACTACTTAAATATGAGACTGGAATCGGAGTTAGAGTTTGGAAGCACTCACCGACTCATGTGTATCCCTTGTTGTGGAGGAACTTGTTACCTAATTGGTTTTGTTTGCCTGTTTTACTTTTCTAAAATGTTTTAATACTTTTACCTCGGTTAGAGAAACTTTAAATCTAAATCTTATGTCTTTTTACTCATGAAAAAAAAAATCTAATTTTTGGTAATTTATATTCTTAAGAGATGCAAAGAGGAAATAAGATGAAATAAAGAAATAAAAGAAAAGAGATATGTTTAAAATAGGATAAAAATGTATATTATTTGGATGAATAAAAAGAGAAGATAAAATAAATAGGTTTGATTATTAAAAATGAAAGTCTAAAAAGTATTAAAACCACTATTAGCACAAGCCCTTTGACTTATATAAATATTTGCATTCATTACATATAGAGGTACGTTAACATAATCCTCACGCTTGAGCTCCGGTATTAACCTCATATTGACTTAAGTATTAGAGTATCTTTGTAGGTGACACAAAAATTCACCCCATAATGTGAAGGACGTCAGATTTGACAACAAACACCAAGCTCCCTTGCTCCTCACCAGACTAGGAAAACACATTGAATCTCCACTAGTCTGGTGTAACATAATATATACATTGTCCTGGCACCCTATATTGTCCATATCATTGGCCCACTCGATGGGCTTGTTAAATTTATTCCTTAAATCAACTGATAGGCATGAGTCACCATGACCTAGAAGGTTATGTTCATAATAAGACCAACAATGAGAAAGAGGTGTTGAGTTACAACTAAGGATATACTAACACCTCGACCTCAATAGTCCAAACCAGTAGGCGAATGAATGTAACCGCAAAAACTGCTCAACCTGATCCAAGAGATGAAATCATCCGATAACTCTAAGCAAAGTTGCATAAGAGAAGACAAAGTCACGACAGTAAGCTTGAGAATTAGTTGATGATTCACCAAAAGACATCACTTGTAAAAACCTTAACCTTTGATATATCACAAAGTTTCCAAAACTCTAGAATACTCAAAGATTCTGAGATATTATGAAAACTATCACAAGTCAACCTATCATATGAAGCGTCATCAACCTTGGTATCAAACGCTTCAAGCTCATGGGACCTCATTGGTTACAAGTTCAATGTGCCTTTCACCAGAAGATTAATGGATATACTAGTTCCTCCTCGATACTGGATTCCTTATTCACTACCCATCAACAAGTATACCAGAGAAACTGATCCAGGGAAACACCTTGACACCTTTATAAATAAGTTATTGTTCTTAAGAGGAGATGAAGACATGATGTGCATAATGTTCCTAAAAACACTCAAAGGTAAAGATCTAGGATGGTTCAAAATATTGCTAATGGAGTTCATCGATTCTAGGTCTAATTTAGTAGAGACCTTCGCAAGGCATTTATTAATTGCGAGGGAAACACTGAAAACCTCACACGCATTGGCTCATATCAAGCAAGAGAAATGAAGTCTCTAAGGACGTTTTTGGATAGATTTTAAAAAAAGGCCTTAATAGTGTTAGGCTTAACAAAACATATTCAACTACACATAGTGATCGAAACATTGCAACCAAGGTTAGCTTTTGCATTGACATTAGCCAAAAGCCACCTAAGACCTTAGAAGAGTTCATTGCAACAACCGCTAAATTTGTTAGACAAGAAATGCATTTGACAACGACAAAATTTTCACCGATGTTAATGTCAATGGAAAAACAAAAGTCCAAGGTTGAAAAGACTACATAAAAAATAGAAGGATAGAGAATAGTTAATAGATAATATCAAACATGATGACAATTTTAAGGAACCCCCTCAGAAGCAAAAGAGATAAGTGATCGATAAGATTGCTAGAGGTTTTAGCTAATACTAGGAGGAAAGCATCTACAAAAATGCTAGGAATTTCTGCACCAATGACAAATTTTACCCAAACTATAAGAAAAGTACTAACATCATCATTAGTCAAAGAGAATTGTCCTTCACTTTTATAAATACCTCAATTCATTACACACAAAGGTATGTTAACCTAATATTCACCCTTGAGCTTTGATATTAATCTCGTACTAACTTGAGCATTATAATATTCTTGCAGGTGACACCAAAATTCACCTATAACACGAATGACATAAAATTAAACAACAAACATCAAACGATCTTACTATCCATTAAATTAGAGAATCACACACTAAATCTCCATTTACATAGATGGTCCTTGTACCCTTCATATCAGCCGAAGAATAGCATTTCCAAAAATGATATGGACAAAAGAAAATTGACAGTTGGAGCCACTTACTGACAAGTTGAAATACACGAGTCCAATTCAAATCGATACAACAGTACAGAAGGTGCATGTTTTCACGGGCACGGCCATTTGAGCCTCTTAACCTTTGTAATATTTTATTACCGTCTATACTCTTCAGTTAATTAGAAAATCGTTGAATGAACTTTAGCAGCTAGAAAAATAAAAACGAATGGTGGTGCCACTGTATCACTTACACTAAAATGGAGAGAAAGAAAATTATACATTTACAATATGATACCAAAGCTCATATTCTCATTTTTTAAGAGTCCGTTTGATATACAATTAGGAAAATAGAGTTGTGAAAAATAAAAAAAAAATTAAAAGTTAATATTATCTATTAATGTTACAACCAAGTGACGGTTGATAGTAAATTAAAATTTTTCATTAGCTAAAAAAGTGCCTCTAACGACCTACAACAAAGAAAAATCTTTCTAAAACAAATAGGCTTTATCTCTTAGGTGTGTATTAATTCTGAGAAGAAAATATAGCGAATGAGTTTGAAATCTCTCATTTCTTATATACTTATTATATAAAAAAAATAACGATTTCATAGTTTTTAAAAAATTATAAATTCTCTGATTTATTGTGTATTTATTATATTTATCCATATATATTTAATAATAATTTTTATTTTTTATATAATTAAAATATTATATATTTTTTAAAATTATTTAACATAATTTAAATTAATTTTAATAAATATTTCTATTTAATAAACTATCTAAAAAGTTATAAAGTATAAATTATAATATATATGTTATAAGCTCGTTAATATATATTAAGCTTCTCTGTGCTTTTCAATGCGCGAGAAGAAAAATATTATTAGTGTTATATGTGTTACCCTTCCACATGTGAATTCTACAATTTTTGAACAGCGAGGTAAATTTTTAATTACGAAACAACAATATTACCTTGCCCAGGCTTGATTGATAAGGTTTCGTTATTTAAAAAATTATTTTTAACCAATTCAAATTAAGAAATTCCAACTAAAAATTAAATAGAGAATTCATCTGCTTAGTAGTAGCCGTCGAAAGGTACGGAGATGGAGAGATTTCAATTCCAAGAAATGCACCGAAATTTGAGGCGTAAAAGTTTATATTAATGGCGAGTTGGTCCACCGCTGCAACCAGTATGTTTTAGCTTCACTGGTATGAATGGAGTTTCCAAACATTCGAGATAAACTTGGTTCACTAAGAAAAGAGTTTAAATTAGATGCAGTGACATTTTTAAAATTGTCAAATTAGATGTTTTCATGGAACCAAGTTCTTAGGCTTTTTTAAAAAAAAAAATTGAGTACACCTATGAATTCGGTTCTGGTGGGAACCGAGTTCATAGGTCCAAATTTCTTGTACCTATAAACTCGATTTTTGTAGGAACCAAGTTCTTAACATACTTATAAACTCAATTTAGCCCAAAACCGAGTTTATAAGGTCTCCCGCGCACTTCATTTGAAGTCATTCTGCCGCACTGCGTGTTACTGCTTAAACTCTTTAAACCCTTCGTGTTATTGCTTGTACCCTTCCCATTGCGTGCGTCCCTAAAACCTTATCTGCTTCCATTACTTCCTTCCCTGGAACACCTTATTTGCTTCCATTGCTTCCTTCCCTAAAACCTTATTTGCTTCCATTGCGTGTGAAGTCTGTGCCTTCTTCTTCGTTGACAGTATATGCACAATTAGTAACTCTCCAAACACCTTAACACGTATGTATATGTTGTTGCATGAATATATTTGTTTCTTTGTCATTGTATCATGTTGCTTGAATCTATGGTTTTATTGCTTGCCATTGTATTGAATGTGGGGTTTAGCATTGAGACGTAGCATGATAAAGGGTTTACGTACACTACACACCATGTGTTTGACAAAATGCACATTGCACACACCACATATTTGACAAAATGCACACTACACCACTAGTTTTGGAACCTTACCCTCTTTTATATGAAAGAGTTTTAGTTCCAAAGAATTATAGTTTGCATGAGATGAAATTTTATATAGCAACATTAGTGTTGATTTAGGGGTTAAAGTTTCAATATTTTAATTCTAAATTTAAATATCAACTTTTATTATAAATAAACAACTTTTGGTCACGTAACCGTGCTGAACTTATCGGTAATATATTATGTTAAATATTATACATTATATTGTAAGTAAGTCCTAAAATATAGTTTAAGAACGTAGTTACATAGAATTTACTTTAAAGTTAATATATCTAACATGTTACTTGACTTTTCTTACATCACTTTTTATTTTATGATTGTTTATTCTTCCTCAATATATATTATCCCCCAAAGCTTGTCAATCCCCATTTTCATTTTAAAATTTGAAATTTGAAACTCTAAATCTAATCTATTTAACCAACAAAGAGGTAATAACTGATCAGTTTTGATGAAAATAATTTATTTTTACTTTATTTTCTATTCATAATTATAATAGTTCCTAACACTATTGCCCCTTATTTTATTTTCAAAAAGAGTTAGGTAAAAATTTCATTAAAATATAAATAATAATAACTTTTTCCTAATTTGGATCATAAGTTTATAGACTAATTTTTTGGACAATAATTTTAATTACTTTACAGTATTCATTCACTAGTACGTTACGATATCTATTTCATGATTTAAGAATCATATGTTTACAATGATTTTCTTAATTCTAATTGACTAGGCGTGTTGTGTGTTGAATAGTGTCACACCTCAAGTGTTACATTAGGCTAAATTCATTGATAGAAGTTAGATTAATGCACCACGTATAAGTGAAGAGTATGAGAGTGGAATTGAAACGTTTATAGAGTTTGTAATTTGAAATGTCGACGATGTGAATGAAAGATATTTTTGTTCTTGTGTTAAATGTGTGAATACGCGTCTGCTAGGCTTGGAAGTGTTGAGGGAACATGTGTTATGTGATGATTTTCTCAAGAACTATACACGTTGGACATGACATGGTGAACATGTTGACACACAGAGTGTGATAAATGAAAGTGAAAATGAAAGTTGTAACATCCCAAGTTTTACGTAGAGTTAATTAATTAGAGCGTGTTAGAACCAAAAAAATATTTGAAGCACTCTTAGATTTGTTGATAACCAACATCAAGTATCTTAATTAATCAAGTTATAAGTTATTAAATGTTTGATAAAGATCACTCGAGTGTTTCAGAATGAAAAGCACAGGTTATAAATCAAGGAGGGAGCTCGCATTCAATAAGTCTGGTAAAACAAAATTATGAAGGTGTTTGTTATCACTTGATGTGGGTATTTAAGTGGTTCAAGACTAAGCTACAAAAGAAAAGGGAGCCTATGCATAGAAAGCTCACGCATCAAAAGTCTGAAAGACTTAATCGTAACATGAACTCCTCAATCCAAGACAAAAGAAAGAATCAAAAGTCTGGTAACACGCTTCAAAAGAAACTCTCTTGTATCAAGAATAACTTACCAGACCCAAACTCAAACAGTATCACTTCAAGCTTCAGAAAACACGAAAGCATCAGATCCTGTCATCTTCCTTCAAACCTTTAGAACTAGTCTGATACATGAAGCATCAACAGTCACAAGTCATCTCCATCAAAAGCTTATTTGAAAGATTCGTAAAAAAGAAGATTGATTAAACAAGGTGGATTTTAATTTAGTCTGAAAAGCAACTATATTTCACCTTTATCTCACACATTCAAAGATTCTCTGAATCAAAGCTTTCTTTCTTGGTGAAACTAGTGCTACATCTACTCCACCTATGACTGCACAAATCCTGAAAGCTCCTACATCTACATTACTTGTGCAGAACATCTCCCTCTCTAACAACAAAAGTTCTTACCCTTTGTGTAACTTCATCAAGAAAGACTTTTGTCTCTTATACAACAACTCTCTCAACGGCTATATAATTAACAAGCCTCTTCCTGAACCTAACAGACTGATTTTATATAAACAAAATCGATTTCCTTTTCAGAAGTGAAGCCTCTTAAAAAAATATAGAAGAAAGAATATGAGGAGAGAAAAATCAATTATTGAGAATTGAGGATGAAAAGAAATACTAAAGAGAAAAATAAAAAAAGGAGAGAGCCTGTAAAAAGAAAAAGATGAGCTAGAATACACCATAAGAGTCTAATGAAAGAAGAAGAAGAAAAATCATGAACGAGCACCAGATGTTTATATATAAAAGCTCATGAGAAATGAAGAAATGGCAGCAGATTTAACAACGGCTAACCTTACCTGGAAGATCTGCCATGAAGACAAAGAAAGTTCGCTATGTGCAATCATCTCTCCACTTAGATGCCATAGTAACTTGGGATATGCCTTTGTGCGTTTAACGGCTTAATATCCCAAGTCAAGCTTTCTGGCTTAGTACATTTTCCAATCATCTTTCACTATTTGAATGTACTGAGCCCTATGAGAAGTAAGCCCCCTCTTTCTTTACAAACCCATTTTCGTGGTTTATTACTTAGCTCTGCTAAGTCAAGGGGCTTATTCTTTTAAGCTAATATTTCTAATCCTCTAATAGTACTGGTCTGGTGTGTTGTTAGACTCTGTTAGTGTGGGAAACACTGTTGTCCTGGAGAGGCTTTTGAAAGAATACTTGGGGTTTGAGCCAGGAGTGGCTTATGAAAGAATACTTGGGACTGCCCCAGAAGTGAGTGCTAGCAAAAGAATACTCAGGGCTAAGAGTGGTTGGTGTCAAAAATACTTATAGGAATCCATAGGGATCTGGTGTTTCAAAGCACGTCTTGTGCTTAGGCCAGGAGTGGCCGGTGTCAAGAATACTTAAAAGCACGGGGTGTGCTTAGGCCAGAAGTGGCCGGACTCTAGAATACTCAGGGGCCAGGAGTGGCCAGTGTTAAGAATATTTGAAGTACGAGTTGTGCTTAAGCTAGGAGTGGCTGGAGCCAATAATACTCAACATGTAATGTAAAATATTTTTACATAGTGGAAATGGGCCAAAAATGAGGATTTACCAAAAAAATAGGCCTTGGAGCCAGAATTTTAAATGAAAGGCACTTGAGACATTTCACACAACAAGCCAAAAGACTTTCCCTCTCCTTTATCCTTCCAATTTTTGTCCAAAACAGTAGCCCCCTATCTTACAAAACCAAAGATTTCTTCTCCTTCTCCCTCCTCTATTGACGTGAGGAACTAGCTTCCTCCATGGTGTATTTTTGAGTTTCATTTGAAGGAAGGGTCAAGGTAAGCTCTTGGAACCCTAGACTTCATCTTCCCCATTCTCCTTCTCCTTTTTCCATTCATATTCATCTTCTTTTTCATCCATGCCCAAAACCGAAAATCCTCTTGTTGCTCACCCATGAAAATTCAAAATTTTTAGGCTCTTGGAAGCTCCCTTTTGCACTTTTGTGATGTTGGGTCTTGCATTTGGTGGTTGAATCTTCTTGCCCCATTTTCATAGGCTCTCTTGATTTTAGGTTAAAACATAAGTGAGGTAAGTTTAAGAATCCTTGATGGACTTTTAATTGGTAGCTTAAAGTAATGTAGATTATGTTGTTAGTGTTGGAAAAATGTAGGAATTTGCATGTGGAACCCAAAACCTAGGTTAGGAGACCATTGGGAATTTGTGTTGTTGTTGTTGAATAATTGTTTTATAGCTTGAAGTTGATGTGAAATTGTTATTGGAATTGAATTATTTGTTGTTGAAATAAATGAATTGGTTTCGGAGAGCATTAGGTACAAAACTTGAAATTGGTAGCTTACTTTAATTGGTGGATAAATTGCAATCAGGAGACTTCAATTATTTTAGATGATTTTATAATGATTATAAGGCGTAATTTAGTGTATTGAAATGAATTGATGATGTAGGATTAAAGAATGAAAATTGGGTTAGTATAGAAACCTTTATGGGTGAATTAGGGGTGGTAAAAGTGTTATATGTGGTTTTAGTTGTCTTGGCTTTGTTGGTGTGCTAATGGAACAATATGAAATATGGTTTAAGAATTGAAATTAATGTTAGGAGATTTAAGTAGAAAAAGAGTTTAGGTCATAGTTAGGTTACAAAAATGATTATGGTCTTATAAATGTTAATTGTGACTAAAAATGAGTTAGTGGAGGTATTGTGATATTTATTAGTGGTTGGAAACAACTATGATGGGGAGAGTGTGAAGTTGGTATCTAATAGGGGAAGGAAGCATGAAGTTATGAATTATGGGCAATTAGGACAAGTGTAGGAATTATGCTTGTAGTGAAACCACATTCAAGAAATTTAATTAGTAGGTTAGTGAGGAAAAAGTAACTAGTTGGTAGGAAAAGACTTGACATTTAGGTGGTAATCGGTGTGGTTTATATCTTAGGTGAATGATAGGTACTAAAAATTACTTAGGATGATTTGTTTTAGCATTGAAATCATTACCAAGATAATTAGGCAATTTAAGAAGTAAAGAAATCAATTAGCTAAATTGTTAGTAGAGAAAGACTTGTCACTTTTTAGGGATATGAAACATTATAAGTAATTATGATGGCTTTGAAAGTTACTTAGAAACCTTGTGAGGCTTAATAAAAAATCTTTGGGCCTTTGGCTAATTCCAAACCACGGTCATAATTCTTTAAGACATTGGAAAAGTGTACCAGTAATGACCTTAATTTCAAACTTCAAAGAGGAGAATGGTTTAAGTCTAATGTGACTTTGTGTATATATAAATATGAGCTTATAAAAGAGAAATGATGATTAACATCAACTTAAGTGTAGTGTCGTGTTTGATATAACTTTATGCTTGTTAATGTAGGCTTTGACCATTCTTGTGAGGTGGGACCATCCAACTTATCCAACCCCGTGGAATACTTCCCTTGAGGTAGGAGAGGAGTTTATTTTCTAAATGTATGGTCAACGGGGTTGATAATGTATGCATATGTGGGTGTATACTTGCATGTTAGCCTTGGTTGTTTTATTGTTGCCCATGTGTAATGATTATATGAAGTGTGACTCTTTGAATGACATTAGTGGTGAATGGACAAATGTGATGGTGATGTACTCTTGATGTGTCTTATTGGCTTGTGAATGATAATGAAGTGGGATTCATATGAAAATTGAGACTGTCATGTGCACTTTTTGTATCTCATGACATGCATAACATATCTCATATGTGATATTTAATGATCTCGCATTGATCTTGAGAACAACAACCTTGCGTTGGTTGATTGTATAAATGACTATGCATAGTCGTAGTGTATACCATGTGACATACTTAATGATCTTGCGTTGATCTTGAGAATAAAACCTTGCGTTGGCTTTAAATATTGAACAACTATGCGTGGTTGTAGTCACATGAGTAAAATATGCATACGAAGAGAAAATAAAATTATTCAAAGTTGGTCCCATTGCATATGCATTACTTATTGGATAGCATATGCATTAATTATGAGGACATGACATTTGAATTGGAGTATCCAAAATGAATATGTCTTATGAGTACCTTGAATTGAGAAATATTGTTGGTGTTGTTTTGCCTAGTATACAAATGTGGTGATGACCATTGTTGGGGAACCTAGATTGATATTTGAAGCTTTTATCATGAGTTGGCATTTGGAGAGAATAGTGTGTGAACTTGATTGTTAATTTATAGTCTATATATTTTATCAATGAGATTAGGTGAGTTGATGAAAAATATGTAAGATTGCTCCACTATGCATGAGTTATCATTATAATTACTCATCATTGAGAAAATGTACTCACTCTTCATGTTGTCAATTTTATCCTTGTGATGTAGGTTCTAACCCATGGGGTATGATTACATTCAAAGGGGTGGCACGTGTGAAGAGGGTATGGAAGTTGCCTTGGCCGAAAAATTTTAGGATAATGATGTTTGTAATTCTTTATGTGAATTTTGATGTATGTGGTATTATTTTGTATAGCTTGACTATTGGTGTAAATGCCCAAGTTTGTAATTAATGAATTGGAGTTATTTAATTCTGTGGATGTCCTTGAGATATTGAATTTGACATGTGATTCTTTATCTTGATGAAGGATATTGATTTTGGAAACTTATGATGTTGTTTGTGCCAAGGAAATGGATTTATGAGGTTTTGATTATGTGAGTACAATGATGAATTTTTATTCTAAAATTGGAGTATGGTGTGTAGGATGAGATAATGTGATGTTTTATCTCTAGTTAAGAGTGTATACAAAGGATTAGATAGTGAAAAGTAGATATGATGAATGCCTAGCATTTATGAATGGTCCTGACTCACAAATTGACGTTTGGATGATTTTTACTAAAGTTACATACGCTTATGGATTATTAGATTTGATGATAGATTAATGGGAATGTACCCTTGGGATTTGAATGACTAAAGCATAATATGAGTAGCGTAGGACTTAGTGCATAATGATATAGTTTAGGTCATCTTTGACTATTTCTCAAGAGTCTAATTGGTATTCCTAAGCGATGATGAGGATAGTCAGGCAATTCTCTAAGTCATTCACCTTCTCATATCTTCATATATGGGGGGATTCTTAACTAGATCTAGGGTGAAATTAATGACTTTTATTTTATGGTGTGTGTGTGACATCCCTTGTCATTTTATAATTATTTTTACCAAATTTATAATTTTTGTAATAAATTTTCCATGAGTGCATAATTTAATTAAATCTTAATTTTAAGAAATATGTATTTATTTAAAATCAGTGAATTATGGAATATATTTAGCTAATTTAAACCTCAAAATCATTTAAAAAGAAGTAACTTGAAAACCTGAAATAGGGGCCTGACACTACATGTCAGCCCCACGCTACGTGTGAAACTCAGCTCGCAACTCTGGCGCTACACACCCGATTGACGCTACGCGTGAGCTTATCAGTGACAGCACCTGATGCTGTCATATATTTTAGGCATTTTGACCAACTTCTAACCTACCCAATTAGCCCGTTTTAGATCCGATTACCACAAAACTTCATGGGCCACATGATTTCCCCATTCCGTAACTGTTGGCACTGTCTGTTTGCCAAAATTCTAACATACGCGCAAGTTATGCGTGAAATGCAGTTTAACCCCCTTTATGTGCAAAACTTCTATCTCCAACATCCTAAATGGGTCTCAAATGGCTTATGGCCAATACATGTAGTTCCTAAATATCTTAGAGGGTCTATAGGTATCCTCCGGGGTCCTGAAACTCATCAGATCTCAAAATCACCTATACAGTTCCATAAATTCTTATAACTGACTAAAGGCAAAATCCTCTAGACCTATTAAATTCATTAGCATAACATTCCATTATGATACATAATCATTATATTAATCATATGCAGTACTTCTTCAATCATACATTCAACAGAACCTGCCCATAATGTATGATTTAATCTATTGTGGTTCTGTGCCATAACTATATTCATTTTGCATGTAGTCTATCTAATGGCTCAATGTCACATCATACTCACATTGCCCAAATCATAAATAGGTTATACTACTTGTATGTTCACACTCCCATAGACATATAGATAAATATATATATATATATATATATATATATATGTACCAATGGCTCAGTGCCATTAGTCATCCTTTCCACACTAGTCATCACAATCAACTACAGGCAAACATGTACCACTACAAGTCTAAGAGATGATAAATTCATATATAAATATATACAATATACACATCCTAATTTCTTCTGGCATTGCTCCTTGCTCACTTTACACTGGTCTCCGTAGCATCCGCAACATCTCTTGATTCATTCACTGTAAAAAATAATGTAAGGGTGAGTATTTATCATAAAAGCAATACAACTAGTTAAATAGAGTTGCTATCACCTGGAGAATCTCATTTTCCTCCCTTGATTACCGATCCATTAAACGTTCTTCATATAACATCCAACATGCAATGATCTCTCATTATCATTATAATTTCAGTCTAATTATAATATAACGATTATTTCACAAAATCAAGATCAAGGACATAACTGACTCTCATCGTCATCACATATACATATACATATTGACACCTAGTATTCGGATACTAACGGATCAGCCACCAGCTAAGAGTCTCACCGACATCCCGTGAACTCTACCTGGTTCACCGAACCATACACTGACTCCTCACCTCAACCACTGGGTCTCTACCTGGACCACTGGGTAGCTCAACTGGGATCTCTACCTGGACCATTGGAGCCAATAACGAGGGGTACTATATACCAAATGGCTGTCCACACACTAATCATGCACATACAATATATAATCATTATATGATTTTCAGCATAAAAGCCAACTCTTGGCATAAAAGCCACTTCCTCTAAATATCATGCTCAATCACCAATATCATATCGTCTCATCATATAATCGGCTATAGACATAACATACTCGTACACCTCCATATAAGAAATAACATCAATTTCAATTCACTATAATCACACATTATATCTGTCATCCTTTCATCTCATAAATCCACTTTTCGTTATTATTCACCATTTTCTTATTACTAATCATTTCATTAGTCATGTCCATCAAATTCACGATGCCATCGTCAACATATTGTAAACCATACATTTTCAAGTAAAACGTTCACATATCTATAATATTTCTATTTCCTAATATCGAATTCTATAAAGCTTTAATTAAAGACACTTTGCACACTCCCCTTACCTCACTTTCGACGCCCTTTAACTCGACCACTAAGATAAATGCGTTGTAACCACTAAAAAGGTAAGAATTACAAAGAGGTTTAAGGATTTGACCGTTAAAACCTTAATCTAATTTAGGAGAATACTTGGAAGTTACTTTTTGAAACTTTAGAAGCTTACCACTCTGAAACCGACGAGTTCTCCGAGAACCCCTTTTTCCGCTAAGCTTCCAACAGCTCGTTCGCAACCTATACACACCGGACCTCAAATTTGTCACATAATCCTTCTTTTGAATACTATAAGGGACCTTTTAACTGGTTTAGAATCCTAAAATTTAAGGCTCCCTTGTTTTTCCAAGAATTAGGTAAAGATAGGAAATCTTCATGGAATTTAAAATTGAAATATCCTATGAGTTTACCTTAGGTTTCTCACCTCTAATCCATAATCAATTTCAAATTCCACCTTTAATTTGACCTTGATTGAACTCAGAAGAAGAAAAGAGAAGAGAAAAGCTCAAACGTTGTTTTTAAACTTCTATTTTACAGGTTGCCACTGTGAGGTCTTTATGCTGCCCGCTACGCTGACGCTACGCATCACCCGGATGCTACGCGTCAGGTCTAGAATTTTACTCTGACGCTACACGTCATATGGGCGCTACGCGTCAAGCATAAATCAAAAATTCACCCTTAAATTTATGTTTACATCACATAATAGCCTTACATTACTAAATCTTCACAATTCTGAATATAAAACATAGGGATGTTACAGTGTGCCTTATCCAGGAAATTGATCTAAACACGAAAAATTTACCTTACTTTTTAGTAACTGGATATCAATGTCACTATTATTAATTAATGGATTTAGGGCGCCACAAAAGTTGTGCACATGATGTTGATTATGATATGGATGATCAACTTAATGAGATGATTTATGATGTAGGTGAAAAAAATTTAGAGAGCACATGTGTATGAAACTCTTCGTGAGGATTCAGAGAAACCATTGTATCCAAATTGCACTAATTTCACACGGTTGTCGGTCATTTTATGATTGTTTAATTTGAAGGTGAAAAATGAGTGGATGAATAAAAGTTTCACTGAATTGTTGTAACTATTGAAAGAAATGCTTCCAGGTGGTAATACATTGCCAAATCGTAACTACGAGGCTAAAAAGATTTTGTGTCTTATAGGGTTGGAGTATAATAAGATACACACAAGTCCAAATGATTATGTTATACGAAGGTGTGGGTTGTCACAATATAAGAAGAAAGACAATGATTATGGTGAGGAGGTATGCACCAAAGGGCCTCATGCAAAGGTGTTATGGTATCTCCCTATCATTCCTAGATTGAAGTATTCGTTTGCCAATGAAAATTATGCAAAGCATATGATGGACAACTTAAGCATTCTGAGGAGAGCTTGATTGATGGACAACTTAGGCATTTGATAGATGGATTACAATGGAAGAAGTTTGATTCATTATTTCTAGAGTTTGTAAATAACCCAAGAAGTTTAAGAGTCGGGCTGACAACAAATGGAATGAACCCGTTCAGTAACTTAAGCACAACGCATAGTTCATGACCTGTTTTGTTGTTTATTTACAACCTACCACCGTAGTTATGTATGGGGAGAAAATATGTAATGTTATCGATGATGATCTCAGGTCTACCATAATTTTAACTCTCATTAGAGTCACCTTGCATCAATCACCCCTTCATCACTACTAAAGCTTTTGCTTGCTTTGAACTTTCAACTTTATCTTCCTAATTTTTTGTATAGATTCTTCTTCAAGAATGACATTGGCCCCATCAACGAAGGATAAAGAGTCAACAATATTATTATTTGTAATATTGATAACAAGTTAATCATATAAATGTGGTAGACTTTGAAGGAAAAGCTCTATACACTCATTTTCCATTATTTTGAAATTCAATGTCGTGAGTTGAGAAAATAACATGTTTAGATTGTTGATATTGTCAATCATAGATGACGCTTGACTCATTCAAAGAGTATAAAGTCTCATCTTTAAGAAAATTATATTGTGAAGGGACTTGACCTTGTATAATTTAATAAGAGCATCCCAAAACTCCTTTGCACTTTTCTTCTTTATAATACTTAGTAAGACAGAATTAACCATTACCAAATGTAAATTTGCTTATTATTGATTTCCATCCACAAAATATAGGTCTTCCATAGATCGCCCTCAAGAAATTATCCTTCCTCAAAATTGTTTTCATCTTCAATTTTCATAATGAGAAATTATTCCCATTCAACTTCTCAATCTCAAGATTTGCTGCCATATTCTTTTTCAACTAATTTCAACGTGTACAACAGTAAATATAATTTGCAACGTGAACCACAGTTAAGTACCAAGGTATATATAATAAATATCTGCAGCTAAAATAGAGCCGAGAAATACTATAATTGAACTTTTACTATATGGTGGAAAAGTACACGTTCTCTCTAACTACTGGGAGAGAACAATAATACTATTTTTGAGAAAACAATATCAGGAGAACCTTACACGAAAAAGTCTAATTTTCTTCTATAAGTGTTTCTTTGTATACGACACACTCTTTAAGTCTCATATATCTCTCACAAAATGAGATGATTGAAGCTTAACAAGGGTGATTTACCAAAAAAAAAATAAACTTAACAAGGGTGCATGTATTATATGTAACTCATCATTCTATGACGACTGAACTTCCATGGAAATAGGACTTATGTGGATGGGCTTCCTTTCATCAAATTGAGCCAAAAAAAAAAGGAAAATAAGCCATAATTTTTTATTCTTTTTATTCTTATGACTGATTGAAATGTCATACAAACACTCAATATGATGAATTTTGTTACCTACAATAGTTTTGTCAAGTATAAGTATATCAAACTAAATTATTTTTTTTTCATATTTTTTTTATCTTTTGCTTTTCTTTTGTTAAGGCTTAAACAATAAACATCTGTGTTCACCATAATATGGGTTTGATCTTTGTTAATAATCCAATTTATCAAACACTCCCCCTATCCCTCCCGTTCTGGATATTGAAATCTGGATTTTTTTGGATTTTATTATCTAGATTTTAAATATAATATCACTAGCCCGCTTATGTTTTTGTTTGTGAAATCACTAGCCCACTTATAAAACAACAACCCAATACTCAATTACTCATCAAATCCGGCAACTGAAAATGGGTTTGAATATTCATTCATTGGGTTGGGCCTAGACATAGGCGGTGCCTTGGATTGGGATTTTAAGTAAAGGTTATATTTTATTTTGGAAAAATGTGAAAGTTGTATATTCAATTCTGTTTACCAAAAAAAATAATTCTGAAACTACGTTGAGAGTCGGAAAATGTCCGTTTGGTATGTAGCTAGGGAGACGAAATTATGAAAATGAAAAAATTTAAAAGTTGATATTTATTTTTTACGTCATTCGAGACGGTCAAAACTTCATTTGACCATAAAAAAAATTTTGGGTTTAGGGAACTAAACGGGAGCGTCTTAAAAAATGAATTCTAAAACTACATTGACATAAAAAAATAATTAAAGGTGTGTAAATTGTTATAAGTATTTGATTGCTGCTAAAACTGAAATAAATATCGACTAAATATATATTCATATAAGAATTAGAGCTGAGAAGTAGCCTTCATACCACAGACTAGACAAGGAGGGCCAGCTCTTATAGACTGTTGAATGTTCCAACCATAAAGTCAAAGGCTATATGAATGAATTTTGCACTTTAATTAATAACATTAGCATGGTTGTTAAAAGCAATTATAGATGCATTTGAATTGTGAAAATATGTATTATGAAGTTAGATGCGTACAATTTTTAAAATTATTTTATTTAATGATGTAAATTAATTTATTTCTTGAAGTTGTCCCCACCACTAAAAATAGTATTATTTTCAAACGAAAGGAAAAAATGTCACTCTCAAAGGCACATATTAAACGTCGGTTTTTTAAGTTTTTTTAATCATGTTTGATGCTAACACGCACTAAGACTTGTTATGAGAGTTCAGTTCAAAGACTCCAATTAAGGATGGAAATGGGTCAGGCTGTCCGCCAGGGGTCTATGGCCCAGCTCGTTTAAAACCTACATAGATCAGGTTTGTTGGGCTAAAAGGTCAGGCTTGGGCTTTTAAAAAGCCTTTTTAACTAAACAGGTCAGGCCACAAGCTTTCTGAAAAGCCTTTGAAGCCCAACAAGCCGACTTATTTAATTAGATTAATTGTTAATTAGTTATCTATATAATATTTCTAACATAAACTAATATATATATATATATATATATATATATATATATATATATATATTACATATTTACATTTAATTAATATAAATTAATATTACAAGTTTACAATTAAAAAAATTAGGAGGGAATGGAACATAAATTTTTTTAGGTTGGTTTTAATATTTTAAAAAGTTTCACTATAAACAGGCTTTTAAACAGGTCAGACCTTTAAATAGGTCATACCAAACCTTAATAGGCCAGACTAATAGTCCAGGCTCAGGCCTTGAAAATTTAATGTAGGCCAGGCTCGGGCCTTTTAAAGCCCGGCCTAGCCTGACCCATTTCCATCCCTAACTCCAATGAATAAAAGCTATATGCTTAGAATTAAATTATTGCAAGTTCTTCTCTTTCTTTCTTAATTTTATTATTATTTTGTTCTTCCAACTTTTTTTCACTTTAGTTTTTTTAACTACTTTTTATTTGTTCTTTTTATCAATTATAGCAGAAAAAAGACAATCACATTTTTTATATAAAAAAAATTGGTAGTAAAAAATATCACACCAGATAAAAAAGATTAAAACAAAGAAAAAAGGATCAACTAAAAAATAAAGTAAAATTGGAGCACAACAATTACTAATTTTCATAGTTATTAAAAACCAAATCGGACCAGTTACTTCGATCAGTTGAATTATGAATTAGTTAGGTTACTGGTCTAGGTCAATTTTTGTTTTGACCAGTTCAACCATGGTTCGATCCTTGGTTTGATCACGGTTTATTTGAACCAATACCTTTACTAGTTCATTGGTTCAGTTTTAAAAATATTACTAATTTTATCTGAAGTTAAAAATGGTTTATCTCATAAATACAACTAAGTTTGTGTTTGGATAAGGTATTTGAAAATCACATGGAGTTTAAATTTTAAGAAAATTTAGTTCCCATTAGTTCAATGTCAATCATTGTTAACGTTATTTGTTTGGATAAAGTAATTTAAGTCTTTTCATTTTGAAAATCACTTGTTTAGATTAAGTATTTAAAATTTTTACAAGTTTAAATTTTTTTGTTAATAGTGGTGTTAGAGGAAGTGACAGCGGGGGCAATGGCATTGGTGGAGATAATGGTGATCATGGTGGTGGCCAGCGAGGCAACGGCTATGGTAAGAGTGATGATGGTGTCAGTGACAAGATGTGATGGTGGTAGGGATGACGACATTGGTGACGATCATGACAAGGGTGGTGGTGGTAGTGATAACAATAGTGGTAATGGTAGTAGTGGTGAGGAAATGATAATGTTAGTGTTGGTAAGGATGGTGGTGACCGTGGTAATGGCGGTAATGGTGATTATGGCAACTTTAGAGACAATGGTGGTGGTGGCGGTAACGATGGTGATGGTGATGGTGGCGGCAACAGTGATGGTGATGATGGTGGTGTGATGGCGGTCGTGGTGGTGGTGGTGATGTCTGTAATGACAACAATGGTGATGGTGGTAGTAGTCGTAGGAGGACGACAATAGTGGTGGCGGTGGCAACGGTGAGGGTGGTGGCAGCGTCAATAGTAATGGTGGCGGTGGTTGAGGTGGAGGTGGGATAGTGGTGGTGGAGGCATTTATGATGGTTGTAATGGTAGTGGCGGCAATAGTAGTGGTGATAATGGTAGCAATGGAGGTGGCGATGACGACAACAGTGGTAATATCTACGATAATGGTTGTAGAGGCTGTGACAATGGCAACAGTGGTGATTAAGGTAGCGACATAATGGTGATTGTGGTGGCGACAATAGTAATGGTAATGGTGGTGATGATGGCAATGACAGTGGTGGCGACAAGAGGGTGTGGTGGTGGTGGTGGTAATAAAGAGGGGATGGTTGGGGCAACGATGCAATCATGGTGGCAATGATAACTTTGGTGGTGGTATTGGTGGAGGTGGTGGCAATGAGGGGGTGTTAGTGGTGGCACTATGGGTGGCGTCCATGGTTGTCATGCCGATATGGTGTGGCGACGTTGGTGGTGGCTTCATCAGAAATAGTGGTGGTGATGGTAGTGATAGTCCTTGCAGCGATGACAATTATGGCAACAAAGGGTGGTGGTGGTGGTGGCAGAAATAATTACGAAGTGAGGAGAATTTAGATTTCTTTATTTTTTAGTAGAATTTAAATTCATTATTTTAGTCATATTATATTTCCTTTAAAAATTCTATGGATTTTAAAATTACTAAGATTTTGATATTTAAACAACGTATTACAATTACTTGCTAGTATTTAAAATTCTTTGTTAAAATGAATTCCTCTATTAAATTGCCTACTCCAAACTATGTATTTTAGTTTTTGAAAAATAATTTGATTTCCTCATGGTTAAATTTTTCAAAACTAATCCTCACTATTTAAGGTCTCATTTGAGGTGGTTAATTTATAGTTTTAAAATTTTAAAAAACCAAATTGGTTTTAGTTTTTATGATTTTGAGTTTTAAAAATTTGTCTATATTACATGTAAACAACAACAATAATATAATAATTGTAATGGCGGTTGTGGTGGCAATGGTGGTAATGATGATGATGGTAGTGGTGGTGATAATGGTGGTGGTAGTGGTGGCACTGATGATGGTGGGGATGCTGGCTATAATGATAATGGCGGTGGTGGTAGTGGCGGTAATGGTTTAGGGTTTAAGATTATGGCTACGATAGTGCTTATAGTTATGGCAGTGGTGATGGTGATGATGAGGCGGTAGTGGTGGTGGCGGCGACAATGGTGGTGGAAGAGGCGACGGCGGCGATGGAGGTGATGGTAACAATGACAAGGTGATGATGGTGGTGGCCATGGTAACAGTGGTAGTAACAATGATGGTAATGGTTATAGGATTGGGTTTATGGTGACAATGACAATGGTGGTTATGATGTTTACAATGGTGGAATTGATGGTTATGATGACAATGATAGTAGTAGCGATAAGTGGGGCGAGCGTCGTAGTCGTGATGGTGACGATAAGAGAGGTAATGATGATGAGGTAATGGTGGTGGCATTGATGATAATGGTTTTGGGTTTTAGGATTAAGGTCAAGGGTTTATAAAACCAAAAACAAAATAAAAAATCATTTTTCTTATTTTTAAATATGACTAAAAACCGTTTTAAAACTAAATTAAAACTCAACTTAACACTATTTTTGTCAAACAAATTTTATTTTTAAAACTAAAAATTAAAAATTCATAATCACCTTGATAAATCCTAACATATCATATCAAGACCCATGTTGAATTTATTTTAGTTTTCATGCTAAAATTATGTGATTATATAACCTTTTTAAATATTTTAAAAAGAATTTGTGAAAATTAAAAAACAAATTAAATTAAAACTAAACTAAACTATATATAACTAGAACTAAAAATATATCTTACTCTATTTTCTATTATTTTTAAAGTTCTACTTGTATAGTGTGTTTGATATAGATTATTTTTAAATATTATTTCAATACATGATTATATCTATAATTGATTATTGTGTATGTTTATATGTGTTAGCTAAAAATGATTTTAAAATAATCTATTTTATTTAGATTTTTCAATATAATTGATTAGTTTATGTTAAAATTACAAAAAAAACAGAAAATTATTTATAATAGTTGGATATACATTTAAATTAATTAATCTATGATGATAAAATAGGAAAAATAAAAATCAAGTACAAAATAATTTATTATGTTATAATCATTCTATTAAAAAATTTAACTATATAATATGACTTTCAAATTATAACATGATTTTGATAAAACTAACCAAACATGTCAAAATGATATAATAGTTTGAAAATAAGATTATAATGTAATTCAGAGCTATTATTAAGGGCGATATATTTTTTAAAAACTCCACCTTAGGATGTAATGGTTGTTGGTTGGTTGTAGAGCCAACTAAAACCTTGGTTTAACTTTTAAAAAATATATTTAATAAAATTTTAATTATCTTAAATGATATGAATAATTAATATTAATCATTAATTTTTTTTTATTTTCATAACTTTATTTTATGATCTATTTATGAAATAGGTAAGTGGTAACTTTAACAAACATAAAACCAAATTCAATTTTATTGGATACAAATCCAGTAGAGCATACGTTCTAGGCTATCATAAGATGTCTGTCCTAAGTTTCTAAGCATTCATGGCTCCTTATAAATAGAATCATGTCTTGAATACATATGCATGTTATAACTTTTTCTAAATTTAATGTTTTGTTTCTTTTGTTTATATTTTGAACTGGTCTAAACCAGGGTCAAGGATCCGGTGTGGGACCAACCACAAATGTTATATGTTTAGAGTAATTTATACATCGGTACAGTGGGTGTCCAGTATTGTGTCCTTTATCTCAGTCGGAAAATAAAGGTCTTGGTGTCTTGGAGATCCTTCACACCAAGTTTTCGCGTTGATGAAGGGCGAAAGGTGATGTCACCTGTGAAGATTCTCCAACGCTCAAGTCAGTAACCAGAAAAGGAATTCAAGGTTTATGAAGTGTAAGTTTTAGAATGAGTCTAGCGTACCAAAGTTGTGAAAATATTGGTATTTATACGTGCATGCGGAGAATGAAGAGTCTTTTAGGGTTAGGGGACCAATCGTACACTATACTTGTACGATTCTGACACGCGACACGAGCGCCTCCGCTTCTCCTATGAACGTTCCCTCGTAACTGTACATTGTACTATTTGTCGGGTGACATGGATGCTTCCGGTGTGCTAAGTATTGACCTGGACTTCCGGTATAGATACAAATCTGATACGGGCTTAGAGTCCAGAGGTTTACCTACGACACCGGTAAGCGAGTGAGAACGGCTAAAAATTACCTTTTTGCCCATGTGCCGGTATCGAGACCAGATCATTTACCCCCTAGCTTGTTTGAGGGACTAAATAAGTTGCTCGTATAAGCTACACTGCATTGCTGAGGTCGCTATTGCAGATGTGGATATCGGCTCTGATGAATTTCCTCTGATGTCTACTTTTATGGGTATGGATGTTGGTGTATGCACTACGAGCTATTAATGTATCAATTTTAACTTATCAATAAAATTAGTATTTTCAGTTTTAAGACTAATTTTAATGCTATTTATCCTGGAATAATAGGTCATATAAGAATTATTCCTAAAACATCCCTAATCAAGTATTTACATGGGGACATGTAAATATATTAAGATTAGTGTGTGAATGTACTGATGATTTGATCTCACAAATCATGGATATAAGATATCAAGTTTTTACACGGGTACACATTAAGAGTAATGTTGTACTGGACAGATGATAAGTCTTGAAAAGACTTAATAAATTCATCTTTAATTTAACTTTGATCCGGTCCTAACACCGGCCCCCAAGAGCATGGCTTCAATGCCTTGCCAGATCAGCATTTGGAATAAAGAGAAGTACTCTTCAAATACACTACAAATACTATACGGAGTGCATACCGCCAGGGCAAGTAACACCGCCAGGGTTCATGACTCCGCCCAGGCACGTTACCCCGCCAAGGAATGTAACCTCGCCAAAGTTGTTACTCCGCCAAGCCATAGGCTCAACTCAGGCGGAATACTGAATTTCCCACACTGCGTAGCGAGCCCATACTCACAACCCCGGCACGAGATTGACTCTGTCTTGAGAGGTTAATAATGGGAATCACGCTGTCACGCATAAAGGGAAATAACAATAAAATATTAAAGCACTAACGCTTTCCAGACAAGTTGTGATACCTACTACAATAATGGTGCTAGTAAACGGCGCAGGGACCCACAACCTTTTCAGCATTATGCCTGAAGACAAGGAGCGGGTCCTACCAATAATGCAGCACCCGTGACAGGTATATAAACCTCTCTTGAAAAGGTATAAGGGATCTTTTCCCATTCTCTGAACCTTACACTCTCTTACTTGCATAATTCTCTCTGACTGTCTTTCTAAGTCTCTAAGTATTCTGAAATACTGACTTGAGCGTCGGAGAACGATTGCAGGTACCACCCCCAATCGGGTCAAGGCAACGGAGATCCCGTCAGGCGGACTGTGACTCCGCCCCAGAGTACATTGCACTCCGCCTCAGCATACGAAGACTCTTTGTATTTATACTTATACATACATTGCTTTGTATCAAAACACACTTATATTTATATTTTGAGTTGTTCTACAAGCACACTTCTACACCCCCTGTAAAGAACAGTTCATTGGCACGCCCAGTGGGACCTGTAAACTAGGTAATCCCACAATCTTGATCAATCTTCATCATCAATGGAGAGACAAGGACCAGAGATGCAGAACGAGGATTCTCCTCCACGCAATCCCAGACGTCTTAACTTCGATGATGGTGCTCCGAAAAAAGCAACGCAAGCTGATTCTCTAGATCCGAGAGATGACATGATTCGAATCTTGAGAGAAGAACTTGCAGAACTTCGTCGTGAAAAAGCAAACCCAGTGCATGAGAAAGCTGGTCCCGCAAGACAACCACATCATGAATCACACGTGCAGGAGGAATCAAGTACTCCTCACTACTCTCGTATTCCTACGTACATGGAGGAGCAACGAAGCCTCCCACTGGTAAATGCTCAGCATCAGGAAGGAAGGAGAGCAGGCTCAAACGCTTCCCCCTCAGGATATAAGATGAGTATCCCGTTTTCCAAAAGACTCATGAATGTACATGTACCCAGACACTTGCAAACCATGCAGCCCATTTCTATAGGGAAATATACTGGGGAAACAGATCCCTCTAAGCATTTAGATGCCTATATCTATGAGGCCATGTTTCTAGGAGCTGAGGAGGACATCATGTGCAGAATGTTTCCCAGAACTCTTACAGGTGAAGCTCTTAGCTGGTTCAAGAGCTTACCTTCAGGTTCCATTGATTCGTGGGAGGAGCTGGCCTCAGCTTTTGGAAGCCACTTCGTGATCTCCAGGGATGCACCCAGAACCTCTCATACCTTGGCTCAGATCAAACAAGGCGACAAAGAATCTCTGAAGGATTTCCTTAAGAGATTTTATAAAGAGGCGGCCATGGTCCCTGATCTGACTGAGGCAATCCAGTTGCATATTCTCATAGAAGCTATGCAACCAAAGTCACCTTTCGCTTTGTCTTTGGCAAAGGGACCTCCAACTACGATGGAGGAATTTCGCAGGAAGGCATCTAAGTACGTGGGTATTGAGATGCATCTGGAAGCCACTGCATCTCGCAGCAAACCACTCCCTGCAACTCCATCCCAAGACAAAGGGAAAGATAAATTGTTGAAGAATGACAAATCCAACCAAAGAGACAAAGTAGGGAACCAACCTTTTAAACAGCAAGACAGACGCGTGTTCAATTTTGCTCACTATGCACCACTGAACACAACCTGCGAGCAAATCTTGCGTGAGATAGGATGGACCACCCTCAATGTTTATGGAATTCAACGTCCACCCCCAATCAGGCGCGGTGGAAACCCAAGGAAATATTGTGAATTCCATGAATCAGTTGGCCACACCACGGAAGAATGCAAGCAACTCAAAAATACTATTGAGGTGCTCATTCGAGAAGGTAAACTGAAACATTACCTGTTCAAAGGCAAATCTCATGATGAGCCTGAGAAGTTTGAAAAACGACATCGTGATCGCTCTCCGGATCCTGATAGTACTCGGGAACCAAAGCGTACGGCGGTGTCAGAGAAACAAAAAGGCATTGTTTTGGAATCCGCCCAACAAGAACCGAGTCCTGAACCTAGGTCGCGAGGTAAAAGGCAGGTGGTGGACATGATTGCTGGAGGCTTCGCAGGAGGCGGACCCTCAAACAACGCCCGGAAAAATCATCATCGTATGATCTTATCTGTGCAGGGCAAGAACAAAGAATATCGCCCATTCAGGGACGGAGTTCAGACTCCGCCTATAACTTTCACAGATGATGATTTTGGCCCAACCATCCCTGAGGGAGATGATGCAGTAGTGATCATTGCGGTGATCGCTAATATGGATGTAAAACGCATCCTAGTTGACCAGGGAAGTTCCTGCGACGTTATTTTTTATGACTGTTTTAAACGCATGGGACTGACTGACGCTGATTTGCAGCCTTACACACAGGACCTCACAGCCTTTAATGGCGCCAAACAGCCTACTAAAGGCTACTTGGATACAAGGATTACCTTCGATGGTGAACCTGGAGCAAGGACTGTGAAATCCAGGGTCCTCGTCATTGATGTTAAATCCCCATACAATGGCATCATTGGGCGGCCTACTCTGAATGCCATGGAAGCCATCGTTTCAACCCCCCACTTGTTAATCAAGTTCATTGATAAAGATAATCAAGTCTCATCCGTCAGGGGTGACCAGGAGATGGCTCGTTACTGTTACAATTTAAGTCTTAACATGGTGAAGCTTGAAACCATGTCTAAGAAAAGGAAATTGAATGAAGGAAACAGTGCGGCGGCATCCGTCAACTTGGTGGATCTTGATCCCAGGGCGGAGTCTTCTATAGACCCACTGAACCCTTTGAAACCAACTCCTGAAGGTGGCTCCAAGTCTATTGTTTTGGGCAGCACCCCGGAGCAAATAACTAACATTAATGACAAGCTGGAGCCTAACATGGAAGCGAGACTGATTGCACTCCTCCATGAATATAAGGAGATTTTTGCCTGGACAGCCGCAGACATGCCTGGTATGGATCCTAACTTCTGTTGCCACCGCCTGGCGGTGTATCCTGAAACTAAGCCAGTGGCACAAAAGAAACGGCGTATGGGTCCTGCTAAGCAAAATGCTGCTTGCGAACAAACCGAAGAACTCCTTAAGGCGGGGTTCATCAGGGAACTCCGTTACTCTTCTTGGCTGTCCAACGTGGTTATGGTGCAGAAAGCCAATGGCAAATGGCGCATGTGCATAGACTACGTTGATTTGAATAAATGTTGTCCCAAAGATCCTTATCCTCTCCCCAACATTGACAGGCTGGTTGACGATTCATCAGGATACAAGTATCTATCCTTCATGGATGCTTACTCCGGATACAACCAAATTCCAATGTGCGAGGATGATCAGGAGAAAACAGCATTTATCAACGACAGAGGGGTCTTTTGCTACAATGTCATGCCATTTGGGCTGAAGAACGCTGGGGCCACCTACCAGCGCATGATCAACAAAGTCTTTGAGGGCATGCACACAAAGCTGGTGGAGGTTTATATTGATGACATTATCGCCAAAACCCCAGAAGGAGGAGACCATGTTGAAGACTTACGCCTCATTTTTCAACGCCTACGGCAATACAACATGAGACTCAACCCACTAAAATGTACATTTGCTGTGCCTGGGGGGAGATTTTTGGGTTTCATGTTAACGCAAAGAGGCATAGAAGCTAATCCTGACAAGTGTCGTGTGATACAAGAGTTGCAGAGCCCCAAAACATTGAAAGAGGTACAATCCCTCAATGGCAAAATCGCTGCTCTAGCACGATTCATGCCAAAAATGGCTCATCGCTCTCTCCCCTTGTACAAGATGCTGAAGAAGGATAAAAAATTCAATTGGGGCCCAGAGCAAGAGGCGGCCTTCCAGAGCTTGAAAAATGTCTTAGCCAGCCCTCCAATCCTGGTAAAACCAAGCCCAGGTGAGCAACTCATCGTTTATTTGTCTGTTTCAGATGAAGCGCTGGCAGTGGCACTGGTCAAAGAAACAGTCGAAGGCCAACGACCGGTATACTTCACTGGTAAAACATTGCATGGTGCAGAGTGCCGTTATCAGAAGATTGAAAAGGCAGCACTTGCAGTTGTTTGGGCCTCGCGACGTCTAAGACCATATTTCCATGCACATCCCATCCTGATTCGCACAGACTTGCCACTCCGTACTATATTGTTCAAGCCAGACTTGGCAGGAAGGATGATCAAATGGGCCATAGAGCTCTCTGAATTCGACATATCCTACGAACCAAGAACTGCTATTAAGGCACAAGTCCTAGCAGATTTCGTAGTTGAATTAACAGGCTCTAGCCCAGATGCAGATTATTCACACTGGACAGTATACGTCGATGGGTCTTCAAACAGCAAAGGATGTGGGGCAGGAATCGTTATAGAAAGTGATGACGGGGTACATCTTGAAATTTCATTGCACTTTACCTTCACTACGTCTAACAATCAAGCAGAGTATGAAGCCTGCTTAGCCGGACTCAGAGCAGCACAAGATATTGGGGCCAAAACTGTCACCCTATGCAGTGATTCTCAACTAGTCATCTCACAAATTCTTGGTGAGTATCAGGCTAAAGAACCTCTACTGCAACAATATCTGGACTGCGTCAATGAGCTGAAACAGCGCTTCGATGAAGTAACTTTCAAGCATGTACCTCGCGAAGAAAATACGCGAGCTGATATCCTGTCCAGGTTAGCCAGCACAAAGAAGGCGGGGTGTACAACCACGGTTGTACAGAGTACTTTGGCCGAGCCAAGTATATCCCTTCCCTCTTCAATTCACATGATTAAAAGCCGCCCCGTTGATGATAACTCCTGGGTAACACCAATAGTTCGTTATCTTGTTAATGGACAATTACCCACGGATGATCTTGAGCGAAAGAAGCTAAGGAGGGAGGCACCCTATTATACGCTCCTAGATGGGCAGCTATACCGCCGAGGAATTTCTGTCCCATACTTAATTTGCATAAATGAAAACGAGGTGCAAGCTGTGTTGGAAGAAGTCCATGAAGGGCAGTGTGGACATCATCCAGGGGCACGAAGTCTAGTGAGAAAAATCCTCAGGGCGGGGTATTGGTGGCCCACTATGAAGCAAGACACTGCCTCATATGTTCAAAAATGCGATCAATGTCAACGATTCGCAAATTTTCACCATACCCCAGCTGAGGAAATGTCATCATCAGTGACACCCTGGCCTTTCTATCAATGGGGTATGGATATTCTAGGTCCATTCCCAACTGCGCCCGGCGGTATCAAATACCTGATAGTTGGTGTTGATTATTTCACCAAATGGATTGAGGCAGAGGCAGTGGTGCACATAACGTCAGCCAGGACTCGAAGATTCGTCTATGAGAATATCATTGCACGTTTCGGAGTCCCCGAACGCATAGTCACTGATAATGGCACCCAGTTCACAGATCGCAAGTTCACTGAACTCTTAGAAAATCTCAGCATTACGCAGATTTTCTCTTCTGTGGAACACCCTCAAACCAATGGACAAGCTGAGGTCGCCAACAGAGAAATCTTGAAGGGCCTCAAAAAACGCCTTGGTGAGGCAAAGGGAGACTGGGCAAATCAGTTATGCCACGTTTTATGGGCATATAGAACCACCCCACACTCCACTACGAATGAATCTCCATATCGGCTGACATATGGAGTCGAGGCGGTCATTCCCATTGAATTAACAGCCCCCTCAGCTCGAGTCCTCTATTTCAATGAGGAAGCCAATCAACAGAACCTCGCACACGAATTGGAGGTTTTGGCGGAGTTGAGAGAGGAAGCCTTTGTGAGAGATCAAGCTGTCAAAGCAAAGGCCGCCAAACGGTATAACGCACGCATGTGTGAACGCCGTTTCCAAGAGGGAGATTTGGTCCTGAGAAGGGCCAACATTGGCAACAAATTTGCGCACCAAGGCAAGTTGGCACCAAATTGGGAAGGTCCATACCGAGTCACCGAGGTCTTGGGCAAAGGTACATACCGCCTAGAGAACTTGGATGGCACTCCGGTCAGAAATAAATGGAACATTTTGAATTTACGCATATATTACAGTTAGTTGGGTAATACGGTATGATCTTTTCTTCCTAACTCAAGGATCCTCCTCTGTATGCTTTCCTTGAAAAGGTTTCGAAAAGATATCTCCCAACTCAATCTTTTATGTAATTCCATTCTCAATGAAATGCCTTCCTGCATTTAATCTTCACTCTAACTCTGAATTGATTATCCATGGCAGAATTTATTCCCATGCAGATAAAACGACTCTAAAATTGAAGCACAAACGCATAACTCTTTATTCCATAAAGATCAACCAACATGCAACGCCGCTTCACAAACGGAGTCAACAAAAACTCCTTGGGGGATTGGTGTCTCAGCTATATGCTGCACCATGCCGACCCTAAGGTACAGAAAACTCCTTGGGGGGAAAGGATTGGTGTCTCAGCTATATGCTGCACCATACCGACCCTAAGGTACAGAAAACTCCTCGGGGGGAAAGGATTGGTGTCTCAGCTATATGCTGCACCATACCGACCCTAAGGTACAGAAAACTCCTTGGGGGGAAAGGATTGGTGTCTCAGCTATATGCTGCACCATACCGACCCCAAGGTCCTGCAGGCCGCCTATGGAAAGAACTAGTGTCACAGCTATATGCTGCACTAATTCGCCCCCAAGGTCCTGCAGGCTTCTTGTGGGAAGAGCTGGTGTCTCAGCTATATGCTGCACCACGTTAACCCCAACCAATTTCTTGCAGGATGAATTGGTGTCACAGCTATATGCTGCACCATACCGCCTCGAAGGTTTAACCAATTTCTTGCAGGATGAATTGGTGTCACAGCTATATGCTGCACCATACCGCCTCGAAGGTTTAACCAATTTCTTGCAGGATGAATTGGTGTCACAGCTATATGCTGCACCATACCGCCTCGAAGGTTCAACCAATTTCTTGCAGGATGAATTGGTGTCACAGCTATATGCTGCACCATACCGCCTCGAAGGTTTAACCAATTTCTTGCAGGATGAATTGGTGTCACAGCTATATGCTGCACCATACCGCCTCGAAGGTTTAACCAAATTCTTGCAGGATGAATTGGTGTCACAGCTATATGCTGCACCATACCGCCTCGAAGGAGTCGCACTCCAATCAAAATGCAAAAGGATGAACATTCCATCCAAAACTTGACTCTGCTTAACTCCCAACGTTTTACGGAGTACATGAGAAACAAACTCAAGCACTACCCAACAAGTTCAAGTAAGTTCAATACTTGTAAAATTGTGCTTCATTGAAATTCCTAAGGGGCAACTCCGCCTCCTTACGGAATACAACTTCATTGAAATTCCTAAGGGGCAACTCCGCCTCCTTACGGAATACAATTTCATTGAAATTCCTAAGGGGCTACTCCGCCTCCTTACGGAATACTATTTCATTGAAATTCCTAAGGGGCTACTCCGCCTTCTTACGGAATCTATTCATGGAAATTCCTAAGACGCCACGCCGCCTTCTTACGGAATCCATTTCATTGAAATTCCTAAGAGGCCACTCCGCCTTCTTACGGAATCTATTCATGGAAATTCCTAAGACGCCACGCCGCCTTCTTACGGAATCCATTTCATTGAAATTCCTAAGAGGCCACGCCGCCTCCTTACGGAATCCAATTCCCTTTAAATTCCTAAGAGGCCACTCCGCCTTCTTACGGAATCTATTTCATTGAAATTCCTAAGAGGCCACGCCGCCTTCTTACGGAATCCATTTCATTAAAATTCCTAAGAGGCCACTCCGCCTTCTTACGGAATATTATTTCATTGAAATTCCTAAGGGGCTACTCCGCCTTCTTACGGAATCTATTCATGGAAATTCCTAAGACGCCACTCCGCCTTCTTACGGAATACTATTTCATTGAAATTCCTAAGGGGCTACTCCGCCTTCTTACGGAATCTATTCATGGAAATTCCTAAGACGCCACGCCGCCTTCTTACGGAATCCATTTCATTGAAATTCCTAAGAGGCCACTCCGCCTTCTTACGGAATCTATTCATGGAAATTCCTAAGACGCCACGCCGCCTTCTTACGGAATCCATTTCATTGAAATTCCTAAGAGGCCACGCCGCCTCTTTACGGAATCCAATTCCCTTTAAATTCCTAAGAGGCCACTCCGCCTTCTTACGGAATCTATTTCATTGAAATTCCTAAGAGGCCACGCCGCCTTCTTACGGAATCCATTTCATTAAAATTCCTAAGAGGCCACTCCGCCTTCTTACGGAATACTATTTCATTGAAATTCCTAAGGGGCTACTCCGCCTTCTTACGGAATCTATTCATGGAAATTCCTAAGACGCCACGCCGCCTTCTTACGGAATCCATTTCATTGAAATTCCTAAGAGGCCACTCCGCCTTCTTACGGAATCTATTTCATTGAAATTCCTAAGAGGCCACGCCGCCTTCTTACGGAATCCATTTCATTAAAATTCCTAAGAGGCCACTCCGCCTTCTTACGGAATCTATTCCTTGGAAATTCCTAAGAGGCTACTACGCCTCACTATTAAAATCATTTCAACGAAATTCCCACGAGGTTACTACGCCTCACTGTTGAAATTACTTCAGTTAAATTCTCAAAAAGGCCATTCCGCCTCGTTATACTTAGTCATATTTCATTAAGTCCTCAGATAAATATTCCGCCTTCTCAATATCATTATACAAGGCATAAATACGACGGACTTAAACACTACATCTATGAACAAGTATACATTTGCAGGAAATATACTTTATTAATATTGTCAAGAATTGATAAAAGTCCAGAGCCTATCCTGGAACAAGGTAATATTAACAAAATTCAAAAAATAAAAGCTGGCGAAAGGTCTCAGGAGCTGGTCTTTAAGGGTTGGACGGCGTCCCTTCTTGTTGGACAGAGGTGGCTTGACCTTCACCAGGTTTGCTTAAACTCTGAGAGGGAGGCAAGTCCGCCAAAACATATTCGTCATTGGGCGCAGGAGCATGACCCCCTTGAACAGGCACCATCAATTCTCCATGGATGAATTCATAATAAGGATGAATGCCTGTGGTGGTTAGAGCAACACCTGGATTGCGGTAACGGAGTTGACGAACAGCCATGCTGAAAGCATCATCAATCGCTGCCTCAGCCGCATCCAGCGTGGATTGTAAATCCTTGTCAAGCTTTTCATTGACGGCCTCAGAGGTAGCTTTTTCAGCTTGCAACACTTCAACCTGTTTTTCAAGGTTAGTGTACGCAGTAGCTGCTTGGTCTAACTCCGCCACCCAGGTATCTTCAGCAGTGGCCTTATCAAGTTCAAGAAAAATCAACCTCTGCTGGAGCTCACTTGCATCCTCGCCCAATTTTTGTTTCTGCTGAATTAAATCTGAAATCTGTTGTTTTAGCAGATTATTGTCAGCCCTCACCTGGGTCAGGCCACTCACCTCCTCGCCCAGTTTTTTGTTTTGCTCTTTTAAGCCGGAGACCTGCTTCTCCAGCAAAGCTTTATCAGCTCTCACCCGAGCCAGCTCCTCCTCCAGCTTTTTGGTGTTGGCATCGGCGGTGTCCAGATGCTTGTCCTTGGCCTTGATCACCTCGGACAACTACTCATTGTCATGCTCCAAGCTACGAATCTTTTCCACTGACTCGTGGTAAGACGCTTGGAACATGTTCGCCTCAGCAGCAACCTCAGCTATCCGGGGAACAGAAGCCAAGAAACCATCTAATTCAGAAAGGTGCCACCTCGCAGCTGCGGCAGCCTCCGGTACCTCCTCGAAGTCGATGTCGGGGCGGAGAATGAATTCTGGGTCACGCCTCTCTGACTGGCGGAATCCCGTATTTGTAAAGTATAAGAAGGGATTCAAGCGAGACCCCGCCTCAGGCAAAGAAACAAGCCGCCTAGATGTTTCCCCTGGTACATCAATGGGAAAAACGGCCGTCCTTCGGGCGGTCAAGCTCAAGGCGGGATCCTCAGACGGGCGGACTGGAGAGATTTGAATTCCCTCTGTCTGGTCCCCCATTTCCTGGCCAGAAGCAGCTTGAAGTCCCTCCGCTTGCTCCCCCTCGATATCTTCTTCGAAAATGCCTTCGGCTCCGCCCATATCAGCAGAAGTACCCACAACAGGTACTTCCGGAATCTCCTCCAAATCAATGGCGGCATCGATTGATGTCCCCGCCTCAGCCCTCTTCTTGCCCTTGGTCCTCCTTCTTTGCAAAGGCTGGAGGTCTATTTCCTCTTCTTCTTCTTCAGCAGCTTCTGGTTCTTGGCGTTTTTTAGAACGCCTTTCAACAGTAGCTGCTGAAGATCCTGCACCACCTTCAAAATTTGCTATGTTGGTGGAGGCAGGGAAGGGAAGGGTCTTTGTGAGAGCAGCAGTCAAACTCCTCCTGGGCTGCACATTATTCTCCGCGTTCCTTTCCCTGCGGCTCATTTGCATCTGCTTAATACGGTCCATCCCAGGGAACTCCGCGATTTCTCCTGCAAAATAACAAGATGAAGATTCAGTTAGAAAATGCAAGGTAGAGGAAACACTCAATCACATTGCAAATTGTTCATAATATTACTCAAATATCCTTGAGCATCCCGCCCAAGCAGCCTTCGGCAAAGAATCAGCTTGTGGACGGAGTTGTACTCCTTCAAAATCCGGAGTACTTCCACAGACGCCGCCGATAGAGCACCCTCTTCAACCTCATACGCTCGTTTGGTTAAGAGAAAATGCTCATGCGTCCATGCCACTGGGAATTTGTCAACACCCTCCTTATTCCGCCAAAAGACAGGTTTGCCCTTCCTGACGGATACCTTCACGAAACTCATCCTGAAATGAAGTCCGCCTTCTTTGGCGGAGTCAGCAAACGCCTTAAAATTCAAAATCTTTGGCTCCGCCCGGAGAGTCACAAAACCCATGCCGCCGGTTTTCGTATTTACTCTCCTCATAATGCGGCAGAAGGAGAAAAACAACGCCACCGTAGGCGTAAACCCCAAATGTTCAGCCATCACCTCAAAACTGCGAACTATTCCCCAACCATTCGGATGCAGCTGGGAAGGGGCACAATCCAAAAACCTAAGCACACCCATCTGGAATTTATTCAATGGGAAGCGCACCCTTAACTGGGTGAATAGAATATCGTACATATATATGGTACGATTATCCTAAGGACGATGGCAGACCCGTTCATACGTCTTGGGTGAACGGACGATGAACCTATCCTCATACTTCTCGTCTTTCCATACCGGAACAGACAACTCCACTACCCCTCCGCTTGTCGTCGCATGTCGAGAGGAAGCATCCTTGACATCTTCCTCAACCCAACAGTAAGGGTCATTCTCGAGTGTTTTCTCCCAATCCAACCCATGCAATACAACATTTCTGCACTCGGCCATAGTCAGCACTTGTGTATGGGAAACACCTCCTGACACAAATGAATGTACAGCATTACTAAAGTACTCCACGCTGCTATAAAACGTCGAGTCCCTCCCAGTATAAAAAGCATCATCTCCACTCTCAATGTCAGAAAACATGGGACGAACAGAAACCCTAGAACGTGACCCTGCCCTCTTTCCTCTCATCTTCCTTTTTACAAACACACAATAAGGGGAAACAAAGCTAACCCAAAGGAAATGAAGAAGCAAAGAAGAAGAAGAAGCAAGTACCTTAAGCTTCTGAAAGATAGAAGAACTCCAAACACCAATAAACTCGCAAGAGAGTAGCAAAAACTCTTTCAGCAAACAAATACAAAGAGAGAGATGAAACAAAACATTCCCCTTCTGAAAGTTTACCTATTTATAGGCATGGCTTGGGGGGAAAATAAGCGAATCATCAGGTATCTCGAAGATGTGTTTGCAGCCGTCAGATAAATCTTATCAACGGTTCTAAAAAACTTATGCGTTTACAACCGTTGGATTTACCCCACTGACGGTTCCTTTTTTACTGAAACCAATAGATATATCTAAGGGCAGATATTTCATGGGCCACGTTTTCAAAATCCAAGGCCCACGGTAATAACCTCGAAAACGGTTCTCAATTGCCATCACGCGCATTTATGTCCCATCATTAGAATGGCAACCGTTACGAGGGCATACGTGGCAATAGGAGACTGAAGAACAAAAAAACGTGGTTTCGAGGCGCATTAATGACAGGCGTGACAAGTGATGACAGCTAATAAATGCACGAAAGCACTTGTCCACAAATCCTGAACTGGCAAATGCCGCCTAAACCCATGCCTACAAAAGCTAAACTTAAGTGTTGTAGCTTATTAAAGTGACTCCGCCAGTCACTATAACAAGCTAGGGGGCATATGATCCGGTCCTAACACCGGCCCCCAAGAGCATGGCTTCAATGCCTTGCCAGATCAGCATTTGGAATAAAGAGAAGTACTCTTCAAATACACTACAAATACTATACGGAGTGCATACCGCCAGGGCAAGTAACACCGCCAGGGTTCATGACTCCGCCCAGGCACGTTACCCCGCCAAGGAATGTAACTCCGTCCAGGCATGTTACTCCGTCAAGGAATGTAACCTCGCCAAAGTTGTTACTCCGCCAAGCCATAGGCTCAACTCAGGCGGAATACTGAATTTCCCACACTGCGTAGCGAGCCCATACTCACAACCCCGGCACGAGATTGACTCTGTCTTGAGAGGTTAATAATGGGAATCACGCTGTCACGCATAAAGGGAAATAACAATAAAATATTAAAGCACTAACGCTTTCCAGACAAGTTGTGATACCTACTACAATAATGGTGCTAGTAAACGGCGCAGGGACCCACAACCTTTTCAGCATTATGCCTGAAGACAAGGAGCGGGTCCTACCAATAATGCAGCACCCGTGACAGGTATATAAACCTCTCTTGAAAAGGTATAAGGGATCTTTTCCCATTCTCTGAACCTTACACTCTCTTACTTGCATAATTCTCTCTGACTGTCTTTCTAAGTCTCTAAGTATTCTGAAATACTGACTTGAGCGTCGGAGAACGATTGCAGGTACCACCCCCAATCGGGTCAAGGCAACGGAGATCCCGTCAGGCGGACTGTGACTCCGCCCCAGAGTACATTGCACTCCGCCTCAGCATACGAAGACTCTTTGTATTTATACTTATACATACATTGCTTTGTATCAAAACACACTTATATTTATATTTTGAGTTGTTCTACAAGCACACTTCTACACCCCCTGTAAAGAACAGTTCAAACTTAATCCATTAAATGTTGTTAAGTTTGACATTATTATTTAATGAATTGTCATTATTTCTTGTTTTAATTATTTAATTCGAATATGTTTAAAATTGTGCAAGAAAATGGTTTAAAAGATAAGTAAATAAAGAAATATGTTCATTGAGAGATTTATTAACCTAGTGTATATACGCTAGAAAACCAGTGTACATATGCTAGGTATTTATTTGTTGTATTTTGCAGGATCAGGTGCAGGAAATCTAGCGTACATATGCTGGCCTCCCAGCGTACATACGCGCAGATCCAGTAAGGAATTTATGCATCACGCTCAAGCGGACAAGGGTCACGCTTAAGCGTGAAGTCACTCTGCATGCAAATTTCCAAGTCAGTAGCCCAGCGTACATACGCTGGCCTCCCAGTGTACCTACGCGTAGATTCAGTAATTTAAAGACATCACACTCAAGCTTGTATACTCCACGCTCAAGCGTGAAACCACCATGCATTCACGTAAAAAGAAAGTCACAGTAAGCATTAAAGGTTCGATCACGCTCAAGCGCCTATGTACCATGCATAAGCGTGAAGTTGCCCTGTATGCATGTAAAGACTATTCAAAGGGACGCTCATGCTTAAGCGTGAAGACATCCTGCATGCATCCAAAGGAAAAGATTCAAGTTCAGCTTTGCAATCTTACCATGCAGTAACGTGAACATGTAGCAAGCAAGTATCAAATTATATTTGAAGAGTTAAGCAAGCATGTCACGTGAAGATTATTGGCACAATAAATGATACTCCTTCAACATCAAACTGCAATAGTGACCATTAGTTATGTATCAGTTACTGTTTATTTTGTATTTTAGTAACTTAAGTATTATATGTAATTAGTTTAGTTATTTTAATTATTAATTAGTTTCCTTTGTAATTAATTAGAGTAGTTAGTTAGTTAGTTTTACCGTAGCTATATATATATATATATATATATATATATATATATATATTTGTAAATACACGAGAGACACACAGAAGCAATAACACAATTCTTTTTTTTTATTTTCAATCTCTCTCTAAACATTTTCCCTCTCTAAACTTTCTCTTCCATGGCTTTCCACGTTCCACTTTCTGAATCCATCTCCATGGGTTGCTAAACCCCTAGGGTTGGGATTGCTGAAGCTTCCAATGGAATCTTGAATCTATATTAAGGAATTCATCTTTAGAATCATAAGGAGAATAAGCTGAGAAGTGGATCTATATTGCTGGATTGACAAATTCAGACCTAATTGAAGAATCTTACCAGTGAGGAATCATGGTTGAGGCTTAGGTAACTTCTAGCTTCCTAACTAATTTAGGCCTAGTAATTAGGTGAATAGTTAGGGTTCAATCCCCAATTTGGCATTAGATTTATCTGTCACTGAACACCTAAGGGATTATGGTTTAATGCTTAGGAATTAGTGTTAATAACCTAAGGAATTAGGGATTAACCATCTGTGAATTGTCCTCTTGAGTCTGAAGCTTGATTGAATCTTAATTGCATATTTCTTGATGAAATTGTAAGCTGAAGCAATCCTAACCTATCTTCCATTAATCACACTTCATCTCTTATATTGTTTCTGAAAATACAAAAATATAGAAAGTATAAAACAACAAAAACAAAATGAATTTTACACTGTGTTATTCTGATTCAGCTTGTGCTAGTCCAAGAATATTAACGAATAAAGTTAAGGCACTAATGTTTATCAGTATTATCCGTATTTAAATACATTGCTGATAATCGCAACTTGTGATTAAAGTCTCGGTTTTCGGAAAGAAAGCTTATGCCAAATTACATGCAGCCTCAAAGATACTTGTTTTTTTCCCCCTCCCCTTTGTATCTTTGCTACTTTTCTTCATTTCCACTCCCATAGCAAGAAATTGACCCCAAGATGCAATCTTGTTCATTAGTATCTATAATCCCCACCTATTCATAAAGTGGTAACAGTTAAAAGGCTTTTCAGAAAAGTGTATGGGGATAAGACCTTTCAAAATACAAAATTCCCAGAAAAGTGACTAATTTTAAGGTAAAAACCAAAACCAAAAACAACATTAAAAAAATTAGTTTCTCCATGTTTTTCTCTTTCCCCGTAGATTTAGTTTTCCTCATAGATTTGATTATTATTTAGCCGCAATGCTAAGAAGGACTTGCAATGAAGCAAGGCAAGGAATGTGAGTAACTGAGAGGGTCTGCAACTGCAAGGAAAGGAAGGGAAGAGAAGAGAACCCCACCAACAAAGCAACATACCAAAAATTTCCCATTCATTCTACAATAATTACCATCACCATTATTACTTTTATTGTCATTATGGTACTAAAACTCGTTTTATTATAAAAGCCTGTCCCATTTCCCCAAAATTTTCTAGCTTCCTAAATACTGGTCTCACATTGAAGAGAGGGACATCCCAAAAGGAAGAAAAGTAAACACTTTAGAAAGAAACACACAAAAACCCAAACACCAAACCCTCACAATTACTGTTCTTTGAAGAGAAAATGCTTCCCATTACCTGCATTCTTTTAATGTGCCTCCTCAGTTCTTTCTCTCCCCCAATCAAAGCCGTTCTCAACCTCACCTTACCCCACCAACACCCTTACCCTGAAGCCGTTGTTCAAGAACTCCAACGGTAACCATAACGCAAATTTCATTTAATTTCGTTCCACATTGCATTTACATTTACATTTACATTTATTTCATTTTTTTTTTGTTTCAGGAAAGTCAATGTCTCACTGTCGAGAAGGCAAATGCTGTCGAAGGACCAAGCCACTTGTCTCACCGGAAACCCCGTCGACGACTGCTGGCGGTGCGACCCTAACTGGGCCGCGAACCGGCAGAAGCTGGCGGAGTGCGGCATCGGGTTCGGCCGCGACGCCATGGGCGGAAAAGGCGGCCAGATCTACATCGTCACCGACTCCTCCGACAACGACCCGGCGGCCCCCGTGCCGGGAACACTCCGGCACGCCGTGATCCAAGACGAGCCTCTGTGGATCGTGTTCGCCGCCGACATGACCATAACGCTGCGGCACGAGCTAATCTTCAACAGCTTCAAGACGGTGGACGGGCGCGGCGCGAACGTGCACGTGACGGGGCACGGGTGCATAACGCTGCAGTACGTGTCGAACGTGATCATCCACAACATCCACGTGCACCACTGCAAGCCCTCCGGGAACACTAACATACGCGCGAGTCCAACGCACGTAGGGTGGAGAGGAGTGTCGGACGGCGACGGGATATCGATATTCGGGTCGCGGAAGATCTGGATCGACCATTGCTCGCTCTCTTATTGCACGGACGGCTTGATCGACGCCATAATGGGGTCCACCGGGATAACCATTTCCAACAACCACTTCGCACACCACGACGAGGTTATGCTGTTGGGACATAACGATAAGTATTTACCTGATAAGGGTATGCAGGTTACCATTGCTTTCAATCACTTCGGTGAAGGATTGGTGCAGCGAATGCCACGCTGTAGGCTGGGATATATCCACGTGGTGAATAATGATTTCACTCAGTGGGAGATGTATGCTATCGGCGGTAGCGCTAACCCCACCATTAACAGCCAGGGTAACCGTTACACCGCTCCCTCCGACGCCAATGCCAAAGAGGTTAGCAACTAGCCATCCATACATACATACATTCTTATCAAAATTAAACCAGTTCAACTGATCTGACCGGTTAAATTGTGAACCCATAAATTGATTAAATGATCAGTCGGTCAACTCTTTAATACTATTATTTTAATTACAACTCTTTAATACTATTATTTTAATTACATTAGACCCTAATTTGATCATGATTTTCTTAAATTGGTGTGTTCACTAATTCAATTACAAAGCTAGTTTAAAAACGTTGATACATACTACTAAGTTTTATTATTTTCTTTCACTGTTTGTGTGTGTTCTTGGAAATGGGAATTGTAATTTCGTGTGATGTTTGTGGGGTCGGTGAGGCACGGTTGTTTTTTATTTTTTTCCTTTGTTTGACTCTGGTTTGGACGAATATATGCTTGGTGGGGTGTTATGTGGTATACTCGCATGGGTGGCGCGTGAGGTGTGTGTTTTGGAATTGGCAGGTGACGAAGCGCGTGGACACCAACGAGGGAGAGTGGAGTGATTGGAATTGGAGAACGGAAGGGGACGTAATGGTAAATGGAGCGTTCTTTGTACCTTCGGGTGCTGGGCTTAGTGCTCAGTACGCAGAAGCCACCAGTGTGCAACCCAAATCCGCCGTGCAAATTGACCAGCTCACCATGTATTCCGGTGTATTCGGCGACCCCAGGTATTATTATTCATTAACTTATTCTTATATTCCCTTGCCTTTTAAATTCGATGATTAATTAATAATCTGCCCTTACAACGGTTCTTAACTGTCCTTGGAAAGGGTAGGGTAATATATCGTTTCGTCTTTTCATGTGTGTTAAATTACGGAAATGGCCCTCACTAGAGCCCACATGTCCCCTGCACAAGGCTTTTTAAAATTGTAAATGGACGCGGTACAATAGAATGCCAACTGTAGGGTACAAGTGGTTTCGATGCTTATTGGTTAAAGTTGTGTGAAAAGCTGTGTGGAGGTGGAATATTGTTTGTTTTTTTGTTTTTAACGTGCTTCCACTGTCTCCTCCTGTTTCCTAAACATAGGTTTATGCTAAATCTCATAGTAATTGCATTTTAGGACACCAAGATTGGGATTACCAATATTAATTGATAACTTAGAAAATCAGAGGAAAGTGGGGCTTTTTTCGCCTATGCACGTGATCGTGAGGTCATTGGGAAATGGGAATCTCTACCTTATGGGCCAACAGATAGCAGGCCTTTTTTACAGTTCATTTGTCTCCATTCATATCTTTCTCTTATGAAGTTCAGCATGCAGGATGCTAGAGCTAGATAAAATATATTTTCCATTTCAATTTTAATTTTGGGACATTTTGAAAGCTGAGAACTTTGTTTCGATTTGTGGGGGGAGGGTGGGGGGGGGGGGGGGGTGCAGTTCATAATTTTAAATAGCGAGCGAGGAAGAAAGTGGGTGGGAAGGAAAAAGAAAGGACCAAAAGGGAGTGATGTGTGGTTCGGACCACATAAAAAAGAGAAACATAGGGTTGAAAATTAGGGATGGGAGGGTAGAGAATAGAGAATAAACCCGCCCCTACTCAGATGTTTTTGGAGGGTGTTATGGGGAAATGCATGAAATTATATTCCTTTTTATCTGCTTTCCAGCGAGTTAGGGTGGGGCCTTGCATAGTATAATATAATGTGTGTTTGGGCCCATTTCTGATTCGACACACACAAGGAGCAATGTTCATAATGGGAAAAGGGTCTCTCCCTTTACTAACCTGCTCTTGTCTACACTTTTTATTCAATTGTGTTTAGTCCATACATGGCTAAGGAACTATACATTCCGTTAATTCATTATCACATTCTACACTATTGGACAACCATTCTCTAACACGGTTTTAGAAAACTGCTGCTACTTTTAAACAGATGGATTACACTGGCCCTACAAATTTCAATTCTGCATCCTTGTTTATCATAACCATTACCCTTCATTTACTCAAAAAATCCACTTCTTACAACTCTCTTAAGGCCATCTTATGGATTAGGCTTGCTACACTTTTGAGTGGCTTTCTTCCATGCACCTATAACCATTAGTGTAACACGGTTCTCCTAATATTAAGTCCCGAAGTTAAATAGGAAATGAAGGATTGTTTTGGATGGGACTATACCCTTATTGGTCCCAGTCTAATAATTCTACTAGAACTAGTTAGTGAATTTCAAAGTGGTACCTAAATTAATTTATTAGGATTTTGACTTGTTTGGGTGAATTAGATGAACCTAGTCAGGCATGTATCTTTTAGAGGAGCATATATCATCTCACTTAGACTCATTCTAACACAAAAGCCCATCTTTCTTACGTCCGAGATCCACTTCCGTCGTTATACACATTTTAATTAAGCGGCAACAAACAATTCAGCATTCATACTCTCGAAAGGTTCACTTACTGAGGTGTTAATGACTCATGGGGTGGCTGGATTCCACAACAAATTAGTGTTAAAATAGTCAAATTAATTTCCCTTTTCTTCAATCTGAAGCCAACAATATGAAATGTGATGATTTGATGTAATTAATGAAGGATATAACCATGATATATATATATATATATATATATATATATATATATATATATATGATGTATCATATGAGAAAAGTTTTTATGCGAGTGATGCAAGAGTGAGATGTGATGCAAGAGTGAGATGAGTAAATCTAGATGATGCAACCATATAATAAACAATTGAGATTAATTACGTGAGTTTTTTAAACAGTTTTATCACCTTTTAAGTTATTATGTGACTTTGAAAAATTTTTAATTTTAACCATTCATCTATCTTCATCCATATATATATATATATAATATTTGTCTTTGTCTTTCCTTCAATTTGAAGCCAATGTGTTTCTATTATTTTCCTGTTGTTTTCGTCATTATTGTTGCTCTTTGTTTATTTTCAGTTGATTTTCCATGTCTACCAAACCTAAAAAGGGTACCTTTCTTATAGTTTTAATGACTAAATAATTGAATAGGGATAATGGGGATTTATATCCCGGTTTCAACGGAGGTGGGACCGTGACCGGAGCCACCAGCAAAGGGGGGTCCAGCAGTGACGGTGACGACTTCTTCGGAATGATATTCAAAGGTAGCAGCAGCCAAGCAGCACCACCACCATTATACTCATCCTTTGTATTTGTTTCAACTTTTTTGTCTCTTTTAATTATTTTCATTTTGGACTCTATCACCAACCATGCCATTCTATTATCATTACTATGATGATCATACGATTGGGAGCGGGGAAAGAATTCCTTTGATACGCAGAAAAAAAAAATTATCGAAAGGAAAACAAAGATCAAAATTTCTATAATTTGTTTTTAAATTTACAATTTAGGGATTGAGTTTAGTTATGTACACAGCTCTTTAAAAAAATCATGATGGAATCTAAATAGAGCTAGGTGCACTATGATTGGTCATCGCCACAAATGTATAGTTTAATATATATATTGAATTCAGTTAGCTTCCTTTTAATCCGGGTTCATATCGGTAATTATTCCTACTCATCTCAACTTTAATTTAACCATAATTTTATTGGCACAAACTCATTTTTCTAAAGGAAAAGGTTTTAAATGGTTCATAAAAAGTAATCACATGACATGCTTCAAAAAATAATATAAATGTAATCTATTTAACTTTTAAGCTTTTGACAAAACCATGTGCATGTAAATCAGTTACTAAATGATGTTTCTAATTACTCAAGCTTTCGACACGGCCTCTATCTTGATGTATCATTGAGTATGTAAATCAGTTGCCAAAGGATGTTTCTAATTCAACAAGAGAATTTGACTTCATCCCATTGAATATTTACGTCAATTGCTAAAACATTTCTTTAATTTAACAACAATAAAAAAGTTTAATCCAAGTTATAGGAAATGTAGCAGTCTTAATATTTAATAGAAAAATTTGTTTATTTAGCTGTTTGTAAAATGGTCCTACCATGTTGAGGTCCAATGATGTAAAATAATAGACCTTCAAAAACCAAGCAAAGAATACTTCTGAGTGTTTAGAAAAACGAACAGTGAGATTATAAATAAATTGTCTCAACTGGGGATTCGATCACACATCCAGTGACAAAATGTCAACCTTACAACTAGATCAAAGAACACTTCAATTATATACAGGAGAATAATTATATCCATATATATCACATTTACCTAACTTAACTATTTAATCATATGAATAATATTATTAGTTATAATATATATTTATAGTATTTATAATATGTTTATTAAATATATTATCAATAATATATTATTAATAATACACTTATTATAAAAATATTAAATATTAATTAATTTTTTATAATATATTTTAAAAATATTTAATAATAATTATTGTATTTGATATTTAATAATGCTTAAATATATTATTTTGTAATATATTTCAAAATTATTGTTAAAAAATATTTTAAAAACTATATTTTAATAATATATTTAAATATATTTAAAAATATATATCTAATAGTATTAAACTAAATGTATTTGATAAAAAAAATTAAAATTAATTACTAATAATAAATATTATCAAAAATATATTTAAATACGCTATTAAAGATTATATTAATAATAATACATATCATTAAATATATATAATAATATATAATATCATTTACTTAAAAATATATTTGAATATATATTACTTTATAATATATAAATATCAAATATATTATTAAAATATAGTTTTTAAAATATAATATAAATAATAATTCTAAAATATATTACAGAATAATATATTTAAAATTGATTTTAAGTACCAAAATAACAAAATTTCCTGAAGATTATAAGTAAAATACTAAAACGCTTTTTAGTTTTTCTTGAGCAATGATTAAATAATCAAATGGAAATAATTTTTAAACCCACTTCGTCTAATTGTGGAGGTTTGGATAATTTGCATAAAGTTTTATTTTTAAAATCTCAATACTTCCATTATATATATAAAAAATGCAAGCAATTTTTACTAGGAAGTATAATATTGGATGATATCAATATATTTTCTTCATGATTATCAATAAGAAATATCGTATTCATTAATCCTTTGATTGATAAAATTCGATAATTAATATTAAAATGTTGCGTGAAATGGAAGATTTTAGCATTCTATGACGGACTCTCTAGTAAATATAGTTATTCTTTAATTTTTGAATTAGAAAAATAACTTTACACGTGAAGTGTTTTACTTTAGAAGAGAAAAAGTACATATTAACGAGAACTTTTTTAAGAAAAATCTGTAAAGAAAATATCATTAATTATAAATTATAGGGTCAACGAAAATAAATCGTAGAGGCAATAATTTTGTGTTTATTATATATACGTAACCAGTTTTGTCACTAATATTATTTGATGTTTTTTCTTTTATTCACCAATATCAATAATGCATAATTTTCTATGTAAGTTATGTGGGATGCTCACTATTTCATTACCTGCCTCAAAAATTATATCCATCATCCACGCATGTACTAGAAATTGTTTTAGGGGTGATTAGAGGTTTGATGAATCTAAAAAAAGGATTTTAGGGTTAAATGAAGATTTAATTTTTTCGAATATCATAAAAGATCAATATTAACATTTTTTATAACTTTATTTTCTTAATTACATACCAAATATACACGTAAATGTAAATACAACTTAAGGGTTCAATCTTTGGTTTTTGGTGTATGGATGTATATTGCTACAATTCAGAGTCATCTATAAAATCATCTTTGTGGTTCACTTGCATGAGTTTTTACTCCTCATTTGAAAACAAAGGAAGATTGAATAAGAGTGGATGATGTGGCATTTCGAATGCCATGTCAACTTCATGTCCCTTATTTTTCCAAGTAACAATGAAGTGCTTAACAACATGGCTTGTCTCATATCAAAAAGAATTTGTCAAACCGTCCAATTCTAAAGAATCTTTGGGAAATAATATAAACTAAAATATGACGGTGTGTTTGCCTCATCTTCATGCCACCCTTTCATTCATACAATATCCATCTACAAATTATAATGCTAATAACATAAACAGTTTTACTAATAAATATAGAAGATTTATATCGTCAAGAAGAACCAGTTACTAAACTAAGCATCGGTTGCTTCACTGAAATATTATGGGTCTCATCGTACGAAGGAAAGAGAAATTGACTAATATCAAATGTTCACTAGTGCAAAAAGGACCTTTAAGCACGGTTCTGGGGACCCTTTAAGCACGGTTCTGGAACCGTGCTTGTTCCCACCGTGCTTGTAGCTTAAGACTTTTAAGGACGGGTCTCCAACCGTGCTTGTAGATGACTTTTAAGCACGGTTATTTTCAACCGTGCTCGTAGGTTCCACACGTACCATATTATTCTTTTCAGATTTTTGGTACGGTTTTTTCTCATCTTCACAATCCTTGTTCAGTTGTTCTCAAGTTTATTCCATTGGACAACTCAATTAAAACATCTTTTTCCTTCCTTGTCTGCTCCGTTTCCCTTATTACAAAATATGGAAATTATATCAACTAATGTTTCTTCTTCTAATACAAACATAATTTAGAGAAAGATTCCATTTCTAATTCTACACTTCGGGTCTAGTTGTTTTGTCTGCATTCTGCAATGGCCAACCAGCGCTCACTCAAGACAAAGATATTTGTTTTCAACTTTGTTCTTTTTCATCGTTCCCTGTTTAGGTGCTATATCATCAGATTCTTCTCACGCTTGAGCGTGACAGGGGGCGCTTGGGCGTGACACATCAGAGACTTGAGCTTGAGCCTTGCGCTTAAGCGTATTGAAGCAAACAAGCATCAGGTGTGGCTAATGAATAAGGAATCAATTTCAATGAAAAAGGAAATCATGCATGGCTAATGAATAATGAATTAAAATGCATTAACTTAGTATAGAGCTTAAAGAATGAAATGGAACTAACCAAATACTCTTTCAGCTTATAAGCCACACATTTGTTCGAAACCGAAGATGAAGGAGAAGGAGAAGGTTCCGTTGGATTTATTTGAGAAGAAGAATGGGAACTGTCGTTGTTGTTGTTGTTGAAGATTGAGTTAAAGGGACTTTTGAAAAAGAGAAAGGGAGGTAAGGAGGGAGGGAAAATGACTTTCGTAAAAGTGCAATGGAGGGAAGACGAAAATTTGGGCACTACTTTTAAGCACGGTTCAAAGCAACCGTGCTCGTAGGCCTTTTAAAAAAAAATTAAAAATTTTATATCAACCTTTTAAGCACGGGTCCCCTACCAACCGTGCTAGTAGATCACTATTTAAGCACGGTTCAGAGCAACCGTGCTCGTAGGCCTTTTAAAAAAAAAAAATTAAAATTTTTATACCAACCTTTTAAGCACGGGTCCCCTAACAACCGTGCTAGTAGATCACTCTTTAAGCACGGTTCAGAGCAACCGTGCTCGTAGGCCTTTTAAAAAAAAATTAAAATTTTTATACCAACCTTTTAAGCACGGGTCCCCTAACAACCGTGCTAGTAGATCACTCTTTAAGCACGGTTCATAGCAACCGTGCTCGTAGGTCTTTTAAAAAAAAATTAAAAATTTTATACCAACCTTTTAAGCACGGTTCCAAGAAACCGTGTTCGTAGATCTTTTAAAAAAAAATTTAAAAAAAAATTTTAGACCCTTTTACCACGGTCCACGAATAACCGTGTTCGTATGTCGCCTATAAGCACGGTTACCATACAACCGTGTTCAAAAAGCTTCGTTAAAATCACAAAAATGCCACCGCCTCTGTTTTAACCACGTTTTCCCTTGGTCCGTGCTAAAATCCTGTCCTCGTATGTATATTTTGCACTAGTGGTTGTTCTAGCAATTGCTGACGGTTATCATCTAGCCAAACATATATCATTTCTTTTATTTTACCGTTAGAAAATGAACGTTATTTTTGTGACCATTTATTGGTTAATGGTAAAAAAAATTGAATATAAATGTAAAAATTACTGAGTAATAAAAATTATAACCCACATTTATTTTCAATCACTACCGATCTTAGTCAATAGATGACAACCAATTCAATCTTAATACTCTTTCATAATTTATGTTAAATTATTAATCATCTACTAACCAAGATTCTACTTCCACCACCGGCCAAAATTCTCAAAATTATTCATTTTTTTTTTATTTCTGTACCAAACTTTAATTTTTCCACCACAAAATAACCCTTACATTTCCATGTCAATTTCCAATTCCTCAATCACTGCTATAGGTACTCAATCAAGCGACAAGGATAGTGATACACCAATTGGGTCAGTATCTAAATCTCAAATTCCATTATTTTTTGTAACATCTTAAATTTGAATGATCAGAAATTTTGATTTAAAGTTTAAATAGAGGATTTCAACGTGAAATTAGTGGGAAGTAATTTAAAAAAATTGAAAATTTATTTTTTGAAATTAAAAACAACCTATTAAATTGTGGGACTTGTCTGGTAAACTTTTAGGAGTTAAATCAGGAGGACGTCATAAGGTGGTATGAGAGCATTGGCTCTTTTGGATAAGTTTGAATGAGAATTGTTGAAGCATAAGCTAAGTTAATTGAAAGTTATATGTTATTTTCACATAACATGGACTGTAGTGTTATGAATTATTGTTGTGATTTGTTATATGGTGCAAGTGTATGAAATTTTTCAAGTTCCATGGCATTATGTCTTCTCCACAAGCTCCACCAATGCAATTCCCTTACTCTAAGGTTATGAGAGGATTGATTTTGTTGTGCTTGTGGTATTCTAAGTCTTGTAAATATTGATTGCTTATATAGGTTAAGTATGGTTGGCCGTAGGCAATTCAATGATCCTATGGTTGACGTCCTTGCTCAATTGGCCCGTGCTCTTAATGGACAAGGTCGCGGTATGATGGGTCTTGATTGCTTCTTAAAGCAAAATCCATCCACTTTCAAAGGGGGATACGACCCTGAAGGCGCATATCTTTGGATGAAAGAAATGGAATGAGTGTTCTGATCTCTTAAGTGTACTAAAGTAAAAAAAAGGTAGTGTATGCCACCTACCAAATAATTGAAGAGGCTGAGACCTGATGGCTTTGAGCCAAACAGTGTATGACAAACGCTGGGAGACAATTAATCTAGAATAATGTTAAAGAATACTTTCTAGAAGAATACTTCCTAGTAAATGTTAGAGGCCGAAAAGAACTTAAATTTATAGAGCTCAAACAAGGTGTTATGTCTGTTGGCGAGTACACTGCCAAGTTTAATGAACTAAGCTTATTTTATCCTCTATTTGTGAATGAGGGAACTTAATCTTCCAGATGCGTGAAGTATGAAAGTGGACTTCGGTCTGAATTGAGAAGCTATATGGTATCAGGAAATCCATAATTTCCTTGCTTTGGTGAACAAGTAAAATCCTTGAAGATGATTAAATGACTTGAGTGACTGAGAAGAAACTAGATAGGCACTTAAGCCTCAGTATAGCAGATTTAAGAAACAGATTCAATCGGGTCCAAACCATTATGTGAGCAGGAAGGCCATATTCACCCTGATTGTCCTCAAAACAACCAACCGGTTTGTTTTCAATGTGGTCTAAAGGGCCACTATCACATAAATTGCCCTAAAAAATTAGGCTAATGCTTTTGGCGATCTTGGGAACAATGCTAATATTGTTGGTCATGGTGGTGGTGGTAACCGCGATGGTTGCCATGGAGGAAGTCATGAAAACCAACCTCTCAAAAGGAATGATGTACAGGCCAAGGGTAACCAATAACAACTTGCTCGTGGTCGTGTCTTTGCCATTACTGGTGCCGACGCCAATCAAGTTAATGATTTGATGCAATGTAAGTGGTTAATTCATGATTTTAACCCTTGGTGTGATTTTGTTTCTAGTGTAGCCCATTCTGTTGTATTGCCCTAACAAGGAAGTTATATTCCTTTCCTGACTTACTCTTAATTTTCCTATAAATGTCATACCTCAGTTATTTATGGTACTTACTATATTTGATGGCAAGAATTCATTTAATTTACACGAGTTGTCAATTGTGAGTGAGTTCTAGAAACTGTTCCTAGTTTACCTTTACAACGGAAAATTGAGTTTGTTATTGATCATGTTCCTTATGACAAGCCTGTTTCTAAGGTATCTTATCGAATGCACTCAGTTGAATTAACTGAAATGAAAGAGTAAGTTGTCACGCCCTTTAGTGTAATCAATGCACCAACAATTTTCATGGATTACATGAATTGTATTTTTACTTATCTGGATGAATCTATTGTTGTGTTCATTGATGATGTATTGATTTATTCTAAACCACCACGAACGTTCTAGGAAGTATTTGTTTAATAAAAAGATTCCACTTGTGCGTGCGACATGACGTCATAGGGATAGGGATACCTCAAGCTGGGAATGCGAGGATGTGATGCGAAAAACAACATCTAAAATTGTTAGTGTAAGGAATATCTCTAATTAAATTTCAAGGACGCTTTTTTTAAAGGATGAGAGAATTATAACTTCCTAATTTTTAATAATTAGGATGTTACATTTTCCACTAAAGTTGATGTGAAAAATAATACTGTAAATGAAGGTAAAGGAGATGAATCTCATATCTCTAATAAATCAAGATTTATGGTGAAAGAAAATAAACTTCTTATACAAGCTTGACACAATGCCTCAAAAGATCCTGCTATAGAAGTTGATTTTAAAATTCAAAGCTAAATAAGTTTTTAAAATATAAATATCTTGTGTAACTTGTGAGTTTCAATTAGTTGATATTTATAGGTTACAATATTAATTATGGATAAAAGTTGTTTGAAGTGTAAAAATAAAACAAAATGATATGTTATTATGAGTTCCATTTAAATATTAACATAAAATTAATTAGGTAACTTTGTGGATTTAACCATTGTAATTGCTCTTAGGGGAGAAAAAGGACAAATATTACTTATTAATTACTTATCGCCTAGCTGAAATTACAAAAAGAAACTATCTATCGGTTTATAGTAAATTTGAAACAATTCATGTGTTTAAGCAAATTTTGTACATCATCTTTATTTTTCATACTTTAAGAATGTGAAACACAATGTCACACTTACCCCTCCATGCTATTGTGAAAAATAAAGATGACGTGACAAAATTTACCTAAACATGCAAATTGCTTCAACTTTGCTGTAAATGCATAAATAGTTTCATTTATTTATTTATTACTTTTCAAAAAGCTGAGATAAAGGTGGGTCATGGTTGTACAAGTTGGATTTACTTCTCTTACTCTTATATAAGAAAATATTTTTCACAAGATAAATCTCATGTATATAAAAGAGTTTAGGGTTTAAATATACGTGAGAAAAACTTTCTTATGTGAGAATGAGATAAATAAATTAAATCGTTACATCTTGTCATATATAATAAAGATTAACATATATCAATTATATGAGTTTTTTAAAAAGTCATGTAACTTTTTAAATGATCATGTAACTTTAAATTTTTTTTAATTATAATCATCTATGTATGGTTATATGACCTAGATTTGTCTCTCTCACTCTCACTTAAGACAACCTTTCTTATAAAATATATATATATATATATATATATATATATATATATATATATATATATATAAACCCCCAAAATTTTAAGAAATGGATGCAAGAATCCTAATCCAACCGGGCTAGTTGGTTGACATAATAAAATATGATAAACTTGTAAGTTGAAAATGTGATACAATAAGAGTGTCATAAACTTTTACCTAATATGGCGTTCGATGTTCAAGATAAATTATAAGAATAAAGATAAATTATAGGGATAATATCTAATTATTATTACTACTACTATTATATAAATATAAATATGAAATAAACATTACAACATTAATCATAATAAAAAAATAGTAATTATAACAAATAAGAAAAAATAACAGTCATCATAATAGTAATAAGTAATAAAATAAATATAATAATAAACTTAAAATAAGGATAAATATTGAAACAACAATAATAAATAAACACAAAGGTAATAATAATAAAAAGAACGACTTTTTAATGTATACTCACAACATATTTTAAACAAAGTGCAGAGGCTTTATAGAAATGTAATTCTTCACTAATTTAAATATACATCCAACATAAATTTTAATAAAACTTTTTTACTTTTAAATTGTTTAAATTGTGCATTATGACACACATAAAAAAACAATAAAAGTAATGAAATAATAATAATAATATAAATAAAAGTAGTAGTCATAACAACAACTATAACTTATCTTATTCTATCTATCTATTCCTACCAAGGACAGAGACATCTTTCTTCATCTGAGTATTTGTTCACCAAAAGGTAGTAACCAACTGCACAATTACATTGAATGAATTTGGAACATTCAATGACAACTTAATTCAAGAAAAATAGATCGTTGTATTTACAGTTGACACGTGATATTGGATTATATGGAATGAACCAAAAACCAATGAGGGATATATCAAAGCGATACTGTAACCCTTGTTTGGTAAGACACGGGACTCGCAAGCTTGTTAATTTACATATCTTGCTCACCATGCCTTGTAATTAAATTATGATTTCTTCCTTTCCAACATTCGACATGCAGCAGTGATGTAACCCCAATTCAGGAAAAAAAATTATGCACAACGCCACCAATGCAAAAAGAAGTGTAGCTAGCACAATACCCTAGTTAACCAAAACCATATCATCCCTCAAACCCTCATTGCTTCTGCAGCCACTGCTTCCAATCTCTTCCATTTTAACTCCCTCTTCTCTTCCAATTCTCTAGCCCTGGCTTCCTTCTCTAAGTATTGTCTTTGACACTCTTCAAACAGTTCGACATCCATCTCCATAAACATCTTCCTCACATTGGCTGTTAGCCCGTACACTGCTCGGCTCCAATGGCCTTTCATGTTATTTTCCAAAGCTTCAAAGATTACTGGCAATATAGCATTTCTATTCGGAGCTACCAAACTTACAATGTGCTCGTTGTTCCACAAATAAAAAGCTCGTTCAGCGACCTGCCATGAATACAATAATTGTCAAATAACATTCAAGAGAGAATAAAGAAACATCTTCCTTTACCACTATCAAAGGATGGATTTATCATTTATCAAAGACTGATATTATGCAAAATAAAATCTGACCACCACGATGCATTAACCAATTAAAGTATGTCCAAATTCAAAAGGCCCTAAACTCAACCACTTCTCAGGCCCTGCTGATAAAAACGAGGCACCCAATCATCATATATTACAGAAAGCTTAGATACAGCTACCACAAATAGCATCCCATGAGGCCAAATTCTAGCAAGAAATAGCAGCCAACTAAAGCCATGCAAGGCCATTTGCTTAAAAATACCCCACAGACAAAGAAAAGCTAATTCATCAATATTCAACCAATGTTGCATATTTGCTTTAAAATGATCACAGAGCATATACTCCAGGAATCAAAGGGACCTAAAAACCAAAAGAACAAATACAAACAATGACTGGACCTTTCCTTAATTTCCCACGTGAACTGAAAACAACAACACTTTCTGAGTATATAGATGTAACACAGTACATAAAACTTCTAAGTTAGAATCCACAAGATTGAGAATGAACTGAACATACAAACTTTCTGCATTGAAAGTGCTCTACCTCTCTATCCAGTCTTCTAATACCATCCATACTATGTCCCTTGCCTGAACTTCACATACTATGAAACGTCCTACATTAAGAATGCTCTCTCCTCATTTCTCTGCACTCCAATACCATCCATTACTACATCCCTCACCAACCCTTTCTCCCTCCATACATATCATCCAATATTGAAACTAAAAAAAAAAATGAATACAATACACAAGGTTCTACCGGTTTAAATAATTGAGCAAACCCTCACTATTCTTGAAATTGTATGAGTTGTATACTTTATTATCTGAGATTTTAAATTTTTTAATTTAGTCTCTAATTTTACTAAACGACTATCAATTTAGTTTTTTTAATAAAAAACTACAATTAAAATTAAAGTTCAAAATGGTAAAATGAATGACATTAAATAGTGTAAGAGAATAATTAGAGGTCTTTAAAATCAGAAACTAATGTACACAACCTATACATTTTCGAAGGCTAACTAAAGAGGTTACTCTTCTTTGAATCTAACATCTTATATCCATAACCATAACCATAACATACGCATAAACCACCAATGCAGTATACTATGCAAATTGCAAAGCTAGGCTAATTAAGACAAGATAGTTGAATGTGATGAACATACCTGAAAGTGGGGGCTGTTAAGGCAGCGCCCAATCTGCCTGAAAAGCGAGACGGTACACCGAAGAGACTCGGGTTTAGTACACTCGAGAACCTCTTCTAATTCTCCAAGAAACAACACTTCTTTCTGACAATTCGTGACGGGCCAGTACCTCAACAAGCCCTTGATGACAGGCTCAGCCAACCTATTATCTTTCTCAACAAATTGCACAACACAATAAGACAATTGTTGGTGATAAGAGATAATACACTTAGGCTTATGAAGAGGCACAAGAGTCCGAATCAAGAACAGCTTATGCTCCTCTTTCATTGGCAACGCGAAGCCATTAATAATACTCCCAAGAATCTCCAACAACTCAGCAATCCCGTTATACCTCTGCGTCTCGAAGATAAACCTATAAAACACATTATTAATGGCTTTCCTTATGAAAGGCCTATGCACCATGAACTTGCCGTAGATTCGGTGAAGAATGTTTTTCAAATAGTCGCGCTCTCGTTGGTCCTCAGAATCAAACAAGTCAAGGAGCCTCAAAACGAAGACATGGTCAACGAAGCGTTTGGAATTTTTGAGATCGGTATCGGGCGAGATGATGTAACCGAGGAGAATCTCGTAGACAAGATGTAAATGCGGCCACGAAGGGTCCAAATACTTGTCCTCCTCCTCGGGATCCATATTCTCGATGACGTTGGGCGAGGGAGGGAAGCAACGGAAAATGTTAACGGAAACCATTTTGACGAGGTCTTCTTGATGCTCGATGAAGGGGAAGGAACGGGACTGGATTACGTCGGCGAGTTCCGCGAGTGTTTGGCGCTTCGTTTCCTTTTCGCGGACGCCCTTAAGAGTGTCAGAGAAATCGCAAGGGATGCAACAGAGCTGGAGCTTCTGGAGGAACAGAGCGCGGCGTTCCGAAACGTCGACGTCTTGGAGTTGAGGTAGCGCCTCGATTCCGGTGGGATTGGGAGGGGGCAGTGCCGCGGGAGGAAGGTTTTGCGAATCGGGAATGGCGACGGCAGGGGGGGCGGCGGCGGAGGAGCTGCGAGACGCGTGTTTCACGACGACTTCGTAAAATTGGTGACCGGTAGCAGAATTCACGGGGAGTTCCGATTTCGGGGTTTTTTTGTGGGCGAGCTTTATGATTTTGTTGAACATTTTGGTTTTTGGATGAATCCGGCCCTAGAAAATGAGAGAAAACAGGGGAAATGGAAGCCTTAATGGTGTGGCTTCTCGGAGGGAAATGGCGAATCATGAATTCAAGCACGATGAAGCGGAAAAATGACTCCGGCTTCAATCAATAAAACTATCCAATATGGGAAATTACATTTTTTGCTTCTTTGGGAGGCCACAAAATCCCATCATCATACATATTGCATGGTTATAATCGGGTTCCAATGTTATACCGCACATGTTCCACGTATGATTATTATCTATATTTTCAAAATCAGACTCCTTCAAATAATAAGTAATCATAAAATTATGGTTAAATTGATAATATTATAAAATTTATCATCTAACTGATTTATGGTTCAACTAGTTGAATAACAATAGATATTATTCATTATTTATATAGTATTAAACATTGTATGCATAACAAACTAAAGTATGTCCAAATTCAGAAGGTCCTAAACTCAACCACAATTTCCCTCAGGCCCGGTTGATAACAGTGAGACACCCAATCATCATCATATATTACAAAAAGCTTAGAAGGAGGATTTCAAATCTCAGCCGAATTTGTAGCAAGAAATAGCAGCAAAGTAGGCAATTTTATAGCTTCGTGTTCCCCCAAAGACAAAAAGAAAAGCTAGTTAATCAATATGCAATGCAACCAATATTGCACATTTGCTAAAAAGTAGTTCAGGATTCAATGGGGGCATTTTGGCAGGATTGGGGTAGTTTTAAGAAAAAATTTTAGGAATGGGGTAGATGCCAAAAAATTTGCTGGTTTGAGGTGGAAGCAGTCAAATCAAGTCTTATAAACCGCCTCATCAAAAGGCGATTTTGGTGACTCGCTGCCCTAGGGGACGATTTTCAGCATGTGTGACACGTGACAGCCATGCAATGAAACTGCCTCTTGAGGGGGCGGTTTTAGGGTTTTTACAGCCCACTTTTCAGGCAACATGACATGACCAGAAAACCGTCTCTTTGAAGGGCGGTTTATGCACTTTTTCAACGACGCGACATGGCCTGAAAACCGTCTCTTTGAAGGGCGGTTTCAGCCCACTTTTCAGCCAGACGTGACCCTTCTGAAACCGCCTGGTGGACCTGCGGTTTCAGTCCTATTTATACGTGATGTTCTCCGATGGTGGCAGTGTGCAATTGTGGTTCATTAACAGCTTATACATCCATTCCCTTTGTGTGTTTTTCTTCCATCTTCAGCATCTGTTTGCATCTCATTTGTGTATTTGTGGTTCATTTCCATCTTCTTCTTTCATTTAGTTATATATTTTAGTGGTTAAAGTTGGTCCATTTCCAGAAAGTTGTTTGTTTGGGTTCATTCACCAGGTTAGTTGTTTTATTTTATTAATTTTTAATTATATGTATATTTAATTTTTAATTGTTGGATATTATGTTAGTATTTATTTATGTTAGGGACAATATTGTATTTAGTAAACTATGTTTTGTAAAGTATGTATATAAATTCTTGTTAAATATATATTCTGTTTTATTTTTTTTGTTGTTTATATATTTATTATTTATGTATCTTGTATGTACAATATAAAATGTTGTTAAATATATATTATGTTTAATTTTGGTTGGTATTTATATATAATTATAGAATATATATATATATATTCTGTTAAGTATTATTTATTGTTTAGGGTTTATATAATATATTTTATGTTAAAAGTTATTATGTATATAAAATTGATAATATATATTATGTTAGAAGTAATTTTTTGTGGTTGTAGAATATATATGTGTTTTATGAAATTTTGTGTTTGTAGAATATATATTTGTTTTTTAAAACATATATATATGTCATGAAATTTGTGTTAATTTTCATATTTTGTGTTTGTAGAATATATATGTGTGTTCCATTTAAATGGGGTATAATAACAATTTTTGTCTGAGTAAATCGAGTAGTGGTTACAGGAATGGCATCTCTGATAATAGTGATTCTATACGCCAATTGACGAAAATATGAAGGCGTCGAAGGGTACACATTTGAGGGTGATAAAACGTTGATGCAGGTTAAGCGAGGTATTACTATGGAGCAGTTGAGGGTGATAAAACGCTGTTACTTTGGAACTAGGATCAACGCAGGTCATTACGCAATTGTTATTAACGGCACATAAAGTTGCCCCCAATTTTCCCCTGACTTTCCTCTTTGCGTGATGCCATGCAGATCCTCAGGTTGGCGTGGAGCAGATGGAATATGTTGTTGTATGCCAAACTGCCTCATCACGCGATTAGGCTGGTGCCTGTGACACCCCGAAATTGGGGGTAAATTTTTCGCGATTTTAAAGATATTAATCAATAAGGGAAATTAAGTGGTGAAGCATTAAATCGCCACCCCGGATCTATAAAACCTATCCCATATGTGAAGATATGAGAAGGTGAGTTTTGAAAATAATATAAGAGATATTCTCATTTAAAATTAGCGGAAGAATTTAAATAAATTTATGTTGTATGTTTGAATTTCAAAGAGAGTGGATTAAAAGAGAATTTAAGTCAAATCAGAGTTACACAACTCCAATCAAGATGAATATGGTTTGTAAAGAATGGTAACTCAAATATCTACCATTTTTATGAAGAAGTTGAGAGCTAATTATACCCCAAAGATTGCTTAATTTGTTAATTTATGAAATCAGCCCTGCGGAAATTTTCAGCCTGAACACCCTTTATTATTTTGGGCATAACTCGGGCTATCGAACTCCGATTGACCCAAATTGGGTATGACGGCGACAAAATTATCTACAACTTTGATGAACAGTGCAAAAACTGATTCTTCACGCTTGAGCATGAATTTCCACGCTTAAGCGCGATCGGGTTTGAAAAGTTACGCTTAAGTGAAAACGAAGAAAATTGAAAGAAGGAAAATTAGCATCAGGGGTCTTCACGCTTAAGCGTGGCCCCCTTTCGCTTGAGCGTGAGCATGTTATCATGCTTGAGCGTGAGAAATAATCAGCCTCTCCCCACACAATCACGCTTGAGCGCGCCCCTTTTACACATGACTCACGCTTGAGCGTGAGAAGAAAAGGGAATCAGGACTCATGCGCGCTTGAGCGCAAAATGCTCGCTTGAGCGTGGGATCCTTCACGCTTGATCACGCTTGAGCGTGACACCCTTGCACTCTCAATTTTCTCTTTAATTTGCTTGAGCGAGAGTTTCTCGCTTAAGCGAAAACACTCCAGTAGCTCACCTGATACTTCTCGCTTAAGCGATCCTTTCTTCGCTTGAGCGAGATTAACACAGAATGGTTTCTTCTAACAAGCGCTTAAGCGAAATCAATTCTCACTTGAGCGAAGGATGGACAGTGAGAAAATTTTAGATGCAGAGCATTCACGCTTGAGCGAGGAATCTTCTCGCTTGAGCGTGTTTGACAAATTATGTAGAAAACTTAGAAACTTATGCACTCTTACATACCCAAATCAATCCTTCACAAAATAATTCAAGCCAATAATATACCTGTGCAATATATATGCATTCATAATTGAATCAATTAAACACACATCCAAATTTTCATTCCAATTTATCCACACAAGTAATTATGCCAATTCAAAGCTAAACAAAATATATAAAGTTATACATACAAACATTCCATACAATCCAAAATCCAAAATACTGCCGGCCAAGGCATTCTTTACCATAATAGGCTATCTTCACACCTCTTCTTCACTTAACACCTCCATGTGCAGCCCTACAACACAGGTGCTAAAAAAAATATACCACAGGGAGAGTGAGTATACTTTCTCAATGATGAAAACCTAAAATTTATGATAATATATACATGAATGCAATATAAACATCATCTATAAAAACTTCAATCCACACTAAATCATCAAATATCAATTTACTAAACATAATCATATATGTATCCTTTTTAATTCACAAGAAACAAATCTTCCACTAACCCATTCACAGTTGGTTTCAAAAGTAAGTTCCATTTATCCTTCACACAAATCACTCAACAGGATATCATTCTATGCCATGTTCTTATGGCTAACACACATGCTAGTGTTTAAAATGCATATGCACAGATCTGATTATTATTTCAACAGAGATCTCATTCACTTAAATTAACATCATCACTCCGGGATATACCCTTCGTGGAACCCCGCAAGGTGATATATTCATCAATCATATCATCATCATCACTTCGGGATAAATACCCTTTGTGGCACCCCGCAAGGTGATATATTCATCAATCATATCATTATCATCACTTCGGGATATATATACCCTTTGTGGCACCCCGCAAGGTGATATATTTATCAATCATACCATCATCATCACTCAGGGATATACCCTTCGTGGCACCCCGCAAGGTGATATATTTATCAATCATACCATCATCATCACTCCGGAATATACCCTTCGTGGCACCCCGCAAGGTGATATATTTATCAATTATACCATCATCATCACTTCGGGATATACCCTTCGTGGCACCCCGCAATGTGATATATTTATTAATATCATAACATAATCATCACATGATATTACTTTCATTCAAGTAGCCTCAAAAGGTCTCAATCCACAATCAATCATTTTAGGCACCAAGTTCAAATCCACATCACAAACACATGATATTACTTTCATTCAAGTAGACATGCCACATTACATCATCATATACATTATCAACATACATGTTCTCATACATTTAGAAAATATACCTCATCTCCTACCTCAAGTGAAGTAGTGATCAACGCGGTCCGAAGGTTCCGCCTCGTCGATGGGGTTATTCCCACACCCAAACGAAATGGGTTCCAGGAAAAGAGAAGAGGAGCTGTAAAAATAGAGGAAGAAAGAAGAGAAATCCAAACTCCAATAGTTTCCTTCTAAGCTCCAGTGAATGAAATTTGAGAAGAGTGAAATAGAACCACCTTTTCTTAGGGTTTAGAAGAAAGAAGAGAAAATGGGAAAATAGAAGAAGAAGAAGAAATATGTCTCTGCCAAATGGTCTCAGGAAGTCACGAAAAATGAGAGAAGGAAAATGGGCCTTTAGCATTTAACTTTAACTCCTTCATTAAAATTTCATCGTTTTTCCATAAACAGGTTCTCTGTTTGGGCTCAATACTTATCCAAAAATTATTCTGAATATATATCCGGACTCCCAATAATATTCTCAACAGCCCTGACTAATATCATCTCAAACAGAGATACTTGGTCCGATACCCATATTTTATCCGGGTCAGTTTTCAACTTGTCCGGTCATAATAATTCACTAACAGTCTCTGAAAATCTTAATTAAATTATTTCTAGCATTTTGGGATATTAATCAACCCCTATCTAATTATTCAATATTCATTTCTTAATATAACTTCTATTTTTTGCAAAATTCGGGGTGTTACAGTGCCACTCAACGATGTTGGTACACAACAGTGGGACCACAGCCGCCATGCATCTGAACCTTGCAAACAAATTGGGGGCAATGATTGCAACAAATACGCCCCGTAGGGGGTCCAAACAATCTACATAACATCAAGAACAGAAATAGTTAGTCGATAATGTAAGAAGACAAACATTAATATATGGAACTTTGCTAATTATGAAAATGGTTGACTCACGTCTGTACGCTTCATCTGATCAAATGAACGTCTATTGTAACACCCCTATTTTTATTTTTATATTAAAATTTTGAAGGAATTAAATTATGGTTCTTTAGAACTTTTTAACCTACGTATTATTTATGATTTTTTGGAATTTTTTGGAATTTTGGAATTTTTTTAATAAAATAATATTTTTTTAAAATAATTTTAAATTCATATAAGTGACTTAAATTATAAATATTTATGAGAAAGTGAATTTAAATTATAAGAAAATTTTCTAAAATCCGTTTCAAGTAGACTTATCTAAAAATTATCGGTTTGAGAAAAATCTTGATTTTTTCCAATCGTTAAAAAATTGGAAACGTATCAATAAATTTTTATTAACAGAAAATTTTAGATTTTTAAAATTTCAGCTTTATATTACTTATTATAAAATTAGTGAGGACTGATATAATATCGCTAAATTTCAAAAAGGACTCATTTTGAATATTTAAAATATACCGAGTGAAAGGTTACTATTTAGCTTAATAATTCTGCCGACAGTTACTATGCAAAACACTGTGCATGTACGAAATTTTCAAAGAATGCATAGTAACCTAGAATAAAAAATTCAAAAATGCATAGTACTTTTATATTAAAATAATGGAATGCATAGTAAATTTTTTCCTATAAATACCGAAGGATTTCTTCTTTAGAATTCACAATTTCAGATTAAGTTTTCTTAATACAGTAGTGCTAGTGAGATAGTGGTGGAAGTGAGAGAGAGAAGAAAAGTTTTTGGAGAGAAGGTTCTGCCAAAATCCTAAGGTAAGAATACTTCTCTTTTATATTTTTTTAGATTATTTTTATATCGTTTTTAGAAATCTGTTATTATACTGAAAATAATATTATTTTAAGTTACTATTCTGCATAGTAAACACTATTTCAATAGTAAATTACTATTTCAATAGTAAATTACTATTCAAATAGTAAATTACTATTTACTGTTACTATTTACCGTTACTATTCACGATTTACTATTTACTGTTACTATTCACGTTTTACTATTTACTGTTACTATTCGCGTTTTACTATTTACTGTTACTATTCACGATTTACTATTCACTATTCACTATTCACTATTCACTATTTACTATTTAGAATTTACCATTTCTGTTTTAAGTAGTAATCTTAATCTTCGTCTTATGCTTATACTGAAATAAGATTGGTATTAATATTTTTAGAAATCGGAGGCGCAAAGCAAATCCATTTTGGGTAACAATTCAAGGTAAGGGGGAGTGAGATAAGAAGTATAATATGAAAAGACATAAGAATAATAGGAGGAGTTCCCTACTCCTTTTAAATTTAATAATATTATTATTTTAAAATATTAACTTTTTAACTTAACATTTTTAATAAATTTTAAATTAAATATCCGGTTTAACTAACTCTAACATACCTATGCAAAGACTTGGACCATTATGACCTATATGGACTGGACTATACCTATGCAAGGACTTGGACCATTATGACCCATATGGACTGAACTATACCTATGCAAGGACTGGATTATATGGACTTACATATACCTATGCAAGGAATTGACCAAAAGGACTAAAATTGACTATATTAATAATCATTAAATTTTGCATTATGATATGTATTAATTATATTTAATTGATTTGATTATGATTGATTGATTGATGATATTTAGTTATGATTGATATTGATTGATTTTGATTGATGATATTGTAATGTGGAGTCTGAGCATATAGCGAGCATGACGGAAAACTAAAATTCAGTAAGAATTTCTTACCTTACTCTTTAAATTTTGTTATCTTTTATTCATTCTTAGAAATGATTTTTTATTAACTTTATTTTCAATATTTAGAATAAAAAAAATAGTATTTATTTTAGAAAGAAAACATTTTATGAGAATTTATTTAATTAAATATTGAGTTAAATTAAAATTTTGTAATTTTAAGTATTTTTGGTTAATAATAATTCTCTTTTAATAAAACAATTTTTTTTTAAAAGAAAATTATTTTATTTTTCCAACTTAATAACTAAAGATATTTGGAAATAATTGAGATTCCTAAATTTAATTTTGTTAAGATTTAATTCGAGAAAGATTATGTAAAGTTTTATATGATAAAGTTTTTAGATATTTAAGGCTTAGAAACTCAATTTCAGTGAGATTTGAAAACTGTACCAAATTTATTTCTGTGGGACAGAAATTCAGAGAATTGAGAAAATGTACAGTTTATTGAAATGATATTGTAAACCTTTAAGGGATTTAATAATTGAGTTTCTAAAAGCCTTAACCAACTAAATACGCGAGTAGTTCATGCATCATGAATCATTAAAGTGAAATAAAATAATATTGTCTGGGGACGGATTATAGAAACCGAGGATACATTAGAGGAGGCTTAATTATGAGCCTTGGGATGAGAGGGTGTGAAAGGGTGCTTTAGGGGACCTGGGGTAGCTCCCTAGTGTCGGGTACTTTCACAATAAAAACTTTCTCAATCTGACTAGTCTCTAAGTGTTTCCATGCCAGTTGAGCTGTTCATATTATTATTATCTGGACTTATGGAACAGTGTAAACTCCTGGTTGGCCCAGTGCAAATTAAAATTTAAGGGCCCACATATATAGGTAAGTTATGATGAAGATATTGCATAACATTCATGCATTCATAATTGATTGTGTATGTGATTGTGATTGATATTATTATGTATTGGTTGTGAAAACCCTTTGTTGCTTATGTCTTATTCGGAAATATTATATTCTGTTTCTCACTCCTTTCTCTGTGTTTTTGTTTCACATGTTTTAAATTGATGGTTCAGAGGGAAGGATCGAAGAATATCGACAGTAAATATAGTACGTTCTAGAAAGGGAGCTCGGTATGAATACCGTGGTCCAATGAATAAATAATGTTAATAAGTAACTGCTTCTGGGCCATGGAGTTTCCTCTCTTTCTTATAATGTTTAATGTTTATTTTCTTCAGATGAATGTACAAATACTTTATAAAGTTTTAATAATATTTGTGAGGTATTTCAGAAATAATATATATAATTTATTCCGATAGTTTCTTTTTAACAATCATATCTTTAAAAAAAATTATGAGTTTTTCTAGAATTTATTAAGGTGTAACAGAGGGTGTTACAAAGTGGTATCAGAGCAGTTAATCCAATAGGCCTGGGGAAAAGGTCTATCTTGCTTTGTCTGTAAACTCTGTATAGGTAGAATATCTGACTTGGTAGTAACTGTGATTGATGTGACAAATTTCAGTTACTGTGAAACAGGAAACTAATGGCTGGAAACGATCTTGCTGGAGTTGTAGAACGCTTAATCAATGCAATGGGAGAACGTGAAGGTCAAGGTAACGATGCCTTGAGAAGACTGGACCTATTCGAAAAGCGCAATCCACCTCGTTTCAAGGGAGGATATAACCCTGATGGAGCACAAATCTGGATTCGAGAGATAGAGAAGATCTTTTGAGCATTACAATGTAATGAAGTTGATAAGGTAGTCTTCGCTACTTATGCCTTATCTGAGGATGCCGAACATTGGTGGGATAGCACGCGTAGACAATTCGAAGTCAACGACGTGGAGATCACTTGGGATTATTTCAAGGATATGTTTCTGGAGAAATACTTTCCAGCTGATGTTAAAGAGAAAAGACAATTCGAATTCCTGTCGCTGACCCAAGGAAATATGACCGTTGGAGAGTACGCATCCAGGTTTGAAGATCTATCTCGTTTTCATTCTCATTATAATGATGCTACCAATGAAAGAGATCGGTGTGCAAAGTTTGTAAATGGACTGCGGCCAGAAATTAAGGAAGCTATACGAATGCAGGAAATCCGTGAATTTTCTGTATTGGTAAATCGCTGCAGGATCTTTGAAGAAGATCATAAGGATAGAATGACTAAAAGTCGTGAGCCCATTCACAAGGCAGGAGAAATGAGAAGTGGAGGACCTCACCATCACCAAAGAAGAGACTTCAAAAGGAACAAGCCTTACCAAGCGCCATTTCGCCGGTTTGGAGCAGCATCTGTTCCTAACAGACCCCAAGCTTCAACTGGAAGCTATTACCCGACATCTGCACCAAATTTTAAATGTTTTATCTGTGGAGGACCCCATTTGAAAAGGGATTGTCCTAAAAACACTTATGTTTGCTTTAAGTGTAACAAACCAGGTCATCACATCAAGGATTGCCCAGAGATGAAGAGAGAAAACCCTGAAGGTGCAAGTACAAGCATAAATACTCAAGGAGGCGCGCACAGTGCAGTCGGAAGGCCGAAAGCAAAAGGAAAGGTTTTTGCAATCACTGGAGAAGAAGCATCGCATGCTGATTCCATGGTAGAAGGTAAGTGTATCATTAATAAGATTTCTTTAACTGTTATGTATGACTCAGGTGCATCACATTCCTTTATTGCCAATGACTGTGTAGAAAAACTAAAATTACCTGTGATAGAACTGCCATTTGACTTATCTGTACATACTCCTGGAAACAATCTCATTGTCACTTCTAAAGCCTGTTGGAAATGCCCTATTGTCATAAATGGTAGGGACTTTAAAGCTAATCTTTTCTGTTTACCCCTTTCTGGCTTAGAAGTTATTATTGGGCTAGATTGGTTGTCTGACAATCATGTTCTAATAGATTGTCATAATAAAACCATAATGTTTAAAGAACCAGTGAATTTGAATCCTGAGGATTCGAGATTTCTAACCGCCAACCAAGTGAGTGCCTCTTTAAAAGGAGGGGCTCAAGGATTCATGCTATTGCTTTCAACGAAAGGAGAGCAAGAATCAAAAATCAAAAATTTGCCGGTTGTGTGTGAATTTCCTGACGTTTTTCCTGAAGATATCCCTGGTTTACCCCCAGAAAGAGATGTGGAATTTGCCATTGATCTAGTACCTGGAGTTGGACCCATTTCAATTGCACCATACCGAATGTCACCTCTAGAATTAGCAGAGTTGAAGAAACAACTTGAAGAGATGATAGAGAAGCAGTTTATACGACCCAGTGTATCCCCCTGGGGTGCACCAGTGTTGTTGGTTAAGAAGAAGGATGGTAGCATGAGGTTGTGTGTAGATTATCGACAACTGAACAAGGTGACAATCAAGAACAGATATCCTCTACCAAGGATTGACGACTTGATGGATCAGCTGCGTGGTGCCACGGTGTTCTCCAAAATTGATTTGAGGTCTGGATACCATCAAATAAGGGTGAAGAAAGAAGATGTATCAAAAACTGCTTTTAGAACACGCTATGGCCATTACGAATATCTAGTAATGCCTTTTGGTGTAACTAATGCACCAGCCGTATTCATGGATTACATGAATAGGATTTTTCATCCATATCTAGATAAATTTGTAGTGGTGTTCATTGATGATATATTAGTGTACTCTAAAAGCAGAGAAGAACATGTTGAACACTTGAAGGTTGTGTTGGAAATCCTGAAAAAGAAACAACTGTATGCAAAGTTGTCGAAGTGTGAATTCTGGTTGGAAGAAGTAAACTTTTTAGGACATGTAATTAGTCAAGGAGGAATAGCTGTAGACCCTTCCAAGGTAGAGGCAGTTTTAAAATGGGAGAGACCAACCACGATCACTGAGATTAGAAGTTTCTTGGGCTTGGCTGGATACTATAGAAGATTCATTGAAGGATTTTCAAAGCTAGGATACCCATTGACCAAGTTAACACGGAAAGGACAACCTTTTGTGTGGACGACACAATGCGAGAATAATTTCCAAGAGCTGAAAGATCGACTTACTTCTGCGCCAGTGTTAGTACTCCCCGATCCACATCGAAGTTTTGAAGTTTACTGTGATGCGTCTAAACAAGGACTAGGAAGTGTACTCATGCAAGACAAGAAGGTTGTAGCCTATGCGTCGCGTCAATTAAGGCAACATGAGATTAACTACCCTACCCATGACTTAGAATTAGCCGCTGTAGTTTTTGCCTTAAAGATTTGGAGGCATTATCTATACGGTGCAACATTCGATGTGTTTAGTGATCATAAGAGTCTCAAGTATTTATTCGACCAAAAGGAGTTAAACATGAGGCAACGGAGATGGATGGAGTTCTTAAAGGATTACGACTTTGAGTTACAGTACCATCCTGGAAAAGCGAACGTAGTAGCTGATGCTTTAAGTCGAAAGTCTCTACATGCATCCATAATGATGATTAAAGAGCTGGAATTAATAGAGAACTTCAGAGATCTTAACCTAGCAGTAAAGGTTAATGCTAACAGCTACAGATTAGGAGCGTTGCAAGTGACAAGTGAATTCCTGAGACAAGTTTTAGAGGCTCAACGAGAGGATGAATTCCTGCAAGAGAAGAAAGAACTCTTGAAACAAGGAAAAGAAGTCGAGTTCAATGTGCGAAACGACCAATTATTGAGGTATAAGGATCGAGTGTGTATCCCTGATCAAGAGGAGTTGAGGAAAGCAATTCTAGAAGAAGGCCATAAAAGTTATATGAGCATTCATCCCGGAGCTACTAAAATGTATCAAGATTTGAAGAAGTTATTTTGGTGGCCTGGAATGAAGAAAGCGGTGGCAGAGTATGTGGCTGCATGTCTAATTTGCCAGAAGGTTAAAGTAGAACACCAAAAACCCCCTGGAATGCTACAATCAATGGAAATACCAGAATGGAAATGGGATAGCATTAGCATGGATTTTGTGACTTCTTTACCCAAAACTCCATTAGGACATGATTCAATATGGGTAATAGTTGATAGACTAACAAAATCTGCCCACTTTATTCCCATCAACATTCGTTACTCTATGGAGAAGCTGGCAAAATTATACATCGAGGAGATTGTGAGATTGCATGGAATTCCTTCAAGTATCATTTCTGATCGGGACCCTCGTTTTACATCACAATTCTGGAAGAGCTTGCACAAGGCTTTGGGAACAAGACTGCGTCTGAGTTCAGCATATCATCCTCAGACAGATGGACAATCAGAAAGAACAATCCAATCTCTAGAGGACTTGTTACGAGCTTGTGTGTTAGAGCATAAAGGAAGTTGGAATCAATTCTTACCATATGTGGAGTTTACCTACAACAACAGTTTCCATGCTAGCATTGGCATGGCACCTTTTGAAGCATTATATGGAAGAAAATGTAGGACCCCGCTATGTTGGTTTGAGACTGGTGAAAACTTGATGCTAGGACCAGAGTTGGTACAACAAACCACGGATAAAATCAAAATAGTTCAGGAAAAGATGAAGGCAACACAGAGCAGGCAGAAAAGTTACTATGACAAAAGAAGAAAGCCGCTCGAATTTCAAGAAGGCGATCATGTATTCTTGAAAGTCACACCTATGACTGGGGTCGTCGGGCAATGAAATCTCGAAAACTAACTCCTAGATTTATCGGTCCATACCAAATAATTCATAAAGTTAGTCCCCTTGCCTACCAAATAGCATTACCACCTTTTCTTTCTAATATCCATAATGTTTTTCATGTGTCAAACTTGCGAAAGTATATATCTGATCCTACACATGTTATTGAACCTGATGTCATACAAGTTAAAGATAATCTTACATATGATGCACCACCTGTTAGAATAGGTGACAGAAGAATAAAACAATTAAGAGACAAGACAATTCCGCTTGTAAAGGTTATTTGGAGTGAAACGAGAGGAGAAGATGCTACATGGGAACTAGAAACTGAGATGAAAGAGTCTCATCCTCATTTGTTTTACTGATTAATGTAAATTTCGAGTACGAAATTTTCTAAGGGGAGTAGAGTTGTAACACCCCTATTTTTATTTTTATATTAAAATTTTGAAGGAATTAAATTATGGTTCTTTAGAACTTTTTAACCTACGTATTATTTATGATTTTTTGGAATTTTTTGGAATTTTGGAATTTTTTTAATAAAATAATATTTTTTTTAAATAATTTTAAATTCATATAAGTGACTTAAATTATAAATATTTATGAGAAAGTGAATTTAAATTATAAGAAAATTTTCTAAAATCCGTTTCAAGTAGACTTATCTAAAAATTATCGGTTTGAGAAAAATCTTGATTTTTTCCAATCGTTAAAAAATTAGAAACGTATCAATAAATTTTTATTAACAGAAAATTTTAGATTTTTAAAATTTCAGCTTTATATTACTTATTATAAAATTAGTGAGGACTGATATAATATCGCTAAATTTCAAAAAGGACTCATTTTGAATATTTAAAATATAACGAGTGAAAGGTTACTATTTGGCTTAATAATTCTGCCGACAGTTACTATGCAAAACACTGTGCAGGTACGAAATTTTCAAAGAATGCATAGTAACTTAGAATAAAAAATTCAAAAATGCATAGTACTTTTATATTAAAATAATGGAATGCATAGTAAATTTTTTTCCTATAAATACCGAAGGATTTCTTCTTTAGAATTCACAATTTCAGATTAAGTTTTCTTAATACAGTAGTGCTAGTGAGATAGTGGTGGAAGTGAGAGAGAGAAGAAAAGTTTTTGGAGAGAAGGTTCTGCCAAAATCCTAAGGTAAGAATACTTCTCTTTTATATTTTTTTAGATTATTTTTATATCGTTTTTAGAAATCTGTTATTATACTGAAAATAATATTATTTTAAGTTACTATTCTGCATAGTAAACACTATTTCAATAGTAAATTACTATTTCAATACTAAATTACTATTCAAATAGTAAATTACTATTTACTGTTACTATTTACTGTTACTATTCACGATTTACTATTTACTGTTACTATTTACGTTTTACTATTTACTGTTACTATTCACGTTTTACTATTTACTGTTACTATTCACGATTTACTATTCACTATTCACTATTCACTATTTACTATTCAGAATTTACCATTTCTGTTTTAAGTAGTAATCTTAATCTTCGTCTTATGCTTATACTGAAATAAGATTGGTATTAATATTTTTAGAAATCGGAGGCGCAAAGCAAATCCATTTTGGGTAACAATTCAAGGTAAGGGGGAGTGAGATAAGAAGTATAATATGAAAAGACATAAGAATAATGGGAGGAGTTCCCTACTCCTTTTAAATTTAATAATATTATTATTTTAAAATAGTAACTTTTTAACTTAACATTTTTAATAAATTTTAAATTAAATATCCGGTTTAACTAACTCTAACATACCTATGCAAAGACTTGGACCATTATGACCTATATGGACTGGACTATACCTATGCAAGGACTTGGACCATTATGACCCATATGGACTGAACTATACCTATGCAAGGACTGGATTATATGGACTTACATATACCTATGCAAGGAATTGACCAAAAGGACTAAAATTGACTATATTAATAATCATTAAATTTTGTATTATGATATGTATTAATGATATTTAATTGATTTGATTATGATTTGATTATGATTGATTGATTGATGATATTTAGTTATGATTGATATTGATTGATTTTGATTGATGATATTGTAATGTGGAGTTTGAGCATATAGCGAGCATGACGGAAAGCTAAAATTCAGTAAGAATTTCTTACCTTACTCTTTAAATTTTGTTATCTTTTATTCATTCTTAGAAATGATTTTTTATTAACTTTATTTTCAATATTTAGAATAAAAAAAAATTAGTATTTATTTTAGAAAGAAAACATTTTATGAGAATTTATTTAATTAAATCTTGAGTTAAATTAAAATTTTGTAATTTTAAGTATTTTTGGTTAATAATAATTCTCTTTTAATAAAACAAATTTTTTTAAAAAGAAAATTATTTTATTTTTCCAACTTAATAACTAAAGATATTTGGAAATAATTGAGATTCCTAAATTTGATTTTGTTAAGATTTAATTCGAGAAAGATTATGTAAAGTTTTATATGATAAAGTTTTTAGATATTTAAGGCTTAGAAACTCAATTTCAGTGAGATTTGAAAACTGTACCAAATTTATTTCTGTGGGACAGAAATTCAGAGAATTGAGAAAATGTACAGTTTATTGAAATGATATTGTAAACCTTTAAGGGATTTAATAATTGAGTTTCTAAAAGCCTTAACCAACTAAATACGCGAGTAGTTCATGCATCATGAATCATTAAAGTGAAATAAAATAATATTGTCTGGGGACGGATTATAGAAACCGAGGATACATTAGAGGAGGCTTAATTACGAGCCTTGGGATGAGAGGGTGTGAAAGGGTGCTTCAGGGGACCTGGGGTAGCTCCCTAGTGTCGGGTACTTTCACAATAAAAACTTTCTCAATCTGACTAGTCTCTAAGTGTTTCCATGCCAGTTGAGCTGTTCATATTATTATTATCCGGACTTATGGAACAGTGTAAACTCCTGGTTGGCCCAGTGCAAATTAAAATTTAAGGGCCCACATATATAGGTAAGTTATGATGAAGATATTGCATAACATTCATGCATTCATAATTGATTGTGTATGTGATTGTGATTGATATTATTATGTATTGGTTGTGAAAACCCTTTGTTGCTTATGTCTTATTCGGAAATATTATATTCTGTTTCTCACTCCTTTCTCTGTGTTTTTGTTTCACATGTTTTAAATTGATGGTTCAGAGGGAAGGATCGAAGAATATCGGCAGTAAATATAGCACGTTCTAGAAAGGGAGCTCGGTATGAATACCGTGGTCCAATGAATAAATAATGTTAATAAGTAACTGCTTCTGGGCCATGGAGTTTCCTCTCTTTCTTATAATGTTTAATGTTTATTTTCTTCGGGTGAATGTACAAATACTTTATAAAGTTTTAATAATATTTGTGAGGTATTTCAGAAATAATGTATATAATTTATTCCGATAGTTTCTTTTTAACAATCATATCTTTAAAAAAAAAATTACGAGTTTTTCTAGAATTTATTAAGGTGTAACAGAGGGTGTTACATCTATAAAAGTCAATGTCCTGTCGGACAGCCTTAAATGTACGACTGACTAACCACCTACAAAAAAAAGGTCATAAATTTGTTATGCGATCACCAAAACTTCAAACAAACGATCGACAAAAATAAAGACATTCACATCACAAGGCCTACCTTGCAGCATAGGGAGTTCCCACAGGTCTATCATGAGGTGGGGCCGTTAGAGCAATGCTAGGGAACCTGTCCCAGGCCCAGACCTGAACCAGTGAAGCCCACAAATGGACGAACGATCATAGTCAGTTGATTTACATAATTCCTGGTACAAATAGCTGAGGGTTGCAGAACCCCAACTATACTGCCCACATCTATCTAGGTCTTCCAATAGTGGCAAACATCTAAGTGGGACCCTACTACTAGATTGATCGGAGAAGATAACACCGCCGATTAATCGTAAAATATACGCCCTTGTGAACCGTAACAATTGAACCTCATCCCCAAGATGGTCATCAATGTTGTCAAAGTGTTCTAAGAGCCACTTCATCTTCAATGTCCCGCTGTGGAATACGTCATCCGGTGGATACACACCAAATAAATTTTGCACACATGCACTCCAATCCCGATCAGAAGTATCAACCATTAAGGGGAGACCATCAACACGTAACCCCGTCTGAATCGCCACATCCTGCAAGGTAATGGTGCATTCACCCGATGGCATATGAAATGTATGCGTCTCAGGTCTCCACCTCTCCACAAGTACAGACACCAGAGCAGGCTCCACCTGAAAAAAATGAAGTTGGGCAATCCTAAGGAACCCAGCTCTTTGTAAATGAGGTACAATCTGGTCTGGCACAGACCCTCTAGCACCACGAAAAAGCAACGTACATCTACATTTTAATATTCTATCGGGTCTTCCATTCCAAATTGCTTCCGAGATATAAACATTTTGAAACTTCAAAAGACTTGGATTTTTAGGACCGGGGTTTACTTCACAAGGTTGACCAACAGATGAAGATGATGCAGCCATCTTACAAAAACAACTTATAATTAATATTAAGTTCCAATTTATATAAATCGACTAAATGTGCAACATAAAATATAAATTTATAGTATATAATTTCCAAATTTTAGTAACTAAATTTTTAATTATATTTCTCAATACACGTTTATTACAAAAATTTGATTACATCATTAGTCTCATTTAATTCAAATATATTTAATAACAAATACCTGGAATTTTGTTTTATTTGATAAATAAATTCATTAAATATATAACTATTTTAAATTTTCTATAATACTTTTTTAAAAATTTATTACTAAACCCTAAACATATAATTGTTACAAAATTTAACAATAAATATATTTATCAAATATGAATTTAGTAATGTGTATTATTAAATATAATAATGTGTCCAACTTTGCTATTTACATACATTAAAAAATTCCTTTACTTTTACTCCATACAAATGTTACGTTATTTGAAATTACTTTTATCTATAAAGTGATTTATGCTAACTAAAAATCATGCTAACTAAAAATGACATTTCATACTAATTATTTAACTAAACCCTAACATCATAATAAAAATTTAACATTAACCATACAACTAATTAACCACTAAACCAACAAAATACTACTACACTTACTTAATGAAGACTAACATTTCTACCTAACTACAAACATAGTTTAACTACATATACTTACAATATTATTCCATAGCCCTACATAATATTTCCCTAACAACTAATATAATACTAAATATTTCACATTAAGCATACTACTAAATAACGGTCGCCCAGTAAAATACAACTCATCTTCTTTAAGGAATACTACATTCTTATGTATATAAACATAATACTAAACAAATATGGGTTCATTATGTAGTCATATTATCCTTAACCTTTTTAAGTCAAAGAAACATAATATTAAACAAAGTTTTATTTTATTAATTAGTAATATTTTCCCTAAAATACTTAAACATTACTTTCATACTTTAACATCATAAAAATAATTAAAAGAGAGTACATCAAAGCAACTAACCTTTTCAAGTAAAGCTATATGGACCACAACTAAAATGGAACAACTTCCACTTTCACTGCAAAAGGACCACACTTTCACTTTCACCACCAAACACAACATACTTTGAACATTCAAAGAGAAGAACCACAAAATGCACACTGAAGATGGACCATATTTGCATCTTCCTCTCTTCCTTTGCGTCTCGTTTTAAAGGTGGAAACATGCTTCGATGTACGTGCAAACCGCCGGTCCACCAGGCGGTTTCAGTGCCTTGTCACATCGCCTGAAAAGCTGCAAAACCGTTGATCCACCAGGCGGTGTCAGGTGGAGTCTAAACATGGAAGAACCGCTGGTCCACCAGGCGGTTTTAGACCCGTCACGTCGCCTCTGCTTGTCGCCTAAAAAGCCACAAAACCGTCTCTTGGGGGGACGGTTTCATGCATGCGTGCCACGTGTCCAACGTGCAGAAACTCGCCTCTTGATTCTACGGTTTATAATCTGATTTGACTTTTATTACCCCAGACCAACAATTTTCCAAAAACCAACCCCATTTCTATAATTTTTTTTAAAAGGTACCCCACATCTGCCAAAAACCCATTCAATGGGACCTAAAAAACAAAAGAACAAATAGAGAAATCGAGGGAACCTTTCCTTCATCTCCCTCATGAACTGAAAACATGTTATCATGATACAGATGTAACATAGTGCATAAAGCTTCTAAGCCTTAGAATCCACGACAGGATTGGAAATAAATTGAACATACTAACTTTCTGCATTGAAAGTGCACACTCTCTCTCCACTCAACTTACTTACTACACAACTTTATGCCTTACTGATATATATTCGGCTTAAAGGAAAATGTACTAAAGAAATAAGATGTAAAAGAAAATTATCCCTTATTTATTTGAAAAGAAAATAAGAAAGGCAAAAAAATAAAAGTAATGAAATTTAAAATAAAAGGAAATAAGAAAAAATGTGATGAGATTATTGTTTAATAAATTCTAAACAATTCAATAAAAATTATATTAAAATTTATTATAATAAAAATTAAATTTTTATGTAGTTAATTGATTTTCATCCTCTGTTTTCCATCCACTTTATGAGTTAGACCAAGCTTCCTTTATCAGATGAAGATTTATACGGAAATCGATAACCATCAAAAATCATTTTTTAAGCAAAAGTTGATTTTGATATTTTAGTTCATTTGCAATTTTGATCTTATTTTAATTATTCACGTTTAGTATTTTATAACTTTTTAATAGTTTAAATTTATTTTATATCTAAAAAGTTCATTGATATTTAAAAATAAATATAATTAAGTTATGGTATATAATTAATTTGTATATGTAAAATATTTAAGGATTTTAATCATATTACAATAAAAAAAATGTCATCCATAACAAAATAAAAAGCATAAAAATGTAGCAAAATCTTATCATAAAAATAGTATCTTATTAAAAGTTAGAAAATATAAGCCTTTCATACACTAACTTTCTAAGAATTAATATTTAATCATCCAAAAATAAATATTATAAAAGATTCATACACATTATAAAATAAGAATTTTATGCAATTCATCTTATTTCTAGAACAGAAACTAAAAATAATGAAAATATATGAACCATTTCCAATTAGACACGAAAACATAAAGATCTGGAACATATTTGACCCTAATTATTTATATTTTCTTATGCAACCTTCGTAAGATCAACAAAAGCTACATGTTTGTGCTAATTGATGATTACGGTTTATAAATTTATATAAATCATATAAAAAATAAACATTTAATGAAATTTTTAACAAAAAATAAGAATAAATTACATAATTTTCCATTGCGGTTTATCAATGTTACAAAAAACTTCAAAGTTAAAACAATATTCGAGTCCATCGGGTGAACGCAAAAACTAACGGAATATACCAATACTCCTCCCATCTATTTATTTGAAAAAGAAAATAAAAACCTAAGTACAAGTAACCGATGTGGGATCTTCTCCCTATTTTTTCTTATAAAACATCAAAAGAAATTTCATTGCAATGGGTACAGCAAGTACACTAAGATATAGAACAACATAACATCATCATTATGCAGCAAGTTGGGTTGTTTTTATTTTTTATTTTATAATTTGTGCTTTATTGCGAGTAAAAACTACAATACAAATTGCAAGTACTATTGTGTCATGGTATACTAAATTATTTCCTTCGAATATAGCCAGTGAAGAATGATGGGTACATGGCCTATATATGTGAAGAATGTCATCTCTTGGACAACCATGATCGTTGGCTTTGTTACGAAGAAGCTTTGTCCCTTCAGAAGCATCAAACCTGAAAGTACTCTTTCAGCATCGTTCATGATCCATCAACACCTTCAACAAATTGAAAGCTTCAAATCGTCACTAAGATGGACTTACAATGGTTAGGAGTTAATGGGACGGACTATCGTTATTTTCTCACTTAAGAATTTCTTATAATATTTGCAAACCTGTGGGAAGAATAGTATAATTTATAATTTACCCTAAAAATAATTATTTTAACCATAAAGTTATCTCAATTGATGGATTCCACCACCCAAAAAAACTCAACTGATAAAAGTTGTTCTCGTACAATTTATAAACAATGTAGTCTTAAAATTCGAATTTTCCCATACAAGACTTACATAAAATAAATCATCAAAAAAAGTTATTTTATATGGTATACAAAATACAATTGTCATTTATACATAAAATTGAATTGAATTAATTTAAACATTTCTTGAGTTTTAACTTTGATACCATTTTCAATCAATATTAAATTTAAATAACTAGGAATGACAATCGGGTTGATCGAAAACAAATTTAGATTTCCTCAGTCACAACCCCATATAAGTTTGGATACATAGACGAAGCTTATCCCACATCTCCCTCAAAAACACAACATGAAAAACTAAACCAGAAAAAAATGAAAACATAAAAGACCTTGTGTTCATTTTTGGGCTTGAAAGCTCAGCAATTTGGGATTAAAAGTTTTATCTCATGATCTACGGAGCTACCATCAACTTGTGTTTTCAACCAATTAAGATTTCGTTCGATAAATCATCAAAGTAAATTTTATCTTTCTTCAACAAAATATTTTCTATGCATGCAAAAAAATTCAATTTCCTAAAATTCAAATTCCTGACATAGTTAATATGCTATGCTACTATCAATTCTGATACTCAGTAATCGGGAATCAATATTGTCTACTATATTATTCAGACTATTTCATGGCATCCATCAACAAATTAACAAAATACAAAACCACACTGCAAGCCACACAATCGCTTCAAAGAAAAAATTTAGCCCTACACTAACACCAAATTTCAAGAAAGCATAATTATTTTGAGTTCATGCATAACACAGCAAATAGGATTAGCCATTCGTCAGGTCTGGTTACAATAATATAAAGTTCTTAAAATAGTAAAAATCAACCTCCAAGGGACAGATTTGTACGGATTTACAAAGGAAGAAAAAAGTATTCCATTAGTTACAGATGACTGAGGTTGGATTTCCTTTCCCTAAAAAGTAATTACCATCCACCTTTGTCACTCCCCACACTACTCTTGCCCCACGAACCTGCTGTTCCTGCATATAGTAAAACAGTCGTAAATTTATGATTTAAGGTAAGACTAAACCCAGTATTTGATAATCTGTATTTGTGAACAATAACTATTCTACTGCTTGAATGCTTGTAAATTGAAGTATAATTAACAATGATCCTTGAATGAAAATTAGAATCATTGATCAGCATCGTAACTGTTTTTCTTTTGAACACTACATGAGCTTTTTAATTTTTTGTGGAAAAATAACTAGAGCCGGCTCATAATTTCTTACCATCATTCGCTGATTGACCCTTTTCACCGCCACTCCCAGCACACCCCTTCCAACCCGTCTCTTTGTTGTCCCAGCCCCCAGAAGTAGTATTTGAGTTGGATCCTTTGTTCCACCCACTCTCCTGGATATTGTTCTCTTTAATTGTATTAGATTTCTGCCAGCTAGAACCATGGTCCCCACGGGAATTCCAGCCAGCACCACTAATAGCCTCTACAGTCTGTTTTGACTCATTGCTGTTCCAACCATCACTAGTTCCATGACTTGCTGAACTCCCACTTTGCCATTTCTTACTACTTCCACCTCCTTGGCTCCAGCCTGAATGCTCCTTATCAGCATTTCCTTGGCTCCAGCTTGGTCCGTCCTTCTTGTCTCCGGTATCCTGGTTCCCGCTCTGCCATTGCTTATTACTTCCACCTCCTTGGTTCCAGCCTGGACGCCCCTTATCAGTATTTCCTTGGCTCCAGCTCTGTCCATCTTTCTTGTCACCAGCATCCTGGTTCCAGGCCCCAGATCCACTGCTATTCTTCCATCCTTCACTACCTGCCCCCTTCCAGTCAGAAGACCCATCCTCACTAGAATCCCTTCTGTTGTTCCAACTACCAGATTGATCACCCCTTCCTCGGCCCCTGCCCCCAAATCCTCTGTCAGATGTCCATCTCCCACCTTCCCTGCCACCACGAAATCCTCCGCGTTCTCCTCGCCCCCCAAAGCCACCACGTTCTCCCCTACCTCGAAAACCTCTTCCACTAAAGCCACCTCTACCACGACCACCTCTCCAGTTCCCACCACCTCCCTCATCCGAATTTTCATTTGAACCTTCATTCCCACCATTCAACTTATCACCATTTGAGCCATTTCCAGAGTTCCAATTGCCTCTCCAACTATTGTTGTGATTCCTCTCAACAGATTCAGAATTCCAACCGCTTTTGTTTCCCCTGTTGGAATCTTGGTTTCCAGGATCAGCATGCCCGGAATTCCAGTTGGAATTCTTTTTTTCATTCCCAGCACTTGGAGAGGATTTATTAGAGTTCCAATTACTAGTGTTGCCCCAGTTGGAATTTTGACTCACATCAACAGATCCTGAATTCCAATTGCTATTGTTCTGTTCAGAAGCCTGCTTTCCACTGTTTCCCGAGTTCCAACCGCTTTCCTTGCCCCCGGTGGAATCTTGATTCCCAGAAACAGTACAACCAGAACTCCAGTTGGAATTCTTATTCTCATTCCAAGCACCCAACGAAGGTTTGTTACTATTATTCCCCCAAGTGGAATTGCCAGATCCTGAATTCCAATTGACATTGTTCTGTTCAGAAGCCTGGTTTCCACTGCTTCCAGGGTTCAAATTGCTTTTCTTAGTCCAATCGGAATCTTGATTTCCAGTATCAGTATACCGGGTGTCATTCACACTGCTAGATTTCCAGTTACTATGTTTTGATCCATCATATGAGCCTTCAGCTACAGCAGTTGAATCAGATTTCATGTTGCCCCAATTAGAACTTTCTTGGGCCCCTTTTCCGACATTCCACCCACCTTGATCTTTACCTTTTCCCTCTTTATCATCTTCAGTTGACTTCTGGTTCCATCCAGAATTCACATTGGAAGAAGGAGCATCCCAATTGTCTTTTGCTTCCCAACCAGCCAACCCACCACCATCCTTTGGGTTTGTTTTTTCATCTTCTTTGACACCACTTGTTCCAGATTTCCAGCCACCCCATGCAGATGAAGTTTCATTAGACTTCTTGACACTGTTCCAACCAGAAGACTCCTCTTCTGAAGCTTTGGTTGTATTCCAATTGCTATTGCTATTCAGATTCTCATCACCTGTACTTCCAACTTTATGCTCGGCCTGACCCCAGCTGCTTCCACCTTTTCCCCAGCCACCAGACTGATCTGGATCAGAAGCAACACTCTTGTCTACAGCAGCACCCCAGGAAGAGTTCTGATTTGAAGTACTTTTAGTTTCCCAAGCAGTATTCCCTGCACCTAAACAAAACAGTAACAATGAGGCAATTGATAAATGAGTACTTAACTAGATGGGTGATAAACTAGAAAAAGACACGATCTCTGAGCTTATATCTTTTACCCGTCGAACTTAAGGGATTCGAGGTGGAGTCAGGCTTCTGCAACAGCAAAAATATACCAACGTATTAAATAAAAATGGAACAGCCTAATGAATAAAAGCACAAGAGCTTAAATGGGTATGTATGCATGTATTATAACAAGGAATGAAGGATAATTAGACCACGCACAGGCACAAGGGATAGGAAAGACAGGAATGGTCAATGGAGGGAAAATACACCAAGTTACAAATGCTACAGGTATAGGTGTACATACCAAGAAGCTTGGAGCAGAAGGATTGGACCAAGCACTCCTGCAAATTGTTATCATAAGACAAAAGTAAATAAATTTAAAAAGTAAACAACTAGTGCGTTTAGATGGAGAATTTTATGGAGAATGATTATAAAGAGAATCTAATATGTGATAGATAGTAATTATAAGACTTCAATAAAAGAAAGGAATTTTGAAATTCTACCCATTTATACTAAAAATTGCCAAGTTGGAATTCTATAGTAATCCTAATATTCTTCATTAGCACTCAAACACAGTCAATTCTAGATTTCTAAAAATTCTCTATCCAAACATAACCTTAAGATTTAAGAGTTAATGATGAAAAGAAAAGGCCAAGTACAACAATATTTTAAAAACAATACACGAGTTAATACAATAATATCCCTCGATATTTCATTTAGAGACACTTCCTAAAAGTGGCAATGTTCCATAGATATGGAATCGCTTTTTAAAGTGGCAATGTTCAATATTATAGAGATACATTCAGAAATGAAATAAAACATACAGATGGAGACAACAGCCACATGTAAACCAATATGGATTGTTGGCTGTCTACCCACCCGATTTTCATAAGGATAGGTATGGGAAAACAACTACCCACCCCAACCTCGCACCCATTTCTATACACAAATTCAATAAATTTACCTATAGTTATACTTAAATGATAACAATAAATTAATATTTTTTACTTAAAATAATATGTAATCATGAAGTTTATTATTTATAAAGAATTTTAATGTCTATTTTATATATAATGTATAATTTATTTGAAATTATCTATTTAAGTTATCAAAATTTAAATAAAAAAAAAGAGTATGGTAAGATCCACATGGGTTTCGGGAAACTCATGAGGGCGGGGATGGGTTCTAAAATTCCAAACCTGCCTTATTTTAACAAGACCCTGAACTCGCCCCGACTTTTATGGAGGCGGGGAGGGGGAAAGTAGAACCCGCACCCAACCCACCCCATTGTCATGACTAACTATTGTCTTATAAAAAAGACCATCAAAGACTTGAAAACTCAACCTTATAATAAGGACCGGGGGTAGTATTTAATACCCATGGTTGCTTATGTCAATTAATTATTACTTACAATTGTCTAGCATACATATGCCTATGATGCGTTGCCATCTGTGACTAAATGAGGAATGTGTTTGTGGTTGCACAAGCTAACCATTCCCAATTTTCATAATTCATAATGTTCTTGATTACTAAACAATATGTGGATATATTGAGAATCTTCCAGTACATGACTTATTAGCCATAATACACGTTAGAAAAATGTGATAACCATAGTAGTTAATTGACACAATTGAGGCGCAATGACGTGTGGCGGGGCTTCCCCACTCCCCTTATGCATTCCTGATCCGAATCAACCCCACTACCATCATGGTGTGATCCCAGCATCAGTGTCCAATCGTGGCCCAAAACTAAGTCATTATGAGCGACAACTCTCCTCCCTTCTCTCACAAGTAACTAGTGTTATGTCATCTGTGACAACCTACAAAACCTTTAGGAACCACCAAGCACCCCCGAAGAGTCCAACCTATGATGTCAACAGCGTCGCTATCAGCAAAACCACATGTTCAGCGACCTCACCACAACAGTGGGTGTGTTGCCGTGCAGGTTTCCTTACTGTAAATCAAAACCAGCATTCCCGGTGAAACAATGACCAAATCTTGTTCCTCACAAGGCCGATATTGAAGAAATTAAAAACCCAAAAATGCCATTTTCTTTAGCCATTTCCCACTTCTTTCAAGGGAAGTTGTCATATTCCCCATTCTTAAAAAACTTGTGTAAAAAATAGACACTTTTTTTTTACTTTATCACTTTTCAACTTTTCTATCTCCAACACTCAAAGTCTTTACCTCTCTTTCTCTAAGCACCCACTTTAGGTTATCAAACATATGTGATTGCGCCGTGTTCTCGCACGACAGTCATGTCACAACAGTTTGTTGCCTAAGGGGAGTCGTCATAGTGCGTTTGCAGTTGGTGTTAGCCTTGCAGATTTTTTATCAAGGGGAAGCGGTGCGATGGGGAAGACAACAGCAAACGATGTTGTTTATGCCTCTTCATTAAGAGTATGTTAGTCAATACCCACTTTCAAATTTTTTAATTAAAAATATTTTAAAATTTAACAAAAAACATATAAATAAAAACCAAATCCCTTTGACACTTCATTTGCTTCCTTCACACATTCTCTCTCCTAGTTTTTGAACCCTAAACATCTCGCTCTCTCTCGTCCCCCACTCACTTTCTGGTCAACGACTACGCCGGGGATGCACACACCTTCTTTGGTGCTTGTGTGGTGGTTCTGTCTTCATCTATTGCCCTCTTTGCTACTCGATTTGTGCTCTATTTTTAACATAGCCCGTTTTTCTTCATCCCTTCATCTTCGGTGTGATATATTCAAATAGACCGATCTTTGTTTTTCTTGTTCTTGACAGAGACATCAACGGCCTCTCATGGAGAGCAACACGTAGGTGTAGGAAATGCATTAGGCCAAAGTTCAAACTTGAATGTATCTTTGTTTAATCCAACCAGAAGAAACAGACATTGCTTGGACTTGAACTCCTTCAAGGACAATTATAATAAGAAAAATGTCACCTGCAATTCATGTGGCAAAACAACCACTGGCAGCATCACTTGACAAAGGAACACCAAATGGGGACGGCAGGGAATGTGGAAAAATGTTTGAAAACCCCACCAGAGGTGAAAGAAATGTTGAGCGAAGGACAAGAGAGAAAGATAGATAAGATGGTCATTTGAATGAAGGCGTTTTTCAGGATGAAGAGGAAGAAATGCAAGAAATTCAAGCCATCAAGAGGGGCGAAAGGCTTGGTACTTCAAGCCAAGCAACATAATCATAGCCCCAAGCCAAGGTTGCTAAAAGAGGGCCTCTTGATTTATTCATTTTGAAGAATCCAACAGCTTTGAAGTTTGAAAAGAATCTGAAACAAAGAAGCATAAATGATGCTTGTGACAAGAAGGCAAGGGCCTTAAAGATACAACACATTGAGCGCTTCCTAGTCACCAGTGGAATTGCTTTCAGTGTGGTCCAATCAAAAAGCTTTAAGAAGATGGTGGAAGCTATTGGACGCTATAGCCTTCATTTCAAGCCACCTAGCTACCATAAGTGTAGAGTACCCATTTCTCAAAAAAGAATTGGAATACACGAAGGATCTCTTGAAGCACCATGCAATGGGGAGGGAGATTCTTGGGTGCTCAATTATGTCGAATGCATGGACCAACTGGAAGAACAAGACACTTATCAATTTCTTGGTGAATTGTCCCATAGACTCTATGTTTATCAAAAGTATTGATGCTGCTTTATTTGATAAGATCGGGGAGAAGCTATTTCAGTTTTCAAATAGCTTTGTGTTAGAAATGGGATCCAATGTTGTCCAAGTTGTCGTGGATAACGGAAGCAACTATGTCATGGTAGGAAATAACTAATAACCAATTTTGAGTATTTAATTCATTAGTTCCTTTGACCCCAAACCTATTCATACATTAATTTGTAAATTAGATAAGCTTTGGATGGCTTAGAGGACATCATGTGCTACCCATTGTCTTGATTTGATGCTAGAAGACATTGGCAAAATTCCTAGAGTAAAGAGGGCAATAGATAGAGGAATCAAACTTGTGGGTTAATCTATAATCACACAATGGCAGTGAATATCATAAGGAAATTCACTAAGGCTGAGTTGGTGAGACATGGTGTCACTAAATTTGCTACATGCTTTCTGACTTTACAAAGGTTGTACAAACAAAAAGCAAACCTTAGAAGAATGTTCACATTGGAGGATTGGCTACAATCAAAGACTTCCAAAGAGGTGGAAGCAAAAAAGGCAATCAAGAGTGTGATGCCAAGCTTCTGGAATGATGTTATTTAAAGCCTAAAGGCTATAGGACCTCTAGTGCATTGCCTTAGGCTTGTGGATAATGAGAAGAAGCCCGCAATGGATTATATTTATGAAGCTATGGATAGACCCAAGGTGTGCATTCATAAGGCTTTCAATGGAGATGAAAGCAAGTTTCAGCAATATTTAAGATAGTTGACAGAAGATGGGATACTCATATGCATTATCCATTGCATGTTGCAGGGTGCTATATAAACCCCTAATTCTACAATGAAAATCAGAGAATTGAGGAAGATGGAGAGGCCATAGAAGGCTTGTACAAGACAATTGAGAGGTTATCCCATTGTAGTGAAGAGGAAGACATAGCATGTTTGGAGTTAGTGCAATTCAGAAATGCAACTGGCCTCTTTGGCCTAAAGGGTGCTCAAAAGACAATTTCTCAGTCTTCAATGTTCATTAAAATTTAATTTCTCAGTCTTCAATGTTCATTAAACTCAATGCGATTAATAAAATAAACAATTACAACTGAATGGTGGAAGGCTATTGAGGAAACACTCCACACGTGATGAAGATTGTTGTCAAAGTATTATCTTTGACTTGTAGCTCATCTAGATGTGAGCAGAATTGGAGCACATTCGAGCATGCAAGTCTATGACTAGCAAATCACATCCCGCAAGCAATTTATATTTTTTATCTGTTTTGATTTTGGATTTATGCAATAGTGTTCATTTTTCCATTATGATGAGTTATGTTTGCATTTTTAAAAAAATTTCCAGCATATATACAATAAAACAAGTATATGTCTCAAGATTATACATTATATATTTTCTATTTTCTATCCCATGATAGAATAGAATCTCACCCCAATCCCCATCACAATTTCTTAGTTGAGGTTTGTTCCGACGCATCACGATCCGAGATTAACTACCTAGCACCCACTAACCACTCCTTTTCTCTATGTCTTGTTTCCACCTTTTCACCCAATTTCCCTTTTTCTTTGTTGACATTGCACTGCCCATCCCCCTTATGCACTGTTCCTCTCTTGCTGTTGGCTAGCAACTCAGCCCTCCCCATTTTTTCTGTCTATTTTTGAGCTGCTCCTTCCTTCGTCTGCTACTCTCCTATCTTCAGCTTTCTTCTCTCAAATATGGCAGCAACAACGGCCATGCTTAACTGGTGAAGCTAACAGCAGTGATGATTTCTTTTAGGTAACTTGCAGTTATGAACTTTGATAATGACTTATGAGTATCTATAATTTTGTTTATTTTTCTATTTTTAAGCATTTACAAGTTACAACTGTGTGGTGTACACTTCTTCCATTAATTCCCTACTCTCAAAAGTGTAGCGGTCATCCGGCAATCCCCTATCCCACTGTACCGGTGACCATAACTGACTTCAGCTATGGTTAGTTTTCTAGCTTGAATCCCAACATGTCTGACAACACGCCTTTCTGACTAGATTGTGACTCTTCCTCCTGTTATTTTAGCTCCCTAATTATTATTTTTCTTTTTGCTATTTCCCAAATGTGATCTTAAACTATTGTCTTTTAATTTAAAAATAATCTGCTATAAACAAAAATTATAAAATAATGTTATTAAAAATTAATTTTTCTTGAAATGAATATTTCTTTTCTATATCTTTTAGTTTTTTAAAATTTTCAGTATGTATATATATAGATCTATTAATTAAAGATAATCTGTTATAACTTTAACAGAAATTTAAAAAAAATATTAAAAATTAATTTCTTTTAAAATGAATCCTTATTTTCTATGCCTCTTACCTTTATTAAAAAACAACAGCAATATATATATATATATATATATATATATATATATAATTTGGCCTTTTAATTAAAAAATAATTTGTTATAACTTAAGTTTTGACCCAAAATAATGTTATTAAAAATTAATTTCTCTTAAGATGAATGTCTGATTTCTGTCTCTTTTAGCTTTTTTAAAAAGAAATCAGCAAATATATATTTATGTTATATACAAACATATAATAGAATTAGCCTTTTAATTAAAAAATAATTTGGTAAAAATTTTAACAATAATAAAAAAAATAGTCATTAAAATTTATTTTATCTTAAAATGAATGTTTATTTTCTATGTATTTTTTAGCTTTTTTTTAAAAATATAGCACACACTACTATGATAATCACAGAGCAGAAGAAAATCAAATAGATTGACTAATATCAATTTGAGGTATACCTTTCAGATGTAGTGCCTCCAGTATTCCATCCACCACCCCCAGTAGACGTCCCTGCTCCATCCATCCAACCTTTCCAATTATCAACATTCATGTCTCAGTAAAACATCAAGAGCAAGCAGAGCACAGGAAAGATAAACCACCACCCATCTAATTGTACAGTTTTTATGGGGAATTTTATTTCTTATCATATTAGATGGTACAAATTAGAAAACAAGGGATTCCCACCTCCAGAGCCACCTTCAGTACCCAGTAGATCAAATGGTTTTGATGAATCTGGATCACCACTGATATAAGTAACATATAGAAACTCAGAAAAATCTCCACAATCCACAAAGCAAATAGTAAGTAATCATGGCATGTAAAGTTAAAGTTAATGTCAAAAATACCTTGTTGAAATGACAGTACTCTTCCCTTGAACCTCAGAAAGATGCTCACATTTAACTGAGGGAAAATAAGTACATAAAAATTGTTATAAATAATGATCTGATATATCAGGAATCAATGGTCATGCATAGACTATCATGAACAAACCTGTAAGAACCTTCTGCTGAGAATCTAGTTTCACGGTAACATCTGAGCGACGCAAGGCAATGACACGGCAGAGGTATCCTTTCAAAGGACCTATCCTAATTCTCAATGTCTGACCAATAGTAAATGAGTTATCGTTGTCCCCATGGTTAACTGCATGCACAATTATACAGCTGAAAAAATCAAGAAATATGCATATCATAGCTAAAAGACTAGTCAGGGGTCATGTATCTTTACAGACATTGACGATTATTGTCTCTTGCTTGCCATGGTTTTTTCGGTGACAATGGTGATCTTGGTGATGATGGTTGATCATCAAAGACTAAAGGGCCCGGTTCACTCTCCTGTGTAAGGATCAGCATGCAAAACATCAAAAACTTGACAGAAGTCATCAAAAGTTCATAACCAGGCAGGATACTAGAAAGTAGTTCAAACCTTTCCGCTGCATTCAACATCAGCAAGCTTGACTTTCTCACACATATTAGATTTGCAGGTTAAGTAACCTCCATTTTCTTCCTCATTTCCATCATATAAAAAGACAATGCCTCTATAAATGTGCTTAATAACACCTTGTTTTCCCTGAAAATGACATGAAATGGATTTAAAATACTATGAGATGTGAGGCAGAAAGATTCCCAACATACCACAGGTAGAAACTTCCCATCTAGAAATAAGAACCATACCTTAGCTGGACCATCCAGAACCCTGACACTATCATTAACAAATATAGTTTTACGGTGTTGATCTTGAGCAGTAAGCTTCAAATCAAAGAGCCCACTCTTTATTTCATGTCGTTCAATAGTAATCGCAACAGGTCCATCTGGACCCTCTTTTAGAATCTATAACAGATAAGAGACAAGGAAATTAGAGAAGAAATTTCCAGTCAACCAAAATAAAATAAAACAGAACTTCAAAAATATATACACAAAATCCAAAGCTTTGAAGAAATGACATTTTGCTCAAGCTGAATGTTGTACCTTGTACATATCATCTTTATCCATTCCTACTATGACACCGAAGTCCTTCTTACTACAACAGAAAATATTGGCCAAAAAGACATGATGTAAGAATGTGCAAGTTCATATATCTGCTAGTTTATATATGTGGATGTGTGTATATGGGCATGCACGCGCACACAAACGAGAGAAGGAAGTAAATTAATATGGTATAATGAATGCTAAGTAAAACAAAGACTTACCCAAAACATACGAGATCATATAGTTCAAAACCATTTACCACACCCGAACCTGATGATCCCTCCCCTTTGCCACCTCCCTTATCAGCTCTTAAAACCTGTTTTTTTTTCCTGTCACCATAAAGCTGAGAAAGCCACTCCAATTCATTTGATTCATTATTTTCAGAAGGCCCAAACTTCAATAGCTCCTCTTCTGTTGGCACAACACCCCATAAACTTAGTGATTCTGGAGATACTTTCTTATATACATATCCATCCTTGAGCATCAATCCATCAAGAACCTCAAAAACCTTGCCAGTATCACGGTCACGTCTGAATTGTATCAGTGGTCGGAATTCCCTGCAGTTATTGAAAAACAACCACATCAGAAAAGGTACGCTGAAAAATACAAATAAGCGTAAGAATTCAAATTATTACTCAAGTTCACTTGTGCTGATTAATCTTGGTGCCGGTATGGCAAGTTTTTGGCGACTGTATCCCCCACCCTGTAGCAATGAGTGAAGCAATGCATCAACAATTATCAGGTCTATAGATTGTACACAGCCGTAAGATAAGAAAATTCAAAAGAGCAGCCCACAGAAATAGACTTTGCTCACTCAGATGTATAAGCACTTCACACTTTGCTCCCAAAAAAAAAAAGCACAACCACTGACACTAATCTACTTTTATATCATGCTGACTTAAAACCAGTTTACATTCTCCCCTAGATCTTATGATCATATTTAATTAAAAGAGTCATAGAATCAATTTCCATCCATTTAAAAATACAAATCTGAGCTCCCAAATATAGCAATCCCATGTATCTACCAAAACAATTTAGAGCAACTCCACAATATATCACATTGTAAGGTAAAAATTGAAACAACCAGAATGAATGGATAAAAGTAACAACTATTGAACTCTTGAATACATGTGATGTTGATACAAAGCATTGCGCAATAAATGCAGAAGTCAACAGGTAACCTGTTACATTAACACAAACACAATAGTTTAACAAGAAAAAACTTAATTTTCCATTAACGAAGGCTAATAAAGGGGGTCCTATCTGGTTAGTTTTCCAAAGCACTCTAACCTATTACAATAGATTTATTGCCAAAAGATATCAAATAGCAACAAAAGAAAAACCAGCACCATCAAAGCTAGTAGATAAACTGGAGGAAATAGAAACCAAATAGTAAGATAAAATCATGTGGATAGGGTCTCATTACAAATTTGGCAGCCAGTGCTTGCAGATCAATTCTTGGAATAAGTTTCACAGTAACTTTTTTGCGTGTATCATTAACTGCCACAACCTAGAAATATAAAATAGACAAAATGAATTAGCATTTCACAAGTTGGATAGCAAAACACAACTCAAACACTACTCTGTGCAGTTAATGTAATACCTGTGCTAAATCCCCTTTGTAATTACCATTTTTTATGCGAGCCCACATTCCCTCAGAAATTTCAGGGCGTCTAGTTCGAACAGAGAACAGATGAGAAACTTCATTTCTCGGAACAGCTTGAATTCGAGTGGCATAGATACCAGGAATCCCATGACACGCCTGAAATCATGAGTTATTAATATACAAGATTAGATTGGGCCCGTGAAAGCAACATTTCACTAGTAATAAGGCCAATAAAATAATACCTGATTTATATCATGCTGCTTTTCAGCTTCAATATACACAAATCCTTTCATATGGTCTACGGCAAATGCAGAAATTATCTTTAATGTAGTAGTACCCAATGATTTCAAATCAACAAACTTCTGCATCAGACAGCAAGCTGAAAGCCTTTCGCGCCCAACCTGCGGCAAACAAAGCATAGCAAAAGATATGAACAAAAGCAGCTAAATAATTGTAAAGCTACGCTACAAATGTTAGTTAGCAAAATCACTAAGCCGAGTTTCAGGCATCATACAGTGCATTTGACTTTCCAGACGGTTGGAATCATTTCATTAGCATCAATATGCAAACTGGGATCAATTGTTTTATCATCGAACAAATCTTCAGTAAACGATAGAAACCTCGATGGATCTCCGTAGCGTTCCTCCATTATTCTATCAAATTCCTCTTCGTCCACCAGTTCCTCTTTAGGAACAAATGGAATACTACTCTGGCCTTTACCGGACTCATTCGGCATTCTCGGCACCACATCAAAATCATCGTCGGAAAAATCTGATACAAGTTACGAAAAACATCTAAGCGAGCGAACGATACCAAAGGGAATTCCAGCGACGAAAAAATTAGCACGTGAGCCGTGAAATTAAAGAGAGCGCATGCATTCTCCAAAATGTAGCCACGAAAAGCAGTTTAGAAACATCTAGAAGAAGAAATGACCAAAAATTGAAGGAAACATCAAAACGGGGCCCAAACCCTAACAATTCTGGCGAAGGAACAACAATGAAGAAACGTAACGGTGGGAGAGAAAGAGAGAGCGAGAGATGGGGAAATGTATGTATACCGTCGCTGAAATTGCTGTCACGACTATCGTCGCTTTCGTCGCTATCATCGACGTCAGCAGCGTCTTCAACGAACTGCAGAACTCCTCGGTTCTTCCTCTTGTGGCCGCCGCGGGTCTTGTCATCGTCGAAGGTTGACTTACGCTTGCCGGCTTGAGATTTTCCGGCGACCTCCTTGCCCTTGCCTTTTCCCTTGCTCGTCATTTCCAGCGAAAATGTGCGGAGAGAGCAACGCCAATTGCATGTAAAGAAGAGAGAGTGAGCGAAGTGAGTGTGAACTGAGAAGACCGTGAGTCAGAAACAAATTTGTTGGCCAAAATTGGGATGTTTTGCCACCTGGCGTGGGATGCAGTTACAATTACCAAGCTTTTTGAAAGGCCTAGCCCGGCCCAAAATGGGAAATTGCAATCTATTCTATTTTTAAAAGGTAAATTTTCACTTTCATCACAAAAAAAAGGTAAATTTTCACTGCACATGGTATGGTAAAAATATGATATTTTTTATCCATTAACTATGGCACAATTGATAACATGAATTGAAATCTTAATAATATATAATTGATAGTTTCTGAAACTCTAATTGATAGTGGAATTTTATAGGTGTCACCTTCTAGTGAGTACTGAATTCCCTTCTAATTTCTGAAACCCTAATGGATAGTGGAATTTTACAAGTGTCACCTTCTGGTGAGTCTTGAATTCTCTCCTAAATCAATTCTTGATGTATTAAGGGTTTTTAGGGTTCTGAATTCCCTCATAAATCAATTCTTTAATTCTTTAATATTTTAAATTTTAAAAGGTTGAAATGACTTTTCCTTTCTCTTCCCAAAACGCATGCCTCAAGAGTTGCTCTCCTATTAATTTCTTTGGTATCACAACCCATTGCTTACTCTTCCCTTCCCTCATACCTCGACCTCTTGCTCTCCTCTTAATATTGGAAACCCTTGCTCGCATCCTTTCGTTTTTCCCTTTCCGTCAACCGTCTTTTCCCTGTCGTCTACCGCTTTGTCAACATTTTTCTGTCTCCCGCTGTGCATGTTCAGTGGTTGTTAGCGTCATTTCGTCTCCCAGTAGGTATGTGTACATAAAGCACTTCAATGAATTTCCTCTTTGTTTTATATACGTTTTCGGTTTTTATCTCCAACATTTCTTTCACCTGATATTGAACTTTCTTCCTTCATTGACCCTGTTTTTCATGATTTTTGGAACCGTAAATCCTAACAGCTTTCTTTGGTCTTCTACATGACGAAGGGTATAGAGATACTGTACAATGAAACTGATGGGAAAAAGGTGATGTAACTTTTTTATTTTCAAAAATTTTCTATTTTTGGTCCTTGCATGTTAATATATTTCTTTGGTCTTCTACATGACAAAGGGTATAGAGATACTGTACGATGAAGCTGATGGGAAGAAGGTGATGTAACTTCTTTATTTTCAAAAATTTTCTATTTTTGGTCCTTGCATGTTAATATATTTTAATATGTTCTTCGTTTGTATTTTCCCTTATGCTTAAATTGTGTTTTATCTGTTCAGTTTTTCCTAAGTTTTTCCAAATGTAAACCCCAATTCTTTTTTGACCTTTTAGATCATTGTTTGGTCCTTACATGCTTTTTTGTTTTGTTTAGTCTTCCATCTTCCAGCATCTCATGAAAGCGATGTTTATGGGGGGAACTTTCCTTTTCAATGAAAACGTGTTTTGTAAAGTTTTTTTATGTAAAATAATACCCACAGGTTTTGTGTATTAGTGTTTAAGCCATATGAAAATTTTGTTGTGTTTTCTTATGTCAAATGATTTTTATACTTTTTCAATTATATATTCATTTTTCAAATAACACTTACAGGTTTGTTTATATACTTTTTCAATTATATATTACTTTTTCAAATAACCCTTACAGGTTTGTGTATATTTTTGTTACTGAATGTGTTTTCTTATGTCAAATAACATCCACATGTTTGTATGTATCTTTGCATGAAATCGGTGTTTAAGCCATATGAAAAGTTTGCTATGTTTTCTTATGTCAAATAACACCCATATGTTTGTATTTTCTTTCTTTCAATGGTTTTATTATGTATATTGTATACTGTGTTTTTTTGACCTTTCCAATTAGATGTTACAATATAATGATCATTATTTTTTGTTATCAGACGAACAAGGGAGCATCTCCGATGCTTCATGTGGATGATGCTAAGGCAGTATTTACTATCTTCTTAATTCTTCATTTCTTTAATCTTAATAGTTCACATTGTAAATTTGATCAGTGTTTAGTCATTGCATCATGATACTGTCAAATGAGAATAAAGATATTGTATAATGTTTTGTACTTTTTCCATTAGATGTTTGTGTGTCAAATACTTTTGTATGTATCTTTGCATGAAATCAGTGTTTAAGCCATATGAAAAGTTTGTTGTGTTTTCTTATGTCAAATAACACCCATATGTTTGTATTTTCTTTGTGTCAATGGTTTTATTGTGTATATTGTATATTGTGTTTTTTTACCTTTCCAATTAGATGTTTGTTTATAATGATCTTTGTTTTCTGTCATCAGATGAACAAGGGAAAATCTCATATGCTTGGTGTGGATGATGCTAAGGCAGTATTTACTATCTTCTTAATGCTTCCTTTTTTTAATCTTAATAGTAGACATTGTAAATTTGATTGGTGTTTGGTCATTGCATCATGATACTATAAATTTAATCATATTTGAGTTTACAAACCAATGGAGGAATAGTTTCCTGTAATCTTTTTTAATTTTTATTTTGCTTTCACAAAAACATTTAACAACTATTAACGTTTGGTTTTAATTGTTTAGGAAGTTGCATAAAATGAAAGGACTATCTTTATTGAAACTGAAGATAAAGTTATTGTTAGTTTTTCTATTTTAGATGTTTATTTAACTCCATCTGTTACTTGCTTAAACATCATTTAATTCATCTTTCTTGAATTTGTAATCTATCTTTTATAACAGGAACCTTTGGAAAATGATGTTGTTATTATTCAGTCTGATGATGAGGTTATATACAATATAAATTTCAAATAGTCCAGTGCACTTACATTTTATAGATGTTTTTTTATTGGCTTTTAATTTTTTATTATGTCAAGATCAAGATGGATGTCCGGTGATCTTAAAATGTCGTTCACCTGTTGTCATTGTAGTTTCTAATGATGAGGTTATTTTTGCTCTTCTTTTAGAATGTTGTGTTTCTGTGTATTTGTTTTATTCTTATTTTTAGTTTCATAACTTCATCTTCATATGATTACCAGTCAGTTGATGTTGGTGGTGTTGAACCTCAAAATGTAGCCGGTGTTGAAGTTGCTGATTACATTGTATGTAACTCTCTTGGTATATTTATCTGTTAGTCAATGTTTATTTTGGTTACTAACCTTAACTATAATAGGTTTCACGAAGTCTGCGTAGGGTACCTTATAATAGTTTTAGATTTTCTACAACAAAGTTGCTGACTAAATTCAGATGCAAAACTTTTTGGTTAGTCACCTTAACTTTTCCATCACTTTGCATATTGTTATGCAGAATTGTTGACTGTGTTGTGGACTTTTGCAGGATTTGCCTTCAAATTTGGTGTCTACTATTCTAACAAGGAAGCCTAAAGTCATCCGTGCTATGATGGAAAGAGGATCTGATACCTGGCCTATTCAATTACGGTGGACTGGATGTCGGCCAAGGAAAGTCCATATGGGTGATGGTTGGTGTGAATTCTGTGTTTGGCAGAAGTTGAAGATTGGTGATACAGTTTTGATTGGGATGCCATTTGTGAATGGTTCGGTTTTATACTTCAGGGTTTTGTAGTTAAGACGTTTAGTTTGTTTTAGGGTTTTTATTAGTAATTGGTGCTGAAAAACATGGTCTTTTTGTAAGTTGTCGTACAGTTTTGATTATCGCACTGTTTATAATATTGCTATAATGGTTTTATGTTCTTCCCTTTGATTGTTTGAATGGTTTTGCACTTCTAAAGATCAATATAAAAATGGTTTTTTGCATAATTTGTACCTATGCTCTTAATTAGCAAATTCAGAATTATGTTACACATCAACTTTATGATATTGGAAAGTTGGTTGTCTGAGCAAAAAAAACTTTATCAGCAAATCGTTCTTTATACCATAGTATGCATTATGCCAGTATTGGTATGAAATTTGTTTACAAAATTTTTTTAATTAAATTGTCGATCAAATTATATTCAACTTTGGTAAATTAATTATTTCAGGTTGTATACAATTCACATGTAATGGAACCTAAACATTGATCACAATGAAGGTTGGACTGTATATAGTCTTGATAACAAGTGCCAAGGTGATATCCTTTCACTTGCTTCATCCAATTTTTTCTTCCATGTAATTAGTTAACATATTTAATAAGTAAATTGTAATGTGACTAAATCTTTCCATTATTAAGATTTCAATAACCATTACAATTTCAATAGCCTAAAAAACTCCCAAGCTAATAGTTATGCCTTGCTATGTCTGATTCAGTTACATGTATACTGGGAATTGTAAGATCATTCATTATAGGAGCCGCAATTTCAGTTAATGTTAAACCATGCTTGAAATTAAACATCATTCAGTTAATGTTAAACCATATCTTTAATATATTTTTAAGATTATTATATATTATATATTCACATCACTTAGGAATTATAACATCATTCACTACAGTTGTTGCAGAATGTTATTAGCTGTAATTTCATTTAATATCTGAATATGTTAATGTTAAACCATTCTTGAAATTGATTCCATATTTAAGAGGTTGCATTGGGGAACTGAATCATCACTTAGTTCTTGTAGTCTTTAAATTATGGATTTAACTTTTAAATTTAACTTTTTAATTAACACATGTCATTCATATTATATTAAATGTGCATTGGGGAACTGAATCATCACTTCACTTCCTGTAATGAAATACTCATATTAAATATGTTAATATCTTATTAATTAATACCTTAATATCTTAATATAATATCTTAATATGATATCATTTAGTAGAGTGGGCTTCACTTTTGGGAGCCCACAGCTAACAGGTCTTATGCACCTATATAAGTTTTGCATGTCATGACTTTTTACATCCAATTCTTCCCTTTTCCCCCTTACTCATCACCCTCTATACAACACATCTGTGTCTCTGACTACAATGGCATCTGGTAATACACGTTATGACTATGTAAGAGACATGGATGTTGGTTCTGATCATAACGTATAGCGGATGAAGGTTTGAGTCCTTCGGTTATGGAAACTCCCTAACATAAGATTTCCTTCCCAAGATGGACCAATTGAGATGGTAGTTGTTGATGAACTGGTAACTAATTGTCTTCTCCCATTATTTAAATCCTAATGTTTCAAGTATATATTTCATTGTTCACTAATTATTTTTGTTTTTTTCTCATTGCCATTTGAAAGGCTGACAGGATACAAGTTACTATAAAGATAATACATACATATTTGTTTGAGAGGGTGCTATCCGAGGGAAATGTCTATATATTTTCTAACTTTAGTGTGGCCTTGAATGACCAAGTCTACAGACCCACTGAACATGAGTTTAGGTTGTTCTTCAAAAGGGACAATCAGGCTCGATTGGTTGAGGATTCTGACATTCCAAAAAATGTCTTCAAGATTGTCCCTTTTAGTGATGTCCTTGGTGAGCCCCATAAAAAAACAAATTAGTTGGTAAGTCCAGCTTTTTTCACTTATGTTGTTCATAGCTGATTGTTCAGAATTTTTAATTTCATTTCATAAACAACAAACATTATCATCATCTGTATGAACACCTTCACCTACCAATATTTTCAATGTACTGAGGGATTTAATTTATGTTAGTTGTTTATATGGAATCCCTTTTGACTCAATTAACTCTTTGTTGATTGTAGATATTATTGGCTTGGTCACTAGCAAATGAGAATTAGTTGAGTTTAAGAAAGGAAGGGTTCCTTCTAACTACATTGTGATAGAACTGGATAACCTTGAGTAATGATTTATTCTATAAAACCAATCAAACTTTTATTGTTTAAACAATTTGTGGTATTGATATTCGCATCTTATGTAGGGGAATGAGGCTCAGATGCACTCTGTGGCAGGACTTTGCAAAAAAATTTATTGGATTCTTATCTCAGAAAAGTGATGACAACTATGTTGTTCTTTTGCAGTTTGGAATGATGAAAAAATGGAAAGGTAAGTTTCTCCTCGACATTTTTTTAATACCCATGTTATAGTCTTTCCCAGTGGCAAGGAAATTTATTCAACTTACATGTATATGAATGTTTGAATTGTATAGATGTCATGAGCGTGTCTAACACGACCTACACATCCAGACTATACATTAATGATGAAATTGTTGAGATTAAACACTTTAAGAATAGGTATGGGTTCAAAATCATTGTTGACAACTTCTTCTTACTAAGTCAGTAAAGTCGAGACTGCCATCATTTTGGTTTTATGCAGGATTCAGTCTAACCAACGTTACTGTTTCCAACAACTTACTCTGTTAATGAACAAGACTCAAGTATCTATGGAGAATGATTTTTTGAATATTATGACTTTCAAATCCATTGAGGAACTCAAAGAGTTTAACCATGTTAAGTCATCTATTATTTAAAGGGTTTTACTTGGGTACCCTCTCTAAATTGAGAGTTTCAATACCCCTAGCCACATGTCATGCCATGTGTGAAAATTGTGTGTAATTTAAGTAGAATTGATGTCCTTAATCACGTGTCATGCCACGTGTCGAAATAAATGATACGCATTAAAATATTTAAAATGCCAAAAATTGATAGTGTCAAGACTTAATCTCATAACACATGGGAAAGAAACAAATAGTCTTACCACTAAGCTACTTAACACATTTAAAAATTATGATGTAACTATATAGTTATATTATATTTGTAGAATGTATATCTATTAATAAAATTTATTAAAAAAATAAACATTTTTGTCTTTTTTCATTTAGTATAACAATTAAAATTAAAATTTGAACTGTCCTTCACAGGGGATGTAGAGTTATGATTCTGAAACAGCTCAAAAAGTACATGTAATGTCAATCTGATATAAGGCTGTGATATACAGATACGAGTACGGATGTCCTTGTATATTGGGCGGAGTCTGGACCTCGCTGGGGCGGTGTAGTAGTCCGCCTAGAATTGCCTTCTATGCCCTGACACAGTTGGTGGTGGTACCTGCAATTATTCTCCGATGCTCAAGTCAGTATTTCAGAATACTTTAAGACTTAGAAAGCAAATCTAAGAGAATTATGCAAGTAAGAGAATGTAAGGTCAGAATGGGGGATCCCCCATATACCTTTTTGTTGAGGTTTATATACCTGTCACTGGTGCTCCATTATTGGTAGGGCCCGTTCCTTGTTTTCTGGCATAAAGCAAGAAAGGCAGTGGGTCCCTGTGTCGTTCACGAGCACCGTTATTGTAGTAGGTATTTCCACTTACTTGGGAAGCGTGAATGCTTTATTATTTTATTTATTTTTTCCTTTTAATGCGTGACAGCGTGATTCCCATTTTCAACCTCTCAAGACAGAGTCAATCTCATGTCGGGGTTACAAGTATGGGCTCGCTACGCAGTATAGGAAGTTCAATATTCCGCCTGTGTTGAGCCTATGGCTTGGCGGAGTAATATGCATTCTGGCGGCGTTACATGCCTTGGCGGAGTTATGACCCTTGGCAGGGTAACATGCCTAGGCGGAGTAACATGCCTTGGCGGAGTTATGACCCTTGGCAGGGTAACATGCCTAGGCGGAGTAACGTGCCTTGGCGGAGTTACTTGCCCTGGTCGTATATACTCCGTATAGAAACAATTATAATGTATTTGAAGCGTACTTCTCTTGTTCGAAATGCTGAACTGGCAAAGTATTAAAGCCATGCTCTTGGGGGCTGGTGTTGGGACCGGATCATATGCCCCCTAGCTTGTTATAGTGACTGGCAGAGTCACTTTAATGAGCTACAACACTTAAGTTTTAGCTTTTATAGGCATGGGTTTAGGCGGCGTTTGCTAGAGCATGATTTTTCGGACAAGTGTTTTCGTGCATTTAATGCTTCCATTATTACTTGCCACGCCTGTCTTTAATGCGCCTCGAAACCGCGTTTTGCCGCTTCAATCTCTCATTGCCACGTATGCCCTCGTAACGATTGCCATTCCAATAATGGGACATAAATGCGTGGGGTGGCAGTTGGATACGTTTTCGAGGTTTTTATCGTGGGCCTTGGATTTTAAAAATACGGCCCAAAAGATGCCTGTCTCGAGGTTCATCCAACGACTGTAATTGCGCTAAATTCATCCAACGGCTGTAGTTACGTTTCTGAGATTAATGATGCTTCACTCGTTTCCCCCCAAGCCATGCCTATAAATAGATAGACTCTTAGGAGGGAAAACTTTTCGCTTCATCTTCTTCTCTGCGTTTGTGTATTAGAACTGCGTTTCGAACTTTGCTTTCGTGCGAGTAATTGGTTGTTGCAGTTCTTCATTTCTTCAGAAACTTAAGGTAACTTGCTTCTTCCTCTGCTTTCTGTCTTCATTTTCATTAGGTTGGTTCTGTTTTTTCTTTCTGTGTGTTCATTAAAACAAAGATGAGAGGAAAAAGGTCAGAGTCTTGTTCTAGGGTTTCTGTTCGTCCCATGTTTTCTGACATTAAGAGTGAAGATGAGGCTTTCTATACTGGGAGGGACTCGACGTTTTACAGCAGCGTGGAGTATTTTAGTAATGCTGTACATTCGTTTGTGTCAGGAGGTGTTTCCCACACACAAGTACTGACGATGGCAGAGTGTCAGAATGTTGTATTGCATGGATTGGACTGGAAAAAGATGCTTGAGGTCGACCCTTATTGTTGGGTTGAGGAAGATGTTAAGGGTGCTTCCTCTCGTCATGCGACAACAAGCGGAGGGGTAGTGGAGTTGTCTGTACCGGTTTGGAAGGATGAGAGGTATGAGGAAAGGTTCATCGTCCGTTCACCCAAGACGTATGAACGTATATGCCATCGTCCTCAAGATGGACGTACATTATACATGTATGATATTTTGTTTACCCAGTTGGGGGTACGATTTCCATTGAACAAATTCCAGATGGGCGTACTGAGGTTCTTGGATTGCGCCCCTTCTCAGCTGCACCCTAACGGTTGGGGAATAGTTCGCAGCTTCGAGGTGTTGGCCAAACATCTGGAGTTCACGCCTACTGTGGCGTTGTTCTTTGCCTTTTGCCGCATTATGAGGAGAGTAAACACAAGAAGTGGCGGCATGGGTGTTGTAACTCTTCGGGCAGAGCCGAAGATTGTAAATTTCAAGGCTTTTGCTGACTCTGCCAAAGAAGGCGGACTCCATTTTCGGATGAGCTTTGTAAAAGTCTCTGTCAGGAAGAACAAGTCCGTTTTCTGGCGGAGTAAGGAGGGAATTGATAAATTCCCAGTAGCCTGGACCCATGAGCACTTCCTCTTGACCAAACAAGCTTATGAAGTTGAGGAGGGTGCCTTGTCAGCTACTTCTATGGAAGTACTCCGGATGTTGAAGGAGTACAACTCCGTCCACAAGCAGTTCTTATGTAAAAGGCTGCTTGGGCGGGATGCTGAGGATTATTTGAGTAATATTTCGTCATTAACAATTTCAATGCTGATTGAATATTACTTCTATTTCTTCCTGCGTCTTCTAACTGTACTCATATATGTTATTTTACAGGAGAGATTGCTGAATTCCCTGGGATGGAACGCATCAAGCAGATCCGCATGAGCCGCAAGGAGATTGATGCGGAGAATAATGTGCAGCCCAGGAGGAATTTGGCTGCTGCTCTAACGAAGACCCTTCCTTTCCCTGCATCCACCAACATAGTGAATTTGGAAGGTGGTGCAGGGTCCTCAACAGCTAATGTTGAGAGGCGTTCTAAAAAACGCCAAGCACCAGAAGCTGCTGAGGAGGAAGAAGAGGAAGTAGATCTCCAGCCCTTGCAAAGAAGGAGGACCAAAGGCAAGAAGAGGGTTGAGGAAGGAGCATCAATTGATGCTGCCATTGACTTGGAGGAGACTCAGGAGGTACCTGTTGTGGGTACTTCTGCTGATATGGGCAGTGTTGATGGCGCCCTCGAAGAAGACGTTGTGGCGGAGGGAACGAAGGGAATTCAAACTCCAATCCGTGTTGTGGAGGATGAGGCAGAGAGGACTAAAGCCTCTCCAGGCCACCAAGTTGAAAATCCCGCCCTGGAACTGACTACCCAAAGAATACCAGCCTTCTTCGTTGATGTTCCAGGGGAGTCATCCAGGAGATCCGTCTCTCTGCCTTTGGCGGGGTCTCGATTGAACCCTTTTTTGTACTTTGCAAATATGGGATCCCGCCAGTCGGAGAGGCGTGATCCAGAGTTCATCCTCCACCCCGACCTCGACTTCGAGGAGATTCCGAACGCCACTGCAGCTGCGAGGTGGCACCTTGCAGAAATAGATGGCTTCTTGGCCTCTGTACCCCGTATAGCTGATGTTGCTGCTGAGGCCAACATGTTTCAAGCGTCTTTTCATGAGTCTGCTGAAAAGATTCGTAGCTTGGAACATGATAATGAACAGCTGTCGGAGGTGATTAAGGCCAAGGACAAACACCTTGACACCGCCGATGCTAATATCAAGAAGCTGGAGGATGAGCTGGCTCGGGTGAGAGCTGACAAAGCTTTGCTGGAAAAGCAAGTTTCCGGCTTAAGAGAGCAGAATACAAAGCTGGGCGAGGAGGTGAGTGGACTGACCCAGGTGAGGGCTGACAATGATCTGCTGAAACAACAAGTTTCGGATCTGACTCAGCAGAAACAAAAATTGGGCGAGGATGTGGGTGAGCTTCAGCAGAAGTTGGTTTCCCTTGAACTTAATAAAACCACTGCTGAAGGTGCCTGGGCGGCGGAGTTGGACCAAGCAGCTACTGCATACAATAACCTTGAAAAACAGGTTGAAGAGTTGCGAGCTGAAAAAGCTACCTCAGATGCCGCCAGTGAAAGGCTTGACAAGGAGTTACAATCTGCGTTAGATGCGGCTGAGGCAACGATTGATGATGCTTTCAGCATGGCTGTTCGTCAACTCCGTTATCGTAATCCAGGCGTTGCTCTCTCCACCACAGGCATTCATCCTTACTACGAATTCATCAATGGAGAATTGATGGTGCCTGTTCAGGGGGGTCACACTCCTGCGCCCAGTGTTGAATATATTCTGGCGGATTTGCCTCCCTCCCAAAGTTTAATCAAACCTGGTGAAGGTCAGGCCACCTCTGCCCAACAAGAAGGGATGCCATCCGACCCTTGAAGACCAGCTCCTGAAACTCTTTGCAAGCTTTGTTTTTATGTGCATTTCAATGATATCGCCTTGTTCCAGGATAGGCTCTGGATTTTTATCAATATTGGCAATATTCAATGAAATATATTTTCTGCAAATGTATACTTGTTCATATAAGCAGTGTTTGAGTCCGTCGTATTTATGCCTTGTAAAATGATATTAAGAAGGCAGAATATTCATCTGAGGACTTAATGAAATATGACTAAGTATAACGAGGCAGAATAGCCTTTTTGAAATTCTGGTGAAGTAAAATTCAGTAGGGAGGCGAAGTAGCCTCTTAGGAATTTCAATGAAACAAATTCAGTAATGGGGCGGAATAGCCTTTTGAGAATTTAACTAAAGTAATTTCAATAATGAGGCGGAGTAACCTCTTGAGAATTTCAACGAAGAATGCTCTACTTGGAGGCGGAGTGGCCTCTTGAGAACTTCATTGAAGTGATTTCAATAGTGAGGCGTAGTAGCCTCTTAGGAATTTAATGAAATAGGATTCCGTAAGGAGGCGGAGTAGCCTCTTAGGAATTTAATGAAATAGGATTCTGTAAGGAGGCGGAGTAGCCTATTAGGAATTTCAATGGAGTTGGATTCCGTAAGAAGGCGGAGTAGCCTCTTAGGAATTTCCCTGAGATTGGATTCCGTAAGAAGGCGGAGTAGCCTCTTAGGAACTTCAAAGGAGTTGGATTCCGTAAGGAGACGGAGTAGCCTCTTAGGAATTTAAATGAAGTTGGATTCCGTAAGGAGGCGGAGTAGCCTCTTAGGAATTTCCATGAAGTTGGATTCCGTAAGAAGGCGGAGTGGCCTCTTAGGAATTTAATGAAGTTGGATTCCGTAAGGAGGCGGAGTAGCCTCTTAGGAATTTAAATGAAGTTGGATTTCGTAAGGAGGCGGAGTAGCCTCTTAGGAATTTCCATGAAGTTGGATTCCGTAAGAAGGCGGAGTGGCCTCTTAGGAATTTAATGAAGTTGGATTCCGTAAGGAGGCGGAGTAGCCTCTTAGGAATTTAAATGAAGTTGGATTCCGTAAGGAGGCGGAGTAGCCTCTTAGGAATTTCCATGAAGTTGGATTCCGTAAGAAGGCGGAGTGGCCTCTTAGGAATTTAATGAAGTTGGATTCCGTAAGGAGGCGGAGTAGCCTCTTAGGAATTTCAATGGAGTTGGATTCCGTAAGGAGGCGGAGCAGCCTCGTAGGAATTTCAATGAAATTGGATTCCGTAAGGAGGCGGAGTAGCCTCTTAGGAATTTCAATGAAGTTGGATTCTGTAAGGAGGCGGAGTAGCCTCTTAGGAATTTCAATGAAGTTGGATTCCGTAAGGAGGCGGAGTAGCCTCTTAGGAATTTCAATGAGATTGGATTCCGTAAGAAGGCGGAGTAGCCTCTTAGGAACTTCAAAGGAGTTGGATTCCGTAAGGAGGCGGAGTAGCCTCTTAGGAATTTCAATGAAACACAATTTTACAAGTGTTGAACTTACTTGAACTTGTTGAGTAGTGCTTGAGTTTGTTACTCATATACTCCGTAAGACATTGGTAGTTAGGCGGAGTCAAGTTTTGGATGGAATGTTCATCCTTTTGCATTTGGACTGGAGTGTATATCTTGATTAAATGAAAATTGTCGAATCTAGGATTGCTATGGTGCAGCATATAGCTGTGACACCAATTCATCCTGCAAGAAATTGGTTGAACCTTTGAGGCGATATGGTGCAATATATAGCTGTGACACCATTTCTTCTTGCAAGAACTTGGTTGAACCTTTGAGGCGATATGGTGCAGTATATAGCTGTGACACCATTTCTTCCTGCAAGAACTTGGTTAAACCTTTGAGGCGGTATGGTGCAGCATATAGCTGTGACACCATTTCTTCCTGCAAGAAGCCTACGGGACCTTGGGGATAAATTGGTGCAGCATATAGCTGTGACACCAGTTCTTTCCATAGGCGGCCTGTAGGACCTTAAGGTCGGTATGGTGCAGCATATAGCTGTGACACCAATCCTTTCCCCTCAAGAAGTTTTTTGGACCTTAGGGTCGGTATGGTGCAGCATATAGCTGAGACACCAATCCTTTCCCCTCAAGGAGTTTTTTGGACCTTAGGGTCGGTATGGTGCAGCATATAGCTGAGACACCAATCCTTTCCCCCTAAGGAGTTTTTTGGACCTTAGGGTCGGTATGGTGCAGCATATAGCTGAGACACCAATCCTTTCCCCCAAGGAGTTTTTTGGACCTTAGGGTCGGTATGGTGCAGCATATAGCTGAGACACCAATCCTTTCCCCCCAAGGAGTTTTTTATTGACTCCGTTTGTGAAGCGTTGTTGTATGTTGGTTGATCTTTATGGGATAAAGAGTTATGCATCTGTGCTTCAATTTTTGGAGCCGTTGTCTTATCTGCATGGGAATAAATTCTGCCATAGATAATCAATTCAAAGTTAGAGTGAAGATTGAATGCAGGAAGGCATTTCATTAATAATGGAACTACATAAAGGGCTGAGTTGGGGTATATCTTTTCGAAACCCTTTCAAGGAAAGCATACATAGGAAGATCCTTGAGTTAGGAAGAAAATATCATACCATATTACCCAACTAGCTATAGTATATGCGTAAATTTAAAATGTTCCATTTATTCCTGACCGGAGTGCCATCTAAGTTTTCTAGGCGGTATGTGCCTTTGCCTAAAACCTCGATGACTCGGTATGGACCTTCCCAGGTTGGTGCCAATTTGCCTTGGTGTGCAAATTTGTTGCCAATATTGGCCCTTCTTAGGACCAAATCTCCTTCTTTGAAACGGCGTTCAAAAATGCGTGTGTTATACCGTTTGGCGGCCTTTGCTTTGACAGCTTGGTCTCTTACAAAGGTTTCCTCTCTCAACTCTGCCAAAACCTCGAGTTCATGTGCGAGGTTCTGTTGATTGGCTTCTTCGTTGAAATGGAGGACTCGACCTGAAGGGGCTGCCAATTCAATGGGAATGACAGCCTCAACTCCATATGTCAGCCGATATGGAGATTCATTTGTGGTGGAGTGAGGGGTTGTTCTATATGCCCATAACACATGGCACAGTTGATTTGCCCAATCTCCCTTTGCCTCACCGAGGCGTTTCTTGAGGCCCTTCAAGATTTCTCTGTTGGCAACCTCTGCTTGTCCATTGGTTTGAGGGTGTTCCACAAAAGAGAAAATCTGCGTAATACTGAGATTTTCTAGAAGTTTAGTGAACTTGCGATCTGTGAACTGGGTGCCATTATCAGTGACTATGCGTCCAGGGACTCCGAAACGTGCAATGATATTTTCATATACGAACCTTCGAGTCCTGGCTGATGTTATGTGCACCACTGCCTCTGCCTCAATCCATTTGGTGAAATAATCAACACCAACTATCAAGTATTTGATACCGCCAGGCGCAGTTGGGAATGGACCCAAGATATCCATGCCTCATTGATAGAAAGGCCAAGGCGTTATTGATGATGACATTTCCTCCGCTGGAGTGTGGTGGAGATTTGCGAATCATTGGCATTGATCGTATTTTTGAACATACGAGGCGGAGTCATGCTTCAGAGTGGGCCACCAATACCCCGCCCTGAGTATTTTTCTCATTAGACTCCGTGCTCCTGGGTGATGTCCACACTGCCCTTCATGGACTTCTTCCAAAACAGCTTGCACCTCATTTTCATTTATACAAATTAGGTAAGGAACAGAAATTCCTCGGCGGTATAACTGTCCGTCTAGGAGTGTATAATAGGGTGCTTCTTTCTTTAGTTTCTTTCGCTCAAGATCATCCGTGGGCAATTGTCCATTAACAAGGTAACGAACTATTGGTGCTACCCAGGAATTGTCGTCAAAGGAGCGACTCTTAATCATATGTACTGATGAAGGAAAGGAAATGCTTGGCTCTGTCAAGGTACTCTGTACAACCGTAGTTGTGCACCCCGCCTTCTTTGTGCTGGCTAACCTGGAGAGGATATCAGCATGTGTATTCTCTTCGCGGGGTACATGCTTGAAAGTGACTTCATTGAAGCGCTGCTTTAACTCATTGACGCAGTCAGATATTGTTGTAGCAGGGGTTCTTTAGCCTGATACTCACCAAGAATTTGTGAGATGACTAATTGAGAATCACTGCATAGGGTAACAGTTTTGGCCCCAATATCTTGGGCTGCTCTGAGTTCAGCCAAGCAGGCTTCATACTCCGCCTGATTGTTGGAAGTTGTGAAGGTGAAGTGTAATGAAATTTCAAGATGTACCCCGTCATCACTTTCTATAACAATTCCTGCTCCACATCCTTTGTTGTTCGAAGACCCATCGACATATATTGTCCAATGCGAATGATCTGCATCTGGGCTAGAGCCTGTTAATTCAACTACGAAATCTGCTAGGACTTGTGCCTTGATAGCAGTTCTTGGCTCGTAAGATATGTCGAATTCAGAGAGTTCTATGGCCTATTTGATCATCCTTCCTGCCAGGTCTGGTTTGAACAATATAGTACGGAGTGGCAAGTCTGTGCGAATCAGGATGGGATGTGCATGGAAATATGGTCTTAGGCGTCGTGAGGCCCAAACAACTGCAAGTGCTGCCTTTTCAATCTTCTGGTAATGGCACTCTGTACCATGCAATGTTCTTCCAGTGAAGTACACCGGTCGTTGGCCTTCAACTGTTTCCTTAACCAGAGCCACTGCCAGCGCTTCATCTGAAACAGACAAATAAACAATGAGTTGTTCACCTGGGCTTGGTTTGACCAGGATTGGAGGGCTGGCCAAGACATTTTTCAAGCTTTGGAATGCCGCCTCTTGTTCTGGGCCCCAACTGAATTTCTTATCCTTCTTCAGTATTTTGTACAAAGGAAAAGAGCGATGAGCCATTTTTGGCATAAATCGTGCTAGAGCAGCGATTTTGCCATTGAGGGATTGTACCTCCTTCAATGTTTTGGGGCTCTGCAACTCTTGAATTACTCGACATTTATCAGGATTAGCCTCTATGCCTCTTTGTGTTAACATGAAACCCAAAAATCTGCCCCCAGGAACAGCAAATGTACATTTTAATGGATTGAGTCTCATGTTGTATTGCTGTAGGCGTTGGAAAATGAGGCGTAGGTCTTCAACATGGTCTCCTCCCTCCGGGGTCTTGGCAATAATGTCATCAATATAAACCTCTACCAGCTTTGTGTGCATACCCTCAAAAACTTTGTTGATCATGCGCTGGTAGGTTGCCCCGGCGTTCTTTAGCCCAAATGGCATGACGTTGTAGCAAAAGACCCCTTTGTCATTAATGAATGCTGTCTTCTCCTGATCATCCTCACACATTGGAATTTGGTTGTATCCGGAGTAGGCATCCATAAAAGATAGATACTTGTATCCTGAGGAATCGTCAACCAATCTGTCAATGTTGGGGAGAGGGTATGGATCTTTGGGACAGCATTTATTCAAATCAACGTAGTCTATGCACATACGCCATTTGCCATTGGCTTTCTGTACCATAACCACGTTGGACAACCAGGAGGAGTAACGGAGTTCCCTGATGAACCCCGCCTTGAGGAGCTCCTCTGTTTGTTCACAAGCAGCTTTTTGCTTAGCAGGACCCATACGCCGTTTCTTTTGTGCCACTGGCTTAGTTTCAGGATACACCGCCAGGCGGTGACAACAAAAGTTAGGATCCATGCCAGGCATGTCTGCAGCGGTCCAAGCAAAAATTTCTTTGTATTCATGGAGGAGTGCAATCAATCTTGTTTCCATGTTAGGCTCCAGTTTGTCATTGATGTTAGTAATTTGCTCTGTGGTGCTGCCTAAGACAATAGACTTGGAACCACCATCAGGAGTTGGTTTTAAAGGATTCAGTGGGTCTATAGAAGACTCCGCCCTGGGGTCAAGATCCACCAAATTGACGGATGCTGCCGCACTGCTTCCTTCGTTCAGTTTTCTTTTCTTAGACATGGTTTCAAGCTTCACCATGTTAAGACTCAAATTGTAACAATAGCGAGCCATCTCCTGGTCACCCCTTACAGACGAGACTTGATTATCTTTGTCAATGAACTTGATTAACAAGTGGGGGGTTGAAACGATGGCTTCCATGGCATTCAGGGTAGGCCGCCCGATGATGCCATTGTATGGAGATTTAACATCAATGACAAGAATCCTGGATTTCACAGTCCTTGCCCCAGGTTCACCATCGAAAGTGATCCTTGTATCCAAGTAGCCTTTAGTAGGCTGTTTGGCGCCATTAAAGGCTGTAAGGTCCTGCGTATAAGGCTGCAAATCAGCATCAGTTAGTCCCATGCGTTTAAAACAGTCATAGAAGATAACGTCGCAGGAACTTCCATGGTCAATTAGGATGCGTTTTACATCCATATTAGCGATTACTGTGATAATCACTACTGCATCATCTCCCTCAAGAACTGTAGGGCCAAAATCATCATCTGTGAAGGTTATGGGCGGAGTCTGGACCCCGTTCCTGAATGGGCGATATTCCTTACCCTTGCCTTACACAGACAAGATCATACGATGGTGATTTTTCCTGGCGGTGTTTGAGGGTCCGCCTCCGGCGAAGCCCCCAGCAATCATATCTACAACCTGCCTTTTACCCCGTGATCTGGGTTCTGGGCTTGGCTCTCTTTGGGCGGACTCAAGAACAACGCCCTTTTGTTTTTCGGTTACCACCGTACGTTTTGGCTCCCGAGTGTTATCAGGATCAGGAGAACGATCACGAGATCTTTTCTCAAATCTCTCTGGTTCATCGTGAGATTTACCCTTGAACAAATAATGTTTCAGTTTGCCTTCACGAATGAGTACCTCAATGGTATTTTTGAGTTGCTTGCACTCCTCCGTGGTATGGCCAACTGACTCATGGAACTCACAATATTTCTTTGGGTTCCCACCGCGTCTGATTGGAGGTGGACGTTGAATCCCGTAAATATTAAGGGTAGTCCATCCTATTTCACGCAAGATTTGCTCATATGACGTGTTCAGGGGTGCATAATGAGCGAAATTGAACACACGTCTATCTTGCTGTTTGAAGGGCTGGTTCCCTGCTTTGTCTTTCTGAGGTAACTTATCATTCCTGGATGATTTTTCTTTACCTTTGTCATGGTGTGGAGTTACGGTGGGTGGTTTACTGCGTGATGCAGTGGCTTCCAGGTGCATCTCAATACCAACGTACTTGGACGCCTTCCTGCGAAATTCCTCCATTGTGGATGGAGGTCCCTTTGCCAACGACAGAGCAAAAGGTGATTTTGGCTGCATAGCCTCGATGAGGATATGCAACTGTATCACTTCTGTCAAATCAGGAACCATGGCTGCCTCCTTATAGAATCTCTTAAGGAAATCCTTCAGAGATTCTTTGTCACCTTGCTTGATCTGAGCCAAGGTATGAGAGATTCTAGGTGCATCCCTAGAGATCACGAAGTGGCTGCCAAAAGCTGTAGCCAGATCCTCCCATGAATCAATGGAACCTGAAGGTAAACTCTTGAACCAACTAAGAGCTTCACCTGTAAGGGTTCTGGGGAACATCCTGCACATGATATCTTCTTCTGCACCTAGGAACATAGCCTTATAGATGTAAGCATCTAGATGCTTAGAAGGATCTGTTTCCCCAGTATATTTTCCTATGGAAATAGGTTGCATGGTCTGTAAATGTCTGGGGACATGCGCATTCATGAGCCTTTTAGAAAATGGGATACTCATCTTGTATCCTGAGGGGGATGCAATTGAGCCTGCTCTCCTCCCCTCTTGATGTTGTGCATTTGCCAGTGGAAGGCTTCGTTGCTCTTCCATGTAAGTAGGGATGCGAGAGTAGCTGGGAGTACTTGATTCCTCTTATGCATGCGCCTCATGATGCGGCTGTCTTGCAGGACCTGCTCTCTCGTGAGTGTGATTTGCCTTTTCACGTCGAAGCTCAGCAATTTCTTCTCTCAACATCCTAATCATGTCGTCTCTCGGATCTGGAGAATCAGCATGCGTTGCTTTTTTATGAGCATCGTTATCAAAATTGAGACGTCTAGGATTGCGTGGAGGAGAATCCTCCGTCTGCACTTCTGGTCCTGGTCTTTCCATTAATGATGAATGTAATGGAGATGGATCAAAGATCGTGGGAATACCAAATTTATGGGTCCCACCGGGCGTGCCAATGAACTGTCCTTCACAGGGGATGTAGAGTTATGATTCTGAAACAGCTCAAAAAGTACATGTAATGTCAATCTGATATAAGGCTGTGATATACAGATACGAGTACGGATGTCCTTGTATATTGGGCGGAGTCTGGACCTCGCTGGGGCGGTGTAGTAGTCCGCCTAGAATTGCCTTCTATGCCCTGACACAGTTGGTGGTGGTACCTGCAATTATTCTCCGACGCTCAAGTCAGTATTTCAGAATACTTTAAGACTTAGAAAGCAAATCTGAGAGAATTATGCAAGTAAGAGAATGTAAGGTCAGAATGGGGGATCCCCCATATACCTTTTTGCTGAGGTTTATATACCTGTCACTGGTGCTCCATTATTGGTAGGGCCCGTTCCTTGTTTTCTGGCATAAAGCAAGAAAGGCAGTGGGTCCCTGTGTCGTTCACGAGCACCGTTATTGTAGTAGGTATTTCCACTTACTTGGGAAGCGTGAATGCTTTATTATTTTATTTGTTTTTTCCTTTTAATGCGTGACAGCGTGATTCCCATTTTCAACCTCTCAAGACAGAGTCAATCTCGTGCCGGGGTTACAAGTATGGGCTCGCTACGCAGTATAGGAAGTTCAATATTCCGCCTGTGTTGAGCCTATGGCTTGGCGGAGTAATATGCATTCTGGCGGCGTTACATGCCTTGGCGGAGTTATGACCCTTGGCAGGGTAACATGCCTAGGCGGAGTAACATGCCTTGGCGGAGTTATGACCCTTGGCAGGGTAACATGCCTAGGCGGAGTAACGTGCCTTGGCGGAGTTACTTGCCCTGGTCGTATGTACTCCGTATAGAAACAATTATAATGTATTTGAAGCGTACTTCTCTTGTTCGAAATGCTGAACTGGCAAAGTATTAAAGCCATGCTCTTGGGGGCCGGTGTTGGGACCGGATCAAAATTAATGAATGAAAAAATGTAAGAATATTTATTTTGAAAATAAATTTTATTAACGGATATATATTTTACGAATATAATATAACAATATATGGTTATATTACATATCTTAAATGTAACCTAGTGGTGAGGCTACTCTTCCATCTCCTGCTCAAATCGAACGCTTCAAATACTATCTTAGAATCCAAACAAAAATGATGACTTGGAAAAATATGTGACATAGATTGAGTTAACATATGGCTAGAGATTAATACATGTGGCATAAATTCAATTAACACATGACTAGGGGGCTAGGAGCATTAGAGCCCTCAATTAATGCACTTAGCAACCGGTCAAACTAGTCACTCGTAGATAGTCAACATTTTAAAATATTTATATTTCAAAATTTAAGTGTAACAAGGTTTGATCCAAACTAACGTATATATAAGAGATGGAAGATGAGCCTTAGCAAATTAAAGGATATATCATTGGTTTTTTTAGGAATAGATGTCTACAGTCACGTGTGTGAAGCAACTGGAATGGATGCCTCTAGCCATATGTCAACTAAATTTATACCATATGTATTAGTCTCTAGCCACATGTCAACTCTGTCTATGCCATATATTTTTCAAAATCATCATTTTTGTTTAGATTCCAAGATAACATCTGAAGTGTTTGATTTGAGTAGGAGATGGAAGAAAAGCCTCATCACTAGGTTACATTTAAGAGATGTAATATAACCATATATTATTATATTATATTTGTAGAATGTATATATATATTAATAATATTTATTTGCAAAATAAATATTCACGCCCTTTTTTCGTTCATTAATTTTACTTTTTATACAAAATGAAAAAAAGACAAAAAAGTTTATTTCATAGATAGATTTTATTAACGAATATATATTCTACAGATATAATATAACTATATATATTTGCATCATATTTTTTAAATGTGTTAGATAGTTTAGTGGTAAGGTTTTTATTTTCTCTCAAATGTGTTGTGGGATCAAGCCTTGTTATATTCAAATTTTAGCATATAAAATGTTTTAATGCGTTGACTATTTATGAGTGATCGATTACTAGACACAATCATGTCCATCCGTCCTAGTTGCTTAAATCACACATGATTTCGACATGTGGCATGACACGTGGATAAGGGCATTAATTCTAATTATTTAAATCAGACACATGTGGCATGACACATGGCTAGAGGTATTGAAACCCTCAATTTAGAGAGGGTATCCAAGGATTTCTCTTATTTAAATTCAACCAAAGAAAGTTATACCATATATTCATCATATTACATACAATGTATATATATATATATACACTCACTCATATATACAAATACATATTATTTTATTCTGTATTGTAAATGTTACTGTTGTTAATGTTTAATATTAGAAAGAAGGTTATACCATATACTTATAATATCATACTGTTTATGTTACATAGAATGTATATATATAAACCCATATATACAAATACATATTATCTTATTTTGTAGTGTAAATGTTTGTGTTGTTAATGTTTATTACCTATAAGTTTGTCCTTAGTTTGAACTTTCCTCTAACAAACTAAGGAAGATAATGAAGCAGAAACCCAAGTGATATAACAGCCTATTGTCTTTTGTTATGGTTTGAATGCTTTTATGGGTATTGGTGGTTTGTCACCAAGTACTATTTAACAATGTTGTATTTTGATTGAACCGATTGTTACATTCAGAAGTATGGCATAGTTTTCCTCAATTTAATATATTAGATTATATCTTTGTAGTTATTAAGTAAATGTTAAAAAATATGTACAATTTTCGATTAATATGTATTCCGAAGTATGACATATTTTCTAATATGGGATTGTTAACTTAAACATTATATAATCTATATGTTTTTATATTATCAAATTATTATTTCAAAAACTATTTATAAAATCTGAAAACACTTTAAGATATTATTATACTTTACAGGTAGACTCTATTTTTTAATATACATGTATTCCATTCAATCAAATGATTCCTTATTTTTTTAGTATTCACGTAAGTCTTTAGGAACACAATCCATGCACTTCATCTAAAATATGGATTGTGTTATTTAATGTTTTATTTCATATTTATATTAACATAAATTTATAAATATAGAAATAAACGATATGGATTGTGTATATAAAAATTATCAAAATTATATAACAGAAATATATGATTTTAAATTTTGTATTTAATGTTTATATTCATATTCATATTAACATAAATGTAGAAATAAAAAATACAATTTCGATTGACTCAATTTCATATAAACACTTGAATTCCTAAAATCATATTTTAAGGAATTTAAATATCAAATAAACTTTTTAATAAGATAAACTTTTCGTTATATAATTTTTATATTTCATAATATGTTTTTTAATAGTTTTATGTTTATACACTTGACAACAAATATATTATTGGCTATATACTTTTTAAATGTTCAGGTTTGTATGATTTAAAAATATCTAAATTTCATATAAGATAATAGGACAAACTTAAAGTTATATAATTTATAGAGTTCATAATTTTTAGAAAAGTGAGGACAATTCATTCATATTAACATAAATTGCCAAATAAGAAACGCTTCATTTCCTAAAATCATATTTAGGAATGAATTAAAAATATCTAAATTTGATATGAACTTGATAACAATACAAAGTTTAAGTTATATTATTTTTAAAATTCGTTCTTTAATAATTCATGATGTCTATATACTTCATAAAAAAACTAACTTTTGACCATATACTCTTTAAAGTATTTTTGTACATGAAAGTATCGATGTCTATACAATTCATATTGTTCTTTAATATTTCATAATGTGTACATATTAAGAAAACAACATGGATTGACTTATAACTTCATATAAACCCTAACTGTCAATTATATATTATTAAGATGTCTTTTCAATATGTTTTTTAATATTTTTATGTTTATACCCTTAACAAAAAAATATATTATTGGCTATATAATTTAAAGTAATTTAAATATCAAATAAACTTTATAATAAGACTATCTTTTTGTCATATAATTTTTTATATTTCATCATATTTTTTTAAATATTTTCATGCCTATACATTTGACAAAAAACATATTTTCGGTTATATACTTTTTAAATTTCATATAAACTTGATCATAAGACAAAATTGAAGTTATATAATTCTTAGAGTTCATAATGTGTTCTTTAATATTTCATCATGTCTATATGCTTAACAAAAAAAAGAATATGGATTCACTTAGAACTTTATATACTCTTTATATTTCATAATATAAAATACATTTCTTATATGATTATTAGTTTAATTATTATTTGAATTACATCAATCATACCATTTTGTATAAAGAGTATGTTCAAATTTTATGTAATCTGAATTTGAAAGACATTTCATTAATGAACATTTTAAAATAATAATAACATCTTAATTCATTTTTTAAATTTTGAAATAATGAAATACATCCTTCACATTAAATGAACCACTTATGACCATGCACTGCACATTTCAATTTAATGCAACTGTGTGGCTTTTCATTCTCCCTCCAATATATTTTTCTTTACAGAGTTGCACCGTTCTTTTCAAATGATTCTGTTAAATGTCCATTACTTATTAAACAAACAAATCCTCCAAAATCTGAAAGGTTTCTAAGTGAACACTAACTGAACCTACTTGGAATGTCGTGGCCAACTAATTCGGATGCTTTCCATACCAGCGTGTTTTTGAACGACCCAAACAAGGTATAATCACCATTCTTTATTTGTTCCTTATTTCCATCAATAATCAACCCCCTCTATTTTTTCTTTCGCGGGTGTTCGCACATGCTGATAAATGTCTTCTAAAGAGGTTTAGAGCAGAACTTCCCTCCGAATGGGTGTTAATGGATCCGAATAACCATGTAGTTAAATTGACATTTCATCGCAGTGAAAATGGAGGTTTCCTCAAAAAGGGTTTGTAGGAGATGAGGGACTGTTATGGTTTGCAATCTGATAGTTAGGTTGTCATTGATTGTATGGGAGGGGGGAAGTTCAAAATCAGAATCCATGACAAAGAAGGAAAGGAGATAGGCTATGCGGTTTATGAGACTCATCCTGCAGACTTTGATGTTACCCTTTCTTCTTACCAAGCAAGAGCTAGCCAGTTGGTAAATTTCTACAAATAATCTACCCTATGAATAAATTTCTACGTAGACACTGTTGGTACCCAAATTCTTGTGATGTTTTTGGTCTTCATCCCTTTAAATATGTTAACAAATTTTAAAATACTCTACTTTGTACCCCCAAACCATTCATGTCCAACTCAGACAACCATAGTAAAATACTGTATGAAATACATGTTTCATAGATATGGTAACATGCCAAGCATTATCTTTACAAGCACATGTTTATTCTTATAGTTGGATTATCAGAAATGGGGCAATTTTTGCATCTGCTATTTTGATATGTAATTTTTTAGGCATTATATGTGACATTTCTATTGTCGTGTTTCTCACAAAGCAAATGATAAATAACAGTATCTTCAACAAATTTTGTTATATGGTTGATAGATTAATAGTTAATTAGAGTTTTGATACCCCTATTTTTTTATCCATTGAATTTTGTTATATGGTTGATAGATTAATAGTTAATTTAATCCATTCTTTCCATGATTTCGTTGGCTATTCTTGCATTTGTTGTTTTGATATGAATATTTGAACCATAATATGTGACATTGTTGTTGTCGTGTTCCCTACAAACCAAACAACAAATAACTCACAATCAAATATTTATTATATACCAGAGTGTTCCCTTTTAGATTTTGATACCCCTGTTTCTTTTATTCGTTGAATATTGTTATATGGTCAAATACATTAGTTGATTTGTTATTCCATTCTTTCCATGATATCCTTCACATAACTTGCCAAAGAATGCATCTGAGCATTTTTTTTCATCTAGATCAAGTACCTGGACTCTTTGTGGTCCGTTTGGTGTGGAAGTACAGTGTCGTATCATTAAGCATGTCAAAGGCCGAAGATATGCCAAGTTTGGATCTGGTTGGAAAATGTTTTACAAAATGTATTCTCTGAAAGAGTATGATAAATGTTCCTTCTAATTTTTTAAGGACAAAGACAATTATTGTTCTGTCAAGATCAATGCTTGTTGAGTTATTTTGTAAGAATGCATTTGGTGAAAATTATTTTATTTTCTATGCGAAAGAACAATTGGAATTTCCTTTGATTTAATTCAATGTAAATTATTCTATTATTTAGTTTTTTGCATAGTTATATTATCTCATTACCTTCAATATATAATACTTCTATGTTTTCTTTAAGTCTAATACTATTATTTTTTTCGTAGGCATGTTTTTGAATATCGAGTATTCGGAATGAAATACCATAAATAACATCAAAAGGAAAACTTAATACCATAAGCATAATACCGTAACCATACAAAACTCTACAAATCGTATTACATGTTCAGTAATTTTGAAGTACATAAATTCTTTAAATTTTATGTAAAAGTCCTATTACATGTGAATTTGATATTAAGATAAACAGAAGTAGATACATTAATAGATTAATGACAACTTACTTTTCTTTACAGTAAATTAAATAACATTGGCCTAAACAACTTTGCATTTCTCGCTGTCGTGTATCCAACATTATTAACATGATGCATTTCATGTTTAACCAATATGATAGAACTAAGCTGCGTCTTCTGAGAAACACAAACATGAATCTGAACTTAGACCCTCTTCTAAAAATTTAAGTGAATTTTAGGAAACTTTTAAAAACATAAATGCAAATTACCACTATATTAATCAACTGATTAAACTGGTGAATTTCTAAAAATGGGGTTTATTCTTTCAATTCTATGCAGTTTCTAAATTTTAAGTTTTGATTGATTTTTTTTTGAATATTCACCGACACATTATTATCCTAATACCTATCATACTAGAAATTCCCCATGCAACAATTCACATGGCCAAATGGGTAGATAAGACATTAAAACCTGTTAATATTTTGTTGGATCCTAAAAGCTTTCATATTGTGTGTGATTACTATAACCGTGCAATTAAGGTAGAAAACCTAAAAGGTCACCCTTATTACATAAAGTCTTTCATACCAAATCTAATTAATATAAGCAGCCCTTTTCTCATGTCTGTCCCATTAAACAAAGTGATTTTTTTACAGGACCAGCAATCAATTCTCTCTCTTCAATAAACTCTTCGTATACATTACTTCAAGGTCAACTAATAACAATGGCTAGCTGTCATACTTCCGCACTGCATAGTCACCGTTCTGCCTTCACGATTCTGCATATGGAAGGTAATTTCTCAAGGTAGTAAACATCAGTGCATCAACAACTTGAAGGGTCTTTACAATGGACTGGATAAACAACTTAGAAAAAAAATGGCAAGGTCTGAAAGGAAAGAACAACTATAGCAGAAAAGAAAAAGACAATGCTGCATTAAATCTGATCATTCAAATGCTCAAGGTAATTATTATACATTTTTATGTTCTTCTTCCAGTATAAATTTATAATGTTTTTGGTTTATAGTTTTCTATATGCTTATGATTCCATTAAAAGACATTCTTATAATTTTGTATATGCTTATGATTTCATTAGAAGATATTAAAATTTATTCTCAGGATGCTGATATGCATATAATGTTATCACATGCTCTTCCATGTTTGAATCTTTTTAAAATTTGTTCTTTTATAACAATGTAGTTGAAGGACTAGGTGGTTCATTAAATGATTCCAATGATGATGCTTCCTTACAAATTGATTGTGTTGAAATTAAAGGTTAGTGGTTTATCTTTTTTTGCTTAACAAAACTGAAGATGTTGCATACCAGACATAGGAACCACCTTATCATGACAGCATTCTCATCCCACCAGGGTATCTTAACATGGTGTTGCAGCTTCTCATAATATTATACAAGTTATTGTATATAAAGTTATCATGTTTACTATCTTATTGATTTTGTTGAAATTAAAGGTTAATGGTTAATCTTTTTTTACTAAACAAAACTGAAAATGTTGCACACCAGATATAGGAATGACCTTTTCATGACAACATGCTCATACGAACAGGGAATGTTATCATGTTTACTATCTTCTTAATTATGAATATGGTTCAACCAGCATCTGTGAACCGCCAACAGGTTACAATGGTGGTTATAAACTTATTAATAAAAATGGAGTTTGCTTTTATGAACAGGTAATACATTATCAGGTCCCAACCATGATGTCTCTTTATCAAATGGTTGTCTTCAAATAAAAGGTCAACATAAAATTATGCATTTCATAGTTTTAGTTCAATCTCATGAACATAAATGTGTTATGACAAAATGCTTTTCATTCTAGGAAATGGAGAATTAATGTTGGGTAATACCCCAAATCTGAATGAACCTTCGAGCAATAGAACCCCTTTATTAGACATAACAGACGGTATGATCATGTTTTCCCCTTTATTCTGTTTTAGAATTACTTTAAGAAATATATATATGCAACACTATTATTTCTTAAATATAATCAGAGGAAATGAGTTTGAAAAATAGACTTAACATTGACAATTCAAATCAATCCCCCAACATTTTCTATATCCAAGGTATGTTATCAACGATTGTTTTGCAATTTAATAAAAAGTAACGTTATCTTTATATTTCTTTTATAAAAATTCGTTTAACAGATTTGGAACATTATTCAAATAGCATGTCTGGAGTATGTAATGTATTGCCAAAGAAAAGGTAAGCTTATCTTCATATTTGTTATCATGTATTTCAATGCACCTTCCTCGGATTGTCCTGTCTTATTGTGTCATTTGAAGATTATCATGATGTTAAAGTACAAATGTTTGATGATGTGTGTATATTATACATGCAGTTCATTAAAAGCAGGGAAGCATAAAATTGTTCATTCCAAAATAGTTCATGGTGATACCTCAAAGAACTTGTCATCGTTGTTTGAAGCATAAGTTTCTAAACACTGCAGAAACCTTGAACATGGAGGATTGGCAGAATGTGATCAAAATAAAGGTTTTCTGTTTATTTGCTTAACTAATTTATCCTACCTTTTCACAAGTGTTTCGACTTCATGATCCCACACCATGCACATATGAATAAGGATTTCATCAAATTTATTTTATTCATCAGATGACATCAATTTGTCAAATACATCAACCTTTATGTCGTCATTAAATGGAGTTCAGCTTTGAGTTATTTGAACTTGCTGAAAACATTCAGTCACACATTAGACCATTGGATGAGTTTGTTGTCCCTAATGAAGGTCACTTCATCATGAATGAATAATTATCTGTCAATTATTCTTTAATCCAACTTTGCTGTAATATTTTGTAAACACTCTTTATTTTGATGTTTAAATAAACAACAGTTTGTACTACAAATACTGAATGCATTATGAATGAAGATGTTGATGATGTTCCTATATTTAAAGGAGATGGACAAGGTAAAAACAAATATAATCATGAGTATGTCCTTCAATATACTGTTGTGGTATTTACTTGATGTTCATATTTATGCAAAAACAAATTTTAGGAATGTTGATTTCTATCATTGATTATAAGATAATCCCACAGCATGCACATATCAATAACAATTTCATCATTTTAATTTCATTCATCAGATGACATCAATTTGTAAAATACATCAAGTTTTATGTCATCATTAAAGGGAGTTCAACTTCTTGAGTTATACCAAATTGCTGAAAACATTCAATCAGATATTGGAGCATTGGATGAGTCTGTTGTCCCCAATAAAGGTCACTTCATCATCACTAAACAATTATCTATCAATGATTCTTTAATCCAACTTTATAATATTTTGTAAACATTTTTTTATGTTTAAATAAACAACAGTTTGTACTACAAATATTGAATGCATTATGGATGAAGATGTTGATGATGCTCCAATGTTTAGAGAAGATAAACAAGGTAAAAATAAATATAATGATCAGTATCTCCTTCGATATGTTGTTGTCATATTTGCTATTATTATTCAATACTTTATTTCTTTGGAAATTTTGTTCAATGTAATAATTGATGAACCATGTTATGAACTGGTTTGATAAAGTTTTCATATTTATGCAGAAACAAATTTTATTTTATTGATTTGTATCATTGATTATAAGATTGGTTAGAAGTTAATTTAATCATATTTTCTTTTCATGTCAAATTTAATTCCAGTTTATATGCAAATGATGAACCATATTTGGAACAACATGTTGATGGGATTCCAGTATTTGAAAGACATCAAGAAGGTAATTAATGTAATAGTAACCAGTTCATTCACTACACTATTATCCTATTGTATAAGAACTAAGTGTTTACTTACTCTAAGAATCAGATGGGTATAATGAAATTAATTATCAACCTGAAACTCAAGGTATTTATTACGTTTTTCATTTCTTTTTTGAAATTTAAAATCGTTTGACATGAGTTATATATCAAATCTTTAATGAATTACTTTTTTTAGAAAGTTAGGACATAGGTGACCCTATATGGCAGTGTCAATACTGCAAGGCTTTTATGTGGCTAGATGAAAGATTGGTGAAATCAAGAAAGCTAAAGACACCTTTGTTCTCTATTTGTTGTATGGAAGGAAAAGTCCACCTCCCATTACTAAAATCACCTCCACAAACTCTTATTGATCTACATTCAAATACCGATGATCAAAGTGTTCATTTCCTAAAGAATATTAAAGCTTTCAATGTTATGTTTGCATTCACCTCCATATCTGGAAAGATTGATCATGGTATTAATGATGGACTGCTCCCCCAATTTTTGTATTGGGTGAACAAAATTTTCACTCAGTGGGAAGTCTACTGCCTATAGATTCAGACAAGCCAAGGTTTGCATAGTTATATATCTATGACACAGATCATGAAGTTGAAAATCAAATTAATGCTGTCAGGTACATGTATATGTTGAAAAATATTTGAGTTTTAAAGATTTTTCTGTGGTATTATTTTCTTTAATGTTAACATTTTTTAACTTTAATGTTCTATAGGTCTGGAAGAGCTTCACATGATTTGGATTTTCATATATTCACAAACATTAAGAACATGTTTAATGAATATAATATCCTCGCAAAAAGTTTCCGTTATGCAAGAGACCATTTCAACAATGGAAGTCATAATGATGTTAGGTTAAAGTTGATAAGGAAAAAGAACACTGACGGAAGGACTTATAACCTCCCATCAGCATTTGAGATTGCAGCTTTAGTGGTAGATGACATTAATGACGCAATTATTGATCGAGACATAATACTTGAAACAAAATCCAAATGTCTTCAACGTATAAATCCTCTCCATCCATAGTACCTTGGATTGCAATATCCTTTACTCTTCCCTTTTGGGGAGGACGAGTTTCATCTTGATATCCCATGTGATCAATCTTTACCCTGAAGATCCACATCAATGCGCTCAAAAATCACAATGAGGGAATTCTTTGCATATAGAGTTCAAGATAGAGAAGGTGATTCTCCAATATTATTAAGATCTAGACATTTATTCCAACAGTTCTTGGTGGATGCATACACCGTGGTTGAGACAGAGAGGCTAAAGTTCATTAGATTTAATCAACCAAAATTAAGGGTCGAACAATACAATAGACTTCACAAATCATTTAACCGTGGTCAAGTTGCTGCAACTACAAGCGTATCATTCTACCAAGTTCTTTTACTGGTGGGCCTAGATATATGTCAAACAATTGCAAGGATGTTTTTGCAATATGCAAACACTTTGGGTACCTGAGTTTTTTCATAACAATGACATGCAACCCAGAATGGAATGAGATCAAAAGATTCCTTTCCATGAAGAATGTTAAAGCCGAGGATCGACCGGACATCCTTTGTAGGGTGTTCAAAATTAAATTGGATCAACTTATTCGGGACTTGAAGGATGGATCTATATTTGGAAACACTGTCGGTTGTAAGTAATGAAAAATATATTATTATATTTCTATTTTCCTTAAAGGTTTAATTCCTAATACTAACAAACTAATATTTATTTGATTTTGTAATTTTTAGGTGTTTCTACAATAGAATTTTAGAAACGTGGATTGCCACATGCTCGTATTCTTCTTTTCATGGACCCGACCAATAAACCAAAGGGTGCGAAGGATATTGATAGGTTTATATTCGCAGAGATTCTAAATGAACAACTTAATCCTGCATTGTTTGCTATAGTACAGAAATACATGGTCCATGGTCCATGGTCCATGTGGATCATACAATAAGAAATGCCCATGCATGAAGAATGGAAGATGCTCTAAAAATTTTCCAAAGCAAATGCACAACAGGACAGTCATTGATGAAGAGGGCTTTCCAAGATATAGGCGAAGAGATGATGGAAGAACTATTAAAAAAGGTGTTGATTTAGACAATAGTTTCATTGTTCCTTATAATGTTGCTCTACTATTGAAGTATAGTTGTCATATCAACGTGGAGTATACGTGCCAGACAAGTTCAATTAAGTACCTATTCAAATATGTTCACAAAGGGAGTAATAGAGTGACTGTAGCATTACTGAAGGAGGGTGTAATTGATGAAATCAAAACATACTATAATTGTAGGTATATCTCATGTCTATACACTTTCAATAAGACAACATTTTATTATATAAATTTGAATAATATATTATAAACTATATATAATTTCCCGTTATATTAAACTATATGTTGTTACAATGAATTTGGTAAGATCATCTCTATACGATTGGAAATATGTTCAACTTCATGTTTACTATCGTTTTGACATTTCATAATTTGTTTTCTTTATTATTCATAAAATGTTCTTTATCTATAGTGAAACTACACTATTCATATCAAATTCTTTTAATACCATTAATTAATATTATTATGTTTATACAGTCTACAATAAGACTAACTTTTGGTTATATAGTTTCTATATTTGATAATATGTTTATTAAATTATTAATAAATTGTACCATATATGTAGTTAGACAAAAATTTTGGTTAAATATTTTTTTATATATCATTATATGTTTATAATTATTAACAAATGTTACTAATCAAAACATACTATGATTGCAGGTACATCAAGTTGGCGATTATTTAGTTTTGATATACAATTAAAAGAACCACTGGTTATTGACTCAACTTTCATCTTCCTAGTGAGCAATCTATAGTGTATGAAGATAAGGAAAACATTGAGAATGTTTTGAATAGGGCTGACTTGAAGGATATAATGTTCATTGGTTGGATGAAGGCAAACAAACTGCACCCTCAAGCAAGAACACTAATATATAGTGATTTTTCCTCAAAATTTGTTTGGAAACAAAATAGTGGAATTTGGTTGCCGAGGAAACAAGGGTATACAATTGGGAGGATATACCATGTTCCACCTACTGTTGGAGAACAATATTATATGCCTTTATTATTAAATGTGCATAAAAGGTGCATAGACTATGCAAAAATTCGTACGGTTAATGGGATAACATATGATACCTTCAAGGAAGCATGTTATACACTGGGATTATTACAGGATGATAGAGAGTTTGTGGATGCTACCAATGAAGTGTCAACATGGGCATCTGGGTATTACCTTCGAAAATTGTTTTCAATCTTATTGGTATCTAACAACATCTGTATGCCTGAGGTAGTTTGGAATAGTTGTTGGAGACAATTATCTGATGATGTCATCTATAAACAAAGGAGACTAATGGAATGTCATGGTCAATTTGGTTGTTGTATACAATGCATAAATATTAGTATATTGGTAGTTTATCTTTATAATTATAATTTATTTGTTCATGTTTACAGATATTCATTTGGGTGATGAAGAAATCAAACAACTTTGTCTGGAAGATATAAAACAAATGATGCAATGCAATGGTAGAAGCCTCAAGGAGTTCCATGGAATGCCATATCCTTCAACCAGCTTGGTTGATAAGTTACAAGACAGGATAATTGTTGAAGAACTTAATTTTAACCGTGCTGATTTATTGGCATCCCTTGAGAGATACAAATCATGTCTAAATCTAGAACAAGATTATGCTTTTTGGGTTATAATGAATGTTGTCAATAAGAATAAAGGGGGTTTCTTCTTTCTATATGGATATGGGGGACAGGAAAAACATTTGTCTGGAATACTTTATCTGCAGCAATTAGATTCAAAGGTCAGATTTGCTTAAATGTTGCATCAAGTGGAATCGCATCCCTCTTATTGCCTAATGGTAGGACTGCACATTCTAGATTCAAAATCCCCTTGATTGTTAATGAAGACTCAGTCTGTAATATTAAGCAAGGATCCATTCATGCAAAGTTAATTCAGCAAGCAAGACTTATCATTTGGGATGAAGCTCCAATGGTAAATAGATTCTACTTTGAGGCTCTGAACAAAAGTCTAAAGGACCTTATTCATTCCTCATCTTCATTTGATCCCACACTACCATTTGGCGGCAAGGTTGTTGTTCTTGGAGGTGACTTTAGACAAATATTAACTGTTATTCCGAAAGGGCCCAGACAAGACATTTGTCATGCAACAATTAATTCATCTTATCTTTGGTCTTCCTGTCAAGTTTTGAGGTTAATAAGAAACATGTGTCTTGATCAGATGAACCAATCTCAACTTGATACCAACCAATTTAGTGATTGGCTTCTTAATGTAGGTGATGGACTCATCGAAGATTCAACCAAAGGAGAATCTGAAGTTCAAATTCTAGATGGATATTTCAAAGACAGATCAATCTTAACTCCTACATTGGATGTTGTTTCTAAAGTGAATAATTACATAATTGAGAAGATACAAGGGCAAGAGAAGTCATACCTCAGTTCAGGCTCAACTTGTACATGAGAAAATTGCTCTAATTTTGAATTAGAAACATTCACTCCAAACATTCTGAATGCAATTAATTGTTTTGGTCTTCCTCTTCATGAATTGATCTTAAAGATAGGTGTTCCTGTCATGCTGTTAAGAAATATAGATCAATCTAACAGATTATGTAACGGTACCAGGCTGCAAGTCAAAAGACTTGGGAATAATGTCCTTCAATGTAAGGTGTTAACAAGGACTAAAATTGGGGACATGGTTCACATTTCCAAGAATGAGCATGATACCTTCATCAGAAACTTTTCCCATTAAATTTCAAAGGAGATAGTTTCCAATCATGGTGTCATTTGCAATGACAATAAATAAGTCTCAAGGACAAACTCTTTCAAATGTTGGGTTGTATCTACCCCAACCAGTCTTTACACATGGCCAATTATATGTTGCATTGTCAAGAGTCAGGTCAAGAAAGGGTCTAAGGATCCTACTTGAAAACCATGATGATATTTCTCCAAACCACACTATCAACGTTGTTTATAGGGAGATATTTTCTAAGTTGTCTTAGGTATGTATTTCCTACATTATCATTTTGAACTCAAATTATCATTAGTATTCTTCTAAAAGCATCTACAAAAACTTATAATAAATTTCCTTCATTTCAGTTTTCTATCTACACGGAGGTGCATCAACCAGGTGTAATGCAAGGTATGTTCATATTATCATTTTATTTATATGAAAAATTAGATTCAAGTTTTTTTACTATATGAAAAATAAGAATAATTACAATATTTGTATTAGGTGTAACACAAGGAAAAATACATTTCGCTTGCATCACTCTACAGTTGAAAGGTTAATTGATGATATCCAACAATGTTTATCCACCACATTTCCTTTTATTAAAGTATGGAATCATGAAAAGAGTTGTACATTTACATCACCTATTTGAACAATTCTCAGAATTCCTTCCAATTTTGTTCTTTGCCTATGTATCATTGAACACATAATACCAAACATTTTTGTCTTTCCATTGTTTACTTTTTTTACAAAAAGTTATTTTTTACTTAAATTATTTCTTTATCAAAATTACTAATTAATATTTCTTATTTCTTTAGGGATTCAAATTTAATTCCAATCATATATAATGTAAATTGTTAACTTAAATTTTCCGTCACCAATTATTGTTATGTGTGTTGAAGAAATTTTTCGTGCAACGCACGGGTCATAAAACTAGCAATAGGAAAAACTCAAGTTCAATTCCCACTAAACATATTTATCAAGAAGGATGAAAAGTCTTAATTGTGACTAAATATTGAACAAATTTAGTCACATTATCCCTCAAAAGTATATATTATTTCACTATTTTGTCTTCCCATAAAAACCTCAATTTTATTCCAAAATTTGTCTTAGTATTTGTTTTATTTTTCAAACACATTACCATGAGTCTTATCCACTATCATATGTTATTTCATTGGGTTTTTAGATGGTTTGTAGTATCAATAGAGCCGACATAGTCAAAGAAAAAAACCACAAACAAAGTGTAATGTCGAAAAACAAAATTTGGTTGTGTTCTACAAAGGTAATATATCTAAAGTTATATTTAAAAAAATTGAGGAGGTAATGTATGTTTAACTTTTAGACTTAGTTTTGAGAGTTGATGGTTCTTTTGATTTTCTTTCTTGTTGGTGTTTGAGAGTATCTAATAAGTTTTTTTGATATGTAATGTTGATTTCTAATAATATATATCACTTTATAAATTTGTTCTTATCATGTTATTAGTGTAGTTTGACTTGCCTTTATAGGTTCCAATAAATATTTATCAATAAATAAATAAATTAAAATAATTATACCAATTCATTTTTAAATACATTTTCAAAACATTTTGAAAACCATATTTCAAAACCATAATATTTATTAATTTTTTGTTTTAAATTTTTAGTTTTAAAATTATTATTTGATTTTTAAAAAAATTAAAAATTGAAAACTTTTCCAAACATGGTCAAACTTACAATGTTTAGTTGTGGTATCATTCAATCCATTGTTACATGAATTTGTATTTTTTTAAAAACAAGATATTTGATCTTGTTTGTAATTTATATTAAATTGTGATTTGGGGAGCTATTTAATGTTTTCAATATTTTTTAATATTTATTTTTTACCAACGGATAAAATAATGTTATTTGTTATATGAAAAATTAATTACTAAAAAAATTCATATATTGGTTTAAGACTCTTATCGTGCCAACTTAAGAAACTTATTTTAGCTTATGTTGGGATAAAAAAACATAAAAAAATGATTTCATTGAGTAATTTTTACACAAATGCCTTAATTTAATTAGATTCATAAAAAAATAGATATGTAATTATTGATAAAATATATAAATAACATTAAATTTTCACCAAAATTAATAATTACATTCATTAAAAAGAAATACATTATTATACCAAACAATATTTAAAAATATAAAAAATGTATTATTATTATATATGTAGTGATTTTTTCCTATTTTGAGAATATAATGTACTTCTTATGTTAAAACCACAATTTTTTAAGGAATTGTACATGTGTCATTAAGTTTCAACAGCTTACACATTTTGATTAACCAATTAACGTTAAAATCATGGTTTTTAGTATAATTTTTTTTTCAATTTTGCAAAACATGATGATATTGTAAGAGTGTTTAATAATCTATTTAAGCCATTTCGAACCCCTAAACCGATAAAAAAATGTAAAATTATACTTTTAGACTCTTATATTTTGAGTTTGATTTGATTTAAACTCTTATATTTTTTATTCAAATCGATATGTTACATATCATAAGATTTACCAAGTTGATCCCTTTTTTTATTTTTATTAATTAATGGCTTGTCCAAGGTAGTTGTAAGTTTCTAATTTTTAGTTTTTAAGAGTCAATTGAAAACAAAATATATTCGACAAAAATGATGTTAAAGTGAGTTTTTACCCATTTTAAAAATGTTTTTTAGTCATTCTTAAAAACAAGAAAAAATAATTTCTTGTTTTTAGTTTTATAAACTTTTAACTCCTGTTATTCACCACTACAATCATTACTGTTGCCACAACCACTTCTGCCACTGTCGTGCCCACCATTACCATAACTTCCACCATCATTGTCATTATCATTAAAACCACCATTGTCATTTCCACTGTCACCACCTCCTCCACTACCACCACCACCACCACCATTACCACCTACACCACCACCACCCTACAACCATAACCACTATCATCATTGTCATTGTTACCACTACCACAGTGACCACCATTATCATTATCATTGTCACCACTCTACCTTCATAACCACTGTCGTCATTGCCTCCACCACCATTATTGTCACCCTCACCACCACCTTTACCACCATCATTACCCTCCCCATCATCACCATATATAATGTCATTATCGTCACGAGGAAAATGACCTCCACCACCATCATTGTTGCCACGATAAGTTCCCCTCCACCACCATTATTATCTTTGCCACCCCACCACAATCATGATGACCACCACTCCACCCTCACCACCCTTGTTGTCGTCGTCATTATTATTGTGAAAGATTTATTGTTGTTGTGTAAAGTAGTTTTAATCATAATTATGAAAATCTTGCCAAATTTTTTTAAAATTCAAAACCATATAAACAAAAAACTAAAAACAAGTCTTGATTTTTTAAAATTTTAAAATTTTAAAACTAAAAACCACAAACCACCCCAAACTGTGCCCAAGTTAATAGAGATGACATGTGTGACATATGTCAAAAATAGTGTAAATGTATTTTTAGGTGGATTAAAAAATAAAAAATTGAAAATTTGTTTCAGTTAAAAAAATTATGACCATTGGCCATTGAGGCATTATGATTCATAAAGGCACCATCCATATTTAAAGTAAGAGCCATGGAGGAAGAGAGTTTATAAAATATGAAACAGTGGTTGGCAATTGTTTAATGTTGTTGTACCGCACATCTTATGAATCTTCCCATCAGTTCTTTGATGACACTTAAATACATAAGATTAAGGAGATCTTCAAAACATGGGGAACCTTTTCCCACTAAGTATTTGGCTTCCTTTAACCCTAAATCAATAAATGATGTCACCTCTTTGATGACCTTGTTCTTGGAAGTAACATCGTACTTCTCCAACTTTAAATTAAACATCGTCTTGTCCACCACACCAACATTGGCTTCTTGAACATAATAGAAGGGAAAAATCATCATAGAAACTAAATAAAGAGAAGGCATTCTAATGAATCTTTAGGGGCACAACCTAAGGAAGAGTTTTTCTTTATCCTATCCCTTATTTCATTTCAATATTTGTACATTATTGGTAAATTGTCATTCTTCCATTTTATCTAAAATATTATTATACTATTTTGTGGCATGGATATTGTATTATTTAACTTATTGCAAAGAATCAAAATGTAAAGCCGGAAGCTCTAAGTTTTAGAGTTTTAGATCACGAATAGGAAAATCAGACTCAAAAGCAAGAGAAACATGTCAATTATGCAAAACAGGGCACGTGTTAGGTTAAGCACAATCCGTGCTTACTAAAGAGCAAATTGATAATGCAATGATTTTTGGCTTTACTAATAAGCACAACTTGTGGTTATGCGCTGTTATCTTTTAAAAGATTTTTTTAATTCAGTTTTAGAGACATGCTTGATGCATTCACACATGATACACACTAGATATGCCTTAGCCCTAACCATCACCATCATATTTCCTTCACTCATGAAATGCTCAGGAAGATTCAATCGTATCCTTAAGGTTGAAGAATCAAAAGTTCTTCCTCAACACATTGTGTTCTTAATGTGTTCTCTAATATTAATTAACTTACACGACCATGGGAGATAGTTTATTAAATGGTAGTTTGTTAACACTTCATGATCATGACCATTGGATGTTGATAATTTTATCATGGATGACTGGTACTCATAGTATAAACTACTCATGAATATTGAATTTTGGATGACAAAAGATGAAACCATAAAAGTAAGCTAAAACTCTAAGGTGTTTTGAACATAAAGGACTTGTGAACTTCTTTATTTTTATATGTTTTTCTATTAATTCCTCAAATTATCTTCACTACTTTCTCATCTACCAACCTTTTAGTTGCTTAACATCCAAAGAATAAGAGTAATGAGTATGGTTTCAATACTGAGGGTCTTATTTACTTTCTTCTATCATAAATTAATAGGTGTGCTTGCTTATAGGTATAGAAATTGGGTATACAAAGTCTACACTTACATTTTATTATTTTATTTTCACACCGTGAATCACATCAATCACCTAAATTGACTGAACAATAAACCACCATAGTTACTCTTTTTCCATCACTATAAACTCATAACATAGTGAACCAACATCATGTTCTTTAAATCTATAATAGAACTATAAAAAATACAATTTCTAGGCCTCCATTACACTTGAACCACCACAAATCTATCTTCACTATAACTTACCCCTGAATCATTATTCATCATAATTGAACCATAACCCTTTATATGAAAACCATCAACTTGGCAATCTCCACTAAAAAATAAGCTTCACTACTTCTCCAAGAGCTTTGATCGCACCATCAACAACTCTACTTTAGATTCTTCCTCTACCATGACTCAACATTGGAGTACTTGGCCAAGGAGTCACGTCCTTTGCACAATTTCACTCTAACATCCTCATCGCACCATAAAATTTCTTATTATTGTGTCGGCCACCATAAATCATCTCTATAAGGTGAGATAGGCATACCATTTTGTCTTTGTTCGTGAAAGCCTCATTAATATATCTTTTTCTTTTTTCAAAAAGTTTACCTTAATGTTTTTTTACCCAAATCAAATGAATCACAAGTTCTCTTTACCTTTGTGTTTAAGAGAAATAATGTCATAAACATGTTTTCTACCCATCTCAGCTAGATTAAAATCGTCATTGACATGTGAGCACCACATGGATCATCTCTGCTAGTTAACATAGCTGACGAAAGGAACCAACTTGATCCATCTTATGAAACCTAAGAAACCAATTTAAGTAAAAAAAACATAATGGTCTAACTTGAATCAAACTAAAAACATATAGGTTCAAAAGTGTAATTTTACCATAAAAATTCAATATAGTAATTGAATGATTGTTGATGTAATTTGTTTGAATATATTTATAACATTAATATATTTAATATAAATATTATTAAAAATATATAATAGTTATATCTACATAATAAATATACTTAGTATTAATAATATATTGATATTTGATAAATATATTACTATTTATTCTTAAATTATGGCTAATTAATAAATATTTACTAAATATATATATTTAAATATATTATGATTATTATATTTAATATATAATATGAATTTATATTTTATTATACATGTTCATCTCATACATGTTGTATATAAGATAACCAAAAAATATGAATTGCTATCATATATATATATATAACAATTATTGTTTAGATATATAAAAGAAGTTATGGTTCAATGGTTTTGTATTTGGTTTATTATGTGGCGTCCTGCGTCAATTTATATTTATTCCTACCCGTTTAATTAATTTTACAACAAAATTTTCACGTTTTAAATGATTAGATTACACATTAATCGGAAAATATGTATTTTTAAATAAAAGTACCAAGATATAAATTAAATGATCAACTCATAAACCATAAAATCATTTAAGTTGAAAATAATTCAAAAGCCTCAAATAGAGGCCTGACGCGTGAGCTCCCCTACGCAGCACTGACGCTACGCGCCAACGTGACAGTAACAGCACCTGATGCTGTTACACATTTTAGGCCATCAGACCAACTTCTAACCTACCCAAATGTCCCGTTTCACGTTCGATTGCCATGAAACTTCATGGGTCACATGTTTTCCCCATTTCGGAGCTGTTGGCGTCATTCGCTCGCTAAAATTCCACCATATGCACAAGTTATGCGCAGTTTGCAGTTTAAACCATTTAAGTGCAAAACCTTTGCACCAAACACCCTAAATGGGTTCCAAATAGCCTAAGGTCAATAAACACAAGTTCTAAATGTCCTAGAGAACCTATTGATACCTTCCGGGGTCCCAAAACCCGTCGGGTCTCCAAATCACCCATTTGGTTCCTTATTTCCCATGAAACTACTATATGTCAAATTTCTAATTCAACCAACTCATCAATTTAATGTCAATCAACACACATTGCAATAACATCATGCACATACCAAACACTTCCATTTTCATCAACACACCACATCAATCTTATCACATCACCTTAATTCGATTTGCACACAATCATTGCATAATTAATTCATCAAATAAAGTCTCAGCACACATTACATATTACACACATTACACAATCCATTTATTTTATAAATTTCTGCATCTCTTGGCATCATTCCTCCATTTGGCGCACCTCCGTGGCATTAGCATTCTCTCTGTCACTAGTCACTAAAATTAAACAACAGTAAGGGTGAGTGTTTGACATATCATAATTAATATAGGACAGAATAATGAACTTAACAATGCCTACGGTTCTTTGTTATTAAATAATTTATCTCGACTTCTTGCGTTCATACATAAGCATATATGTATATATATATATGTATACGTATTTCTCAATTCAATTTATGTCACAGACTAGTCACCACGCCATAATCAATCAAGTCATATATTTATTAATTCATATTACATTTGTAATTCACAATTCATTTCCATTCATCAATCAATCATCAATTTCATATATGCCACAACTGACTCTCATATAATTCGAGGCCTAGTATCCAGATACTAAAGGATCGGCCTTCAACTGGGGGTCCTACTTGACACCCTGTGGACCCTGCTTGGCCCACCGAGTCCTACTTGACTCTTCACCTCAACCACTAGGTCCTACTTGACCACTGGGTAGCTCAACTGGGTACAAAGACCACGGGAGCCAGAAACGAGGGGCTACGTACACCGTCGGCCGTCCTACACCACATAATCTCATGCAACATCATATCATACATGGCATATCATCAATATACAACGTATACAATGTCAGAAGCTGACAGATATTCCATCTCTCGGGCGACTTACTTGTCAAACCCATCAGCATAAGCCATGTTACAAAATCACATAATCATCTCATATATTCATAACATTGTTTATCAAGCCACATGCAGTAACATCATCAAATATCATACCACACATTACTGACATCATCAGAATTTACAATTTATTAGATGTTACACATTTACATAACTTTACATATTTACTTCTCTACTTTCTCGCCTGTACCTATTTAATTTAACTTACTTTCTTATCAAACAACAACTAAATCACACTCAGCATACTCATAAAAATTATAATAAATATATTTGATCATCCTACGTCATCCATAATATTTTTATAAATATTTCTAAGCCTCCCAAGCTACCGTAAATTTGAATCCTAATTAATTACGTCCCGAACACCCCCTTACCTCGATTCCAAGCTTCTAAAATTTGTTCTTAGTGTCGGTCGCGTCCTCTGATCACTTGGTTCACTGTTCCTCTTCTAAACTCGACGCTCACTTCGTCGATCGCTCGTCCTATACCCGTTTCGGTACCTATGGTTACCGAAACACCAAACCAGTTAGTACATTTCCTTCCTCATACCTCCAAACTCATCATTCAAGCCTCTAAACTCATTAGATTACATAATCAAAATCACCCCCAACACATGCAAATTCGGATGGGGAAAGAGGGAAGAAGAAGGAGAAGAGGAAACCCGAAATGGAGGTTGTCAAGTGTCATACCTTGTCTCCCAATGTCCAAAAACACAAGAAATTAAAGCTCCCAACAAGATCCAAGCGGAATCGCCTCAGAGGAGAAGAAAATGGAGGATGAAGAGGTCTGCTTAAACTGTTTTGCATGCCTCTATTTTAAGCTGATCGCAACGCTGACGCTACGCGTCAGCTCATTAATCCGCACCTGACGCTATGCGTCCCAGCCATGCTACACGTCAGGGCCGTGATCCCATTTTCCTTTAAATTCTCATTCTAAATCCTATTTCCCTTTTCTTTTCTCTATTTATTATTATTTTAAACTCAATAATATATTTTATTTATTTCATAATATTAAAACATCAGGGATGTTACGTATTACGCCACAAGTCATATGACACGTTAGTAGGGTATGACATGGGAAGTAGTAATGTTATAAGGGTTAGTGACACATCACTTCTCCACATGACAAAATATAATATAAAAACGAATAATATTTTTAGGATTAAAAAAAACAGAGGCTAAATGAATAATCATTTCATACATTCTCAACACTCAAATTGTAGATTTTATGGTTAAACTTATGGGTATTTATTTATTAATTTTTCTTTTGGTTGGTAGTTGGTGACTTTTAAGTCTTCATGTATAATTAGGCACCAAACATGGTTATCGTTATCTTTATATCTAAAAATTGATCAAACCAAAAATCGATTAAAACAAACCCAAAAAAAATCGTATGATGTGTGTGGTTTGAATTGAATTTAGGATATACTTGTGAAAATCGAACGGCTAAATTGCAATCTTCAATATATTACTTTTATTTATATTATCTTACTAAATTGTATACATGACTTTAACTTAAAGCGAAACTTAAAAGACTTAGGTAGTGATTTGTGATTTTTTGACTGTGCTGAAATTTTTTACAATGGTGATTATGTTTTTGAAGTAATTGTTTTTAATTTTATTGAACTGTAATTATATATCTTATACTTGATTTTGAAAAAGTATAATCAATATTAAACTCAACAAACTGATCTAGTCCAAAATGTATTTGATTGAATCAGATTAGATATTATCATATATTCAAATTAAACCCGCAACTAAATAATGTGATTGAATCTAATGATATTTTGTTTAAAAATCAGACGGTTTCATACCGCAATTGCCCATAGTCCTTAATGAATATATGAAAGTAGAATAACTTTTTTAGCGGTTTTTTTATTTAAGGTACAGGCTTACAGTAACTTAAAATTGTATTGGGTCAAAGTTTCCCATGGGTTTAGAGAAGAGATGGGGCTGGAGACTGAAATGGCATTATTTCATAAGGTTAAAAAATGCCTGTCTTGAACCATTTGCTGCAAGAGAAGTGGGCCTTGGAAACAATGAATTTGAGAAAGAGAGCTAAAACTAAGATATATGACTGCAATTAATCCTTTGCAGTTGCATAGCGAAGGTACATGTGAGAATGTTCACACATTTATTTTTTTAATGTCTTGCTTGATTTTGAAATAGTGATTTTGACACACATTATAATAAGTGGATATTGTGCCCATTCGTCGATCTTACAAAGGGATTCGTTTAAATAAAAACAATCATATCCAATATACTACTGCTTTGATGTTGAGATAATAGAATTGCATGAGACAACTCTGCACCAAATTGATTTCCATAATGGTGCATCCTTCATGTGAGGGAACAGATCATTACTCCATGGATTCATAATAATGGAAAGCCTAACTGTGTGTATATAACTATAACACATGCGTTTTTTTAAAAATAAAATAGGGAGCTAAATCTAATTTCTATATATAATATTAAAAATAATTAGTCTTAGGATTCATTATTACCAATATAATAATATTATTCATAGTAGATTGGATTTTCAAAATCAATGGGATCTGGTTGGTCTTAGTTGATTGGATTTTCAAAGTTTTTAATGAATCTAGAATTATTCAAGAGGTGAATTCCACTTTAATTTCGTTGATTCCTAAGACTGATAATGCCTTCAAGCTTGTGGATTTCAGGCCTATAATGTGGTTTACAAGTTGGTTACCAAACTGGTGGCCAACAAAATTAAAGGGATTATGGACCACTTGATTAGTCCAATACAATGTGGTTTTGTTCCAGGTAGGAATCTCTCAGAGAATGTCATCATTGTTCAAGAGGTCCTTCATTCAATGAAGCAGAAATCAGGTTTGAAAGGTTGGATGATGATAAAAATTGACTTGGAAAAATAAATGGGAATTTATTGTTGAAACCATAATAGATATTAGTTTGCCAAATCAATTAGTCAATCTCATAAAAAATTGTATTTCATCTGCTAATATGTAAATTCTCTGGAATGGAGAGGTTTTAAACAGTTTCAATCCCTCAAGAGGGATTAGGCAAGGAGATCCAATTTCTCCTTAGAAAGACTTACTCATCTGATTAATTTGGCTGTGGATATGGGTTATTGGGAGCCTGTAAAGCTTGGTAAGGATGATCCTATTTTGTCTCATTTATGCTTTGCTGATGACTTAATCCTCTTTACTGAAGCTAGTATGGACCAAGTTTAGGTTATCAGGAATGAGCTAGATAGTTTTTGCATTGGTTATAGTCAAAAAAATAAACCAAAATGAAGCTATAATTTGTTTTTCTAAGAATTTGCATTGGAATGTTAAAATGGAAATAAGTCAAGCCTTTGGCTACATTAGCATTGAAAATCTTGGAAAGTATCTAGGTGTCCCTATGATTCATATTAGAATGAGTGTAGATCTGTTGCAACCTATTCTAGCCAGAGTCAAATCCAAACTCAGCTCTTGGAAAGCTAAGACTCTATCTTATGCTGGAAGTCTCACCCTTGTCAAATATGTCCTTCAAACAATCCCTGCTTATTCTATGCAAACAATGTGGATTCCTAAAAGTGTTTGCTCCCAATTGGATAAGTTCTGTAGGGATTTTCTTTGGGGGCCTAAAGATCATAGTAGGAAAATCCATTTGCTAAACTGGGAAAAGTTTGCAAACCCAAAAATCTGGGAGGCCTTGGCTTGAGGCAAGCTCATTTCATTAATAAGACTGCTATGGTAAAAGTGGCTTGGAAATTGAGCTTAAATCCTCAGTCTCTCTGGGTTAGGGTCATAAAGGGTAAATATAAATGCGGCTGGAACCATCTACCTATAGTTAGGAACAAAAATGAATGTTCTTATCCCTGGAAAGAAATCTCTGCTAACTGGAATCATTTTGAGGAAGGTCTAATTTGGAGATTGGGGGATGGTAGAAAGGTTAGATTCTGGCAAGATCCTTGGCTTCCTAAAGCTGGTATCCTTAAAGAAAAAAACTTTAATTACTCTTCATGATTCTGAGATTACTAAATCTGTCCAGGAATGTCTTAATCTTATTGGATGTTGGAATTCTGAGTGGCTTAAAAAGGCCTTGCCAAACAGTATCTACTCTTAAATTCTATCTATGCCTCCACCTAGCATTAGTTGTAAATCTGACATTGTTGCCTAGAATTTAACTCTTGATGGCACTCTCAACTTTGCATATGCTTATTTACATATTTCAAATAATAATAATTCTAATGACATGCCTATTTTTAAATCAATCTAGAGATGGCAGGGACCTCAAAGAATTAGACATTTGATGTTGAGGATTGCAAATGAAGTTCTATTAACAAACTATGAAAGATACAAAAGACATCTAGCCTAGGATAACTTTTGCCCTCTTTGCTTTCAGAATCCTGAAAATTCTGATCATGTTTTTTATTGTTGTAGGTACTCTAAGGAAGTATGGATGAAGCTCATTCCTGATGAAGCGAAAGACTGGTTCTTCTGTTTAAATTTTAGGGATTGGTTCTTGAGAAACTTACATGGCAATCCAAAATAAAACCTATATCAGACATGGCCTATTTTGTTTAGTGCTGGGTTAGATTGGATTTGGAAAAAGAGAAATGATTTTGTTTTTAATCAAGAGTAGACAATTGGTAAATAGTTAATTTCCAGAATTTTAAATTCTCTGCATGCTTTTGTTTCAGCTGGAAGGATGGAAAGGAAATTATACCCTGCAAAAATCAGCCATGAATGGCTTCACCTCCTCCTCATTGGATCAAAGTCAATACTGATGGATGATTTTATTTGTGCTTATGCTTCTTGTACAATAAGCTAAGCTAAGCTTGTAATTAAGCAATATTAATGTTTTATCTCATTATAAAATAATAAAACGTCTTTATATTTAAATATATTCAATATAAAATAAATATAAATATTTATATAGATACAGTGAGACAATTAATACAATACCCATATCTATCCATTTTAAAAATTTATGAATATGTTACAAGTATATTTATAAGGATCCACGTGTATAAATTATTTTACCATCCTTACTCTAAATTATGAATATTAATTAGCTTATCTTTCACATGCAAAACCAAGCATACAGCGAGGTAGGCCTCCAATGCATATATTGAAGAAAGTGCCGAAGAATTAGTTAAATACTCCTACAATTTACACAAATTAAAGCCAGCATCATTATCTTGACTTATTATTTTTTAAATCGTCACAACCTTTTTTTTTGGTAAAATCGTCACACCCTTGATTCCTTCTAATTAATTATCATCCAATATTGCATCGAAAGCCCCAGAGGTGGAAATAAAAAAAGTGGACCAAACTACGTTTACATATTTTCAGCCAAACTTATAAAAAGTTTACCATATATATATATATATTATTGAGTAGTAATATTATTTTTAGAAAGCCTGAATGCATGTTCCCTCAAGTGCGGGGAATCCAAATTCCTTCTCATGGTATCACTTTTCTTGATCATGTAAGAAATACTGATAAATTTATTTCCATTTCTTCGCTGTCGATGTCACGGTGGCGGGGGAATTGAGTATCTAACTAACTACCATACATCCTACAAGTTTAGCTTTCCTTCCATTTCCAACCTTTTCCTACATTCATCTTTATTGTTTCGTCTATTTCCCTCGAGAATAAAGAGTATTTTGATCCCCAGTTGATCATGGACGAGCTCAGTTGTACACACCTTATCTTAGACATGGATCAAAGATTATTTCTTTTCCTTTTTTATCGTTTGTATAGATATGATCTTAAAACTTTTTTCTATTTTGAATGATACATTATTGAGCCTAATACAACCTTAAATTTTTAGAGTAATTATTGATCTGGTCTTGTTCTGACCCCTGGACTTAATGGTAATTTAACCAAAGTCCGTTGTCAATGGCCAATGTAATATCCAGCGTGAGTCATTCTCTTAAACACCGACTTCTTGAATTACGCACAAGATCTCTAGACTAACCTCAGTGTGAGTTATTCTCTCAATACCAAGGTCATGTTGACCTATCCCTTAGCGTGTTAAACAAGTAACCTGTAAAGTGAGGTAGAGCCGTTTGTCCCTCTTTCATGTATCAACGTTTTTGCACGAGATCAAGAAAGTACTAACACTATTTACGGAAAGCTTGGAGAACAATGAGACGTTTCCACTACTTATGGTATATTCTTATGCATCAACGTAACAGAAATAAAACATTCTCTCTAAAAAACTTACACTTGAGCTCCTCTTAATATTTGACTTGAGCATCGGACTAAACTTATACTTAAAACACCATGTTAAGGACTCTCGTGAGACCAGATCCCGGCATAGATCAGTTCAATTATCTAAAATTTTATACATTACTACTAAACTTATTATGAATAATAATATATGATATGATTTAAATATATGTTAAATTAACGGTGGATTTTGAAATGAACATTATGGAAAGAAATCCTATTTCATTAGCAAGTATACGGGTAAAAGATACATAGATAAAAAAGAAGTTTGTGGGTTGGATTCCCAGAGTGTTAAAGTAAAAAATTATTTGGGTGGATGTGATGTGTTGCCGCCGTTTTGGAGCACCGCCATCTGAGTGGTGGTGGTGGCGGCGGCTTCATGCGGTTGGGCTTGATCGCGGAACCTCTTGTATATATCACCTTTGTAAAAGTTAACTGTCCTAGCCACCAAGACGAGGGAAATAATGACGCCAAAAAACGTTGCAGCGGTGATAATAAGGAAAGACATTTTGAAACAAGTGGCCCCAACGCAATTCAATTCCTGCCCAACCCTTCTCGAGATCCCCGCCGCAGCCAATTGCCTCTTAGCTTCTTTATCATACAGGTGCCCTGCGACCCTCACATTAAGCACGTACAACCCAATTGGGCTGGCCACACCGCCAAAGTTGTACAAAGTTGAATAGTACTTTAGCCCAAACAGCTCCGAAATTATGGCAAACACTAATGGCCATTGCGCCCCGAAACAGAACCCAATTATCACCGACGCCACGTATAGACCATTCGGCACATCAAACGCTATCAGAAGATGACCGGCACACGATAATAGCAGAGTCAAAGTGAGCACAAGTGGTCGAGGAAATTTGTACTTTGTTAAAATGTGTTCTGAAACGAACCCAGAAAACACGCGTCCCAGGTAATTCCAAATGCTCACTAGTGACACAAACGTGCTTATGCTTGTCTTTGGGTACCCAAGCGAGGTTCCAATTTGACCCAGATTGTCAATTGCCGTCAACGTTCCACCCACTCCACAAGTGCTTGCGAAGAATAAGCATATCATGTCTAGGCTGAAAAGAGCTTGAAGTATAGTATAATCTTCCCCTCTAGGTGGTGGAGTCAAAACTTTTTGCCACCATCTAGTTTCTTCAATTGGAGAAGCAGCTGAAACAGAGTTAGCAATAACCCCATTTGCTGACTCTGGCTCTGGCTCTGGCTCTTTTTCAGCTACTATCTTAACTGGCTTGGGATCAACGAAAGCAAGCTTTTGAGTCTCTCTGATTTTATACTGTTCACCAAAGACAACAGCGAGAGGGAGGAAGAGGAGAAAAAGCACAACACCGGCACTCACTCCATACTCACTCTGAGAGAAAGTACCCACTTTCTTCTCAACTATAATCATGACCAAAAGAAACCCCGCAAGGCCAAGTGAAATATACAAAAACTTGTAGAAAACACTTAGCTCATTGGGTTGTCTAACCGGTTTCATGTAACGAATGGTTCTAAGAAAAGCGAAGGAAATAGCAGCAGGGAGCCACGCTATGAGCAAAATCAAAGCCTTTGGGTCATTGTAATAGAAGGCAAAGTAGAGTTGCGTGATGATAGCACCACTAAGACCCACATAGCCTTTGAGAATACCCAGAACAACCCCACGACTTTCTGGGAAGTTCTTGACACATGTGACAAGGGAACCTGTGTTTGCAAAGGACTGAGAGTTAGCACCTATGCAGATGTAGAGACACATCTGCCACACTTTTGGTGTGGCGATTTTTCCGGTGACGGCGAGCCATATCATGAAGTAACCGAAGAAGTTGAGGATGGAACCCATGGCGAGGACAACCCAAGGTGGGGTTATCTCGTTGATGAGGCCGGAGAGAACTCCGACATTGCCACCTAAGTCTTTGAAGAAACTGAGGAGGTTGAGGGTGGTTTGGTCGTAGCCCAAGGAGGTTTTAATTTCGCCGGAGTAGAGGCTGAACATGTAGGTGGCTCCGGCGGCCGCCATGATGAGGAAGGAAGCGAACACCACGAACCACCGTCCCGTTATGACTTGGACCATGAGGCCCTTTGAGTCGAATACAGAGCAGCCACCACTTGCAACCGCCATGTTTAACAGAGACACTGTTATGTTATGGTTTGTTGCTAGTTATTGAAGATGTTGTGAGCCAGTGGTGTTCCTTTATATAGATGCAATCATGGGGTGGATCCGGGAACACATGTGTGTGTGATATGAATGTAAAACAAAAAGAAATGATAATATAAATGACGTTTCAACAAGTGTCTATATTCATCCTTCTCTATCTGTGATAAATTAAATATAAAATAATTTTAAAATTCTGAAACAATTATTTTATATATTAAAATACCTACAAATTAATGCCAAAATTAATTACTCTGATAAGCTTAAAAACCTTGAGTAACGAAGGAAATGGTACCACTAATAACACGTTGTACATTATTGTTGGAAAGTACCAACTAAGCTTGCATTCCGCTGGGTGGGTGCAGTGGTTGAGTTGTGTACAGGCCAATCTCTATCCAATCACTTGGGATTATTTCAAATTTCAAACTGGAAAAATGATTTTTAGAAAAATAAAAGTCTTTCTTTCTGACTTTTAGATTGAGATAAGAAGATGAAAAAAGCTAAATGAAATGAAAGACGTGATAAGAAAAAAAAAACCCTTCTTAAACATGAATACTCCTGCATGGAGCATAACGATAAAGAATTTAGAATAAAATTTAAACTAAATTATCTATATTTTTTCAATTTAAAGGATATCCATGATTTTTTAAAGTTAAGTATCTTCTATTAGGGACCATGATGTATCTAGACTTTGTTAATTTATTTTTAGCACTACCTCATTTTGATTTTTTTATCTCCTTTTATAATCTGAACTGGTCCGAGTCGGGTGTAAGTTAGTAGGGATTCGATATTATATCCTCAACTTAAGTGGGGAAATAAAAATCTTGAAATGACTCCTCGTACAAAAATCACTAGCCTTACGTGTGTTGTATAGCAAAAGGACGTTCCGATGTTCAAGTAAGTAAATATTCAAGGAGAATATTAGAGTTCAAGCGTAAGTTCAAGAGAGAATGTTATATCTTTCATTGATAATTCATGGGTGCTTATATTTGGGGGTCACAGAAGAGTTATCTTGCTTAAGAGGTTTCCCGTACATTTTGTTATTACAATTCTAATCCCTTATAAAAAGACTGACGCATGAAAGGGATATTTTCAAACAGCTCTACCTTCTCATCTGCCACTTTGTAGGTTATTGTCCAACACGCTGATGAATGAGTCAACTATGACTTTCTAGTATTAAGAGAATGACTCGTATCGAAGTCAGCCCAAGAGCCCCATGCGTGAAACCAGAAGGCCGGTGTTATACCACCTTAGTATGCGGGATATCAATCCTGAATGACAACTTGTGGTCAAATTACAATATTGCCCATGAGTTGGTAATCTTTTTATAAATCAGTTAAAAAATAGAATTGTAAAAAAAAAGAATATAATAATTAATATTAATTTTTTATATTATTCCAAACAATTGAAATTTTGTTAAATTTTTTTAGATCAAATCAATATTTAGTTGGGTAAACTAATAATGAACCAAACAAACATGTACCTAGATTCAAGATTACGTGGACTTGGATACTCAAGTGTAATGATTGAAAGAAACAAAGTAATTGACGGGCAATAAGAGGTAATACTGCGCATGGCAATCTTTGGTTGACTTGTAGTCCATAGGGGACCAAGTTTTTCGGCTAACCTTCAGGTTTACTAGATGTTTACACCATTCATTTACAGAAAGGAACCGGGACTTTGGGCCCCACATGGATTTTATTTTTATTTTTATTTTCATTTTTTCCTTAGCCACACGGTCTTTTAAAAATTAAAATTAAAAATATATGCATAGTTGCATACCACGCTGGGGTATACCTTAGGAGGATGAAAAATCTTTCCTCTATCCAGTTGATACAATAATTATTTTTTTGTTCACGACAAATTTATCAGTCATATTTTTTGGCCAAAATTATTATCATAATGAAATAAATAAATTACTAATCTTCCAAAAATAAATAAATAAATAAATTACTACATCTCCCTGACTTAGATATTAAAAAAAAATCACAACAAATAAATAAATTTAAGTTACTCTCAGTTATTTTTTTAATATCATCTAAAAAATTTATATACGTTTTTTAAAATTGTCTTTCATTAAAACTTATTTGGAGATGTTTATTTTGTTTATTAAAGATTAAAATTTATATTAAGTAAGAATATTTTTAGCATTGTTTGTATTCTATTATGATAAGTATGACTTTTTTTAATGATAGGTGATAAATTATCATTCACTACCTATGATTTTTATGTCATTTTAGTGAGAAAATGTATTATTTATTGTTTGTTTTGCATTGTAGGAAGGGGTGGTAGCGCCTTAGAGCTAAACTTTATTGATTTTAGACTAAAAATGAGTGTTTAAGATTCAAAAAGAAGATAAACTAAGTTTGTAATGATAGGAGAATATTAAACACATCTCATGATAAATGTGCATTGATTATATTTAATCTTTTATTCTAGTACAATCCATCCTTATTACTATAAAAAACATATTTTTAACTCGTACAACATATTTGGTAATCATGAAATCACAAAGCACCACATTTAAACATATTCTCTCCATTCTATAACCATCTTCCACCATTTAGGAGTGCTTAAAGGATCATTTCTTGAGTTCTTGACGATTGAGGAATTAATAGTTGTTATTTTTCTTTTTTCCACCACAACATAGATCTACCTTTTAAAAAAGATATATCCATGAGGGTATTTCTTATCTCTGTCAAATTATGAATTATGTTTTTCTCAAGATTTATTTACATGTTTTCTTTTATGATTATATGTAACTAATTAACTCTAGCTGAATCTTTTTAATATAAATAGTTGAATTCCATTATTTTATTATTGAGTAATGTTCACAAAAAACTCAATTTTCTTGTTATTTCCTCCTTTAGTCCTTGAATTGAATTGTAAATTATGAATTAGCCACTTCTAATTTGAATTTTAATTAGTTAGTAATTAATCATACCAATAGTTACTCAATAAATGTAAGAATAAATTGAGTGTTTAGAGGTAACCACATGCACTTCCATACTTTCTTTTACCCCTTTTACGTTTCAGGTCATTGGTGGGGTGTATAAGCCCGTTCGATTCATCATGCATCTCTTAATTAATACAATTATCTAATATTATCATTGATAGTAGTTTCTTAAGGAGTACCATATTATCATTGAATGATCATTAATATTAGCATGTGTAATTGGTAAGTAACAACTTAAACTATCTACGAGTAAAACTTAGAGACTAATAGGCAGAATCATAAGAGGAAACCAAAGTCTCAAGTGTCTTAAACATAAAAAGATTTCACTTGTGAATTTCCCCTTCTTCGTTTGATGATTGTTGAAACAAATCTAAGGCTTACTTAACATTCAAAAAATGAAAGTAAAGGCATATTTTCACATACTATAATCAACATATGTGCACTTGTTTGTGGGTGAAAACTTTTAGACACACCCCAAATCACAAGTTTTATGGTGTAGTTGTCGGGGACTATAAGTATAACCATCTATGAAATTGTTATTTAGGTGTGCTTATCATTTTTTTTTCTATTTATTGCTTTCTAACCTTTAATATGTGCTTAACCTATTCTTACTCACCTGCTTTGTAGTATTTATACAACTAACAAGGATTCATTGTATTTTATCCATTAATTAAGTTTTGTTAATTCTTTTCTCTAATGTTCACCCTCTTTGTATGAATAAATCAGAGAGCATTAGTGCATGTTTTGTGTGTTTTTCAACAAAATTGGCACGTAGGAAGTTATTTTAATCTGATGACACTATCATCTGTTAGATCTTATTTCTAGTTAACCAAACGTGGTTCCATATCTTAACCAAACAAAGCACAATCCATTTGACAACCAACCGAAAAATAAAATTATAAAAATTAAGTTCATCTAATAATCTAACCATTAATATTGATGCTACACACACATAATAAAAAAGAATTTGGCCAACTATTAATAAAGTCTTTGACACCATTTTTCCGAACATGCAAAGAGTATGCGAGGGTGGATTTGTTTTTGGACCCAATGGTGTGAAACAGAGAAAAATGTTAGGTAGGCCTGATTTTCGGGTATTTTTTTTTTTAAAGTGGGCAATTGTTTCCATTTATGCTTTTTTCTCGTAAGCTTTATTTGGTAGGATGAATCGTTCTCTTTTTCTGATACGATTCTTCACTCTCAAAATCATCAAGTATTCATGTACCAAGAAAAGAAAAACACCCAATCTGGTTAAAATAGTTCCTATACATACTCCAATTTTTACAGTAACAGATCATCAATTCCATAATTCCCTAATATACGGTTCAAGACTTTAATTTCCCTCGTGCTCATAACTTAGTATACTTCTAATTCTGTTATTTACTATTGCTAATGCACGTTACATGATTATGTGCCATCAAGTTTGGCATCGATTTGTGATATCAGCATATGGCCATGCATGTTCTTTAGTATTCTATTATTCTTTCTATGTATAAAGCTAGCATATGCTTAATTAAGGAAAGGTTTAATCACAGTTTGTGAAATTTCATCTTTTATACACATTAGATTTGCGGATTATATATACACGTAATAATGAGTTTGGGGGTGTGTTTAAAAAAAATCATGAAAATAACTTAGGGTGAGATTAATAAAAGAGATTACAATCTTTTAAATTAAAATTTATGCGTATTTTTTAAATGATATACTAAAATAAGTAAGAAATTAGTTTTTTTTAAGTCCTACATTGAGTATGTCATTTTTAGGTGTGGATGAAAGACTCTACATAGAGGTCTATATATTGTGTTTATATATAAATTGTTTAAACTATGAAACGCCTAAGCTCTTATGCAATGAACTTTATTTTTAATAGTTAAAATTAGTTTAAAATTTTTAACTGAGACTTGGTTGACTTGCTTGTTTAGCAGAAAGGAACTTGGTCACATGATTTTTGTTGAGTCTTATTTATCTTTATATCAAATAACATAATAATTTTGAGAACTTATTTTATTTACATCGAGTTTTCATTTGTAAGGAAGTATACTTGTGAGGGAAATAGTAGACTCTTTATATATCTGACGTTACTTTTCATACATGTGACATCTCGGCGCTATTGAGGGCGGGGAGTGATCTCTGGTGCATAGGCACACACAAGGAGCGGCTCCTGACAGGTTTCCAGTGGGAGGGACACATGAACAAACCGAATACATACTGGAATGAGAGGGATCCAAAGACTGTATAGGTATGGGACTATACAGTCAAGGATAGCTTAAAGGAATGAATTCGTACTACCTATACAAACAAATACATTAACCTTTTCGGTGGCTTATCACTTAAGGACTCCAAAGTTAAATGTGCTTAACTTGGAGTAATTCTGGGATGAGTGACCTCCTATGAAGTTCTCAGGAAGTGTGTAAGTAAGGACAAAAACACACTGGAAATGCCTCGTGTTGGTTTGTAGAGGGAGTCGTTCATTCCTAAAAAGCGGCCGGGGCGTTACACACTAGTGCAAAAATTGGATATAATCACGGGTTAAAGTGGATCAGTGATAAAAACATGCACGGTGGAATTTTTGAAATTATAAGGTAAACGATATAATCAGGGGAAACTATATATCCACGGTTAACATCATAACCGTGATCGTATCCATCAATATATAATCACGGTTGAGGAGTCAACCGTGGATATATAGTACCTAAAATATATATCCACAGTTGACTACACAACTGTGACAATATATTGATGGGTATGATCACAGCTCTGATGTTATCCGTGAATATATATTGATGTCTATAATCACGATTGTATTTCCAACCGTGGATATATAGTTCAGGTATTATATATCCATGGTTGACTCCACAACCGTGGATATATATTAATAGGTACGATCACGGTTATGATGTTAACCATGGATATAAAGGTGGCATTTAACCAGGGGTATTGGTGTAACCGTGATAATAGGGTTAATATGATCACAGTTGCAATGGGAACTGTGAATATATGTTTAATTTAAGTCAGGGTTTTGAAGGGTTTAGGTCATTTCCCCGCCACCATGACTTCTTCTTCTTCCTCTCACGCTCTACTTCGTCGTCTACGTAGTAGTCGAGTACCTTCATCTTCATCCATTTTCCGTTCAGGTAAGTGTTTCTCTTCTTCCTCTCTTGTTTTCCTATGCTGCATTATGTGTGAAACTCTTCCTCTGTTTCGTTATGTAGAGCACAACATCGTTCTCTGTTCACCGTTCTCTTCGTGGTTTCTTCTCTGTTCACTGTCGTTCTTTTCGTGGTCTCTTCGTGGTCTCTTCGCACCATTGTCTAGTAAGTGCTCCATTGCCCTTCTTCTTTGTTCACTTGCTGGTCTGCTTCGTTGTTATGCTTTATCATCGTTTGTGGAAGTTTGTCTCTCTGTTTGTGTGTGTTTTCACTTGCGTAGTCGAACCTGAACGAATGTTGTCTCTGTGTGTGTGTTTTCATTGTTGAAGCTGAAGAAGCTTGTCTCTGTCTCTGGTTATTTAACATTGCATATGTGTTATTAAGTTTGGTTAATTCTGCCCCTGTGTTATTAACTATTAGTGTTAAGTTGCAACTCGTTACTTTGAAAGGGGTTTTCACTTGCCCTTAAATATGCAATGCGTATACTTTGCTAGTTCTGTGTATATCAGAATTTTTGTCTCTGTTTAGTTTACTTTGCTGGTTCTGTGTATAATGTGCCTGTTCTGTGTAATTAAAAATTGGTGGCCTGTTCTATTAGACTCAAGACCCAAGGGGAAAATCATTAGTCAAGAACTCTAAGGATCCAACCACTGTTTTTCAACCAAATCTGGGGTTACTATTAACCAATGGAAACTTGTTAAATTTAAGGCAATGAATGAACTTCTTAAATTTAGTATTTTTTTCACTAGTAGATCATTAGTTTCTTCTAGTAGCTAAGAAATTGTGGATTGGAACCCATCATGTTCTGTGTATATGGTTTGGTTTATATAATTGGTTTTCATTTGGATTTTTGGTAAGTTTAGGGTTTGTGTTTAATGATAAGGTTTGGTCACTATAAAGTTATTAGTTAATTTTAGTATTACTTATCATTTTTTTGCTTACTAATTCTTTTTTTTAATGCAAGATGTTTAAAAATAGTTCAGCCCTTGGAGTTTAGAGTGTTATTGTTGAAATATAATTAAGATAAATATACATAGGATTGAAAAATTAAAAGACATAAGTAGATTTAACACATTCCAAGTTCTTAGACCATTTTTTTAAATTTTTTGTTCACATTCCAATACCAAACAAAACTTGAAAAATGTCATAATCCTATACCATATCCATAATCCATAAAATAAAAGTTCCAAGTTCAAAAGTCTCATAATCCATAATCCATCATCTAAAACACCATAGTTCTACTTGAAAATAACACAATTAAAAACATCATATTAATTACTAAATAAAAGTCAAAATTTTAAAAGTCTTATAATCGAACACCATAATCCATAATTCATAATCCAACACCATAGTTGTACCTCAAAATAATACAAATTAAAAACATCATACTAATTTAGGAGAAAGGTTAAGTAAATTATTACACATTTTTAAGTACAATATACAATGTTATTTCTATTGCTATTTGTTGCTCTCATATAATGTTATTTTTTTACACTTGTATGTATGTGGTTGTCACTGTTGCAAACTCGTAGGCTCATACTAGCTAACTAGTATGAAAGTTGTTGTGCATGAGTGAACCGTAGTTCCCCGTTTAAGATTCGACACAAATGGTCATTAAATTAATTAATTTCATCGTTTGTGTTGAATCTTGAATTGTCCGTTTGGACAGTTTGGGATGAACAATTGTTTTTTATTCCTTATTAGTATGTACAAGTTAGGAGTTATTCTAGAATGGGTGACCTCCTGGGAAGTTCTCGGGAAGTGTGTAAGTAAGGACAAACACAATGGAGATGTCTCGTGTTGGTCTGTAGGGAGAGTCGTTCATTCTTGAAAAGCGGCCAGGGCGTTACAATACACAATATAATGTACGTGTTGAAGTTTTACATCAAGAAATATACTTGTGTGGGTTGATGATAAGTATGATAAGCTTTATATATGGATACTGTTTACTTAAAATATAATATTATAATGGGCACAAATGATAGTCTCTTTATAAAAGCAAAAAATTATTTTTTTTAAAGTTCCATATTGAGTATATTACTCATGGTTGTAGAAGAAAAACTCTATGTAAAAATTTATACATCACCTTATACAATACATATCCTTATATTAAATGTAATATTTTCCAATTTTAAAAATTATATAATTAATAAAAGATAATATTAATTGACAACAAAATATTTTTATCAATATTTTAACTAAAATTTCCATCATAAAAAATATTTTACATAAATGTAGAAAAAGAGTCCTAATTTTCACTTGTAAGAGATGTTTCCATTGTTTTACATTCATATTTGTTCATTCCTTGACATTTAAGTCCCACATCAAGAAGTATACATATGGGGGAAGATGGTAAACTCTATATCTCAGACGTTACTTGTCATACACAATACAATACAAGTGTCAAAGTCCCACATCGAGAAATATACTCGTGTGGGTTGATGATAAGTTTAATAAGCTTTACATATGGATATTTTTTATTTAAAATATAATATTAGTTGTTGGAAACAAAGTCTCTTACTCGTGCGGGTTGATGATAAGCTTTTGAACTGGTCTAGCCTGGGGTGTGTGATCCAGTGTGAGACAAGCCCTTAAATGATGTTTTTCGTATTTGTTTTACACCGGTCCAGTGAAGATCCAGTATTATATCTTCTATTCCAATGGGGAGATAGAAGTCTTGAAGTGCTCCTTTGAGTTAATATCACTAACCTCATGCGTTGTGGGGCGAAAGAGGGTGTCACCTACAAAGACACTGACGCTTAAGTCAATGAGATATTTAAAGAGAATAAAAGAGCTCGAGCATAAGTGAGAATGAGCACGTTCTACCTTTTCATTGTTGATTTGTAAGTTTTTATACCTTAGAGTAGCGGGAGAGCCGTTTTGAGTAGGTGAGCTTTCCGTACGAAGTGTCAACATGATTTTGATCATTGCAGAAAGGCTGACACACAACAGGGACGCTACCAAATGACTGTACCTTCATATCAGTCACTTTGCAGGTTGCTTTCCCAGTACGTAATTGCATAAGTCAACTCTGACCTGTCGATATTGAGAGAATGACTCATACTGGTATTGGGCCATGAGTCTCATGCACAATAGTGGAAGCCAATATTAGATGACAATATTATGTGAGATGCCAGTCTTGCATAACAGTTTTAGGTTAAATGACATTTCTTTCCATAAGCCGGTATTGAGATCAAATCATTTGTTCCCTAGCTGGTTTGAGGGTTCATACGGGTTGCTCAAATGAGCTATGGCGTCTATTCCAGTCACCTATTATAGGCGTGGGTAAGAAGAAAAATTCTTAACTTAAAAAAAATTTTCAATTGCGTCATTTTGTCACTTTGATTCCTCTTCATAATTGTTGCACATTTATTTTCCTTTTAAGCTGAAATATAGCGTTGTGAGTAATACGAGTCACGCCAATCATTATGTGACGGTTACTCTTCGATTACCATGTGAAGGTTTCATTTCAATCACTATGTAGCGGTTAAATTTTGGACATGGGCCTTGAAAATCTGAAAAGACACGACTATGTTTTTTGAATTGAATCGTTGCTATGCTTGCCCCTAGCCACGCTTATAAATAAGCGATTTTGGAAGGTCCTTTAGGTGTCTACTCTTATTGCGTACTGAAACTCTATTGAAATTTCGAGAGAGAATTCCGAAAACTTAAAGCCTTTCCAAAAACTTAGAACACTTCCCCATCTTCTAGTTCTTGACATTCTACTTCTGAAGGCCTTTCTTGCTCGTGACCTTTAGAAGTTCACTACCTTAATCCACCAAACTCAGGTAGCCTCCCAAACCTTTCCCTTACATTTTTAGTATTTGCTTTTGTCTGCTTGTGAGAGAAAATGAGAACTTGGGGAAGACAGAAGGGTACCTGTGGTGGTCACATTATTATTAGGGCTTCTGTGTCTGGGCAATATCATCATATAAGTTTATATAAGTTTTATATAAGTTTTATTTTTAGGAATGCCAGAAAAATAAAATTTTTGGGTAAATTTTAAAAGTATATTTGGTTGTAAATTAAATTTTATGAAAACAAAATTTCATTATCATCATAAATTTATTCCCATGCTTGATTGAATTTGAATATTCCCAATAGTATAAAGTAAATCTTTAAAATTATCCTTATTTAAAATATAAAGTCATGACCGTAATATTTTACTCAAGAACTTACAAAGATTGAAAAAATTATTTTTTAAAAATATTCATAGGAATCTTTAATTTGAGATGCTATTGTTTAAAAATGCTAGGGGAGTTTAGACGGAGGAGTCAACAAGTATAAGATACTACCTTGTAACCCAAAATTAATTGACATCAAGTGTATGAGTCTATCTACTTATATGTCACTTCACTTATTTATGTCTATTCAATGTAAGACTTCTTTATTCATACTTTTCACCCTTAATTTCCAATTTAAAAATATATCAAATCAAATTAAATATAGATATGAAAATGCGTATTATTCTTATTTATGTTAAAATGGATTTATGTACAAGGCAGACATGTTATCAAACATGTACGTATATATAAAACATACAACCTTAACCTTAACAGAAGATAAACACATGCATTAACCACCCACTTGCAAGTAAATTAAAGAAGCAAACTCTTGCATTAAACAATATCAATTATTACAATAACCAAGGCAATCATGTGTTGTTTCTTTTAGTTTATTCTTAATATTCGAATTAGAATAAACGCAAAAACAATACGTCGTAGTGTGTGACCAAGAAAATGAAAAGTATACAACACGGCAAAGAAAAATGTAGCACACATAATGTTAATGTACACAATATGTATGACTAACCATTATTAAAATTTTGTTTACACTTAAACTATGATCTAATCCTTTTCCATTTGTCCTAATGAGTTGGCACCACATGTTGACCATTATTCCTACCGTTCTCCACCCCCTGCATTTCAGCCTCTGCTACCGTTGCCTCTTCCCTGAATTTCTTGTATATGTCACTTTTGTAAAACTTGCTGGTCCTAGCCACCAAAATGAGTGAAACAATGGCACCAAAGAAAGTTGCAGCTGCGATAATAATGAATGCTAACTTGAAGCAATGGACCCCAACACAATTCAATTCTTGCCCTTCTTTTCTTTGTATCCCCAATGCTGCCAATTGCTTCTTAGCTTCTTTGTCATACAAGTGCCCTGTCATCTTCACATTGAGCAAATATAGCCCAAGTGGACTTGCTACACTTCCGAAGTTGTACAAGGTTGCATAGTATTTGAGTCCAAAGAGTTCTGATATAACAGCAAAGAGTAATGGCCATTGTGCTCCAAATGAAAACCCAATTATCACTGAAGCCGCATAGAGACCATTTGGCACATCAAACGCTATCAAAAGATGACCCACACATGATAAAAGTAGGGTTAAAGTGAGCATAAGAGGACGTGGGAATTTGTACACTTTTAGAAAATGCTCAGAAGCAAATCCAGAAAAAACACGTCCTAGATAATTCCAAATGCTCACTAGGGACACAAAAGTGCTTATACTTTTCTTTGGGTACCTAAGGGAGGTTCCTATCTGACCCAGATTATCTATTGCAGTTAAAGTGCCCCCAATACCACATATACAAGTTATGAACAATATTAACATGTCCACACTAAACAGTGCTTGAAGTATTGTGTAGTCCTCACCTCTTTCTGGTGGACTAAACACATTTTCCCACCATTTGGCGTCATTGGAAACCGTTTCCTTCACTTTTGGTGTCAAAGAAACAGAGTTTTTGTCATTGTTAGTACCGTTGGTTGACCCATTAAAACTTTCACCTTCACCTTGGGTTACAATTTTCACCGGGGAAGGGTCAACCAATGCAAGCCTTTTACCCTGCCAGATCTTGTATTCTTCCATGGAAACAATAGCAAGTGGGAGGAAGAGCAAGAAAAGTACCATAGCAGCACTCACACCAAACTCACTCTGAGTAAAATTGACCCTTTTCTGAATAACAATCATGACCAAAAGAAACCCAGCAAGGCCAAGAGAAATATAAAGAAAATTGTAGAAAACCTTGAGCTCATTAGGTTGCCTAACCGGCTTCATATACCGAATGGTTCTCAAAAAAGCAAACGATATAGCAGCCGGAAGCCAACCTATGAGCAAAATCAAAGCCTTGGTGTCATCATAGTAAAAAGCAGAGTACAACTGTGTGATGATTGCACCACTAAGACCCACATAGCCTTTGAGAATACCCAGAACAACCCCACGACTTTCTGGAAAGTTCTTGACACATGTGACAAGGGAGCCTGTGTTGGCAAAGGACTGAGAGTTAGCACCTATGCAGATGTAGAGACACATCTGCCACACTTTTGGTGTGGCGATTTTTCTGGTGACAGAGAGCCAGATCATGAAGTAGCCAAAGAAGTTGAGTATGGCACCAATGGCTAGGACAATCCAAGGTGGGGTAAGCTCGTTGATGAGGCCGGAGAGGACACCAACGTTGGTGCCCAAGTCTTTGAAGAAACTGAGGAGGTTGAGAGTGGTTTGGTCGTAGCCAAGGGTGGTTTTGATGTCGCTGGAATAGAGACCGAACATGTAGGTGGCTCCTGCGGCTGACATGATTAGGAAAGAGGCGAAGACCACGAACCAGCGACCGGTGATGACTTGGATGGTGAGACTCTTCATGTCTCCCCAACCATGAACACCAACGGAACCTGCACCTGCACCTGCAATCGCCATATTGCTAGCTACCACACCACTACACTAATGCAGAGGGTGAGGATATTCAACTCCATGTACTTGTATATATAGAAATCATTTTACTTAATATTATTTCTTTTTTAAATAATTTTTAGAATCCGACGAATGATTAAACCAGTAAAGATATCGGTTCAAGTAAATTGTAATTAAATTGAAATTGAATCGTCGTTGAACTGGTAATACTAAAAAATTGATCTAAAACGATTACCTAACCGATTTACGATTCAATTAACGTAACCAACCGAATTGGTTTGATTTTAATATGTTTTAAGCTTTTATTATCATTATGTTTTGCATGGAGTGTTGACTTCTTATATTCGGGGAAGAACGATACCGCCAGCCATTCACTTTGACATATTATTGTTAAATGCGTGATGTGTCAATGAAAATCCAAATAGATATATATGTAATATTTAAAGGAAAATGATTGATTCATTTACAGGATATTTTATTCTACGAGATATTGAAAGTTTAAAGATTAATCTTTAATCTCAATTGTCAGCATATTAAACAATAAAAAACTAATTAAATAGTTTGTTTAAGTTATATGAATCTGTAATCAAATTTAGAATTACGTGTTTTTAAAAAAATTAAGCAAAAAAACTTAATTTATAAAATAAGGTTATGTTTGATAAATTAATAAATTTAGTAAAAATATAATTTTATTCTTCAAAATTCCATAACATTTTGTTTTTTTGATCGATGTATGAATTCGATCAAATATAGTAAGCATGGTTAGGATTGTTAATTTCAAATTTATTAATTGTTTATTTGTGTTCTAGACTAATTAAAATATAATTTTATAATAGCCTTTAGAAATAATTTCTATATAAAAGAAAATAAATTTTATTCTAATTGAATCGTTTCTTGTTTTAAAGATTTCACACATTGCAGCTAATTGGTAGATTACGAATGCGTAAATCAGCTCCTAGGAAAAACATTTCTGCAAAAACTAGTTATGTTTAATTTTTTTCTTTTAAGAAAAAAATTTAGATTACAAATAATGTTGTGCAATTTTAGTTTTTAGATTGATAAATTTTATTTAAATTCGAGTTGGATATGAATCTTTCCGAGCAACAAAATTTTTCGTACTAATTTGTTGTATTTCTTTTTCTTTGATATAAAAGAAATTGTATCTAATAATTTTATTCTCTTTTGATTTTAGAAAATAAATGAAAAATGAACATTATTTTTTAACATTAAGTATAATTCTCTTATACATTACAAAAAATTTCTGATTTATCGTGGAGACAGTCTCATACTAAGACCTAAAATTTTCATGATAAAGCCTATTGGCGTGGATACATGCTTGAAAGGGAAGATTTCATAAAAAAAAATTCACCTCAAGACTTAGTTATTAATTTCACTCACTTAAACACAAAATTGGATATGATACATAATAAATTTGATATGTATTTGGTACTAAAGTGAATGAATTATACTCACCATATGACTTTGGCTTATTCTATTCGTAGAATAAAGATATTGTTTTAGTAACCTCTATTACTCCAACTTATATATATTGATACAAACACCACAATTAACAATTTTTCATTATTATTTCATTTTTTGTGTGTGTTAGCATAGTAAGTGGGTCAAACAGTCGTATCTAACGACATGAAGGATTAATATTAATTTAAATTTTTTATTTTTATAACTTTGTTTACCCAACTACAAACCAACTACATAATGTATTATCGGCCTCATAAATAACGATCTGAGTTGTGGATTGTCTGAGTTTATAAACATTCTGTTTATCGGCATACATGGTAAATTTGGATTAATAAAAGAAGGACCAAAACTAGTTTAATCCCTCGAATATTGGAGTCTCCATAGTCTAGATAAGAGCAACCAGATCTGGTCAAATTGAGATAAGCAGTGTAGAAATTTCGTAATTATACTAAAAAAAACTACATATTACTTTCAAGTTTTAAATTATTGTTATTATATGTCTTAAAATTTTGACTTGTTCTATATATAATAGTTGCCAAAATCATACTCGGACCAGTTTGTTTTCGTAAACATCTCAAAGATATACACCATAATAATTATTTTTTAAGAGGCACGTGGTTCTATTGGTTTGTATTATCTGTCATACTAATTGACAGATTATATTATATATAAATGATGTTAAACATTTTTATTGGTAAGATTTAATTTTAAAACAAATATTTTTAGTTTTATTATAATTTATAAAATCTCAAATAAAATATTTAGAAGGTAAAAGAATGAAATAAAATAGGAAAATAAACAAAATATTTTAGAAAAACATATATTAAAATAAAGCTAAAATAAGATAGAAAATTAAAATACTAATTTGACATATTTTTTTTCTTTCTATCTCTCTAAAAGCACACTTTAAACATGTAAAAAAAATGTGTGTAGAATTGTAGATAGCATTATTCTTTCATTCCATTCTTTTTCTACATATTTTCAACGATTTTTCTTTGAACAAATGGCCAAGCACCTAAACAGAATAATAACTCGCTGACATACTCACGTGTGGTATTATCTTGAAAAGTGATTCCCCTCCGTTTAGTTTTCAGGATACGTTTGTAACGGATCAATATTAATATTTAGATTTTTTTTATAAGTATTTAATTATGTTTAAGGAATGGAGTTAGAATTTTAGTTTGGGGGTGTTGAAACTAATTAGATATATGATTTCAAAAATAAAAAAATTATTGAGTACATTTTTTTCATTCGATATTACATATTTAAACGCAAGATTAATGTAAGAAGTTTAAGGATATTAAACGATACTTGTAAAGTTCACGGGCAATTTCTTCTTAAACTGAAATAAGAAGTTCAAACCATGCATTGGTGAGCAACCAAAAACATAATCAATTACAAGAGAAGTATTCACAACCTGCACAATTAACATGATTCAAAATGGTTAAAGAAATGAAGTTAGTTATATAAATCATATAATGTTATTGTGTTTTATTATATACTAAATGTTTTAAGATCCCATAGCTGAAAAATATGAGATAGAGCTATACATTTACTTTCTCAGCAAGGCTACAAATATCATGAACATCGAAAGACTTAGATGCATTTGATAGATCTAAATCACAACTCAATTGTCTTCCCAGAGAATTTAGTATTCAATTCTTTTCATTGATAATCTATGACATTGTTGAATATGTTTACATGATAATGATGCTCAACTGCACATAATCTTTTGGACTGCAAGATCTTACATCAGAAAAGGAGGCACTCATACTAGAAATTTGAATAGTCTAGATCTGGCAAAATGATGTGACTTTTTCTAGAAGAGGGTCCCAATCATTACTCATTCAATACATAAACTATACATAATTTGATTATGTTAGTTTAAGCTCATATAATTTTACTGATTTAAGTATTATAGTGTTTTTGAAGATAACACTTATGATCTGTCCTGGACCGGGGTCAAGAGATCCGATCTCAAGCCAGTCACGAATAGTATGTCAATACCGTCTAGTAGACCGGATGTATGTGTATCCGATGTAAGTATCCGTTGTCCTTGAATGAGGAGAGCAGATTGGGCGTTCTGGAGATCCTTCACACCGACTTAACGCGTTGAAGTGGGCGAATGGTGGTGTCACCTGCAAAGATTCTCCGACGCTCAAGTCAGTGATATTCCAAGTAAGGAATGTATTCAGAGAGGAATCAGTCGTAAAAGAGCTGAAGAAGAAGATCCCCAACTTCAATCATGAAGTCAGTTCATATACCTGATTGGCTCGATTAACGAGGACACGTTGGTGGGGAACCACCAACTCCCATTAGCATTATTATATTGCGCACTTACCTGCATGATTGGGTCAAGTGGCTATTTTATATTGAGCATAGAGAATGTAGACTAGGATTAGGGAACAAGTTGACCATTCCCGTGAGCAGAATTTGGCTCGTAGTGCAGGGAATTATTGATCGATCCCTGTAGCAACAATCCTTGTCTTTTGCACAGTGTCGTGTGTATTATCCGATGTCATGGTGTTATCCTGAACAACCGGTATAGGGAGAACGCCTGATACGGAATTACAGTCCGGATGTATACCGATGACACCGGTTACACGTAGATGTCTTATCAAAGACGTTGAAATGTATATAGCAGATCGGATACCGGTATTGAGACCGGATCATATGTCCCCTAGCTTGTGTGAGGGACTGAATAGTTGTTCACATAAGCTACTCAACCTGCGAGAGGTCTTAATATCGGTAAGCTTACGTGTGTAACAGTTCCTTAGCATCTGTTGTCATTCGTAAAGAACCGTTCTGAATTTAATAGAAAAGACCTTTCGGTACTGTCACGACGGATTCAGACAAAGATTCGTTGTGTGAGAATTTCAAGAGTTTATTGGAATTGAAAGCTCTTGAAGTTCGTGTAACGGCTGTAAAGCGTAAATTGCGTTGCATGATTAGACATTAATGCTTTTAATCACATGGGCAAGCAATTATTGCGTCTGAGATGAAAATCTCATTAACCGTCGTTTTGGGCTTAATGGGCCTGAAGTTTTCAAAACTTTTGGGCCTAGTGGATAGCCCTTTGCTGAGTCGCTATCGTTTTGGCGCCCAAGAATTTAGAACGGTTGTGTCGTTTCGCTTGTGAACAGGTGCGTTTTATCGAGAACGACATAACTTCAAGAGGAGGTAACCGATCCTCTTTGTTTCCTATAAAAGGAATACTTAGTGGATTCTGGGTTCCACTTGCTTTTGCTTTCTCAACGAAACTCTGCAGAAATTTTGCAAGGAAGTTTATCGCCTACGTTGCGAGGGTTTCTTCGTTCCTCAAATTCATCACTGTTATCTGAGGTAACTATCTCTTCCTTGTCGCTTTAGTTTCGCTTGGATTTGCTACTCTTAGTTATAGAAAGTAGGCTTCGTCTAAAAGGGGGGAATCAGTTTCCCTCAACCCTAATAGTCGTGGGGAAGAATCCTTGTGATTCTTCCTAAGACTGAATCGCGTCGCTCAGAAAGGGGATCTTACTTACTGCGGGAAGTGACCATTCCCTTCTCAGAGTCGCCCTCTGATTGTAATTGCTTTTAAAATGTAGTGAGTAATGATTGCAACTTTCTGACGACATTTTATTTCTTATCGTAGATTAAGGAGTTCAGTCTAGATATTTCCAATGGCAACTGGAGAAGGATCTTCTGGAGATAGTGCCATTACGAAGACAGCTGAAGGTCTTTATAGCGTAGTTGCTTCAAGGCTGAATTGGGAGGAGGTTCAGGCTAAATGGCCTTTCTGCTGGGTGTCCAGTGAGTTTAAGGACTTGGCCTCCCGTCATGCGGATGAGGAGGGATCCCGGATTCAACCGAGGTTCACGCTGAGTTCGGACGAAGAGACGAAAAAGTGGTATAGGGTTTATGCACCACTTCCGACAGAGCGGATATGCCACGTCGTCCCTAATGACCGCTCTGTATACATGTATGACTTTATTTTTCATAATCTGGGAGTTCGTTTTCCTTTAACCGAACTCCAGATGGGTGTCTTAAAGTTTCTGAACTGTGCACCCTCCCAACTTCATCCCAACGGTTGGGGCCTCATCCGGGCTCTCGAAGTGCTTGGGGAGCACTTCAATTTCACACCAACTGTAGCGATGCTGTTCTACTACACTCAGGTAGTTCGAAGAGCAAACAAGCAGGGTGGAGTTGGTCTGGTGACTCTCCGGACTCTCTGTTCCTTTGTGAACTTTGAGTCTTATACAGATTCTGCCAAGGTGGACGGGAGGTCCTTCAAGACTTACTTCACTCGCATCTCCGTTAAGAAGGGCAAACCAAAATTTTGGAGGGATGAAGAGGACGTTGACAAATTTCCCCTGAGTTGGACACACAAACATTTCCTCTTGAGCTCACACGCGTACTACACTGATCAATCCGATCTGTCTCGTGAGACGTCGAGAGTGTTGTTCGCACTTGAATCGCACACTACAGGTCGTCACGTCTTTTTGTGTAGGCGTCTGCTAAGTAGCTCAAGCGGAGTCCGGGAGGAATATTTGCGTACTTCTCGTTTTATTTCATTTTTTCTCCTTTATCAAATATATATAGAATATTTGCAGTTGCTGACATCTTGTGTTTGTTCATGTAGGTGAAATAGAACAGCAAACTCCAGAAATGGACAAATTGAAGAAATTCAAGGCGGCTGGTAAATCCGTTGCTCATGAAAATGAAGTGAAGCCCAGGCCCTCTACTAAGGATCGTCCTAAGGTAATCATCTTGACCTCGGATGCTGAAGGGGACATCCCACTGGTTGAGGGCGGTTTATCTAATGTTGGCGCAGCCTCGGGTCATCCTCAAGTTAGTGAGAGGAGAAGAAAGATCCATAATGATCCTGCAAGGCGTCAGTCTAAGAAACAAAGGACTTCGGAGGATAAAGCTGTTGAAGCCTCGGAAGGGATTGGTGCTTCCTCCGATCTCAATAAAGGCACTGCTGCTGGGGTTTCTGGGTCAGGGCCGACCTCCTTCCCAACGAGCTCGTTTCTCACCCCCTTCCTCTCCTACGAAGGTTCTACTCCTGCTACTCTTCCACCACCGATGTACAAACTCCGGCCTACGCTTAGTGTTAAAGAAATTGAAGAAGCGTGTGAGGCCGGAAGGTGGCAGCTAGCCGAACTTGCTGGATTGTTATCTTCCATCAGCGAGTTGGCTAAGAACGTCGACAAGGTTGAGGAGCTGAGTGACAAATTAGAAGAGCTCAACCTTTCCTCAGACAAGGACAAAGCCGCCATGAAGTTAATGGAAGATCGTCTTAACAAGTCTAAGGAGTTTGGGGATCTCATAACTAAAGAGAATCTCAAGCTCAAAGGCGATCTTAAAAGCTTGGAAGGCAAAGTGGCAGAGAAGGAGGAAGAACTCCGTAGCAGCCAGGATAAAAATAAGGCTGATGCTGAGGAGTGGTCTCAAAGGGAGAAGAAGCTCCTTCTTGAGATAGAGGGACTGAAGGCTAGGAAAGTGGAGCCCGAGATATCCAGTGAGGAGCTGTCCAAGTTGCGGGGAGAATTGGCTACAGCGAAAGCTGAGAGAGAAGAAGCTGTTGACATATGCAGCCGGGCTGTTGAAGAGTCCTTCGGCCTAGCCATACGCCAAGTCTTCTACCGCAACCCCACTGCGAAACTTAACCTTTATGGGATGGATCCGTACTATGAATTCCATGAGGGAAAGTTAGTCGCAGTGGTGGATGGTCGTCACGAAGATCCACCGACGTCCTTATATGGTTTGGCTCCTCTTCCTGAGGGTCAATCCATGGGACCTGACTACGTCTTTCCTGCGTCCGAGGTTCCCTCTTCTGAAGAAAGGGCTGAGGCTCCTGGAGGCGAGACTCCTGCGGAGGTTCTAAAGGAAGGAGCACAAGAGCCCAGTGCTGAAGAGGCACAAAAAACTGAAGAACAGATTCCTCCTCAGTAGTTTTGTTTTCATTTACATGTATAGTTGTGTACCGGGATCAACTCCGGATTTTAAACTATTGTATGTAATTTCATTTCAATGAATGAGTTTTGATTGAAGAAATTTGTCTTCGTCGTTTCATGTATATTTAAATCGTTTCTAATCCGTTCTGTATAATTAATCTTAAGGCCGAATTGAAATAATAGCCTCGGAAGATTAAACAACAAATAAAATTTAGAACGGATAAATATATACATGTCCCCAAGTGTGTATTAAGAAGAAGGTGCCTGTCTTTGGGGCGTGATCCTTAATTTTCTTAATTCTCTTGGGGAAAGATGGGTCGATCCGCTGTTCAGTAGAGTAGTGTAACAGGACGGATGACTGCTTTTAATCCGTAATATTCTTACAGGAGATGATAATATTGTTCCAAGTTTAGGGAACTGCAAGGAAGTGGTGTTTGAGTCCTTTATCATAAGGATGATGATGGGAGTTTTTTCTACGCCAGGAGTTACGTCGTTGTATCACAGAATAGGTGATAAAGAGTATCCGTCCTGGGAGAATACCACTAGAAAGCGAAAGTGCGGACTGACTTTCAGAATTTTCCATCATAAAGATGATTATGAGTATTGATCATGCCAGGTGTTTTATCATTAAATCACTTCATAAGTGATTGAGATCATCCGTCTTGGGGATGTGTACGATACCAGGAACTACATCATCAGGTCACATATTAGGTGATTGAGATCATCCGTCCTTTGGGTGTGTATGGCGCCAGGAGTTACATCGTCAGATCACAGCATGGGTGATTGAGATCATCCGTCCTGGGCAGGTACACCGCGTTAGGAGTTACATCGTCATATCACATAATGGGTGACTGAGGTTATCCGTTCTGGAAAAGTACACATCGTCAAGAGTTACATCGTCAGATCACAGATTAAGTGATTTAGATAATCCATCCTGGAGACATTTTTCAATCGTAGGAGTACGGATTGAGTGAATACTTTCATCGTAAGAATGATGATGAGAATTGTTCATACCAGGAGTTACATCGTCGAATCACTTTATAGGTGATTGGGATCATCCGTCCTGGAATGATTCACACCAGGAGTTACATCATCGAATCACAAAATATGTGATTGAGATCATCCGTCCTGGAATGATTAGTGGAGCTCTTCGTACCAGGAGTTGCATTGTCGAATCACAGAATATGTGATTGAGATCATCCGTCCTGGTGTGATTATTCCAATCAAAGGAGTGCGGATTCAATTGGCAATTTTCGCTCCATCCGAAATCCGAGTCTTACCTCTACTAGCCCCCTAGCTGATGTGAGGAAGCAGTTGACTTGCTCATATGAGCTATATTGATCATAGTACGTCTGGATTTCGGATTTGCACCGAAGTGTAAATATCCGCTCTTGGAACCATGTTCCGTAGTGATGAAATTTTAAGGGCGGATTCGACAATGGGAATATCAGAAGTTTATCGAATTTCGCAACCCTTGGTATTCGAGTAATGGTGGCCACGTTTCTAATGATTGGACATTTAATGCCTTAATTCACGTGGGCGCGCCATTATTGCGTTAAGTGCGCATGTCTTAGTAACTGTCACGCATAGTCTTGTTGGGCCTAGTATTTGGTTTTAATAGGCCCATTTCGATGGCTCTGTGACAAAATGATGGCATCTTCGCGCCTTGATGTACTAAACGACAATTTTGGTCCACTAAACGGGAAGTCGTTTGGGGGTAAACGACAGGTTATGTTTAATGGGTATTTGAAAAATTTTGGTGCCCTGATATAGGCATATTTGGCAATCTCAGTTACCATTTCTTCTTGCTTCCTTGACGAACCTCTGCGAAAGTTCCAAGAAGTTCTTCGTGTCCACCTCTGTGAATTTCAATTCACTATCCTTAGGTAACCACTTTCCCTTCGTTTTCAGTTTCTCTTTTCAATATTTGAGAATGCCTAGGAAGGGTGTTAGCTTCAGTGGCGTTGGCCCTAGAGGAAGAGGAGGAAGGGCTTTGACGCAAAACCCTAGCGTTCGTGGTGGGAGGATCCCAGTGATCCTTCAGTCGAGGCCACGAAATACAGAGAGGGAGGGGTCGCAATATCAAAGGCGAAGGGTGATTATACCCTCTTCAGGGTCTTCCTCCTCCAGTGAGAGTGTCGAGAGTGGGGATTTATATGTCTCTGATGATGTGGAATTTTATCGCAGCATCAAGGCTTTCACAATGGTGACAAAGAAAGCTACTGGGAGGAAGTCGTCTGAAGGGGAATCCCCTTCCGAGAAGTATATCTTGAAGACCCAATCCGGCCTCTGCAATGTGGTTGCACATCGGATAGATTGGGTGAAATTCCAACAGAAACGCCCATTCAGCTGGGTGGCTGAGGAGTTTCGTGAAATAGCATCAGTTCATGCTCAAGAGGGGGGAGCGGAGTTGGAGCCGCGTTTCACGGTCTTCAAGAAGGATAAATACAAGAAGTGCTTCGTGGTGATAGCCCCGTTGCCATCCGATCGAATTTGTCATACTCCGGACGAAAGGTCCTTGTATATGTATGACTTTTTATTTTTGAACCTTAGTGTGCGGTTTCCCCTTTCGAAGTTTCAGATGGGGGTTCTGAGATTCCTGGACTGCGCTCCTTCACAGCTTCACCCCAACGGGTGGGGATTAGTCCGTTCTCTTGAAGTGCTTGGGGAGCACTTCAACTTTAAGCCGACGGTGGCCATGCTCTTTTATTTTGCCCAAGTGGTCCGTCGTGCAAATAAAGAGAAGGGGGGAGTGAGCTTGATATCCCTCCGGACTCTCTCAAAGGTTATCAACTTTGAGGCGTACACTGACTCCGCCAAAGTTGATGGACATTCATTCAAGTCCTATTTCACGAAGATTAGCGTTCACCCTGACGAGTCAGTTTTTTGGTTAACTGAAGATGGGCTTCCGAAGTTCCCAGTTGCTTGGACGCATGAACACTTTTTGCTGACCTCCCAGGCGTACTACACTGAGGAGGATGAACTAAGCCCGTCTTCAGTTTCCGTTCTTTCCGCCCTTCAATCTTACACCGCCTCGCATCAATTTTTCTCTTGCAGGCGTTTGTTAGGATCGTGGTCTACCCGCGAGGAATATCTGCGTAATTTTCCTGCTAATATTCATATTTTATCGCATCATGCCTTGAAGTATTTGATTTCTAATCGTGTTGCTTGGTTTTGCAGTTGAAATTGAAGCTGCGTCTCCAGAGATGGAAAAACTGAAGGGGCTCAAAGCTGGAGCGAATTCCGTGGCAGCTGAAAATGACATTCAGGCGAAACGGAATTCGAAGAAAGCTACAGCGGAGACCATCATTTTAACCTCATCTGCTGGTGACGATATTCCCTTACTGGAGGGCGGATCTGAGAAGTTTGCGGCTGAGAAGGTCGGAGAAAAGAAGAAAACTATAAAACGCGGTTCCTCAAGGACCTCGGATCGTCAACCCTCTCCGAAAAAACAAAAAATTTCAAGTGAGAGTGCTGATCCGGAGCCTTCAAAGGGAAAGAAAGTGGAAAGATCCGCTTTGGATGCAGGGTCCACTCCAGATGCTCCTGGCGATGGGATCACTTATGGTGCAAAGCCAATAACGACTTACTTTGCACCAAAAGTTACTCGCCCCCTTCAAAGCAGCTCCGGTCTTGCACAATATCTGGTATACGAGGGTTCTGTTCCTGAGGTCGTTCCTGAGACTCCGTACAAGCTGAAGCCCTCATTGATGAGCGATGAAGTAGCCAAAGCTTGCGATGCCGGACAGAAGCACCTGGCAGAATTATCCGGGCTCTTAAGATCGGTTCGCAAGCTTCTAGAAGAGAATGAGAGGCTGAGCTCGTTGGTTGGCAAGGTTAATGACCTTAGCGTTGCTGCTGCTAAGGACAAGGCAACCATCCTTCGTTTAGAAAGTAAATTAGAAGCTTCCAAAGAGGAAGGATATAAGAAGGATGAAGAAATTGTCAGGCTAAAACATCTTGCCAAGGAGTTGGAGGCCCAAGTAGCTGATCAAAAGAAAATCAATTCCGACCTCCACTCCGGTTTTTGTGCGGAGAAGGAACGCTCTTCAAAGCTGGAAGAGGAGCTTAAGGAAGTCAAAGTTGTTTATGCTCGAGGAACCGAAGATTGGTCGCGTAAGGAGAAGGAGCTGCTCTCAAAGTTGGCGGACACAAAAGCAGAATTTGACGAGGCTGTGGATATGTGCGATCAGGCAGTCAAGGAATCCTTTGGGTTGGCTGTTCGTCAAATTCAATACCGGAATCCCAAGGTGAAACTTAATCTGAATGGTATTGACCCGTTCTATGAGTTTCATCAAGGGAAACTGGTGGCCATAGTTGATAAGCGTCATGAAAGTCCGCCTAACACTCCTTATAAGTTCGCTCCTTTACCTGCGGGCCAATCAATGGGACCTTCATTCCTGAAGCCCATAAGCACAGGAACAAGCTCTCGCGCTGAAGAAGGCAAGGCCGGAGGCAAAGGCAAAGGGAAAGAAGGAGATTCAAGCCAGAGAAAGTAGCGCCCTTCCCTGTTTCCTTTTTCATTTTATTGATTCAAATTCGCTGTGTTCCGGGATCAGCTTCGGATTATTACACGAATTGTAATTCTCATTTAATCAATAAAAGAGTTTTTTACCTCCACTCTTGTTTAGTGAAAAACAACTTTAATAGAGGGATTGCATGTGTATTGAATCATTCCGGATTTAAGTAATGAAGATCGGATTGTAAAACAAAATCTTCATACCGGACTTATACATGCGAGATGAATTTCTCAATAAGATCACCGCTTGTGAGGGAACACATCATTGTTACAAGAACGGCTTAAGGGGAATGATTGTGAGATCGTTTAGACGAGAGTTCATTCCTCAAGATATTCGTTAAACCGTTTATGTTGTCCCCCAGTATCATTGGGTGATTATCACTTTGAATAAACTCTGAGTAAGATTTTCTCGTGAGAGCTTTTAAGAGTGAGGATTTAAAATAGACATTCCTCTTCAAATAGTTCCGACTGAGAGATTTCGGGTGAATATACCTTAGATTGTGGCGTACCCGAGTGAATTATTTGTGTCGGAGTTTATGAGTTAGGTCTCAATTGAAGAATTGATGACTCGGAATTATAAGCTATAAAACTTCCAAATAAAGAACTTCATAAGAAAGTATTAATCTGGAGTTCAGTATAACTTACTTGTTGTGTTTGGAGTTCGGTTTGATCCTACTGTCCATGTCATATTTGGCGTTCGGTTTAATCCTACTAGCCGTTCTTGAATTGGTCTTTGGTTTTATCCAATGACAATTCTTCACCGACGTTCGGTTAATCCTACTAGTCGTACTCAGAGTTCGGTTTAATCCTACAATCCGAGCCTTCGATACGGGGTTCAGATCAGGGCTAATCCTGAACCTACTGCGCCCGTCACTTGGGGTTCAGCGTGGTCTTGAAGAAGAACCAGCTTACTGCGCCCAAGCCTTCGCATGGGGTTCGGTTTGTGGTATTGAAGAAGGACCAGCCCTACAACCCATGTAGTCTTCGAATGGGGTTCGGTTTGTGGCCTTGAAGAAGGACCAGCCCTACAACCCATGTAGTCTTCGAATGGGGTTCGGTTTGTGGCCTTGAAGAAGGACCAGCCCTACAACCCATGTAGTCTTCGAATGGGGTTCGGTTTGTGGCCTTGAAGAAGGACCAGCCCTACAACCCATATAGTCTTCGAATGGGGTTCGGTTTGTGGCCTTGAAGAAGGACCAGCCTTACAACCCATGCCCTGAGGTTCGGTTTAATCCTACAACTCAGGTCTTCACCGACGTTCGGTTAATCCTACTAGTCGTACTCAGAGTTCGGTTTAATCCTACAATCCGAGCCTTCACCGGTGTTCAGCCAAACTTACTAACCGTACCCAGAGTTCGGTTTAATCCTACAATCTGGGCCTTCAATACTTACACACTCGAGGAGTTGCATCGTCAATTACAGAATGGGTAATTGAGATCATCCGTCCTGAGTATGTTCTTGTGCGCTGCGCATATTCGAGGAGTTACATCGTCAACTACAGAATACGTAGCTGGGATCATCCGTCCTGAATATGCTTCTGTACACCGGATAAACTGAAAATCACAGCATAAGAAAAAACTCGAAAGAGTTAAATTGTTGTGAGAGGTTCTTATTAAATCAAAAATAAGAATTACAATGAGAGCGTAGCTGTGAAAATAAATTCTCCAGTATTCGATCCAAGATAAGGATAGGAGAGTGTAGATGATTCCAACAGCTAGCTATAGTAGATGCGCAAGTTTTGGGTGTTCCATTTATTTCGGATTGGAGTGCCATCAAGGTTTTCAAGGCGGTAAGAGCCTTTTCCAGTGACCTCGGATACCCTGTATGGGCCTTCCCAGTTCGGGGCTAGTTTGCCTTGATGGGCGAATTTATTCCCTATACTTGCTTTCCTCAAAACCAAATCTCCAACGTTGAAAGTCCTTGATTGGACTCGTTTGTTGTACCGGAGAGCAACTTTGGCTTTGATGGCTTGATCTCTGATGAAAGCATCTTCTCTGAGTTCTTGTATGACATCTATTTCGGATGCCAAGTTAGCATTGTTGGTTTCTTCAGAGAAGTACTTAACCCTTGTGGAAGCAATCTGCAGTTCCACAGGTATCACTGCCTCGACCCCGTATGTTAGGCGATATGGGGATTCATTGGTGGATGAATGAGGCGTTGTCCGATATGCCCATAGGACATGACACAGCTGGTCTGTCCATCCGCCCTTGGCTTCCCCAAGGCGTTTCTTTAGTCCCTTCAGCACCTCCCTGTTGGCCACTTCAGCTTGACCGTTAGTTTGGGGATGTTAGACGGATGAGAATATTTGGGTTATTCCTAACCCTTCAAGTAAATCTGTGAATTTTCTATCCGTGAACTGGGTGCCATTATCTGTGACAATCCGTGCTGGGACCCCGAACCGTGTTATAATGTTTTCATACATGAAACGACGAGTTCGGGCTGAAGTAATATGCACCACCGGCTCTGCTTCTATCCACTTAGTGAAATAATCGACCCCTACAATGAGATATTTGATGCCCCCAGGAGCAGTTGGAAAGGGGCCCAGAATATCCAATCCCCATTGATAGAAGGGCCATGGAACAGCGGATGTGAAGAGTTCTTCCGCCGGTGTGTGGTGTAGGTTAGAGAATTTTTGGCAAGCGTCGCATTTTTTGACGAAGTCAATGGAGTCTTGCTTCATTGTGGGCCACCAGTATCCAGCTCTGAGGATTTTTCGCATTAAGCTTCTTCCTCCGGCGTGGTGTCCACTTTGTCCTCCATGCACTTCCTCCATTACACCTTGCACCTCATCCTCTTTGAGACAAATTAAATAGGGCACAGAGAGTGCCCTTCTGTAGAGATTACCATCAATCATAGTGAAATACGGTAATTCTCTTCTTAACCTCGTCTTTTCCTTCTCATCTGTGGGTAGCTGTCCATCAGCCAAATAACGGATGTAAGGAGCCATCCATGTATCTCCGTAAAGGGAGTCAGTCATTATGGCGTTTAGAGAAGGGAAAAGAGGAATGCTGGGCGACGTTAGCGTGCTTTGAACCAGCGTAGTGGTGCTACCTGGCCGTTTAGTGCTTGCTAACCTGGAGAGTATATCCGCTCTAGTATTCTCTTCACGTGGAACATGCTTGAACTCCACCTTTGAGAATTTCTCAGTCAACTCCTTGACACAGTTTAAGTATAATTGGAGTTGAGGTTCGCGAGCTTGATAATCTCCTAAGATCTGCGAAATCACCAGCTGTGAATCGCTACAGAGTGTCGCCTCAGAAGCTCCGATGTCAATTGCAGCTCTTAGCCCGGCCAAGCAAGCTTCGTACTCAGCTTGGTTGTTGGATGTTTTGAAATTGAAACGAAGGGAGATCTCCAGGTGTACTCCGTCGTCACTTTCTAGAACTACACCTGCTCCAGAGCCTCTTTGGTTTGATGAACCATCAACGTAAATGGTCCAATGGACTCGAGGGTAATCTGGATCAGTCCCTGTCATTTCCACAATAAAGTCAGCCAGGACTTGAGCTTTAATAGCGCTGCGGGGTTCATAGGATATATCAAACTCAGAGAGTTTAATAGACCATTTGATCATCCTCCCAGCGAGATCGGGCTTGATTAAGACAGAACGGAGTGGTAAATCCGTTCTCACTATGATTGGATGGGCGTGAAAGTACGGACGCAATCGTCGTGAGGCCCAAACAACAGCGAGGGCGGCCTTTTCAATTTTCTGATACCGGATCTCAGCACCTTGCAAGGTCTTGCTAGTGAAATAGACCGGTCTTTGTCCATCAGGAGTTTCTTTTATCAAGGCAACGCCCAAAGCTTCATCTGAAATAGCCAAGTACAGAATGAGTGTGTCTTCGGGGTCAGGCTTTGTGAGAATGGGAGGTTTGGACAACACCTCCTTAAGCTCTTGGAAAGCTTTTTCTTGTTCCTGTCCCCACTCGAATTTCTTGGACTTTTTCAGTATTTTGTATAAGGGGAGCGACCTGTGAGCCATCTTCGGCATGAATCGTGCCAAAGCTGCTACCTTGCCATTCAGGGATTGGACTTCTTTGAGATTCTTAGGACTCTGCATGTCTAGAATCGTTTGGCACTTCCCTGGATTGGCTTCAATACCACGTTGAGTTAACATGAAACCCAAAAATTTCCCAGCAGGGACAGCAAATGTGCACTTCATTGGGTTCAGCCTCATGTTAAATTGTCTCAAACGGGTGAATACTTGGCGTAGGTCCTCAATATGATCGCCACCAACCGGTGTCTTTGCTATTATGTCGTCAATGTATACTTCAACAAGTTTGGTGTGCATACCTTCGAAAACCTTGTTGATCATGCGCTGATATATCGCCCCAGCGTTTTTCAGGCCAAAGGGCATGACTGTATAGCAAAAGACACCACGATCATTTATGAAGGCTGTCTTCTCTTGATCCTCTTCGCACATCGGAATTTGGTTGTAACCAGAATAAGCGTCCATGAAGCTCAAGTATTGGTAACCAGAGGAATCATCCACCATCCGATCTATATTAGGAAGAGGATAAGGATCTTTTGGACAGCAGCGGTTGAGGTCCACGTAGTCAATGCACATTCTCCATTTACCATTGGATTTAGGGACCATCACCACATTCGAAAGCCAAGAGGAATATCGGATCTCCCTGATAAATCCGGCCTTCAGCAACTCCTCAGTTTGCTGGCAAGCTGCCTTCTGTTTCTCTGGGCCCAATCGTCTTTTCTTTTGGGCCACGGGTTTCGTCTCTGGATAGACGGAAAGTTTATGACAGCAGAACTCAGGGTCTATGCCTGGCATATCGGCTGCAGTCCATGCAAAGAGGTCTTTAAACTCTTGCAAGAGAGCCAACAGTCGTCGCTCCATTTCAGTATCTAGCTTGTCATTGATATGGGTGATCTTTTCTGGAGAATCTCCCAAGACGATGTCCCTGGAACTTCCATCCGGTGTGGGCTTTGATGGGTTGAACGGATCAATGTTCAAATCTGCTCTAGGATCCAGGTCGACAAGACTTACAGATCCAGCCGATGTCCCAGCATCATTAAGTTTCCTCTTTTTATTGGAGGCGTCCAGCTTTGTCATGTTGAGGCTAAGGTTGTAGCAGTACCTAGCCATCTCTTGATCACCCCGGATAGATGACACAGCATTATCCTTATCAATGAACTTGATAAGGAGATGTGGGGTTGATACAACTGCCTCCATTGCATTCAGAGTGGGACGGCCTATGATGCCATTAAATGGTGATTTGACATCAATCACTAGCACCCGAGATCTAACCGTCCTGGCTCCTGGCTCGCCTTCAAATGAGATAAGGGTGTCAAGATACCCTTTAGTTGATTGCTTTGCGCCATTGAAAGCTGTTAGTTCCTGCGTGTAAGGCTGTAAGTCTGAGTCTTTAAAACCCATTCTTTCAAAGCAATTATAAAAAATAACATCGCAGGAACTTCCCTGGTCAACAAGGATTCTTCGGACGTCCTTGTTGGCAATCACAGCAGTGATGACTACAGCATCGTCACCACCAGGAATGGTTGGGCCAAAATCCTCGTCAGAGAAAGAGATTATGGAAGCCTCATTCCCTCCTCTGTAAGGGCGATTGTCCTTGACTTTCCCTTACACAGATAGAATCATTCTGTGATGATTCTTACGGGCTGTAATTGAAGCTCCTCCTCCAGTGAATCCTCCAGCAATCATGTCAATAACTTCTCGTCGGCCCTGACGTTGTTGCTGGGGCATGCTGTCTTTCTGTGCTGCATTATCAGTCATCACACCTTTTTGCTTCTCTGCAGCAGAGAATTTTCGAACCGGACTGGGGTTATTGTCATCCCCATCGTCTGGATCTCTTTCTCTTTTCTAATTCCATTCTGCCCTGTCAAAGGATTTTTCTTTGAACAGGTATTGCTTCAACTTGCCTTCTCTAATTAGCGTCTCAACCGCATTCTTTAGAGCTTGGCATTCATCAGTGGAATGACCATTTTGTTCATGAAAATCACAGTACTTACGTGAATTTCCTGGTCTTTTCATAGGGGCTGGTCTCCTGATGCCATATGTGCTGAAAACTGGCCATCCGACCTCTCTCAAAATCTGAGATGGTCTGGCAGATAACTGTGCATAATGGCTGAAGGAATTGACATGCCTTTCTCGAGGTCGAGGAGGGTGGTTATCCACCTTAGGATTGGTGAATGGCCTCTCCATGCGTTCTGACCTCGTCTTCTCCTTACCCTTCTGGGTTTGGGGAGATGGTGTTGGTGGCTTTTTCTTTGCAGTCATTGCCTCCAAGTGCATCTCTATGCTCACATACTTTGAGGCTTTTTTCCTGAACTCCTCAAAAGTTGCTGGGGGGCTCTTTGCTAATGAAAGAGCGAAAGCTGATCCTGGCTGCAATGCCTCAATAATGATATGCAGCTTGATAGATTCTGTGAGGTTAGGAACCAAGGCTGCTTCCTTATAAAACCTCTTCAAAAAATCTTTTAAGCCCTCTGTTTCACCTTGCTTAATCTGAGCCAAGGTATGAGACGTCTTGGGTACGTCTCTGGAGATGACAAAGTGGGTTTCAAAGGCAGCTGCCATTTTCGTCCAAGAATCTATGGATCCAGAAGGCAAGCCTTTAAACCACCCGAGGGCCTCCTCAGACAATGTTCGAGGGAACATTCGGCACATCACGCCTTCATCAGCCCCCAAGTACATGGCTTCGAACACATAAGCATCAAGGTGCTTAGTTGGATCAGTTTCACCATTATACTTTCTGATGGAAAGTGGTTGAGTGGTTTGAAGGTGCTTGGGGATGCTGATGCCCATAAGTCTCCTTGAAAAAGGAACTTTCAGATTGTAAGACAATGGGGGTACTGTTGTTGAATCTTTCTTCCTTCGGGAAGCTGCATCCTCAGAATCGCGAGTCTGTTCTCCCCCCTCAAACGTATGGATATTTGAGTACTGAAGAGTGGTGGACTTTTCACCATCAGTCGTGTGGGGAGTGTTTCGCGTGCGAGATGATTCTTTATCCTCGCTTTGCCTTTTTTCTCTTCGCAATTCCGCGAGTTCCCTCTGAAGTTGTTTGTTCAACTCATCGCGAGGATCAGGATCGGATACAGTTACTATCTTCTTCGAGCTGCCCCCATGAGAATCAAAGTTGAGTTTTCTGAAAGCGTTAGGATTGGTTCTGCCTTCAGCTTGATTCTCCATGAAGTCTTGTGCTTCGCCTTCCATTGTGGATTACCTGCTCTGTCAAAGGATATGGGAATAACTTTATCGGGTCCCACCGGGCGTGCCAATGATCTGTCCTGGACCGGGGTTAAGAGATCCGATCTCAAGCCAGTCACGAATAGTATGTCAATACCGTCTAGTAGACCGGATGTATGTGTATCCGATGTAAGTATCCGTTGTCCTTGAATGAGGAGAGCGGATTGGGCGTTCTGGAGATCCTTCACACCGACTTAACGCGTAGAAGTGGGCGAATGGTGGTGTCACCTGCAAAGATTCTCCGACGCTCAAGTCAGTGATATTCCAAGTAAGGAATGTATTCAGAGAGGAATCAGTCGTAAAAGAGCTGAAGAAGAAGATCCCCAACTTCAATCATGAAGTCAGTTCATATACCTGATTGGCTCGATTAACGAGGACACGTTGGTGGGGAACCACCAACTCCCATTAGCATTATTATATTGCGCACTTACCTGCATGATTGGGTCAAGTGGCTATTTTATATTGAGCATAGAGAATGTAGACTAGGATTAGGGAACAAGTTGACCATTCCCGTGAGCAGAATTTGGATCGTAGTGCAGGGAATTATTGATCGATCCCTGTAGCAACAATCATTGTCTTTTACACAGTGTCGTGTGTATTATCCGATGTCATGGTGTTATCCTGAACAACCGGTATAGGGAGAACGCCTGATACGGAATTACAGTCCGGATGTATACCGATGACACCGGTTACACGTAGATGTCTTATCAAAGACGTTGAAATGTATATAGCAGATCGGATACCGGTATTGAGACCGGATCAACTTATTTTCTCGAAAAAAAACCTCTTATATATAGCATCTTAATTACGTGAAGTTCCAAATGACACCGCATGTGTCATATCATGTCCCACATTAGCAACTAAATATCAAGTAATATATAGTTTAACTATTAAATAATGATGATAATTTATAATTATTATTATTTCTAACGCCCTTATTATTTGAGCTTACAAACTTAGTGTTTCTTTCTCATTTTTATTTATTGTTAGTGTCTCTTTAGAATTTCTCCTTTCTCCTTAGTTTTAGACAGAGAAAAATGATGGCACTTACTGTATTATAGTTCCTCTTTTATCTTCATTATCATTTATTTAAAATATAAAGAAGCCTGCATTTTTTTATATAAAAATATTTTGTTTGTAAATAAAATATGTTTAGGCAATTATAATTCAAGGTTTATAAATTAATTTCAATGCATATTATTTAAGATATTTTATTAAAACAAAAATGAAATAAATTATTAATAAAGGAGTTTTTTTTTTAAAATGATATAAAAGTGGTGAATGATTTTTTTAAAAGTGTCGAGAGTAATGAAAAGAAGATAAGTTATAAATTAAAATGCTACTTGGAGTAGAAAACAATTTAAATTAATAACATGATAATTTCATTTAAAAAATATAATATCTTAAAATGTATATATATTTGATCCTGATTCCTGACTGGGATATCCAGGGTCAATTGCATGGATTCCCCGGCATCATATTTTGTCTCTGCTGGAAAATAAAAAAATGTAGATGTCAGTGTCTTTGGCTTTGTGTTCCACAGACTATACATACATATTCAAAAGTTTTGAAGGATCATTAAAGGGGCCACAGTATGACTTTAGAAGTTAATTTGCCCAAATGTCTCTTACACTTGCCTAATCCACCACATCAGGAAAGTTGAAGCCAACATCATATCATATCAATGAAATGTCAAAAGCAAAATAATATGGATACAATCAAATGTTAAATGTTTTAATTTCTAACCATCTTACAAGAGGTTCAAATTGTTATATCCCTTTACTTCAATAATTAACCAACCTCAATATTTAAATAAACACTTCTATATTTGGTATAATATCCATAATGTGTACGTCACGTACTTATGACCTACATAAAAGTTTGTAGAGGATCAAATATGAGTTTGAACTTTAAAACTTCTTTAATGTCCAAATTAGTAACGTGGAGTAAATAATCTAGTGTATAAACCCAAGAATCAGAAAAACATACCTTGCCTATTTATTACTTATGATGTAGCAATATTTACAATAGGCATAATGCACAAATACAATCATTTTGTAATTCTGAAATTTTAGTTGTGACGTGACAGAAGTTTTTAGAATGTTCTATTATATCATGAGATATTTTTGTGTGTTGGAAATTACTATATGCCTAGTAAGAATAATATGATAGCAGACCATGCTGATCATTTTCACTGACTAGACATACTAGGTAGTGTTATCTAGATAACAAATCATATTATATGTATAAAAAACATTTAAAAAAGGTAAAATTATGTCGGTAATATGCTTCAAAGAAATTTGTTTTCGATTACTAGAAGGAAAATACCATTAGTTTTTCTAGAAAACATTAAAAATGAAAAAAAAATACAAAGAGTGGAAACTTATGGCCGGTCCCTGTGAATTGAATGTTACTTGCAATATAATTAGATTCAAAATTTCATTACAAATTAAAATTCTGAAAGCATTGTCTGAGGAGTTTGTAACCAATTGTTAGATATCTGTGTGGTCAAAGATCAATATCCTTTCAATACATCTTTGAAGAGTATGTATAATAAATGCATCAGCATGCAGATTAGAAAGGTAGTTCATGGACGTTATTAATACCAGGAAAATGGTTTTTATTTTTATTTTTACTAGTTTAAATTATAAAATTATCATCACATGTCCAATTTAAAATTTTGTAAAGGAAACACTGAAAATAATTTTTTACTGTCTCTTGTTTTATTTTTTCAATATAAATTTTTTAAAACAGAAAACATTTTTACAATTTAAACGGGGTCTTAAGTTGCGTAGTTGGAAAAGTTTTCTGCTTGTTTTCCAAAATTTTTATTTCTTGGAATAGTTAAAAAAAATTTGAAAAACTTTTTCGCTTTTCAATCTTCTTGGAAAAAAACTTCTTTAAAGACTTTTCTGTTTTTCTAGAAAAATAGAAAACTCAGTTTCAGTTTTCTATAAGTTTTCTTTGAATATTTTATAAACAAACACCTTTTCTATTTTTCCAACTTTTTAAATAATAGTTTTCCGTTTTTCTTAAAAAACTTACGAACTGAACACGACCTTAAGTTTTTTAAATAAGTATTATTTGAAATACAATTTTTCTAATACGTACTATACGGATACATTTTAAATAATATAAAAATTAAAAATATTAAAAAATATGTATTATTTAAATTTTTTAAATAAAACTTTGTATTATTTAAAATATGTGAAGATGTAAAAAAAGATGGTTGAACACATCGAGGTATCACTGTCCTCGCAATTTAAATTATTCACTAAACTTGCCGTGTAGTTGACTTATATATTTATCTGTTTCATTTGATTTTAACATAGGAAACATAAACTACAGAGTCGTTTCCTATTTAGCTAACATTGACTATAGATACTGACAAAAAAACATATAGCTTATTAGACTACAAGTTACATCACCAACACTTATTCATTATAACCAGTTATTATAAGTTTTTCTTATGGAAAATATTGAGTATGGATAATGCTCAGTGCAACATATTTTTAACAAATTTAATAGAAAAATATTAATAAAACATTTTTATAAAATTAAATCTCATGTAAAATAATATTAATAATCATGTAATATAATTGATATGTATTTATATCATTAAACATTCAAAATTATAGACAAGTCCAAAACATTACTCAACCATGTAAAGAACACCAAAAATAAATTTGTTTACTAAATTGCTCAAAATTGATTACTGTCGATTTGACTAATTTTTAATGGTTTGAGCTAGTTTAATAATGCTTCCTTTGTTTAAACAAATCAAAATAATGATCTATTTACCAATTTTTTAGTTAAATTGACTGATCCAACTTAATTTTTAAAACTAAGATTTGAGAGGTTAAATTCTCGTACTATTTACAATATCATGGGTTCGTTTGTTTAAACTTATTTTAAGAGATAAGTATTTTTTTAATAAAAAATACTTATTTTAAATTTTGACGTGTTTGTTTAAAGTTTCAAAAATAAGCAGAAGCTGAAAATAAACTGATTTTAGCTTATTTTAAGAAGTAACTCTGATCTACTTATTAAAAAAGTGATTATAAAAGAAACACTTTTTTATAATCACTTTTTTAATAAGTTTAAACAAAGGGCCCCATATCATAGCAATTTAGTTTATACAGATATAAATATAGAGATTAAATTAATAAAATATCATAAACTAAAATGATATTTTATAGAATCATGAATGTATTTGTCTATATCAAGTTTAGAGAGTAAGTTGAGGGTGTCTTTAATTTTATTTTTTTATGGTGAAGTTTATTTAACAATGTTTTATAATTGAATCGGTCATTAAATCAGTTCAAACAAACCGTAATTAAATTAGGATTGAACTGTAATTAAATTAATAGTATTAAAGAATTAACTTAGATTAATTGTTTAACCAATTTATAATTTAATCAAATTGATCTTATGAGAAGGTATTTAGAATTCAACAAAGGATGGCTAGCAAGTGGTCAAAGTCAAACAATGCATTATGGGTATGGCATTGCACGTTTCTATGTTCCCACGGCACTATTAATAGTTTCTCATGTATTTAATTTAATGCATAGAGTATTTCTTAGAATAAATGGATAAGCACAGTATCCTAGTGGCGTGTGATGACAAACCGACGAAATGTGAAAATGGAGTTTTATATATTTTAAAGAATATTTTTAGAATTGGATCGGTCATTAAATTAGTAAAAATATTGATTTAAATAAATTGTGATTAAATCAGGATTGAATTATGATTAAACCGATAATATTAAAGAATTAAAAATCACTTAACTGTTTCACGGTTCAATTGGTCGAACTAACCAAACCACTTCGGTTTTAATAACAATACTGAAAATACACCAATTTAACAATTTGAGAAAGTCTCAATTAGTTTTTTTTTTAAAATTCAAACTCTGCACAGTAGGAGACAATTTTACCTACAATATAATCATAATTAAGATTTTTTAATCCCTTTTACATTTAATGAAATTTTAACCGGGTATTATTCCTTCAGTATGTAAATTACTGAATGAATCACAACTCATTAATACACTTTTTGTTTTATGTGTGTCTTGATTTAATTTATATATTATATGATACATCTCTAGAAGGGAAGACCATCTTAAATGAGAGCGATGAGTAAATGTTAATTATTAAATCATATCATAATTAATTAGATTAAAATATATCGATCAATTAATCATGCTCATTACTTAGGTATATATGTATAATTTGTTTGACATAAACGTTTCTATTTTTATGCACAAGAAAAATATTAAATAATATTAATTAATCTAAGGTTTTATAAATATAATTTATATGATAATAACAAATAATTTAAAAATATATTAAAAAACTAATATGAAATAGAAAATATTTTGATATAACCTAAAAGTCTTAGCGTGTGTTTGTTTAAAGATTGGAAACTGGGAAACAGAGTTTGAAGGAAGTGAAAATAATATCTTGCGGTCAAACAGAATTTTGATTGTCTCGAACAACATGAAAGATCAATATTAACTTTTAGATTTCTCCTTTTTTTAAACTTCGTTTTTCCAACTAGATACCAAACGGATCCTGAAAGTGTCATACATATATTATAATAATAGGAAATAGTAGGAGTCAATCCATCTAGATGAAAGTCTACGTGACTAATCAATTTGCGCATTTGTTGGCTTATATTCTTAAAGTCATCTTCCCAATTGTATATCTTGGAATATCCAAATTCATTTAATCTCTTTCTATAATCTTTAAATAAATGGTTATAATTAATATGTAGAACAAATAAAAAAATATATAAGTATAAAAGTAAAATATAAAATTAGATGATAAAATTAGGTGATTTTAAATTATTTAATAATTTTTAATATGTGTATTTTTAAAATTACATCAGATAAAAAAACAAATGAAATATCAATTATCAATTTATATTTATATATTCATGAACGATCACTATATAGCAAGTTTAACACAATTGTTTTATGATACTTTGAAACAGTAGCAAAATTGGGATAAATAATAGGAAACGAGAGAATTAGGGTTTAAAAGATTTTGCATATAGATCAGTCAAAATCTTTCATAAAAGATCCAAATTAAGGTTTAAACGTAGGCTCCGACGTATTATATTTATATCATGTATTAATTATGTTAATTATATTGGTCTCAAAAAACAATCTAACATTTTATATAAAAAATAGATTTTTTCAAGGGAGGAAAATAGGAAAAGAAAATTTACATTATATATATTCTCTGATTCGTTATATCGCATCTCTTATTATATTTTTATTTCTTTCTCTTCCTTTTTCTGCTCTGATGGTAATATGGGTGAGGGAGTGAAAAATGTTTGTGTATCCAAATAGATTGGAAAAGTCCAGTCCTCTTGTCTAGTTGCAAGAAAAGAAGGAAATGGAAATTGGAAAGGAATAGAAATGGGAAGGGGAGAAATGAAAAGGGAAAAAAAGTTATTTTTATAAAAGGAAGTAAGATAGATTAGAAATTAATTTTCCTTTAGATGGAAAGGGATAAGAGGAAATTATATCAAATTTTCATTTAATAAATATTATAAAAAAATTAAAATTTATTTTTATATGTTTTAATTTATTATGATAAAAATTAATTTTTTATCTATAAATTTAACTTATTTGTTATATAATTAATTATCTACATCCACTTATTTATTTATTTATTCAAAAAAATTATATTTCAATTCCTTTCTTTTATTTCTATCTATTTGAACAACATACTTTTCAACTTATTTCCATCATATTTCTTTTTTTTTTATTTTTTCCATAATTTTTTCTATCTCATTTTAACTCTCCGTCTAAACCCACTCCAATTTAATGGACTCCAATTTAATGGGTGCATGTTCCCATGATATGGCAAGCGAACCTTCATCCTCTGACCATTCATTACCTCTTCATTTAGGGGTGACAAAAAAGTACATGTAGATAATCTATGGATTGAGATTAAAAAAATATTTTTAATGATAATACTTGTAATTTATAAAGTTGTAATCTATGATAAAATATTTATTTATATTATATTTGATCAAGTTCTCATATCAGCCTAGACTTCTAAACAGAATACCAATATGTGGCATAAGCATATTTAGTATGTCTCAGCAACAATCTGGTATGAAGACCACTTATGCAAGGAATTCTTGTATGTAACCACCCACACTAGGGTCAACTGATCTAATGTGACTATATCGGTACTTTATAGAAAGACACTGACATAAGTCACGTAAGACTCAACCACTACCTAACCTTATAAATACTCCCACATTTACTATAGTTTAACGTTTGTTCACCAATCCATCATTTAAGTTTCAATACTAAGTGTCAAATATTAACTTGAGCGTGAGAGTGTCTTTGCAAGTGACACCCTATATTACCTCACAATGCGAAGTACCGATGGTGGTTGAACTTATCACACCGATACCTCAAGCTCCCTATTTGACTTAGGCCACTAAACTAATGTAACACATAAGAATGTGAAAAACAAGTATCAATACTGAAGTTTGTCTCCTATACCAAATAGAACATTGGTATGCTCAATAATACTTCAAAATAACTAAGATTTTTTACTAGAATTTTAGATCAAATATGAGGAAAATCTTTGAGATGATTTTCTCAAGAGTTTAGGACTTAAAAAAACTCAAAAGTGGTAAAAATAATTTGCGAAAGTTTACTCTAATGATTAATCTATTGATAGGATGAAAATATAATTTTTAATTTTTTAAAATAAAAGTTAGTATTAATTTATTTTACTATTTCTATAGTACTAACCACAAGTTTATCATTATTAAAGCAACTCAGAAAACATGCAGGGGCCAAACCACTACCAAATTTTGAAAGTGAATAAATTGTAATATACAAAATAATTGATCGATGAACTCGAACCCCGAAGAATGTGAAGGTTTACCAATTCTACATAATTCAATTAGAGAATGCCATTGCCCTGTTGAAAGGAGTATTCTTGGGCGAGCATATTTATGCACTGAAATTTGACAATTTTCGCTGGGATAATTCATCTGTAGGCTGTAGCAGCACAATACAACCGTAAATCATACTCACTAGCATTAGAAAGGTAAGTTAGTCAAGCAAACGAGGGGGAATAATCATCGGGGAATAAAGGTACAAACTATAAAATCCATAATGTACGAAACTAAAATCTAGCAGTTGTCTGAAACCTGGATGTCATAACAGTAACAACTACAAGAACAAGGTCCCTAATGTGACTTCTGCATTAAAAACATCAACAATAGAAATCAGTAGCGCTCAAATGATGATGGACGACCACCTCTGCTTGGGCGATCATATGGACCAGGTCTACTCCTATTATAACTCCTTCCTTCATCTCGACCTGCCATTCCGCTTCCATACCTATCGGAACCTCCTCGTGGACCACCACCATACCGGTCATAGCCTCGGTCCTTGCCATAACCATTTTGTGGATAATGATCCGAACCACTGCCATATCGATCACTTGCAAATCGATCTCCACCAGTTGCATACCTACACAGTTTTCAGTTAAGCAGAATATAACAAACACAGAACTCATGGGATATCAAATAGAGGTGTACTGCTCCATTCTATTCATGAAGAATAGATATACAAGTTACTAGAGCAGTAATTTAATAGCAACAGCAGACCATGCATACCTGTCACTGGTGTAGCGATCACGGCTGCCATATTTGTAGTCACGGTTATCGAAGCGTTCCCTGTCTCCATAACGTCCTCCGTCATAACGATCATCAACATATCGATCGCGATCCCCACTTAGACGATCTCCATGTCCACCAGCACCTCCAAACCTAGGACGTGAAGAAAATGAGCTACCACCTCTACCACGGCCACCTCCAGCCAAAGGACAATCTCGGGCCCAGTGCCCTGGACGCCCACATTTGAAGCAGTCATCCTGTCCTACCCTATCTCCAACCCCATAGCTTCCCCTACCACCTGAGGAGTAGCCACCTCGGTAACCTTGGTCTACATCATCCCCGCCCATCTTGGGCTGTGCCTTATTGACTGAGATGCTGCGGTCACCAATTTCCCGCCCATGCATTTCCTTGATTGCATCCTCCATTCCCCTACGGTCTGCAAATGTAATAAACCCAAATCCACGAGGACGGCCTGTATCTCTTTCCATCATGATCTACAGGAAGAACCACTTGAGAACCTCATGCTTATGTAATAGCAATTCACACAACTAAGACTAACAACATTTAATAGCATTTATGAGGAGAAACAATATCAATGCTTCTTTTTGATGGAAACAATCAAAGCATCGCCATTATTGCAAGGCTTGCCAAAAAGATATTAATTGAGCCGCGCAGAAAATGTTTAAAAGGAATAGGACAGTTAGCTGAGCCAGTGATAAGTAAATAAGAAACACCAAATAATAGGTAGAAAACCAGTAAGAAGAAAGTGCAGCATAGGTGAAGCTATTCTTGTTCCAACTAGTTATCTAGAAAACCAGTAAAATAGAACCAAACTGCTTCATACAAAAAGACAAGGACATAAAGTAGAAAAAATTGACAGACACAAATAAAAGGTAGGTCAAATTAGTTCGTGTGGAAAAACATAGTATAAAATTTGCACCCTTGCCATCATATGTTACACCCTCCACTCCAACAAACCCCTCAAAAAATGTCAAACCAGAAAGGGCCCTCCTTCCAAATTGCTTACCAAAATTAGTGGCCGATGATGGCTTATTAACAATAAAATAATAAGCACTATTCAATCCAAAAGCAATGGGTGCAAAACTAATCTACAATTTGTAAGAAACATTCAACAGCATCTCATCCAGAATGTAGCCATATGTGAGTCATATATATGTTCTTTTTAATATTGAGAGTTTCCACCTCTGAAATTATCTCAGATATTTACAGGGTTGATTTCAATACAAGGCCTATACCATCTAAACAACCTGCACCTGCCACTAAACTAAGAAAGATAGGAACCCAAGAAAGAAGTCGCACAGTTGCTGCATAATCTACTACTCTAAATTGCTGATAGTCAATGAAAGATGCTTAAACAAACAGACATAAAAAATATTTGACATTGAGAGTTAAAACGAAGTATTAAGCATACAATGGAATGTATGACTGCAGAAAGTTGTGCATTTCATATTAGTTTAGTATCTTACTTACTACATGCAAACATTATTTAACTAAAATGCATAAGTTATAACCAGACAACTTACTTCTCTGTTATAATGATAAAGCACCAGAATGGTTTTCATATAGCTAGGCCATTCATTGGAATCCCAAGCCCTTATTTGATAACAAATATCTCTCACAACAATTACTTGCACAATTTGAGCTAGAATTTCAGTATGTTCCACACTGGTTCACAACTTCATCATTGGCCTTTAAACAATCTAATCCCCAAACATCTTAGCATCTCAGTTTTTTGAAAAAAGCACTGTATTATATTGGGAACTATTATTTTTCAGACCTGGAAGAACAAAAATGACAACAATATGTAGCCACAAATGAAAGGTATATGATGAAAATCCAACTGTTGCTTTCAGTTCCACTACAGCCAGATCATTTTGTCGCAAATCCAATTTTATAATGAGGATCACACTGGATATCTATTCAAAACAAACACTCTTCCAGCAAATAATTTTCCATAACTCTGACTGAGAACACGAAAGACACGCATAGAATTGACAACATTCCTTATGGAGATCACACTTTCACTTCTTACGCAACTCAGCTACCTTCTGTGATTTATTCACATCACCAGATGCAAAAGTTAATCAAGCTTATGCAGCAATAATTCTGAGCAACATGGGAGACAAATGGATAAAACTGGTTATACTGAAATTGTATGGATATCACTCTAGGTAATTCTGCTGCCTCTTAACTGACTTATCCAACACACCGACATTTTACCAGAAAATCATTCTTCTGGAGATATGAATTCTTTATCAAAAGGAACACTGACAAAAGTGGAATCATTCAAAACCAAAGGAAACCTCTGCGACCAATAAACTCTATTTCAATGTAGAAAGTAATGACTAAATCAAAGGAATTCATTCAACCTTCAACATTGCTAGCTACAACAGGCAGATCAACTGGTGAGATACAGTATCTCATCACGAAGAGAGGAACCCACAGCCTGAGCAGCAACTGTCTATCATCTCAATGCTTCAGAATTAAAAATTGAGCTCTGCAGCACTTGAGTACTCAGGACTTGTAATGATGCAGAACTTGGTGCATATAGTCATAACACATGGTTTGGATACTTACATCTATATATGTTACGAGAGCAATGACATCAGCCTGACACAAAACAATGTCCAAACAACTGAGCTTTACATTGCTGTGGGAAAGAATTGAAAACTGCCAAAGGTGAAGCAAGATTGGATTGCTCAAAACTGAAGCAAATATGCAAGACTTCTTCAACTCACTTAACAAATCACTTTTACCGATCTACTGAGCACCACACAATCACAGCCCATTGAAATGATCCTATCTATACTTTGAAAAGAATGGTATATTAGTTAGTGGGGAATTCTCATTTCCATAAAAAAAACAGAGAACAGTACTTTCTTCCTCAGGAACTGCAGTGTATGATACGTGTGAACTTTCCAAATTTCAGGACCACAAGAAATGCCACCTTACCAAATGCATTGTCAGTTCATAAGATGGCACGTCTGTTGCCCATGCCTCTACAACTAAAGAAACAGGTATGAGTACTTACTCATGTCATATAAATATATCAAGTTAAAAAAAAATGAAAAGGCATCATGTAAAATTAGCACTCTTTAATGCCCTTTTCTATTTCTCTACAATTATATCAGACAATAACTGATCTAGAGCCAGAAGCAAAAGAAGGAATGTCAGCATAAAAAGTTTCTATCCCACTGGAAACCATCAGCAACACATAATAGATACTACTAGAATAGGAAGGACGCCAATGTACAGAAAAGTCATGGTTTCTTTTAGTTTGGACTGTCGACAGAAAAAGAATTTTCTTCAACCAAAAAAATTATGCGTAACTCAACCAAACAGGTTTCATATACTTCTCAGTTTTGACCATGCAATCAAGGCATACTGTGAGCCATGCAAACAGGTATAAAATAAATACTCTCTGTCCAGTTGTCAATTGTCAGCTCAGTCACACAGCTTAATACCCATTCCAAATCATAATGATTTTACTAATGAATCATATGCATGGAACAGACAGGAAATATCGCTAGAAAACAGGAGATGGTTCAGGCTGAGATTTGCTTAACTACTTCCTTGCACCAAATTCCACATATCCAAGCCATGCTAATCTCCATAATGAGCTCTATAGTTACCAGTTACCACAAGCTGTCATTCTATCAGAAAATTTAAAATGAGCTTCAAGCATGAAGAAATCATTCTGGTAAAAGACCTTTTACAAAAATCCATCTACACCATCTCAAAGATCACAAGTTTCGCAACCAGCATTCCAGAAAGACAAGGAAAACAAATAAAAAGAAAATTAGTACAGTTCATTAAAAAACAATAAATGAAAAATCAATCAGAAAACACATGGGAAAAAAGAAGTTCCCTAAGCATTAGACTCGACCAAAACAAGGACTAACGATCTTCCAACGGGTAAATTTAAATGGCACCGAACAGGATCCCTTTAAACCATCATCTTCCATAATTGAACAAAAATCATTTCAAAACTACGAAAATCTCTAATCTTATTATTGTGAATGAAAACTTCCCAGGAGAAATATTCCCTTCCACCATTAATTCTGGTTGAAAAAACAACTGGCATCATCCAAACCAGACAATAAAAAAACAAAAAAAAATCCCCATTTCATGATAATTAAACACGATTATTTTTAAATGTGGCATATTCCTAAGGGAAACGAAACAAGAGAGTGGAAAATGGAAGAGAAAGGGGAAATTGTCAAATTGAATGGTACCTGACATTCGAGAATTTTGCCGTAACGAGCAAAAGCATGTTCGAGTTGACGCTCCGTAACGTCCCAAGACAATCCTCCAACAAATATTCGATGTTCTTCCTTACCAGCCATCACTCACTATCACTAAATCCAAATGCACAGAAAATTTCAGAAGCAATTAATTGAAAGCAAGGATAAACAAATCTTCAGCAACTTGAATTTTAAGGTACTTACGGAAGAGTAGCTGCGCAAATCACTGAGAGATTTTAGGGTTTTGAAAAAAACCCTCGAAGTTGAATGTTCGTGGAGTTTGAGGAACAACGCTTTTTCTATTTGTAACCGAACACAAAATAAATCTTTTTTTAATTTTAATTTCTGTTGCTGTGTACGTGCCTTGCCCCCTCTTATAGGCTGTCAAAATTGTAAATTACTCAAACTTCGTACCCAGTTCAAATAGTTTCGGGTCGGTTGTGTAATTGCAAAGTATATGAACTTATTTTATCAAATGTTTATGCTTCTAAAAAAAATCAAATGTTTATGATTTTAGTTGTTGTGTTTAGTTTATAAGTTTTTTTAAAAATAGAAAATTATTTTTAAAAAATAAAAAAATTGTTTAGTTATAAATTATTTAAAATTTTTATAGAAAAATAGAAAACTGATTTTCTATTTTTTAAAAAAATCAGAAAACTCTTTTAAAATATTTTCTAAGAAAAGTAAAAAAATAGAAAAGACGAATTACAATATAAGATAACTCAATTACAAGATAAAAATTGTTGTAACCAAATGAGAATATGAAACAAGCTGATACTAATTCAAAAAGTTCTACTGCTACAAGTTTTTAAAAATTAAAAACACGCAACTTGCACTGTTCATTTAAATTAGTATTATATCATTCTTAAATATTGAATTAGCTTTCCTGCAATTTTGCCTAACAAAAGAAATGGTAAAGGATTGTAGAGACCTTATCTATATTATAAGTTAGTTATTACGAAAAGACCAACCCCACCATATCTATCAATTAACATTTTTATTTTTTTGTTAAATTTAAGATTTAATATTTCGTATGATTTTTATGATGTATCATGATAATATTCTTATTATTCTTTGTAACTATTTTAAAATATATTTAAATACAAACTTATTTGTTCTTATTTTAATTTTACTTTAAATTTTAGTCACAAATTTTAGGTGATGCATATACTATACAATATTGTTATAAATAATATATATATATATATATATAAAGACATATCTCAATTAATTTGAATTAAAAAATGTTTGAAAAAATTTAGAAAATTAAGTACACTTGAACAACTTTTTAGTTTTCTAGTTTTCCAAATTGAAAAACTGTCATATTATCTAAGCGGATTTTCAAAATTTTTCTAGCTATTCTAGGAAATGAGAATTTTGGAAAACAAGTGAAATTTTTTTCCAAGAAAACTAAATAATTGTATGTAACTAAACGCAAAGTTTCCATTTTTTCAAACATTCTTTAATTCAAATTAATTGAGATATGTCTTATATATATATATATATATTATTTATGACAATATTGTATAATATATGCATCACATAAAAATTGTGACAAAAATTTAAAGTAATATTAAAATAAGAACAAATGAGTTTGTGTTTAAATATATTTCAAAATAGTTACAAAGAATAATAAAAATATTATCATGATACATCATAAAAATCATATGAAATATTAAATCTTAAATTTAACAAAAAATAAAAATGTAAATTGATAGATATGGCGGGGTTGGTCTTTTCGCTAATAACTAACTTATAATATAGATAAGGTCTCTATAACCCTTTATCATTTCTTTTGGTAAGCAGGATTGCAAGAAAGACAATTCAATATCTAAGGATGATAATACTAATTTAAATTAATAGTGCAAGTTGTCGTGTTTCTAATTTTCGAAAACTTGTAACAATAGAACTTTTCGAATTAGTGGCAGTTTGTTTTATATTCTCATTTGGTTACAACAGTTTTTATCTTATAATTCAGTTATCTTATCTTATAGTTCAGTTACCTTATCTTGTAATTCAGTAACCGCCTTTTCTATTTTTTTACTTTTCTTAGAAAACATTTTAAAAGAGTTTTCTAATTTTCTTAAAAAAATAGAAAATCAATTTTCTATAAAAAAATTAAATAATTTATAAATAAACAGTTTTTTTTATTTTCTCTAAGAATAATTTTCTATTTTTCTAAGAAAACTTATGAACTAAACACACATATAAGTCATAAAATAGAATTTAACTATTGAATTAAAAGGTTTTACATTTATCTCAGGTATAACATTTACAGCAATTATTATGGAAAAATTAAGATTGATTATTTATATGATAATTCATAATTGGATTTTAGTGTGAAAAACTTTTAAACTTGGATTGTGTTTAAATTAAATTCCACAAAATAAGACAAAGACAAATTTATCTTTTTGGGTCAAAGGTTTCCCCTTAGGTATTCTTCCAATTGTGAATTCATTAATCCTAATAGGCAATGCACATGTATGTTTGATAAAACTAGTTGAAAAGTTAACTGAAAATTAATAAGTTAGTTGATTATTAGAAGTATTTAGTAAAACTAGTCATTATTCCAACTGTGAATTCCTTAATCTCAATAGTCAATGCACATGTGTGTTTGATAAAACTAGTTGAAAAATTAGCTGAAAACTGGTAAGTTAGCTGATTATTGGAAGTGTTTGGTAAAACTAGCTGTTACAGTGGTGGTAAGTAACTAGCATATGTTACGTTGTGTTTGAAATTAAAATTATATGATGATTTGATAATGGCGCTTTGTATGTTAAATATGGTTGATTGTGGGTGTTGGGGGTTTGGTTTGTGTGACCACCCCTTTTGTATGAGCATTGATGTTATATTGATTGTCGATGGTATCAAATTTGGTGTTTGGGGCTTAGTCTGTGTGGTTGCTCTGTTATTTAAAATTGTGGGTCTGTGTGAGTAGCCGCCCTGGTGTTTTAAATTATGGGTCGAGTCTATATGGCCACCTAAAGTGGTTAAAGTGAAGTATTGGTGCCAAATAATAAAGAGAAAGAGAATTTAAATGAACTTATGTGCTTTGTGTGGTTAGGAATGACCGACGGTATATTCCGTCCCTCGTTTTTGGCTCCTGTGATCAAGTATGATCCAATTAACCTACCCAGTGGTCAAGTAGGACCCAGTGGTTGAGGTGGAGAACCAAGCAGGGCTCAGTGGACCAAGCCGAGTTTACGGAGTGTCAAGTACAACCCCCAGTTAAAGACCAGTCCTTTTAGTATTTGACTATTAAAGAGTCATTTCACTTGTTTAAGAGTCAATTATGGTTTGCATGATTTGACTGATGTTGGTAATGGAATGGCAATTGCTATGTTGAATAATGTGTTGGAACAGAATGAATTTCATATGAGTATATGTAATATCGTCGATAACCCAAAAATTTTATTCTCATGTATAATTATTTTGATTAAGACCATCAATGATATTATCCATTTTATCTCAACTTTCTACATAAATTTTGGTTAGGACAACATCTTCAATTTAACCTTTTACCATTGTAAATAATTTTAACTTTATACCTTAGGTAAAAGTTAACAAAATAACTTATTACTTATTTCCTTAATTATTAATTTCTTTGCCTTTTCCATTTACTCCCATCAAATTACCATATACTCCACTCAAAATGCGTCATCTTGTACACATTTTAATTCCTAGTTAGAGTCCAAATTTGAAAATATGGTAAACTATAAAGTTATTTCTGTTATGTTTAGCTTTCTAACAAGACCAAATTCATTAAAATCCATTAAGATTTGAGAGAGATATGCCCAAAGTACCGAAACTGTTTCAGAATTGGTATTTTACTTCAAATATATCATCTTGTACATATTTTAATGCCTAGTTAGAGTCTGAATTTGAAAAATTCCTCAACTACAAAGTTGTTCCTCTTTGTCTTATCTTTCCAACAAGACCAAATTCATTACAATCCATTAAGATATGAGGGAGATATGACCAAAATACCAAAACAGTGTCAGAATTGATATTTACTTTAATCATACAAGCTACATTATGTAGGTTGCGGGAATGGTCAACAATTAAGCCTATTTTTCTCACCTAAAACCTCCATTATCACCATACATAATACACCTAACATCCCACTACAATTTCATTATGAAAAGCTTGTCCCCCACTTGTCATTTGCATGATTAAAACAACACTACATCTTGTTCCCAAGTCTGAAATCTTATAACAAGTTAAAGTTAGTGAAGACATATCTCTTATTTTCTTTCATTTTTCCATCAAAGTCACTCTTGATCTGAAGCTAGGACAATAAAAGAACACTTTCAACCACTCTAGGATCCTCCATTAAGGTAAAAGGGGATAAGGTTGTGAATAAATATGGAATGGGTAGAATTGTATGCTGTTCTAAGATTTCCAGATTTATTTTCGTAACTTGTTACTTAGTTTTGAAGTTAAAAATGTCTGAATTTGACTTTGACTTCTTCATCAAAGTTGTAGATCTTTTTGTTATGTGAATTTGGAGACTTGAACCAACTGATTTGGATATGTATAGCATGAGTTATGGTCAAAATACTGAAGTATGTTTCTTTTGAATGTTTCATGACTTAGTTCTGGATATATGTTGAGATTGTAAATTTTGTGAGTATGATTAGCTATCTTTATCTTCATAAAAGTTATAGATATAGATGTTATGATTATGTTAGATTTGGTTTTATATCAAAATTCTAAGTAATATGGAATTTATGCTTAAATTACTCACATGTGCTCATGTTGTTTAATTGTTTCTGAAAATGAGTGTCTTAAATTAAAGTTTGGTAATTCATATATTTCAAAATTGAAAATGATATATTCATGAAAGTTGTAGATCTTTGTGTCCTATAAATTTAGAGACCAAAATCTTCTAAAAAGGATTAGTAAAACTTGAGTTATGATTTATTTATTAAAGTATGACGTTTCTGAAAGCTATGTATGGATCAGTGCTTGTCTAGCTGTTTGAGAATAATTTATAAGGAATTAATTTTTGAGCCCTTCATAAAAGTTTTAGATATTTGAGTTATGAACCTGTGGGATTTAGTCCCATGTAAAAATAATTTTTCTATTAAGAGATATACAATTTTTACCAAAGGTTGTCAAAACTGTAATTGAATTTGTAATACTGAAATTAAGTTTTAAAGTCAGAAAATAATTTTGAAACTGCGTTTTATACTTATAGAATTGGGACATATGGTCTTCATAAAAGTTATAGATAATTTTGTTTTGAAAATTTGGCACAAGTTTTATCTTAAAATAATTTTTTTACCAGGAGATATGCCTATTTTACTAAACTGTGTACATGCAGTAAAAATTTGCAAAAGTCAGTGTGTTGTTTGTAATGTGGAGCAAATTCTGTAAGGAATTAGAATTTTTGATCTTCATGAATATTGTAGATAATTTTGTTATGGAACTACAGAAAGTGGAATTACCTAAAAATGATTTGATTTGCTCATGTTATGGCCTTTTTACTAATATATGTTGCTGTTGTAAATTTCTGAAATTTACCTATGATGGTTATTATGGATGAAAATGATATTTTTCACGTGGCTAATGATTTATTTATGAATTATTGAGGAATTATTGATTATTATGGATGTTATTGAGTGTCCTATGAATGTCATACAGTATGTATATCTTTGTGATGAATAATTATGAATGACTAAATTAATGTATACATGAATGCCTTGTGGTTTATTGAGATATGTTGTTGAACTGTAAATCTATGATTTTGAGAATTGATATATCTGATGTGTCCTTTGAGGACTTGTGGCTTTCAAGTGATTATGGAAATATTGATATCATGGTATATTAAATTGATAAAGAGAATTAAAAGCATTCATGCATCATAAGCATTTGGACGCACCATGGAATTTAAGGGTTCCATGATTGACAACCCTGGTAGAGGGTTACTCTATGATGAGTTAAAGCCTTATTTTTGTTGAGCGCCATAAAGGGTAAGGATTCATGGTATATGCTAAGTCCTACTTGTGTACTTTGGTACTTGAGCGCTACGAAGGGTAGGGATTCGTGGCATTATGTTAAGTCCCACTTGTGTCTCTATGAGACTTTTTACTGCAGTATTCCCACTAAATCAAAATGGATCCAGCATGACATCATTTGGCTAAATTAAAGATTATTAAATGTAAATGACCTTGTTTGGCATATTCATCATATCATAATTGTTTGTTGATTGTATTTGTGCAATTTTACTTATTTTATATTTATTTTATATTCTATCTCACTCTTACATTATTTTTACAGTGTATGCTTCACAGAATGACGAGTGGTGAAATTGATGAAGCTTTTATGTTTTATTGCTTGGACTTTGACTTTATTTGACTTTTAATGTGTTGTAATAATATTATTATGTACCTTATACTGCAATCTTATCTATCGTTTCCGTTATATAAATGTATTATGTTTTATTCGTTCACGACTAATATGCATGATAATATTCCGCATTTAATAATTTTTACATGACCTCAGAATTTAAATTACGAATTTCAAAATGATTCTTTAAACGTGAAAAATTTATTACAAAAATTTGGGTTAATTAATTAGAATTTGTAATTTGGGTTTTGGGTGTCACACTGATGGGCTTGTAATGGTGCAATTGATGATTATTTATTTAAATAACGCATTTGAAAATGATAAGATGGAGATTAGCAAAGTGTTATTGATGATGGAATTTTGGTGATTGGTATAGTATATTCAATTGATTTGGGTATTTATACATATGTCTTTCTATATTAATTATAATTTCCAACACGCTTGTTTTTCTTTTTAATAATTAATGACAGGGAAATTGCAAAGGCCCCAGAGGGAAGCGCCAATGAAGAGCGAATGCCAAGAAGGGGGATGAAGATTATGTAATTGTTATGGTAATGAACTTTGGTTGAATTAATGAGTTTAATTATTGTTGTAAACCTTTAACTTAATGGTGTTGTTATAATCTTGTTGGTGTTTATGATCTTGTCATGATGTGTTGCATGCTTGAGTTTGAAATTATGGTGATGATGAGACTTGTATTGTGTTGATGCATCAATTAGATAGATTAGTACCTTGAATTGATATACGGGTGATTTTGATAAGAACTATGTGTTGCTTGTGGCACAAAGCCATTATTGATTAATGATTATGATAAATTGTGATGGGCAAGTGATTGTAATTATATATATGCACAACATTGATTCATTGTGTAACTAGTTTGATGGGTGATGGTAGAATTAATGATTTGATCCCGCTAAGGTCATGCATTGTATATCTATAAAGGACCTATAGGTTCCCACAATCATTTAAAACTTGAGTGTATGGCCCTCATACATTTTGGAATGCATTTAGCTGATTTAGTGTTTGATGTTGTGCTAAGTTTAGTCAAACTGTATTTTTATGCATATCTTTGTCATATGTAGGAACTTTTGAGTACGGATGGCGCCAACAAGTCTAGAAAAGGGTATTAGTGTATTTGGTAACTAAGTTAATTGAGTTTGAAACACCATCCAAATATTAAAATTGATCTTACATAATATTCCAAACAATTCAAACTTCATTTAATCAGCAAATCAAAAAATTATTTTTAATTAACCCTTATTAGGAATCCCAAACTATATTGATGATAATATCTTCCAGTAACTAACCTAATCTCTTATTATATCCAAACCAATACGAATCCCTTAATTGTATGTGTATCTGATCATGATAAGGAAAATAACATAAGCACAAAGCTTGTAAAAGATTTCACCAAAGGAGGTACAACCCCTAAAGATTTTTTGATTATTTTTTCTACCTCTATTGAATCCTTTTATATACTACCTCCATCCCTAAATATAAGATCCTTTTCAAAAGAAAAATTGTCCCTTAATATAAAACTCTCTTTCAAATTTCAATGTCATTAATTATTTTTTGACCTAAATTCCCCTATTAATGTATAACTTTTATTGGAATCAATATAATAATAAATGACAGATCTCAATAAATTATTTATCTTTCCAAATTGACTAGTAAGTAAAGAGAAAATAAATGGAGAGAATAAGTGAATAAAATTTAATGATGAGTAATAATCACTTTAAGGTAATTTTGAAAACTGAACTGGTCTAAACCGGGGTTAAGGATCCGGTATGAGACCGGCCACAAATGTTAACTGTTGAAAGAGATTTATACACCGGTACAGTGGGTATCCATTATTGTGCCCTTTATCTCAGTGGGAGAATAAAGGTCTTGTAGTCCTGGAGATCCTTCACACCAAGCCTTTGTGTTGATGAGGGGTGAAAGGTGGTGTCACCTGCGAAGATTCTCCACGCTCAAGTCAGTAACCAGAAAAGAAATTCAAGGTTTCTGAAGCGTAAGTTCTCGAGAATGAGTGTAACGTACCAGAGTAGTGAAATTGTTGGTATTTATATACATGCATGCGGAGAATGAAGAGTCTGTTAGGGTTAGGGGACAATCGTATACTGTGCATTGTACGATTCTGACACACGGTACGGGTGGCTCCGTGTGTAACACCCCTATTTTTATTTTTATATTAAAATTTTAAAGGAATTAAATTATGGTTCTTTAGAACTTTTTAATCTACGTATTATTTATGATTTTTTGGAATTTTTTGGAATTTTGGAATTTTTTTTAATAAAATAATATTTTTTAAATAATTTTAAATTCATATAAGTGACTTAAATTAAAAATATTTACAAGAAAGTGAATTGAAATTATAAGAAAATTTCTAAAATCCGTTTCAAGTAGACTTATCTAAAAATTATCGGTTTGAGAAAAATCTTGATTTTTTCCAATCGTTAAAAATTTGGAAACGTAGTAATAAATTTTTATTAACAGAAAATTTTAGATTTTTAAAATTTTAGCTTTATATTACTTATTATAAAATTAGTGAGGACTGATATAATATCGCTAAATTTCAAAAAGGACTCATTTTGAATATTTAAAATATACCGAGTGAAGAGTTACTATTTGACTTAATAATTTTGCCGACAATTACTGTGCAAAACACTGTGTATGTATGAAATTTTCAAAAGATGCACAGTAACCAGGAATAAAAAATTTAAAAATACATAGTACTTTTATATTAAAATAATAGAATGCATAGTAAATTTTTTTCCTATAAATACCGAAGGATTTCTTCTTTAGAATTCACAATTTCAGATTAAGTTTTCTTAATATAGTAGTGCTAGTGAGATAGTGGTGGAAGTGAGAGAGAGAAGAAAAGTTTTTGGAGAGAAGGTTCTGCCAAAATCCTAATGTAAGAATACTTTTCTTTTATATTTTTTGGGTTATTTTCATATCGTTTTTAGAAATCTGTTATTATACTAGAAATAATATTATTTTAAGTTACTATTCTGCATAGTAAAATACTATTTCAACAGTAAATTACTATTTCAATAGTAAATTACTATTCAAATAGTAAATTACTATTTATTATTACTATTTACCGTTACTATTCATGATTTACTATTTACCGTTACTATTCACGTTTTACTATTTACTGTTACTATTCACATTTTACTATTTACTATTACTATTCATGTTTTACTATTTACTGTTACTATTCACGATTTACTATTCACTATGCACTATTCACTATTTAAAATTTACCATTTTTGTTTTAAGTAGTAATCTTAATCTTCGTTTTATGTTTATACTGAAATAAGATTGGTATTAATATTTCTAGAAATCGGAGGCGCAAAGCAAATCCATTTTGGGTAATAATTCAAGATAAGGGGGAGTGAGATAAGAGTATAATATGAAAAGACATAAGAATAATGGGAGGAGTCCCCTACTCCTTTTAAATCTGATAATATTATTATTTTAAAATATTAACTTTTTAACTTAAAATTTTTAATAAATTTTAAATTAAATATCCGGTTTAACTAACTCTAACATACCTATGCAAGGACTTGGACCATTATGACCTATATGGACTGGACTATACCTATGCAAGGACTTGGACCATTATGACCCATATGGACTGAACTATACCTATGCAAGGACTGGATTATATGGACTTACATATACCTATGCGAGGAATTGACCAAAAGGACTCAAATTGACTATATTAATAATCATTAAATTTTGTATTATGATATGTATTAATGTTATTTAATTGATTTGATTATGATTGATTGATTGATGATATTTAGTTATGATTAATATTGCTTGATTTTGATTGATGATATTGTAATGTGGAGTTTGAGCATATAGTGAGCATGACGGAAAGCTAAAATTCAGTAAGAATTTCTTACCTTACTCTTTAAATTTTATTATCTTTTATTTCTTCTTAGAAATTATTTTTATTTTCAATATTTAGAATAAAAAAATAGTATTTATTTTAGAAAGAAAACATTTTATGAAAATTAAATTATAACAAATTGAAATAATTAAATCTTGAGATAAAGAAAAATTTTGTAACTTTAAGTATTTTTGGTTAATAACTTAAAGATTATTCTCTTTTAATAAAATAAAATTTTCAAAAGAAAATTATTTTATTTTTCCAACTTAATAACTAAAGATATTTGGAAATAATTGAGATTTTTAAATTTGATTTTGTTAAGATTTAATTTGAGAAAGATTATGTAAAGTTTTATATGAGAAAGTTTTTAGATATTTAAGGCTTAGAAACTCAATTTTCAGTGAGATTCGAAAACTGTACCAAATTTATTTATGTGGGATAGAAATTCAGGGAATTGAGAAAATGTACAGTTTATTGAAATAATATTGTAAACCTTTAAGGTATTTAATAATTGAGTTTCTAAAAGCCTTAACCAATCAATATGCGAGTAGTTCATGCATCATGAATCATTAAAGTGAAATGAAATGATATTGTCTGGGGACGGATTATAGAAACCGAGGATACATTAGAGGAGGCTTAATTACGAGCCTTGGGATGAGAGAGTGTGAAAGGGTGCTTCAGGGGACCTGGGGTAGCTCCCTAGTGTCGGGTATTTTCACAATAAAAACTTTCTCAATCTGACTAGTCTCTAAGTGTTTCCATGCCAGTTGAGCTGTTCATATTATTATTATCCGGACTTATGGAACAGTGTAAACTCCTAGTTGGCCCAGTGCAAATTAAAATTTAAGGGCCCACATATATAGGTAAGTTATGATGAAGATATTGCATAACATTCATGCATTCATAATTGATTGTGTATGTGATTGTGATTGATATTATGTATTGGTTTGTGAAATTGATGGTTCAGAGGGAAGAATCAAAGAATATCAGCAGTAACTATAGCATGTTCTAGAAAGGGGAGCTCGGTATGAATATCGTGGTCCAATGAATAAATAATGTGATCCGGTCCTAACACCGGCCCCCAAGAGCATGGCTTTAATGCTTGGCCAGATCAGCATTTTGAACAGGAGAAGTACGCAATTGAGTACATTATAATCACTTCTATACGGAGTTCATACCGCCAGGGCAGGTAACTCCGCCAAGGCATGTTACTCCGCCCAGGAACATAACCCCGCCAAGGCACGTTACACTACCTAGGCACCTTACTCCGCCAAGGCATGTTACTCCGCCAAGGAACGTAACCCCGCCAAAGTTGTTACTCCGCCAAGCCATAAGCTCAATATTGGCGGAATACTAAGTTTCCCACACTGCGTAGCGAGCCCATACTCACAACCCCGGCACGAGATTGACTCTGTCTTGAGTGGTTAATAGTGGGATTCACGCTGTCACGCATAAAGGGAAATAACAATAAAATATTAAAGCACTAACGCTTTCCAGACAAGTGGTGATACCTACTACAATAATGGTGCATATAAACGGCGCAGGGACCCACTACCTTTTCAGCATTATGCCTGAAGACAAGGAGCGGGTCCTACCAATAATGGAGCACCAGTAACAGGTATATAAACCTCTCTCGAAAAGGTATAAGGGATCTTTTTCCCATTCTCTGAACCTTACACTCTCTTACTTACATAATTCTCTCTGACTGTCTTTCTAAGTCTCTAAGTATTCTGAAATACTGACTTGAGCGTCGGAGAACGATTGCAGGTACCACCCCCAATCGGGTCAAGGCAACGTAGATCCCGTCAGGCGGACTGTGACACCGCCCTAAAGTACATTGCACTCCGCCTCAGCATACAAAGACTCTCCGTATTTACATTTATACGCACATTGCTTTGTATCAAAAACACATTTATATGTATATTTGAGTTGTTCTACAAGCATACTTCTACACCCCCTGTAAAGAACAGTTCATTGGCACGCCCAGTGGGACCTGTAAACTTGGTAATCCCACAATCTTTGATCAATCTTCATCATCAATGGAGAGACAAGGACTAGAGATGCAGAACGAGGATTCTCCTCCACGCAATCCCAGACGTCTTAACTTCGACGAAGATGCTCAGAAAAAAGCAGCGCAAGCTAATTCTCCAGATCCAAGAGATGACATGATTCGAATGTTGAGAGAAGAACTTGCAGAACTTCGTCGTGAAAAAGCAAACCCAGTGCATGAAAAAGCTGGTCCTGCAAGACAGCCACATCATGAACCACACATGCAAGAGGAATCAAGTACTCCTCACTACTTTCGTATTCCTACGTACATGGAGGAGCAACGAAGCCTCCCACTGGTAAACGCTCAGCATCAAGAAGGAAGGAGAGCAGGCTCAAACGCATCCCCCTCAGGATATAAGATGAGCATCCCATTTTCCAAAAGGCTCATGAATGCACATGTACCCAGACATTTGCAAACTATGCAGCCCATTTCTATAGGGAAATATACTGGGGAAACAGATCCCTCTAAGCATTTAGATGCTTATATCTACGAGGCCATGTTTCTAGGAGCTGAGGAGGATGTCATGTGCAGAATGTTCCCCAGAACCCTTACAGGCGAAGCTCTTAGTTGGTTCAAGAGTTTACCTTCAGGTTCCATTGATTCGTGGGAGGAGCTAGCCTCAGCTTTTGGAAGCCACTTCGTGATCTCCAGGGATGCACCCAGAACCTCTCATACCTTGGCTCAGATCAAACAAGGCGACAAAGAATCTCTGAAGGATTTCCTTAAGAGATTTTACAAGGAGGCAGCCATGGTCCCTGATCTGACAGAGGCAATCCAGTTGCATATTCTTATAGAAGCTATGCAACCAAAGTCACCTTTCGCTTTATCTTTGGCAAAGGGACCTCCAACCACGATGGAGGAATTTCACAGGAAGGCGTCCAAGTACGTGGGTATCGAGATGCATTTGGAAGCCACTGCATCTCGCAGTAAACCATCCCCTGCAGCTCCACCTCATGACAAAGGGAAAGAGAAGTTGTTGAAGAATGACAAGTCCCACCAAAGGGACAAAGTAGGGAACCAACCTTTCAAACAGCAAGACAGACGCGTGTTCAATTTTGCTCACTATGCACCACTGAACACAACTTGCGAGCAAATCTTGCGTGAGATAGGATGGACCACCCTCAATGTTTATGGAATTCAACGTCCACCCCCAATCAGGCGCGGTGGAAACCCAAAGAAATATTGTGAATTCCATGAGTCAGTTGGCCACACCACAGAAGAATGCAAGCAACTCAAAAATACCATTGAGGTGCTCATTCGTGAAGGTAAACTGAAACATTACCTGTTCAAAGGCAAATCTCATGATGAGCCTGAGAAGTTTGAAAAGCGACATCGTGATCGTTCTCCGGATCCTGATAGTACTCGGGAACCAAAACGTACGGCGGTGTCAGAGAAACAAAAAGGCATTGTTCTGGAGTCCGCCCAACGAGAACCGAGCCCTGAACCTAGATCACGAGGTAAAAGGCAGGTGGTGGACATGATTGCTGGAGGCTTCGCAGGAGGCGGACCCTCAAACACCGCCCGGAAAAATCATCATCGTATGATCTTATTTGTGCAGGGCAAGAACAAAGAATATCGCCCATTCAGGGACGGAGTTAAGACTCCGCCTATAGCTTTCACAGATGATGATTTTGGCCCAACCATTCCTGAGGGAGATGATGCGGTAGTGATCATTGCGGTGATCGCTAATATGGATGTAAAACGCATCCTAGTTGATCAGGGAAGTTCCTGCGACGTTATTTTTTATGACTGTTTTAAACGCATGGGACTGACTGATGCTGATTTGCAGCCTTACACACAGGACCTTACAGCTTTTAATGGCGCCAAACAGCCTACTAAAGGCTACTTGGACACAAGGATTACCTTCGATGGTGAACCTGGAGCAAGGACTGTGAAATCCAGGGTTCTTGTCATTGATGTTAAATCCCCATACAATGGCATCATTGGGCGACCTACTCTGAATGCCATGGAAGCCATCGTTTCAACCCCCCACTTGTTGATCAAGTTCATTGATAAAGATAATCAAGTCTCGTCCGTCAGGGGTGACCAGGAGATGGCTCGTTACTGTTACAATTTAAGTCTTAACATGGTGAAGCTTGAAACCATGTCTAAGAAAAGGAAATTGAACGAAGGAAACAGTGCGGCGGCATCCGTCAACCTGGTAGATCTTGATCCCAGGGCGGAGTCTTCCATAGACCCACTAAATCCTTCAAAACCAACTCCTGATGGTGGTTCCAAGTCTATTGTTCTGGGCAGCACCCCGGAGCAAATTACTAACATCAATGACAAGCTAGAGCCTAACATGGAAGCAAGACTGATTGCACTCCTCCATGAATACAAGGAAATTTTTGCCTGGACAGCCGCAGACATGCCTGGTATGGATCCTAACTTCTGTTGCCACCGCTTGGCGGTGTATCCTGAAACTAAGCCAGTGGCACAAAAGAAACGGCGTATGGGTCCTGCTAAGCAAAATGCTGCTTGTGAACAAACCGAAGAACTCCTTAAGGCGGGGTTCATCAGGGAACTCCGTTACTCTTCTTGGCTGTCCAATGTGGTTATGGTGTAGAAAGCCAATGGCAAATGGCGCATGTGCATAGACTACGTTGATTTGAATAAATGTTGTCCCAAAGATCCTTATCCTCTCCCCAACATTGACAGACTGGTTGACGATTCATCAGGATACAAGTATCTATCCTTCATGGATGCTTACTCCGGATACAACCAAATTCCAATGTGCGAGGATGACCAGGAGAAAACAGCATTTATCAACGACAGAGGAGTCTTTTGCTACAATGTCATGCCATTCGGGCTGAAGAACGCTGGGGCCACCTACCAGCGCATGATCAACAAAGTCTTTGAGGGCATGCACACAAAGCTGGTGGAAGTTTATATTGACGATATCATCGCCAAAACTCCAGAAGGAGGAAACCATGTTGAAGACCTACGCCTCATTTTTCAACGCTTGCGGCAATACAACATGAGACTCAACCCACTAAAATGTACATTTGCTGTGCCTGGGGGAAGATTTTTGGGTTTCATGTTAACACAAAGAGGCATAGAAGCTAATCCTGACAAGTGTCGTGTGATACAAGAGTTGCAGAGCCCCAAAACATTGAAAGAGGTACAATCCCTCAATGGCAAAATCGCTGCTCTAGCACGATTCATGCCAAAAATGGCTCATCGCTCTCTCCCCTTGTACAAGATGCTGAAGAAGGATAAAAAATTCAATTGGGGCCCAGAGCAAGAGGCGGCCTTCCAAAGCTTGAAAAATGTCTTAGCCAGCCCTCCAATCCTGGTAAAACCAAGCCCAGGTGAGCAACTCATCGTTTATTTGTCTGTTTCAGATGAAGCGCTGGCAGTGGCTCTGGTCAAGGAAACAGTTGAAGGCCAACGACCGGTGTACTTCACTGGTAAAACATTGCATGGTGCGGAGTGCCGTTATCAGAAGATTGAAAAGGCAGCACTTGCAGTTGTTTGGGCCTCACGACGCCTAAGACCTTATTTCCATGCACATCCCATCCTGATTCGCACAGACTTGCCACTCCGTACCATATTGTTCAAACCAGATTTGGCAGGAAGAATGATCAAATGGGCCATAGAACTCTCTGAATTCGACATATCCTACGAACCAAGAACTGCTATCAAGGCGCAAGTCCTAGCAGATTTCGTAGTTGAATTAACAGGCTCTAGCCCAGACGCAGATCATTCACACTGGACAATAAATGTCGATGGGTCTTCAAACAGCAAAGGATGCGGAGCAGGAATCGTTATAGAAAGCGATGACGGGGTACATCTTGAAATTTCATTACACTTTACCTTCACTACGTCTAACAATCAGGCGGAGTATGAAGCCTGCTTAGCCGGACTCAGAGCAGCACAAGATATTGGGGCCAAAACTGTCACCCTATGCAGTGATTCTCAATTAGTCATCTCACAAATTCTTGGTGAGTATCAGGCTAAAGAACCTCTACTGCAACAATATCTGGACTGCGTCAATGAGTTGAAACAGCGTTTCGATGAAGTAACTTTCAAGCATGTACCTCGCGAAGAAAATACACGTGCTGATATCCTGTCCAGATTAGCCAGCACAAAGAAGGCGGGGTGCACGACCACGGTTGTACAGAGTACTCTGGCGGAGCCAAGTATTTCCTTTCCCTCTTCAATTCATATGATTAAAAGCCGCCCCGTTGATGACAACTCCTGGGTAACACCAATAGTTCGTTATCTTGTTAATGGACAATTACCCACGGATGATCTTGAGCGAAAGAAGCTAAGGAGGGAGGCACCCTATTATACACTCCTGGATGGGCAGCTATACCGCCGAGGAATTTCTGTCCCGTACTTAATTTGCATAAATGAAAACGAAGTGCCAGCTGTTTTGGAAGAAGTCCATGAAGGGCAGTGTGGACATCATCCAGGGGCACGGAGTCTAGTGAGAAAAATCCTCAGGGCGGGGTATTGGTGGCCCACTATGAAGCAAGACGCTGCCTCATATGTTCAAAAATGCGATCAATGTCAACGATTCGCGAATTTTCACCATACTCCAGCTGAGGAAATGTCATCATCAATAACGCCCTGGCCTTTCTATCAATGGGGTATGGATATTCTAGGTCCATTCCCAACTGCGCCCGGCGGTATCAAATACTTGATAGTTGGTGTCGACTATTTCACCAAATGGATTGAGGCAGAGGCAGTGGTGCACATAACGTCAGCCAGGACTCGAAGATTCGTTTATGAGAACATCATTGCACGTTTCGGAGTCCCTGAACGCATAGTCACTGATAATGGCACCCAGTTCACAGATCGCAAGTTCACTGAACTCTTAGAAAATCTCAGCATCACGCAGATTTTCTCTTCTGTGGAACACCCTCAAACCAATGGACAAGCAGAGGTCGCCAACAGGGAAATCTTGAAGGGCCTCAAAAAACGCCTTGGTGAGGCAAAGGGAGATTGGGCAAATCAGCTATGCCATGTTTTATGGGCATACAGAACCACTCCACACTCCACCACGAATGAATCTCCGTATCGGCTGACATATGGAGTCGAGGCTGTCATTCCCATAGAATTAACAGCCCCTTCAGCTCGAGTCCTCCATTTCAATGAGGAAGCCAATCAACAGAACCTCGCACACGAATTGGAGGTTTTGGCGGAGTTGAGAGAGGAAGCCTTTGTGAGAGATCAAGCTGTCAAAGCAAAGGCCGCCAAACGGTATAATACACGCATGTGCGAACGCCGTTTCAAAGAGGGAGATTTGGTCTTGAGAAGGGCCAACATTGGCAACAAATTTGCGCACCAAGGCAAATTGGCACCAAATTGGGAAGGTCCGTACCGAGTCATCGAGGTTTTGGGCAAGGGTACATACCGCCTGGAAAACTTGAATGGCACTCCGGTCAGAAATAAATGGAACATTTTAAATTTACGCATATATTACAGTTAGTTGGGTAATATGGCGTGGTCTTTTATTCCTAACTCAAGGATCTTCCTATGTATGCTTTCCTTGAAAAGGGTTTTGAAAAGATATACCCCAACTCAATCCTTTATGCAGTTCCATTTTCAATGAAATGCCTTCCTACATTTAATCTTCACTCTAATATTGAATTGATTATCCATGGCAGAGTTTATTCCCATGCAGATAAGACAACAGCTCCAAAAACTGAAGCACAGATGCATAACTCTTTATTCCATAAAGATCAACCAACATGCAACAACGCTTCACAAACAGAGTCAACAAAAACTCCTTGGGGACTTGGTGTCTCAGCTATATGCTGCACCATACTGACCCTAAGGTACAGAAAACTCCTTAGGGGGAAAGGATTGGTGTCTCAGCTATATGCTGCACCATACCGACCCTAAGGTACAGAAAACTCCTTGGGGGGAAAGGATTGGTGTCTCAGCTATATGCTGCACCATACCGACCCTAAGGTACAGAAAACTCCTTGGGGGGAAAGGATTGGTGTCTCAGCTATATGCTGCACCATACCGACCCTAAGGTCCTACAGGCCGCCTATGGGAGGGACTAGTGTCACAGCTATATGCTGCACGAATTCGCCCCCAAGGTCCTGCAGGCTTCTTGTGGATGAGCTGGTGTCACAGCTATATGCTGCACCACGCTAACCCCAAAATCCAACCAATTTCTTGCAGGATGAATTGGTGTCACAGCTATATGCTGCACCATACCGCCTCGAAGGTTTAACCAATTTCATGCAGGATGAATTGGTGTCACAGCTATATGCTGCACCATACCGCCTCGAAGGTTTAACCAAATTCTTGCAGGATGAATTGGTGTCACAGCTATATGCTGCACCATACCGCCTCGAAGGTGTAACCAATTTCTTGCAGGATAAATTGGTGTCACAGCTATATGCTGCACCATACCGCCTCGAAGGTTTAACCAATTTCATGCAGGATGAATTGGTGTCACAGCTATATGCTGCACCATAGCAATCCTGACTTGATAATTTTCATTCGATCAGGAGCCGCACTCCAATCAAAATGCAAAAGGATGAACATTCCATCCAAAACTTGACTCTGCCTAACTCCCAATGTTTTACAGAGTACCTAATCAACAAACTCAAGCACTACCCAACAAGTTCAAGTAAGTTCAACACTTGTAAAATTGTGCTTCATTAAAATTCCTAAGAGGCCACACCGCCTTCTTACGGAATCAACTTCATTGAAATTCCTAAGAGGCCATTCCGCCTACTTACGGAATCTAGTTTCACTAAAATTCCTAAGAGGCTACTCCGCCTTCTTACGGAATCTACTTCATGGAAATTCCTAAGAGGCTACTCCGCCTTCTTACGGAATCAACTTCATTGAAATTCCTAAGAGGCCACTCCGCCTACTTACAGAATCTAGTTTCACTAAAATTCCTAAGAGGCTACTCCGCCTTCTTACGGAATCTACTTCATGGAAATTCCTAAGAGGCTACTCCGCCTTCTTACGAAATCAACTTCATTGAAATTCCTAAGAGGCCGCACCGCCTTCTTACGGAATCCAATCTCATTGAAATTCCTAAGAGGCCACACCGCCTTCTTACGGAATCCAATCTCATTGAAATTCCTAAGAGGCCACTCCGCCTTCTTACGGAATCCAATTCCTTTTAAATTCCTAAGAGGCTACTACGCCTCACTATTAAAATCATTTCAATGAAATTCCCAAGAGGTTACTACAACTCATTATTGAAATTACTTCAGTTAAATTCTCAAAAAGGCTACTCCGCCCCATTATTGAATTTGTTTCATTGAAATTCCTAAGAGGCTACTTCGCCTCCTTACTGAATTTTACTTCACCAGAATTGCAAAAAGGCTATTCCGCCTCGTTATACTTAGTCATATTTCATTAAGTCCTCAGAAGAATATTCCGCCTTCTCGATATCAATTTACAAGGCATAAATACGACGGACTCAAACACTGCTTATATGAACAAGTATACATTTGCAGAAAATATGCTTTATTCAATATTGCCAATATTAATAAAAATCCAGAGCCTATCCTGGAACAAGGCGATGTTATAAATAAAAACAAGACTTGCAAAGAGACTGAGGAGGAGACTGAGAAGCTGATCTTTAAGGGTCAGACGGCTTCCCTTCTTGCTGAGTGGAGGTGAGCTGACTTTCTCCTGGCCTGGTCATACTTTGGGAAGGAGGCAAGTCCGCCAGAACATATTCATCATTGGGCGCAGGCATATGACCTCCTTGCACAGGCACCATCAATTCTCCATTGATAAATTCGTAATAGGGATGAATGCCTGTGGTGGAGAGAGTAACACCTGGGTTGCGATAGCAGAGTTGGCGAACAGCCATGCTGAAAGCATCATCAATCGCTGCCTCAGCTGCATCCAAGGCAGATTGTAATTCCTTGTCGAGCCTCTCACTGGTAGCATCTGAGGCAGTCTTCTCAGCTTGCAACTTTTGAACCTGCACTTCAAGATTTCCATATGCGGTTGCTGCTTCGCCCAACTCTGCCGCCCAGGCATCTTCAGCTATGGCTTTATTTATTTCTATGGAGACCAGCCTCTACTGAAGAATGCTCACGTCTCCGCCCAAAAGTTGGTTCTGCTGATCTAAATTTGAAACTTGTTGTTTCAGCAGAACATTATCAGCCTTGACCTGGGAAAGCCCACTCACCTCCTCGCCCAGCTTTTTATTCTGTTGTTCTAGCTGGACTTTCTCAGCCTTCACCTTAGCCAACTCCTCCGTCAACTTCTTGATGTTGGAGTCGGCGGTGTCAAGATGTTTGTCCTTGGCCTTGATCACCTCGGACAGCTGCTCATTGTCATGTTCCAAGCTACGAATCTTTTCCACAGACTCGTGGTAAGACGCCTGAAACATGTTCGCTTCAGCAGCAACGTCAGCTATCCGGGGGACAGAGGCCAAGAAACCATCTAACTCAGCAAGGTGCCACCTCGCAGCTGAAGCAGCCTCCGGAATCTCCTCAAAGTCGATGTTGGGGCGGAGAATGAATTCTGGATCACGCCTCTCTGACTGGCGGGATCCCGTATTTGCAAAATACAGAAAGGGGTTCAAGCGAGACCCCGCCTCAGGCAAAGAGACAAACCGCCTGGATGATTCCCCTGGCACATCAATGGGAAAAACGGCTGTCCCTCGAGTGGTCAAGCTCAGGGCGGGATCCTCAGACGGGCGGACCGGGGAAACTTGAACTCTCCCTGCCTCGTCCCCCGTATCTTGGTCAGAAGAGGTTTGGAATCCCTCCGCTTGCTCCCCCGCAACATCTTCTTCGGGGATGCCTTCAACACCGCCCATATCAGCAGAAGTACCCGTAACAGGTACCTCCTGAGTCTCCTCCAAGTCAATGGCAACATCGATTGATGTCCCTTCCTCAGCCCTCCTCTTGCCCTTAGTCCTCCTCCTTTGCAAGGCATGAAGGTCTACTTCCTCTTCTTCCTCTTCAGCAGCTTCTGGTTCTTGACGTTTTTTAGAACGCCTTTCAACAGTAGCTGCTGAAGATCCTGCACCACCTTCAAAATTTACTATGTTGGTGGAGGCAGGGAAAGGAAGGGTCTTCGTGAGAGCAGCAGTCAGACTCCTCCTGGGCTGCACATTGTTCTCCGCGTTAATTTCCCTGTGGCTCATTCGGATCCGCTTGATGCGCTCCATCCCAGGGAACTCAGCGATTTCTCCTGCGAAATAACAAAACGAGAATATGATTAGAAGATACAAGATAGCAGCAATACTCAATCAACATTACGATTGTTAGTAATATTACTCAAGTATCCCTGAGCATCCCGCCCAAGCAGCCTTCGACAAAGGATCAGCTTGTGGACAGAGTTGTACTCCTTCAACGTCCGGAGTACTTCCACAGACGCTGCCGATAGAGCACCCTCTTCAACTTCATACGCTCGCTTGGTTAAGAGAAAGTGCTCATGCGTCCACGCAACTGGGAATCGATCAATTCCCTCCTTATTCCGCCAGAAGACGGACTCCCCCTCCTTCACGGAAACCTTTACAAAACTTTTTCTGAAGTGGAGTCCGCCTTCCTTGGCGGAGTCCGCAAACGACTTGAAGTTTAAGATCTTCGGCTCCGCCCGAAGAGTAACAAGGCCCATGCCGCCTATTTTTACGTTCACCCTCCTCATGATGCGGCAGAAAGAAAAGAACAACGCCACAGTAGGCGTAAACTCCAGATGCTCCGCCAACACCTCAAAGCTTCGAACTATTCCCCAACCATTTGGGTGCAGCTGAGAAGGAGCACAATCCAAGAACCTCAGCACGCCCATCTGGAATTTGTTCAAGGGGAAACGCACTCCCAGCTGAGTGAACAAAATATCGTACATATATATTGTACGATTATTATGAGGACGATGGCAAATCCTTTCGAATGTCTTAGGAGAGGAAACAATGAACCTATCTTCATACCGTTCACTTTTCCAGATAGGCACAGATAGCTCCACTACACCGCCACTAGTTGTTGCATGGCGAGAGGAAGCACCCTTAACATCCTCCTCAACCCAACAATAAGGATCAATCTCGAGCGTCTTCTCCCAATCCAGTCCATGCAACACGACGTTTTGACACTCTGCCATTGTCAACACTTGGGTATGGAAAACACCTCCTGACACAAACGAATGTACAGCATTACTAAAGTACTCCACACTGCTGTAAAACGTCGAGTCCCTCCCAGTATAAAACGCCTCATCTTCACTCTCAATATCAGAAAACATGGGACGAACAGAAACCCTAGAATGAGACTCTGATCTCTTTCCTCTCATCTTCCTTTTTACGAACACACAGAAAGGAAAAATAAAGCTAACCCAACGGAAATGAAGAAGCAAAGAAGAGGAAGAAGCAAGTACCTTAAGCTTCTGAAAGATAGAAGAACTCCAAACACCAACAAACTCGCAAGAGAGTAGCAAAAACACTTTCAGCGAACAAATACGAAGTGAGAGATGAAGCAAAACATTTCCCTTCTGAGAGTTTACCTATTTATAGGCATGGCTTGGGGGGAAATAAGCGAATCCTCAGAAATCTTGAAGATGTGTTTGCAGCCGTTAGATAAATCCCATCAACGGTTCTAAAATTGAAATATGCGTTTACAACCGTTGGATTTGTCCCACTGACGGTTCCTTTTTTGCTGAAACCAATAGATATATCTAAGGGCAGATATTTCATGGGCCACGTTTTCAAAATCCAAGGCCCACGGTAATAACCTCGAAAACGGTTCTCAATTGCCATCACGCGCATTTATGTCCCATCATTGGAATGGCAACCGTTACGAGGGCATACGTGGCAACGGGAGATTGAAGAATAAAAAACGTGGTTTCGAGGCGCATTAATGACAGGCGTGTCAAGTGATGACAGCTAATAAATGCACGAAAACACTTGCCCATAAATCCTGAAATAACAAGCGCCGCCTAAACCCATGCCTACAAAAGCTAAACTTAAGTGTTATAGCTCATTAAAGTGACTCCGCCAGTCACTATAACAAGCTAGGGGGCATATGATCCGGTCCTAACACCGGCCCCCAAGAGCATGGCTTTAATGCTTGGCCAGATCAGCATTTTGAACAGGAGAAGTACGCAATTGAGTACATTATAATCACTTCTATACGGAGTACATACCGCCAGGGCAGGTAACTCCGCCAAGGCATGTTACTCCGCCCAGGAACATAACCCCGCCAAGGCACGTTACACTACCTAGGCACCTTACTCCGCCAAGGCATGTTACTCCGCCAAGGAACGTAACCCCGCCAAAGTTGTTACTCCGCCAAGCCATAAGCTCAATATTAGCGGAATACTAAGTTTCCCACACTGCGTAGCGAGCCCATACTCACAACCCCGGCACGAGATTGACTCTGTCTTGAGTGGTTAATAGTGGGATTCACGCTGTCACGCATAAAGGGAAATAACAATAAAATATTAAAGCACTAACGCTTTCCAGACAAGTGGTGATACCTACTACAATAATGGTGCATATAAACGGCGCAGGGACCCACTACCTTTTCAGCATTATGCCTGAAGACAAGGAGCGGGTCCTACCAATAATGGAGCACCAGTAACAGGTATATAAACCTCTCTCGAAAAGGTATAAGGGATCTTTTTCCCATTCTCTGAACCTTACACTCCCTTACTTGCATAATTCTCTCTGACTGTCTTTCTAAGTCTCTAAGTATTCTGAAATACTGACTTGAGCGTCGGAGAACGATTGCAGGTACCACCCCCAATCGGGTCAAGGCAACGTAGATCCCGTCAGGCGGACTGTGACACCGCCCTAAAGTACATTGCACTCCGCCTCAGCATACAAAGACTCTCCGTATTTACATTTATACGCACATTGCTTTGTATCAAAAACACATTTATATGTATATTTGAGTTGTTCTACAAGCATACTTCTACACCCCCTGTAAAGAACAGTTCATAATGTTAATAAGTAACTACTTCTAGGCCATGGAGTTTTCTCTCTTTCTTATAATGTTTAATGTTTATTTTCGTCGGATGAATGTACAAATACTTTATAAAGTTTTAATAATATTTATGAGATATTTCAAAAATAATGTATATAATTTATTCCGATAGTTTCTTTTTAACAATTATATCTTTAGTAAAAAAAAATTACGAATTTTTCTAGAATTTATTAAGGTGTAACAGAGGGTGTTACACCGTGTCTCTTGCGAACGTTCCCTTGTACCTGTACCATGTGCTTTTTGTCGGGTGACATAGATGTTTTCCGGTGTGTAAGGTGCTGACCTGGGCATACCAATATAGAAGAATGTCTAATACAGTCCGGAGGTTTACTTGCGACACCGGTAACAAGTGCGAGGACGGATGAAATTACCACCTTCCCATATACCGGTATCGAGACCGGATCAAAAGCTATTATAAATTTCAAACAAATTTAATGATTTTAACTAAATTACCCAACTTTCACAATATGTATGAATTAGATAAAAGTGTCTTATATTTAGGGACGACGATAAAAGTATGTAGTACATGCCTATTTTCCTTTTCTTGGAGTTTGGAACGCACAGAAGGTACATGGATAGACAACATTGGAGCACCCTACCATGTATGTGAAGATATGACAGACATTCCTTATGTTGTTGAATTGGACCTCCAAATTTCAACTAACAACATAGGTAAAAGGGTTTATAAAAAGAATTTGAGGAAGTATCAAGCAAGATATGAGGAATGTGAGAAACAAAAAAAAAGAAGAAGAAAGGATATGTGTAGATAAAATATAAAAGATAAAATGACAAAAAAGATTAAAATTGAAAATTGAATTGCATCTGTTGAATAAAATCATTGCATTTTTTGTAGATGAATTTCTTTTTACAAATATATATTGGAGATACAAAGGACACAAGTACAGGAAGGGGTAGCTTGGCGGAGGATCAAACTTCCGTCACATATGTCACACCCCAGTTTAGCTACAAGCCCTTCGGCTATAAACAAATTATTTACACCACTTGCATGACTGTACATGTTGCATGTACGAACCAGTGAAGTGAAATACGTTAGAATGGGGGAATTTTTTTTTTATTAATCGGGTAAAATAGGAAGCCTGGTGATACTACCACCATTGCCTCCATCAGGACTTGTTTTCTTGCGGGTACCAGAACTAGATTTGGAGTGTTTCTTTGTACTCAGCCTTAAGGGAAGAATCTGCAACCTGGGGTTCTGTTCCGTACCTGACTTCTCAGCAGCCAACTGGTAACTTCGCACAAGCTCAAGCTGCCGTGCAATAATTTCAGAGCATCTAGGAAGAAGTTCAACAGGCTCTCCGCCAGGAATAACTATGTACTCTATTGCAAGCCGGACCTCCTGCAAGAATAGCAAAAAATTCAAAAAATGTCAACACTAGAGGTTAGATGTAACTCTGATTATTTTGATATTTTCTTCATTTAACAGACGTATCCTTCACAAGAAATAATATTATGGAGCCGAAAACATCTACGTCATTGTAGGACTAGTTCTTCTAATGGAGATTTTTTCTATACAAAAACTTGAACCTGATATCTTATATAAAAAGAATTAAGTATGTACCATTTAAATTAATCATTCGTTGATGTTTTCTTTAATAAGAGCAAATGTAATGTATTAGCAAAATGAACTTCAAAGCAGAGAGCCAGACACTAAAGCTACTGCAGGTTAAAATGAGAAACAAGTAACACAAATGAGTATGCATAGATGGGCTCTAGTCTAGGATAGCTAGTACACACAACATATACTATTATAAATACAATTCCACAACAGGAAATGGAACTTGAAGAGGAGAAACCAGTACAAGTTATATAAAAATGTAAAGGGTGTACCTCCAAGGCATCAATTTCTTCCAGAGATGGCTTTCGTTTTGGTTCATCATCCTCAATTTCAATATCCAGGTAGTCATTTAATGGCTTCTTTGGTGAAGGGTCATAGGATTCTAAGCCAAGGATCATACGTACTGCCTTGACCATTTGTGCCATGGTATTGGACTGCCAAAAACATAATTTGTTATGAGGCTTAAGGAGACTTACACTGAAGGATTAGGTAAAGATGTATCACGAGGGTACCTTGATAACAAATACAGGTACGTGGTGGAATTTTGCCACGCCACGGATCCAAGGGTTTTGTCGTAACTCAGAACTGGATGCTAGAATTGCATCAGCAGTTCCAATGTCTTCAGTCACATCTATTACATCTTCAAGCCCCATTACCTTTGCTACTTGAAGTAGATCAGCTTCAAGAATCTGAACTCATTCAACCAGAAAACAGAGCCCATTTAAAAAAAAAAAAAAAGAAACAGGAAAGGAAAAAAACAACACAAGTTAGTAAAAAATCTGTGCAACATGTAGAATGGGACAATCATTAAAACTCCTGAATCCTGAGTAAGAGCCCTGCCACTCAGTAGTACTCTACCTAGCACATGCAAACTCAAACAATATACCTTGTATGTATAAACTCGCATTGGTGAACTCCTCGTGATCACAGATCCGCTAGTACTCCATCTCTTGGACCAAGTTCGAGGATGATCTTTAGCATCCTTATCAGATTTTTCTTCAATGTCAGAATTAATGATATTATTTTCAGTTAAATCAGATGTTTCTCCATTTGTGTTTTCAGGCATTGGAGCATATTTCACCAAATCATTGGAATAATCATCCCATTGACGGACTTCAAATAATGGAGGTTTTCCTGTGATGAAGCAAATTTTCTAATTAGACTTCAATTTAACCAACTATGCAAATACCATATCAATTAGATATCAATTGAAGTATTTTGTTATAGAAGGTGAGGAATACCTGCCAAAATGGCATCTACGGTTGCATCTAATCTATGATGAACACGGCATTCAGTTTTAGAAATCATCTCAACTGCACATGTAAAGGTAGGAGGTCCTTTCCTTTCAAGAATTGTCTTCTGCACTTTCCTTTTTCTGGCTTCCTCATCCCCAAGAGTTACGCTCTATTCAAACAAATGTTCAGTAAATAAATATTACAGATGAGGAGAAGCACCATACATATTCCATTTGTATGTGGTTCAAAAATTTAGGATGGATTCACTCTGAAAGAAGAGGGGGCAGAACGGATGAATGTACTCAATTCTTCATTATTCATAGTAAAACATAGATGCGACACAAAAAAAGAGGGTTCAACTTTGCACCTCTACGCCACCAACAAGAATCTGCAGATAAGGATTCTTTATTATGTTTTCAATGGTCATTCCATGCGCCGTTCCAACCAATTGAACTCCTCTTTGAGCAATGGTACTGGCTGCCAATGCTTCAAGCTCGGTTCCAATTTCATCAATTATAATGGTTTCAGGCATGTGATTTTCAACTGCTTCAATCATAACCTGCATAAAATAAACAAAACAAAATTGTGTCACGAAAGATTGTAACTTACCACTGGTCATTCTACAAAGATGAAGTAATCAACTAAGATAAAAGAAATGAGAATTGCACGAACATTATGCTGCATGTTCACGTTTGGAACTTGCATCCTCCTGGCTCTTCCTATGCCTGCATGAGGAACATCTCCATCACCTCCAATTTCATTGGATGTATCCACTATCACAACACGCTTCCTGAGCCCATCTGCCAGCATCCTGGCGATCTCTCTGCACAAACAAAGCTTCTTCAGACATGCAAATCAAATAATTAAAAGGCTCCTGAAAAAAGACATGATTAAATTGAATATGTCTAAAGTCTAACTATAACAACTACTTTTGAGTTTTGACAAAACACAACTTCAGAACCATTAGTTATGATACTAAAAAAGTTTACCTGATTAAGGTTGTTTTGCCCACTCCAGGAGGTCCAATGACCAAGATAGAACCTCCATCCTCAACCAAATCACGTATGATTTCAGCACTACCACTGACCGCTCTACCCACCCGACAAGTAAGCCCAATGATTTGCATCTTACGATTCCGAATTGCACTTATACGATGTAAAGACCTATCAATACCCGATCGGTTGTCATCAGAAAACTCACCAACCTAAAACAACCAATCATCATTACACGTAAACACATCAGTCATTAGCACTAACAGCACCATTCCCAATCTTAATCATGTATCCGTCCACTTAACGGTTCTACCTGCTTGTCCATTTAAAAATTTAACTAAACAATAATTATTAACTTTTTTCATTATTTCTTTATTTCTACTTTATTTTGAATTTAATTGAAATACTCTTTGATGTCATCCATCCAACCATATAGATTGTCACGTGAACGGAAATTATTAACTCGTGTAATATCTGCATTAGAAGATACTGTATATTTTAGATGATTTCTAATTATTAACTTCTTCCATAATCTTTATAGTGATGAGTGTGCATCAAATTAAACTCTTCCACTTAATTTTAAATACTTCATGAAATCAATATTTGGATGGGTGGACTGGTGTATAATGTAATGGGGAAGGATAGAAAGTTGTGACATTGTTTACTGAAGCTGTGTGTAATGGAATGGAGAGGAATGAGTTGGAAAAATATGCATCAAATCTAATGGAGTAGGTCTAATTCTCTTTCTCTTGAATTTAGGAATACAGTACGAATCAAGTTCATTAAATTAATAAATTTATCTTTTAATTACCCGTGCAACTTAGTTAAAAGATCAAAATAGAACTTAATTCCACTGATTTCTAAGCAATTCCACACAAATTTTAATAAAATAATTCTACTTTTGATTTCCTATCTTATACAAACCTTTTTAATAATTATTTAATTCAATTAAACAAGGATTAGAAAAACTACATTTATCATCCTCATAATTTCAAATTTGATTTGACGCATTAGTGAGGTTATACTAGGAAATTAATAATACAATTTTGAAGTAAGTAAAAGATATTAATTACATTAATTAATCGGTATTAAGAGTATGTGACTATGTGCCATGCTCTTGAGGACTGGTAGACGTATAAAAAGTAACCAACCAAATATTTTGTGATTTAAAAAAAAAAAACAGAGAGAGAGTGTTACCTTAGAAATCGCATGGCGTAAATCTTCGAGTTTGATGGGTTGTTCGGAGATGACCCAATCACCGGAAGGGAACCTAGCAAGAGGTTTTCGGCCCAAATCCATGACCACCTCTATGAGGCCTCCAATTTCGCGGTGGCGATACAATTCTCTTCTCATCTTGAGAGGGAGAAGTTCCAGAAACAGGTTTAGCTCCGTTGCAGCTTCGGGGCACGAGGTGGACGGCAAGGAACCATTCCCGGCGTAGAAGCGATCGGAGGGGCGGCGAATCTCCGGCGACGCGGAACATCGAATTGCGGTTTTTCGGGAACGGGGAATGAGGTTGGAGTTTTTGAGGTAAGCGAGGGTTGAGGAAGGGAGGTGGTGGTAGCGAAGATCTATGAGGAGCACGTGGGAGTTGAGCGCTCTCATGATTGAATTCTGTTACGTGTGTGTTATTGTTGTTGAATGAAAGATGATAAATAAGAGGAGAGAGAGAGAGAGAGAGAGAAGAAGAAGATTCCAAGGTATCTTCCTGTGTTGTGTTGTGGTTGTGTGAGAATTGAGATTTTACATTGGTGAAGAATGGAGGGAGACACGCGAAGTGTTCAAAAAGGTTTGGTGATACTTGAGAGGCTGCTCACCACACATTACACATTATTGGGTTTCCAACACGCACCTTCTCTCTCTCGCAAATCTTCTTTCTTCCCACAGACTTTTCTTTTTCTTATTTTCCCTATGCTCAATCACATTCATTCAACTCAATAACTAATTTACATGATTATTAAGTGTACCTCAACGAGAATTTGGATTTTTTTTTGTCTTTTTTATTCAATTTTGATAATTAGTCATTGAACTGATGTTCAATCGTGATTAAATTGGTAGTATTAAAGAATTGACTTGGATTGTTTACGGTTTAACTAATCGGACTGGCCAAACCGGTTCAGTTTCAATAACAATATTTGAATGTAAAAAATCAAAATATTTAAACTAATACTATAAGACTTCAAGTGCTAAAAATACATTGGCAAGGTATTTTAAATATATACTATAATTTTAGATTTAATTTTTCACTAAACATTTTTAAAAATAGATAATAAGCTAACTATGAATAAACTACAAATAACATTGTTTGTGATTTTAAAAATAGGTATTTTTATAATTAGATATGTATTACATCTTTTTGTAAAACATTACCAAATCAATGATGTTTTCATCAATTTTTTATGAAATAAGTTCTAAATATGAAAATTAAGAAGCTAGATAAATTGTCATAAAAAATTTATCAATGTAAACAAAAAATAAAGTCTTAGTTAGTGACTTTTGTTGATGGTAGTTGAAAAATGAAGATATGGTAATATTTTCTCATACAAATAGTATAAGTTGAACGTAGAAAGATAAAAGGAGAAAGAGCAAGATTAATGTGAACAATAAACCTCAATCTAAAATACCAATTTTATAAAATTATCCAAAAAGATATATTAATACATATTCGTTTACTGCAAAAGTACCGTTGTAAATACCATAAAAAGAATTTACTTTATGCTTTGCATGGACGAGATCTGGTATAGTTAGCACTTGGAAATTCTTATAAAATTGATAGTTGACAGAGTTAATTTCTTTAAATATATTGATTAGATGATGCATATAAAGCTTTTAAGAATGCGCTCAGTTGCGTTGAATTTTAATTTTAATCGACCTGCTTGGTTTATAATCCGTACCTAAATATTGTGTTTTTGTAACGTACGAATAAACCGAAAACCTATCAAAACCAGTAACTTCGTCGTGTGGGTTTTTCCTTGTCTTTAGCGACATAATGCTTAAGCAACAAAAGCAATTGAAGTTTAAATGCGTAATCTTATGAATTATTCAACACTCTTATCATTAGCTCGGTTCCAATGGCTTAGTAATGGTTTCAACTTGTACTTGTGCATAACCAACCAAGTCAAAATTCGATAATTATATATAATTCTCATCTAAAAAAACTTATCATAATTATAATAATAATTGAAATGATTGAAAATACAACAACGTGCAGTGCTACCTAGGTTTAAAATATCACCATAAAGATTGGTCTAGTTGATTAAGAATTGAACATGTAACTATAAAATCACAAGTTCAAATCTCCCCCTTATGAAGATTTTATTAGTGGATGTGAAGACATTACGGATGAATCATGTGTAATCCTCACCTCGCTGAACTTCCGAAACCCAATTCATTTGAATTCTTTTTTTTTATTAAAAAATATTACTAAAAATCATATGCTTTTGTAAGGCAAAAAGTCATATGCTTCTAAAAATCATAGCAACAGCGAGAATTTTTTATTTTATTTTAATTTTTTCCCTTACATTTTGTAGTTCAAAATTTCGGGGGACGGAGGTTGTTGTGAGCTTGTCATAGTTGAAATTATCAGAGGTTCAAGTTCAACCCTAGGCTTGTTACAATGGAACTTTCGGACACTACGGAGAAACAATGCTAAACTAAAGATCAAACATGTGAAAGGCATCCACAAAACAATGACGGATAATCAAGTTACATGACTAAAAGGGGTTACCCACTTTAACTGAATCTCCCTTTGCAAGATGAGATTATTGTATAAACATGGTGCACCCAAATTGGGTACACATAATGTGTTGTGTCATGGCTCCTAGCAATCTCACTTTCAAAATGTGCTCCGATGAAGGGAAGGCCTTTTCATCCCCTCTACACAAGCATGGAACAAAAAGTCAACACCGAAGCATTGATTCGACAATGCTAACATCATAGCACTCACAAGCTGAAGAGGGCACACAAGCAAGCTTGGTTTTTCTCTCCCCCAGCCCACCCTGGAACCCATGCATGTCCCCTTCCTTCCCTGACCCTCTTGTTTATTACTTGCTCTTAATTTCCAAATTATTTGGCATTATCAGAGTTACCAACTTAGACATCGATTAAACAGATAGTGGAAGGAAGATGCACATGTTTATTATAAAAGAACAACCCACCCACTTAAGTTGACTTTATATATTGAATTTAGCTTTGTTTCTACAATGGTATCCATGAAGCTGAGCTCTTTAGACAGCCAACCTCAACCGTTTTAACAAACATGTATGAAACATATTGAGAAAAAAAAGAACCAAGAATAAGCACTGACCAATAACAGCCTTCATGATTCAACTGGAGAAAGGAATGATTGAATTCCAAAAACAATGAAAAGAATTCCACCGGAGAGTCCAACCTGCAATGTATTGAATGCAAGTGCAACATTTAGATGACATCCGTCTCAGCTTAATACTAGACAAGTAGTAGAGTGAATTAGAAATGTAAACTGCAACCCATAAGGTGTTCTATTGACGTATGGTTAATGGGTTATGATGTCGTATTTTTGTTCACCTCTCGCGCTCTTTTCATTATTCCATCAACTTTTCTGTTAATTCTTTTATTTTGTTTTCATTTACTTCAACTGTTTCCAGGTAGTCGTCCCAAAACTAAATTTGAAATTATTTAAACTTAATGTATGAGGACAGTTTAAGAAACAGCATATTGAATTTTTTAAAAACAAAGATAACCAAAAAAATCAAAGGGGGAAACAGGCAGTGCAAACAAGGAATTGAAATTATTACAATTTTCTCCGATATCTGAGAAGCTAAACTCTTCCCCCCAACAACAGCAGCGGAAGTGCACAATGCTTGTCCCCTGTGGAAAACAACAATGGTCAAAATTCTCAGAAGTGCACAATCCTAATCAAATTATCAGAGGAAGTAGGTTAACTCTAAAGTACAACAACAATAGCCTTATCACACCAGGTAAGGTCCACTACATGGATAACTGATACCATAGGGCTAGGTCAACCATAAGAAAGAAAAACTAATAGTCAAAACTTACAATATCCCTCCAAGAACCACACCAAATGGATTTTCATCAGCAGCCAAACCTATGGTAGCCAGCTGAAACATAAAAAATTTCTTTATAGTTGAGTGATCAAGCAGTCTCCAATAATGGAGCTTATGCAGAAAAAGAATGTTGTCTAACTATGCTCACCTGGCTCTTGTCACCCCATTCACCAAAAAATGTAATAGAAAATGCCTGCAGAAAGGAGATGATAAAGGGAATCAAACTTAACCTAGTTCAGTGTTCAGTTTAATACTATACAGTCACAACTTACCTGTAAAAATATGGGAGAGAAAAACTGAGACAACAATGACCTTTTTTGCTTTTTTGTGGCATCATCAACCTGGGAAACAAGACACGCAATGTTTATACAGTTACAGTCTTAGAACAACAAATACAAAGCATCTGAGAACTCCCTTTTATTACAATATGCAAAATTATTTTTTGGAAATAAGTTGAGAAATTCTTACTCCAGCTCTTGACTCAAGAATCATCCAATTAAAATTTTCAGCATCAAACCCGTTATGTTTGAACTTTGAATATTTTTAAAGCAATTTATCAGTAATACAGTTATTCAGAGTCTCTCTCTTGGTTTCTGTTGTAGTAATTGTAAGGATATTCCAAGAATCTTTTAATCACTTGATAATCATAAGAAAAGAAAAAAAATTCAATTGAAAAAACTTATATAATATATGAGATGATCATGTGTGGTCTTAAAAGGTTTCACTTAATTTTCCATACATGCTCTATGTAAAAGTGTAGGGGCAGACAGATGATGAAGGCAACACAAATTCTATTAGACAGATTTTGTTTTACCTTCTTGCTATCTTTTGTAGCTCCATTTTTAGCCTTCCAATTTTTATCCTAATCACAATAAAAGAGTGCTGTCAAGAAGGAAAATAGAAGACTTAAATAAGAACTAAACACAAATGAAAACTGAAAAACCAACCAATTCAGCTTCAACTTCAGCCAATTCTTCTGCATCCCTAACCATCAAAAAAAATCATTCAGCATGTTAACAAAATCTCTATTCAGAAGCAAACCAATGTTCATTAGAAAAGGATTAGCAAGTTGATGTGAGCAACAAATAATAATCACCCTTCTTCAAATATTGCCTCTTTCAATGACCAAAGTCCAAACCCCAAGAATAAAAATGTTGTAACGTGATGAGTCCATTTACGAGAGATCTGCAGAATCGTATGAAGTTCACTAAAGGTAGAAATCTAGGAAAAAGAAAGAGTAACATAGCCAAACAAGAGTTCCACAATAAAACCTCTCTAGCACACACATGGAGAATATATATTTATCTAATCTCAATATGTGAAACAAACTAACGGAAGGAATCATAGCCTCAGTTAAGTATGCATAAGAATAAACAAATAATGATGAAAATTGTGGAGTGAGACCGGCGACAAAGAATGCTCACCAGATTTGGAGCAGCCCAGCCAACAAGAGCAGAAAGAATGGTCATCACCTAGAATTTTCAAAGTATACAAGGAATTATAAAACTCAAAATGAAACAAAAACAGAAATAAAACTACATCACATAAAAAGCAAATTATATTATGCCTTTTTAGAAACAAAGAAAATGAAGTAAAAAGAGGGAAAGAAGAAAAGATGCTTACAATCAAAGCCGACAAGCAGCCTGATAAAACTAGGCGTCGAGGGTTTCGCATAGCCAGAATCTTGAAACAAGTATCATGGTATCAAACAGTCAGAATTCTGATTTCTACTCTCAAGACCACAAACACAAACATTAACCAAGACACCTTTGTTCTTCAATCAGTAACTACCCAATGAAGTAATAAATAAAAAAAAATAACACTCATCAAACTCACTTCACCAAACATGGCTTCCCTTCCCTTATAATTTATTTGCTAGTACTAGAGCAATGAAAAGCGTTTTATTTTAAATAATTAAACTCAATTAACAGGAAATACAACTGTTAAAGATTCCCAAATTTCACAAAAAAAAAAATCATTAAAATAAAATAAATTTAAGTACCTATGCAGTTCCCTAGTCAACTTTCAGCCAATAGGCACAAAACAAATTAAAAACAAAACAAACAAGGCAATATCTCAAATAGTTCAGACCAGAACATCACTGTTATCACCCAGACTCGTTTGCCCGTATAACCCGACCCGTTAATTTAGATTTGGAGAAGCCGATAACGGTAATACGATCCACAAACGAATTAGAAAAATAAGCAATTAAAAAGAAGGAAAGAAAGAAAGAAACTAACCGCAGCTGCAAAAAATGTTTTGTCACCGATCTCAGAAAGAATGGTCATGGCCAGTGACTTCGTAAAACCCTAATAAAAATAATAATAATAATAAAGAACGAGATTGGCTTTAACGCAGAAACAGAAAAAGAAAAGAAATATTCAACAGAAGAAAATCTTGAGGGATTGAAATGGGAAGCACCTGAACGATTGAGCTCATATTGGCTGAAGAAGAAGAAGAAGAAGGACTTAGAGAGAGAGAGAGCTTAGAGCTATGAGTGTGCGTTGGTTCGTTCTAGTGAAAGTCGTCGGAGAAATTTGAAGGATGGACAAATACTTGTAGTTGGAAAAAAAGGAAAATCTTGTTGAGATTAATTTATATGTAATTTTATACATATTAAAAAATAAAAACAAAATTTTTTATTTAAAAATATTATTAATACTCAGTTACATAAATTTTAATTTTATTTTAATCTACAAGATTACACCGATTAAATAAAAAATATAAATATTTCCTGTAGAGCATGCGATTCAGTTCCCTTCCTCAGAATCTGGACGATAACTAAAAAAAAAAGGCATCACAAAGATGCTTGTCGTTTTAGCATGTGTGTTTCTCCTTCACGCGTTCACTCATTTAGCATTCTAATTTATTCTATTTTATTTAAAAAATAAATGTTTATTTAAAATTAATATTAATGTAATATTATACTTAATTTTTTTAAAATATAATATAATTTCTTATTTAAATATTTTTATTGATTTTTATTATATATATAATACTCTCAGTCAAATTAAATTTCAAAATAAAAAATAAATTTTTAGATGTAAAAATCAAACAAAACTAAATATTTTCGTTCAGTATATAGTTGGAGAAATAAGTTATAAAAATAAAAAAAATTAAAAATTAATATTTATTTTTTATGTCCTTTAAAAAAATCAAACCTCCGTTTAGTTAAATGAGAATTTTAAGATTTTATTGGAAGCTCTCCAACCACACGGAATATAACTTTTTACCAAACAAAACGCGGTTCTTTTATTAGTTATAAGTGCTTGTGACTTACTATTCAACGTTGCAACAAGGGCAAAGGAAGTTATTGTTTTATTAGTTATAAGTGCTTGTAACTTACGTTATAATTTTATTTATAAAAAAAATAGGTGAATTGAGGGTCAAGTATCAATGAATGAGATTTGGATACACTTGCAACTACTCTCTGCAGCAAGTTTTTCATTAGTTATTTAATAGTTTTTATATCAATTTATTGATGAATGAATTTCAAATATCGATTACATTTGGATATTTTATATCAATTCATTTTCGTTTGACATAATCAACTTACCAATTTTTAAGGAGCTTATCACTTTTTAAAACTACTTAGTCAAGATAAAAATTGAGAAGTGTATAATTTTTTTCTAGCTTTCGAAAAGTTACTTAAGGGAACTTGTAACTTTCTAAAAACTATAAGTTTATTTGTTAATTGTTTAGTTATCATTTTTTTATAACAACTTTTATCCCTTGCATAATTAAAATATTAGTCATTTAAGCTACTTTTATCAAACAGTATTATTTCTGTGAACTCTCAAGTTATAAATTATTAAAAAAGTTGAGTCATAAGTTATAAACTTATTTTATAAAAAAATCTTATATATACCAATAACCACTAGTAGAGGAAGAGATATAAACTTGTTTAAACTGAACTTTTAAATACGGTTCTGAAACCGTGTTTGTTCCAGTTGTGATAGTAGATAAAGGTTTTTAACCACGATTTTTAACCTTGTTTATAGACGCTCTTCAAACTCAGCTGTTGAATCGTGTCTAAAAGTAAAGACTTTTAAACCATAACTGTGTTTAGATGTCAGTACTTTTAAACGCGGTTATGGTAATAACTATGTTTAAATGTCATTGCTTTTAAACATTGTTATGGTTATAACCGAGTTTAAATGTAAGGTTTTGTTTAAATGCAGATTTTGTTTTATTGATTTCTCAAACCTACGATGTTACACAACCAAGCACAGTATCCCAGATAGTTCAATTCGTGCACCAATTAATGAAAACAAGTGAAATAACATTAATAGGCTATAAACAACATACTGAAGCAAATGATCTATATACAATGAATGTTATATACATGAATGAAATAAAATAAAATCTTAAACCCTAGGTAAAATCCTACACTAGGTACAATGAATAAAAAAGGATAAAAATCCTATACTATCGAAGTCATTTCCTCACTTCATGAAAGTACATGGCCTATTGTCTTTTAACATCATGTATGTGTAACTGTGGGAACTATGACTAATCTTGAAAGTACTGTAAACAAGACACAAAACAATAACACTAGTGAATAACAAAAGCTTAATTATCATGTGAATAAAAATTTATAGAATGTAGGCAGGTGTATACTTACAATTGTCCATCCATCTACTAGATGCTTTTGGACAATGGTCACCATGGTGTGCATGACGTAATACCTACACTCATAGCTACTCTGTTGCATACAAGACTACAAGGTACATCAAATAAACAATTGGATAATGTTATTTCAACTTCTCAGAAGTTAATAAATAACAATGCTGGACTTTTGAAGTACTTACTTTTGGGTTAACCCATTGAAGTTTTTTCTTGTTGACGCTTCCCTGTAGTCAAGTGAATCCAACTACAACCTTGTGTAAGAATAAAACACACGATGAGTTAGAATCGTAGAAGAAAAGAATGATGTAATTAAATATGTAAAATTGTTTAATTTTTTAAAAATAAAACTTACGCCTCTACTATTATTTTGAAGTCATGGGGAGCAGTCCTATTCAAGGAATCAAAGCATAAAATAATTGAATCCTTCGGACAGATCACCATAAGCTGCTAGTGAGAACTACAATGAACACTTATAAATGAGATTGCAAGATGATTAAATTAATTGACAGTAATTATGGAAAAGACTCTTACTCCCTATGACACAAGGCTAAATATACAGTCTTACTAGACTCATACACCCAATCATGGATGTATGTCTGAGTCTCCTCCCTGCTGTTCCTACTCCTTTATATGAAAAAAAGCTCTAACAAACCATAAGTTCCTTGGACACTCAACTTCACACAAAGTTTCTGCAGAAACCTAAGAAAATTTACACGCAGTTAGTGACAAATAACACGTTAAATGAAATAATTAAATATAGAACAATATACTTACAACTCTCAAAACTAAATGATAGATATGTTCAGCATTGTCCACCCCATCATGATCTCGCACAAGTCACTCTGCATGATGTAAAATGGTAGTGGACTTCGGCGGTCGAACACATCTGGCTGCCATGGGACTTCGACGGCGTCGTCGCCTAGCTCAGCCCTAAAAGTTTGTAGCATGTGGATCAGATCAATGGTGGGCTCTGGCTTCCTTGATTTTAGGCCTAAACCCTACTGAACAATCAAAACATTAAACTGGATGTGCTAAGATATGAGTCATAAACTTATAATTGATGTTCGTTTCGGGAGAATATGAACAAAATAAAATACGTTAATAAAATAAAAGAGAATATAAACAAAATTGATGTTAGCTCATACTTCAAAAGAAAAGAGAAAACTGAAATTTTAAGAGTCAACTTTGTATAAAAAATTTGTTTTTAAAATACAAATTTAAATTTTTGTCTTAAGGCTCAATTACGCACTTAAGTCCCTATTTAAAATCTTTATCATGCCTTTTCAATAAGTTAAATGTATGATGAATGTTGTTCTGGGCTCGATATCGGCTCCTAATCTCGAGGGTCGATACCGGCCCTAGTCTCCTGCTTCAGCCAGAATGGACAATTAGAGGACGGTACGACGTCCAGACTTAGCATACTGGTTAGGCCATCATTCCTCCACTAACCGAAGTCATAGCCCCATTTGAGTGGCCTAATGACTGGAGTCATGAGAAGAGAAAACAGCCTACACCAGTCATAACCTATAATGAGCCCACATGTGTGGACCTGATTTGGCACACAAAACGAGGCACTACAGTGACACTCCATCGCTATAAATACAGTCAATGCCCTCATAAGTGGTAAGCTCCCTAGTGCCTATCTCATAGGCCCAATATAGCTCCAGTGTTAAAATACATACTGACTTGAGCGTCAGAGTGTCTTTACAGGTACCACCTCCTTTCGCCCTTCAACGCGTTAGGCCGGTGTGAGGAGCTCAAGGCATTTCCCATGACAACGGTCTGACCTAGAGACCGTCTAATTCATCACCCAATCAAGTATATATTCTAGACCCCGGAACAGACTCATTCCTCTGTACCCTGGTTACCTATTACTGTGGATCCCAGGTTACCGGACCAGAACAAATGCTTTAAAAGAAACTTAAGTGTGGATTTTAAAAACTTACAAACTCAAATATGATATTTTCAAAATTTGATACCAAAATATTAGTTTTTCCCAAAGAAAATTTAGGTCTAGTACTCTGTTCAAAGTTCAAACTATCCCATCCCTTTTTGTTGGTTACTTTAAAATGGTTAAACATTAGATTCCATTACTTCTAGCTTTCTTCCATAATTAAACATGGAATAATTGGTACGTTATGGTGAAGCATTTTTCATTAGAATAATAAAGCTACAATTTTAGCATACAAGTTAACTATTTAACAATGTAGGAAACAAATATTGGTAAAGATCTTCAGCGGTTATGCTAACGGGAGAACACAAGAACACAAGTTATACACAACCACCAACACGAGACTTTTTCAGTGTATTTTTGTCCTCACACACATACTTCCTGAGAACTTCCTAAGAGTTCACCAATCACAGAATTACTCCAAGTTAAGCACGCTTAACATTGGAGTTCTTAAGTGATGAGTCACCGAAAAGGCTAATGCATTTGTTGGTATAGGTAGTACGAAGTTATTTCTTTAAGCTATCCTCGAATGTAGTCTCATACCTATACAGTCTTTGCATCCCTCTCATTCTGGTATGTATTCAGTTCGTTCATGTGTCCCTCCCACTAGAAGTCTGCCAGGTGCTGCTCCTTGTTCGTGCCCATGCACCGGTGATCACTCCTCGCACTCAACAGCGTTGGTATGTCACAACCATGTTTAAATATTTAGTAAAATAATAAATAAATAAATAAATCGTAAACCATTTAATCACAGTTCCATATATAACCGTGTTTGTATCTGTTAGATATAAACACAGTTATATAGCCAACCATGTTTAAATGTTTAGCAAAATAAATAATAAATAAATAATCGTAAACCATTTAAACACGGTTGTTCATGTAACCGTGTTTATATCTAACGACATATACAAACATGGTTATATGGGCAACCGTGTTTAAATATTTATCAAAATAAATAAATCCTAAACCATATAAATTATGGTTGCCCATATAACCGTGGTTATATCATAATTTAACCACAGTTCCATATAATCACGTTTATATTGTTTATAATCATAATTATATCACATGTTTATATTTACATTTTTTTGCAATAGTAAACGTTAAAAAAATCTTATTTCGGAACATCTAGTAAATATTTATAGATCTTCAAAAATACGAGATGAAGCATTACCCAATTGAACTACTTTTACATCATTCATACGTTCTAGTTTTGTTTTACCGTTTTTATCATTTAAAAATGATTGTAATAAGAAGTTTTAACAAATGGAAGAGACATGGTTATTATATTAAACATTTTATGCGGAACGTCATTTCAAAGTTGTCTTTTTCTTTGGTCGTTTTCCTCTTTTCATCTCTTTGGCTCCAAAGTTTATTACTATTTCTTAATATTGCATGGAATCAACAGATTTAAAATTGAATATAGTAGAAAAGGTATTTTATGTTGCCATTCGTACATATCTTCTTCCAATCTTAAATAAAGTGACTCTTTTGGTTCTGTGCCAATAAAGAAAGTATTGGATAATATTCATCTTTGATGGATTCCTTATGAGTGGAGGGGTGAGGAGCAGTGGTTTTCAAGCTATCAGATTGGAAATGAGAATGTTGGATCATGCTATCAGTGGAGTCTTAAAGTTTAGGTTAACTAAAGTTTGATCGACGAAAAAAATTTGTTAGTTCAACAGTTAAAATTATCTAAAACAGTATGAAAGATTAATGTTAATTATTATTATTTTTTTATTTTTATAATTTTATTTTCTCAATTAAATATCAAACGAGTGCTTAATTATATATCACCCTCATCCTAATTTTTATTTTAAATTGAATTAGTGATTTAATCATATTCGTAACTCTCATTTTGTAACCTAATTTCTATATAAGTTTTATCCTCGTACGAAACTTATCTCATGAATTGGTCTTTGTTGTTTTCTTTTAATATCATCGATATGCTAGCGACGTGTAATTTATTAGTAGTTTAAGCTACAGTTTTCAATGTCAAATTGCCAAATTTACATCATTACATTTTTAAAAAATGCCAAATAATTAGAGTAAAAATTTTCAAAATACTTTTGTTAAATTTTATTCATAAAAGTTTCTAATTTTTAAAAATAAAATTATGGCAGTTTGTCACCACGTGTAATAAGTATGGTATTGAAATCAAACAAATGATTGCAGCCAATTCATAAGTTAAATTCCGCATTGGAACCAAAACTAAAGAATTTTTATAGTTGGAATTACTTCGTAAACGAAGGTTAAATAATTAATTTAACCTAATTTTATTCGTTGGTGAAATAAATATAATAATCCATGAATGTGTATGTAAATTGACGGTTAATGTTAAAAAAAAAAATTGAATGTTAAGTATAATGAGTTCTAACTTAATTGTCAATAAAAATAGTGTGAAAAAAAAATTATATTCGATGTGATAATATCAAAAATATTGACTGGGAAGTAATTATTTCATCTTGACTTGAAATATTGATTTGGAGTTTAAAAATACATTTATTAATTTTTTTATCCAACTTAAACCTAAATAAAGTATACTAAATAAAAAATGTTAATAAAAATTATATTATATACTTTTAAAGTCCGTTTGTTTAAAAGGTAGAGTAAGGTTTGTGAAAAGGGATTTAAAAAATTGGGGTTTAGAAAAAGTAGTTGGTAAAACTGGGGTTTTGAAAAGTGTTATTTGTGTTTGGATAGTTTGAGGTAAAAGTGAGTTGGAAAGTAGTGGTTGTGTTTGAATGGAAAAAGTTTTGGTAACCTTAGTTTAAAAAAATAGAATTCAAGGGTAAAATTACCAAAAAGGTATTAGTTAAAAAGAGTAGTAATACAATATATTTTTTATAAATAATATTAACAATTAAATATTACAATATTCTATTTATAATTTGATAAACAAAATAATAAGAAATATTTATCAGTAATAATAAATAATAAATATATATTATTATAAATATATATATATATTGTAACTAAATTTAATATTATTAAATATATATTTTAATTATTTATTATTAATAATAATTACATTCAGATTAGTAATACTAGCGGTGCAAAATGGTCACAAGGGGATATAACAGGGCACCTAATCAAAAGGAGGTAGCCAAGTGGGTATCCAACGAGGCCACCAAGAAACATCGATAAGAACCCCACCAACGGAAAACACCTAACGCCGACAGAGAACCAGAGACTGAGCCAAACGGAGCAGAAAACCAACGGAAATGGCAAACGAAGCTTCGCAAATGTAAATAGAGAACCAACGCGTAAGCAAACCGGCAGTTAGTCTCTAATATAAATTTTAATAAACTACCATAAATTCTAAAAAAATTTAATAATTTTAACTAGATTAACTAATTTTTAACATATATAAATTAGGAAAAAGTATTTTATATTTAGAGACAGAAAAAGGAATAAATTATTGAACCTGTCTTACTTATAATTTTAGTATTAAATAAATTTGAATCAATAAAAATGTTTTAGAAATAACTTACAATAATAAAACGTGTTACTTTAATACAAGTATATATAGATCATAAGTACGTTGAATATCTAGTAAATCAATTTTTTCAATAATGTACTTTTTCACATTTGGTTGTCGGAAACAACCAATCTAATAAATATACCAAAAGAATAAGATAATGCAATGAAATGAAATCCAAATAGTTTATGGCCAATAGTATTGTATTTTAAGAGATGGTGATGTAATTGGATAATCATCTTTCAGGCTAAACCAGGAAGCAACAAATGTTATACTACCATTTCTGAACTTTCAGTGGAAAGGGACTTTATTTGTCTCTTTAGCTGCCAAAAACACAACTCACCTTCTTAATTACTTACTCATAATTTAATTATTGATTAAGAATGAATCAATGATTCAATAATGAACTTTTTTTCGAAAATTAAGAAAAAAATATTATAATAATATTTTAAACAACAGTTTTATAATTTTAAACTTTTAATTACATAGTATTTACTCTCTGTTTTTTTTTTCAGTTATATATATTAATTGTTGTTTGTTTTTGTGAGCATAGAAGGAAAGATGTTGTTCACCATTCTTTTGAGTTAAGAGGTAGAAGAGAAGGGTTAGGATAATTGATGCAGAAAGTAATAGTGTATAGTGAGCTTCAGATTCAAGGAATGCTTCAAATGCGCAATTTCTCCCATGGCGTGATTGTATCGAGCCAAACCCAAAATTCACGTTCACATCTCTCTCTCTCTCTTTAAGTTAGGAGGTGTCTCTTCAAATATTTGGGTTGGTCAAACAATTTTAAAAAAGTATTCTACAGTTGACTAGAGTTTTAACTATTTTGAACAATGTTAAAAAATAATATTAACTCTTAGATTTTTTTATTTTCATAACTTTATTTCCTCAACTGTATACCAAACAGACACTTAATCTCAATTCTAATCAAATGTTTCGTACATTGTATTTTTTAAGGTGGAATGTGATAAATTTATCTCTCCACATAAAAAACTTTAAATTTCTTTAAATTATTTTTTAAACTTTCGTAACTTCTTAACCGGTGGTGTATGGGTAATTTTAAATATTAACTTTATATTTTTAGGAATATTCTACTTGAACCAACTATGAAATTAAAATTATAATAAAATGAAAAATTTATTCTTGAAAAACTTCAATCAAACATACTTTTAAAATTTAGCCGTGAATCTAAATTTTTCTCATTCTTGTGAATAAGACTTATCCATAAATGTAAGAAGGATATCATGTTTCAAAAACTTTCTAATGGTTAATTTTAAGTCACTAATTTTTATGTTAAAATAAATATAATCACTCACTCATAAAAATAAAAGTACAATAAATACACTTATTTTGAATAAAATATTAGGACCATTTTTAAGTTAAAACTATAAAAATGGATTGGAATTTCGTGAACTATCCTTATTGAAAAGAGGTGTTTAGGTTGTAGTTCCTATAGAATATACTTTTTTTTTCTCTTGCATCCAATTTGTATTAAAGATTTTGTTTTTAAGTTTTTATTGTGAGTTTAAATTTGTTTATTATTGATATGACTAACTAAATTACGTACAGTTTGTTTGTATGGTTTTGATATATCTAATCGACTATTGACACGTAACTTTAATGGTTAAAATATAGTTTCTAACACTTCAATAATTTTATTTTTCTCACATATTTGAAATTAAATCTATATGATTTGTATTTTATTGTTTAACACATTCCATGACTTTAAATCTAAGCTTTTGTTGTTTAACATGCTCTATGAATTTTTAAAGCCTTAAAGGTGAAGATTTAACACATTTCTTTGCACCATGAATCCTCAAAACGGAATCATCAACCTCTGTTAATCCCTCTTTCATAAGTAATACATGTAAAAATGTTTTTCTTTCATTTTTCAACACATCATTTTATTTTTCAAATGTTGGACCCATATGATTAGAAGAAGATTTATCTATGATTAAACTAAAAATGTTTAGACCTAATTATTCAGCCTCGGATCCTAATTTTGAGCCATAAAACATTTTTTTATCATGTGTCGATAGAAAGGTCCTGTTCAAGGTGGTTACTTAAGCGATTGCCAATTACATTATGCCTTGCTTTGAGTTGCCTAGTTTTTTGTGTTATCTAAATAAGAGCCTAATTGTAAGATTTTATTAGAGGTAGGAATGAGAAGACTAAAAAGATTCACTGGATTAGTTAGAAAAAGCTATCTTTCCCTAAGAAAAAAAGTGATCTATATTTTTAGAATTTAAAGGGTTTAAATTTGGTATTGTTGAGAAAAAGTCTGGTAAAAAATATAAGCTTTAAATACTGTTGGACCATACCCCATACTTTATGATTTGTTTATATCGATCATCAAGTATTTTCGATAAAAGAATATAGTCTGAACTACTCATAACATTTTCTTTTAGTAAGCAATTTTCAGGATATGAAAATTAAGTTGTAAAAACTAAGGGGAGCGGATGTATGCTCTAAAAAGTCTGGTAGATCAACAAAAGTCTAATGGAAGCATCTTGTAGAAAGAACTCTTCGTCAACATTTAAAAATCTATTTTTGGTGATGCTTCGAAAGAAATGATCATACCATATCTGCGTGTTTATCATTAAAGAACAAAAAGAACAAAATCAACATGAGCAACAGTTGTCAGCGTACCTACTCCTACGAACTCTGATCGCAAGTCAGAAACCTCACCATGACATCTCTGAAAGCAACCTCTCGCTCAATCAAGAATACACTCACGAAAAGTTTTATGCATGGAAATACATAAGAAACTATGTTCGTGAAAATATCGAAATATGATTCAGACCTCTCTCAAGCTTGGATTCATCTTTGAGGTCTGATCTCTAGAAGCCTATGGCAAAATACCTTCAAATGATTTCCAACGTATATATCTCATTTCAAGAAGCACCAACGACTATAACCTTCAAGCCTCTATAAATAGCAAGGAAGTTTGAACACTCAAAATGCAGAGAAAGATCCGAGAAGGAAGCTTTTCAATTCATCATTCAATCTTAGTTCACTTTCTTGTAAAAAGACAAAGACCCTCATTATTCTCTAGCTCTGTTTCTAGCAGACTCTGGTCTTGTGTCAAAAATACTTAGTGTTCAATCTCAAAATTTATCTATCATTTTTGTACACTAAGTTCTTAGAACATCTTTTTACTGATTGTATAAGTCTGGTAAGTTACCAGGAGTAGTTTGAGTGTTGGGAAACACTTTGGCCTGAAAAGGCTTTCAAAAGAATACTTGGGTTGAGTCAGGATGGCTTATTGAAAGAATACTTTGTTTGAGCTAGAAGTGACTTGTTGAAACAATACTTGGAGCACGAGTCTGGTGCTGATATTGTAAAGGAGTTTTTACAATAGTGGAAATCCTTCAAGTTGGAATGGACTAGATGTAGCTTTTGTGTTAGAAGTGAACTAGTATAAACTCTGTGTGTTTATTTCCTTCTTCTCCTTATCATTTGATTACTTGTATTTGTCTTTGGTTTGAAATTTACTCAAAAAGAGTCTAAGACTTATTTAACCCCCCTTTTAAGTCTGACTCTGATCCATCAATTGGTATCAAAGCTTGTCCTTTGAGTTGATTACTCTCTCGAGTGAAAAGGATCAAGATCTATGGCAACTTCTCAAAGTAATCAATTGATCACAGAAAGATCTTCCATCAACATACCCCTAGCCTTCTTTGGGAAAGATTATCCATACTGGAAGAACACGATAGAAATATTCATAAAATTCACCCAATATAATCTTTGGGCTGTCATCATCAATGGTGATTATGGCTCTCATGTCAATGGTGAAGGATAACCTAAAGTTAAAAGCGAATGGAGCTCTGATGAAATAAAAAAAATGGAGATCAACGCCAAAGCTAGATTTCTTCTTACATGCGCCCTTAGTAAGTCAGAATACAACAAGGTATTTAGCTATAAAAAAATGAAGGAAGTCTAGGATGCTCTACAACATAATTACGAAGGAACTTCAAATGTCAAAAGATCAAAGAATATATTGTTAACAAAACAATATGACAACTTCAAAATAGAGGAACATGAGTCAGTAGATCAAATGTTTGGAAGATTCCAAACACTTCTAAGTGGCTTAAAAAATCTTGGAACTACACCCTCAATAGAAGATATAAATGTCAAACTTCTTGAATGCTTGCCTGAAAGATTCGACACAAAATGCTCTGCTCTAGAAGAAGCTAAGAATCTGAGCACTTTCTCTTTGGATGAGTTGCTTGGAGTTCTTAGGGTTCATGAGCTAAAACTGAAGCAAAAAGAAACCAGCAAATCTGCTTCCACTAAGAGCATTGCCTTGAAATATAATGAAATAAGAAAAGGCAAGGGTCTGAAAATAGAAGAAACGTCTAGTTTTGAACAAGACTCTGGTGAATCAGATGATGACACCGATAAAAGTTAGCTCTTATAACCAAAAAGTTTCATAAGCTACTAAGGAAGAAGAAGTTCAAACCAGAAACTTTCCAAAAGAAATACTACAAAGGTAAAAGTCAATTCAAGTTTAAAATTGACAAATCTGTCTTAGAATGTTTTAATTGCAGAAACCCAGGACACATAAAAGCAAAATGTCCTTTTCTAAACAAAGAAAGAAGGGACAAAAGGGAAAGAAGGAAATTTCCAAAGAAACAAAAAGGTCTGATCACTTGGGATGATGAAGGATCATCCAACTCAAAAGAGTCTGATGAAGAAAGTGAGTCAGCTCAAATTTGTCTCATGGCGAGTAAAGAAACAGACTCAGACGATAACCTTAGCGACTCAGACTCTAAGGAAGTAAGTTACTCAGAACTCAAACAAAACTATGACTTACTATTTAATGATTTCTCTAAACTATTAAAGAATTTCAAAAAAAAACTGAAATTAAAGCATGCTGATTGATCACTAATTTTGAAAGTCAGATCTTGTCATTAAAAGAAGAAAAACATAGCACAAATATTTTAGAAAAAAATTAAATCTTGATGAATTAAGTAAAAGAAGAAAAAAAAATACTTCTTTGAAAAAGGATTTCGAAAAATCTCAGAACCACTGCAACTTTCAAGAAAAAGAAATTGTTAAACTAAGAAATCTTGTCAACTCTTTTACCTCATATCTAAGTAAATTTGTTACTAGTACTAAAAACCTAAATGCTTTACTAGGAACATCCAAGGGAAATCAAAAGGGACTTGGTCTAGGTTTTGTGAACAAGAAAAGTGTTTTAAAATTTAAAGCTCTTAAGCATCCTTTAGCTCCTATATTTGTTCCAGAAAAAGGAAGAATCATTAAGTGTAATTACTGTAAAAATCATGGTCATTTTATAAATGAGTGCAGGAAAAGAAAGAGGAAGAATGAAAAATTCACTAACCATCTAGGACCTAGAAGAATATGGGTACCAAAATCATTAATCAATCCTTTTGTAGATATGTTTGAAATTAAGAACAAAAACTCTGTAATGGTATTTAGAAAGTGGATGCTAGCATCACATGACAGGAAAAAGGTCTATGTTCCTGGACCTGGAGAAATTTAAAGGAGGGTTTGTCATATTTGGAGGGAACCAGACTAGAAGAATCATTGGGTCTGGTAAAGTCGATAGATTTCCTTCACCTGTCATTGAAAATATATTCCTTATTGATGGTCTAAAACATAACCTACTAAGCATCAATCAATTTTGTGATAGTGGGTATCAAGTTTGTTTTGACAAGAATAAGTGTACGATTATCAATCATGACGTAACCATATTTTTTAATGCAAATAGACACAATAACCTCTATAAGGTAGACTTTAGCGAACTAAATGATCAGAATGTAAAATGTCTATTTTCAAATTCTGAAGAAAGATGGATTTGACATAAAAAGTTTAGACATGTAAGTCTCAAACTTATTTCAAAACTTCACAGAAAGGATCTTGTCAAAGGATTACCAAAAATTTCCTTTAACAGCTCCCTACCATGTGAAGCATGCCAAAGTGGGAAACAACACAAAACTTCTTCTAAAAATAAAGATGTTGTTTCTACATCCAGACCTTTAGAATTATTACATATAGATTTATTTGGTCCCTCTCAAGTACAAAGTCTGGCAGGAAAGAAATATGGATTTGTTATTGTTGATGACTACACCAAATTAACATGGGTATACTTCTTAGCCCACAAGGATGAGTCCATAAAAGTATTTAAAATCTTTTGCAAGAAAGTTTAAAATGAGAAATGATACTGTATTGGTACAATAAGAAGTGATCATGGGAGAGAATTTGAAAATGAAATTTTTGAAAAATTCTACAACGAATCTAGGATAACTCACAATTTTCCTCACCAAAAACTCCACAACAAAAGGGAGTTGTAGAAAGGAAAAACAGATCTCTGCAGGAAATGGCCAGAACCATGTTTTGTGAAAATAATCTTCCAAAATATTTCTGGGCAGAAGCTGTGAGCACTTCTTGTTATATTCAAAACATAGATTTTATTAGACAAATACTTAATAAGACTCCCTATGAATTGTGAAAAGGTAGAAAACCCAATATCTCATATTTTCATCCTTTTGGGTGCACTTGTTACATTCTGAATACCAAGGACTATCTTAGGAAATTTGATTCAAAGTGTGACAAAGGTATATTCATGAGATATTCTACCACATTAAAATCTTACAGAGTATTTAAGACTCGAACTTAAACCATAAAAGAATCTATGCATGTAAGATTTGATGACCTTCAAAAGACTGACAGGAGATTGGTAGATCTAGATTTTGATGATGCAGGGATACAACAAGAAGAAGAGCAATCAAAATATCCACCTGCTAAAGATGGTCAACCGAATTCAACAAATTATAAAAAGACTGAACAAGATCCAGCCCCTAAACCTGAAAAGCCAAAAGAATGGAAATTCAAGGTTTATCATCCTTCAGACCTTATTATTGAAGACCAAGATGCTGGAGTAAGAACCAGATCCAACCTTCACAATCAGTCAACAATTGCTCTCATATCAGAAGTAGAACCAAAAAATGTTCTGGAAGCACTAAAGGATATAGATTGGATTTTTGCCATGCAAGAAGAACTCAACCAATATGAAAGAAGTAAAGTGCGGACACTTGTTCCAAAACCCAAAGATAAAAGTATTATTAGTACTAAGTGGGTATTCAAAAACAAGTTAGATGAAGATGGAAGAGTAATTCAAAACAAAGCAAGATTGGTGGCTCAAGGATATAATCAACAAGAAGATATAGACTTCATTGAAACTTTTGCTCCTGTAGCCAGACTTGAGGCTATCAGGATACTTTTTGCATTTGAAATCTTTAAAGGTATTACATTATATCAAATGGATATAAATAGTACTTTTCTGAATGGTTTTATTAAAGAAGAATTTTATGTAAAACAGCCTTTTGGTTTTGAAGATATATCTCTTCCTAATCATGTTTTTAAATTAAGTAAAGCATTGTATGGTCTGAAACAAGCTCCCAGAGCTTGGTACGACAGACTCAGAAAATTTCTTATTTCAAAAGGCTTTAGGAAAGGACAAGTTGATACAACCCTCTTCAGAAAAGGCACTAAGAACCACTTTATTATTGTACAAATTTATGTGGATAATATTGTTTTTGGTGCTACTAATGACAGTCTATATAAAAAATTTTCAAAAATAATGCAAGCAGAATTTGAAATGAGTATGATATGAGAACTTCAATTCTTTTTAGGCTAGCAAATTCAACAGACCAGTGATGGAATTTTTATCCATCAATAAAAGTACACCAAGGAACTACTCCAAGAATTTAAAATGGCTAATGTCAAACCCATGAGTACTCCTATGCATCCCAATTGTACCATAAATAAAGATGAGTCTGGTACATTAGTGGATCAGACCTTATATCGAGGAATGATTAGTTCACTCTTATGTCTTACATCTAATAGACTTGACATAATGTTTAGTGTATATGTATGTGCAAGATATTAATCAGATCCCAAGGAATCACACTTGTCTACAGTGAAGAGGATTCTAAGATACCTTGTTGGAACAACTAATCTTAGGTTGTTCTACAAATGAACAGACTCTTTCTCTCTTTCTGTATTCTGTGATGTAGACTTTACAGGAGATAGACTTAATAGAAAAAGTACCAGTGGTGGATGTCACTTCTTGGGGAGCAGCTTAATTTCATGGAGCAGTAAAAAGCAAAACTCCATTGCACTTTCAACTGTCGAAGCAGAATATATGTCTACAGCTGGGTGTTGCTCTCAACTCCTTTGGATCAAATATCAACTTGAGAATTACTCAATCAAAGAAGGAAAAATCCCAGTCTTTTGTGATAATACAAGTGCAATAAACCTCTCCAAGAATCCTGTTCAGCACTCTAGAGCAAAGCACATTGAAGTCAAATATCACTTCATTCGTGACTATGTTCAAAAAGGAATCTTGGATCTAAAATTCATGGACACAGACCATCAATAGGTGGACATCTTCACTAAGCCTCTAGCAGAGGCCAGGTTTAATTTCATTAAGCATAATTTAAATTTAAAAATTATTTCCTAAGTAGCCTGCTCTATGTATCAGTCTGATATACCTTGCCTTGTTTGACTTTGCACTCTGAGAGACTTACTATAGAAAATAATTTTCAATTTTTACTTTTTAAAATGTGGTAGCACTTATCACACTTTAGTATAACCACTCTCTGAATACATTTTCTCTCTCTTCTGTTATAAATTTTTGTAAACGTACCCTCACTTTCACTTCCCATCATTTTTATTATACATATCTCTTCCCTCTTCAACTTCTCTTTTGAAAAACTTCTTCTCTCTTTTGAAAACCCTCTTCTTCTCTTCTCACGAAAGAAATGGCATTCAAAGCATCATACATTGTTGAATCCTTGGTCTTCAACCTCAGACAAAACAAATTAGAAGGGCGTGATATCTTTGAGAAGCTCGACAGTATTGACTGGACTCAGTTCTGTCTCGACCAAACTCCTTATTCTCCACCCATGGTTCTCAACTTTTGGAATTCTGTCTCGATGGACAAGTCAAAGTTTCTCATTCTTGGTTCTCTTCACGGGAAATCCATAGAAATCTCTACGGACCTCATTTCTACTATTATTGGATGTCCTAATATGGGGGAGGTGTACAATGAACTATTCGAATTCAATGTGGTTTCTTCACTGGAGATCAATGAACTGTTATATGGAAGTCAACATCTGGTCAAGTTTGCATTCGAATCTCTCCTCCCAATGGCCAAAATGTTGCACCTTGTGATGAAACAAATCTTTTGCCCTAGAAAAGTGCAAAGGACACTGTCAGCAAGCTTGATCATTTTTGCATGTATCATATGCTCTCCAAAGAGAAGGTAGCTTGTCTAACGTTATCATGACGTATTTAATCTTATCCATAGGGAAGAAACAGAACAAGATTCCTTATCCTGCCATCCTTATGAAAGTTTTTACACTTGAAAATGTTCAACCCCCTTCAGTATTGGACTTGGTTACCCCTTCCATGATGATTTGTAAGTTACCTGCCTTCTCCTCTACATTTACTTCACCTTCAAGTACTACTTTGTCCCTCCAAAAGAAGAAGAAAAAGGTTGTCCCTTCGAAGAAAAGAAAGTCCACTCTATCCCGCACTCCAAGTACTCGTTCCTCTAAGAAGCTCAAGAAATTAGTTCTTGAAGAGCCTGATGCCCCCTCAGACAACCCAGACTCCTCATCTGCTCAAGCACCCTTCTCCTCTCATATTGCCCTTCCAACAACACTTAAGGGTTCTCTGGACCCTGATGATCATCTACCCACTGGAAAACTGCAAAAACGTTCTTTCAAAAAGAAGTCTAGTAAGCACATCAAGGTTTCTATAGCCAAAGCCCCACAGACTCAAATTCCTCTGTTTCAACCATCTTTTGAGTCTCATTTAAAACCACTTTCTGATGATGAAATAATGGCTATATTAATTTCTATTTTCACTACCTTACATCCTGACGTATCTATATCAGCATGGGATTCCTCTGCTTGGAACTTAAAACTCACAGAGCTTCACAATGACTATCAGAGAGTCATGGCTGAGAATCATGACACCTTACAAGAATGTGGTGGCTATCCGGCATACGCTCATTATCAGCGCTTCATCCATGGGTATCTACGGCACTATTCTCTTTTAAAAGTCTATAACTAGGTATACATTGATTGGCTAAATCAGTTCTACACCACAGTTTCCCTTTATCGAAGTGATACAAGTGTTTTCAAAGCTTCACTCAAGCGAAAGAGGTCTTCTTTCCCTGAGGCATCTTACAAAAGGCCAAGGTTTGAACCCCTGCCTTCCCAAGACTCTGCTCCCTCCTTTCCTCAACCTATTCCTCTTGCTATTTTGCCTTCACTATTACCTCACCCTTTTTTCCCCTCGCTATTGTCCTTTGTCCCCCAATATCCATTGTTGCTCACAAGTCTCGCCTTCCCCTTCTTCTCAAACACTACCCCACCTTACCCTAATATTTTGATTACAAACATGTGCTTGAATCCTTTGACCCTGCTTATAATACTCCTCAAAATCAAGTCGTTGTGAATCACCCTTCCTTTAATCCTTACAGACTTCATATTCGCCTGTTTTCCCACAAACACTACCCCCTCTTCCCATTGAACGGCTTCTTGGGTTCCTAGACCTATTTTTAAAAGATGACCTGGGGATGTATCATGTGCTTCAAACTGAACAAACCTGTATAGCTTATGACCTTAAGCATGGCTTCATCACTCTTGATGATGTCTCCATAAAAAATTGCCCTGTTGCTACTCCTTGGAAAAAAAATTCTCTTTGAAGTTCCACGTCCTCCACCACCCCGCCAAATGGATCTCTTTAGGAAGACTTAAGAAACCATGCCTCGCAAACCTAAGCCTATCTACAAGGGTCATCTTTAGTCCAAGCAACTACCTGCTGCAACTTTCAAGAGTATTTGGACCGCACCCAATCCCACTGAAGCTCACGCGGATACGTTACGGTGCCATTATCTTTTTACTCTCCAAGAAGAACCTTCTTGTTCTTATTCCTCGTCCTCCCATAATCCTATCTTTTTATATCACCCCTCTTTGATCACTTTTTATTCCTCTTATCTGTTTGTGTTTCGAACTCATTTTTTCATTATTCTTTCATTTGCTGTTTTCCCTTTTTTTACTTCCAGTCTCACTAGCGATTTTCTTTTTGAGTTTTTTCGATGTTCTTTATTTTGTTGATTACAAAATAGGGAGTTAGTGTAGAAGTATTTTTTGTGGATTAATGTAATGATTAAGAATGATACATATTGTATGCACTATTTTGATCAATGAAGAATCTGCTTATTTTACTTTGCTTTTATCATTTGTATGATTCTATGACATTCTGACGATAGATTTTTCCATGAAAAGACTTGATGTTTGTTATCAATAAATAGGGGGAGAGTGTTAAGAAAAAAGTCTGGTCAAAAATATATGTTTTAAGTATTGTTGGACCAGACCCCAAACTTTATGATTTGTTTATATCGATCATCAAGTATTTTCGATAAAAGAATATAGTCTGAACTACTCATAACATTTTCTTTTAGTAAGCAATTTTCAGGATATAAAGATTAAGTTGTAAAAACTAAGGGGAGCAGATGTATGCTTTAAAAAGTTTGGTAGATCAACAAAAGTCTGATGGAAGCATCTTGTACAAAGAACTCTTCGTCAACGTTCGAAAATCTATTTTGGTAATGCTTTGAAAGAAATGATCATACCATATTTGTGTGTTTATCATCAAAGAACAAAAAGAACAAAATCAACATGAGCAATAGCTGTCAGCGTACCTACTCCTACGAACTCTGATCGCAAGTCAGAAACCTCACCAGGACATCTCTTAAAGCAATCCCTCGCTCAATCAAAAATGCACTCACGAAAAGTTTTATGCATAGAAATACATAAGAAACTATTTTCGTGAAAATATTAAAATATGATTCAGACCTCTCTCAAGCTTGGATTCAACTTTGAGGTCTGATCTCCAGAGGCCTATGGCAAAATACCTTCAAAGGATTTCCAACGTATATATCTCCTTTCAAGAAGCACCAGTGACTATAACCTTCAAGCCTCTATAAATATCAAGGAAGTTTGAACATTCAAAATGAAGAGAAAGATCCGAGAAGGAAGCTCTTCAATTCATTATTCAATCTTAGTTCACTTTCTTGTATAAAGACAAAGACCCTCATTATTCTCAAACTCTGTTTCTAGCAGACTCTGGTCTTATGTCAAAGATACTTAGTATTTGATATCAAAATTTGTCTATCATTTTTTTACATTAAGTTCTTAGAACATTTTCTTTTTACTGATTGTATAAGTCTAGTAAGTTACCAGAACTAGTTTGAGTGTTGGGAAACACTTTGGCCTAGAGAAGCTTTCGAAAGAATACTTGGGTTGAGCCAGAATGACTTATTGAAAGAATACTTTGGTTGAGTCAGAAGTGGCTTGTTGAAAGAATACTTGGAGCACGAGTCTGGTGCTGATATTGTAAAAGAGTTTTTACAATAGTTGAAATCCTTCAAGTTGGAAGGCATTGGACGTAGATTTTGTGTTGGAAGTGAACTAGTATAAACTCTGTGTGTTTATTTCCTTCTTCTCCTTATCATTTGATTACTTGCATTTGTCTTTGGTTCGAAATTTACTCAAAAAGAGTCTAAGACTTATTCAACCTCTCTTCTAAGTCTAACTCTGAACCATCAGGTATTACTTACTAATGGTGGAGAACTATTCATAACCTCACTTCTTTGATAGTTAGAATCCTAAAGTTAATATATTTTTAAGGGGTTATTGGAGAGATGTTGGGAAGGGATATAAGCCAAGTTGTGTTTGGTCTAACATGATTAGTTCTAGCATTTTATGGAATGTAGGATTTGGTGATTTGATTAATGTGTGGGGAGATGGTTGGATCTTAAATGTGGATGATAAAAAACTCGATGTCCCTAGTGAAAGATAAGGTACAAATTGGTGTTTGTTAGGCACGTGATTTAGTGGTGAAGGGTATAAAGTCATAGAATAGAGACTTATTTTTTCTATTTTCAATGAACATGATGTTGAGAAAATAATTCAAGTTCATTTGTTAAATCTTATTACTTGTGATTCTCCATTTTGGCCCTATAAGAAAAGTGGGAATTATAGTGTGCACTCAGGTTATTCTCCATAAAAGAAGGATTTCACACTTCAAGAGCTAGTCAATCATATGAAAACTAAAGAGGCTAATCATCTAAAAGATAAATAAATACCAGAACTCTTCTCAAAACTTTTCTAATGCTAACTTGGTTAAAACTAGTGGTGGTTCTAGGAATGAGTTCAACAAAGAAAATAAACCAAACAAATGACAAGACCAGAAGCAAGTAACCACACAACATACAAACATTCAAAAAAAAAAATAATACTCTACTACGTGTGTAGAGAAAATCGACAAAAAACACTCTAGTGCCCTTTTTTGAAAAAACTTCAAACCTTGAACTGAAAGTCACTATTCAAAAGAACAAGCAAATTTAAAGAAGGATAAGGAGATTATTGTTGTTGTAGTTGTAAAAGCAAATTTGGTGGACAACATAACTTAATGGATCCTAGACACTAGAGCTACTAGACATATACATGTCTAAGCATAATATTGGGTTGACATCAATATCATTAGCAACTAGCAATGGATTGATGATTATGAAAAGTTCTTTCAAAACCAATTTTTGTTCTATTTATTAAGATTGATAGTCACAATAGCAATGCCTATTCAAGAGGACGAGGCAATGTGAATTGTTGAGATTGGCTATTGCTTACACTAACAGTATCACTTCATTATGACTCACAAACTATAATGAGAGTTGCCAATAACAATGTTTACAATAGAAAGAAATGATAAATTTGTGTTAGTCATGGTATTATTAGGCGATTAATTTAAAACGATGTAATTTCCCTTGATTTCACAATAAGTGAAAAAAATATAATTAACTCCCTTACTAAAGGATTAACTAAAAGATTTCTCTTAGACATGTCGAGAGGATGAGGCTTAAGCCCTGGAGAGAGTGGAGAATGGTGGATACATAATAAAATATGTCAAATTAAGTCATACAATTAGTCTAGATACAATACATCCCATCCTTATGACAAGGGAAAGTAATGCTTGATTTGAAAAAGATACATAACCCATTGTGGTGGTGCTATTGAGACGTATTTATGTACTTTTAAAATTATTTAATAAAGTTTTTTCACAAGAGTATCTATAAGACACATTATATGAAAAGTAACTAATACCTATGTGAATAAATGTGTGAGTCAGAATAGTAAAGATCTCATTCTTTGAAAGACATAAGCAATCTTTTTAAACCACTCGCGTGATTCCCAAGTTTGAAAATGATTTTATTTTATTTATTGTGGAAACTTTACATTTTAAAGTAAGGTGTGTGTAGTGGGGATTTCAGCCCTAGTTCAACTAGTTCAAAAGTAATTTACTATTTGAACAAAGTGCTACTGCCTCACTTCACTATGTGTTAATTAAATCATTTGGACATTAATACTTATGCATAGAAATAAACTTTCTCTACCTTGAGAACTTATTTTTTTTTTGCAAAGTCATTAGTAGGAGATTGTTAGAATAATGACTTTTATTGACTTTTGATATTTCTTAACTTTTCAAGTCTCACATTGAAAATATTTCCTCTTGATCATGTCTTTATATATTTTAGCCAACCCCCTTTGATACATTGGATAAAAGACTAATGGATGAAATTGTCAACCAATTCTATTATACATGCGCGAAGTCAGATTAGAGCAGGTTATAAGATTAAAAAACATATTATGTCACTTCATTCTTTTTATGACTTATCCTGTTTTTTCAGTTACTAACAAGTTAACATTTGGATATTACAACATTATTTCTATTTCGTGAGTTCTTTATGAAGATCGGAAGTACACACATTGCTTAGAAATAGGGATGACAAAAGAGGCTTGCACCCGCGGGTAAATACCTGTAACGGGTAAAAAAAACCCACAAAAATGGTTATCCACGGATAGCAGGTAACAGGTATTTGGAAAACCCGCAAATAAACGGGCATGTACGGATATAAGGGTACCCGTACCCGTGGGTCCTGTATATGTGAAAATACTATAATATGGATGAGTGTGTTGAACATTTTAGTTTATTTTAACATTAAGATTATATTATGGATTATCATATTATTTTTATTATCTTATATAAAGGATTTTATAGTTGTTGTTTCAAATTTAGTTTGATTTATGAATTTCTGTGTTATTTTTATTATAATTTAAGATTGTTGTAATAGTTTATTGTTGTTTGACAGGTACCCCCGGGTATCCATGGATACTGCAGATTTTTAAAACCCGTTACGCGGGTACCTGTGTAAGTAACAGACGTGTGCAAGTGCGGGTTTCTATTGTAGGTATGGGTACAAGTATTATAATATCCGTACCTGCCCTACCCTGTTTATATTCCTATTTAAAAAGCTTTTGTCAGAATGCATTGTATCATTGTTTGTTAACTAAATAAGCATTTTTAGGCTTAGCCTAATGTAGATAGAAATTCCCCCAGCATTTTATTTTTGGTCATAAAATTCCCCAGCATTGGTTTCAGTTTGGACGTATTTTCATTTGGGCTTCAATCCATTGTCTTTATGGTTGACAAAAATAAGCTAGACTACTTATCCTCCTTGACCAAAAATTAATTACACAGCCACACATATATTACTTCACATCTTTCCATAGTCAACTATCAAACTGCATTTTTACCAAAAAAAAACTATCAAACTGCATAATTAATTTGATTCTCTGATCATCACTTTACACTCTACAAATTCCTACACTAGGTTTTAATACATTAACGACAATGAATATTTTTGAGGGACTAACCGGACACAAAAAATTATAAGGATTAATGACAAAATTAAATAACTTTTTAAGGATAAAAACATAATTAAGCCTAATAATGATATCAATTTAATTTATTAATCTTGGTAAACAGAATTTAGGATGGGAAATAATAATATGAAATGGAGGAATTCATTAAAACAAGCTTAATGGTGAAGAATTTAGATGTTTGTCAGTGTTTGATAAAGATTAATTTATCAAAAATTAATATATTTTTAAAAAAATTTAAATAGAGTCCATCTATGTTTTGTTTGCGTGAGTTAAAATAGATTATAATCATCTATTGATTTCTTAGCTTTTTTTCCAGGTGTTTGAAAATAACATGTTTTTATTGATTATAAATCAATTTGCATTGGTTGAAAGTTTGTTTTTTTCCCTTCTTAGCCTTATCCCTTATCGCTTAGTTCTCACGATCGATAAGTGCACGTGCTTGCCAACAAAATCAACTAAGTAAATACTATAACTTGATAAAAAATTTATATGATGCAAGTATCTCACACACCTATATATTTATTATTTAAAATAATATTAAAAATTATGTATATGTGATTATTTATTTTTATATCTAGGAATATAGTAATTATTTTTCTAAGTTAACTTATAAGTGTCAAATTAATGTCAAATTCATTATTTCACTTCCTATATAAAAGTACTTATTTGATTACAATTTAAATATGACCTTTTTATAAATATTTTTTTAAATAGTTTCAAATACTCCTACCGTAAATAAAAGATAAATTTTATTTCTATCTAACTATTCAAATTTTAAAATATTAATAATTATTTTTTTTAAAACAATGTCATATGAGAGAAAAAGTATAGTAAAAACGACAATTAATATAACGCAATAAATGAAGACTAAACAAGGAACTTTGATATGTAATTAAGAGAATATAATTACATTTATTAGTTTGTGTAATTTATTTCCTGAATAGTTAAAAACAAACAAAAGAAGTATCACTTTCATCATAAAAATAATATTAATAGAAGGGAGCAAGTTAAAAATACCAACAAATTTAAATGTTTGGCTTTTATAAGTTGAGTAAAACTAAAAAAAACATAGTAAACATAGAGGGACAACTGATTTAGTTGAATGGAGTACGTGAACTCTTGAGCCTCTAACAGAAGTTCAATTGGAACTAAAAAAGAGTTATAAATCAAGAAAAGAATAAAATAGATTTAAATATGTTTTGATCTCTATTAAAGAAGTTTCTTCTAGTTTCACTCCCTATATGACTTTTTTTATATTCTTTTTTATTTAATATTTTGTTTTTTTAAGTTCTTACTCTCAATTTAAATTTGTAACTAAATTATATGTTATTCGTTTAGATAGTGTTGACATATTTAACAAAAGTTGTCAACATGAGTTAAATTGGCTCTCACAAATTAGCCCACTGTAAGTTAAGGTTTTTCTATGGGCTACACAAACCCTACTTAGCTTTAAAGTAAGCCAAAATATTTTAACCCAACTCAATCCATAAACCTATTAGGTTGGCTTGTAATTTTGTTTAAGATAAGATAAAAATAGAAAAAGTACAAAATAAAAATATATAACCCTAATTTAGATATAATTCTCACGAGTTTTGGGTTGACCAATTGGACAGACTCACAAGTTAACTCATCTACTTGACTTTTTATTTACGAAATAAATATTATTAATGTGTTTTACATGCGAGCTAATTTAGTAGGTTGATGAGTTCACTTAATACTAAGTGTTTATAATAATCTACCTTTATTTTAGATTATTTATTATAATCTACAAATTAATGTCATTAAATTGACGGCCTATAATTTATGCAAATAAAATATGATGTGTAATTATCGGTGGTAATTAACCAATCATAATAGTGTATCAATTTCAATGAAATAGAAGCGTGAAAATTTCACTCTTGCAACAAGGAAAAAAGCAACACTACTAGGCAGCTTCACTTTGATTGGTCAACCTGGTTCTCTTACTGCTTCCAAACCAACGCTATCTGTTAGCCGTTAACTTTCATTTCTTGTCTCTGTCTTTTCCTTTCACCCTCTTCTCAATCCGTTCAGTTCTAAAATATTACTACGGCTACTATTCAAAACCCTAATAAAAAAACAAAACATTTCCTTCACCTACCCATTGACCTTCTACTCTCGAAGGTTTCGCCTTATTTCTCACGTTTACCTTATTCCTCCATTTCTACGCACAATGTTTCTTCCTTCCTTCCATTGATGGATTCTCCCTCTTCCTCTTCCTCTTCCTCCTCCTCCGAGTTCGCTTCCGCCAATCAGGTACCCCAATTCAACCACTCTTTTCTATTTTTATTTTTTTTCTATCTTGATATCCATCATCACTTTAATTCAGATTTCCTTCTGCTGCTCTCTAATGGGTAAGAAAAAAATATTCAAACTTTCTTTAAAAGGAGTGATTTTGTTTATCTGGGTACACTTCAGTTTTCGTCATCATTTTAACTGGTTTTGGTTTACTTGAGTTCCCCAGTTACCCTGTAATGGCATAAATATTACCCTTTTTTTCTCCTGATTTTGTTAATTTGTTCTACCTGGTGGTTATGGAGTTTGTTGAGAAGTTAGACATGAATTTGGAGTTTTCTGAATTGGGTTGGTTGGTTTTGTTGTGATAGAATGCAGCCCGGAGCTCCGGAGAATTGGCGACGGTGGAGCAATCGCGACGGTGGCATGATGTTTTCTGGTTAGGAATATTTGTAATTCATTTGATTGGGTTGGGATTCCTTCTGGGGGCTCTAGGCCTGAATAGGTTTGAGAAAGAGAATAGGCTTAACATTGATAAGTACACTGCCCGGTTTTCTGAGAATGAATCCGGGTTGACTGAGACTTATTGGCCGCTGTATGCTGCTGCTGGTGGAGTTGGAACTGTTCTTGGATGGAGTTGGTTGTTCTTGTTGGGTTCCCAGGCTACTCAGATGATGAAGGTGTCCGTTCACATACTCACCACTTATCTTGCTGTGATCAGTGTTTTGTGTTTCTGGGCTGAGCAGATTTTCTGGGGGGTTGCTTTTGCTATTGGAGCGGCTCTTCAGTTCTTGTATGTTGTATCCGTCATAGACAGGTATGTATTGGCTTGAAATTGTCCTTTACATGTTTTATGTTCTATTAGGTTCAAGGTGTTTTTTCAATCTTGCTGATGGGTTTCATAGTTTGTCATATGCACCCTAGACCGGAACTGATTGGACCTTGAATGTTGGTGTGAAATTGTGAATAAGAGAATTTGGTCAGTCTTTTGTTTCACGGTATTCAGGTATCAAATTCATTGATCTTTTTCAACAGAAGAAGAATAAATTTTTCCATATCGGAAAATGGGATTGGAATGAATAGCAAGTTATTCTGAATAAGTTGGTTTATTGGGAAGTCAACATGCATCCGGGTTAAGTTTTCTTCATTGCCATGTAAGGTGAAGTGATGGTTAATTGAGTATATATTCTGTAAGATAATATCATGGCTATACAATGTCCTAGTTTGAGTATATTCCTTCTTTTTCTTTGCTGTCTAATCCATATGTTTTCAACAGTCTTCCTTTCCTAGAAATGAAAATAAAGCAGTAGTTAATATATTCAGTTTTTTAAGATTTTTTTTTGTACTAACTATACTTTCAATTATTCACAGATTAACTTTGCAAGTTTCTAACTCTGTTAAGTTTCTTTGGTTGTTTCTCTTTTACTTCTTGTTTAGTTAATTATGTTCAATAAGATGGTTTATTGTGGCTTCTTTTCTTCTCTAGACTTCCATTTACAATGTTGGTTCTGCAAAAAGCTGTGAAAATGGTTTGGAATCTTCCTGAGGTTAAGCGAGTGGCATATGCATTCATGCTTGTTGTGCTTTTATGGATGGCCTTATGGTCATTTGGAGCAGCAGGTGTTGTGGCTTCAAGCATGGGTGACGGCGGACGCTGGTGGCTTCTTGTGGTGAGCTGGCAAGTTTTGCTCTTCATTCTATCCGTTGGGTGGTTTTGGCATCAGATTACTAAGGCTTTCCTCATCTGATTACACTGGTATTGCAATTCATGCTTGCAGGTTTTCTCTGTAAGCTTATTTTGGACAGGTGCAGTACTATGTAATACTGTACATGTTATAGTGTCTGGGATGGTGTGTCTTTTTCTTTATCATGGCGGGAGAGATGCGGCTTCAATACCTGCTAACTCCTTAATGAAATCTTTACAGTATGCTTTAACAACATCATTTGGTAGCATTTGTTATGGTTCATTATTTACTGCTGCTATTAGGACACTGCGGTGGGAGGTAACCTTTCACATGCATCTTGGGACCAATTTGAAGTTCATTTCTTTCATTTATGGAGGCTTTTATTTGTTTTTTCTTCTATTAAAATTGAGTTGTCTTTCAGATACGGGGATTTCGATCAAAGATTGGCAACAATGAGTGTTTGCTTTGCTGTGTTGATTTCCTTTTCCATCTTGTGGAGACTCTTGTTCGATTTTTTAATAAGTATGCCTATGTTCAGGTACACTTCTGTGGCTATGTCATTAACTTGTCCTCTATGTTATTGGAATTGTGTCTTCTATATGACAAACAAATATTAACTAGTAGTAATTAAAAATGAAGAATATGTAAAAATGAGTTTCTTTGTAGTGTACTATTTGGTTTCAGTTATCTGTTCCCTGGAGTGAGGTTATTTTGTTGAGGCGGTTAGCGATTAAATGTGGCTTCAAGTGCTTCCTAAGGAAATGCCGTTGCCAAAGTGGTCCTAGTTTAATCCGTTTATTTCCATTCAAAATCATATTCTAGTGTGTTAGTAGGGTCAGGGATGTAAGCGGTTGAATTTCACGGATGAAATTCTTTCAAGCATCAGTATCATATTAAAGTTAGACATGATCAACATGGAGCATAATCCAACATTTGATTATTAAAGTTATAAACTTTGGATCATTATAAAAAGTGATCTGTTTTTCTATGATAATTGAAATATATCATATTGGCAAATCGTGTTGAAGTTTGATGGATCATGAATGTATTGGTTGTTGGAAAACTGACTCTGGCATGTTCCATGATCATGTCCCTTTCAGATTGCTGTTTATGGGAAAAGCTTTAACCGTTCCGCTAGAGATGCTTGGGAGTTATTTCAGTCAACTGGAGTGGAAGCACTTGTAGCCTATGATTGTTCAGGTGCTGTCCTTCTGATGGGCACCATTTTTGGTGGGCTGATAACGGGAACTTGCTCTGGTATTTGGGCATGGATTAAATGGAGAGACCGAGTTATCATGATTGGATCTACTTCCATGCTGATGGGGATGGTACTGGTAAGTTGACAAACTCCTTGTTAGAATTTGTACCACATGCCTATTTAGTAACCCAATTACCGAAATTTAGTCTGGCTAATGAAATCATGGCCAATATTAATCTCATATATTGTTCAGGATGCCTTTTAACTCTGCTTGACCAATGGGCCAAAAACTTATCTTTAGTAAACTCTAGTTGGGTAATTCTAACTTGGAACCAAATTTGCATGCCCGCTTATTAAACTTTTTATTCTCCAAAAATGGTGTGGAACATAGAATTACCTTGAATTAAGTCATTAACCTATTGATTCAGTCCGGAGAGCTTTATAAATAAAAAAAACTTGTAATGATGGCTTGCCATGCTTATCATTTCACTGTTACATGTTGACAATTATAATATAGAAGTATCCAAAATGTCCAATGTTAAATATGTGAATTTTAGTTGTTGACTATGATTTTCAGTCAAGCTGTATAATGTTGAAGATATGATATGTCAGTGAATGTGTACATGTGACTTAAAAAATATGTAATTATTCAGGTTGGACTTGCAATGGTTGTGGTGGAAAGTGCTGTTACATCCATATACATTTGCTATGCAGAAGACCCTTTATTGATTCATAGATGGGATACTGAATTTTTCAACCAAATGTCTGAGACACTTCATCAGAGACTTCAATATAGGAGTGCTCGAGCAAGGGAAGTCTTAACCCACAATAGACTCAATGACCTTGCACGAGAAAACGCGTCTATTTGAAGGATCATCACGTTGTTTGGTACAATAACAGTTTCTTTTCTTACACATTACATTACATACACGTCAAGCATATTTTTCCTTTCATTGGAGAGAGAAAGTCTTTGGTGGTGGTGTAGAATGAAATTGTGAATTCTGAAATGTCCAAAGTTGCCTCGTGGTCTTCGCGTCTATAAATTGATATTCATATATATATGAACTACAGAATGTACAGTTTCTCCTATTTTTGCAAAAACATAAAAATAGTTTCATAAGTTCCGATTGCACAAAAATTTACATTTGATGCTTAGTTGAAAATGTAAAAGAAAAGTTATTTGCAACTTTTATTGTCAAATTAATTCATGGTTCAAGTAATTGTTAATTCAACATTGAGTGATAATAATGTATTAAAACTGCGCATTTATAATTTGAAATCAGTTTTTTATAATTATTCAATTCAGCATTACCTCATGACCGGTGGCACTTGTTATTTCAACTAGTCCCCTTTTTAATATTCAAAATGTAATTCTTATAGATGTTTAGTATATAGAATGTCTGAAAATGTTAATTGGAGTTTTTTTAAAATATTATTTAAATATAACTAAAATTTTTTACTTAGAAATTAAGATTGACACTCCACACAAGAAATTTTCTACTTGTATATTGGAAGAAGAGGACACATTTGTAAAACCATAAGTTGTTAGAATAACAACATTTTTAAGAACCGGTGTAAGTCAATTGCAACACTTGTGGCTTGCGTCAAGACGTTACTAACGGTCATGTCGATAGCTTTGATAGTATTTCCAATTACTTATTACTTGTATGGTTGTCCCCTATATCTTGATTTTCTATAAAAATGAGTGACAAAATAAGGAACAGTTCAAATTAGGAGATGAGATAGAAGGATACCTTTGGAGGCGACACACATGGTTCGCCTTGTATGAGTGGGAGAATTAGATGGTTGATATCTGATTAGATGATATAGGAGCAGTATTACAGTAGAAAGAGAAGGAAAAAATAAAGACCACTCACCCCTCTTTTATAGTTGAGTGATGGTAGTGTGCAGTTGTGTCGTTTCGCATACTGAATGATGGCTACATGAGAATCGAAATGATAAGATCATTCAATAGGTGACACGTGTCATCAACAGTGCTCAACCATGAAAGAGTGGTCATACCTAGGGCTGAGCAGCGGGTCAGATTTATCTGTTTAATCCGATTATCCAATCCAATCCAATTAAATTGGATTGGATTTTTTTGGTCATCGGATCAAATTCAATCCAATCCAACCAAGATCCAATTATAATTGGATCGGATATCAAATTTGATGTTTAAAAATTCGAGTACTCGATGAGTACTCAACCTATTTTTATATTATTATATATATATATTAATATTTTTCTCACATACTCATGTTTTTCCCTTTAAAGCAAATAAGGGAATACTCAATCTAAGGTTAAAAAATAGAAATACTTAATCCACACTTACGTTAATAAAAAAATATGCCATAGCTACCTTGTTATTATTGTCATTTTATTTTAAATTTAAACGTATTGTTAAAATGGATTTGATTTATATTTCTATTGATTATGTGTGTTATTAAACACTAGTAAGTACTATGTTGTGATGTTTGATATGGACTTTAAGATGTTAGAAGTTTTTTTATATTATGGTTTCATAAAAAATATAACAAATTTTCTTTAATCGGATATCCAATTATCCAATTCAATCCAAACCAATTTAGATCGGATCGGATTGGATTGGATTTCAAAAAAAAATTACACAAATCCAATCCAATCCAATGAAATTTGATCGGATCGGATTATTTTTTGCGCGAAATCCAATCCAATCCAGTAATTGCTCACCCCTAGTTATACCTATAACGTCCTTAATTTTAAAATTAAGTTTCAATAATCCAAATAAATTTTTCACAAATAATTTAAATTTTAAAACAGAATTTTCAAAATTAATATAATAATGCAGTCGATATTACATCAACCGGCTCATTCATGTTTACATATATTTTACAAATCGGTATACACAGGAGCCGGCCAAGGCTACTACAAATAACTATGTGCATCATGTATTATATATATATACATAATTCTCCAAGCAGGCTGAGTGACCTCAAACATCATCGCTGCGTCCTACATCCACTGTAAAAATAACAGTAGGGGGTGAGCATATACATGTCAAATGATAGTTATTGAATCGGATTAAATATCCAACTCATAACTACATATAAATCAAACTCATATCACACAATCTCATCATATATCATCATGTTATTCTCAATAACATATATCAATGCATTCATATGCTCAATCAAATGGATCCTTTATTAAGTCTTTTAATTTTGTGTTGCAACATTGGCTCTCAACCATAACTCAGCTCTCAACTGATCCGACCGTTTTACTGGTACTAAACCGTTTGCCCTCATGTGACACAATCACTCCCAGCGACAACGGTAGTGCCACGGGCTAAACCCCGAGCCCCGCTCAAGAGGTTTGCCTTGAGTCCCACCCAAGGTCTTTTTGTGGAATCCTCGAAACCACATAATATTTTATATTTGTTCGTCATATAAGCATCCCATGCTTTATCAATATGCATCCCATGCATTCATACATCATGAAAAATTCATGAATAACATTCATATGATCATCATCAATCACATATCAACATCAAGATCATATGAACGGAAATATCACAATCATCACAAATATGTCACACATAATATATATATATATATATATATATATATTCAGGATTTCTTATTGAATACAATAATATTATCCTAAATCCGTTCATAAACCATGCATTTAAAATGTAAACGCTCCCCCTATCTGGAATAAAGAATCTCCTCAAGCTTTATCCAATCACAGCTCACAAATTCCGACTGGAATTTCAGTTCTGAACCAATCCAAAGCTTCTTACTTAAAGCTCTTACAAACTTTCACGTTCCAGAGAAGAAGTGAAGATTGGTCTCCTCTTTTATTGATAATTTCCAATAAAGATTGGAAAAGTAAAGGATTAAAGGTGATGTTGACACCCTCGAAATTCCAAGCTAATCTAATGATAGGATTTGACAGAAATCGTTCATGAAAAAGACGTGAACGAAATGAATTATTACTGATACATGTATAATAAGATATAAGGACAAAACAAGGTAATAAAGAGAGGAGAATAGGACAATAGAGAGGGTCCCATACTTAGAAAAATCAGAAAAGAGAATCTGCTAGAATAGTGACGTGGAAAGCCTCAATAATTGAAGTAATTATCAATTCCGACTCGGTTTCGGTATCTTGGGCATATCCTTCTTTCCGAGAAAGATCCATCAGAGCCTCTTTCCGTTCAGAATTACTTCACTCGGAGGAAATTCACTCGGAAATGTTTCCACATGAAACACTCAGCTTTCCTTCCTCGGAAATGACCCACTCAGAAATGTATCACCCGGAGATACCTCATTCAGAAATATCTCACTCAGATATATCTCTACCCGAGTCAAAACCTTCACATGCGTCACTCGAAAGTCTTACATCCGAAAAGATCATTCGGAATCGAAGACAATCCTCTTTCGGGAATCTTTCCACTCGAAAGGATCACTCAGAGTCAAAGACAATCTTGAAGACGAATTCGAGCACAAGCTCTCGAAAACTCTGAATATAGACCCGAGCACAGGCTCTAGGCAATCTTTAAGACACCCGAGCACGAATTGAATGAAGGGATTCATCACTCGGATATTTACTTTACCCAAGAACTATTCACTTGGAACGTACTCGTTTGAAGTTGAAGTTTTTCTGTCCAAAAGTACCTTTCCTGGAAAAGACTCACTCGGTATGTTTCAATCGGTGTCATCCCTCTCGGAAGTGTCGCACTCGGAGACACCTCACTCGGAAAGTCACACAACTCGGAGATACTCCACTCGGTCACTATTCAAAAATATCTCAGCCCGAGAAGTACTCATTCGAAATCAAAACTTTTCTCACTCGGGAGTACTTCTCTCGGAAACGACCCATTTGGAAACGTTTCACTCGGAGACGTTTCACTCGGATTTGCCCCACTCAAAAGCGTCTCATTCGGACAGAGTTTTTCTTAACTCAGAAATAATTCTCTCAATCATGCTTCACTCGGAAACATGTTAATCTTCCTTCACTCGGAATTATATCCATTTCTTCACTCGGAATGTCTTATCTCAGACATAATTCACTCGGAATTTCTCCACTGATCCTTAATGAATCATTTTTCTAAAATTCTAAATTTTAGGATGTTACAATACCAACATATAAAAACCCACCCCGGTACAAAATTTCAAAATAAAAACACACAACACCAGTACTAATTGGAATCTTCAGAACAAACCCATATCAGCCTATTGAAACAACTTTTAAGTCACTTCAACATGTCAGGGCAAATAATATGGGTCTAATGTGGTCATTCAGATATATATAAAAGCGTATCCAATATAGCTTAACATAGAAGCAATAAAGCAATCTGGCATCTTAATCACCCATGCCATGCTAGTTCCAATATAAAGCCCCAATGTCAGAAATAGTATGACCAATATTAAGCAGAGGCGAGGGAGCAATGTTGGGGATGAGGAATGTTTATGCATGTGTCAGTTTTTCACGTATGTTACAAAAAAAATATTGATACAAGGTACATCAAGTACAATTCCCATCCAACTCTTGTAAATACCACTAATTTATTATGCATAAGGAATGTTCACCAACCCATCACTTTAGCTTCAATACTACTTATCCAGTACTGATTTGAGCGTCGAAGTATCTTTATAGGTAACACTATATTTCGTCCTGTAACGTGAGATACTTGTGATTGTTGGACAAAATCACACCAAGATTTTGAAATTCTTATTGAACCAGTGTAAGAGATAAGAATCAAGATACCGAAAATCTGTCTTTCATATTAGACAAATCAATTTTAATTTTTTGTAAAACATCTTTTCTAAAACAACTTTACAAAAAATATTCCTTAAGTTAAGATCCTAGAAATCTATAGAATATCCTTTTATTAAATACCGCCTTACAAGAACTGGTTTGTGCCTCCAACATTCTTCTTGTTGGCGAGGAAGTGTTTTAAGGTTATGACTGTAATTATAGAATTATTTTTAGTTGAGATTATAAAGCTATTTTTAGTTTAAATGTTTTGCTTGATTAAATTTTATGGGTTCTTTTATTTAGGCAGTTATCACTTTCAAGACGTTGTGTTCTTAACTTTTCCACATTGTCCTTTTATTAGCTTTTCATTTATTTTAAATTTGTTTTAGGAAAAATACCTATTTTAATTCTTTATGTTTCATATTTGTTTTAAGTGAGACGTTTTTTTTTTTGGTTAATTTGATTCCCTATGTTTGAAAACAATTTCACTCAGATCCCTCTGGTTACATTTCATCCAACTCAATTAAAGGAATGATTATGTGAATGTTAAGATGACACGCATCCATTTAAATTAGAAACTAACCTATATAGTGGGGTTCAATTTGACCATCTTATTTTTTTAATAAGTTTTAAATAAGTCCTTTAGGATATTGACGTGTTTCAATTGGGTTTTTTTTACAAATATTAAAGTGTAATATATTATTATTCCTCTGACATATGTAGTCGGAGTTGTTTTCCAATAGACAAAACAACTTGAATCACTATAACAAACTATGAAAATACAAACAAGATTCATATCAGAAGCTAGCTGCTAAGGCTCACAATCTAAAGATGTGTTAATGTCCTTGGCCACACGCATTGGCAGATATCTTATTCATTTTCAAAAGCATCTCCCTCGATGATAAGTAATTGTCAAGCTAGCAATACCAACATGATACATTTGGTTTGATGGGGTGGGAAAAAATGATGATCAAAATTAACACAAATTATGGTTTATAATATGTTACTTTAGTTTAGTTTGAATCTTTTTTTAAAATTTGTACACTTGAAAGGTATAGTCAATAAAGAGGTACATGATATTTGAATTGAAGATTGAGACTATTTTTGAAAAGTGAGAAACTTCAGGGGTTAAAAAGTGAATTATTGTAATGAAATTAATATCTTTTTTGGTAAAAGTGATTATATTGTTTGAGAACTATGGAGTTTCAACGCAGTGTAAGAATATTTTACGACATCCCTTTTAATGATTTATTAAAATTAAACCACTATAGACATTTGTATTCTTCATGTGATGGTTGATGGGAACAAATTGCCTCTTAAAACAATTTTAATATACTTGAAAATGATTAGTTTTTTATATGAATGTTGTTTATATCTTCATAGTTTGTTGCACTAATTCAAGTTGTTTTGTCTATTGGAAAACAACTTCAACAACCTAACATTGGAGAAAGGATTAAAAATCACCGTGTTTTAATTTGTTAAAAAAAATTCAATTGAAACGTATCAATATCTTATATGACCTATTTAAAACTTATTAAAAAGTAAGAGAATTTAATTAAAACCAACTATTGCGACTTTTTTATACCATTGGGGCAGCCCCAAGACTATTTACATGTAGGGGATCCTATTGAAAGATTTTGCATAGAGTGGGGCTGTTTTATAAATCGTATGGGAAAAAGATGACATATGTTTCGTTGAGGTGTATGACGGCACCCCTTTTAGTTGACACATGATAGTTCGTAGCCTATCGGGAGAAAACCACCATTGTCAGCAATTAAATATTATAAATGCTAACATTGCTTCTAAAACAAACTACTACATTTTAGCTTGATTTACATTATTGTCAATGGTTAATATTATAGCTGATGATTCATTTTTTAAAGTAAAAAATTCAAGGAAATTATTTACCACAATAATATGGACTATGCTATCATGTATGAGTGCATATTTCACAAGGTAATTTTTAGGCTTAAAACAAATTTATGAAGTCTTTAAAAATATTTTAATATTTTGAAAATTAGTTGTGAAAATTTTTGATTTTGGATGGTTAAATCATATGTGGCTTGAATTTTATAAAATAAAATATATATTTTAGACCAAAGCCTAATAATTTTAAAACAAAAAAGTAAAAATATAAAAATATATATGGGCTAATCCGTGGGCTAGCGGTCCAGGCTTACGTAGGTTGACCCATTACGAAATGGGCTTATGCGGGCTGACCCATTATAGGGTGAGTTGACGTATATACCTAACTATCATATACATGTTTGTATTCAAATAAGTTTGCTGTCAAAGAGTATTATTTTTAAAGAAGAAAATTTTTAAAAAATTATTTATTTTTCTAGTAAATTAGATAAATTTTATATAAATTAAAATTTATTATTTTTATTAATATTATTAAATATTTAATATATTTATCTATAATACTCTCATTCTTATTTATCATATGAAAATTTAATTGTCTTTGAAATAAATTAGAAAAAGACACTTTTACATATAAATATTCAATAATATCAAATAAAATATTTTTATTTATATTTAAGGAAAAAAATCTAAAAATTTACTTATAGTCATATAATATGACTGCTGCCAACTAATAAATGAAGTCTGACAGAGAGGCAGAAGGGTGTGGTGAGTACGTTAGCGTAAATGATAAAAATAAGAAATATTTTCTGACATCCTAAAACAGTGCTATTACTGTTACGCTTCTGCTTCAACCATGAGGTTACTTTCAAGCAAACATTTTGCTTTAATTGCAAAAACATTTGTTCACCTCTTTCTTACAAAACTAAAAAGCTACTTAACTTGTTTCCTTCTTTTCAATTTTTACCAAAAATTTAAATTTAGAACTTACATATTATTAAATAAGTGATTCAACACATTAAAATCTTTAGAAAATACGAAGTTACTCAACTTATTCCTTCTCGAGGATAGTAAGGGTATACGAGTGTCCCTTACCCTTTTATCTTAGGTAAAAATATAAAAAAATTCAACTCTTTTACCCCGTGAGGATTTTAGACGGTTACACCGTATAATAGTGGATTCGGATCCTATACCTCACTTTTTCTCTAACCCATTAATTATATAAATGACCTTAAAGTCTTCATTGTAAAACAAGTGACACATTTCTAGAATAATAGTAGTCTTAATTTTCTTAATATAATTCTCTAAGTTTTTTTTTGTGTTTAGGTTCTGTTTGTTAACACATCTCATTAAAAGTCAGGTTAGAATATATATTTTTAAAAATCAAAGTTTATTTAAAATAGTTATTCTTTTTAAGTAAAAAGGAAGAAGAAGAAGAAAGTTAAATTAGCATCAATCACTTAATTATTTCTAATTAAGAAAAAAATGATCACGTCAGCGTCACATCATTCTCAGCATGCACTCCTTTCCAAATGCCCACACCCTACCTTCTAGAAGAAGTTTTGAGGATATAAAAAAACTGGTTCTTTTCATGTTTTTCTAAATATGTATTTACTCCTTGTAAATTAAATTGAATTTCCTATAAATTGAATTTTAGTAATTAGAAAATAAAAATTTATATTTATATTTAGTTTTATTGAATATTACGGTTATAATTTTTAATTATTTTTAATCTCAAATCGATAATATTAATGCGATAGTTAATATTTATGTTATTATATATGAACTAAAAATAAAGTTTTTATATTTTACGATGACAAAAAATAACATTAGTATATTTTATAAGTACCAAAAAAGAAATATAAGTAGGTCTTAGGAGATAATATATAAAGTTTATTAATAAATAAATTTGTTATAAAAGATAAAATATCAATAAATAAAAATAATATAAAAATAAGATATAAATAAAATAAAATATAAGCAGAAATGTAAATAAATTTAAAGTAATTAAATCATATTATAAGATATTATAAGATTTTGTTTCAAAAAATGTATTACTACAAAGGAAATGAAATTTAGGTCATAATTAGATGTCACTTATCTCGACAAAAATAACGACACAATATCTTAAAAAATTATTATTTGTTATTTCAAAACTTAAATTTAATGATGTTTATAGTATAATTTTTTAAAAAATAATATTAGAACTAATTTTTAAGAAAATTAGAAAAACAAAATGTGAAGGGGCCATGCCCCTTTACCATAGAGTGGCTCGGTCTCTCATACTTTATACAATTTCTTTGTTTTTTACATTATATTTACTTCTTATTTAATAAAAATAATTTTAAATTATAAAAAAACATTTCTCTCTATATCTAGATTTCAAATAAGTAGTTTTTTTATAAGACATTTATGATTGTAGCTAATATTTTATTTTGAATATTTTTACAACTTTAATAAAACAGGAAACATTCATAGGTCTAAGGAGAAATACATATTTTTTGAAGATAAAATAATTAAATCAAAAAATAAACTTACATTTGTTAAAGCTGAGTTTTATAAATAAAATTATTTTTTATTTTACATTAGCCTGATAAAGACTTAACAATTCTATCAAGAATTGTTAGTTATGCTTTAAATTTATTAAATCTGTGATCGGCCTAGTTGTTGAGAAACTTTTGATGAAGGAAAAGAAGGGGAAATAAAATGATGATGAGATGCTAGGCATCCCTTTCTATAATTATTGTTTGAACAGGGACAGGACAAGTTAAAAACAATAATGGATTTTTTTTTTTAAAGAATTGGCTTGAAAGTTCTTTTTTTTGTCTTCATGAAATATGTGAATTTCATTTTTTGTCTATATAAAATATTGTAAATTTTGTTTCTAGTTTTTGTGTAATGCCATGTGCATTTATGTTAATTATATTAACACTTAACAATCTCATAATATTCACTATATAAGTTCTTTCACTACACTATTTATTTGGATTGTTAGATTTGGTAATTTAATCGATTCACCAGTTTTTTAGTATAAGTGATTAGTTTTGTACATTTTTTTAACACTAACATGACTTATTACAATATTTAATTGTCAAACTTTACATGAATTAAAATATTTTATCTAACTTAGAGTTGAAATTAGTAGCTAAAATATAGCTAGTTGAAATGTCACTTCTGAACTAACATTTCAGCTAGTTAGTAGCGTTTTTCAATTTTAGCTATTTGCTGAAATAATCTTTTACTTTATTGTTCCTACGTATTTTTAATTACTCTACTAATACCATTTATGTTATTTTAAAATATTAAATCTTTATTTTAATTTTTAAAAACCTAAAACGAATTGTCTTTATTTTATTTACTATGCTCAAGCAACATCCAAATTACATGCCTCATGATGAACTTCTAGATATTGCTGATGGAGACATAACCAATGAGAACGTGGACGATGTAACACCCCTATTTTTATTTTTATATTAAAATTTTGAAGAAATTAGATCATGGTTCTTTAAAACTTTTTAATCTACGTATTACTTATGATTTTCTGGAAATTTTTAGAATTTTGGAAATATTTTAACAAAATAATATATTTTAAATAATTTTAAATTCATATAAAGTGACTTAAAATTAAAAATATTTATAAGAAAGTGAATTTAAATTATAAGAAAATTTTTAAAATCTATTTTAAGTAGACTTATTTAAAAATGATCGGTTTAAGAAAAATCTTGATTTTTATGCTAAAATAACAAGGTAAGAATACCTTTCTTTTATATTTTTTAGAGTTATTTTCATATCGTTTTAAAAATCTATTATTATACTGGATATAATTTTATTTTAAGTTACTATTCTGAATAGTAAAATACTATTTTAATATTAAATTACTATTCAAATAGTAAATTACTATTTACTGTTACTATTTACCTTTACTATTCATATTTTACTATTTACTGTTATAATTCACGTTTTACTATTTATTGTTACTATTCACATTTTACTATTTACTATTACTATTCATGTTTTACTATTTACTATAACATCCTTAATTTTAAAATGAATTTCAATAAATCAAATAAAATTTTACAAATAATTCAAATTTCCAAAACAGAATTTGAATTAAATAATTGCAATATCAATTTTTTACAAAAGCCGACCGGCTCTTTAAGTTTAAAATAAAAAAAATAAACACTCGGTATTCTCAGGAGCCGGCCAAGGCTTCTACCAAAATACACTCTAAGCAGCTGAGTGGCTTCACATATCATGGTTGAGCCATTCATTCACTGTAAAAATAACAACTGTAGGGGGTGAGCATAAACATATCAAATAACAGTTATTGAATTAGATTAATTCACAACTATATACACAAAACAGAACCGAAACATATACATATACTCATCATAACAACATGTTATTCTCAATAGCACATAAATCAGTGCATACACATGCTCAATCAAATGGATCCAATTATTCATTCTCAATAATCATATATATCAACATCAGTACACATGATCAACCAAAATGGGATCATTATAATTTTTGTGTTGCAACACTGGCTCCCTGAGCCATAATTCAGCTCCTCGCTGATCCGGCCGTTTTATAGGTACCAAACCGCTCTGCGCCCATAATGTAACACCGAGTACCACTCCCAGAGTGATAGTGGTCCTCTACTCAGTGCTACGGGTCGGCCTTGAGTCCCACTCAAAGGCGTCCGTGGTATATAGGAACCACCACAGGGTCTATGCCTTCATCAGGCCGTCCACATCTGGACCGGCATCACAGGCCCTCTGCAGTCCTGTGTGTGTCTCAATATAATTGATATATCAAACAAATATCAATCATCAATCATTCACATATCAACATCAACTCATGTCATTTCACTCGGCATAATAACCAACATAGCATGCAATTATATATCATGAAAATTCATGAATATAATTCATATCATAATCATCAATCTCATATCATTCCACTCGGTAATACAATAGGCACAATGCATGATAACTTCATGCATATAATTCATGTCATATCACCTTCATCAATCTCATATGAACTCAATATCATGAACAACAACATCACATATAAACTCAATATGAATGCAAAATAATTAACATAAAGTATGTTATTCAATTGGGGTCTCAATAATATTTCATACATATCATACATATCATACCAATAACAACACCCCAAATCCATTCATAAACCATATATTTGAAATGTACACTCCCCCTACCTGGAATTAAAGAGTTCCAGCAGCTTCTCAAATATTATCCTGGTCGTTACTCAAGAATTCCGACTGGAATTGCACTTCTACACCAGTCCCAAGCTTTCCTCGTAAAGAGAAGGAAATGAAGACTTAACTTTCTTCTTGCTCGTTGGTTTCCAGTAAAGATTGAGAATAAGAGAATTTTAGATGATAATCTCACTGTCAAAAGTTCTTCCATTAATCCAACAATGGAAGTATTTATATATACATGATTCATGCAGAAGAGGCGTGAATGAATAGAAGTATTCTGACACACGTCTCTTTAAATGATAAGAAAGGATTAAGATATTTTATGAAAAGGGACAACACATCAAAAAGGGTCCGGAAAATATCTAAGAAAGGATTTCGCTAGAAGATGGAAGAACAGAATGACGTGGAAAGCATCCTTAATAAAATATTTATTAATTTCCGACTCAGTTTCTGTGTATTTCGACTCGGTTCCAGCTTATTCCGACTCAGTTTCCTCATTCTGGCATCTCCCTCCGAGAGAACTTATCAAAGCCTCTTTCTGCTCATAAATCCTTTATTCGGAAATACATCAGTCAGACATCTCACTCGGTTATACTTATTTCTGAGTCAGAGTCTTACTCTTTCATCATTCGGAAGTCTTCTCAACTAAAAGGTCACTCGGAGCCTTGAAGTCCAATTCCTTTATCGGATATCATTCCTCTTGAAAGGATTACTCGGATATTTATTCTCCTCAGAATTATTCAATCACAAACATGCTCAATCAGATTTCAAGTCTTTGTCCAGGAGCACTCTTCCTGAAAGACTCGCTCGGAATGTCTCACTCGGAAGTGTCACAGAGATACTTCACTCAGTATAATTCCACTCGGAAAACATCTTGACTTCACTGAGTAGTCTTCTCAGTCTGATTTCACTCGGAATTATCTCATCTTTCCCACACTCGGAAATATCTTACCTTGGGAGCGTCTTTGCTCGAATGTTGTTTATTCAAAGTCAAAGTTCCTTCCTTTTTACTCGGAGTAAATCCACTTGAGATTATTCTCTTCCGACAGAAGCATTCATCCAAAGTCGGACTCAGAAATATATTATTTCACTCGGAACCACATACATTCTCACTCGGAAAAATCTTATTTTTGACATTTTCCACTCAGAAATTCATTCAAAATTTCTTCTTTAATCCTTTTTAAATTATTTTTTCTAAAAATCTTAAAAATTGGGATGTTACATTTACCATTACTATTCATGTTTTACTATTTACTGTTACTATTCACGGTAACTATTTAAAATTTACTATTTACCATTACTATGCATAATTACTATTTACTCTTTCTATTTCAAATAGTAATCTAAATTTTCATCTTGTAACTATATTAAAATGAAATTGGTATGTTTTAAAACTCGGAGACGAGGCTCGCACGGATTTTTAATAACGAATCAGGATACAAGAGGTAAGGGGGAGTGAGATAGGAATATAATATGAAAAGACATAAGAATAATAGGAGGAGTCCCCTACTCCTTTTAAATTTAATAATATTATTATTTCAAAATATTAACTTTTTAACTTAAAATTTATAATAAATTTTAAATTAAATATCTGGTGTAACTAACTCTGACATACCTATGCAAGGACCTGGACTTTCATAACCTATACGAACTGGACTGGACCTATGCAAGGACTTAGACTAGTTTGACATATATGGACTGAACTATACCTATGCAAGGACTGGATTATATGAACTTACATAGACCTATGCAAGGAATGGACTATAAGGACTCAAAATCAATTTTGATAATTTAAATAACCATTAAAATTTGAATTATATTTAATTGATTTGGTTATAATTATTAGTATTTGATTATTATTGATGATATTTAATTGTGATTGATATTATTTGATTGTGATTGATGACATTGTGATTGATAATATTTGATTATGATTGATGATCTTGTGATATGAAGTTGAGCATATAGAAAACATGACAAAAAGCTAAAACTTGGTAAGAATTTTCTTACCTTACTCTTTAAATTTTTATTATTTTAAATCTTTTATTTCTTCTTAGAAATTATTTTTATTAACTTTACTTTTAATATTTGGAATAAAAAAATTTAGTATTTATTTTAGAAAGAAGTCATTTTATGAAAATTAATTTATAAAAAGGTTGAGATAATTAAATCTTGAGTTAAAGAAAAATTTTATAATTTTAAGTATTTTTGGTTAATGATTTAAAGATATTCTTTTTTAATAAAATAAAATTTTCAAAAAAAAATTATTTTATTTTTCCAACTTAATAACTAAAGATATTTGGAAATAATTGAGATTTCTAAATTCGATCTTGTTAAGATTCAATTTGAGAAATATTATGTAAAGATTTATATGAGAAAGTTTTGAGATATTTAAGGCTTAGAAACTCAATTTCAGCGAGATTCGAAAATTGTATCAAATTTATTTCTGTGGGACAGAAATTCAGATAATTGAGAAAATATACAGTTTAGTGAAATGATGTTGTAAACCTTTAAGGTATTTAATAATTGAGTTTCTAAAAGCCTTAACCAACTAAATACGTGAGTAGTTCATACATCATGAATCATTAAAGTGAAACAAAATGATATTGTCTGGGGACGAATTATAGAAACCAAGGATACATTAGAGGAGACTTAATTGCGAGCCTTGAGATGAGAGGGTGTGAAAGAGTGCTTTAGGAGACCTGGGGTAGTTCCCTAGTGTCGGGTACTTTCACAATAAAAACTTTCTTAATCTGACTAGTCTCTAAGTGTTTCCATACCAGTTGAGCTGTTCATATTATTATTATCCGGACTTATGGAACAGTGTGGTTGGCCCAGTGCAAATTAAAATTTAAGGGCCCATATATATAGGTAAGTTATGATGAAGATATTGCATAACATTCATGCATTCATAATTGATTGTGTATGTGATTGTGACTGATATTATTATGTATTAGTTTGTGAAAACCCTTTGTTGCTTATGTCTCATTCGAGAATATTATATTCTGTTTCTCACTGCTTTCTTCGTGTTTTTGTTCATATGTTTTAAATTGATGGTTTAGAGGGAAGAATCGAAGAATCTCGCCAGTAAATATAGCACGTTCTAGAAAGGGAGCTCGGTATGAATACCGTGGTCCAATGAATAAATAATGTTATTAAGTAACTGCTTCTGGGCCATGGAGTTTCCTCTCTTTCTTATAATGTTTAATATTTATTTTCTTCAGATGAATGTAAAATTACTTTATAAAATTTTAATAATATTTATGAGGTATTTCAGAAATGATGTATGTAATTTATTGCGATAGTTTCTTTTAAACAATCATATCTTTAGTAAAAAAAATTACGAATTTTTTTAGAATTTATTAAGGTGTAATAGAGGGTGTTATAGACGAGAGGATGAGATGAAAGACATTCATAACAACATTGCTGATTTATTATGGATTGCTCTTCGATATTTACATTATTATTATAAAAATTTCTTTTATCAAAACTTTTATGGATATGTAAAATTGACTTATATAAAGAATACTTATATGGATTATTATATTTAAACTATGGATTATTATATTTAAACTATGTGTTTTTTATTTATATATTTTACGAGTTTTTTGTTATAAAGAAACGAAAAAATCTTAAACATTATTTTATTACTTGATGTTAATTAAAATATCTAAAAAAAAGTTACAAGTTATGTATAAAAAAAAGTTTTACCTTAATAATTAAGCACATCCTTGTATATCATTTTACATTTTTCAATTATTGAAACAATTAGTTTTACCAACCACTTCCAATACAATTAGCTAACATATCAACTTTTAGTTTTTAGCAATTTTTTAGCCTTCAGCTAGTTTTACTAAACAAACATTTAGTTCTATGCTACCATGTATACCCATTGAGTACACAAAATACTTTTTTAAAATTTCTTCTATGTAATGTTGTTGAGACACCAATATGTAATATGTTCGATCACAATCCACCATATATGTGTGTAAAAACCTAACAATTTAGCTTTAAATATAATATTATGACTGCATTATTCATCTCGTTCATCATCCACCTCCACCTCTTTCTTTTCATCACCTTTATTACCATTTTTTGAACTGTTATGAGATTCAACCTTATCCTCTAGATTAACAATATGATCAAGTTGAATTAGTGTAGTTTCATCAATTTTTGATGACTGAACAATGAGATCAGTCTATTGATAATCATTAGTCAATCTCATCCGTGGTTTTAAGTCTAATATTACTCTTACAAGTGATGTTATAGTCACTTGATACAAAATATCTTCATCTTGATTTAGTTGTTATGACCACACATCAACCACACATATTTTCACACAAATGAATTTGGTATACAATACATTATGCATTCTGTGTTAAGATGAAAGGATCATTCAAATTGTTAGGATCGGTTGATTTCGACAATGTCATATTATGGAATGATATTGATGTTTATTGGTGATGGATCATACCACTCATAGTAAAATAGAAGTATATTTACGGGAACCCATGATGCTCCGACCATAAAAACGGTTCTTACTCGAGACAGTTACACCCTTTGACATACACCATGATTAACAATTTTTTTTATTATTACTCTATGACTTGATGTGAAACTTGTACCCGTTCACGAAGTACGCTACAAAACAACATTCGTATTTAGGTCATAAATAACTATCTTAACTGTGAATTTGTACCACCATAAATAGAACCCTCAACCTACACAACATATAATCAACATTTAGACACAATTATACATGACGCATAATTAAACCATGATAATTAATGGAACTTTTTAAAAAATAAACTCATATTTTGGAACCAGATACCAAAGTTAAAGTGTATGAGTTGTGATGCGGGAATACCAATAATTCTGTACAGTTGAATAAGATGTTAGTATAAGCAAAACAACCATTGTTAACAATGAATTTATTTATTTTAATAGAATGTAAGTGTTTGACATATAACTACTTACTTTAAATATAGTTTAACTTCAACTCAATTGATCAAGATGTATAATTGTGGAAACACATATTCTTTGATCAATGACTTTTATGATTATGAACTTTTATTTTATGGATCCAACATGTTAAACATTCTCACCATCAAGTGTGAGAAAAATTTGAGAAATAGCTCTTCCTTCGTGCAAAGAATTATTTTGCCCTTCCCTTTTTTTTTATTCCAACCATTTATAACAATGTTACGCCAGGGGCACTTATGTAATAAATATGCTTAATTCTCTCATCAACCCAGACATTGAAAAAAAAACCCATAATACAAATTTCAAAATATTCCTAACTAGAGGGTCCATGAGAAAAATTCAACAATAATAGTCGCACAGCATATAATATGAAGAGAGGAAAAAGAGAAAAATATTAAATATAATGGATTATATGATAATGAAAATAAGTAAAGATATCCTCTAGTTGAAATAGCTAAAGTAGGTATTATATAAATATTTATCATATTATATAATATATAACATATAGCACGTTAATAATAATAATAATTTATGATGATAATATCAATAATTACTATTGATATGAAAATTTATTTAATATGTAGAACTTTATATATAACAAAAATGAAAAAAATATTTTATTTAAAATTAATTTTTAATATAATTTTTATTTTTTTGTCTTGCGTAAAAAATTACAAGCTCAACAAGTTAAATAAATCCTAATCATAATAATAGAAACACAAGAGTCTCGTAAGATCTTTTATCATCTGATTCGGATTAATTAAAATCACTCAACCGGTTTAAAATAATCAAAGATTAAATCGTAGATAGACCAAACAAAAACCAAAAAATCGTATTATATGTGTGATTTAGATCGAATATTAGATCTACCTTATTAAATTATATATATTGCAAACTTAAAATGATATTCAAAATATTTTAAGTATTAATTTATGGTGTTTTCTATTATATTAATTTTTTTTAAAATGATAATTCTATTTTTAAAGTAATTATTATTAATATATGTTCCATACTCAATACTCAATTTTTTAAAAAATATAATTAATATAAAATCGAGTAAATAAATCCAATACAAATCATATTTAATTAAATCAAATATCATTATCCATTTATGATGTAAATATGTACTACGAACACTTTGATACAGCTACGCTCTTGAACTGCATATCCGATTTTCTACTTCCACATGTTTAAATAAAGCTTCTCATGACGATGCTTTCCTAGTTGTTTACCTTTGAAAACTATGCAAAGCTTCAAGACAACTGAACCAGCCTCACGAATCTATTGCTATTCTTCCTTCTTGCTTCGGTAATAAAACCAACTTTCAATTCTCTTTAAATAATTTCCAATTTTATGAGACGGGTAATGGAAGCTGGAAAATGATTCATAATTTTACATGCAGAAAGATAATGCATTAGAAAACCTGTTTAAACAGTTTCCCTGTTTTTCTCTGGTTTGGTCTGAAACAGGGGAGGCGATACCAGCACAAATCCAACTCGTTTCTTGGATCTTCAACATTCGTTTCAACAACACGATGCCGTTGATTTAAGCTCAAGTTACTCTTTTTCTCCTTGTATACAATGCAACTATACAATATTATACAACAGTTCCTTCTGGGTTATTAATCTCATTTTTTTAAATAACTATTTCCAGGCTCTGTGTTTGGTGCAGAGTCCCACAATGTAGCTGTTGTTACAAGCAACTTGCAGTATGGGCCATTCAACACGGTACCAATCCTCTCTCTCTTTTATTTTATGTTTAGTTAAGTCTTCTGTACGGGTTCCTTAAAAGTTTGGGTTCAAATCAAATGCAATGTTTGCATAGAACGTTGGTTCTTCTGCAGAGATTGCTTCTACAGTTGCAGGGTTCATTGAGACAGTGCAGCAGCAGCGCATGCTCCAGAAAGGAACCGTTAACACTTCCATGCCCCTTGAGAACCAGCATGTTGAAAATTGGGCTGATGATAGCCAAAAAACTGAAGATACTTGCACAGATATTGACGTTGATGATAAAAACCAAGTGGGTCTCTATTTCCCAAGCTCCCAAGCATGTTGTTCTGCTTTCCCACACATCTTGACCTTATCAAATTTGACTTGTCTTAATAATCCTTCATTTCAATGTTTTTTCTATGAAACCGGGATTGATAGTGTAATTATTATCTGTTGGAAATTTTTTTATAAATTTCTGGGTGTTGCATATTGAAGATGTGAATAGATGAATGACACGGGGTATATTGATGTTGTGACTTGTGTGATAGTGTTTATCAACCGTGTCTTGGTGCAATGGAGTTGGGGATGGGGCACTTGTAGTTGTGGACTCCCAGAATCAAAGTGAGACTATGGTTAAAGCTGAAGACCAGAAGGTTGTTTGCTACTTGCATCAACTGCTTGTGCTTACCATTCCTGTTTCATTGCTAATAATTTTTTTTATTTTTGTTTCTTTTAGATTCTTCGTAGGCTGGCTCAGAATCGAGAGGCTGCAAAGAAGAGTAGGTTAAGGAAAAAGGTATTACTCCCGTGCCATGCTAGAATCTAGACTGCTCATTTATTGGTTTGATCCTGGTGAAGAATTCAAGTGTGACCTTGTTTCACACCGAGTAGATGCGTGAGTAAGTTGAACAGTTCATAAGTGTAATGACTCATTCACCTAATGCCTTAAGGGTTTAAGGTTTTTGGGTTGTATTGTGGTGTTTAATATTTATGTATTTGCTCTCTTTAATGCTTTCTGATTGCCATGGACACCCTTCATTAGCTTTCAATATGTTATTAAAGCCTTTTGACCTCGTAAGAGTAAAACATCAATAGGACACCACCCCTACCCTTTTCTGGAGATACAACGGGTTTTAAGAATTGTTTGACACACAAGGCTATATGTGGCACATACTAGGTAGTACAATGTACAAATTAGTATTATAACTATTAATCTTAAATCAATGTTTTAAAAAAGAGCAGGAGACACCTACTGTGCCTTCTTGCTTAGCATTTGTTACAAATAATTCTGGTTTAGGAAGCTAGTTATGTTAATCATTCAATCGTGTTCTTGATGTGCTGGTATATCTCGATTTCACATACAAATAAGTTAAATAATGTAGGAGAGGGTTACTGGTAATTGGTAACTTAGCACGTTGAGTTAATTTCACTTTCACAATCTGATTTTTGTTTCTGCCTATATATGTCAGAATCACTCACAGTGAACAACAAGCCTTATGGTTATGTAAATGGAATGTATCTGAATCATTTATGTGTTTTGGTTTTAAATAGGCATATGTGCAACAATTAGAGAACAGTCGACTTAGGCTTGCACATTTAGAGCAAGAGCTTCAACGAACACGTCAGCAGGTGTCAAAAGTTAGATATTTCCAGCATATAATTTGTAATAATTTGTTTGTATTCTACTGACTGGATTGGTATGGTTCCTAATTTCTCTAGGGTGTTATTGTTGCAACTGGAATCACGAGGGATCATGGTCGTTCACTAGTTGGAAATGGTAATTAAAAAGATGACTATTTATTGCCTTCATATTGGGAGAAAAATGATGGTTAATATTAAGTACGAGTTTTCAAACAGAAACTATAGTAATATTCATGTCATCACATCTATTCATGATTGAATGCTCATGCATTTCGTTAGAATTCTTGGAAAGTAGCAAATAGATGAACACATACATAGTCTGCGTCTAATCATTTGAAAAATGTATTTACAAATTACATAGAAATCCTCATGGACTTTGGGCAATCGGAACCTAAAACTTCCCGGTGGCATTAATCCTTGGCCAGTTGGCCTATCTTGTTTTCCTTCTGTAGTCTGAAAATTGGTGGCTAGAGAAGAAAGGAACTTATGATATTTTGTTCTTGTTATTTCATGCATACAAATACAATGGTGGAATGGAAACTTGGTTTCTTTGCATTGTGTGAACTATTATTTCTCCAAGGAAATTCTCAAATTAATCCTCGAGATTGTATGAGTTATTGTTGGTTCTAATAGGATAATCTGATCACAAGAAACACAAAGAAAACACAAGAACAAAGCAAAACCAGAGAAAGAAATCTGGAATCTAAAAACAGAGTACTGTAAAATACCAATGCAATAAAACATAAGAGATAAAAAGAAAGAAGATGAACACAAATAGTTTACGTGGTTCACCCACGATGAGCCTACATCCACGGGAAGAGCAGCAAAACTGATTTATGATGAAGGGATTACACACCGTTACAATGTTAACCAGTACTCTAGCTTTTAGAGAATTTTTCCATCCTTTATACAAGCACCCAAGGACTATATTTATAGGAAACAATGCCTAACAACATCTATGAAACAAAGTAGTTATATAGGAACAGAAACGCAACTGAATCAAACTAAGTCTGCTAACAGACTTAAGGGTCCAAACCTTAGGAAGCAACACATCAGGATCCAGACTTTAGAGTCACAGACCTTTAAAGTTATTTACTATAGATTTTGAGATTTAAAAAATCTCAAATTAATATTATAAAAAGTCATTTATTTTAATCATTTTATAATTTATTTTTTAGTGTTGCTTTATACTAAAGAAGGCTGAATCGGTGGTCGTTTTATAATGTTAAGGACTGAGATTTTTAAAATTTTAAGCATACAATCTTAAAAATAAAAACTATATTGAGGGTTTACTCATTGTTCCCCTGAGGAAATCTCTGGTCACAGTCTCTCTAGAAACTCCTTATATACATGTGTGTGGTTTTGGCCGTATTAAAGAATAATATGGATCATTTAAATCTTTCTACATTTCTTAAATCAGTGTGCTTCTGATATTAAAATGGGTTGTTTGAGAAAGTTATGTTTTCGCCTACTATCATGTAAATCATGTGCAATAAGATAGGGAGGTTCACTTGTGGAATATCTTACTGATGTCTTGGGGGACCAAACAAAAATGTTAGGCTGGTGTAATCTTGTGCTGGAGAGATAAATGAGAACTCTTCTTTGGTCAATTGCAGAAAAGTAAATGAATTTCCTAAAGTGTGTTGAAATTTGACCATATGTGTGATGTAGGTGGAAATGAGAATATGTGACTATGATGAATGATGATCTTTTAAAACCTTTAGGTGCAGTAGCATTTGACATGGACTATGCCCGTTGGGTCGATGAGCATGAACGGCTGATTAATGACATAAGATCGGCTATAAATTCTCAAATGGGTGATGGTGAACTGCATCTTCTTGTTGATGGAGTCATGGCACATTATGATGAATTATTTAGGCTAAAGAGAATAGGAGCAAAGGCTGATGTATTTCACATACTTTCTGGGATATGGAAGACACCTGCAGAAAGATGTTTCATATGGCTTGGTGGATTCCGTCCATCTGAACTTCTCAAGGTAATTGACCACCTGAGTTACTCACTTTTGCTGCTTCAGAATATAAAATATACTCCCCTTGCTTCCTTCTTATAAAACACAAAATTAATTTTCTATGTTCCTAATTATAAGAAACATAATCAATTTTTCAAATGCCTTAAATCTTTAATTTGTTGCAAGATTTATGTTAACGATATACTCATTTATTCTTGTTCAATTATTTTAATCATTTAATGTTATAAGTAATTCTGAAATAAAAATTAAATTTATAATATTATTAATTGAAAGCATTGACTGGATGATTTGTCATATGGAGTATTATGTTTAGCATTGACTCTTGTTTGCATATTTCTTGAATTCAGATAGTCAGAAACCACCTTGGGCCTTTAACAGATCAGCAGTTGATGGGCATTTACAATCTACAGCAGTCTTCACAACAGGCTGAGGATGCTTTATCACAAGGCATGGAAGCATTGCAACAATCTCTTTCAGAGACACTTTCCTCAACCTCCCTTGGGCCCGCTAGTTCTGGAAATGTTGCTGAGTACATGGGCCAAATGGCAATTGCATTGGGCAAGCTTGCTACACTAGAGAACTTCCTTCATCAGGTAGAAGATGTAATCTTGGCAGCTGAATTTATTAGACTTGTATCATCTATCTATAAGTGATTGTAACATTGTAAACCTTTGACGGAAAATAAAAGAGGATAAAAGCTTAGAGTGTGCTATGCATTGGAACATTAATCATAGCTAAAAATTTCACTTCCGAACACTCCTCCAAAAATTTATGTGCATTGTATATTTGTGTATTCTGTAGGCTGACATCTTGAGGCAACAAGCTCTGCAACAATTGCGACGAATTCTGACCACGGCCCAAGCTGCTCGTGCTCTCCTTGTCATAAATGATTATGTTTCACGACTCCGAGCTCTTAACTCGTTATGGTTAGCATGTCCTAAAGAGTACTAGGGATTGACACGTGTATCTATCTTATTCCAGCTGCTGATCTAATCTGCTCTAGAAGATTGGTAATTACCTGCATCTTAATCTGCAAAAACCTTTAACTCTTGAGAAATGTTCTGTATATTCAAGCAGATTTTCTACTTATGTTACACGTAGATGTAGAAGTGCCTAGGCATGAATGCAAATCTTCCTCACCTTCTCAGTTTCACAACCAGATAGCTCTGCAAATAACTTCTATAGAGCATGACTTTATTTTTAGATACAATAACATGACATTGTTTCCTTTCTTATCCATATATAGTAATTAAGTGGTATCCAAAATTTAAATCCCAACACTTTGATATGTATATTGAGAGAGAGAGAGAGAGAGAGAGAGAGAGAGAGTTGCATTAAACAAGGTTCACAAAATCATTTCTACTCTTCCCTCTAATAATTGTACTATCTGTACTGTACATAAAACAGCAATGAAGTTGAATAAGAATTATAAAAAGACAAACTTTGTACAGGTTTTTATACCGTTTATCTTCTGTGAATTCCCCAACTTTAATGAATCATCATCGTGTAAGCTAAGCTATACAACACCAAATAGATCAAGTGGTAAGGGGCTGTCCTAACTTAATTTGTGATCTCGAGTTTGAGTCCCAGAACATAGAGTTCCATTGAGCTTTGCTGCATAGTGGTTATACCTGGTTTGAGCCCCCGATAAAGGTATATGAACAAAACAAAAACTAGGCTATATATTAAGAGCAAGTGACTGTATTCATTTCCACTACATACAAATATCCATAAGCATGGATTCTTCAATCCTTATTCACCACTGGTTTATACATTTTTCTCCTGCTATTGCTCATTCTTCCTGCCACAAATCAAAAGTATCACAGGATTGAAGACTCAATTTTCGTCAACCATTTTAATAATACTGAAACCACCAAATCAGATAAGGAAATTGTACCTGGTCTTTGGTTTTTCATGCATGCGACTTGAGGAATGAAGACCCCAGTACCTTTGCCATTCTTCCACAAATTCACTAGCCAAAGTGGTGGTGAACTAGAACTCTTCGTATCCCACAAACAGAAATTGCTTTCATATGGTGGTGCACTATTAAAGCTGTAAATTGACTTGTTTGAACCACCATTAGTGACACTAATGGGATTGAATCTTCTTGTTTCTAGTAAATCTTCGTTGTCTTCTGATGTCAATAGCAGAATCTGCCTTCTAATCTCAGCATAGAAAGTATCATCATCTTTCTCTGCCTCAAACAGAACACTAGGATCTGAATTCATCTCCATATCAAGATTTAACGAAACTTGTATTGAATGGTTTTGTCACTGTAAGGAAATTATGAGTTGGCACATGAAAATAAATGGGTGTTGAGGTTTATGTAGAGATGGGTGAATAACATAGAAAAGAGGTTACTTTGTTGTCAGTGTTCTGGGTCCGTGGAAGTAGTACTGTGTAAATCTCATCTTCAATAGTGTCCAAGTTGGAAGAATATGTCCATTTCGTACGTTAGCGAATATCTGCTACATTAAATTTTGTTATGATGTAATCGTTGAATCTATAAGCCAAATCAAATGGATCAGAAGAGATTTGGCGGTTACTTTCTAGTGTAATTAATGGTCGTTATTCATCACCAAACATCAACATCAGGTATGCTTATGGTTTGGGTTACCATTACAATTTTAAAATATCAACTTATGCGTTCATAACGTCATTGGGTTGTTTGTGTTCCAAGTAATTAGAAGATGTTATTTAAGAGTATCTGATTGGTCTTGGATCACTTCTTATATAATTAAGAGTATCTTATTGGTGTTGGATCACTTCTTATAACTAACATTAAATTATATGTGCTAATATTTGGGTTGTTAAATTTAAACTCTGATTGTGACATGCTCTTTGGTGCAAATTTCATTTTGGACAGGATTGGAACCTGTGACTCTTCCAAAATATTCACATGCTCTCATTCTTTTCGATTATGATGAGTTCATTCCTAACATGAAGAGGCCCACAATAAATGTGACAGATTCTTGACAAATTTTACACAAGTTATATAATAATTGTTGCTTCAAGGATTTGGGTGAGAATGGCCGAAACAAATCTTTCACCAAGTCACCTTTTCCCCTTTCTGTACTCAGGAGCTTGGACATACGAAAATTGAAAATGAATAACTCCAACTGTATGTAAAAGAGTAACTTTTGAATCATACCAATCAGAAAGAAATTCCACTATAACTTTAATACTGTGTTAACGTTTCATCTTAAAACCAATTGACAATTTAAATCATGTAACTTAATGAAACAGACGGTGTGAAGTTTTCTATTGAGTATGGAAGATCATATAAAATTAACAAAACGATTTATCGATAAATAGTTCTTGTAAGAAGTGTATGATCCCATAAGTTGTAAAATTTGTGTCTTTCTTTATGATAGTGAGGAAACATCACAAAAGTGGATAGAACCTCTCAATAACAAATTCGATATTTTCTAGCTCGGACTTCTGATTTTATTTATTTTTAACTTAATCATACTTTTGGTCTTTATATTTTACTATATATATATATATGATTACACTTAGTTCTTATAATTTTTTTAAATAATTCCAGTTAAATGTTTCACTTTAAAATTACCTCCAATAATTTAAAAAGTTTACAAGACACCCATAAATTTAATAAAAATGACATTTTAATTTCAAAAATATCCCAATAGTAAAAAATTTCAAATGAGAAGCTGTGCATGTATGTTAATTGTTAAATGTCCTAACACCTAAGCATTTAAAATTCTCTTTTATGGAATTATAAATAATAAAATAAAATAATAACTTATTAACTAATGTACGTGTCCATTATAAGCCATTTTAATTAATGAATTATTTTTATAACATTTTAATAACAAACAAAAAACTCTAAAATTTTGAGATTTTTTTTTCAAATTTTGGGGGCTAATAGGACCTTAGTAGCCTTACCCTAGGCACGATCCTACATTTTACTAGAGTCTAATATGTCTTAACGTGGATTTTCCTTTTGTTTAGTTTTACAACTTCAGCAAGTAGTTAGTGTATTAATAGGATGTCAAATATTGGGTAAATGTTTTTCTAATAAAAAAGGGGTAATTAAAGAAGATGCATGAATGTAAATGAAAAGGCAAGCATATCATGGACAATGAAGATAGAAAGAAAAGGACAAGCAATAAGGTCTGACTTGTGTGCTTTATTTAAGTTCCATAAGATATGGATGTTCACTGAAGAGCAAGTTCAATGGACATCCTCAAAACCAGAGACCTTCCATGGACCTTATAAAGCAACTATATGGCTTCCCATGTCTTCCACCACAAACAATCTTCAATTATACATCACTCTCCATTCCCAATAAATATCTAGAAATGATGCTAATGGGAGGCAACCTAATGTTAGCCAGTCATCTTTGCCCTCCACTAAGCTCACTTGTATCCTTAAATTGTCAATTATGTCATGCTACATAAGGTTTTCCTCTCCCTGGGGATTCCTCAATATGGAAACATGGACCTAAATAGTTGGACTTTTCATATTTTTCCTAGTCCCTAGCTTGTATGAAGGGGGAAAGAAATATGTCTAGTCCACCTTTCTCTATCTCTCTCTCTATATATCTAAGTGGCTAGATAAATTAACATTAGATATTTTAATTTTGAATCAAAATAATATAATTGTTTGGTTCGAATCTGAATAGGGTATTAAACTAATACATTCACAAACCATCAAATGAAGTGTAGGTTCTAGGAGATGGATACAACAAATTTTTCCTAAGTGTTTTTTTTATTACTATTCCTTTAAGAATTAAAGGATGAAAAAGGAAGGAAGTTCTATACCCCCACCCCCACCCGTCACAATGTAAGAAAATGGAATGTTTAATACTTGTTGTGAATGATTTGTGAGGGAAAGAAAAATAGTTAGAGTAATTAAATTCAAATGTGAAATTGTTATGTATAGCACATTTTCTTGTGGAATGATTTGAACCGCAAAATTGATATGGACTCGCCAATATGAAAAACAAGAGATGACAGGCATAGTTACATGAACATTCATATACTGTGAGGAGAATGAGACTAGAAGAAAAACGAGCATCATGTCTTCCAACTAAAAAAAATAAACAGAGTCAATTTGTGCATGATTAAGGTCAAACATGAAGGGCGTAATCATGGGTCATCCAATGTATTCGTAGGGTATGTTTGGTATGTAATTAAGAAAATAGTATTGTGAAAATAAAATAAAAAATCTAAAAGTTAATATTAATTTTTTATATCGTTTGAGATAATCAAAACTCTCGTAAAATCTTTTTTTAGAATCGGTCAAACCTCAATCAACTCTAACTCCTAACCAAACACCCTCCTATGTTCTGTTTAATTTGCTGCTGATTGGCAGGTTAACTTAACAGCAAGGCATGCACACCAACCATCTTCTTTTACAATAATTTAAAATGACATTGCAGTCCTGATCATCATGTGATCAATTAGCAGTATAATTAATTTCCTATCAGAGATAAAATAAAACCCGAAACAATTAATAAATAATTAAGTATTTTTTTTGAGAAATTCTTGGATAGCCTCTCTAAATTGAGGATTTCAATACCTTTAGCCATGTGTCATGCCACATGTGAAAATTATGTGTGGTTTAAACAATTAGAATTAATGCTCTTATCCACGTGTCATGCCACATGTCGAAATCATGTGTGATTTAAGCAACTAGGATGGATGGACATGATTGTGTCTAGTAATCGATCACTCATAAATAGTCAATGCATTAAAACATTTTATATGCTAAAATTTGAATATAACAAGGCTTGATCTTGCAACACATTGGAGAGAAAATAAGAACCTTACCACTAAACTATCTGACACATTTAAAAAATATGATGCAACTATATATAGTTATATTATATATGTAGAATGTATATCCGTTAATAAAATCTATCTATGAAATAAACATTTTTGTCTTTTTTCATTTTGTATAAAAAGTAAAATTAATGAAGAAAAAAAAGGGCGGGAATATTTATTTTGCAAATAAATATTATTAATATATATACATTCTACAAATATAATATAACAATATATGGTTATATTACATCTCTTAAATGTAACCTAGTGGTGAGACTTTTCTTCCATCTCCTACTCAAATCAAACACTTCAAATGTTATCTTAGAATCTAAATAAAAATGATGATTTTAAAAAATATGTGGCACAGACAAAGTTGACATGTGGCTAGAGAATAATACATGTGGTATAAATTTAGTTGACACGTGGCTAGAGACATCCATTCCAGTTGCTTCACACACATGACTATAGGCATCTATTCCTAAAAAAACTAATGATATATGCCTTTAATTTGCTAAGGCTCATCTTCCATCTCTTATATATACGTTAGGGGATCAAACCTTGTTACACTTAAATTTTGAAATATAAATATTTTAAAATGTTGACTATTTACAACTGACTAGTTTGACTGGTTGCTAAACGCATTAATTGAGGGCTCTAATGTTCCTAGCCCTTAGTCATGTGTCAATTGAATTTATGCCACATGTATTAGTCTCTAGCCATGTGTCAACTCAATCTATGTCATATATTTTTCCAAGTCATTATTTTTGTTTGGATTCCAAAATAGTATTTGTAGCGTTCGATTTGAGCAGGAGATGGAAGAGTAGGCTCGCCACTAGGTTACATTTAAGATATATAATATAACCATATATTGTTATATTATATTCGTAAAATGTATATTTGTTAATAAAATTTATTTGCAAAATAAATATTCCTACATTTTTTCGTTCATTAATTTTAATTTTAATTGTTATACTAAATGAAAAAGACAAAAATGTTTATTTTGTTAATAAATTTTATTAACAGATATACATTCTACAAATATAATATAACTATATAGTTGCGTTATAATATTTAAATGTGTTAAGTAGTTTAGTGGTAAAACTACTTATTTCTTCCCATGTGTTGTGGGATCAAGTCTTGGCACTATCAAACTGTGGCATTTTAAATATTTTAATGCGTACCATTTATTTCGACATGTGGCATGACACGTGGCTAAGGGCATCAATTCTAGTTACTTGAATTACACACAATTTTCACACATGGCATGACATGTGGCTAGGGGTATTGAAACCCTCAATTTAGAGAGGGTACCCAAGTAAAACCCTATACTTTTAGAGTTTAAATTTGTCATATATAAAAATGTTTTATTAAGAGAGGCATGTCTCAAGATGATTAATTTTCAACTTTTAGTTAAAGAAGATATAAATTATGTTTCGTATCATAATTATATTCTTTAAAAAATTCATACTTCAAATAAAAAATGTAATATTCTCATGATATAATTTGATTGAATGACAATAAAAAAAGGGGAAAGAGATTTTCTTTGAAAAAATTGTAAAATATGAAGTGGGAAGCTAAACGTTTGAAGTAAGAGATTTGAAAAAAGTTATTTCCGTGTAGACAAAAGACATAAAATAATTTCTCATCTTTTGGTTGTTGGTTTGCATTTAGGCTGTGAAAGGGACGAGTTATCAAAATTGGAAGGCGCATCAGAAAATTTATAAGACCTTCCACATGTGAATTCACGTGGAGACATGTGGGCATTTCCACTATATCCCACTTGGCAGGAAAAGATTGATTGATCCCTCACCACCCTTTCATTTGTTACATTTTCAATGCCTTTTCCACTAACTTCCTCTGTATAAAAGCAAACCAGAAAGCTCCAAAGCCAATCACACCAAATAAATTCCACTATTAACTACTTAGTTTCTTGTTTCACCCTCTTCTCAATCTCAACCAAAACAATGACCGCTCTTACCACAAGTCTAAGCCTTAGCCCACAATACACACCTACTAAAGACTACGTACACCACCATGGTTCTGTAGTTGAGGAAATTGAAGGGCTCATTAGAGTACACAAAGATGGACATGTGGAACGACCACAACTTGTTCCATGTGTCACTGCTAGTGCTTTGAATCCAGAGCTGAATGTGACATCAAGAGACATGGTCATTGACAACGTTACAAACATTTGGGCTCGTTTTTATGTTCCAATTTCCCAAAAGAAGCTACCTCTATTGGTTTATTTTCATGGGGGTGGCTTTTGTGTTGGTTCTGCAGCTTGGAGTTGCTACCATGATTTCCTTGCCAGGCTAGCTTCCAAAGTAGGGTGTTTGATTATGTCAGTGAACTATAGATTGGCCCCAGAGAACCCTCTCCCAGCTCCTTATGATGATGGGTTAAAAGCCCTTATGTGGGTCAAACAACACATGTTACACCAACAACAACACATGGGTAGTGAATGGTGGACTAAAAAATGCAACTTTTCTAGTGTTTTCTTAGCAGGGGACAGTGCAGGTGCTAACATAGCCTATAATGTTGCCACAAGGCTAGCTGCATGTGAAGGTGTTGCTTTAAGGCCTTTGAATTTGAAGGGTCTTATTTTGATACAACCTTTTTTTGGCGGGGAAGTGAGAACAGTCACAGAGAAATGCATGGCTCAGTCACCTGGTTCTGCTTTGAACTTGGCAGCTTCTGATACTTACTGGCGCTTGGCGTTGCCACATGGTTCGAACCGTGACCATTTGTGGTGTAATCCTTTAGTGAAAGGGTTGAAGAAATTGGATGAATTGAAGCTCGTGCCAACCTTGGTGTGCATCTCAGAGATGGACATATTGAGGGATAGGAACTTGGAGTTTTGTGATGCTTTGAAAATAGCAGGGAAAAGGGTTGAGTTTGGAGTGTTTGAAGGTGTTGGACATGCATTCCAGATTCTAAGCAAGTCTCAGCTATCGAAGAACAGGGCCAATGAAATGATGGGTAGAGTCAAGTCCTTCATGGGTCTCTGAATTCTCTGTTTTGATGTTTTTCCTTCCTTCATTTTATCTGTGTATAAAAATACAACTCTTGTTGAAAATCAAACTGGCTGGTGAAAATTGCTGAATCATGATTCTTGAAGAATAGGGTAGCTCTCATTAAGGAAATGAGAAGATCGATCTTAGTAGTGTAATATAATCAAAACAAGTCAAAAACTTCTCATAGGTTGAAAATGGCCTCTTGAATGCTCAGGGGAGATTGTATATGGTTCCCTTTTACATATGTTTACGCATGTAGTTTCTGATTTTTTTTTTTTGAGGTTGTATTTTTGTTAAAAACCTAGCTGTATTTTTTTATGTGTAAATTACTTTTCCACGTTAATTGAGAGAAAAATAAACTTTCATCAGTACTTGTATAAAATTTTATATTTGGTTAAATGTCATATGCTTCAGATTATTTAAAATATTATAAACTGTTTATACTTCCATGACAATAGTTTTACACAGCCATACTTATTTGCCCAAAACAATAGTTTTGTCCAGCCATATTAATAATTTATTTTCTTGTCGAAGCTAAAAGCATGGAAAGCTAAAGATCAATTCATTTCAAATGGAGGGATAATTAAAGTGATTTTTTTCTTTTTTAATTTTTGATAAATTTTTTATCATATACACAATAATGATAAAATTCAAACATTCAACAACATATTTAAAAGATGGTTAAAATATATGTTTTGTTACGTTTTTCAACTTATCACTCCTCTCTCAATTCACCACTAGTCCACCATTCCCTCCTCAAGTTCATTGCCACACCCACCACTACCACCATTTTTTCATAATAACCCATATCACCATTCTCAACTTTCCCCTCCCTAAACTCATGGCCACCCACCCCCTCATTTTCTCAACAACCCACATCAAACTTATTTTTAAAACCCTCATATCTTCTGTGAGAATAACTTTGACCACTATATTGTCGAACGATAATGAGAACCCCCACTCCACCCATTCATTGCCCATTTATTTTTTATTGTTACTAATACGGGGTGCTAACCAGATTCCCTGAGTCCGAACCGGGTTGGCATCGATGTAATGCCACGTCATTAGATTTACTTGCCAAAGTAAGGTTTAGGTATTATATCCGGGGTCTAAACCCAGAGCAACTACGGTTCTTTGAGCAAGACTCCGGTCTTCTCCTGACAGCCAGACATTGAGTCAGAATCGGTATGAGCTACATGTCCCTGCAAACACTGTAGCTACAATAAGTTAGGAAGAAGGTCAAATCATTTCTCCTAGTAAGGTAATCCCTATAAATACAACTCATTTATTACAAAGCAAGGATCTGAACTAATCTCCAAGTTATCTTCGTAATACCTTATTTTCTATAATAATGTACTGACTTAGCATCGGAGAATCTTTTGCAGGTCCACCTCCAGTGTGTTCCCTCGACCTCGGTATGGATTAGAACATCAATTTCATCCTAAACTTGAAGAACCTAGGATTCCCACTGAACCTAGGTGTAAAATACCGTACTCCATTGAAACAGTGTAAAACTGAGAGTGAGAGAGGTAACTACAGACACCGGTCAAGACGGTCAACTCTTGACTCCGGTTCTAGTACAGAACAGTTACTTTGGTTGTGAGTGACAAATGTGAGTAAGTTGAATGAAAATTTATAATTGGGTAGATCTATCTCTTATTTATAAAGTAGAGGAACAATATATATTTTAGCCTAAAAAATTCGTCAATCTACATAGCACAACACAATAATTAAAGTGTCTTTTCTTTTAACAAAAAAAATAAAGTGGCCCATTTTTATCTTATTTTAAAATAATATTTATTAATTTTTCAAAAAAATTGTTTCAAATATTCTATTTAGAATGAATAAATTTTAAAAGCTCTTTTACGTTATAATTTATAATACTTTAACTATATATATATATATATATATAATGACATAAGGAAAATATAATGAAAACAGGGAATTTTTCTAATCTGCAACTGCATTCTTGAATGTCTGATGTAATTTATTTTCATTATAAATATATATATATATATATATATATATATATATACATATATATTCAAAGTCTTATTAACATGCCTACCAACCTTGGCATCCTCTTCCACCTTCTTGGTCACGACCAACTCCTGCTCTAGCTTCTTCCTCCGCTCTATCTCAGCAGCAAGGGCCTTGTTAGCTTTCCCTTTGGCGACTTGAGCTACCACTATAGCTTGTTGACATTGGTGAGCTTCAAACAAGGCAGGATAGGAGTGGGATAACAGTCGTAGAACACTTGCACTCTTAACAATGTTCCACAATGCACCCTTTTCTTCAGTCGGTACGGGATGTTGAACTTGGACACTGCGGCCAAGCTATCAATCACCTTTTGGAATTTCTGATAGGTCAGACCTTTCTGTGGCATAAGTATTCCCACTCAGTAGGAAATGCTCATGGGTCTAACCGGTGTAGAAGTTCCTTAAAAAATCAAAGTTCTCCTAGAACATCGGCTTCCTTCCTTAACCATAACTTTCACGCAGGCGTGCTTGAAGCTCACACTGTTCATTTTAGCTAATTTGATGTAGGATTCAAAGTTTACAATGTTGCTTAGGCAATGAAGGTGTACGTACCCCAACCCCCACCAGGATTTCCCATTCACAACACTCGTGCATAGTGAAAGAACATTGCCATAATGGGAGTGAATTTGAAGTATTTCCCTAGCACCTTCAACGACGTCATCAAACTTTAGACGTTGGGACATAGTTGGCTAGTGGCGACATCAAGGAATCTTAGTATTTTCATCTCGAGGTTGTTCAACAGGAACCTATACCAATCTTAGCAAACATAATCTCATACATAAAAAATGAAATGAGACCCTGACAAATAGCAAATCCTATTCGTTATTATAGGAGAGATGACGACAAAATCTTCCTCATGACTTTCTTTGACCACATTAAAATTCAGAATCTCTATACCATCATCTTTGACAACATACTTGGAGGTTAGGCCTAACGGCTTAGCATGAACCTAAAAATATTGGTTCCTAGCCTTCTCCAAGATTCAATTTATTTATTAAGCTATTACGTTGGTATTTATAGGAGCCTTGGCAACGATATTCTAAAGACCTACTCCAAAATGACCTTAAGATGTATGAAGATTATTGTGTGTTAAAAATATGAAATACAAATGTAAAAATTCACATTGTTGCATGTGGTATGGTTAAGCACTCGAACCGGTATCGCTATAAGACAATAGAATTATGGGTGAGTTTGGCTTTTATTTGTTTGATGAGTCAGATGAAAAACTGTGATACTACTTTCATTGACTTATTGCTCGCATAGCCGTCCTCTATATCCTAATTTTGCATAGCTAAAGGGCAAAGTGTTAAAGAATCTTAATAAGAGGGACGACGTAGGAGGATACCTTAAGAGACGACCCTTACAATTCGCTTAGTACTCACCAAGGAGATGATTGAAATGCATAAAATAATTTTAACACTGGTTGATTAATATTGGAGCAGAATAACAACAAGGATGCAAGTAAGAAACTCGTGGAAATGACCCTTTATTTATAGCCAAGGGTTGAGAAGCAAAAAAATGCCAAACTGTTATGTGTAATGATGACAGTGTTGTTTCACATTTCAAATGAAAACTTTCCAAAATTGAAATGTCACAACCACTCAATTAATGGTCACTTTGACATGAGAAGAACATACTAGCACAAGGAGTTCAAAAATGAAATGTACAAACGATGACATTAACATAAATTTTAAAAGGCAATCATGTTAGCCCATTAAAGCAACCCCCAGGTCACTTTAACATGAAAAATGAGGGGCAAATGATCAGGAACTAATAGCAGCCTAGAGTGAAGAACATATCAATACACACTAAAGGCCATCTGACATGCCTAGATGCCACCAAAGTGTGGTCTAGAATAACCCCGTGGAGGGTTCCACGAGAAGCCCTCATAGCAAGATCAACTCGATCTAGTATAGAGTAAAGGTTATGTGGTAAGCAGGGGGCAAGCCAACAAAAATTAGGGGTGTTCGCGGTCCGGATATGTTTGATTTTATGACAAAATATCATCCGATCTGATTACTTTATTAAATTGCAATTCGGTTCGGTTGAAATGAATGGCACCATCTGATCCGATCTGATATGATCAAATGCAGTTCGGATTGGATCGGTTTATGCGGTTTTTTTCTCATTTTATATTTTTTTATAAAATCAAATGAACATTATAATTATAGCAATGCAAAGAATATTTTAAGTTCTCAACGATGGGAGAATCATTAATAAGTAAAACAAGACAAGTTTTCAACAATTTAAATTCAAACATAAAATAAATAAAGTACTACTTAAATAAGACTTAAATAAGATTCAATGTAAAACAACAAAAATATTAAAAGTCTTGAGTCAAGATTTTAGTCTTCTTCTTCTTCCTCTAACTTGGACAAATTTTAAAAAAATAAGTGTTATTATACAGTTTAAACAAAATTACAAAATAAAATATAGAGACCAAATTAAACAAACTAGTAAAGCAATAAATGAAAGAGGTCATGACTAAATGAAATAAGAACATTAAAACATAAAACCTGTGGATTGGTTCGGTTTGGTTCTCATAGGTGGAACTGAAAACTGAACCGAACCACATATGAAATGCGTTTTTTTTGTGGTTTCAATTTTTTTGGTTTTTGGTTTGATCGGTTTCAGTTTTTTTTGGACCGTTGAGCGGTTTTTCGCAGTCCGGATCGGTTGATGAACACCCCTAACAAAAATACTTGAAGGGTGTCAAGAATGTCTATGCGAGTGTTAGGAATGTCTACACTTGTGTCAGTTTTCCTTGTCCTTTACGGCAAAGTACTGGCACACAGTAAGGTCAAGACTTTCCTCATTCAACACCTTAACAATACCACTCATTTACTATAGTTAAGGTACATTCATCAACCCATCATTTGAGCCCCAATATTATTTACTCGATATTGACTTGAACATTAGAGTGTCTTTGTAGGTAGCATTTAATTTTGTCCCTCAACGCGACATACCTATGGTTGTTGGATTCATCACATTGAGACCTTGAGATCCTCATTAGGCTAAGAGATACAATACTGAATTCTCACAAAACCGATATAGGACTTAAGACCCTAAAGAATCGATATTGATATCAAAGTCTTTCTCCCCATACCAGACAGAACACACACATTATAGTAAAAATAAAAATTAAAAGAACATAAATATTTATTGTAGTTTTCAGATTTACAATTTTTGTTAAATTTTAAATAATTGTTTTAGCATTTAGAAATTGAGAAATACACGTAAAATTACTAACATAGGTTAGGGATGGAGGTATTATATATAATTCTTATAAATATATATTTAACCATTATAGGTTGAACTTGGATTAAATTATAATTAAACTAAGTCTTATATAATGAAAGCATATATCAAGAAAAAAGAGAGCAAGGAATATAAACTTAATTACATTTTCATTTAACTAAAAGATTATTGACATTTATTTACTGAATTTAGGAAACAAGACGAGGCCATAGTATTAATCACTTGGACAACAGTAACCATTGTAGCAGCGTTTGTTGAAGGTTTTCCCTTTGGTGCCAAACAAAGGGTGAAAGTTCGAGGTAGAGGCTTTTCACCAATTCAAAAGCTCCACCATTCCTCTTCATTAACTGCTACTCTCTTCTTGCTCAAATGAGTCTTCCAACTTTCAACTTTCCCCCACAATACTCAAAACTAATCAAATCAAACCAAAAAAATATTAAAACCATCAAAACCACATTTTTATTCTTTCAATGTGAATTTGAAAGAGCTTATAAGTAACAATGAAAATAACTTACGATTTTTATAAATTATTATTGACTTATTTTAATAAATTACTTAATATAACATATCAAAATAAGTTATTTTCAATTTACTCTAACAAGTTTTGTAACATAAGTTTCAATTTAAAAATAATATATTGTATAAATTTTTAATTAAGTTATGTATTCAAACACATCTAATTACTTGTCGAGTCCTAATATTAAAGTTAAACTTAACCTAATCAAATTTGGGCCTGGAGCAAGCCCTTGCCTGGGCCCAAAAAAAATTTAAACATTAATATTCTTTGCAAAAAAAATTGATGTATTCTTCTCGTGACATTAATATTCTTTGCAAGTTTGCAATGCAATTGCTGGTTGCAATTCCACGTGCTTCAAATTCTGAATTTCCAATTGCAATTGCCAATTGTTAGCTGCAAATGCAATTCCACGTGCTTCAACCTTCAAAGGCTTGATGGGGTAATGTCATTCTCATGGTCACTTTACTTTAATTCCTTGCTTGTTTTACTTTTTCTTTCTTTCTTAAATTACTTTTTTTTTGCTTTTTTAAGGTTGTGACTTTCTACTATTTAGTCTATTTTTTATTATGACAAAAAAAAAAGTTTGTATTGTAGTGCTACACTTTTATGAGAATATGGTAGTCAAAATAAAACTCTCTAAAAATTTTTAAAAATATATTTAGTTGTCATTTAATTTTTTGAAAATAAATTGATAATATTTAATTATACTTTCCCATTTAAAATGATATATTATCTACTATAATACCTATGTATTAAAAAATTATTATTTATTTTAGCTATTTCAATGATTGTTATTGTTGTTATTTCTTGTTGCGCTGTGCTATTGTAGTCTTCTAATGATTTTAATAGGATATTATGTTATCATTAAATTATGGAAATTTTTTTAAAATAAAAAAATACTTATTTATTTTTAATATTTTGGATTTTAAATGATATACAAATAACATCTTAAACTATGAAGCCTTTTTTATAATAAAAAGTATTTATTTATTTTTATAAGGGCCCTTTGTACTTGTTCAACCCTAGATCTAAAAAAGGTCAAGATCGGTCCTACTTAATCTCATTATTATGAAGGGTACTTTTTATGAAATGATTATATACACAAGTATGTTTATTTAGTACTCCTTTATTTTTTATCTATATTTTTAAGAGATTAAATTTATTTCTAAATATATATCATTTTAAAATTTTAATATGGAATTAAATGTTTCTTCTCTAACTATTCTCTTTTTGTTAAAATAAGGATGCATTAATTAAGGAAAAACGGTATTAAGTATAAAAAAAGAAATAATATATTAAAAAAGTAAAAAATACATTAATTACATCTCTTAATCTTAATCTGTATAAAAATCTTAAAAGATAAATAAAAATAAAAATAAAAAATATTTTAATTTAACCATATACTTGAGTTATTATAAATCTACTAACACTGGATAAAATAAATGCATCCCAGAGATTGAAATGTAACTTTTTATGTTACTTCTAATGAACAAAAAACACTTATCTAAAATATTAAAAGCCATTAAAAATTTAAATACATTGATCCAAATCCAACCACAAAAGTACCATTTGATTTCATTTAATTTTTATATCATTTTACTTGAATAGGTAGATCGATTGATAAATAACTATTCTAGTTTTATTTATGATCTCATGTTCAAATCCTAGAAAATACAGTGGCTCGAGCCTGAATATTGTGTTAAAAAGTATTACCAAAAGTTAATTATATTTTCTTTCTAATTCAAACAAAGAAAAAAAAATGTGTTTTTCGGTACGTAAAAAAAATGTTTGCTTTTTAATATATCTTTCGGCGTTAAAATTGAAATGAATCTGCACCGTGAACCTCATCGTGGTAGTTCTGATACCTTTTGAAGGGTAAGTAAGGACTTACACTTTTGAAACATATAGATGAACATCAAATATTTTTTTATTTAAAAAATATGTTATTATATTATTTTTTACATATTTCACAGATATGTATCACATTAATTTAATTTGAAAAATAAAATATTAAGTGATTTTAGATTAGTTTTTATATTGTATTTTTAAGAAAACATATATACGTGAAGTTTAATTTTCAAGGATAAGATATTAAAAAATTTAGATTAATTATTTTCTTTGGTTAAACGAAAATAGAAAATCACGTATTTCAAACATAAAATATAATAAAAGATCCTAATAAAAAATGAAATTTTATTTTAACAATATAAAAATCAATTATACAAATAATAAAGTAATTATCAATTTGTTATTACGTTAAAATTAAGTTTATAAATGTAGAAAGTTAGGAATGAGATTATATCATTTCACAAAATGCTTACATTAAAAAAAAAAAGAGTGAAGGGATTTGTAAGTACCTGGGTGGCAATGGAAGAGTGGTTTTGTCATGATGACCACTAAATAAAATTTAGAAAGGTGCAAAGTAGTGCAATGAGGACAATACTAATATGGTTTGCTATTTATAAGCGAGAGAGATGACCCAATGCATATTAACAATAAATAAATATAGAGGGCATTTATTCAATTCGAAAAATATCGAATAAAATTGTATTTAGTGGATCATATATGTGGTTAAATAAAAAAATGTCATAATATCATAATGATTATATAGGTTAATTTGTTTTATAAAAAAAATCATACATTTATAAGTATATTATGTTAATAGCCAATATTTTTGTTTGTATTATAAATTATATAAATTTATTAAAATAAATTTAATTGATAAAATATTAAATTATATGAAATTGGATACACTTATTTATAATTTTGTATTCAATGAAATCTATGCATATATAATTTAAGTTTTGTTGTAAGTCATATGGTAAAATAAGTGACCTAAAGTTAAAGAATGTGTATTGTAAGCGTGCTACTTTTTATCATTGATTTGAAATATAAGTAAATATAAGTGAAGGAATAAGTGCCATGACCATGAACATATGTAGACTATTTAGAGACATATTCATACATTTTTAGAATTTTCATTATCGAAAAACCATCTAAGAGAGAATGAAATATTCTTGGCCAAACATGGTCAAAATGTTTTTACAATACTAATTAATCAAAATTTTTTATGATAAATATTATAAATATACATGATTATATTTTTAAGAAAATCATTTTATTGATTTTTCTAACTAGTGTTTATAAACAGTCTTTTTAATATTTTTGTAAATATTGAAATTACTTTTAAAAAAACTTATTAGCCATTTTTGTAAGTTGAAATAGATCCTTCTAGTTTTTTTTTAAATAAAGGCACATGATTTTTCTAACTTCATTTTTATGTAAAATACATATGTGTGAATATACATGTATACATATATTTTTAATTTAGAGATTGGTAAAATAATTTAATTTAAAGTGAATTATAAATTTAATTAACTAAAATTCAAGAAGAAAATACACCGTATGATATTTTATCCACTGCACTCACAATTTAGAATATGGATGTTTGTAATTAGGATTAGTTCAATTTTTAAATAAAATAATATATGATTTGATCACGTATCAGGTTACAGTTTGATTGGAATGTATGATGACATCTAATCGAATAAAATACAATTTGGATTGAATCGATTTTACATTGATTCTATTTTTAACATCAAGTATAAGATATATAATTACTGTCTAATAAAATTAAGAATAACTACTTTAAAAATGGAATTGCTATTGTAAAAAATTCAGCATAATAAATAAATCACTATCTAGAGTTTTTAAGTATAAGTTTAAGTCATGTATATAATTCATTAAGGTAACATAAATATACATGCAATATATGAAAGATTGCGGTTTAGTTTTTAGAAGTAGGTTTGAAATTTGATTCCAACTGCAAACATAATATAATTTGTCGTTGTTTCGGTTTAATCGATTTTTAATTATTTTAAAATAGTTGAGTGGTTTTATTCAATAATAACGTTTTTTATGTGTAATAACAGACATGTCTTATTTCTCATAAAATATAATTTACTTATTGTAATTATATAATATAGACATTAAAGTGGGTTAAGTGGCAGGAAATTGAAGTGATTTGTATGAAATTGTAAGTTGGGTCGAAAGAGTTAAGACAGTTTGCAGTTGGGTGCATGCGAGTACGTGAGGCAGCAACCAGTCCTTGGTAAGAGCAATGCCTCAACCCCCATTTCTTTCATACAATCAGGTTGAAGGTCGAGTGAGTTTCTTTTCACGCCAGCAGGATCAAACTAACCGCATTTATTGTATGCGTTTGTTTAAAACCCTGTTTTTCTGCATACATCTGTCTACTCGTTTAAGTCGGTGAAGGGGAAGCACCACGAGTTAAGAGAATGTGACAACAATCGTAAGACACTAATGTACAAACCAAATCCTTATTATTCCATCTACTTATAAATTCTTCAACTTACTCGTATCCATTCAATGTAAGATTTTCATTCACACTTGATTATCAATATGGAAAGTTAACTGGAAGCTAAAAGCTCATAAATTAACTGATATAATTAAAATGCATTTGGTAAAACTAGGGGTATTTTGGTCTGGATCGATCATTCTAATTTTTAGACAAAATATCATCCAATTGATTACATAATTAAGTTACAGTTTAGTTCAATTCAGTTAGAATCTGATCTGATCCAATCAAATACAATTTGGATTGGATCATTTTTTTTGGTTTATATTAATTATAGTTTTGATAAGATCAAATATAAGACATATAATTTTAGCCTAATAAAATAATAATAACTACCTCAAAAAAAATTACCATTATAAAAAGATTCAACATAACCACAAAATCACAAATTACTAGTTAGAGTCTTCTTAGTTCTATTTTAAGTTTAAATCATATGTAATTTAGTAAGGTAATATAAATATATCATTAATATATTGAAGATTTCTTTTTAATTGAGCTCGGTTCGGTTTTTAGATGTATTTTAGAAAATTGATTCAACTCGCACACATGATAAGAGTTTTTATTTTATGGTTTTGGTGTTTGATCAGTTTTTGGTTTGATCGACTTTTGATTATTTTGGATCAACTAAGCGGTTTTGTTCTGTCTGCATTGAATGATGAATACTCAAGTAAAACTAGTTGATTTAAGTAAAATGATATAAAAGATATATTTTTTAAAAATAGATATGAGTAATTTTTAAAAAGTTATTCAATTAGGATAAAAGTTTTAAAAAATAAAATAAGCTCGGAGACACTCATTCAAATAGGTCTTCAAAAAATGTTATAAGCTATTGAAATAAGCCCATTTGCCAAATGAAACTATTTTGTCTAGCAAACTTTTAAGCTAGTATAATAATTGACAAGTTAACTTAAATCGTTACTCATGACCTTGTCAAACATAGCATGAAGCAGAGCTGATAAGATAGCTAGCTAAATTAAAATATGTTTGGTAAAACTAGTTATTAAATATAAAATCACATAAAAGATGTATATTTTTTAAAATAGATACAAGTAATTTTAAAAAAATATCAAAGAAGGTAAAAAATATAAAAAATAAAATAAGCGGGCTCAAACACTACTTCGGGGGATTGTTTGGTAAAACTAGCTGAAAAGTTAAGTGAAAACTGATAAGCTAGTTAGTAGTTTAAAATTGATAGGTGCAAGTTGAAAGTTGATTAAATTAAAATGTGTTTGGTAAAACTAGCTCTTAAATATAAAATGACTTAAAAGATATAAACTTTTTAAAATAGTTTTTAAATAAATACATCAATGAGGATAAAAAGTGTAAAAACTAAAACAAGCACTTGTAAACTTAAACGCTACTTCAAGTGGATTTTCAAAAAGTATTACAAGCTACTAAAATAAATTTTTTTTACCAAAGTTATTTTGTATGATAAACTTTTTTTTGGTCAGGTTGTATAACAAATTTTTAAACCAGTAAAATAAACTATAAAATAACTAAAGCTACCCATAACCTTGCCCATAACCTTGCCAAACATTCAAACATAGCCCAAGTAAGTTTTCAAAATATGTTTACCAAAATAAACTCTTACTCATGAACTTTATAACCTCTAAACTTATTTTATTTTTTTTACATTATTATACTGACGTACTTATTTGAAAAAATCATTCCTATCAGAAGTCGAGCTCGATGTTGAATAATGAGTTTTTTTTTGAAATAATTGTTTTTTTATTTTCATATTATTTGTTTTATAAAAAAACTGAGTCATTAGACATGTTTTTTTATTTTTTCTGAAAACATACTTCCTAAACATACCGTTAGGGTTTCATAAAGTTATTTACATTTCTTGTTCTTGTTTTTAAATACAACACCGTCACCTCGTTTTCTATTTTTCAAAATAGTGAAAACAATAAAAAAAAGTTGGTTCGATGTTTCTTTCACAGTTTTGAAAATCATAAAACAGAATTATTTTTGTAATTAAAAATTGAATACAAAATGAATACAAAAGACATTTTATGAAGCCAAATGTCCCTAAAGTTTTGTGAATATTGCTTGCTGACCTGTGTGGCTTTCACTGAAGCTTCATTGGGAATAAAAAAACGAATTAGGACATGGGCCAAAAATAAATAATATACAAAAAAAATACACATCAATACATGGAAACTAGCATATAAAGGAAACTAAATCACATCATCAGTCAATTAGTTACTCAAATAAATAACCATTCCGCTAAAACTGAAAAGCACTAATCATAACTATGGAGTTTTGTTTATGATAAATGATAATTGCACATTAACTTCTCTTCGGACGTCTTCAAACCTAAATGCGTGTCATATCATTCCTGCTAGCTAGACATCATAACATGATCAATTGCCTGAAGTGCTTGGTTGGAAAAAAATCGCACATCAACATCAGGATCCTCGCTGAGCTCAACCAGACACGGACGGATAGTCTTCTCCACCACCTGAATGCCAATGACGTTTCTTAAGAGTAGAGGTCAAAGAAAGAAAGATGAACAGAGGATGGAAAACAAAAGCTTAGTACTTACAGACTGATCAACGATGGGGAAGATGGACTCTAACACCTTTGCCACGTTGAACTTTATGTTGGGCACTCTATGAGAGAGCAAACGGCACCAATTAGGAACTTAAACCACGACGATAGTAACACTGACCCTTTGGCATATATCAAGCTTTCAAAAGGTAAAACAAAATACCTGTCTTTTGATGCGGCAACAACAACCGGTAACAAGTTTGAGCAAGTGATTTCAGGGCCCATTACAGGAGCAAGCAGAGAAATGGCACGAAGAATGGTCATCCGATACAAATAGTGTGAATTGTTACTCATCTCCAAAACCTGTTCCATACATTCCATGCTTATACTTCTGAAGTTGCGTTCAGGATAACAGAAAGAATAATAGCAGATGGAAAAGCAAATATTTCAATGAAAACCAACTTCAGACTCCATATATGTAGGGCCTAACAAGCCCATAAGATAATGTTAACAGTGAAAATCCAAAAGAGCTTAACAGAGGCCAAAGTCCATATTATGTTTAGTGCTTGTCACCTGAAGGTGTCATGATGTCTAGCAAGTTCTGCACAAGGTGAATTTGTAGCATTCATAACAGATGATGATCTTTTTGCACATAATCTTTTTAATCAAGTTCCCGGACGACAGATAATTTCATTATTTCAGTATTTTGTTATAGGAACTGCTGCGCTTAAACTGGAACAATCCAAGATGAGTGCAGGCTTTATGCAACCCAGAGGAGATTTTCACCCTGTCCCCAATTCCACTTCCCATGACAGCTCATGATAAAGTTAAGATATTCATTGATTCATTCAATGATATAGTTACCATATTTAGTAAAATTTCATTATGCAAGGAAGGTAATTTATCCAAATCATATTATGGAGATGAATAGAAATGGATTTCTGCCAGAAGATAAAGACATGCACAAACACAGACAAATTAATACTGGGACATAGCATCATATAGTTAATAATAATAAATTAAGCCAAAAGATGAACCTGTGGAATTATGTGCTGCATAGCCCACTCAGGACCAAATTCTTCAGCAAGGCGTTTTAAGTTGTTTGCAGCTGCTTCACGAATTGAATGAACCTATGGAAACTAAAAAGGTTAACAAAATAGTCATGTGCCATACGCCATTCCCAAAATGTACCCACCCTAATATGGAAGTGGAGAGCACAGACCTTATCCTGCAACCACTGCATGCAAAGAGCACCAAGCTTGTCATCGAAAAATCCAACCCCCAATTGGCTTGCCAATAAGGGTATATATTCTATAATTGCAAGGCGAACTCTCCAATGCCTATCCTCAGCGAGCTCAACAATGGCTGGTAACAAAGATTGAGATAACAGATCGATTCCGATAACCTGCAAGTATAGCTTGATTAAAATTTCTCTGAAAAGTTTTCTTTTGCTTTGTATTTTGTGAATGTAGGGCGGTATGCATGCATGCATGAAGCTTAAATAAAAGCACGGGTTCTGTATGCTAGAATGAATGAAATCAGCAGATGGAAGGAAAAAAGGTTGCCAAAAGAATCTAAAGCTTTCTGAACTAAAATAACTACAGAAACTATAACAACCTGATTCACTTGATCAAGCTTGCTGATGATGTTTAGGCGCACATCAGGAAATTCATCCTTCAAAAGAGAAAGGAAAATAGGTAGAAGCTGCTCAATTGTTGCTTCCTGCAATGAAGATAATATAAAAATAAGAACCACACTCACGTCAAAAACTATTATTAGCACAATTAGCTAAGAAAATAGATTTTGAGAACTATCTTTTATTGGATAAAAGAAAAGATACTTGTTTCTTGAAAATGGGGGTGAGGGAGCTTAAAACTAGTGCTACGAGATTAGTTGCACAATAAATTATCACAGTCCAGTAAATTCAATATAAGTATCTTACCAGCAAAAGGTAAAGAGCATTTACCATCAGTTATGACTAAGTATGTATGATAGAACACCAAAAAGAAAAGAACTAGAGAAACATTATCATTAGCTAGCTACACTGGAATGAGTCTGAACTCCTATAAAGAAAAGCCACAGCCTCAGCTCCAGGTCCAGTGCAGAAACTACACAAGCGATCAAGTATAAAACATACACTTACAAGAATAAGAAATAGACATATCTTTATGAAGGGCACAATGTGGACCAAACAAAGAATGTTTCGAGTCCCATATCGGAAGTATGGAATTCTGGGGTGGGGTTTATAAAGCCTTGGTCTCTCCAACTACATTGGCTAGCTTTTGAGGTATGGTTCTCCCAAGGTTCCTATCAGAACCCCCTGAGACTCTATATAATCTCACCAACCTAGAGGGCCTGGATACTGCTCTACACTTAGATTTGGAAGTAAGGCATTTTCATTCCTACATTGCAGCCTAGGAAGGTGAGGATTTTAAAGTTGAACCAATAACTACTGTATGATTCAATCAAGCCTGCAGCACAATGAATGTCCTCCTTACCACATGCAAATGACATGTTTCAGCATTTTTTTTTAATATTAATAACCTACTGCCTACACACCACAATCAGTGACATTTGTGGAAGCTGTGAGACAATCTAGTTGATATGAATCCAAAAGAGCAACTTAGTTATTAAAAATAAATAAAGTTTTTTTAATAATTTTCGTATTTATTTTTAAATATTTATTTTATATGTCTTTTAGTTTTCTTTCGGTGAGTTTTTAATGTTTTATGAGTTTCTAGGCCATTATAATAGTTAATGGGAATCTATTTCAAGTTTTCATGTTAGGGAAGTTAAATAGTGAGTGGAAATTTATTTTTTAGGATTTCAATAGTTTCTTAAAGCTAATAAATAGGATCTCATGTAAAGCAAATAAATAAACTTTAGTTTCAACAAAATCTGAGTTTTCTCTTTTTGAGAATCTTAGGTTATGAATGAACCACTCTTTGATTTTATCAAGAATTTTTATTCTTATGATGAGCTTAGGCTTATCAATCTTTGATTGTGGCGCCTATCTTTCATGACTTATCACTCACCTTCTCATCTATTTCTTAAGTGTGACATCAATATCCTTCTTTAAGTCCTTTACCCAAAAACATACCCAAACATCCTTCTTTAAATCCTTTACCCAAAAACATACCCCCCTTCTGTTCGCGTCACTAGTACTCTAGGATCCAATCATCAAAAACACCAAACAATGTCCTGAACTCAATTTTAGGTTGAGTTATGCACAATGTGTGGTTTTATTAGCTTATCTTGGAGGAATAATAGTCTCTTCTTTTGCAGCTTTCTAAGAAAGCTATTGGAGAAAAAAAGGGGGAAGATTATTTCCTGGGGAATAAGTTTTTCCTCACAAAAGACAATATTGAATAAATTTAAGGGCTCCCAAGCCACAACAGAAGATTTCAGCTGCATGATATGGATAATGCATATTACTCTGCAGAGCACCATAACTTCAGAAACTTTTATTTGACAATTATACCTTTCCTAACACTGGAGCCATTCCCATTATTACTGAAGCCAAAGCAGAGCGGACATGCTGGGAAGAATCTGATGACAATTCCTGCAAAAGTTGTTCCAAATTATTTAAACCTGTAAAACGTAAATATAAATTTTGCATACCGAATTGCACAACCAAAACAAAGGAGAGCCTCTATATAAAGGGTAATATTATCATGTGATAGAATTTCTTTGCCAAAGATGCACACCTTCACACAGGGAAGAATATGCTGAATTGCAAGATCTGGATTTAAAATCCGGCAAAACTTGGTCACTTTTCCAGCAGCTGCTATGCGTACTTCAGCCTCATTATCTCGAAGCAACCTCACATAAGCAGGGACCAATTCCGTTCTTCACAAACAGAAGTTACGAAGTCAAAATAAAATCTTAAGATAAATTAAATATATGGCCTAGGTCAGAGGTGGGCCTCTATAAAAATAAAAAAGCACCATTAGAGAAATCTCAAGATTTGGCATTTAAACCATTATCTTGAACACCCCAATGTCAGCTAGTAAACTGAGCTCATAAGTCATATTCAATATATTAACATCGCACTATCATAAAAACATATGCAGCACATGTAATATTACCTGGTAGGTTCAGGGCCTACAGCTTCACAAAGCTCATACAACTGGTTTGCAACCATGTAACGCACACGCCAAGATTTATCCTATCAAAATGCAGACATAAAAAGGAAAATTAGCATGGTTCATATAACATGGTACGGACATAAAAATGTAGGACTACAAGTACATTTGAGAGTTAGGAAGGTAAGAAATCAAATGGAAATACAGATTTTTATTTATTTAATGCCTAGGGGGACGACAAAATTATGAATTTATTTTACCTTGTTTGGATGTATATAATAAGGATTTTGTTAACCGCAGTTTAAGGGCTGAGTTTAAGCCATCAAAACTGGTAACTTTTTATTGGGATGAATACAATCATTCCATCACAAAAATAAAAGTGCAATGAAAACATTCATTCACTAAATAAAGGACCACTTTTGGTGGCTTAAACTCAGCCCTTAAAGCTGAGCTTAACAACACCCATGAAAAAAATAAGGGAAATAGAAGGTCAAATTTAAAAAGAGCACCCTACAGCTTTGCAAATTTAATTTACTAGTCTCTGTTTTTCAAAGTTTGTGGTTTTACAGAATGAAACGTTTCAATTTATATGTTGCTTATGCAAATTTTTATAATTTCCTCTTTAATCTCTATGAAATGCTTGATACTACATAAATTAATTGATTTCTTTCCCCTCAACTGATAAATTCTTATATTTCACCTGTAAATTATTAATTATTTCTTTAACCTAAAATATCTAAATATATAGAGTCATTACATCTCTACTCAGCATAAAAAAAAATTGTTACACAGATGAAAAATCCAAGAGCATTTCCAACTCATGCTTTACTGTACAATGTGCATTGAGATGTGGTTACTCTTTCTCTAATCTCTAACCAATCATAACTCACAGCATCATAGCTCTAATACTCACAAAACTAAGTGATATTCACTAAAGTGTAACTCAAGTCTCAACCATGAAGCCTTTCATATTCTTTTGCTTTTCAAATCTATTTGCCTATTGATGATGTAACCCTTTTCATATGACATATCACATATCCATTATAAAGTTAGTTTTATATGGCTTTAATTGAAAGTTTTAACTAAAACCTTTTGCATATCTACAAGAAAACAAAATTAAAACAAAAAAAGAGGAAAAGTAGAAGACTCCATGTATCTGAAATTCCACATCTTCGTCTGACTCTAATAAGATGCATAATAAGACACAAAGACAGTAGCAGTAGTAATTGTTTTAGCCTTAACGAAAGTTGTTTATAGAATAGTTTTTGGTGGCAACTCATGTTTTCAAACTTCATTTAAAAAAACTTGGTGCAAGAAGAATTTCAATTTGAAAGAAATATAATTTCAAATTGATGAAGAGTACCACTAGCATAATGAAAATTTCAAGGAGAATTTCATTGATTTACTTAGAGCAGTCAATTGTGTGAAATAGTATCATGCCATGGAAAGTGACTGACTGCTACAGGAAGTAATCCGTGCCGCATTTCACATAACACCCATGGCCATGATTGCAGCCAATATCACAGGAAATCAAGATTGTACACAGACAAAGTGCCTGTTTGTATATTAACTTGATCACACGTTAAACAATTTCCAAGGATAGCAATGCAGTTTTCCTCATAGCAAATAACAGTTGCCTTCCTACAATGCAAGGTGACTCAAGTATACAGACAGACAAAAGACCCATCTTTAACCCCCCCCCCCCCCCTCTCTTAATTTTCTGTGTTTTCTAATTCATTTATCTCAGGATACTTGTGTGATTTGTCCTCCTTTTTTACTTTTCACCAAAAGGCCCCCACAAGTTTAAAACAGTTCCGACCTCTGTTTCAAGGCAAAAAGTGAACCAACCCAGGCTTACACTTACCGGCGTCCTCTGCTGATCTGATCACCCACATACTATCCAGGCCACTGTTTAAGCAGGTCTGCTGATCCTCTCAGTTCTGATTTCTGATTCAAGCCAGTCTCCATTTTTTTTATATATATGTTCTGATCACTCGTTATTCTTCTCATCATCCTGAATTCTCAATTTTTAAGTGTTGTTTATGATTATGTCTTTAATTTCGTCCTTATTTTTATTTTGGAGCATTTATAAATTATATATCCCGATATCGCGTTTTTAAGGGCGGCCGCTATTTGGGCAGCCATCTCAATATAGCGTTTTTGGGGTTAGCCATTCCACACCACCATCCAAGATTAATACGACGCATACCAGTAACTATTGAAGTACGGATATATGAAGTAATAATAGATAGGCAGGGAAGAGAACAATCAGAACACTAATGGATAGAATGATTAACAAAGTCAGCGAGAGGATAATTGAGTTGATATGTTTGATGAAAGGGAAATTTACTCAAATGTGCTTATTGTTTAATATAATCACAATTAGTCTTAATCTTTCTTAATCTGTGTATGAAAGCCTTAAACAACAGATCCTGTGAAATGAAATATCCATTGATAAACCATCACATTAACACTACTCTAAAAATGATCTTTAGATAAAAAAGCCTATTCAACTAGAACACTAATGAGAAAAATTCATATTAACTTAAACATAATTGACATCAGTACATCACTAATTTATTGACAGCATAATGAAAATTTTCTCCTAGTAATCCAAAATGGCCCAAAAATCATCCCACAACCCAAATCATCCCATAATAAAGTCGTTTTAGTAGTTACATATTCCAGGGAATTATTGCAAAAAGGAAAATAAGGTACAAGTAATATAACATCAGAAAAGGTAGATAAGTAGGCAAAGATCACAGCTGAATCATCTATATACCAAATATGATATGAGCATGATGAAGAAAATAAAACTATACTTTTTCATTCCTGAATATACCTGGGAGAAGTTAACAATGACTGGAAGTATATGTGCAACACAATCTTGAGGCTCCAAAAGCTTTCCAAGAGCAGCACAACCCTCAACAGCCAACAATCTGACAGAATCTTGGTCTGATCCAAGAACAAAAGTACCATAACATATTAAAAATAAAAAAGTAAAACACATTCAGGAGATTCTACAACACAATCAAACAGTCTATGTATGCACTAGACAAGTAACAGAGAGAGACACTTTCCATCTAAAAAGAACAAGAAATATTTATTCAATTACCATCCTGAGTAAGATCCTCAAATATTGACACGACATCAGCCTTTAAATGAGGATATTCAACAGTTGCAGCAAATTTCCCAAGATTTGACGCGGCAGACCTTCTAACCATAGGCATGTCATCCTGACATAACTGACTATATATCGATCTCAGCTCTGTCTTTGATGTTTCTGGTGCACTTGCATATGCAATATGAAATAATCCACATGCAGAAACTCGGGCAGTAAACCATTCACCTGCTGCCAACCTCTGAACAAAACAAATAATAGCATGAATTGGACAGAAAGCTCAACCAACATAATGACTGGGAACTAGCAGGATACATACAACACTCCATAAATGATGAACAAGCCCATAAGACGCATGTGAGCACTTAGAAACAACAAACTGTTAAAAATTGGACTCAAATTGTAGAGCCAGATAAGATACTTGTCAACCATCATTCTAGTTAGCCCAGATTTATTAAACAACTACTATTTTCATGTAGCACCAGGTTGTTCAATTAATAGAAATTTGTCAAATTTCAGGGGAAAAGTAAAATTAATATGATAGACAGAACTGCATCAAGCACCAAAACCATGAGTAAAAAGGAAAAAATTTTAGGGAGCATTCATGATGAATTCCACATCAAGTATTAATAAAAAAAAATTACACTGATGATAAAATGTTAACTGACCTTCACCAATGGAATGAAATATTCAACTAAATCACTCTCCCTCATTTGAGACCCAATTCTACAAAGTGACTCCACAGCTTTATCTCTCACACAGGTTTCCTCAACAGTGCAAAGTGTCTCCAAGGGTGGCAGCAACACACTGGCATGTTCCACTCCCCCAACATAAGGAATGAACACTCCTAACTCTTCTGCCATTGCAAGAAGTACTTCATCATCATCATCATTATTTTCACTCAAGAATGGAATTAATTCTCTACGGGTTCGCTCCTCCCCAAGAGCACGCGCAATTGTTGATAGCCTGCGAATTGAGTTCAACCGCAGCTGAATGTCATCATTTTTCAACTCATCTATAAGCACTGCTATTGGATATAGCGGTTCATCAGCTGAAGACATTTTGTTTAGTTCCCAATTTTTCTGGCAGAATCAGCAAATTAATCAAACTGTTAGAAGAACAAAAGTAAGCATATTATCAAAAAACAAAATTGAGAAACCATAACGACAACGACTTATTAGCACATCAAACAGCAAAAACTACAGAATCCCCGTACCATCATTAATTAACTATATGAATCATATAAAATAAAATCCCTAGAACTTGAAACTCTTATCGTAATGAATTCAGTTCTTATACACGACTTACCTCAATTTTTCTTTTTCTTTTTTTTGCTTTAGTTAAAGTAACACATATAAAATCAAATCAAGAATTTACCAACAGGAAAGTAGCAGCTCCAAGTTTAGTTGAATGAGGAGTGTTGTTCTTCAACTTAAAAGACACGCATGCCACATTCAAAACATTTCAAAAAGTTCATAAAATCGAACAATTGAAACTTCAATATCGAAATTTTTGATCTAAAATTATCAACAAAACCTAGTGTGTCGAATCCAGATAGCAAGGAGCGAGACATCGTACCGTGTCGCGCGAAAGTGTCGATATCTTTCGATTTCGCGAGCTACCGAAAGGTGGCTACGGAGAAATTGCGAGCTTCTTGTGGTGAATCGTTGGATAAAGTTGAATACGAATTTAAAAACGCATTATTGCGAAGTGTTGCGCATGGACACCGAAAACCCTAACACCATTGAAGAAGGAGAAAGAAGACGATAGAGGAAACAATGTGGTCACGCACACAGAAATGGCATTTCGCATCTCCAATGCTTCTCGGGTTCAACTTAAAACGCACCGTTGCATACTTGCCCGTGCGTATTTTTCTTTTTTAGTAGTAATTTGTTTTATTTTAAAAAATAATAATAATTAGAAGTACAGGGTTATTTATAAATCTAAGTTTAATTTTCACTTATCATGGTTATCAAAAAGAAAATTTCAGTTCTATTTTTTTTTATAAAAAAATGGTGTGAATTGTGATAAACGTTTTATGAAATAAGTTTGATTTCAACCGAAAAAAATTTCACAGAAATTATGGGCTCTATCTCTCTATTTTTTTTAAAAATAAGTTTTCAGTTTTAAATTTTTATTTCCTTCTTTATAGTGGAAAATTTACAAATTCTTATTAATCTTTGTTTTATTATAAGAGAAAATTACAAATTAATCATAACTGCCTCAATGATAAAATTAGATTAAAAACAATACAGCCCTTTTATATTAACTTCACATATAGTGTTGTTCTTTAATTATTTTTAATCTGTAAATTATTTAAATAAATATTTATTCTTAATTGAAAATAAACACTAAAAATATTTATGATGTTTTATCTAAATTTTGTCGAGTTTTTATTACAATATATATTATATTAAGATTTTTTAAAATAAAAATAAGAAAGCCTAAACTTGATGTATAAAATAATTTATTTCGTTTTATATTAAAATGGGAACAATGTATGCTGATTATAACGTCCCAAACTTTTAAAATTAAATTTCTAAAATCCAAATAAATTTTTCGCAAATAATTTAAACATTAGAAACAGGATTTGGATTAACATAATATTATTGTCAATATTATATCAACCGGCTCATTTATTTATACATATACATAATAAAATCCAGTATACACAGGAGCCGGCCAAGGCTACTACAAAATAACTATGTATATTATGTACTATACATATAAATACATAATGCTCCGAGTAGGCTGAGTGACCTCATACATCATCGCTGCATCCTACATCCACTGTAAAAATAACAATAGGAGTGAGCATAAACATGTCAAATGATAGTTATTGAATCGGATTAAATGTCCAATTCATAACCACATATAAATCAAATTCACATCACATAATCTCATCATATAACATTATGTTATTCTCAATAACATATATCAATGTATTAATATGCTCAATCAAATGGATCCATTATTAAGTTTTAATATTGTGTTGCAACACTGGCTCTCAGCCATAACTCAGCTCTCGGCTGATCCGGCCGTTTTACTGGTACCAAACCATTTGCCCTCTCACGTGACACAATCACTCCCAGCGACAACGGTAATGTCACGGGCTAAACCCCGAGCCCCGCTCAAGAGGTTTTTGCCTTGAGTCCCACCCAAGGTCTTTTTGTGGAATCCTTGAAACCACATCATATTTTATATTTGTTCGTCATATAAACATCCTGATCTGTCCTGGACCGGGGTCAAGAGATCCGATCTCAAGTCAGTCACGAACAGTATGTCAATACCGTATAGGAAACCGGATGTACGTGTATCCGATGTATGTATCCGTTGTCCTTGAATGCGGAGAGCGGATTGGGCGTCCTGGAGATCCTTCACACCGACCTAACGCGTTGAAGTGGGCGAATGGTGGTGTCACCTGCAAAGATTTTTCGACGCTCAAGTCAGTGATTATATTCCATGTAAGGAATGTATTCAGAGAATAATCAGTCATAAAAAAGCTGAAGAAGGTCCCTCACTTCAATCATGAAGTGAGTTCATATACCTGATTGGCTCGATTAACGAGGATTCGTTGGTGGGGAACCACCAACTCCCATTAGCATTATTATATTACGTACTTACCTGCATGATTGGGTCAAGTGGCTATTTTATATTGAGCGTAGAGAATGTAGACTAGGATTAGGGAACAAGTTGACCATGCCCGTGAGCAGAATTTGGCTCGTAGTGCAGGGAATTATTAATCGATCCCTGTAGCAACAATCCTTGTCTTTTGCACAGTGACGTGTGTATTATCCGATGTCATGGTGTTATCCTGAACAACCGGTATAGGGAGAACGCCTGATACGGAATTACAGTTCGGATGTATACCGATGACACCGGTTACACGTAGATGTCTTGTCAAAGACGTTGAAATATGTATTGCAGATCGGATACCGGTATTGAGACCGGATCATATGTCCCCTAGCTTGTGTGAGGGACTGAATGGTTGTTCACATAAGCTACTCAACCTGCGAGAGGTCTTAATATCGGTAAGCTTGCGTGTGTAACAGTTCCTTAGCATCTGTTGTCATTCGTAAAGAACCATTCTAAATTTAATAGATACGACCTTTCGGTACGGTCACAACGGATCCAGACAAAGATTCGTTGTGTGAGAATTTCAAGAGTTTATTGGGATTGAAAGCTCTTGAAGTTCGTGTAACGGCTGTAAAGCGTGAATTGCGTTGCATGATTAGACATTAATGCTTTTAATCACGTGGGCAAGCAATTATTACGTCTGAGATGAAAATCTCATTAACCGTCGTTTTGGGCTTAATGGGCCTGAAGTTTTCGAAACTTTTGGGCCTAGTGGATAGCCCTTCGTTGAGTCACTATCGTTTTGGCGCCCAAGAATTTGGAACGGTTGTGTCGTTTCGCTTGTGAACGAATGCGTTTTATCGAGAACGACACAACTCCAAGAGGGGGTAACCGAACCTCTTCGTTTCCTATAAAAGGAACACTTAGTGGATTCTGGGTTCCACTCGCTTTTGTTTACTTAACAAAACTCTGCAGAAATATCACAAGGAAGTTTGTCGCCTGCATTGCGAGGGTTTCTTCGTTCCTCAAATTCATCACTGTCATCTGAGGTAACTATCTCTTTCTTGTCGCTCTAGTTTTGCTTTGGTTTGCTACTCTTAGTTATAGAAAGTAGGCTTCATGTAGGGGGGAATCAGTTTCCCGCAACCCTAATAGTCGTGGGGAAGAATTCTTGTAATTCTTCCTAAGACCGAATCGCGTCGCTCAGAAAGGGGATCTTACTCACTGTGGGAAGTGACCTTTCCCTTCTCAGAGTCGCCCTCTAATTGTAATTGCTTTTAAAATGCAGTGAGTAATGATTGCAACTTTCTGACGACATTTTATTTCTTATCGTAGATTAAAGAGTTCGACTTAGAAAATCAAAATGGCCACTGGAGAGGGAACCTCTGGAAATAGTGCTATTTCGAGGACAACTGAAGGTCTCTATAGCGTTGTTGCTTCGAGGCTAAATTGGGAGGAGGTTCAGGCTAAATGGCCTTTCTGCTGGGTGTCCAGAGAGTTTAAGGACTTGGCTTCTTGTCATGCGGATGAGGAGGGATCCCGGATTCAACCGAGGTTCACTCTGAGTACGGATGAAGAGACGAAAAAATGGTATAGGGTTTACGCACCACTTTCGACAGAGCGGATATGTCATGTCGTCCCTAACGACCGCTCTGTATATATGTATGACTTTATTTTTCATTATCTGGGAGTTCGTTTTCCTCTAACCGAACTCCAGATGGGCGTCTTGAAGTTTCTGAACTGTGCACCCTCTCAACTTCATCCCAACGGTTGGGGCCTCATCCGAGCTTTGGAGGTCTTGGGTGAACATTTTAATTTCACGCCAACTGTAGCGATGCTGTTCTACTACACTCAGGTAGTTCGAAGGGCAAACAAGCAGGGTGGAGTTGGTCTGGTGACTCTCCGGACTCTCTGTTCCTTTGTGAACTTTGAGTCTTATACGGATTCTGCCAAGGTTGACGGGAAGTCCTTCAAGACTTATTTCACTCGCATCTCCATTAAAAAGGGCAAACCAAAATTTTGGAAGGATGAAGAGGGCGTCGACAAATTTCCCCTGAGTTGGACACACAAACATTTTCTCTTGAGCTCACACGCGTACTACACTGATCAATCCGATCTGTCTCGTGAGACGTCGAGAGTGTTGTTCGCACTTGAATCACACACTACACGTCGTCACATTTTTTCGTGTAGGCGTTTGCTAAGTAGCTCAAGCGGAGTCCGGGAGGAATATTTGCGTACTTCTCGTTTTGTTTCACCTTTTCTCCTTTACCAAATATATATAGAATATTTGTAGCTGCTGACATCTTGTGTTTGTTCATGTAGGTGAAATAGAACAAGAAACTCCAGAAATGGACAAGTTAAAGAAATTCAAGGCAGCGGGTAAGTCCGTTGCTCGTGAAAATGAAGTGAAGCCCAGGCCCTCAACCAAGGATCGTCCTGAGTTAATAATACTAACCTCGGATGCTGAAGGGGATGTTCCGTTGGTTGAGGGTGGTTCCTCTGAGGCTGGCGCGGCCACGGGTCATCCTCAAGTTACTGAGAGGAGAAGAAAGATCCAGAATGATCCTGTAAAGCGTCAGTCCAAGAAGCAAAGGACTTCGGAGGATAAAGCTGTTGAAGCTTCAGGAGTGATTGGTGCTTCCTCCGATCTCAATAAAGGCACTGCTGCTGGGGTTTCTGGGTCAGAGCCGACCTCCTTCCCAACCACCTCGTTTCTCACCCCCTTCCTCTCCTATGAGGGTTCTACTCCAGCCACTCTTCCTCCACCGATGTACAAACTCCGGCCTACGCTCAGTGTTAAAGAAATTAAAGAAGCGTGTGAGGCCGGAAGGTGGCAGTTAGCCGAACTTGCTGGAATGCTTTCTTCAGTCAGTGAGTTGGCTAACAACGTTGATAAGGTTGAAGAGCTGAGCGACAAATTAAAAGAGCTCAACCTTTCCTCGGAAAAAGATAAAGCCTCCATGAAGTTAATGGAAGATCGTCTCACCAAATCTAAGGAGTTCGGAGAGATGATGACTAAAGAGAATCTCAAGCTCAAAGGCGATCTTAAAAACTTGGAGGAAGAGCTCCGTAGCAGCCAGGATAAAAATAAAACTGCTGCTGAGGAGTGGTCTCAAAGGGAGAAGAAGCTCCTTCTTGAGATTGAAGGGCTGAAGGCTGAGAAGGAGAAGTCCGGAGGATTGAGTGAGGAGCTGTCAAAGTTGCGAGAATAATTGGCTACGGTGAAAGCTGATAAGGAAGAAGCCATTGACATATGCAACCGGGCTGTTGAAGAATCCTTCGGCCTGGCCATACGCCAAATCTTCTATCGCAACCCCACTGCGAAACTTAGCCTCTATGGAATAGATCCGTTCTATGAATTCCATGGGGGAAAGTTAGTCGCAGTGGTTGATGATAGCCACGAAGATCCTCCGATGTCCCTGTATGGTTTGCCCCCTCTCCCCGAGGGTCAAACTATGGGGCCGGACTTCGTTCTTCCTATGTCCGAGGTTCCCTCTTCTGAAGAAAGGGCTGAGGCTCCTGGAGGTGAGACTCCTGTGGGGGTTCCAAAGGAAGGAACACAAGAGCACGGTGCTGAGGAGGCACAGAAAACTGAAGAACAGATTCCTCCTCCATAGTTTTCTTTTCATTTACATGTATAGTTGTGTACCGGGATCAACTCCGGTTTTTGAACTATTGTATGTAATTTCACTTCAATGAATGAATTTTGATTGAAGAAATTTGTCTTCGTCGTTTCATGTATATTTAAATCGTTGCTAATCCATTTTGTATGATTAACCTTGAGGTCGGATTGAAACAACTACCTCAGAAGATTAAACAACAAATACAATTTAGAACGGATAAATATATACATGTCCCCAAGTGCGTATTAAGAAGAAGGTGCCTGTCTTTGGGGCATGATCCTTAATTCTCTTAATTCTTTTGGGGAAAGATGGGTCGATCCGCTGTTCAGTAGAGTAATGTAACAGGACGGATGACTGTACTTTATTCATGTTATTCTCACTGGAGAAAACTATGTCGTTCATTGTAAGAATATTGTTCCAAGTTTGGGGAACTGCAAAGGTGTAAGGAAGTGGTGCTTGAGTCCTCCATCATAAGGATGATGATGGGAGTTTTTCTACGCCAGGAGTTACGTCATTGTATCACAGAATAGGTGATAAAGAGTATCCGACCTGGGAGAGTACCATTTGAAAGTAAAAGTGCGGACTGACTTTCAGAATTTTCCGTCATGGGAATAATTATATGAATTGATCATGCCAGGTGCTTTGTAATTAAATCACTTCATAAGTGATTGAGATCATCCGTCTTGGGGATGTGTACAGCACCAGAAGTTATATCGTCGGATCACATAATAGGTGATTGAGATCATCCGTCCTTGAGGTGTGTATGGCGCCATGATTTACATCGTCATATCACAGAATAGGTGATTGAGATCATCCGTCCTGGGCAGGTACACCATGTCAAGGAGTTACATCGTCATATCACGTAATGGGTGATTGAGATTATCCGTTCTGGAAAAGTACACAACACCAAGAGTTACATCGTCAGATCACAGATTAAGTGATTTAGATAATCCATCCTGGAGGCATTTTTTAATCGTAGGAATACGGATTGAGTGAATATTTTTCAAAAGCTCTCATCGTAAGAATGATGATGAGAATTGTTCATACCCGGAGTTACATCATCGAATCACTTTATAGGTGATTGAGATCATCCGTCCTGGAATGATTATTGGAGTTCTTCGTACCAGGAGTTACATCATCGAATCATAAAATAGGTGATTGAGATCATCCGTCCTGGTGAATTTTTTCCAATCATGGGAGTGCGGATTAGGCAATTTTCGCATCCATCCGAAATCCGAGATGATACCACTAGCCCCCTAGCTGATGTGAGGAAGCAGTTGACTTGCTCATATGAGCTATATTGATCATAGTACGTTTGGATTTCGGAATTACACCGAAGTGTAAATATCCGCTCTGGGAACCAGGTTCCGTAGTGATAAAATTTTAAGGGCGGATTCGACAATGGGAATATCAGAAGTTTATCGAATTTTGCAACCCTTGGTATTCGGGTAATGGTGGCCACGTTTCTAATGATTGGACATTTAATGCCTTAATTCACGTGGGCGAGCCATTATTGCGTTAAGTGCGCATGTCTTAGTAACTGTCACGCATAGTCTTGTTGGGCCTAGTATTTGGTTTTAATAGGCCCATTTCGAAGGCTCTGTGACAAAAGGATGGCATTTTCGCGCCTTGAGGTACTAAACGACAATTTTGGTCCACTAAACGGGGAGTCGTTTGGGGGTAAACGACAGGTCATGTTTAGTCGGTATTTGAAAAATTGTCGTGCCCTGAAAAAGGCATATCTGGCAATTTCAATTACCATTTCTCGTTGCTCCCTTGTCGAACCTCTGCAAAAGTTCCGAGAAGTTCTTCGTGTCCGCCTCTGTGAATTTCAATTCACTATCCTTAGGTAACCACTTTCCCTTCGTTTTCTGTATCTCTTTTCAATATTTGAGAATGCCTAGGAAAGGTGTTAGCTTCAGTGGCGTTAGCCCTAGAGGAAGAGGAGGGAGGGCTTTGACTCAAAACCCTAGCGTTCGTGGTGGGAGGATCCTAGTGATCCTCCAGTCGAGGCCACAGTATACAAAGAGGGAGGAGTCGCAATATCAAAGGCGAAGGGTGATTATACCCTCTTCAGAGTCTTCCTCCTCCAGTGAGAGTGGCGAGAGTGGGGATTTGTATTTCTCTGATGATGTGAAATTTTATCGCAGCATCAAAGCTTTCACAATGGTGACAAAGAAAGTCACTGGGAGGAAATCGTCTGAAGGGGAGTCTCCTTCTGAGAAGTATATCTTGAAGACCCAATCCGGCCTATGCAATGTAGTTGCACATCGGATAGACTGGGTGAAATTCCAACAGAAACACCCATTCAGCTGGGTGGCTGAAGAGTTTCGTGAAATAGCATCAATTCACGCTCGAGAAGAGGGAACGGAGTTGGAGCCACGTTTCACGGTCTTCAAGAAGGACAAATACAAGAAGTGCTTCATGGTGATAGCTCCGTTGCCATCCGATCGAATTTGTCATACTCCGGACGAAAGGTCATTGTATATGTATGACTTTTTATTTTTGAACCTTGGTGTGCGGTTTCCCCTTTCGAAGTTTCAGATGGGGGTTCTGAGATTCCTGGATTGCGCTCCTTCGCAGCTTCACCCCAACGGATGGGGATTAGTCCGTTCTCTTGAAGTGCTTGGGGAGCACTTCAACTTCAAACCGACGGTGGCCATGCTCTTCTATTTTGCCCAAGTGGTCCGTCGTGCAAATAAAGAGAAGGGGGGAGTGAGCTTGATATCCCTCCGGACTCTCTCCAAGGTTATCAACTTTGAGGCGTACACTGACTCCGCCAAAGTTGATGGACATTCATTCAAGTCCTATTTCACGAAGATTAGCGTTCACCCTGATGAGTCGGTTTTTTGGTTAACTGAAGATGGGATTCCGAAGTTCCCAGTGGCTTGGACGCATGAGCACTTTTTGCTGACCTCCCAAGCGTACTACACTGAGGAGGATGAACTAAGCCCGTCTTCAGTTTCCGTTCTTTCCGCCCTTCAATCCTATACCGCCTCGCATCAATTTTTCTCTTGCAGGCGTTTGTTAGGATCGTGGTCTACCCGCGAGGAATATCTGCGTAATTTTCCTGCTATTTTTCATGTATTATCGTATCATGCCTTGAAGTCTTTGATTTCTAACCGTATCTGTTTGGTTTTGTAGTTGAAATTGAAGTTGCGTCACCAGAGATGGAAAAACTGAAGGGGCTCAAAGCTGGAGTGAATTCCGTGGCAGCTGAAAATGACATTCAAGCGAAACGGAATTCGAAGAAAGCTACAGCGGAGACCATCATTTTAACCTCATCTGCTGGTGACGATATCCCCTTGCTAGAGGGCGGATCTGGGGGGGCTGCGGTTGAGAAGGTCGGAGAGAAGAAGAAAAGAATAAAACGCGGCTCCTCAAAGACCTCGGATCGTCAACTTTCTCCGAAAAAACAAAAAATTGCAAGTGAAGGTGCTGATCCGGAGCTTTTAAAGGGAAAGAAAGTGGAAGGGTCCGCTCCGGATGCCCCCGGCGACGGGATCACTTACGGTGCAAAGCCAATAACGACTTACTTTGCACCAAAAGTTACTCGCCCTCTTCAAAGTAACTCCGGTCTAGCACAATATCTGGTATACGAGGGTTCTGTTCCTGAGGGCGTTCCTGAGACTCCGTACAAGCTGAAGCCCTCATTGATGAGTGATGAAGTAACCAAAGCTTGCGATGCCGGACAGAAGCACCTGGCAGAATTATCCGGGCTCTTAAGATTGGTTCGCAAGCTTTCAGAAGAGAATGAGAGGCTGAGCTCGTTGGTTGGCAAGGTCAATGACCTTAGCGTTGCTGCTGCTAAGGATAAGGCAACCATCCTTCGTCTAGAAGGTAAATTAGAAGCTTCCAAAGAGGAAGGATATAAGAAGGATGAAGAAATTGCCAGGCTGAAATATCTTGCCAAGGAGTTGGAGGCCCAAGTAGCTGACCAAAAGAAAATCAATTCCGACCTCCACTCCGGTCTTTGTGCGGAGAAGGAACGCTCTTCAAAGCTGGAAAAGGAGCTTAAGGAAGTTAAAGTTGTTTATTCTGGAGGAACCGAAGATTGGTCGCGTAAGGAGAAGGAGCTGCTCTCAAAGTTGGCGGACACAAAAGCAGAATTTGACGAGGCTGTAGATATGTGCGATCAAGCAATCAAAGAATCCTTTGGGTTGGCTGTTCGTCAAATTCAATACCGGAATCCCAAGGTGAAACTTAATCTGAATGGTATTGATCCGTTCTATGAGTTTCATCAAGGGAAACTGGTGGCCATAGTTGATAAGCGTCATGAAAGTCCGCCTGACACTCCTTATAAGTTAGCTCCTTTACCTGCAGGCCAATCAATGGGACCTTCACTCCTGAAGCCCATAATTACAGGAACAAGCTCTCACATTGAAGAAGGCAAGACCGGAGGCAAAGGCAAAGGGAAAGAAGGAGATTCAAGCCAGAGAAAGTAGCGCCCTTCCCTGTTTCCTTTTTCATTTTATTGATTCGAATTCGCTGTGTTCCGGAATCAGCTCCGGATTATTACACGAATTGTAATTCTCGTTTAATCAATAAAAGAGTTTTTTACCTCCATTCTTGTTTAGTGAAAAACAACTTTAATAGAGGGATTACATGTATATTGTATCATTCCGGATTTAAGTAATGAAGATCGGATTGTAAAATAAAATCTCCATACCAGACTTATACATGCGAAATGAATTTCATAATAAGATCACCGCTTGTGAGGGAACACATCATCGTCACAAGAACGGCTTAAGGGGAATGATTGTGAGATCGTTTAGACGAGAGTTCATCCCTCAAGATATTCGTTAAATCGTTGATGCTGTCCCCCAGTTTCATTGGGTGATTATCACTTTGAATAAACTCTGAGTGAGATTTTCTCGTATGAGCTTTTAAGAGTGAGGATTTAAAATAGAAATTCCTCTTCAAATATTTCCGACTGAAAGATTTCGGGTGAATATGCCTTAGATTGTGGCGTACCCGAGTGAATTGTTTGTGTCGGAGTTTATGAGTCAGGTCTCAATTGAAGAATTGATGACTCAGAATTATAAGCTATAAAACTTCCAAATAAAGAACTTCATAAGAGAGTATTAATCCAGAGTTCAGTATAACTTACTTGTTGTGTTTGGAGTTCGGTTTGATCCTACTGTCCATGTCATATTTGGCGTTCGGTTTAATCCTACTAGCCGTTCTTCAATTGGTCTTTGGTTTTATCCAATGACAATTCTTCACCGACGTTCGGTTAATCCTACTAGTCGTACTCAGAGTTCGGTTTAATCCTACAATCCGAGCCTTCGATACGGGGTTCAGATCAGGGCTAATCCTGAACCTACTGCGCCCGTTACTTGGGGTTCAACGTGGTCTTGAAGAAGAACCAGCTTACTGCGCCCAAGCCTTCGCATGGGGTTCGGTTTGTGGCCTTGAAAAAGGACCAGCCCTACAACCCATGTAGTCTTCGAATGGGGTTCGGTTTGTGGCCTTGAAAAAGGACCAGCCCTACAACCCATGTAGTCTTCGAATGGGGTTCGGTTTGTGGCCTTGAAAGAGGACCAGCCCTACAACCCATGCCCTGAGGTTCGGTTTAATCCTACAACTCAGGTCTTCACCGACGTTCGGTTAATCCTACTAGTCGTACCCAGAGTTCGGTTTAATCCTACAATCTGGGCTTTCCATCAATTAGACACACTCGAGGAGTTACATCGTCAATTACAGAATGGGTAATTGAGATCATCCGTCCTGAGTATGCTCTTGTGCGTTGCACATATTCGAGGAGTTACATCGTCAACTACAAAATAAGTAGCTGAGATCATCCGTCCTGAATATGCCTCTGTACACCGGATAAACTGAAAATCACAGCATAAGAAAAACTCGAAAGAGTTAAATTGTTGTGAGAGATTCTTATTAAATCAAAAATAAGAATTACAATGAGAGCGTAGCTGTGAAAATAAATTCTCCAGTATTCAATCCAAGATAAGGATAGGAGAGTGTAGATGGTTCCAACAGCTAGCTATAGTAGATACGCAAGTTTTGGGTGTTCCATTTATTTCGGATAGGAGTGCCATCAAGGTTTTCACCCGTTTGAGACAATTTAACATGAGGCTGAACCCAATGAAGTGCACATTTGCTGTCCCTGCTGGGAAATTTTTGGGTTTCATGTTAACTCAACGTGGTATTGAAGCCAATCCAGGGAAGTGCCAAACGATTCTAGACATGCAGAGTCCTAAGAATCTCAAAGAAGTCCAATCCCTGAATGGCAAGGTAGCAGCTTTGGCACGATTCATGCCGAAGATGGCTCACAGGTCGCTCCCCTTATACAAAATACTGAAAAAGTCCAAGAAATTCGAGTGGGGACAGGAACAAGAAAAAGCTTTCCAAGAGCTTAAGGAGGTGTTGTCCAAACCTCCCATTCTCACAAAGCCTGACCCCGAAGACACACTCATTCTGTACTTGGCTATTTCAGATAAAGCTTTGGGCGTTGCCTTGATAAAAGAAACTCCTGATGGACAAAGACCGGTCTATTTCACTAGCAAGACCTTGCAAGGTGCTGAGATCCGGTATCAAAAAATTGAAAAGGCCGCCCTCGCTGTTGTTTGGGCCTCACGACGATTGCGTCCATACTTTCACGCCCATCCAATCATAGTGAGAACGGATTTACCACTCCGTTCTGTCTTAATCAAGCCCGATCTCGCTGGGAGGATGATCAAATGGTCTATTGAACTCTCTGAGTTTGATATATCCTACGAACCCCGCAGCGCTATTAAAGCTCAAGTCCTGGCTGACTTTATTGTGGAAATGACAGGGACTGATCCAGATTACCCTCGAGTCCATTGGACCATTTACGTTGATGGTTCATCAAACCAAAGAGGCTCTGGAGCAGGTGTAGTTCTCGAGAGTGACGATGGAGTACACCTGGAAATCTCCCTCCGTTTCAATTTCAAAACATCCAACAACCAAGCTGAGTACGAAGCTTGCTTGGCCGGGCTAAGAGCTGCAATTGACATCGGAGCTTCTGAGGCGACACTCTGTAGCGATTCACAGCTGGTGATTTCGCAGATCTTAGGAGATTATCAAGCTCGCGAACCTCAACTCCAATTATACTTGAACTGTGTCAAGGAGTTGACTGAGAAATTCTCAAAGGTGGAGTTCAAGCATGTTCCACGTGAAGAGAATACGAGAGCAGATATACTCTCCAGGTTAGCAAGCACTAAACGACCAGGTAGCACCACTACGCTGGTTCAAAGCACGCTAACGTCGCCCAGCATCCCTCTTTTCCCTTCTCTAAACGCCATAATGACTGACTCCCTTTACGGAGATACATGGATGGCTCCTTACATCCGTTATTTGGCTGATGGACAGCTACCCACAGATGAGAAGGAAAAGACGAGGTTAAGGAGAGAATTACCGTATTTCACTATGATTGATGGTAATCTCTACAGAAGGGCACTCTCTGTGCCCTATTTGATTTGTCTCAAAGAGGATGAGGTGCAAGATGTAATGGAGGAAGTGCATGGAGGACAAAGTGGACACCACGCCGGAGGAAGAAGCTTAATGCGAAAAATCCTCAGAGCTGGATACTGGTGGCCCACAATGAAGCAAGACTCCATTGACTTCGTCAAAAAATGCGACGCTTGCCAAAAATTCTCTAACCTACACCACACACCGGCGGAAGAACTCTTCACATCCGCTGTTCCATGGCCTTTCTACCAATGGGGATTGGATATTCTGGGCCCCTTTCCAACTGCTCCTGGGGGCATCAAATATCTCATTGTAGGGGTCGATTATTTCACTAAATGGATAGAAGCAGAGCCGGTGGTGCATATTACTTCAGCCCGAACTCGTCGTTTCATGTATGAGAACATCATAACACGGTTCGGGGTCCCAGTACGGATTGTCACAGATAATGGCACCCAGTTCACGGATAGAAAATTCACAGATTTACTTGAAGGGTTAGGAATAACCCAAATATTCTCATCCGTCGAACATCCCCAAACTAACGGTCAAGCTGAAGTGGCCAACAGGGAAGTGCTGAAGGGACTAAAGAAACGCCTTGGTGAAGCCAAGGGCGGATGGACAGACCAGCTGTGTCATGTCCTATGGGCATATCGGACAACGCCTCATTCATCCACCAATGAATCCCCATATCGCCTAACATACGGGGTCGAGGCAATGATACCTGTGGAACTGTAAATTGCTTCCGCAAGGGTTAAGTACTTCTCTGAAGAAACCAACAATGCTAACTTGGCATCCGAAATAGATGTCATACAAGAACTCAGAGAAGACGCTTTTATCAGAGATCAAGCCATCAAAGCCAAAGTTGCTCTCCGGTACAACAAACGAGTCCAATCAAGGACTTTCAACGTTGGAGATTTGGTTTTGAGGAAAGCAAGTATAGGGAATAAATTCGCTCATCAAGGCAAACTAGCCCCAAACTGGGAAGGCCCGTACAGGGTATCCGAAGTTACTGGCAAAGGCTCTTACCGCCTTGAAAACCTTGATGGCACTCCTATCCGAAATAAATGGAACACCCAAAACTTGCGTATCTACTATAGCTAGCTGTTGGAACCATCTACACTCTCCTATCCTTATCTTGGATTGAATACTGGAGAATTTATTTTCACAGCTACGCTCTCCTTGTAATTCTTATTTTTGATTTAATAAGAATCTCTCATAACCATTTAACTCTTTCGAGTTTTTCTTATGCTGTGATTTTCAGTTTATCCGGTGTACAGAAGCATATTCAGGACGGATGATCTCAGCTACTTATTCTGTAGTTGACGATGTAACTCCTCGAATATGCACAACGCACAAGAACATACTCAGGACGGATGATCTCAATTACCCATTCTGTAATTGACGATGTAACTCCTCGAGTGTGTCTAAGCATTGAAGGCCCAGATTGTAGGATTAAACCGAACTCTGGGTACGGTTAGTAAGTTTGGCTGAACACCGGTGAAGGCTCGGATTGTAGGACTAAACCGAACTCCGAGTACGACTAGTAGGATTAACCGAACGTCGGCGAAGACCTGAGTTGTAGGATTAAACCGAACCTCAGGGCATGGGTTGTAGGGCTGGTCCTTCTTCAAGGCCACAAACCGAACCCCATTCGAAGACTACATGGGTTGTAGGGCTGGTCCTTCTTCAAGGCCACAAACCGAACCCCATTCGAGGACTACATGGTTTGTAGGGCTGGTCTTCTTTCAAGGCCACAAACCGAACCCCATGCGAAGGCTTGGGCGCAGTAAGCTGGTTCTTCTTCAAGACCATGCTGAACCCCAAGTGACGGGCGCAGTAGGTTCAGGATTAGCCCTGATCTGAACCCCGTATCGAAGGCTCGGATTGTAGGATTAAACCAAACTCTGAGTACGACTAGTAGGATTAACCGAACGTCGGTGAAGAATTGTTATTGGATAAAACCAAAGATCAATTGGAGAACGGCTAGTAGGATTAAACCGAACGCCAAATATGATATGGGACAGTAGGATCAAACCGAACTCCAGACACAACAAGTAAGTTATACTGAACTCCAGATTAATACTCTCTTATGAAGTTCTTTATTTGGAAGTTTTATAGCTTATAGTTCTGAGTCACTAATTCTTCAATTGAGACCTGACTCATAAACTCCGACACAAACAATCCACTCGGGTATGCCACAATCTAAGGCATATTCACCCGAAATCCCTCAGTCGGAAATATTCGAAGAGGAGTGTCTATTTTAAATCCTCACTCTTAAAAACTCTCACGAGAAAATCTTACTCAGAGTTTATTCAAAGTGATAATCACCCAATGATACTGGGGGACAACATCAACGGTTTAACGAATATCTTGAGGAATGAACTCTCGTCTAAACGATCTCACAATCATTCCCCTTAAGCCGTTCTTATAATAATGATGTGTTCCCTCACAAGCGGTGATCTTATCGAGAAATCCATCTCGCATGTATAAGTTCGGTATGGAGATTTTGTTTTACAAACCGATCTTCATTACTTAAATCCGGAATGATTCAATACACATGTAATCCCTCTATTAAAGTTGTTTTTCACTAAACAAGAATGGAGGTAAAACACTCTTTCATTGATTAAATGAGAAGTACAATTCGTGTAATAATCCGGAGCTGATCCCGGAACACAGCGAATTTGAATCAATAAAATGAAAAAAGGAAACAAGGAAGGCACTACTCTTTTTGGCTTGAGTCTCCCTCCTTCCCTTTGCCTTTGTCTCCGGTCTTGCCTCCTTCAGTGCGAGAGCTTGATCCTGTATTTTTGGGCTTCAGGAGGGAAGGTCCCATTGATTGACCTTTAGGTAAAGGAGCAAACTTATAAGGACTGTTAGGCGGACTCTCATGACGATTGTCAACGACGGCCACCAATTTCCTTTGGTGAAACTCATAGAACGGATCAATACCGTTCAAATTAATTGACACCTTGGGATTCCGGTATAGCACTTGACGAACTGCCAACCCGAAAGCCTCCTTGACTGCTTGGTCACACATATTTACAGCATCGTCCAAGTCTGCTTTCAGGGTCTTGACCTCGCCATTCGAATCCGCCAGCTTTAATAGCAGCTCCTTTTCCTTACGTGTCCAATCATCCACTCCTTGAGAATGGACGACCTTAGCCTCCTTCAACCCCTCTTCCAGCTTTGAAGAGCGTTCCTTCTCTGTGCAGAGATGAGCATTGAGGTCAGCATTGATTTTCTTCTGATCAGAAACTTGACCCTCCAGCTCCTTGGCGAGGATCTTCAGTTTGGCAATTTCTTCATCCTTCTTCTGAGTTTCTTCTTTGGAAGTTTTTAATTTTCCTTCTAATTCGAGGATGATTGCCTTGTCTTTGCCAACCATCGAGGTGAGCCTCTCGTTTTCTTCGGTGAGCTCACGAACCGACTTGAGGAGCTCGGATAACTCAACCAAGTGCTTCTGTCCGTCGTCGCAAGCTCTGATCATTTCTTCACTCTTCAACGAGGGCTTCACCTTGGGTGAGGATTCAGGAACGCCCTCAGCAACGGAGCTCTCATACACCGGATGTTGAACAAGACCGGAACTACCTTCAAGAGGGCAAGGGACTTTGGGCGCGAAATAAGTCGTTATCGGCTTCGCCCCATATGTGATTACACCGCCTGGGGGATTAGGAGTGGGCTCTTCCGCTCTCTTTTCCTTAGAAGGCCCTGGCTCAGCAACCCCTCTTGAAGTTTTTGGCTTTTTGGGTGAGGATTGACGGTCTGAGGTCTTCGAAGGATCACGCTTTGTCCTCTTCTTTTTCTCGACAACCTTCTCAGATCCGCTCTCGATCAGAGGAATATCGTCACCAGCAGATGAAGTTAATATTATTGTCTCAGCAGTGGCCTTCTTTGAATTCCGCTTTGCCTGAATGTCATTTTCAGCCGCAACGGAAGTCTCTCCGGCCTTGAGTCCTTTTAGCCTATTCATCTCTGGTGACTCGCCCTGTATTTCACCTGCACAGTCAAAAGACACAATCAGAGACGTAAAATTTTCAAGGCAAATGACATAATAACGCATGAAGAACGGCAGGGAAATTACGTAAATACTCCTCGCGAGTAGACTTCGGTCCTAACAAACGCCTGCAGGAGAAAAATTGGTGTGAGGCTGTGTAGGACTGCAGAGCCGAAAGAACAGAGATCGAGGTTGGGCTCAGTTCGTCCTCCTCGGTATAGTACGCTTGGGAGGTCAACAAAAAATGTTCGTGCGTCCAAGTCACTGGGAATTTTGGAATCCCATCTTCAGTTAACCAAAAAATTGGTTCATTCGGATGGACGCTAATCTTCGTGAAATAGGACTTGAATGAACGCCCATCAACTTTGGCGGAGTCAGTGTACGCCTCGAAGTTGATGATCTTGGAGATAGTCCGGAGGGATATCAAGCTCACTCCTCATTTCTCCTTATTCGCACGACGGACCACTTGAGTGAAGTAGAAAAGCATGGCCACCGTCGGTTTAAAGTTGAAGTGCTCCCCAAGCACTTCAAGAGAGCGGACCAATCCTCATCCATTAGGGTGAAGTTGCGAGGGGGCGCAGTCCAAGAATCTCAGGACTCCCATCTCAAACTTCGTCAAGGGGAAACGCACACCCAAGTTCAGAAATAGAAAATCATACATGAACAAGGACCTCTCGTCCGGTGTGTGGCATATCCGTACTGATGGAAGGGGAGCGAATACATTAAAACACCACTTGTATTTGTCCTTCTTCCAAACGGTAAACCGTGGCTCCAGCTCCCCTTCATCCTCCCGAGCGTGGACGGACGGTGTCTCACGAAATTCCTCAGCCACCCAGCTGAATGGGCGTTTCTGTTGGAATTTCACCCAGTCTATCCGGTGTGCAACCACATTGCAGAGGCCGGATTGGGTCTTCAAGATATACTTCTCGGAAGGGGATTCCCCTTCAGACGATTTTCTCCCAGTGGCTTTCTTTGTCACCATTGTAAAAGCTTTGATGCTGCGATAAAATTTCACATCATCAGAGAGATACAAATCCCCACTTTCGACACTCTCACTGGAGGAAGAAGACTCTGAAGAGGGTATAATCACCCTTCGCCTTTGATATTGCGACTCCTCCCCCCCTGTATACTGTGGCCTCGATTGGAAGATCACTGGGATCCTCCCACCACGAACATTAGGGTTTTGAGCCAAAGCCCTTCCTCCTCTTCCTCTAGGGCTAACGCCACTGAAGCTAACACCCTTCCTAGCCATTCTCAAATATTGAAAAGAGATGCAAAAAACGAAGGGAAAGTGGTTACCTAAGGATAGTGAATTAAAATTCACAGAGGCGGACACGAAGAACTTCTTGGGACTTTTGCAGAGGTTCGTCGAGGAATCAAGAAGAAATGGTAACTGAGATTGCCAAATATGCCTGTATCAGGGCACAAAAATTTTTCAAATACCCACTAAACACAATCTGTCGTTTACCCCCAAACGACTCCCCGTTTAGTGGACCAAAATTGTCGTTTAGTACCTCATGGCGTGAAAATCCCATCGTTTTGTCACAGAGCCATCGAAATGGGCCTATTAAAACTAAATCCTAGGCCCAACAAGACTATGCGTGACAGTTACTAAGACATGCGCACTTAACGCAATAATGGCGCGCCCACGTGAATTAAGGCATTAAATGTCCAATCATTAGAAACGTGGCCACCATTACCCGAATACCAAGGGTTGCGAAATTCGATAAACTTCTCATATTCTCATTGTCGAATCCGCCCTTAGGAGATTCATTACTACGGAACCTTATTCCCAGAGCGGACATATACACTTCGATGTAGTCCCGAAATCCAGACATACTATGACCAATATAGCTCATATGAGCAAGACAACTGCTTCCTCACATCAGCTAGGGGGCTAGTAGAGGTAATACTCAGATTTCGTCTCGGATTTCGGATAGATACGAAGAGCTCCACTAATCATTCCAGGACGGATGATCTCAATCACATATTCTGTGATTCGACGATGCAACTCCTGGTACGAAGAGCTCCACTAATCATTCCAGGACGGATGATCTCAATCACATATTTTGTGATTCGATGATGTAACTCCTGGTGTGAATCATTCCAGGACGGATGATCCCAATCACCTATAAAGTGATTCGACGATGTAACTCCTGGTATGAACAATTCTCATCATCATTCTTACGATGAAAGTATTCACTCAATCCGTACTCCTACGATTGAAAAATGTCTCCAGGATGGATTATCTAAATCACTTAATCTGTGATCTGACGATGTAACTCTTGACGATGTGTACTTTTCCAGAACGGATAACCTCAGTCACCCATTATGTGATATGACGATGTAACTCCTAACGCGGTGTACCTGCCCAGGACGGATGATCTCAATCACCCATGCTGTGATCTGACGATGTAACTCCTGGTGCCATACACACCCAAAGGATGGATGATCTCAATCACCTAATATGTGACCTGATGATGTAGTTCCTGGTATCGTACACATCCCCAAGACGGATGATCTCAATCACTTATGAAGTGATTTAATGATAAAACACCTGGCATGATCAATACTCAATCATCTTTATGATGGAAAATTCCAAAAGTCAGTCCGCACTTTCGCTTTCTAGTGGTATTCTCCCAGGACGGATACTCTTTATCACCTATTCTGTGATACAATGATGTAACTCCTGGCGTAGAAAAAACTCCCATCATCATCCTTATGATAAAGGACTCAAACACCACTTCCTTGCAGTTCCCTAAACTTGGAACAATATTATCATCTCCTGTAAGAATATTACGGATTAGAAGCAGTCATCCGTCCTGTTACACTACTTTGCTAAACAGCGGATCGACCCATCTTTCCCCAAAAGAATTAAGGATCATGCCCCAGAGACAGGCACCTTCTTCTTAATACGCACTTGGGGACATGTATATATTTATCCGTTCTAAATTTTATTTGTTATTTAATCTTCCGAGGCTATTATTTCAATCCGGCCTTAAGATTAATTATACAGAACGGATTAGAAACGATTTAAATATACATGAAACGACGAAGACAAATTTCTTCAATCAAAACTCATTCATTGAAGTGAAATTACATACAATAGTTTAAAATCCGGAGTTGATCCCGGTACACAACTATACATGTAAATGAAAACAAAACTACTGAGGAGGAATCTGTTCTTCAGTTTTTTATGCCTCTTCAGCACTGGGCTCTTGTGCTCCTTCCTTTAGAACCTCCGCAGGAGTCTCGCCTCCAGGAGCCTCAGCCCTTTCTTCAGAAGAGGGAACCTCGGACGCAGGAAAGACGTAGTCAGGTCCCATGGATTGACCCTCAGGAAGAGGAGCCAAACCATATAAGGACGTCGGTGGATCTTCGTGACGACCATCCACCACTGCGACTAACTTTCCCTCATGGAATTCATAGTACGGATCCATCCCATAAAGGTTAAGTTTCGCAGTGGGGTTGCGGTAGAAGACTTGGCGTACGGCTAGGCCGAAGGACTCTTCAACAGCCCGGCTGCATATGTCAACAGCTTCTTCTCTCTCAGCTTTCGCTGTAGCCAATTCTCCCCGCAACTTGGACAGCTCCTCACTGGATATCTCGGGCTCCACTTTCCTAGCCTTCAGTCCCTCTATCTCAAGAAGGAGCTTCTTCTCCCTTTGAGACCACTCCTCAGCATCAGCCTTATTTTTATCCTGGCTGCTGCGGAGTTCTTCCTCCTTCTCTGCCATTTTGCCTTCCAAGTTTTTAAGATCGCCTTTGAGCTTGAGATTCTCTTTAGTTATGAGATCCCCAAACTCCTTAGACTTGTTAAGACGATCTTCCATTAACTTCATGGCGGCTTTGTCCTTGTCTGAGGAAAGGTTGAGCTCTTCTAATTTGTCACTCAGCTCCTCAACCTTGTCGACGTTCTTAGCCAACTCGCTGACGGAAGATAGCAATCCAGCAAGTTCGGCTAGCTGCCACCTTCCAGCCTCACACGCTTCTTCAATTTCTTTAACACTAAGCGTAGGCCAGAGTTTGTACATCGGTGGTGGAAGAGTGGCAGGAGTAGAACCTTCGTAGGAGAGGAAGGGGGTGAGAAACGAGGTCGTTGGGAAGGAGGTCGGCCCTGATCCAGAAACCCCAGCAGCAGTGCCTTTATTGAGATCGGAGGAAGCACCAATCCCTTCCGAGGTTACAACAGTCTTATCCTCCGGAGTCTTACGCTTTTTGGACGGGCCTCCCACTGAATCATTCCTGATTTTTCTTCTCCTCTCAGAAACTGGAGGTTGACCCGAGGCTGCTCCAACATCGGATGAACCGCCCTCAACCAGTGGGATGTCCCCTTTAGCATCCGAGGTCAGGATGATTAACTCAGGACGATCCTTGGTTGAGGGCCTGGGCTTCACTTCATTCTCACGGGTGACGGATTTACCAGCCGCCTTGAATTTCTTTAATTTATCCATCTCCGGAGTCTCTTGTTCTATTTCACCTACATGAACAAACATAAGATGTCAGCAACTACAAATATTCTATATATATTTGGTAAAGGAGGAAGATGAAATAAAACGAGAAGTACGCAAATATTCCTCCCGGACTCCGCTTGAGCTACTTAGCAAACGCCTACACGAGAAGACGTGACGACCTGTAGTGTGCGATTCAAGTGCGAACAATACTCTCGACGTCTCACGAGACAGATCAGATTGATCAGTGTAGTACGCGTGTGAGCTCAAGAGGAAATGTTTATGCGTCCAGCTCAGGGGAAATTTGTCAACGTCCTCTTCATCCTTCCAAAATTTTGGTTTGCCCTTCTTGATGGAGATGCGAGTGAAGTAAGTCTTGAAGGACTTCCCGTCAACCTTGGCAGAATCTGTGTAAGACTCAAAGTTCACAAAGGAACAGAGAGTCCGGAGAGTCACCAGACCAATTCCACCCTGCTTGTTTGCTCTTCGAACTACCTGAGTGTAGTAGAACAGCATCGCTACAGTTGGCGTGAAATTGAAGTGCTCCCCAAGCACTTCGAGAGCCCGGATGAGACCCCAACCGTTGGGATAAAGTTGGGAGGGTGCACAGTTCAGAAACTTTAAGACACCCATCTGGAGTTCGGTTAGGGGAAAACGAACTCCCAGATTATGAAAAATAAAGTCATACATGTATACAGAGCGGTCATTAGGAACGACGTAGCATATCCGCTCTGTCGGAAGTGGAGCGTAAACCCTATACCACTTTTTTGCCTCTTCATCCGTACTCAAAGTAAACCTCGGCTGGATCCGGGATCCCTCCTCATCCGCATGACGGGAGGCCAAGTCCTTAAACTCACTGGACACCCAGCAGAAAGGCCATTTAGCCTGAACCTCCTCCCAATTTAGCCTCGAAGCAACTACGCTGTAGAGACCTTCTGCTGTCTTCGAAATGGCGCTATCTCCAGAAGATCCTTCTCCAGTTGCCATTGGAAATATCTAGACCGAACTCCTTAATCTACGATAAGAAATAAAATGTCGTCAGAAAGTCGCAATCATTACTCACTGCATTTTTAAAGCAATTACAATCAGAGGGCGACTCTGAGAAGGGAAAGGTCACTTCCCGTAGTGAGTAAGATCCCCTTTCTGAGCGACGCGGTTCAGTCTTAGGAAGAATCACAAGGATTCTTCCCCACGACTATTAGGGTTGAGGGAAACTGATTCCCCCCCTTTAGATGAAGCCTACTTTCTATAACTACTAGTAGCAAATCAAAGCGAAACTAAAGCGACAAGGAAGAGATAGTTACCTCAGATAACAGTGATGAATTTGAGGAACGAAGAAACCCTCGCAATATAGGCGATAAACTTCCTTGCAAAATTTCTGCAGAGTTTCGTTGAGAAAGCAAAAGCAAGTGGAACCCAGAATCCACTAAGTATTCCTTTTATAGGAAACAAAGAGGATCTGTTACCTCCTCTTGAAGTTGTGTCGTTCTCGATAAAACGCACCCGTTCACAAGCGAAACGACACAACCGTTCCAAATTCTTGGGCGCCAAAACGATAGCGACTCAGCAAAGGGCTATCCACTAGGCCCAAAAGTTTTGAAAACTTCAGGCCCATTAAGCCCAAAACGACGGTTAATGAGATTTTCATCTCAGACGCAATAATTGCTTGCCCACGTGATTAAAAGCATTAATGTCTAATCATGCAACGCAATTTACGCTTTACAGCCGTTACACGAACTTCAAGAGCTTTCAATTCCAATAAACTCTTGAAATTCTCACACAACGAATCTTTGTCTGAATCCGTTGTGACAGTACCGTAAGGTCTTTTCTATTAAATTCAGAGCGGTTCTTTACGAATGGCAACAGATGCTAAGGAACTGTTACACACGTAAGCTTACCGATATTAAGACCTCTCGCAGGTTGAGTAGCTTATGTGAACAACTATTCAGTCCCTCACACAAGCTAGGGGACATATGATCCGGTCTCAATACCGGTATCCGATCTGCTATACATATTTCAACGTCTTTGATAAGACATCTACGTGTAACCGGTGTCATCGGTATACATCCGGACTGTAATTCCGTATCAGGCGTTCTCCCTATACCGGTTATCCAGGATAACACCATGACATCGGATAATACACACGTCACTATGCAAAAGACAAGGATTGTTGCTACAGGGATCGATCAATAATTCCCTGCACTACGAGCCAAATTCTGCTCACGGGAATGGTCAACTTGTTCCCTAATCCTAGTCTACATTCTCTATGCTCAATATAAAATGGCCACTTGACCCAATCATGCAGGTAAGTGCGCAATATAATAATGCTAATGGGAGTTGGTGGTTCCCCACCAACGAGTCCTCGTTAATCGAGCCAATCAGGTATATGAACTAACTTCATGATTGAAGTTAAGGATCTTCTTCTTCTTGAGCTCTTTTACGACTGATTCCTCTCTGAATACATTCCTTACTTGGAATATTACTGACTTGAGCGTCGGAGAATCTTTGCAGGTGACACCACTATTCGCCCACTTCAACGCGATTAGGTCGGTGTGAAGGATCTCCAGGACGCCCAATCCGCTCTCCTCATTCAAGGACAACGGATACATACATCGGATACACATATATCCGGTCTATTGGACGGTATTGACATACTATTCGTGACTGGCTTGAGATCGGATCTCTTGACCCCGGTCCAGGACAGATCAGGTTCAAACCTCCAAATAGCAAGGAAAACATCATTAAATTTTCAGAATACAAATTAATTATTAAACCATAAAAAGTCAAGAACAAGCTTCAAGAAAATTTGGCAAACTCACCTTGGGTGGTTCCTAGATGAGCTATGGTTTTGGAAAGCTCCAAGGCAAGACTATAGCTGATTTTAGAAGATTATTTCATATAAAAAAAACTAAAAATGGAGAAAAGGGAATTCTGAACAAGGATGAAGCTGGTGGAACAAGTGGCTATTGATGTTGCAAGGTTATTGGTCCATGTTGCATGGAGTGGTTGAGTTGTCCAACATTGCACGTAACCTTGCACGAGATTTTAAGGCATGAGGCAGACATAATTTGGAAATTATATAAACACAAAAGTTGTAGAACTTTTTGTTCTCTTTAAATCCATATAAAGTACAAAAAAATCCATCAAGAATTGAGTGAGATATGGTTAAAATACGACAGGATGCTACAATCATCTTCGAATCATGTAGGTGCTCAGAAATAAATTCACCAAAAATTCTCCTTTGAGAATTAAGTTTCGATCCCTTCATAACAATTGTAGATATTTTTGATATGGATCTATATCAAAAAGAATGAAGTGATTTGAATACCGGACAAGGAAGATTTTGCCATTTTTCTAAGGCCTGTCACCATAGTGACGTGATGAACAGGGATCCTCAAAGATCTCCAAAACTGTACTGATCTGGGAAGATTTAGCTCTTGATGTCTTCATGAAAAATGTAGATAATTTTGTTATGGTGATTTTGACACCAAGTTTGCAAGAAACGGAGATCATATGAGAAAGTTATAAATTTCTGAACGAACCATACGCAGAATAAAAATGTGAATAATCATGATTCTAATATGGATTTACTTAATCCTTGAGTTTGAGCATGACAGAGTGAGAATTTGGGATAAATCCCAGAAATAGAGATTGAAGATCTCTTCGAAACAAAGTGAACGAGACTAGAATCATTTCAATCAAGCATCATTTGAGAAAATTATACCCAAAATACTAAAGACGCGTAAGAAAATAATAAACCACCGAGCCTTAAAGAATTATTTTCTAAAATTTTCAAATTTAGGATGTTACACTGATGAATATTGGGTACATTTTACAGTTTTTTATACACGCATTTCCTTCACCCTAAAAAAAATTACAAGCTACTTAATTTTGAGATGTTACCAAAAAAATTGCATTGTCATTTTCTTATTTTATTTTCTTTAATAATCTCTAAGTTAACTACTATTAAAATGAATTTAGATAAGTTCTGTTCAATTGGTTTGCCTTTGCATTGAATTATTTATTATGCTATCTTACTGGGAATGGTAACAAAAGTGTGCGTTGAAACATGTGATTTCAAGAAGAATATTATAAAGATTTTGAAATATGTAATGTGCATATATAATATTAGATAATAATTTGTGTTTTTCTGGTATAGGATCTCATTTTCCCTTATTTTGATAACTATTTTTGTTTCTCTTTGATCTCAAAAGAATATTATTAGAGTCTGACTAATTGGCTCTTGTCAAAGACCCTCATTTTTTTTATTGAAAGGAACCTTTTATATTTTTTTAAGTGACATTTTGAGTATTAACCTTAATTCTGCGTAAATAATTCTTTTAGGTTTTACGTTTTGTAATTTGTATTTGAAAATAATTTGGAGACAACAGGTTTTAATCCTCCCAATTGTCCCTAAAGATCCTCTTAAGAAAAATTAATGCATCTTCAGCTTCAAATTTATTTTTTAAGAAAAATAAAACAAATTATCTATGTTTGTCATGTTCATGACCTCCAATTTATAAACAAGTTGGTTGTAAATTTCTGTCCAAAAAGTGTCACTAACTACACTACTTTAACAATTGTTGGTCAAGGGGGTCTTTAAATTTGGCCTTCTCACTAAGGTCTCTGAATTCATCCACAAGATTTTGAAGCCTTGCAACAAACTCAATTAGAAGTGAAGCAAAGGTGGCCAAAGACAAGGAACTAGCACTTTCATATACTTTGGATTCGTGCTCATTTAGTATGAAATCTCCACTGAAAGAAACATTCCGTGAAAGAAAGCTCCTACTGGAGGTGATTGCTGGAAAACTGGATTCTGGCATGGAAGGGTCTACCCTTATACTAAGCTTTGAATCATCAATTTCACTTATGCAAGTGATCACTGGTTCTTTGTTCTCATTGTCTTTACCATCATGCAAGTTGTCATGTTGTGCATTTTCCTTTCGTTGCCTTGTAGCTTCCCGGTTCTCTGAATTGACCAAGACGAATGAGAGTCTGTCAATCTTCATTTGCAATTCTTCGGCTGCCTCATGAACATCTATGAGAATGTCACTATTAGTGCTTAGTTTTTCCATCTTTTCCACTTTGTTACCTAGGTAACGTAATACTTTAGCTCCTTCATTACCAACCCTATGCAGTTCGTCACTGAATACCAACCTCTTTTCCGGAGGTGCCTGTAATATAAAGAACAAACATTAAGAACAGGGCCTCAGAAATTAAAGATTATAACTATAATGTTGTGATTGCTGTAAATGAAGAAAAACACTTCACAATAGTTAGTCATCATTCTCGGCTCTGACACAGTCCAATAGCAATCCAAAAGTTCATACAAGAACAAGAAGGTAGCATAGAACAATAATAAAAATTACAGTAAAGCTTTATATCTAGCAGGAAAGGTTCCCTCTTCACCTGTATTTCTGAAAGTATACATCCATGCATTGCCATTGCCATGAAAGCACAATGCCTCAATGCTCCACCAAGTTTGACATAGCTTCTCCAAGGATAATTGAACATCTTGTATGGACCATGAGGTGGCTCCCATAATGCAAAATCTAACTACAAGATCAAATAAACTTGTGACATGTAGCACTAGTTTTAGTGTTTTAGCAGGTCATGAAAAAACACAGGGAGGGAGGAAAAGGAAACACAATGGTGAAATGCGAATACCAGAGTCTCCTCTTGGCTTGATGATTGTACTGCTGTTCTATAGCCACGGTAAAGAGGGTCATCAGAGGCTTGATAAACAAGAATTTTGGATGGAATCCTCTCATACGCAACACATTGAAGGTACCCATCTACACAACCTATACAAAGTACCACATGAACCAACTTAGCAAGTCAGCAACAATAACAAACTATAAAATAATGTGCAACTAAAACAACATGCACAATCATCACTCATCACTGGGCAAAATGGTAACAAAACTACAAGAGCATACTCAGTGTGTGAAAGTATTAAGGGTGAGAAAAATGTTTGAGTAAATCCTCAAATTAGTCTTTTAAGATTTAATAGGTTATGCACTTTAGACTGATTTAGAATTTCAAAAATTTTAAATTAGTCTCTAATTTTATTAAACAATTTTTAATTTAGTTTTTCTAATATAAAACAACATTGAAAAATATCGTAAAAAAACACTAATATAGATGACATTTTTTTAATGTTACAGATTAATTTCAGATTTCTAAAATATTAGAAACTAATAGTATAACTCATAAAATCTTGTGGATAAACTTATAGACTTATTCAAAAATGCTTTAAATTTTTTTTATGAATGCTCTTTTATACACCAATATCTAATGAATGAAATTCATTCGCGTCTCAAAAAAATAGATCCATGTTTCTAATAACTATTCTAAAATTCATATCTAAAGATCATTTCTTTATGTTTATGAATGACATATGAGGAAAATGAACCAAAACCTTCGACAGATGCAGCAACTCCATGGAAATTTTTTACCACTAATTTGTGGAGATCCTCCCCAGACCAAATGGGGTAAATGCAAATATTGACAGACAAACATACACCAGCACCAACACCAATAAGGATCAATCTGTAAAAAGCCGTGGAGAAAAATTGCAATCCATTTCTCCCAGACACCAATACAATACAAAACGTCAACATGAATACACGAAAGCCATATTCATATGGCTTCATCCCAGGGTACAACTTCACATAGTTTGCAAGAAACCCTGCAAAACACAACAACACAATCATTATCAATCATGAATTATGCCATCAATTATTTTCTTTAAGAGTATAAAGAAGAAGAAAAATGTCCAACCAGCCAAAAAAATAGAGACCACGATAAAAAGTTCCTCAAAAGGTTGACCAACCATCACAGATAATTGTGCAATGCCAAGAGCAAGCACTGCAGCAGAAACTGTTCCCAGAGCACGATTGAATCCTTTGTTAAGGGTTGCACCTACTCAACAAACACATGAATTAAAGACCATAATGTTGGTACATGTTTAATCTAGATAAATAGTACCTTACTTTTTGAAAACTCTTCTAAGAGACAAATAAAAACAAATTATTGTGTCACTAAATTAAATTGGATCAAACACATTTATAGTATGTCTAGATTCATATTCATTTTTAACTAAAATGGAGCACTAGTTTCCAAAACAAATACAGTACATAGATAGGATAGAAACTTCCACAGCATGAACACAATACTTACGGATAAAAAAATAACAATAACATAAGTATAAAATTCTTAAGAAATATACATGTATAAGACGGAACTTAACTGCAATTGCTTAGGGTATTTATTTTTTTTGTCAAAATTTGAGTTTTACTTTAATAACTCGTGTAATAAAAAATACTATCATTATAAAAAAATAACTATTAATGATAAACATAAATTAATAAATTGAAATCTCAAATCTGATTAAGAATTGCATTAGATTTTTTTATTTTTATATATCAAACAGATACTGATATATTAATGATAAGTTTTGTAGTTATTAAAGCTAATCAAAATAGAATAAAAGTATAATAAAGAGTTTATTTAAACTCATTTTAAAAGATACTTATTTTAACTTTATATGTATTTATTTAACGTTTTAAAAATAAGCGCAAGGTCTGATAATTTTATTAAAAAAAGTATTTATAAATGTTGGTTGAGAATAGAATATACCAATGCTGAATTCGAAAACGACGACGACAGTGAGGATTGCCCAGATACTGTACTTGCTGAGTTGTTCTTCCTTGATGTAAATGAAAAGCGAGACAATGGCCAATGATAAGCCAGATTTCATGGCGAACACCACTTTGCGTCGATCAGAGCGACCCATCTCGTACAATTGGACGGCGAAGTCCATGACCGCATTACGGAGGGCAACCACGCGATCGGAAAGCGCGTCGAGGAAGCCGCGATTGGAGACAGCGCCATTGTCGTTGACGTGGAAGCCAAGTTCTGGGTAAAAATCCTTCTTCGACAGGTTCCTCTCTCTGCTCTTCTCTAATAAACTCTGCCTGAATGACACCACTCTCGATGTCTTTCTCTCTAGCTGCATTTCTTTTTTCTTTGTTTTTTCTACAAATGGAAAATGATTAGCAACACAACAGTTGAAGAAGGAGAGAATGATGAAGCATGAAGCGACTCTTGTTGTGGCAAAGCGAAGGAAGAGCACACGAACCCGCCAAGTTACGTGCCCTTGTTCTGTTTTAGTTTTATTCTTATTTTTGGAAAATCAACTCTGCACTCTTTTTGAATTTGTCTTCGTATCTTAATTCACTCTTTATATCATTAACGTTGATTTCTCATACATCTTCAATTTAGATTATCATGAGAAAATAATAGTAATAATAAACAGCTATATATACTTTTAAAAAAATTCAATTGTATGAAGGTATGTTAAAAGATATTTTAAATAATTAGTTTATTCGTTATCTTTATCTTGTTAATTTTAATAAGTTACGTGTATCTTTTATCTTAAGAAATTATTATTATCTATTAAATATTAATTAAGATCATGAACATATGTATTATATATTGTGACATTTACACTTTTAGAATTAGTTTTAGATTCTTTATCTCTCTTTTTTTTAATCTATTACTTATTACCTCTTATGTTTATTTTATTTCTTTATTTATTTCCTTCCTCTCTCTCTTACCATAACAAAGCTACATTGAAAAAATTAAAAAACTGTGATGTATACTGTTGAGTAGAAAAGAGATAACAACCGTATTGAAGTTGCCTTAAGTAGAAACATTACACACATTGTATAATTGAAATAGAAAAAGAAACAAATTCATCTAGGAAAGACTTGTTGATTAGGCAAGTGCAAGTTATGACCCATATCATCATGTCCTAATTAGTGGATGAAACAACACAGTGGAATGGTTAGCAATGTGCAAGCTGAATTGGCCTCCTTTCTCACTCACATCAATCTTGGTCCCAGGTGGAGCACTCATCTCAAAATTTGACACCAACTTTGCAATCACTAGTCCCAATATTGGCAATGCAAGAATGATCCCAGGGCAACTCCTCCTACCCACACCAAATGGCACGAACCTAAAATCAACCTTTCCTCCAGCTACAGCATCTGTGGCACATTCCTCTTCCAAGAACCTCTCTGGCCTAAACTCTTGAGGGTTTCTCCACCATGATGGGTTGTTTGCAAGCCACCAAGCATTCACCACCACCTTGGACTCTTTTGGAATTGTGTACCCTCCTAGTTTTGCTTCTTCAAGGTTCATGTGGGGCACCAAAAGGGGGATTGGAGTGTGCAATCTTAGTGTCTCTTTCACTGTGGCTTGTAGATATGGTAGTTGGTGTAGGTTGGATTCTGTTACTGGCTCATCTTTAAGCACTTTTGATATCTCTTCGCGAATCTTGGTTTGGACTGTTGGATGATTGACCAACTCTGCTATGGCCCACTCCATGGACCATAATGTTGTCTCTATTGCTGCAACATTGATGTTTTCTACTATGTAGATCACATTCTCTTCACTGATTTCACCCTTCATTTGAGCATCTATGATGTGATCAATTGCACAGCTTATCTTGTGCTTCTCCCCATTTGCTGCCATTATTTCTCTGTAGAACATAACATCAACAACATTTATTATTAAGTATATAATATTTTCCATCATAATCATAATATCATATTGTGTCTTTTGCAAGGTAACATCACTATGGATCCTATTACCCAGTATCTACCTTTAATGAATCAAAAATAGAAAGTTTTTATTAAAAATTATAGTGAACTTGTATTAAAAATTTTGAATGAAAATTTTCTATTTCTCATTCCTTAATCAGGCCCTATCAAATTGATGAGCATTTTCCTTTTAACTATTTACTACGTGAAAACTTGAAGCAAGCTAGCTAGCTAGTGTTAATTAATTACCTCCTTTTCTGAACGTAGTGGTTGTTGAAAAATGCCAACCTCCTAGATTGCAAGTCCTTGCATTTGTTGAGGTATCCCCTCAAGAATGGCCTGAGCAAAGGTATAAAATCTCCATAATTGTATTCAAAACTCTGTGCCAAACGGCTTCTCTCAGAGTTAAACCGTGTGGCCTGAATGAACAAAGGGTCTTCTTGAGACTCAAACTTGGCATCAAACATCATCCTATACATGATATTGTACAGCATTAACTGAAGACGCCTTCTAATAACAATCCCTTCACTTCTCACTCTCTCATTAACACCAAGGTCCCGCACGACCAAATCCATCTCATGTTCCCACATGTTACTATAATTGTTCACAACCTTGTTGGTGAAAAATGGTAGTGTCATAATTCTTCTCATTTTGCGCCAATGATCACCATACACCGTGAAGACCATGTCTTGGCCGTTCCCTGTGAAGATATCAAACACAACATTTCTTGGGCGGGAACCAAATTCCACACCCTGTGAATGGAGCACTTCGGTGGCAAGTCCAGGGTCAGATACCACAACCAAGTTTTTGGAACCCAGTTTGAGTAAGAAAACTGGACCATAGGTTTGTGACATTGAGGCTAGAACACGGTGGTTAAGGTCATTGCCAACTTGAAGCCAATTGCCAAATATAGGAACAGAGAGAGGACCTGGTGGAAGAGAGGTACAGTGTTTGCTAGAAGAGGTTGAGAAAAATAAGTATATGATAAGAGCTAAGATAATGGTGGCACCAGGGAAAGGTATAGAAAAGCAAGAGTGCAAGAGTTTATTGATTGAAATAAGAGCTATTGTAATAAGAATGAATAAGAGTGGTTTCTTAATTTGAGGACCCATTTTCTTAATGGATGAGTGTGGATTAGAAGAGGGAATAATAAGTGTGTATATATATTAGGAGGGATTGAGGTAGGTGCCCCATGGTTTGTGATGAATCCATGGGCTTTATTAAAAGTGTTTTTTGAAACCAGGGTAGGAAGGAATGTGATAGGTGGGTAAACCCTTTATTTTTGAAGTCAAATTCTGTAGTTGGTGAGCTGATAAATATTTACTTGCATAAGAAGCAGGCATGCACAAGTGGGTCAGTTACAAACAATACAAGTACATTTTGGTCAAGACAAGCCATCCATGACTGAGTAAATTATAATGATTGGCCATGCCAACATGTAATCCTAGATTGTCAAACATGAACACGTAAGCATCCATAGTCTTGCCCTCAATATGAGTTATTTTTTTTCCACTTTTACGTTTTCCTTTATTTTTTTATTTTTTTTAATTACAAGAAAACATATATAGATGTAAAGCAACATTTTTCATCTCAGTTAATGTAAAAATTCAGGGATGCAAAACAACAATTTTCCATATAAAACTGCCACAAAAGCATCGGGAAGAATTTTTTATTTGAGGCCAGTTAGACCAAATGATGCCATTAATTATATTATCTCAAAAAATCATCGTCGGAACAAAAATGTGGTGAAAAATTCAAAAGTTAATTTTAATATTTTATGCATAAAAGCGTATTTATAAATTAATCTTCGTACAAAAAAATTAAATGCTTACTTTCAAGAGTAAAATAATTTGTTGATTGATATGCAAAAATAAATAATTTGTTGATATACTTTATTATTTTCTGTAGAATGTGTCTTTTTGTTTTTTTACTGGTTACAAATAAAATATGTTTAGATAGGGAGGTTTGTTCAAATAGTAAATAATTTGGTATCGTTTAAGTAAGGTTCCTGCATATGCATAAAGTGTCTTTAAGAAGGGATACTCGTGGGAAACCAAAAAAAAAAAAATCTTTCTCAAAATTTGACTTGACCTAAAAGTCAGTTTGAAGTAATGCATATTTAATAAATTTATAAATATAAATATATAAATAGACACCATTATTATATATAGGAGAAAAGTATTATATAATATCATATATTTATTTATAAAGGTCAATCTTTTAAGTTTAAAAGGCCTTTTGAACAACTTAAAACTTGAATTGTTTAACTAAATAAAATTTCAAAAAAAATTCCTAGGTCTGTCAAACAGTCTAGCCTATTCTTACCCCCTAATTACACCCTGAAAGTTTTTTTGTTTGTAAAAAGCCCCAATAATATTTTTTATGTTTGGAAAAGGCCCCTACAATTAAATTTTGTCAATTAAATGCTTTAAGAAAACACCTTAACAACAATAATTATCAACTTTATTTTTGGATAATAATAATTAAGGGTAATTTGTTCACAACTTCAATTAAAATAAATTAACACGTGCATAAATCATTCTTCTGATTGAAATACACACAGAAATTGAGAGATGAAATACTAACTTGATTTAGATCCATAAACATAGAATAATATTTCATTACAGAGTCATGACAAGAGATGAGTTCATCTAATCCCAACAAGAAAAAGTTTAGTTACACATATCCATGGTAAAATTCAAGATTACAACAAGAATTACAAAGAAAATAAAGACAAGTCTTAAAGATTTGTTGTTGAAGATGAAGGAAGAACTCCCCTTTAACCTCTCTTAGTGATAAGGATTGAAGGGATTACAATAATTTGGCCTAAAGAGGTCACTAACGTGTTAATGGACAAACATGTCGTACGCTTACACTTCAATGCTAGACCAAAAATTTAATGTTGGTGCTTCAGCTCTAGAACTAGCGTTTTGGTTTTAGCCTTAACTTCAAACCACGATTCGACCATTCATATTGAAGAACTGGATGTTAGGAATATTTTGTCAAAATTTCAGCTCGATCCAATGGTTAAAGAAATAGCAATAGCAAATTTAAAAGTGTTGGTTTGTAGTTGAGCTAAAATTTAGTAATAGGTCTTTTCTCTTCTTTTCTCTCTAGAGGCCTCTACAACCTATCAAAACACATAAAAACATTTTGTCCAATAAACATAGTGACAAGTATTCAACTAAATGTAATAAGGACAATTTTCTTAATTAAATTAACTGTTAACACCAATTTATAAGTAATTTTTACATAGAAAATGACACAAATTTACATTTAACACTCACCCAACCCTAACCCATGGTTAAAGGTGGGGCCTAAAAAATTCAAGGCCTCTACATGGCCTAAACTCATGCTAGCCCTAGGTAAAACTAACTAACTGGCCACTAAGTGGAATACAAGCAAGACTAAGGATGATACAAGCCTAAAGGTACAGTGAAATATAAAGAAGCCTAACTTTTTAAAATAGTACAAGAGAGGTAAAAATAGGTCTTCAAAGTGTCGTATATGGGCTTTGGCCCAACTTGGACTTTAATAAGGCCCATAAGTTTGGTGAAAGCTTTTTTGGTCTTCTTAACCCTTTATCTAGTCACGGGGCTTTAAAGCCACTCCAAAGCATCCTTTACCTTCTTGATAGTCTCTATGCTAGTGAGGTCCTTATCATGCTCCGTATCCTTAAGAGGATTTGACCTTAAATCCTAGCCATCATCATAATTAAGATTACCTACAAAATAAGGAGAAAGATCATAATATATTAAAAGAAGCACTAACACCATAATAATCGGGTAGGTCTAGCTTACATTCATTGTTGTTGATTTTCTTCACCGTTTGAAAGGGACCATCACCCTCAAGGATAAGTTTAGACTTCTTAGGAAAATAAAACCTTTCCTTTCTAAAGATGAAGTCAATCCCAACCCTTAACATCAAAAGAAATTCCATTAATTTCTTTCTTTATTGGCCATCCTATCATAATATTCATTGGTCTTCTCAATTTGGTCTCTAACCCTCTCATGTAACTCTCTAACATACTTAGCCTTAGCCCTAATCTCACTATGGATAACTTTACTAGAAATGGCTAAAGGTAAAAGATCAAGTGAAAAAAAGGGTTAAAATCATATACAATCTCAAAAGGACTATACTTAGTGGTAGAATGCACTACCTTATTATGAGCAAACTCAACATGTGGGAGACACTCATCCCGAGACTTAACATTCTTTCTCACAATGACCTTAAGCTGGGTAAAAAAGGGTCTTATTTAGCACCTTTGTTTGCCCACCCATTTGAGGATTGCATGTTGTTGGAAGTTTCACATTGTCTGCCTCATATATTTCGCATGACTTAAATACCTGTTGGGCAACTCCAACCATTTTCAATTGGTTTTGGAATAGAACCTTTAATATAGTATCAGAGTCAGAGCATTTTTTCCTATTCTTATGGGCCAATACTTGCCCTTTCATTGTAGGTCAAAATTTACCCATTGCCTGGTCCAGCAGACTTCATTGGAGGGGGCGTGTTAGAAGTCTCACATCGTCTGTCTCAAAATATTTCGCATGACTTAAATACATGTTGGAACCTTTAACATATGTAATGGAGAACAGAAGCTTATCTATTAGCCTAACCTATAAAGTCCTTCAAAAATGATTAAGAAACTTAGCATCCTTATCACTAACAATAGTTTGAAGGATCCCATGAAACCTAATAATCTTTCTAAAGAATAGTCTAGCAATATGACTTGCATCCTCAACCTTGTGACAAAGGATGAAGTAAGCCATCTTGTTAAATCTATCCACCATAACAAAGATTGAATCCACTCCCCTTTGGATTTTAGGAAAACTAAGCACAAAGTTCATGTTAATGTCAACCCAAGGAGATGTAGGTGTAGGCAAGAAAGTGTAAAGGCCTTGAGGTAAAATCTTAGATTTGATATTTTCACATGCTAGGAACCTAAAGCAATGCCATTTAACATCTTTTTTCATGTAGAGCCAATAAAAGTGCTCACTAAGGGTAGATAAAGTCTTATCCCTCCTAAAGTGCCCTATGATTCTTCCCTCGTGACTTTCTCTAAGTAACATAGATCTCATAGGAATACAAAGCCTATTCTCTTTAAACAAGTAGCCATCTAACTTACAAAATCCATGTATAGAAGTGAGACCATAAGAAGAAAAGATAATGGAGAAATTTGTATCCAGTTGGTACAATTCCCTAAGTCTTACTAAAAAAAGCTAATAGGGTAAGTCTCGTAGACAAGCCCTCCCTCTTCATGTCTTCTATGTTCCCTATGAGGTATTTCATGCCTACCATCATTATCTTTTTCTTCCTCACCATTATCATTTTTGTGATGTCTATGCCTCCTATAAGGCCTTCTAAGCTCAACTTCTTCCAACCTTCTTGATAAGGCATCAAGTTGGTCCATAATAGCCTCCAGGGTGGTGGTGGTTCACTCATATCACTTTGATTGGACATTCTTTTTATTTTCTTAGTTTAATTTTATGCAAAACAAAAATAAGATGCATTTATTGGTGGTTAAAAGTCCTAAGAATGTTAAAAGCAATACATTCCTACGTATTAAATTGACATATATGCATTTTCAAGCAGTATCTTCTTTATAATTTTACATTTTACATTTTCAAATTAAAATAAATTAAAATATTCATACATACATAAAATATTTCCTAATCGAATTATAAAGCATTCTATGAATTTTTAACTTCTTTTCTCATCCCGTGTCATAATTATGGTAGTAAAAATTAAATCTGATTGGTGTGAAAAATATATTTAATCTTTTTTATTTGCAAACCTACAGAAATACCCACCACATATTACGCGTAACATACTATTTATTTAAATTGTAATGAATTATTTGGCCTTAATCGATAAAATATTAACATAAAAAATATATATTTTTTTCAAAACAATAATGTTACCTAAATTGTGTGAAAAATAACATAAAAATATAATTTAAATATATTCAAATTTATTTGATTACATGATAAGTTTTTGTCAATTAAAAGACACATCACAAAGCACAGAAAAAATATTAATGACCACAACATATTTAAATGATAAATTCTTACGGAGGACTCAAAATGTATTTTCCCTCAAACCGAACAATCAATTCCATATCTCTCTTACATCGTTGCTTGGTTTACTTGAGAAAATAGTCTAAATTTTCATTAATTTCAATTGCAAAAATTGTACTAGACTCTCAGTTTAATTTTTATTTTTAAAAGTCTGTATAATAAATATAAAAATAATGAATTGTTCTAAATATTTTTGCTATTTATATAAATTTGAAAAAATAAGAAACAAAGTGGCAAACGGGTGCCTAATGCGTGGGAATCTGCCGAACAGTTCGGGCCAAATCCTGAAGAAAGCTAAAAAGCGTTGTTTGATGAGCCTACGGAGTAAAGAAGGCTTTAAATTTGATATATAATAAAAAATTTAAATTAATTATATTATAATAGATTCTATAAAAAAATTAAAAATATTATTGATATTTACAATTTGAAATTTTATTTTTCAAATTGTATTCTATATTTATTGAAATACAATATACAATGAATATAGAAAAATCTACTAAGCAAAAACAAATATTAACCATTCATGGACCTGGGCAATAAACAAAATTTAATTCGGCTTACTTTTGGCACAGGATTCCACGCGGTTACTATATCACCGTCCCAGTTAGCACACGCCCCAAATCCGGAATGAGATTTAGCAGTCACAATCCCAATCAACAACTTCAACAAAATTTAGTTGCATTTTACCATTTTCAATATGCAAGACATGAAAGTCAACCTCAAGATATAATTGTTCCCTGGAATATTTCCGCCCGGCCTATAGTCACTCGCATCGCCAACCCTGTATATACGCTTCATTTAGTTGATGGTTAGGATAATTGTAATAATAGGAAACATGCTGTTCAATTAGGATATCTGCAGAAACGTGACAAGTTAAAGCCCAAATCAGGTGTATAAACAGGTCATCAGACGTTTCGATTTTTTTTTTAAGTAACTTTCTAACAGAAAAAACTCACAAACTATATTTCTCTCTGGCGCTTAGATATTTTTTATTAACCAATAATCACGTTCTGCATTTTAGTGGCTCGAAAATACATCAATTGAGAAACTTGAAATATCTGTTAGAGAAAACTAACATTTTCATTCTCCACTCTGGTATGATCTTCCAATTTGATCCTCTAGCAAAAGAAATAGGTAAAAATATCCCCATCCGAGACAACCGGTTTTTAGTTGGGGTAGTAAATTGAAATGTCTTGACAGAGTACAAGACAAAAACACTAGTTTACTCATCCGCCATATTACCTGATACAGTTCTAAAGGGTTGTAAAAACCAACTTCGAACATGTCCTTGTAAGACAGCTCAATAAAAGTCATATCCAATGCTTTGTTAAGAGATTTATCTTTGCAGTCCACCGTCTTAATATTGGCAGTTGAATGCATGATCAGAACAAAAGCTCCAAATTCAGGGATTTAAGCTTTACAATGTCCACCGTCTGAATATTTCAGTTTAATGCATGTTCAGAACATTAAAGTTAAAGATATATAGTGTTGTGTACCATTTCAATATACCATATAAAACTGAAACATGTCAACAAAATCTATTAGCTTTAAACATTTTTTTTTGCAGGCCTTAACAAAAAAATGTATATTACATACTTACAAGGTCACTAAATTCTAGACCATAGTATAACTCTGTTGTCCCACTAGAGGCCATCGAATGGTTAAGCCTGGGAAGAGGGTGATTATTGTTTGCAAAGCCCTTTCTTCTAATTACACGACTCTTCTTATATTTTAAAGAAAATTTCAACTTACACCAAAAAAATAAAACAAGATTTCAAATTCTCATTAGAAATCTTTAAATTTTTTTAAATTAAATTTGGTATGTCTTACTTATTTTTCACTAAATTGGTATTTGAATCTTCATTTCCTAATGAAATTTAACATCGAAAATTTTAACTTTTAATTTATAAAATGTGAAATATACTTATGAATTTCCAAGTCACTTCTAAAAATAGGTGGTGCAAATACAAATTGTGGTCGTACCAAAAGTTATCACCAACGAGACCGGCAAATTATAGAACGTGCAAATATAAAGTAGGCGATTGATATACTTATTGCAAGGGACATTGAATAGGTGGCGTATAAGTAAAACAACATTCATGGAGAGATGATGAACCGACAAGGAGTGAACGACTTGTAATTAATTCTAAGCTTGTAATTAATTCTAAGGCTATGTTTTGGGACCAATATTTAGGAGGAAAGGGGAGGAGAGGAAGAAACCTTGGTTTCAAAGATCTTATGTCAAAGTTTTAAAAATTGAGGGACTCATTTCTTCATTTTTATAAGTTCTCTCAAATTTACAGGTTTTGAGAAGTTTTAACAACTTCCAAACTAAAAAGAGTGATATCCCCTTCTCCCATCTTAGTAACTTCCAAACAAAGCCTAAGGGTTAGGGCTGAATGAATATTGGATTAAGTCAAATTCTAGTGTGTGTCTATATATATATATAATTGATCTTATCAAAGTTAATTGAATTAGATTTGTATTAAAAAAATTAAAATTTAGATCACATTGGATGATTAGGTATCTATTTAATTATAACTTGTTACAAATTTTATAAAATATAAATATAGAAAACTTCAACCATCTTAAAATCCAAATTGAACATTTACTATCATAATTACAAACCTTCATAAAAATCAAAACCACACCCACTCAACATAACCATAAGCAAAACATACACGTTATGTAAAACTACGAAACCAAGATGTGTGGTACTTGCTTCAAGTCTTTAAACACAAAAATACAAACCAAGATGTTCGATACTATGAAACAAATATATAAATTAATAATAATAATAAAAAATAATATAAAATTAAGTCACATACTAATCTAGTATTCAGATTTACTGATCTAAAATCTAATATCCGATCTGATTAGAATCGGTTCTTGATTGGAGTAGATCAGTTCTGATCTAATTACCAAAAAAAATCCAATCCAACACTTGATAGGATTGAATTGAATAAACGAGTTGAACAAATAAATCACAATCAGCTGCTCAGCTCAACCGTAGAGATCCTAGCTTCTATGAATTTTACCCCTTTTTCTACTGTTAAAAGTCAATATGATAAAGAGATTCACTCTATTTGGCTCCATGAATATCAGAATCAATCACCTATAGAATAGTAATTTACGATCTGGTAAACATATAGCCAGAATCTAATAGGATTACTGCAAGCATGCCGTATAGAATGATGATGGTAGTATGGATCGGAGATTTAACTAGCGAAATTTCTGATATCCGCATTTAAGTAATTGTCACTTAAATATTAGCTGACCCAATGTCTAGGAGTTTGGGAGGGAAGGAAGGAGAGGAAAAAAGTGTTTTTTGTAAGATACACATGCAAAAAAAATAATAATAATAATAAAAATCAAACTTATAATCACGGAGGGAAAAGCCTCCAAATAAACCTCCCTCCCTCCATTCCCTTCCAAGATTCAACTTACAAACATATCTTAGCTGACCAAATGAATAGTAATAATACACGAGTATAAACTAAACTACAAATCTCAATGATATTACCAGATCAAGAGCTGATATTTTATTTATTTTCGAGTGTATTCTTTGAGGGGCCTATTCCTTACCCAAAAGGGTAAAAGAGTCGGTCTTGCAAACCACCTTTCTCGGCTTCTCGGCTTCTCGGGATCCCCATGAATAAATAATTAATACATATTAACATTTGAAAATATACAACATAAAATCAGCGTTCTCCTAGGCAAACCATACTCGACAAAAATGTTTCACATCCTTCTGGAAAAGCACTATTTCAGCTATACAAAATTACACAGCAGAGAGATCTATCCGAATATCAGAATGCCAAACGATGGAACTATCAAGCGAAACAGAGCCTCCTACGTGATCCAATGAAGAAACTAGTCTCCCTCACACCCCAAGAATAATCTCGCGTTTCTTGCACAACCAAAGCATATCTACGTAAGTAGGAAGAGGTAGTTGGGGGGCAATATTGTACTATATTGTTGAACTTAAATTAGTAAGCTACAGCTAACAAGTACAACAACCTAAGCCTTTTGCCCTTCTCTCACTCGGAGGGATGGGCTACAAAGATCGAAGGACACCTAATGCTCCATCCTAACTCACAAGCTAGCTAACGAGTATTCTATTTAAAATTTAAATATATTTCATTATCTCTCCATCCTTCAAATTTAAAATACAAAAATGGGGGTAGATTGACATGCACGCATGCACATAGAGCATGTGGCAAATACACTACTAGAGGCTGCCAAAATAATTTGTTTCCCCATGTCACCCTCCACCCATGACAACCATTAGCACATGGCCTGAGTTCAGATCAAATGGTGGGTTGTTTCGCAAGTCAACTAATCCAAAACATCCGCATATTAAGGTGATCAAGTTCCAAATAGATTTCCAAAACATTTAACCACCCACATATTAAGGGGAGTGAGAACGTTGTCTTGATTCAAATATATAAACTTTACTAAAACATAAAACCCCAATCCGTTCTCTCGGAATAAATGAAACAGGGAACTAGCATGCCTGTCAATGACTTTTAAGGAAAAAGTATGACACACACCAAACGGCAAACAACATTAGGTGTTTATGACAACATAAGACAGGAAAATGTTCAAAATTCAGAAGAAATAACACAGGCACAACAATACAATCAAAAAGCTGTCCTCAACACTAACCTTACATTCATCATCAGAAACACATGGCAGGATAATGCAATTGCAAACCAAGTTATTTATCAAATTTCAGAATAGAAATAAGAACCAGGAATGATCATCATAGGATACTGGATGCCATGGACCATCATTGCCATCATAGTTGACAAAGATGAGAAAAAAATTGGACGTGGATATACTTACAAAAGCTGCCGGACAAAGATATTGTACCTAAAAAGATTAAAGAGAGAGAAATCAGAACCCTAAAAATTTTGCACAAAAAAAGCATCAATTTTGAATTGCTTACCAAGTATGAATTCACTTCAAGAACACAGCCAAAGTCCAGTGAAATTGCCTCCAGAAAGAACCACCATGGATAAGACGCAACACAATCTCATTAGGATACTTGTATCGGTAAATTTAAGAAAATAAAAATTAACAAAAGAATACAAAATCATAAGATGGAAAAAGACACTCAAATACAATTCAGGAAATCGAGAACACACATGCATGCCTAACCCAACTCATCACTAAACGGAATATGAAAGCAGAAAAAACAGCATTACGCCACTTATACTGAGATATATTAAATAGTAACAAATAGGAAATTGGCTCAGGGGCACCTGTATATGGATGAGGTTTGATACTAACACTCCCCCTCCCCCTAACTCATGTACCCAGCTAAACAAACAGTTAATGTGCTCATACAGCACAAATCCCCATTGAATTTTTGTGTGACTTAAAAAAGACCAATCTTGCTCATCTTAATAAATTCTTACTCAAGCGTGGCAAATCATTCTGTTGACACCATCAATCAATTTTAATGGAAATCATAACTCATTCTAGCACGGTGAAATTAATCTCCCAATTAACAAACCAAGGTACCTTCTCCTGGGTTCCTTAAGCATCTAAGCATGGGAGGGATGCCTCAAACCAGTGACATGTCTCCTGAATGAGAAATTAAGTTAGAATCTCCAGAACTCAGCATAGTCATGTGAAATGCTAAAGAAATATAAATTGGTAGCAATAATGAAAAAAAAGGAGCATAAGATATAATCCAGGCCAATAATATTAACCACACACAACAACAGTTACATAAAATAAGAAACAGAAATAGAAAATAGAAAATAGAAAATGGAAACAAAGAATAAAGCAATCTACAAAGGAATATGAAATTAAACTTCCTCATAATAAAATTTTCCAAGAATTTAATTGGAAGAGCAGCAATGTTTGAGGTACAAATACAGCTACACTGAGGGAAACTGCCATTGGCAAGTTATCTTACAATAGAAACAGTACATTCCACTGAAAGAACCGCCAGTTAAGTGTACGCCTGTAGAGACATCACCCTTTTTAACTTCAACAGGCCTAAGACTGTGATAACACGCCTTTGGTCAATGATTAGAACCTTAATATCAATGGGATCATTATGTGAAAATATCAGTGTATATCGTTTGGGGAGTCAAATTCAGCAACATTGTTCACTTGCCAGTGATGAAAGGGTGATTCAGAGCTTGAGACACAGTCAACCTCTTATCTGGATCCAAGACAAAAATTTTCTCCAGCAGATCCTTAAAATTGGCTAACATTTTTGGATCTTCCCCAGGAGAGCCAGTGATTAGTGACCCAATATCTTTTGGCTTAATGTTGACAATCAGCCTCTTTATGGCCTAAGGAATAATATTACCAAAATTAATCAGACTTCTAAGAAAACCATTCTAACATTGACAACAAGTTCTAAATACAACAAAAAAAATCTAGCTAACCTTCTTTGTTACAGGATCCTCCTCAGTAGCAAGAAAATTCAGGTCCTGATCAAAGTGTTGTTCAGTAAATGCTCCCTGCAAGGTCAATTGTAATAAATAACAAGAAAAGAACAAATTAGTACCAAGCATTAAAATAATCCACACTCAATACTCAAACAATGGCTAAACACTAATGATAAACAATTGAATACAACAATAAATATTTACCTTACGTAGCATTTTCTTTGGAAAAGGGCCCTTCAATTCCATGTGAAGCCGTAGCATGTCATTGTTTGTAAGCCCTGGGAAAAGAACCTTCCCTATATACAACTCATACAAACAACAGCCTACAGACCATATATCCAATGGATGATCATAAGGCAAGCCAAGTACTGCATTAAAACATTCAAAAGTCCAAACAGTGGACAACAATAAGATATTTAAACACGGAGAAGAATTCAGGGATAATGAAGTAATAAGAAAAATAAATGGAGCTTACTTATTTCTGGGGCACGATAAAAGCGACTCACAAGATATGGTGTAACTTCATTTTTACCAGCAAACATGGCATTACCAAAATCACAAAGCTTCAAAACATTTTTGGCCTCGTTTACCTTACAAAAATAGAAATTGAAGAAAGAAGTTAGATAATAGATGTCTTCTTGAAATAAACTTAAATTTGAAAAGAAACAAGAGTATCTAGAGACATACCAACATATTATCTGGCTTTATATCACAATGAAGAACACCACAGTTCCGAAGATGCTTCAGTGCAATAAAAAGCTGTTTTGCATATGCTCTCACAGCTGTTAGCCTAAGGCCAATATTGCGACCAAACTTCTTTAAAACTTCACGCAGATTCATATTAAGAGATTCAAAAACTAAACAAAGATGATTCCTGTATCTAAAGCTTGAAAGAAAACGAACACAATGACGCTTATCATCTGGATCTGCACCTACTAATTTCTTTAATATGACCAATTCATCCAAACCAGCCTTGTACCTATGCCAAATTAGATCATATAAACGGTGAGTAAAAAACACAACCCAAAAACAAAGGAAGTTTACAGAGGATTCGCAGGAAAAAACATAATCACTCACATGGTGTCGTTATTACGAATAATTTTTATTGCTACTTCTTCTGGCTCACCACCATTACCAGTCTTTAGGTTCTTTGCCCGGACAACTGTTGAAAAGACACCCCTTCCATGAGCAGCAATGACTTCATATCGGCCATCCAGTATTTCACCAAAACGATAGCCTGCATATAAGTATAAAAACACCATGAGCAGGAAAATAGATATTTGGAGGGATATTGAACAGAATAGTTGAAAACAATTCCCACAGAAATCTGATAGCCCCCAAAGATTTTCCACATCATATTGACAGGTTTCACCACCAAATCCACTTGAAGTGCGTAAAAGGGATAGTTAAAGATATGTACAAGACATGATTGTCAAAACATTGAACTTATGGCGAATAACTTCGGCTTGTAAATGCCATCATTTAAGTAAAAAAAAACAAAAATGTTAGTTAAGGATATTCAAATTGGGGGAGGGGAAGCCGCATTTATTTTTCAATTAAATCCTTTCTGTCCCAAAAACATCAAAAGCTCAGTAAAAATTGACATAAAATCAATAACATCACATTTGAAAGAATGTATATAAAATTAAAAACAATTTATCAATGACCACCTAATAAAAAGGTCAACACTAATGTTTCTGACAAAGACACGTCCCAAAAAAAACGTCAAGCACTACTCAACTCAATAATAAACCATATACATCATAACAGCTAGATACAACCAAATGAATTACTTACTGTAGTACCCCTCTGCATCATCCCAATTGTCATGTAGGCCAACCCTCTCAATCAGTAAACCATCTCCTTTTCCCTGAAAAGAAGGTTGGAAATCTTAATGGTTAATATAACAGAGACACATAAGTAGACAACAATTGGTTTAACAAATCAAGTATAAAAACTGCTCAAGTAATAATGAAAGCAATTAACTGTAACAAGTTTGGTAAACAAAAGAGAAAGAAACATGAAAAACCACCTTTTACACTAAAGGCAATTTACAATGATGGAGAAAAGCCTGGGAAGTTTATCAAAGCACATATACAGTGAAAAAGAAAGACAGGTTTTCCAGATTACTATCCAAGATGAATTGTATTCTTTCATAATAATGAAGATATCATAACACACAGTATTATTTACTAACACTAAAATGTCAGAAACTTAAAATTAAGTGGACAAAAATAGCTGCTACTATTCAATAATATAATAGTTTCACCAAACACTTACTGATTTCCGAACTCCGGTTGGTGTCTCACCAAATATATCATCACAGAACTTGTCATCTGATCTCTCACTCTGTAAGCATAATAAATGAAATTCAAAATGCAATAGATATAAACATTAAAAAAAAAAAACTCCAATTCGATAATATTTTATTCAACAACTAAAAAGAAGCCAAACCTTTGGAGTACCCTCCCCCAGGCCTCCAGCACCAGCTATCTTCTCAGAAGCAACATTCACATTTTCAGGAGATTTGCCAACAGAAAAAGATTTTTCCGCACAAACAACATCATCATCATTCTTACCATCACGTGCTTCAGAAATGTCAGTAGGAATGTCCGCATCCTTATCTGGTAATGGTGCATAATGAAGTTACTAAAAGCAGTCTAAATAAGAGGTTAATGAGGAGGAATGGGATAACGATTAACACCTTAGCATACACGTAAATTTCATCTGACTTCCAGATCTTTTTACTTTCAGAAATTGGTAATTTGGTACCATGATAAGAATAATTTTTTCCAATCATATAATAAAAAAATGGGCTCATCCTTCTTCTAGGGTAACCCAAATATGCAATGTCAATTATTTCACTAACTGTTATGCTTCATTTCACTTAGCCCTAGTAACACGAATACTGAAACATTATGGACCAAAAACAGACAAGAGAAACCACAAAAATGAAGGTACAGAAGGTACTTATAGAAGAAATAGAAAAATTAGAAGACTAATTTCTTAAGAGAACATACTGCACAATTCAGAAAATATAATTTATTTGAATAAACAAATAGAGAAAGGATAAACAAAAGGGACTCAAAACCAAACCTCTCATGTACAGCTTAATTTAAAATATATGAATACACAGCTTACACCAAATATTTCTACTTTTAACATGTACACAAAACATAAATAGCAACACAGGAACAATTTAAACCTGTTCAACCCAACACTGAATGCCTTTGGATGAAAGGCAATGCCTCTTCCATCAAGGAATTGAGCATGTACATACTTTACACAGAAAGAATCAAACTATAGAGAGGGTCAAAAAATATTATGATCCACAACTGCAGTTTAATGGAAATTCAATTGCGTGCCATTTGCATTAGATTTTCAGTTTCTTTTTATTTTTAAAAAAGCAATCTCAATTCATAGTCTAAGATACAAAGCAAGCATTATTCATTTGAAAATCAGGATTCAGGATGGTAACAAGTAGGTAATGGATAAAAAATGAGATATAACTTGCAACCAAAGGTCATTTTAACTAAACCTAACACTACCAGCCTACCACGCAGAACTCAGAACTATAAAGAAAAGTGGAAAAACTATACCTTTTCCTTCATTTCCAACTGGTTGTTCTACTTGCTGGTGCTGCTTCTTGTATTTCTCCATTATTGCTTCCCTTCTTCTTCTACTCTCTTCTTTGATCCTGTTGAGATCTTCCTCTTCTTGCTCAGGTAATTGCAATGTATCCTCCTCTATGTCATCTGGTTCAACAGCCCTGTTCAATCAATATACATCAAAACCAAACCAACTTTAAAAAAAAAAAGCGTTATTCCATAAAGAACTTAAAGGGTACAGCAGTTGATGAAAAAATTGAGATGTATAGAAGAAAATTCAGATTGGCAAGAAATATTTACAGTTAACGAAATACCTTGTTAGTTTGCTCACATCCTCTTCAATGGTACCTTCCATAGAGTTATAACCCTTTACAGGATTATCAGAATTTCTTTTTCTCTCCCGCTGGTATTCATTTTCTTCATGTCTTGAATGTTTTCTATACCGATCTCCATAATCATTACCATCCTCATGATGCAGATGCCTATCTTTACCATTGGCAGTGTCTCTATCTTTGTGCCTATATCTATCATCTCGGCTTTCCCTTTCTCGAGTATTAAAATTATCACCCCTTTCATTGTCCGGGCCTCTATCCCTCTCACCACCCCTTGTTCTGTCCCTACTGCTATCTCTTTCCTTCTCCCTTCGCCTATCCCTTTCAAACACTGTCTCCCAGCTTCTATCTCTTTCCTTTTCCCGTCTCCTGCCCCTATCCTCCTCCCTTTCCCTGCTCCTATCTTTTTCTACATCCCTTCTATACCTCTCACGACTCCTTTCACGTTCTTTTCCCCTCTTGCGTTCCCACTCATCCTCCTTACCCCTGCTTGATTCCTCCTGTTTCTTGTCTCTGTATAAATCTCTATCCACATCTCTGTCCCTAGTTCTATCCCTATCTCGGGCCTCACGACTGTGATATCTAGTACTGTAGTCCCGTCTATCACCTACAACCAAATCTATACTACCACGACGACGCTCCCTTCCATGTGCCCTCACTCTTTCCTCATCATGGCCATATTCAGTGTTATGTCTTCCTGATCCTCCATCCCCATAGCGCCACCTCTTTGAATGAGCATATTCTTCTACAATACTACGAGAACGAGACCTGTCCCTAGTATGACCAGTTGATCTTGATCGACTTCTATATCTATCATGAGAAGGAGAACTTCCTGACATTCTATATTTTTCACCTCCACTTTCAGAGGATGAGTTCCCAGGGTAATATACTTTCCTTGCATTAGTCTCCAGTGTTTCAACATTAAAGTCACCTTTTAGTTTCTCATTTCTTAAAAAATTCCCTAGCTCCCCATTCTGGGACTTGTCACCTTTGGAAGATTTAGGATCCAAATAACCATTGCCCACACCATCTGTACGAGCTCGAGCAAACTTTCCATCTCGAGTCTCAGCACTTGAATGATTAAGAGAGCTATCATCCTCTACATCCAATGCTGGGCTAACAAACTTATCATTTCTAGTTTCTGAAATTTTAGTGACACGGCCCTGCCCAGCACAAAGAAGTAATTGAGTGCAAATGTTGAAAATTACAGCACTTGAGGTGGTACTAAATAAATTAAACAACGCATTTAAATTAGTCCACAGGCAAAATAAATTTACAAAACACATAACCAGCTCTTACAAATTAACTGTAAGCCACCAGTCTTCACTGAAACGCCTAGAGAGACTTCTTTTGCAATTCACTCATGTTCGTGTAGTGCAACCAGGTTCTTACATATCTATGAGACACTGACAGGGTACTATACCAAGCTCTCAAGAATGAAAAAAATTCATTATACTGTCCGTAAACAAAAAAAATCACAGTGCTCTGTTTGGTCACCAAGAGGAAGTGAGAATGAGATACACTGAAAAAACCTAATTCTACAAAATAAATCAATAATTTAAAAAAAAATCGCCACCAAAAAAATTCAATTACGAAAGCAAAAACTTCCTCGAAATCAATTTCAACAGCCTCTGCTTTCTCAGCGACCAAACAGACGTCACATGTAGCAATACACGAAATTAAAGTAAATAGACAAGTTGATTTTCAAAATCAACAGTAACATACCGGATTTCGGTTATCAGACCGAACATCTCGATCTTCTGTCACCTTGATTTCACCAGGTTCGAAATCAGATTCCGTTTGTTTTTTTCCAATCTCACCGTCGAGAGCCTCGTCTTCGAGAATCTCTCCCTCTTCAACATCGTCGTCGGGGATATGTCTCTTTGGAGAACGAACCGCAACAATGGTTTTGTCATCGTGTTCAATCTCTTCTTGGTCGCGTTTTTGGCTCCCGTGGCTGTGGCGGTGGCTATGATGGTGGCGGTGCTTGTGGCGCTTGGAGGATCTTTCAACATCCTCCGGAGAGGGTGATCGGCGATGCTTGCTACGAGAGTCACGGGCATCGGTGGCCATGATCGAACAAGGGATTAGGGTTAGGGTTTGTTGGTTGTGTGCTTGAATATGAAACTAGGAATGGAAATGAATTGAGAGAATAGTGAACGGTTGTATTGTAGCACGCGCGGACGTTCCGTATTGGATCAGATTCAAGAACCTGACCTACAACTAACTATGATCATACCTGCTTTACGACTTTGCCCACGTTATTAACATGGTTCCATGGGTATTTTCAAGATTGTGAGGTTTGCCTATTTTCGTCTTTCAATATTTATTTTTTTTCACTCGAAATTTAACTAATCCCTTGACCTTCAATGTTCACATTTTAAAAAAATGAGGAAAATAATAAAATATGAAAAAATGAAAATACTTAAAAAATTGAATAAGGAAGCACGTAATTTTTAAAAAAATCTTTTGTGATTTAAAATCCAGTTCGTCTAAATATTTTTTAAAAATATTGTATTTTATAATCCATTTTATATTGTTACTTAGTCATTCATATTTTTTTTTTTTAAAGTTGTTTCCATGTTGATATCTCCCTTTAATTCAAATTCTTTTGGCTATACTAGGGTTTTCCTAGGGTGATGACACATGTGAAGGATATTTTAAACCTTGATTTTTGTTTCCTTTTGTTAGGTTTTTTTATGTGGTTGATTTACATAGATCTCTTTGAGTTTTTTATTATATGATCACGTACAACTTTTTTACCCATTCATAGTAAGGTTTGGAGTTCTCAGAGAAGGAGAGTGTGGTTGTCAAAGTTTCAACATCTATTATCATTCTTCATTGCTAAAGCAATATTGTAAATTTCGTTTTATTCATGGAATCTGCCAAGGTCAAGGATTTGTCTTTCAAAGACCCATGCTATAAAGTTGTAGTGAAAGAATGGTGTATGGTATTATGGGAGAACTTAGATGGGTCATGTTCACACACAGAGCTTAGAACACAAAACCCTAGGAAAATCCTCTTAGGAATTAAGTTTATTAATCTCTATAATGTGTCACTTGGTCACAACGTACGTGCAGCAGGTACTTTTATACCTAGGTTACAAAGTGGGCCTTGGCCCATTAGGCTATAGTCTAAATCAATCTACCACTAAAAGATGTGAGGAGGTTTAGGGGGGTTGTAGGGACTACCCCCTAAACTTGGGGGGAACAGGAGCCCCCTAGCCACGAGCCTTGGGTGTGAAGCCGAGCGAAGTGGCTTAAATGCAAGTCGAAATTCTTCCTATAGAGATTTCCCTGATTGCTGATAGGGGAAAGTTGTTGCTTGGGTTAAGGTAAAAAAAATTTGAATGGGTAAAGCTTTATTTCCGAGCGGAGATTTTCGGGTGAGGCGAGTCTTGGTTCCAAGCAAGGATCTCCGAGTGAGACGAGTCTTGGCCACGTAGAAGGAATACGATAACCGTCATTTGCTATCACGAGGAAGTGGAGGCACGCGCTTGTCAAGATTGCGCCGTTTTTGTATCCCAAGGTCATTTAAAGGTGCGTCGTTTCACCCAAAGTTGTCTTGAAGCGCCACATCCATCGATCTAGGGCTCTCTTATCCCCAATCGTTGGACCTTCGATTACGTGGCCTCATCTAGGGGTGTCAGCTCTTAGATACATCGCGTCCATTGTTCCCCTCTGGCCTTTTGTATTCTCACCGTTGGATTAAGGGGTATGACCAAAAGGTGTTCTCCCCTTATAAATTCATCTTCCTTCTTCATTTCAAAATTTTCAGGCCTTCGACATTCTTCCACCTCTTTCGTTAAGTAGCTTTGTACTTCCTGGTGACTTCTGTTGCTGTCTTTGTTTCATCCATTGCCTTCTTTCTCATTTAGCATTTCTTCTTGTCAGGTCAGTGCTTCTCTTTGCTCTAGGTTTTCTTCATTTCCCAACTCCTTTTACTTAATTTTAGGAATTATTGTGAGTGTATCCATGGCGGGTGCTTATGACTGGGTTGGGGACGAAGTGTTGCTCATCTCTTCTTCTTTTTAGAGTGAGGAGTCGATGACCCATTTATGGGAATTAGGGACTTTCAATCACTCTACCTTGGGTCGCAACGTAGAGTGCATTTGTTGTTCTGCCTTTGATAGGGTTTGCATGAGCGTAATGACCCTAGTGAGCTAGATTTTACTTTTGCGTACGAGACATTCTTCTCTCGACTTCATCTTTCTTTTCCCTTCTCCGAGTTTCAGATTGGGGTTTCGTGCATGTTGAACATTTCCCTTACTCAACTTTATCCGAACGGCTGGGCGTTTGTCCGGGTATTCAAGATACTGTGCGAGCACTTTGGCCGCACTCCTTCTATACCTTTATTCTTTTACTTCTTCAATGCTAAGATCCCCAAGGTCGGGACACCCACGGGATGGATTTCACTCCATGGTGTTGCTCGCTGTAACCTTATTAGAGCCTTTGACCAATCCTACAAAAACTTTAAAATGGGTTTCTTCAAGATCTGAGTCGGGTTGGACCCACCTGAAGAGGATTTCTTGCATTACCCTGACTCTCAACCGTGTTTCCCGCTGTACTGGACTCACAACCCGGTTCAATTTCGAGTTTCCTTAGACGACTTGACTTTGTCCGAGAGGACGGACACTAAGTTTTTGTCTGACGACTTGGGGATCCTCTTTAGCTCCCAATTGATCGCCCTGTCTCCTCATCTGAGTTCTCTTGACGCTTGGATAGGTAAGAGTAGTTTCTATTTTTCTATGTATGTTTTTAGTTATTTTTGGTTTGTGTGTTTTGAGCGGTTGTGTATGTTTGTGCAGCTGATATGGCCCCCGAGAAGATTTCTTTGAAGGATCTGAAGAAACGATACCCTGGGAAGGATTCCCGAGCAGGAGAAAGGAAAGAGGCGGCACAAAAGGGCGAGAGCTCTACTGCTCCTGGGGACTCTTCCGGGGTTATCACCAATGTTGTCCTCATCTCTGTAGTTCCTACTACTTCTCAGCTGGAGAGGGAAGCAGGGCGACCACCTAAGAGGCCTCACTTAGGAGAACTTGGCCAGGAGGGTGGAGCGGGGTCAGAGGCCTTTGGGGTGAGCCACCCTGACTCTCCCCGACACATTGAAGATCAAGCTGGGGAAGGAGTCTCTCGGGTCATTATATTTGATAGCCCTGAGCAGGGAGAAGGGATTCCTGAGCTTCAGCGTCGGGTGAGCCGAAGGTCGGGTGAAGCCAGCTCCATAGGAGAGGTGTTAGTGGAACGGATCGCCGCAACCCTTCTTAGTGAAATGAAGCTTGAAGATAGGAGGTGGGAGAGTTTCGCCAACGGGTCTCTGTGTGGCACCTATAATCCTGCTCGCTCATTGTGGGATGTCAAATTCCCAGTTCCAGGTTTCATGGACCGGACGGTGGTCTCCAAGGAGGACGAGAGGAAGTTCAAAGGTTTGAACGCGTCATCCATGTGCCGGGCGATAGAGATGTTCAACCTCCGAGCGACCTCAATGACTCGATTCTTGGAGAAAAAGTTCGTCGAACAGGAGAAAGAGTTGGCGATGTTGAAGGCAGAGAGAACCACCCTTCATTAGGAGAAAGACCAATTACAGCAGTCCCGTGACTTCTCTGCCATGCAACACGACAGCGCCCTGAAGGAGATCGGGGAATGACCAACGAGCTTAAGCAGGCGAAAGCTGAGCTATCTAAGGCCCAGAGGGGGCAAGAGCTGGATGAGACAAAGCTGATTACTACCGCTGAGCAATGTGCCAATCTTGGTAGGCAACTAAGTTCTGTCGAGGAGGCTTATGGCTCGGTTTACATGGGTAAGAGGGAGGCGGAGGACAAGCTGACAGAGACGAAGTCTGCTCTGGAGAAAGAGAGGGAAGAGAGAAAGGCTTACAAGTTTTTCATGGTGGAGGAGCTATTGAAAAAATATGTGGCTACCTTCAACCTTTGTCAGCAGTAGATACAAGTACTGAATCCTTCTCTAGAGTTGAATCTGGAGGGTGTCAACCCATTCCGTGTCGTTATGGATGGGAAGATAGTGGATCTCTCGGATTCTAAAGGGGAAGAGAAGGTGGCTACCGAAACTGTTGAGGCTGTTGTCCAAGTTGGATCGGGTGGTCACATAGGGTTTGTGGTTCCTCAGGGTGACGCTTCCACCTTCGATTGGGGCCCATCTTCCTGGGCCTTTGTGACACGGGCTTTGCATCTTGTTCAAGGTTAAGCGAATGGCAGATTACATTGTGGTCGATGCTTGGCATATCGACGGGGTTCCAGCAAATAGATTAGCATTTTTCCTCAATAGTCTGACGAGGGCTTCCTCCAAGCTTGGGTCGAGAATCGCGCTGACTCGTGTGAATTGGCCAGGGGATGATCCGACTTGAATGAGCTTTAGTGACTCCACCAGTTGGGCCTCTCATATTCTCGATCGTCATGAGGGTCAAAACCTATTTCCACATCTTCCTCGATTATGAACGTTTTCTTGGGGCGGAGGCTTTCGTGGTAACACGCGTAAGCCACCTCTCAGTCGGCTTGGACAATTCCCACTCTTCCATCCCCCAGCAGGAATTTCATCGTTAGGTGCATGGTTGAGACAACAGCACCTAAGACGTTGAGCGAAGGTCGCCCCAATAAGGCGTTGTAGGAGCTAAGGAAGTCTACCACCAGAAATTTCACCCATATTGCACGGTTATCTCTTCCATTTCCAAAACTGGTCCTCAAGTCAATGTATCCTAAGACCTGCACAGAATCACCTGAAAAGCTAAAAAGTGCACCATCATACCTCTGGAGTAGTTGGATGGGGAGAACTATTTTTTGGTTCACTTTCTAATGCAGTATGTCTGCTGAACTTCCCTAATCTATTAGGACTCGCTCTACCACGAAATCTTCAACCTCCATGGTAACCACCATTGGCTTGTCCCAATTGGGCCCTCCCCTTGGGAAGTCTGACCTGTCAAATGTGATGACTGTAGAGTCGAGATGTTCCTACAATAAATTTACCTGACCCGACTAGTATGATCGATGTGCGCGGGCTCCTGGAAATCCTCCTGAGATGGTGTGTATGACTCGTCGTGTACTTACCTTTTCTCCTGTGAGCCTGGGAGATCGGGAGCAGGGGTCACATGAGCGGTTTCGAGTCTGGAGCTCCACTTGGTCAGGAAGGTCTCTCTTCCTTCTATAAAAACCTTCTCTGGGATTGTCATCTCTCCGAGCGACAAATCTTGCTTAAGTGCCCCTGTCGGATTAGGTGCTCTATTTGGTTATGGAGGGATCGGTAGTTTTCAGTGGAATGGTTGTAGGTCCTATGGAATTCATAGAATTTAGACGTGTCCGACCCCTTGAGGCTCTCCCTCGGAGGCAAGAGGGCAAGGAGCCCTGTGTTATATACTTCGTATAGAATCCAATCGCGGCGGTCCTTTAGTAGCGTGAAGTTCGTGTAGATGGGAGCAGTGTAAGCCTTGGTGCGTGTGTCTCGGTTTCTTTTGGGGCTTTTCCATTTCGGCTCAGGGCGATGATTCCTTCGATCTGCAGGATTGGCTCGATCGGCAAGGTTGGTCTGATCGGCTTCACGTTCGTCAATAGCAATATAGCTTGACGCTCTCGCACAAAAGTCATCCATGTCTAGCGGTGGCTTCTTCGTTAGAGAGTCAGCAAATTTCCCAGGGCGCAAACCCATTTGAATGGCATATAACGCTACTTCCAGGCTGAGGTCTCAAATCTGGATGGCTTGTTCAAAGAAATAGGCCATATATTGCTTTAGGGATTCGCCTGGAAGTTGGCGTAAATTAACCAGGCTATGTGATGTCTGCTATACAGCCTTACTAGTGGAAAACTGGCTGAGAAACTTCTTGCTCAGATCGGAGAAGCTGGAGATGCTCTTCGGAGGGAGGTAGGAGAACCAACGGAGTGCCGACTTAGTCAAAGTGGTGGGGAAGGTTTAACAGAAAAGGGAGTCGGATGCCCCTGTTACTAGCATGGTATTGATGTATATGGTGGGATGATCCTCTGGGTTGTCATTACCGTCATATTTCTCAATCGCCAGGGGTTTGTAATTGTGGGGGTAGGAGCCTCCATGATCAGGTCAATCCAAGGATGTGCAGCAAAAGGTAGCTCTGGGTCCTATTTAGCAGTCTCCATCTGGTACGAGGCCTGACCAGTGGTCTTTAGGCGAGCGAATCGATCAGCATTGTGGCTGGAGGCTACGTGTTCCCCCATTTTTTGTCCTCTGAGTTCTGCATTCTCCTGCTGTAGGTTGGCAACCGTCCTTTGCAAGGTTTTGACCATGTTGGTGAGGTGTTATATCCGATCATCATGGTCAGATGGTTCTTGGTGTCCGTTATCTTCCTCCTATCGTGTGTTACGGGTGTTCACCATGGTTAGGGATGGTCTGGGATTAAGATTAGGATTAGGGTTTAGGTGATGGTGGTGTAGGATCCGTTTTACCGGGCCCCACGATGGGCGCCAAAATGTTCACACACAGAGTTTAGAGCATGAAACCCTAGGAAAATCCTCCTAGGAATTAGGTTTATTGATCTTTATAATGTGTCACTTGGTCACAATGTACGTGCAGCAGGTACTTTTATACCTAGGTTACAAAGTGGGCCTTGGCCCATTAGGCTATAGTCTAAATCAATCTACCACTAAATGACGTGAGGAGGTTTAGGGGGGTTGTGGGGACCACCCCCTAAACTCGGGGGGTACAGGTCCCAACAATTCTATATGAATTGGATATGTAACATCCTCGATTACTACGTATTTAAAGTCCTCAACAACGCATACTAGAGTCCTTAACAATGCATAAATTATAATATTTCATCTGCATATATTTATACATAAAAAAATACATGTAAGTGTTTTTATAAATACAGTAGTCCAAAAGGTATGTTTGGTTAGTTTTATCACAGGATATGTCAGCCACTGGTTGTCATCAAAATGAAACTCCAAAATTGGGAGTAGCTGAATAACATAAAAAAAACTATTCAACCTTCATGCATGGCTGAACTCGTCTTCAAAATACTACCCAACCTATTAGTCTATCTTTAGTAACCTACATTTCTTCAACTGTGGAATCACTCCCTGATGAGTTTTCCTCAATGTTTCCCTAATTAGCCTCAAGAAGTGGAGGTGGGTGACTAACAAAAGGATCGGTGTCACAAATCTAAAATTAACTCGCTCGAAAAGAAAATAAAAGTACCCCTAGTGGATTAGGTAACCCAATAACAACCTCGAATAACCAAAGAGTAATATGCCATATGCATAAACATATTTTTGATTCCTAAAATATTTGGCATTGCTCAAAGCAAACTTTAAATTATGGACTTCTACTTTAAGTTATAACATATGCATCATAAACTTTGTAATCTAAAACACTCAAATAGAGGGGTTAAATAATACGTAGGCAGTCTTTATTTAATCAAAGAGTTTTGAGGTGTGTTATTAACAAATATTGGGGTCATTAAATAATATTTAAAAACTTCCAAAGTCCTTTATGAAACAGACTTGGTTCTAACATAAACAATATGATTAGGTGTGCATACCGACCCCTAAAAGCAAGCAACATCAGTTACAGTAGAATATTAATAAATGCTAAGTCAAATCAAGTAATGGACGAAGTACCTTAAAACCAAACTAATAATCAGACTTCGCTACAGATCTTTGAACCTGACCCAGTTGGAAAAACTGACACTTGAATTAGAGTCAAACGCAAGTGCGCAACCTACTCCTGTGCAAGAACTGTAGCATTGTTGCACTGGCAGAGGTCAAATTACAAGTTGCACTAAAGGAAGTTCTATAAATAAAAGTCATTTATTAATTCACATGTTACAATATTCACTATCATTAATTGATCTCCGTAATTTCTCTTTTACTCCGTAATACATTTATTAACTTAAGCATCAGAGCCACTTTTATAGGTATACATCTGGTGTGTCCCCCATCAACTCCGATTCGGAATTGACTAAAGCAAACTTGCACCTGAAGGGCACAGTGTTCCCATTGAACTTGTGTTTATAATACCAGACTCCTACTGAGACGGTGTAAAAAAAAATGGGAGAGTGACATTTGGCACCGGTTACGCAAGGAGTACATTGCACCCCGCACATCGGACAGAACATAATATAATAACTAAATAACAAATAAATAAATGATAAATGAATAAATAGTAAAACTAAATAACGCATAAATACATATATATTTATATAAACCGGAACGTAAGTTATATATATAGTTAAAAGCTCGAAGAAGGAGAATTTTTTTACTTACCGAAGCAGCGAAGGGGGAGAGAGATGAAGTGTTGCGAGAGGGGAAAATGTAAAAATTGGCTATGTTTGTTCCCTTTATATAAAGAGTTTTTTTTAATAATTATCCATAAGATATATATTAAATTTTTAATATTTAATATTTTTATAAGATAAATTTTATACCCATAATTTTGTTATAAATAATTAAAATATATTTATGAAAAAAAGTATGTTTTTAATGGATTTTTTCAAAAATGTTCATAATGACAACCATATAACTACCTATTTTTTATGAGTTTACTATTTTATTTTCTAACCAAATGATTTCTAAACCTTACGAAATTTTAAACTTAATCTCGTATGCATGAATCTAAATTCCCTACCAAGTTTCATAATTTACTGATATCATTTTCTATATTAGTATGAATCTGAATGACTATATTTTAGGCTATTTTTACTTATTGCCAATGATTCCAGAAACATTCCATAAAATTCTATAAATTATAACGATCAATGAGTTCTAAAAGACCTTAAAATAATTTTGTTAAAATTATAAATCATAATTTTTCTTATGAATTTATCCTTAATAAAAGGCAATAAAAATAGGGATTTACAAGACATAAGCACTTTCTTCCAGAGAATGTTACCTACACTATGCATGATGGTCAATTGTCACCCAGGTCAAAGGAGGTAAAGATCATTTTGTCTAACACTACACATGTTAATCCCATAAAATTATAAGATGCTAATGAGAGATGTTGAGAAGCAGGATGAATACCTTTTGATCCGGTGTGAATACCGAACCCTTAAACAAGCGAACCCGGATAATGTAAAAATAATATATATATATATATATATATATATATATATATATATATATATCAAGTAGGATACAAACAGAACCAGACTGGTCCTCAGGCATACCAGAATTAAAGGTCTTCTAAGTACAAAAATATGACTGTGACCCCAACCAAAAGAGGCAAGTGGGTAACTTGCACCTGTAAAACCTGCAGACTCTGCCTCCTGGCACAGGTCAAATCACCCACTTGTGTTTAAGGGGAATGTTATATAAAGAGCTCATTCATTAATAAATAAGACACTCTTAAGAAAAACAGAACATTCTTACCCTCTTACTCTTACCCTATACAAATTTCTCTGTTATAACCGTACTGACTTAAGCATTGGAGTCCCTTTTGCAGGTACACCTTCGGTGTGGTCTCAAGGACAACGCCAGGAACTTACTTTTCAGTACCTTAACACGAAGGGCTTAAAGTTCCCACTGAACCTAAGTTTACAATACTGTACTCCCACTAAGACAGTGTAAAAAGAGAGAGTGAGAGAGAGATTCTACACCAGTTTGGAAGTCAAGAGCTTTGACCCCGTACACCGGATAGATCATTGGCAAGCCTAGTGGGACCTGCAAACTAAGTCCCACATCACAGAAGTCATCGAAGCAAACAGACGGAATTAAGCCTCTGAGGGACATGTCGAGAGCGTCACCCAAAGGGTTGAACCCTGGATCCTAGAGTTCAGAGGCGGAATCGTGGAAACTCCTGGCACAGAGTAACCCCAGGAGGGATGGAAGCTGTGCAACAATCGGATCCTCAAGACGACCTTATTAGGCAACTCTGGATAGAGATACAAGAGTTGAAACAAAGTAAGGGGTTAAGAGACGACGTAGCAGGAGAGCTGAGGCAACATGAACCTTCCCATACCCATGAATATTCACAGGCGTAAACATACGATGAGCAGGAATCGACGTACCAGACCACGGAGTTGAATAACCAACGGAGGGGTCCACTACAAGGATGAACTGGGGAATATTGGTTCAACGTGCCATTCACCAGAAGACTTATGAATGTACCCATTCTAAGGCACCTGCAAACCCCACAACCATTGTCGATAGGAAAGTACAATGGGGAGTCTGACCCAGGATGACATTTAGATGCCTATGCTAATAAATCATTGTTTTTGGGAGCGAAGGAAGATATAATGTGTAGAATGTTCCCTAGGACGCTGTCTGCTGAAGCGTTGGGGTGGTTCAAAAGTTTGCCACCGGGGTCGATTGACTATTGGGATGATTTGGCCCATGCTTTCCTGCAATACTTCGTTGTATTAAGGGATGTTCCTAGGACATCCCACACACTAGCCAAGATCAAACAAGAACTAGAAGAAAGTCTAAGAGATTCCTTGAAAAAATTTTACAAAAAAGCTACATTGATACTGGGGTTGACGGAACATATTCAGTTACACATAACGGTTGAAGCCTTACAACTGCAGTCACCATTTGCTTTATCTTTAGCAAATGGGGCACCCTATACGTTTGAAGAATTTAGGAGAAAAGTTACAAAATATGTAGGGAGAGAAATGCACTTGGCAGCAGCGAAGGGAAAGACCCCGGTTATTGAGGACCGGTCGTAAGCCCGCGAACGAATAGGGCCAAAGTTTAGTGGAAATAAGGAGTGAGATGCCCCTCAAAGGCAGAAAGAGTGTTGGAGTATCAATTTAACTCAGTTCACACCTCTAGGAGTACAACCCAGTCAAATTCTAAGGGAAGTAGGAATGAGAAGTTTTATGGTGAATGAAATCAGAAAACCCATGCCTATGAAGAGGCTAGGCAACGTAAGCAAATACTGTGAGTTTCATGAGCAGACCGGTCATAACACCGATGAGTACAAGCAGTTGAAGGAGGCTATCAAAACACTAATTCAAAAAGGAAAACTAAAGCAATACCTATTCTGGCAAGGGGTGTATAGAGAGCAAGCAGTGGAACCTCCCAAGAGAAGGGACACCAATCTGGTCGAAGAAGAAGAGAATAGGGATTCAAAGAAACAAGCCCTGGGTAAAGGTAAAGCAGTCATAGATAATATTGAAGATGATGATGAGTCATGGATGAAGCCTTCAGGTTCTGGAAGAAAGGATGTGATCGATATGATTACAGGAGAAGGAGTATCCAATTCCGCTCGAAATAACCACTTGAGAATGATTATGTCTGTTCAAACAAAAGCAGATAACAAGTCGTACCAGGGTGGAGTCCTGACCTCGATGATCATTTTCTCAAATGAAGACTACGGACCTATAGTGCCTGAGGGGGATGACGTAGTGGTAATCGAGACGGTGATAACCAACAAAATAATAAGAAGAATCTTGGTGGATCAAAGAAGTTCTTGTGACGTGATCTTTCATGATTGCTTTAAAAAGATGGGGTTAACAGATAATGATTTGCAACCTTACACCCAGGAATTAACGGCTTTCAACGAAGCAAAGCAGCTCACCAAAGGCTATTTAGACACAAGGTTGACATTTGAATGAGAACCGGGGTCGAAAACTATCCAGACTCGGGTGTTGGTAATACATGTGAAGTCGTCTTTTAACGGAATCTTGGGCATACCATTCTTGAATGCTTTAGAAGACGTGGTTTCGACACCACATTTATTGATTGAGTTTATAAACAAGGATAATCAAGTATTCTCAGTGAGGGGGAATCAACAGATGGTAAGATATTGCTATAATCTAAGTATTTTGATGACTAAAATGAAGGAGACAATCAAAAGGAAACGTCTGAATAATGATGGTTTAGTACCTAGGTCAGTGAATTTGATAGACCTAGATCCAAGATAGGAAATGGTAACAGACCCAGTGAATCCTTAAAGACTGACCCTGTATGGTGGAATCAAGAAGATAATGTTGGATGATGACCCCAACAGGACAACCAGAGTGAATGATTGTTTAGAAAAGGATATGGAAGAACAATTGGTTAAACTCTTAAGAGAATTCAAGCACTTCTTTTCTTGGGTAGTGGCGGATATGCCTGGTATAGATCTGAACTTCTGCTGTCACAAATTAGCTGTGTATCTGGAGTCGAGGGTGATAGCCTAAAAGAAAATGAGATTACGACCAGAAAAGCAACAGGCCGCCTGTGAGCAGACAGAGGAATTGCTGAAAACAGGATTCATCAAGGAAGTTCAGTATTTGACCTGGGTGTCCAATGTCGTAATGGTGAAAAAAGAAAATGGGAAATGACGGATGTGCACTGATTTCACAAATTTGAACAAATGTTGTCCAAAGGATCTTTACCACTCCCAACCATAGACCAAATGGTTGATGATTCTTCAGGATACCAGTTCTTATCATTTATGGATGCATATTCCGGTTACAACCAAATTCTGATGTGGAAGAATGATGAATAAAAGACTGTTTTTGTGAACGACAAATGAGTTTTCTGTTACATTGTAATGTCGTTTGGACTAAAGAATGCTGGAGCAACGTATCAGAGAATGATGAATAAAGTCTTTGACGGGATGAGGTCCAAAACGGTCGAAGTGTATGTGGATGATATCATAGCTAAGACACCGGCAGGAGGAGACCATATGGAAGATTTAAGGATAATATTTCAAAGAATGCAGATGTATAACATGCGTTTAAATCCTTTAAAATGCACCTTTGTAGTTCCAGCAGGGCGGTTTTTAGGATTCATGTTGACCCAGAGGGGAATAGAAGCCAATTCGGATAAATGCAAAGTTATAAAGGAGCTTCTAAGTCCCACAAGCGTAAGGGAGGTTCAGTTATTAAATGGAAAGGTGGTAGCCTTATCCTGATTCATGCATAAAATGGCACACCAGGCATTGCCACTGTATAAAATCTTGAAGAAAAATAAAAAGTTTGAATGGGGAAAAGAACAAGAGGAAGCTTTTTAAAGTCTTAAAGAGGTGTTGGTAAATCCTCCGGTGTTGACAAAACCAGACCCAGGAGAGCAATTGTTTGTGTATCCGACGATGTCTGATGAAGCATTGGGAGTTATCCTAGTAAAAGAAATGGTAGAAGGACAGAGGCTAGTCTATTTTGTGGGAAAGTGCTACAAGGGTCTGAGGGACGGTATCAGAAGCTCGAAAAGACTGCTTTGGCATTGGTTTTGATATCAAGACGATTGAGATAGTATTTCCACGCCCATCCTATGTGGTACAGACTGATCTACCATTACGAGTTGTACTGCATAAACCAGCCTTGGTTGGGAGGATGACAAAATAGGCCATAGAGCTTTCAGAGTTTGACATTTCTCTCGAACCAAGAACGACTATAAAGGCTCAGGGCCTAGCTGATTTTGTAACTGAATTGATAGGGGAACCCCCTTCGCAAGTACGGGAGCATTGGACCATCTTTGAGGATGGGTCCTCAAATTCAAAAGGATGTGGAGTAGGCGTATTGATAGAAAGTGAAGATGGGGTTAGCATAGAAATTTCACTCCGGTTTGATTTTAAGACATTAAACAATCAGGCGGAATAGGAAGCTTGCCTAGCCGGACTACGAGCTGCGTTGGACGTCGGAGCCAAAAGCGCAGTACTTTATAGTGATTCCCAATTGGTAATCTCATAAATTAATGGGAGTTATTAGGTGAAAGAGCTGCTCTTGCAGCAATACTTGGCGAAAGTAAAAGAGTTAGAAGAAAAGTTTACTCAGATTGAGTACAAGCATGTACCAAGGGAAGATAATGTTAGGGCCGATGTTCTATCTTGCCTAGCCAGCACGAAGAAGGCAGGATCAACGACTACGGTAGTTCAAAGTACCTTGGGCGAACCTAGCATAACGGTGCCAGTGAAAGTTTGTGTTAATCAATCAAAGGCGTTCCCAGATAACTCATGGGTCGTCCCTATCATCAAGTATCTGGTAAATGGAAAACTTCCAACATATCCCTTAGAAAAAAAAGAGCTCAAGAAAAAGTTATCGAACTATGTTTTAGTGGATGGAAATTTATTTCGAAGAGGGATATCGGCCCCATACTTAAAATGTTTGAACGAGGCAGAAATAGGAGAAGTAATGGCCGAGGTACATGAGGGAATATGTGGACATCACTGCGGTGGCAAAAGTTTGGCTAGAAAGATAGCTAGGGATGGATATTGGTGGCCCATAATGATGAAGGATGTAGTGGAGTACGTCCAGAAGTGTGATGCTTGCCAGAAAAACAGCAACGAGCATCACGTCCCATTAGAGGAACTATTTACTTTAACAGTACCATGACCATTCCATCAAATGGGGGATGGACATTTTAGGACCTTTTCCAAAAGCACATGGCGAAATCAAATACCTGATTGTGGGAGTTGACTATTTCACTAAGTGGATAAAGGCTGAAGTCATGGTGCACATTACAGCAACCTGGACTTGGAGATTCATCTATGAAAACATAATCACCAGGTTTGGTATTCCTGGAAGAGTAATCACTGACAACAAAACACAATTCACAGACTCGAAGTTCATGAGCTTACTAGAAGGACTCCAAATTCAACAAGTTTTCTCGTCAGTAGAGCATCTGTAGACGAACGGGCAAGCCGAAGTCGTAAACAGAGAGATACTTAAAGGGCTGAAGAAATGATTGGGTGATGCGAAAGGAGAATGGGCAAATCAATTATGTCATGTGCTTTGGGCATACCGAACCACGCCCCATTCTTCGATAGGAGAGACCTCATTCTGGTTGGTCTACGAAGTCGATGCAGTAATACCGGTAGAGATTAATTTTATCTCCCTAAGAGTCTAATAGTTCAATGAAGAAGAAAACGAACAACGGTTGACAGATGAACTTGAGCAGGGAAAGGAGACTGCGGTTCACAAACCCCGAAAGTGGAAGACTCCAGCTCTTGGGAATTGTTACCCTGGTTAGCTGGAGTCATCCACCTTCGGATGTTCGTTTATGTAAGCCCAGGTCCTTGAAAAGGGACCCTGGATGGCCAAGAAACAGAAAGGTTTAAAATAATTTCACAAGAACTGTCTTGTTCTTGGCCATGGTTAGATGAGAAAGCAAAGATGGTAAAAGAAAAGGGTTTTAGAGGCTACCTGTGGGTATGATGCAGGCTGTTCTTCGAGTATGAGCCAGGACAGAATGGAGAAGAAAGGCAGAATACGACTGGACAAAGTTTTAGCAGGGAAACAGATAAGTGGTGAAGCAGCTGAAACTCACCAGCTTTAATAGAAGGCGAAATGGTGTGGGCCAAAGTTGAATTGTCGCAGGCCCAAGGACGAAATGGAATGTGAAACATCACGAGCCAGAAAGGTTGCGTCGTTTGAGTTCCGAATGACGTGACCGTTCTGACAAGAAGGCGCGTGTAGAAAACGCACAAACGGGGAGCTGCCAATTCAGCAATCTGTGTGCCATGTCATTTTTTCGGGTAACAGACGTAATAAATACGGTGGTTAGGGCGATGATCGAAAAAAGTCAAAGCCACCCGAGACGAAAAGAAAATCAGACCCTACAACGGTCAACATTACAAATTTTTGAAATCCATGACACCGGTAAGGTTCAAACTTTAGCTCATTATTGTGACCAAGTTACAACAACAAGCAAGGAGGAAAATGATCCAATGTGAATACCGGACCCTTAAACAAGCGACCCTGAATAATGTAAAAATAATATAAAAATATATATATCAAGTACTAGCAGGATACAGACAGAACCAGACTAGCCCTCAGGCATATCAGAATTAAAGATCTTCTTAGTATGGAAATATGATTGTGACCCCAGCCAAAAGAGGCAAGTGGGCAACTTGTACCTGTAAAAGCTACAGACTCTGCCCCCTGACACAGGTCAAATCACCCACTTGTGTTTAAGGGAAATGCTATATAAAGAGCTCATTCATTAACACATAAGACACTTTTAAGAAAAACAGAACATTCTTACCCTCCTACTCTTACCCTGTAATACAATTTCTCCGTTATAACCGTACTGACTTAAGCATCGGAGTCCCTTTTATATGTACACCTCTGTTGTGTTCTCAAGGACAATGACAGGAACTTACTTTTCAGTACCTTAACACGAAGGGCTTGGAGTTCCCACTGACCCTAAGTTTACAATACCATACTTTCACTGAGACGGTGTAAAAAAAGAGAGTGAGAGAGAGAGATTCTACACCAGTTTGAAAGTCAAGAGCTTTGACCCCGTACACTGGACAAATCACCTGTGTACTATTGCTTAAATTCTAACTTTTTATACATTTTACTAAAATGCTTATAAGCTTTGACTGATATGTTAACTATGTTGCTTGCTTAATTATGCGGCCTTCATAGGAACCAATGCTCTCATAGCTTTACAACAACAGATGGAAAGTGCCAACACCGACGCGACTGATATTGAGAATTTGATTCAAGCCAAGGTGAAGAGGCTAAGATTGTAAGTCTCTTTTATGAAAAAGTGATTGAGCTTCATAAGAAATAAGGTAGCTGTAACGTCCTAGGTTATTTTTGCATTTATTTTTATTCAACTGATTACATCTTACAATAAATTTTTCCTTTTCTTGAAAGTTAATCGAGGTTTAGTGAAATAGCATTTATTTTTACTGACTTATTCAAGTGACAGCAGTCACAGTTAGATTAAATAAATGAGATCTAGAAAGAAGAGCAAGTTAATCTAAGCACAACGGATGGGAGAAAGGGAATCAGGGCTTCCCGCTTGAGCGAGGCCCCTACTCATCTGAGCGAGATTCCGGACTCTCGCTTGAACGAGGTTTCTATTCGCTTGAGCGAATGCCTTTCACACATCGGATTGGGCAAAACATGCAAACAGATTCCCAAAAATCTCACCCTAAAAATGATTCTGTTAACCAAAGGTTTGTCATAGCTACCATGAAAGCATATGTAAATGACAGTGATGTATTTTAAAATATAGATTTGCATCCGGTCCGGTCTTGGTTAAACACAACTAATAATAATACTCGGAAGTTCTTATACACATATATAACTCTATAGAGAGTCACTCAAAGTCACTCGGACCCTGGCACCGATCTCCCCCTTGGCGCGACTCTATGGCTTTTTCCCCCTCCCTGTCACTGGTTACTAAAAAAAAAGGCAAGGGTGAGTGTTTGGCATTGTAATTAATATAGAATGGAACTTAACAAATATACATGCATATTTATACATATACATCAAGCATCATTCGAAAGTAAGCATACCGAAACATAGTGTATTACATACAGTAACTATATTAACCCAACCACGCAATTCCATCACATCCATCACGATCACAACTGACTCTCATACAATCTGACTCCTAGTATCCAGATACTAAAGGATTGGCCTTCAGCTGGGGGTCCTACTTGACACCCCGTGAACCCTGCTTGGTTCACCGAGTCCTGCTTGACTCTCCACCTCGACCACTGGGTCCTACTTGACCACTGGGTAGCTCAACTGGGCACGAAAACCACGGGAGCCGGAAATGAGGGGCTATCATATACCGTCGGCCATCCCACACCACATAATCATTCAACAGTTTACCTTTCACATAATAATATCAATTCCTCATCACTCGGGTAGCCTGCTTGCTAACCCGACGTCACATAACACTGATCATTTCAACATTAGATATCACAAGATCATAACATGATAAACTCAACCACACCCGATCCTCCACTAATTAATGAACCCAGTCACACATGCACAAGCATAAACACACAACTACGTTTAGCAACATTTTTCTTAACCTGTTTACATTACCTCAATGACCTGAATAAGAAGCGAGTCCTATTCTAATTAATTATAACCCGAACACCCCCTTTACATTGGTTCCACGCTTCGATAATCTGCTCTCTGTGTCGATTCCTTCTTCTGAGCACTGGTTTCGCAGTCTCAACTCCGTCACTCAGTCTTCCGTTGCTTAACCTACTACCTACGGATCATAAAGTACAGCTCGTCACTTCAACGCCCTTAGTTCATGGACTGCATTTGGGCTCACACTCATCGGAGGAGTGGAGAACAGCCACGAATATAGCCATGCATGGCCCTTAACCGCCAAAGAATAAAAGGGATAAGGGAATCACAATTGGAACGGATCAGTAGACTCACCTTGAAGCCTCGATCACAGGAATGGGATTCAATTGAAGTTTGGACACAAATGGAGTCCCTCTCCAGCGCATGCAACTCAGCGTTAAGAGAGGAGAAAACGAAAGAGAAGGGACAGACCAGCAGCAAAGGTAACTTGTAAATAATGAAGAGGGAAGGAAGAGAATCTCCTTATATATATATATAGCTCATGGGCAAGATCGTCTTTTCCCTTATTTTATTTGTATTCTTACTAAATTTAATCAATTTCACTATATTAAACTATTGCATAGTTATCAAATCAATTACACTTATTTATTCCCTCAACGTTTAATTATTCACAATTCTCTAATACTTCGCAAGAGTATAGGCCCAATATGAATATCGGCCCCCCGGTGTCCTAGCTTAGTGTTCATACCTTGGAAATCCGAGCTACAACCTGAGAGGTCGGATATCTCATCCGTGCTCACCTCTTAGTTACCTACACCCGTTGTTTCAGTCATTATGAGGTTAATCCGGGCTATGACCCCGTGTGAGGCGCTCTCCTCACATCGGTTGGACCAGACCACCTAGCCCTGCCCGCTCTTCTCCTACACTCCCGATCTTCAACTCCGCCTGCTCGCGCTTCTGAGACCGATCTCGACACCGGCTTTCTTGTCTCTGGCTCAGACAGAACAAATATTAAATAAAACTTCTAAAACTTTTACTAATCATTTCCCATTTCTTATAATTCTCATTAAAACATCAGGGATGTTACAGTAGCACTGCAGAGGAGAAAGTGACATCTAGGGGAAGGCAAGGGCTTTATCCAAAGAAAGAAGAATATGGGAAATGATGCACCTACAGACCAAAGCAAGCCTAGAAGCAAGGGCAGGCAAGCCTTTAAAATCGGTGTTAAGGCAAGCACTACACTATGCCTTTTCACCTAAAAGGATGGCTTGAACAAGGATAAAGTTAAATATTTGCACAAGAATGCCATATGGTATGGCCTAAAAAGCCTGAGTGTGTTGCATTCCCTTTACACACAATATGGCACCTCGGAAGAGGTTAGAGAATTAAAGCAGAAGAGGAAACAACTACAAAAAGATCAAGTGAAGGTCCTGAGGAAAAATCAATAACTTAATCCACCTGGAAGGGGTTGTGTCTAATAAGACCACGGCAAAATAAAGCATTAAGTAAAAGCTAGTCGGGGTTCAAAAAAAGTTGGAGGAAGTCCAAAGAAAACATGGTGATCTCATTGTGCTTGCCATTAAAAATGAGATGCTCAAGAGGCAGTTGGAAGCTAAGGAAGTAAAAAAGTAGAAGAACATAGAAATTTTCAGTCAAGTTGCATTCCAGGCCTTCAACAATGCCATTTGCCTACTCCAATTCTAGAATTGAGGATATAAATTCTGAAATGGAGACTTGGTGGTGTAAAAGAATGGCGAGTTGTATGAAGCCTTAGATGAATCTTATCAGATGTTGCCTATTCTTGAAGACCAAACGATTTACTCATACAAAGATGAGGATGGGGAGAGACCTCTGGGCTAGAACGAGGTGCAGGAGGACAAGGATCTGCAGCGTAGGCTAACTCTTACACTACAAAACTTGATTTTTGTAGTGACTAGTGTAACACCCTCGGTTAGATAAGACAAATCCTTCTGTAGGTTCATCCCATTTAACTGAGAGTGTTAACAGTTCTTAGAAAAAGTGAATTTTTTTTTTTAAATAAATACGTGGCAGATCAGCGGAAGTAATATTGTATATATCACATAGTCATTCATAAACTGTAAATAATTGTACTCTTAACAGAATGGGGCACGCAGGCACCCTTAAATATTATACAGTCATCCGGTGTCTAATTATAAATATTCTATCCTTAATGATTGTTCTCAATGGGTTCAGCGTATTGTTGATCTTCACACTCGGGTTCTTGAGTTTCTAATTCCTCTGAAAAATATTCAACAGTAAGGGTGAGTATAACCCAAGACCCTGAAGGTTACCCGGTGCGGACATAATCCAGTTAACAGATAATATCACATAATCATACAATTAACATGTTCAAAATTATAACAATCAAATATGTTGTCATGGAATGCATGAGTTGAATTTATTATGATTTATCTTTGGTTAAGTCTCATGATGCATGTGGGCCCAATAAATCATTTCTTCTTCTCATTCTTTGGAATATCTCCATTCCATTTTCTAGAGCGATCAGGGTCCGCCCAAGCTCCCATAGGGTACGAATGAACTCATTGGTTCTCATTATTGATTTATATATTTTTGGAGCTTGGATCCCTACGATCATAGTTACACTCCGTCATTTAGTCAAAGTACACTAGAATTGCATCGTCTCACCCGGCTATCAGGCGCGACTCTGATGCCATTGGGTTGCCGTTCCAGTTGTACTCCCAAGATCTTCATGGAGATCGAACGTGAATGTCCTCCAGCGTACCAGGTGTATGCTCTAGATAATTTTTCTCCTTCAAAAATATTTTCATGATGCAAAGTGCATTATTTAAGTTTTATCATTACTTTGATCCCTAGGTATCTATGTGATTCCAGCCTCGTAATATTCATGTTGTTAGGTCCACCATTTTTTAAGACGTTGTAAATTATTTTTATTATTTTATTTATTATTATTCAAGAAAATATATTAGTTATATCTTGGCTAAAATAATGTTTCGTTTAAAGAATAAGTAGTTTGTTCCTTATTTCATTATTCATAACTTAAACAATAATATTAGTTACAAGAATAATAATAATAATAATAATAATAAGGCATCGTCTGTTATAAAAAAAATGAAATAAAAGGAAAAATAAATAGAGAGAATAAGGCGGCAGGGCCGTCTATTATAATATAGATAAGCGGAAATAAAAAGAAAGATAAATGCAAAGAATAAGGTGGCAGAGCCAGCCAATATATTCAATAAAATAAATGACATAAATTAAATAAAAATAAAATGTTAAGAATAAAGCGGCAGAGCCGTCCATTATAATATAGATAGGCGGAAATAAAAGGAAAGATAAATGCAGAGAATAAGGCGGCAAAGCCAGCCAATATATTCAATAAAATAAATGACATAAATTAAATAAAAATAAAATGTTAATAATAAGGCGGCAGAGCCGTCCATTATAATATAGATAAGCGGAAATAAAAAGAAAGATAAATGCAGAGAATAAGGCGGCAGAGCCGTCCATTAAGCTTAATAGTAAATAATAATAATAATAATAATAATAACAATAAATATAATAATAATAATAATAATAATAATCATATTCATAATCATAATTATAATCTTAATCATAATAATAGTAACAATGATATAAATGGTGATCATCCATCCTTATTTCCTTGTTTATCTTATCTTTCAAAACTTCCTTACTGGAATCCACATAGGCACCCATGGTTCTTAATATTTTCACAATCCAATACAGATCATATCATTTCACAATTTAACACCGATCATATTATTCAATCATCATGATTAATAATAATTAACACAGACAATTAATCATATACATAAAATATATATAACAAATATATAACAATTAAGGCATTTAATTTACAACAAAACCGAATCTGTCCTGGAAAGGTGAGGACCCAAGGTACCTTAACCCTTTCCTTTCACTCAGATTTCCCCAGAATACCCGAGAATATACCCCCCTTACCTCAGATGTCGTACTAGATGAGAGGGAGAGAATCCAACTTTCAAACCGTAGCTCCAATTGATGATTTGTCTCCGTAGTTAGACTTTACGTGATTTTGGTGAAGAACAGAGGTGGTTTAGTGTCAATAGAGGAGAGAGAGGGAGAGAGAGAGAGAGAGAAGGGCTGCATGAAGTGGGAGAGAAAGAGTGGTGCAGCTTTTGAAGAGGGGTGATGCCATATTTATAGAAAAATCTGGCCACCGGGTCTAAATTTAATTGGTACCGGTTTTGAATAGTTAATTTTGAAAGAAAACAAAAAGTTACTTATAGTTGCGGTTAAAATCTGAAAAAGTTTCCAACATGAAAGTTGTAGATCGGCTCTTTCTCTTCGAAACGATATATGGTATGCAAAAATCTGACACCCGGAGCAAAAGTTACGCCAAAAACAGAGAAAAATGGGAGTTGGTGTAATAGTTCTTTTTTGAAAGATAATTCTGCCGCGCAAAATCTGTTGGGAATTAGCCTTTCATTTCTTCACGAAAGTTGTAGGATTTTTCGATACGAAACCATGAAAAAAAGAACGAAGTCATTTCGACATCGTATGAGAGAGATATTCACGTTTTTTATAGGAGTTACTATTCCTGCGAAAATCACTATTTCTCTAAAAATTTTCGCTTTTCGGGGATGATCGAGCAAGAACTAGCTTTCAGGTTCTTCACGAGAATTGTAGAGGGATTTAATACGAGAACAGAAAAATTACAACGAACTGATTCTGAGCTCGTATGATTTTTCTAAGAATTTAACAAGATTAAATAACTTTTTTTCAAGTTTGGTAATGATAGATCACGAAATAGAGTTTGAGGCTAGAAATAGAGTTTGTCAGGTTTTTCATAACAACGAAACCGAGATTAAAATTTCTTAATTTCGACCTCATATGAAAAAGTTATGCCCAAAACAGGAAAGATATTTTAGTTGAATTCAGAGGTTCCTATTTAACTAGATAAGTTTTTCCAAGAAACGAGGTTGATGAGGTCTGAATTAAAGTTTTGGCTCTTCAGGAAAAGTGTTTGATTTGTCAAAACAGTTCATTAGGGACTGTCTATACTGAAATCGGAAATCCCCAAAGTGTAGAAATAGACAATTGTGGATCTCTTTTCGGTATAAATCGAATTTCTAGGAATTGACTTGATGAATGATGGTACAAGTCTAATTAGTTTACTAAATTAGTGTTAGATATAGGATTAGATCATCAATTCTTGACTATATGTAGAGTCCCTTATTTACTTATTATCACTTACAAAACTTCCATACTTCAAAAATTACAAGAGTAAAACTGTTTCTAAAAACAGGGATGTTACAACTAGTATGATTGAATATATATTTTAAATATTATATCTTATATTAACAATAACTTATGATCTGGCCCGGTAACCCGGGGTTCAGAATAATGGATAACCAGGGTCCAGATGAGTGGTTCCATACTGAGGTTCAGAATCTATGTTTTGTGGGTTGATGAATTAGACGGCCTCTAGGCTAGACCGTTGTCATGGGGTAACGTCACCAAGCTCCTCACACCGGCCTAACACGTTGAGGGGCGAAAGGGGGTGGTACCTGTAAAGACGCTTCGATGCTAAAGTCAGTTTGGATTCTAACACAAAAGCTATATTGGGTCTATAAGATGGGTACAGGGTGTAACATCCCTGTTTTTAGAAACAATTTTATCCTTGTAAAATTTCAATTATGGAAGGTTTGTAAGCAAGAATAAATCAATATATACCTTGTTAATGGTCTGAAGTACCTCAAAAATATCATTCTTGCACTTAATAATGGAATTTATATGGAATATTAGTGAAAAGATGCAAAAACCGAGTGAAAATGCTCTATTCTGAGTGAAAAATGAAGAATTCCGAGTGAAGGTTTAGAAAATCCGACTGAAGGATGGCATTCCGAGTCAGAGTCATGTTTTCCGAGTGAAACATGACTGGGGGGACTATCACTGAGAGGAATCCTGACAAGAAATGCAATTCTGAGTGAAGTATGTTCAAGAGAACACCTTCTAAGTGAAAAACCGAGTGAAAACACCCTAGAAAGGCTCGGTTCCGAGTTGAATGCTTCCTATTCTGAAGGAGACTACACTGGTTGAAGTATTCCGAGTGAAAGAAAGCTTAAACACTCAAGTTTATGTTGATTTGATTCTTCTTACCGAGTGGAACGTGTTATATGGAAGTATTCTGAACGGTTTCTTATGAAATTGCTTAGGAAACCGAGTGGAAAATGATGGAGGGAGCCAAAACCGAGTGAGATACACTCCATTGGACCAAAACCAAGTGAAAGAAGTCTGTGTGAGTCTTGGTCCGAGTGGTAATGGCTTAAATAAAAGTTTATTGAAGAAATTTGGCCTAAACCGAGTGAATAAAGAGAGAAAGACTCGGTTACCGAGTGAAGATTCATTACGAAGGGAGGACTCGGTCTGATGAGGTAAAACCGAGTGAGAAAACAAGTGATGAGTCAGTTTTGGATGAATTCCGAGCTAGGTATTCATCAAAACCGACCTCCTCTTCACACACCATCCCACAGACGGTGTTAATTCACTTTGCACTCCGCCCTCACACATCCAACACCGCCTTGCATGAGAAACCAAGTGTATGAGTCGGTTTCGAGGAGAAACCGAGTGAAGACTTGCAAATTTGACTGTTAGAAGTGAGAAATTCCAGTCGGAATTCACTGTTAGAAGTGTTTACCGTGTGTAATTTCACTCGGTATTCACTGACAGAAATGCGTTTTGACTTCTATTTTGTCTTCTCATGAATATTAAATCCAATCGTGTGCATTAAGGATGGTGGACGACCGGGAATGGACTCTGACTCAGCCTATATAGTTGTTTAATCTCCACTAACCCTTTCTGACTCAGCCTACCACTCGAAAGTGGGCACTGAGTCAGCATACCACTCAGAAATGGACACTGACTCAGTAGCCACTCGGAAAAGTTGTCTCCCACCTATCTCCCCACTCACTTCCTCTCTATTTAAGCAAACTCAAGCTCCTCAGACCTCACACCACACACACGACCAAACACTCTTCCTCCCAAGCTCTTTCCTTCTCCTTTTCCCTCTGTTTCACTCGGATTTGAGGCAGGACAGTGAAGGGAACCTCTTTCTTCTTCTCCAGGAGCTTCATTCGAGGTAAGGGGGTATATTCCTGGGTGTCTTATGGGAAAACCGAGTGAGGATAGGTCCAGTATGTATGAATTGCTTGAAATTATCAATTGTATATGCATGTACGTATATATATACCTGTTACTGAGTGAAGAATTGTGATATGACTTGTATTATTGGACTGAAAATGCTAATAAACATGGGTACCGTGTGATTCCAGTGAAATAAATATGATGACATTTGCGACCGGTTTTACACTTATTTGACTCGGTTTTACTTATTTATACTCGGATTTGCTTACTTATACTCGGATATTAGCCTTTCATTTGATTTCACTCGGTAAATTCTCTAATTCTCTTGGACAACATCTCCCAGGTTATATTTCACTCGGTATTTGCCTTAATTTCACTCATAAAACTTGTATCAACCTGATTCCACTCGGAATCAGGAATTATTTTACTCGGATTTACAAACCATGCTACTTAGGAAACCATTTTTTCTACTGACCTCACACGGTTTTAAGATATTTAGTTAAGGAAATTACTTTCAAGCTTCTGTTTCACTCGGGAAATACCTTATTTTACTCAGAAAACTCCCTTTAGTTTATTTTCACTCGGAATATATATTTAAATGACTCAGAAATCTCTTATCAACTGGTTCCACTCGGAATGAGGATGATTTCACTCGGATTGATGCCCATCTTACTCAGAAACTTACTTCAAGCTGAAGTCACTCGGTATTTAAACTCGTTTCACCCAGAAAATTCATTTTACACTCGGAAAAGGTTTATTTATCTCGGATGGTTCAATTTCACTCAGCATTCAACTCATTCCACTCGGAAAACTAAATTTTTCACTCAATATTAAACCTTTCTTTTGGAAATCAATATTTCTACTCGGATTTAACTCATTTCTACTCGGATTTAAGCTGTTCCAGTCGGAAAACAGCATTCCATTTCATTCCACTCGGATCCAAACCTGTTCCAGTCGGAAAACAGTTTTTCCAGTGTCATTTCACTCAGATTTTGAACCAGATCGCTTGGAGAACCCCTCTCTGTATGATTCCACTCGGAATCATACATATTTCACTCGGATTTACCTCTGTTTCACTCGGAAAACTCTATTTTTAGTGTTTTTCACTTGAATTCTCAATTGGAAACCTATTTTTAATACTTATTTAAGTTATTGTAAGCTATAATTGATATTCTTATTCCATTATTAGTATTATTTATTGTTAAAACTTAATATTGATATCCTTATTATTATTTTTATTATCATTATACTTTGTTAAACATCTAAATTATGTAATTACATAAAGTATACATTATTTTACTCTTTATGAAAGAATATGTATATAATAGATATATTTCTAAAATAATAAATGAATATCTTACAAGGTTTAAATGATTGATGGAATTCAAAGAATTTGAGAATGATATAATGAGACTGGAAACACATAAGATATCTAATTATAAGAATAATGCATATCGCATCATGAAAATGTGTTTTGAAGAAGAAAAACTAGAGCATACACCTGGTATGCTGGAGGACATTCACGTTCGATCTCAGTAGAAGAATCTTGGGAGTACAACTGGAACGGCAACCCAATGGCATCAGAGTCGCGCCCTGATAGCCGGGTGAGACGAGTAATTCTGATGTACTTCGACTAAATGACGGGATGTATCTATGATCGTGAAGAGTCAAGTCCCAAGATGAAATGATATATATATTGATGAGAACCTGTGAGTTCATTCATAAAAGAAAGGGGACTTGGTGAGCTCCGATCGCTCTAGAATGGAAACATTGTGCTCAAGAAATAACTTGAGCAGGATGGAATCCAAAGAATGAAAGGATGGATTGATTTATTGGGCCCACATGCATCATGAGACTTAATCAAAGATAAATCATAATAAATCCGCACTCATGCATTCATTTGTTATAATTGTGAATATATTATATGTATGATTTAATTCATGATTGTTATAATTGTGAACATGACGATTATGTGATGACAACATGCTTGATTGTTACAAACATGCTAAATGTATGATCTATGTGACATTGTATGTTAAACTGGATTATGTTCACACCGGAGGAACCAATCAAGGTCTTGGGTTATACTCACCCTTACTGTTGAACATTTTTCAGAAGAATTAGAAACTCAAGAACCCGAGTGTGAAGATCAGCAGTACGCTGAACCCAGTGAGAATAATCATTAGGAATAGAACGTTTATAATCAGACATCGGATGCCTGTATAATGTTTAAGGGTGCCTGCGTGCCCCATTCTATTAAGAGTACATTTATTTATAGTTTGTGAATGACTATGTGATATATATAATATTACTTCCGCTGATTTGCCACGCACTTATAAAAAAAAATATTCACTTTTTCTAAAAACTGTTAACACTCTCAGTTAAATGGGATGAACCTACAGAAGGATTTGTCTTATCTAACTGAGGGTGTTACACAGGGAGCTTACCAATTATGAAGGTATTGACTGTATTTATAGCGATGGAGTGTCACTATAGTGCCTCGTGGCGTATGCCGGATCAGGTCCGTACACGCGGGGCTTATTCTACAAGCTATGACCGGGATAGGCTGTCTTATCCTCTCATGACTCCGGTCATTTGGCCACTCAAAGGGGCTATGACACTGATCAGCGAAAGGGTGGTGGCCTAACCGGTATGCTAAGTCTGGATGTTGTGTCGTCCCTTAAGGGTTCATTTTAGCTGAGGAAAAAGACTATGAGCCGGTACTGATCCACGAGATTAGGGACCGTTATTGGCCCATAACAACTTAGTATAGAATTGTAAAAACACTTAACTAGGAATAATGTAAGCTTACATAAATAAGACCATTAAATAAAATTTTATATAAATAATTAAATAATAGTAATCTATATATTTCATATATATGGATTTTTATTTATTATGAAATATTTTAGAATTTAAAATTTTAAAAATGAAAATATTTTTTTGAATATACGGTTGATTCAAACTGGTTTACTGAAATTAATTTCCCCCATTTAGGACGAGTTTCTTTTATTTGAATCCATTTAGGACGAGTTTAAAAGTTCTTAATCTTTGTTTTATATCCTCAGTCAGCTTCAAAATATCTTTAAATAACTAGGCATAAGTGAAGGAATGCGTGAAAAAATTGCCAATACACATTCAGTAGATTATATTTGCAGCAATCTGTGTATAATTACAAGTTCAATTACAATATGATAATGGCTTAAAAAAAACTCAACGAAAAATAGAATAGATTATATTTATACTAAAGCTACATGTTATAACACAATAAGGAACCATTGACATTAACTGTTTTTAGTGAAGCTGTTTTCAGCTTATTTTCTAAAATAAACTCTTTTTAGTTTATTCATTAAATGTTTTCAATATTAGTTTATTCAATAAGTTTTGATAAGACAAAAGCTTATTGAATAATTATATAGTTAAATTATTTACTCAAGTTTACCAATAAAATACTAACAAGTTATGACAAAATTGGTAATGTAAACTAAAATTATAGAAAGTATTTTAGATTCAATCTAAGCTAAACATATTTTTTAGAAAAGACAAAAAGATTTTATTATAAATAAACTCTAATGAAAGAAGAGTACCTTAAAAGATGACACCAGTAAATACAAAATAATACATGGGAAAAATATCAAATTTTGTTTATAGAACTGAAAAAAATGAATTACCTTTATACAAATTCTAAAACTTTATGAATTATTGAGATTTTTCTTTATTCTAACACACGATTATAATAATTAACCTTAAACTAAGGTATAGTACAAAGTCATTCTAAGTTTTCAGTTTTTTAAAAATAAACTTAAAAATAAAAATATACAAATAAAATGGTTTCAATTCTTCTTTAACATATTTTAAAAATAATTTGAAAAGTACACCAGTATAAAAACATCAATTAACATTTTATATGTTCGGAGTGTGATTAAAAAATAGGTTAAGTGCCTCGGTGCATAAAATTCAAGGTTTAAAAGGCATGCATTTAAGTATCAAAGTTTTTAAAATAGACGTTTTTATATCAAATCTATGTCATGCACTTACAGGGATTCAAGTGCATGATGAAGACTTAAAATAGATACTTAAGGCTTGAAACAAAATTTAAGTATCTATTTTAAAAAATTGTGGAGTTAATTAGCTGTATGACCTAATTTATCCAATAAAAAAAAATTAAGTAATCAAAATATAATTTAAAATTTCATGACATAAATTTGTAGGATGAAAAAATTACTCTGGATTACACAATGGGATGAAATTGCTTCTCACTTTTACCAGTGTCCGTTTAGTATGTTATTGAGGAAAAAAGTCAAAAAATCTAAAAATTAATATTGATTTTTTACACCGTTCGAAATAATTGAAATTCTGGTAAACTGTAAAATCTTTTTTTAGGGTTGATAAACAACCCTAACAAAAAAACCAAACAACGGGTATGTTTGAGAAATACAAAAGCAGTTATTACAAAACAAATCCAATCACTAATACAATAAACGTAGGCTATACATTGTCTTATCAGTTTACCGAATGTTATGCACATGTGGATCCCTTCTTGTTCATAGTTAACTTCGGGAAGAGCGAAATATCCGTTTGATAATTGCCACTTTTGGTAGAAGAGTCTTGTTGATTGGAGTAATTTGCTGTGAGATTACTTTACCAATAGTTGGTAATCTAAAGGTAAGTACCACCTCCTTTTCCAACACATTCACCACCACGGACTCGGTCTCTGCTGAAGAATCAAAACATGCTGGTATGTATCAGAGCTAACATGAGAAGCTGTTTTAGTAATCAGTGTTAAGATATAGTGTATGTTTGAACATAAATCATTTTCAAAACATAGAAGCTATTGTAGTAAGTAATGTTGAGTTGGTTTCTCATATTAGAACACACAATTATAATAAGACAAACTAAACAACATTTCCCAAATTCTTTTAAAAGAAAAAGATGAGATTTTGTTTTGGTAACAAAAATAGGAGAAGATTTACCTGTTGGTAGTTTGGTAAAAAGTTCATTAAATAAATAACAGTAGTTACAATTAAATTAAGTGTTCCCCAGACTTCCAGCCAAAACACATGGTGTAACCTATTCCAAAGTGCCAATAATCAATCAATAAAGGACAATAACGCTTTTCCTTTCTCTTACCTCTTATTGGGTATCAACATAACCTACTAAGAAAAGATTTCTCTGTAGCAAATCAAAACTAGTAATCTGGCAATAGCGTTTGCAAGTTGCAACACTCTTATCCACGCACATTTCATCCTACAAATCTCAAAGGACAACTTACATGCAGATAATGTAACATAAAAACTTACCATTCATTTTACTCATAATTTCAGCAACCCTCTTCTGGCACTTCTTACATCTCATATCTGCAGAAAGAACTACCTCCTGAACCTGTTCTCACCACAACACCAAATTCAGTCAATTATCTCAATTGAACCTCCCCCCCCCCCCCCACAAAAAAAAAATGGATAAGAAATTAAGAAGATAAAGGGTTCATACTGGTGGCAGCGATAAAGACTCCAAAGATGCCAACGTAGTCCCAGAAAGAGGAAAATTCTTTGAGATATTAATACCAACTTTCTCTATCTCCTTTCTTGAACCATCTTCAAAAGCCATACCACTATTTTAGTGCATAGAAGCATCCAACATGTCCTACATATGTTTAATAAGCTTGAAGGTTCAGCACCATCCTGCAGAGGGAGAAAGGTGAAGAAAAGGATCAAATAAAATGATCTTTCTATATAAATTGATGGAGCAATTTCATCATCCCTAGGGATGCCTCTGCTGTTGGTGGGCAGAAAATAGAGCAAGTATATGATTGAATAGCATAGAAAGTGAAAAAACAAGGACTTTATGCCTGTGTTAACGGAGATTATTCTTTCATTAGTGTACTGGGTGCAGGCCCCACATGATGACATAGTGCAAGGTGGGTTTTTTCTCCATAAGAATTATTCCAAGTTGCTTACTAAACCCGGCACCAGATTAATTAATTGGATCAACTACACTGATGGTGCTTATTGGGGCACTTGGTTGGTTGGTACAGCTTAAAGAAAGCATGAGAAGCAGAGTATGTATGCAAGTTGCGGACTTGTGGTGGGTGGGTTCTTTGACTGTGCCTTGGCTTAAGCCAATAGGAAGACTGAAGTTGAAGACTAAAGGGTGTGAGTGAAGGCTCCGTAGATGTTGATTTTTGAGTATTTATTATTGTTATTTAAGGCATCATAGAGCATTATTATCCAAAAGATTACAAGCATTGGATTCACTACCGTAGGTCCTCTTGTATAACTAAAGTCAAACAATTGGTTCCAGCAGGGTCCATTTCAGCAGGGCTACACAATCAAGTGTATTTCTACTTTCGATAGTCACACAATCATATGTTCCCCTTGTTTAGGTGTATCTCAACAGTAAATCAATTTTTTTACGTTAGTTTTAAAACACATTTTAAACAATATAAAAATAAAAATATTTTATTAAAAGTTGTATTAGATTTATATTGAAATCAATCAAAAGTTTCATCATGTACATTTTTTTATAAAAATATTTTGTTTATGTATTGTTTAAAATGTATACATGTACAGAGCACTTAATTTTGATGATTTGTGCTAAGGTGAAAATAGTATGGTCCGAATTAGATTTTATGAGATTTATATCCAGCTTGTTTCTTAAATTAATGTTTAAAATCTAATGTATTTACTAGGTCTATTTTACCATTTTGACCAGACTTTGTTTAGAAGTCCAAAAATAACTCTTTTGAGTTGTTTAAACACCTTTTTTTCCCGGTAAGCACCAATTGCTTAAATGTATGTTGCCATTGGAATTCTCTTACATTGTGATAAAAAGAATCAATTGTTGCCAATATCAACTTCGGCATCTTCCAAGTTTAATTGTTGCCGAAGCAATCTTGTCTTGAAAGTGAAGTTTTTTTAATTGATAATAAATTATTCATTAAAATACATTCTCAATTCTATTAAAGTTTAGAGTTTAGAAAAAAAAACCCTTTAAAAATGATCACTTTTTGCCATAATAAAATTTAGGGTTTCCCAAAAATGAGGATCTGTTAAAATTTGGTGTTAACCGTTGAGGTGGCTAACGTTTGTGTCACCTCAACAATATCACGTAGTTGACATGTGTCAATTTTTTAAAAATTAAAATTCCATATCACTATTTTGCATTAATTTTTTCTTAAAAGGATAAGTTTTAGCGGTTCTGAAATGTAATCACTGACAATAGTTTGTACAACAAAATTGAAATGATCGTGGAAGCACTAGTTTCGGTTAAAATTTTAAACCTCTGAGAATAGTCCAATATCTTTTATTAAGCATTTTCTCAAACGCAATATGAGCAAAATAGGTCAATTTAATTAAAAACTAGAAACCAAGTAACAGAAAATAGAAAATAAAACAAGTCAATTAAACAACAAGATCTCCGCTAATCACAGAGATCTCAAAAACAACAACTGAGACAACCAACACAATAACTTGGATCTCTATATTCTCCACCAATCCAATGCCAAAGATCCAAAACACACACTCACCTGAGGAAAAGTGAAGCCAAAGGCATAACCCAATTTTAAATCCCTGTGCATTACCACTTGTAGTGGGACTGTTCTCGTTGGAATCAAAAAGTTCTCAGAAGTCGAGTTCGTTGGAGTCGAAGTTCAAGCGATCGACGAAGGAAGTTTCGATTCTGACCACCTCAAACACGGGTTTTGTTGAGGAGTGCGACATGTTTGGCAAAATGGGTCGCTCTAAAATGAAATCTTTTTTGCCTCTTCTCTCTCTGGACGTATCTGGGTTAGCAATGCATGGGAGAAACAAAGAAGGGGTGTGTAAAATTGAGAAGCTATGTGGAAGAAGACATAGAGAGAATAAAGAAAGAAAGAAAGAAAGGGATGGGGATCTCGTGATATAGAAGGAGAAAGCAAAAAATGACTAAATATGAGTGTTGATGGAATTCCTAGAGAGAGAAAGTGTAGAGAGAGTTAACGTAATGAGGTGTTTAATGTTTTTTTTCAGTATGCTTAGAGAAAGAAAGAAAAAAGAAAAAGGATAAAAAAGGAAATAGAAAAAATAGCTTTTATTTTTTCTTTTTCTTTTCCCTCTTCTTTCACCTGTTACTTCATGAGACAAGTTTTGGTTTTAGTTTAGTTCAGGGAAGAAGAGAGAAGAAAGTGTAGGGGGAAGGAAAAGAAGGGACAGAGTCGTATATCAGATTTAATTTTGGGCCAGTTATGAGTTTAGGTTTATTGTTAGCGGTTAAAATTTTAAACCGTAAATAATATTATCCAAAGTTGCCACATGTTAACTACGTGGCACTATTGAGGTGGCACAAACGTTAGTCACCTTAGTAGTTAACGCCAAATTTTAACGGATCCTTATCTTTAGGAAGCCCTAAATTTTATAAGGGCTAAAAGTAGTCATTTTTTAATGGGTTTTTTTTCTAAACCCTAAACTTTAAGAGGAATGAAAATGTATTTTAGCCTAAATTATTTTATGAACTGGTCTAAACCGGGGTTAGTGATCCGGTTTGGGAACCAGCCACAAATGTTCTTTTCTGTGAGATTTGTACATCGGTCCAATGGGGATCCGGTATTATAGTCCCTATTCTAATGGAGAACTAGGGCACTTGGAGTCTCGAAGAATCAACACATCAAGCTCTCGCGTTTTGGGGTGAAAGATGGTGCCACCTGCAAAGGCACTCCGACGCTCAAGTCAACAAACAGATAGAGAATGTAGTAAGCTCAAGCGTAAGTTGGAGAATGAAAAAAACGTACCACCATTGTGTATTCTTTGGTATTTATATGCATTAGAGGGGTGTAAGAGTCCCATAGGGTTAGGGGACATTTCGTACCGTGTGTCAGTACGATCTGCAAAAAGCTGACACACAACGCGGATGCCTCCGTGTCTCTAACGAACATCTCTCCCAATGGCTGTATGATAGATGTTTAGTTTGCATTAGTTTTAGGGTCCATATAGTTTTAGTTTTAGTTTATTTTCATCTTATTTTCCCCTAATTTCCATGGTATTTCTTCTATTTCCACACATGCTACTTGGGTAGTTGTCTTTTGTCGAAACCTTCATGAGATAAGTCTATTAGCAAAAGGATTTAGAAGATTTTGAATGGGATGATGCAAATGGGAAGAGTTTGAGCTTGTAGAAGACCCAAGATTGAAGCCAGTCTAACAATGGAAGAAGAACGTACCAAAGAAAGTACTGCAGAACCCAAAAACACCCTTAAAATGCATATTTGCCAAGGCACAGAGAAAACCACTGCCAGTGGGAAAAAACACTAGCCGTGGAATACACTAGATGAATGGGAAATTTAAGTCAGAAAAACTCACTACCAGTGGGATTTCCCACTGGTCATGGATTTTCCCACTTCTAGTGGTTTCTGCACAGTTTTCAAGATTCAATGCGTTTAGGTGTCACACAGTGAGATCCACTGCCAGTGGATTTCACACGTTGCAGCAGTTACTTTCAGATTTTGCCAAGTTTTAAAAAGAAAAAGGGAGGCACACGAACATACAGAGACACAAGATAGTTTTTGGGAAAACAAAAGGTTTTTTCTTGGGGATTTTGGGGAGAGGAATTCAAGGATTAACACGAAAAGCATTGAAGTTGTAGAACTTTGGGGTATTTAGATCAGAGAAAAAGTGAGAACTATAGCTTTCTTCTAAATCTCTGTTTTGTACTTTGATTTCTCCTATGTTTGAGATTGAATTCCTTTTTGACATTGTAATCTTTTATATTATGTTAAACTAAATTCCATTCTTAGGAATTAGGGTGTGGCATGTATGTGAACCAAACCTAGTTGTTCTTCGCTTTTAATTACTGAATTGAGTTTCCTATTCCGTTTTATGCGTTTTTAATGCTTCTACTTCACTTAGAGATAAGTGTAGATGATCTTAAACGGTATGGGTAATTGAGAGATTAACGTATAGTTTGAATCACATAAAATTGAACCTAGGGATTCTGGTTACGAGAGTAAACAGAACTCTTTGAGGATAATCAAGTTTTCATAAACTGTAAGGGATCTAATTAGCGAATTGGACACTGTTCTTTAATAATTAGGTACGTTAGTGAGGTTTCAAGAAAAGGTCACTAATTAAACTAGGAAAACTCGCCTTAGGGAATGAGATTTGGTGATTAAAGTATTGAACTGCGTTTGGTTTGGTCACAACATGTGAACCTCTAATTCCTAAGAGGTTTGTCTCCATTATTTTCAATTAAATCTTCTCATTCTCCTTGCTATTTGTTAGTGTTTCTTGTTGTTCTTTTGGTTTTAAGTCAATTTAAATTTTTTTGAAAAGGAATCATTGGTCTAGATAATCGAATCGCTGATGAAACCGGTACTTGGGTACAATCCTTGTGGGAACGATAACTTTTTATTACGCGATACCCTGTGCGCTTGCGGTTGGCTACCACTGTACCTTGTACTATTTGTTGAGTTGGTAGGTTATTTTCTAATGTGTAATAGTGATGACCTGGACTTTTCGGTATAGAGAGAATAACTCTTACAGGTATACAAATCTGAAGTTTCACCTGCTACAATGGTACATGACTGAAAGCATATGAAATTACACTCTTACCCTTGGACCGTATCTAGAACGAATCATTTTATATCGACACTTTAATATCCTTAGTATTTATTACTACAAAAAATACAATTTTTTCTATTGTAAAAAGGTTAAGTATTTTAAATTTTTTCAAGATGTGAAAGAAAAATAACAAATAAAAGGTTAAAATACAAATTCACTATGGTAAAATATGAGGTCTAGAAAAACCTCCCTATAATTAAAAATGACCACTTTTAAAGGGTTAAAGTGGTTATTTTTATTTATAGTCACCCTTAAAAATTTAAAGGGTTAAAGTGGTTATTTTTATTTATAAGGAATTTTTCCTAAACCTTACATTTTACAAAGAGTGAATTTGTATTTTAACCTAAAATATTATATTTTACAATAATTATTGAAACAACGATAACCATCGATGTAAAAATATTAAGAAAATATAAATTACAACACACAACTTCATTTGATAAATTAGCACAAAAAATTATTCATCCTAATAAGCTTTTCCCTTACTATCGAATATGGTAAACACAATTTAGTTATTGTTTACGATTTTTATTAGTAATATTACATATAAAATTATATGATATATATATAATATACGTTAGGATAATTATGTATGATATGTAACAAAAAAGAATCGCATAGAGTCTTTATAATTTTAAAATTCATTAAAAAAATATCTCCAATAAATTGAGTTTTTCACAAAGTTAGTAATACATATTCATGTTATTTATACTTCACTTACCCATGTTACCATGAGCAATAAGATAGCATTTATACTTCATCCAATTGTATAAGACCTACTAACATTATTTACATTTCATCTACTCATTTTATTATGAGTAATAAAGATAACATGACTAATATAAATTTTTTAAGCTTAAAGGTAAAATTATACCTTTAGTTTTTTTTTAATGTTTAACACTTTATTTGAGTTGGTCTTGATATTTTGTTTTACTTAATTTGATCTCCCATGTTTTTAAATGGATAGTTTGCTCTTTTTGTCAATAATTTTGCCTTAAAAAAAGATGAGAGACCGACTTGAATTTATAAATATATAAAAGCTTGACATGGATCACTAACATGAGTTAGGGGTGTTCACAGTTCGGATTGGTTCGGTTTTAAGACACAAATATCATCCAATCCGATCACTTTATTAAATTGTGGTTCGATTGAAATAAATGATATTATCCAATTTGATCTGATCTGGTTCGGATTGAATTGATTAATATTCAATTTATTTCAATTTATAATTTATAAAATCAAATAAAAATTATAATTATAGTAATTCAAAAAATATCTCAAGTTTTCCATAATAACAGAATTATTAACAAGTAAAACATATTAAAATCTTAACAGATTCATTAATAAGTGACTAAAATGAATGAAATAAAATTTATTTCGCAAAAGACATGAGACAGGTGCAAAAGAACAAGTATAATGTTCAGAACATGTAACAAGGTGCGGTTTGGATTCTAGAGGCGAAACCGAAAACCAAACCAAAACAACCAAGAAGAGCGAATTTTTGCATTTTTGATTTTTTTAGTTTTTGTTTTGTTCAGTTTCAGCTTTATTTGGATCAATTGAGTGGTTCTTAGCTCTCTGGATCAGTTTTCCTAAACCCTATTGCATATGGTATCGTATTGCTCCTTTATAACTTGTGTCCTAAGGGGGTATGATTAGCTATCAACAGGCTTCATCTTTATGATTTTAGCTTGTTTTAATATATGAATGCATTGATTTGTTGTAAAAGTGAGCTAATAACCTATAATTATTTTAGGAAATGAGACATGGAAAGATTGGGTTGTATCAAGTGCAAAAGGAGCAAAAATGACCAAAGAATCCCAAAACAAATTAAGAATAAAGATCATGTTATTTAGCATGACCCGTGCTAAGAGGAGCACAATTGTGTTCAAAAATTAATTAATGTTCCAAGATTAAAAGTTTAGCAGGGCTCATGTTTGGGTAAGCAAGGTCGTGTACGTTAAAAAGGAAAAGAATGCTAACTTACAAACGTAGCCTGCATTCACGTGAATATGACTGTGCTCAAGCACAATGCCAAATTAAACACATTTGAGCCTAGGATTTTAACTAACTTTAGTGATCCCAGTGCGAATAAACAAACATATAGTGTTAGGACACGAAATGGCAACACGAGGAGGAGGACATGACAACACAATAGAGGCAACAAAGATTGTTCCATTCACCATTCTTCTTCATCTCCATTGTCATTAAAGCGTTGTTACATCCAGAATAGTCAACAACGAGTGTTTCGTATTCTTGTCTTATACATAAGATTTATGTTTTCTATGGATCGTTTAATGTTTTTGATTTTGTTATCAATGTTGAACTAATCCCACGAGGTTTAGATGAATTCTATGTCGTAACCCTTTGAAACCCATTAAAGTTTCTATTTACTTTATAGTTTTGTCATGTGATTGATTATTTAATTCCTCGAATGAATTTTAGTTTAGGACTTAATCACCCTTATTCTACCAGTAGTCAATGAACATTCAAGCAACCGTACTGGTGTTTGTTAGTGGGTTTAGGAATTAAATTGAGTGTTGATGGGATATCCATAGATACTTGGTATTATTTTTTTGGGAGAACTTTAAAGGGGGATAATTGGGATAAATCATAATAGGATCTTAATCCACATATAATGTCACCACATAAAATCCATAAAGCTCTCAAGGTTTTTTAAGGGTATAATTGTTTTTTATAACAAAAACACCTAATATTTCTCAAAAGCAAATTATGTCACACATTCTTAATGAGTAAATCATCATAAACTCTTGACACTCGTTGCCTAGACATATATCCTTGACATGCACTGACTAATGCATCAAAGAAGCTTTAAGGGAGACACATCATTTCGACCCCTTGAGCTCTTGTGCAAGTACTTGGTCATTAGACCACAAATCTTACGTATCGAATCACTAAAAGACCCATTTTCGTATTCTTGCATGTGACATAAATGTGACTTCAAACCCTAGAACTTCCCACCCTGTTGTAACACACACCTATCAATCGAATCCAACTTTAGGCTAGATGAATTTATGTCTTTAATTTTGACATGTTGTTAAATATTGTATGTTCCATGAGTTCTTAAAGCTAGAAAATAAAGATAAAAAAATATCACAAGACATGAAGTTGTGCACTTTTTCAATCTTCATGATCAATCAAAATGATTTTCTTTTTATGTTAATATTTTGAATGGTGTGGGGTTTGTACATTATTTAGGCTGTGCTGTGTGAAGTCTGCAAGGGTGAATGGAATAGTGTCACCATCGAGGTAACAAATGAAAGAATGTTGGCTTTGTGGTGGGGCTATAAGATTAGAGGCAAACAGAAAGAAGAGTTGGACAGTGAAGGAAAAGAAAATGTTTGAGAATTCGAAGTGTTATTTGAAGGAAGTGAAACGCAGAAAGGATGAACATGCGGGGAGTGTACACGAGTTTTGTTTATGAAAAAAAACATAACTTTTGAATAAATAATTAAAAAAAACAAAAGGGGTGAGAATTGAAAAGAAAAAGAGGGTATTAAAAGAAACTAGAGTTTCTGAACTAAAATTGAAAGATGAAATTTAAATAAAGGAAAAAAAGCAAGGAGTGTGAGTGTGAGTGTGAGTGGAGTGAGAGCAGCTTCAACACTCCCTCGTTGTCTCCGCCTTCTCCTTCTCTTTCTCTCTTCATTCTCAAATCTCAAACATCATCACAATGGCTTCTCCTTTTCATCCAAATCCTTCCACCACCGCCCTCTCGTTCTCGTCATCTCTCTCCACCAACGCCGCCACTCTCCTCCCATGCCGCCGCTTCATGGCGTTCCCCCGCCCCCGGAGAGCCTCCTCCTTAACGGTGCAATCCAAGATCCGCGAAATATTCATGCCCGCACTCAGCTCCACAATGACCGAGGGCAAAATCGTCTCCTGGATCAAATCCGAGGGCGATATTCTCTCCAAAGGCGACAGCGTCGTTGTCGTCGAATCCGACAAGGCCGACATGGACGTCGAAACTTTCTACGACGGCATCCTCGCTGCCATTGTTGTCTCCGAAGGCCAATCCGCCCCTGTAGGAGCCGCCATCGGCTTGCTCGTTGATTCTCAGGAAGAAGTCGCCGAAGCTAAAGCCAAAGCCGCCAAATCCGCTTCTTCTTCCTCCGCCGCCGCTCCTTGTCCGCCGCAGGAAACCTCCAATTCCGCTCCGGCGATCCCTCAGCCTTCTCCTCCGCCGACGAAGTCGGTTTCCGATGGCCCAAGGAGCACCGTGGCAACTCCTCACGCTAAGAGGCTCGCAAAGCAGCACAAGGTGGATATTGCAACCGTTGTCGGAACCGGTCAGTTTGGTCGGATTACCCCCGCTGACGTGGAAGCTGCCGCCGGCATCACGCCGGCGAAGAGCAACGTGCCTCCGCTGGCTACTCCAGCTCCGGCAAAAGCTGCTCCATCGAAACCTGCTGCAGGTTCAGCTTCTTCTGACCCACCGGCTCTTCCAGGATCAAGTGTTGTTTCTTTCACCACAATGCAATCTGCGGTTGCGAAGAACATGGTCGAGAGTCTCTCTGTGCCTACGTTCCGTGTTGGGTACCCTGTCACTACTGATGCATTGGATGCTCTTTATGAGAGGGTATTAATATATGATGATTGATGAAGCCGTTTTTCTTTTTCTATTTTTGTGTGAATTGTGATGCATTGTGTGTTGTTTGTGTTTAGGTGAAACCGAAGGGTGTTACTATGACGGCTATTTTGGCAAAGGCTGCTGCAATGGCACTTGTTCAGCATCCTGTTGTGAATGCTACTTGCAAAGACGGCAAGAATTTTGTTTATAACAGTAACATTAATGTTGCTGTTGCTGTGGCAATTAATGGTGGTTTGATTACTCCTGTTTTGCAGGATGCTGATAAGGTTTGTGGGTTGGTCTGTTTGCTCGGTTCTGAGTTGGAATTATTTTGTGCTTTTTTTTGTGTGATTTGATTGGTTACTTGTTTTGTTTTCTGTTTGTTTATAGTTGGACTTGTATCTCTTGTCCCAAAAATGGAAGGAGCTAGTGGATAAAGCTCGTTCAAAGCAATTGCAGCCTCATGAGTATAATTCAGGTTTCTTTGTGCTTGTTCTTATTGCTGTTTTTGGTATTTGTTCTTTTCATTGAGAATGAGCGTTTTCTAAGTCAACTCTGGTTGTGCCTTGTACAGGAACTTTCACACTTTCCAATTTGGGCATGTTTGGAGTTGACAGGTTTGATGCCATTCTTCCACCGGGCCAGGTTAGTGATGATCTCTGGAATTTTGAAGTTTAGTTTCGACTGAGAGATTTTGTGGCTTTTGAACTTTTTCGTTGAGAGTGTTGAACTTTGCTATTTGTTTTCAGGGGGCTATCATGGCTGTTGGAGCATCCAAGCCTACTGTTCTGGCTAAGGCAGATGGATTCTTCAGTGTGAAAAATAAAATGCTGGTGAGTTTATTAGTTATATTTGCTTTTGTATTTATGCACTTGTGCAAATGGACACAAACTCTTTTTTTTAATGAAAATAGTATCTTCTGGCAACGGCTAGAGTCAATGTTTGCTGGATTGCTGTCATGACTGAGAAAAATCTATAAATTCTTCCTCTAAAGTCTGTTTCTTGAATTTTTTATTGCTGCTACTTTCACCCACTAAACTGTTTTTTTTTTTTTCTTTTTGGGTCTTTTCAAATGTTTAATTCTTATATGACTTGGAACGTACACTCTTAGTCTCGGATCCTTGATTGTGCTAGGCGTGACACAAACCTTTTAGATAGTTCAGTTGACTCTCGGCGTCTAAGGTGCATAGTAGATTACACAATAGGCAGGGTTTATAGTATATTAACTACCCTTCTGCCAAGACTAGACATGTTTATCTTTCATGTCATCACAGGTGGAGTTCCAACCTCCAATCTATAACCAAGAGCTGCCCATATGTTCTATGGCCCATAGGATGGTGGGACAGCCCTACCCAAGCCCAATTTTTAAACATCCCGCTTAATAAATTAAGTTTTCTGTATAGTTAAAATGAGTTGCCAGTGCAAAAGGCTCCCACCTAGTGGGGTTTAAGAAAGGTATGCATATATCAACCGGAAGAAAAAGCCTTTCTTAGAAAGGTATATGTAGGTAGCCCCCTCCCCCCGCCTCCAAAGTGGAGAGGCTGTTTACAGCTTTTGAAACCATAACCTCCAAGCTACAAGGTAACAAAATCATTTGTGTCAAGGCTCACCGTCTATGAACAAGTTTTTTAGCTTAGGGATATATGCAAATAATCATTTGAGTTATATGACATACCCTTCATGGTCAGGGAACAAATATGAAAGAGTACGCCCTTTGAGTAGAGTTTGTAGTTTAACACGAAATCCAGCTTGCTAGACTTGATTTCCCTCCCATCTTTCAAGCATTTTAATTAATACTACATATCAAATCCTCCCTCGGGGAAATTTACATCTTGTCCCTTGGTTTGTAAAGATTTATGTTTTCTCCACTTTCTCTGTCATACTTTCCATTCTCTCACCAGATGGATGCATGCAACCAATAATTTTCTTAAAATTTTGTGTAGTTTAACCCATCTCTTATCAGGGCAAGCATTCAACAATTATGTGTATCTTGCCATCTAGAAGCTGGAGGGAACAATGATTCCCTTGTACCCTTTTATCACTCAAATGTATAGTTGCACTACCATGTTAAAAATTATATAAATTTATGACCTGACATTGCATGCACCAATCTGTTGAAAAAATGATATAAAACATTTGTCTGTGCCCTGTCTTAAGAAGCACAAGGACAAAAATACACGCTATGATATGATTCACTCGTGTCAGTTATAATTGGGACCATGTATGGAGTCGTAATTATATTCTTTATATCTCTGGATTGAATTAATTGGGTTGACACTTACTTTTTCAGGTGAATGTAACAGCTGATCATCGAATAATTTATGGAGCTGACCTGGCTGCCTTCCTACAGACATTCTCAAAAATCATTGAAAACCCAGAAAGCCTAACATTATAGTTATTCTGTACTTCAACTTGATATTATCTCATCCAGCGGATCAAAGTCGACAGTTTTCTTGAGAATCTGTTTGGCCAAGTGCCCAACATTTTGTGATTTTTTTTTTCTCACCACTCATTTTGTTTTTATCTTAGGAGCTATCATGAGGACCATTCACTAGATTTTTTGACAGGGAGGAGTGTTGTAAACGGAAATTATGTTGAAAATCAACATGTAAGCAATAAATAGTTCAATGCGTGCAATTTTTCAATAAAATTCTGGTAATACTTTTTACTTCTTGATTGGGTATTGGATTCTCATAAGTCGGTTGGACCAGCATTCATATCTTGTTTGATGCCTATTTTTACCATTCTTCATTGCAATGCCGTCAAAGTAATTGCCTTAGAATGGTGAAAGAAAAGATAAGTTAGCCTATTAAATAGTGTGTTAAATAATATAGATTTAGTCTTTGTGTGAAATAATATAGATTTGATTAATATTGATTTGTGTGCAAAAAAAAGTAAAATAATGTAGATTTGGTATGTTCAGCCTATTAAATTCGATTACAATATTATTAATTAGTTTAACAGAAGAGGAATCGGGGTTTGTTATCATGCTTGTTGCTTCACCCGAAGAAAAAGCCCCAATTATTTACAGATTTTATCTTAAAAGAAATTTAGAGAAATTTCAAGGCATTGCAAGTTTTACAAATTTAGGGAAAATAAAAGGAATAGGCGTAACAAGATTTAACTGTATTATATTTTCTGAGACTTGAATTTAATATTATAAGCTGAACTAGAATAACTTGTTGACAAAGCATTTTCTTGATTCTTACATAATATCATAAGTTAAATTAACCTCTTAATAATTGATCTATTTATTTGGTGGTAAAAGAATTGAATTTTGTTAACGCAATTGATTAACAAGGCTTGTTTGAACAGGCAATTATTTGCGTATGCAAAAATTTTAATAATCTGGTCAACTTTGTATTTGTATATGTATATTTTAATATTTTTATAAAATAAGAAATAAAAAGAATTTATTTTTATTGAAAATTAACAAATATCTTATAATTTCCAAAAGAAGCTCAACACAAATTTTAATAAAAACTTTTCTATTATTTTTTTTTATCTTGTACAAAATTATACTTGTTAAATATACTTATAGTTGGGTTCAAGCTATGGTGGAACAACAAAATTCATCATTTAACACAAATGCATTTTCTTGATTTCATAGCCAAGTTACAAGATCTCCTAGTATCTAATTTACGTACTGATTGTCATAAATGCATTTTATTATATTTTTCCTCTATTCTGGGCCTTTGGCTTAATAGATCATCAAAAGGATTTCCTCTACTTCTCTTCAACCATAAATAAATGGTAGACAAAATAAAAAGAAATACCATAAGTACATGTGGTAAATATCATTTCACACAGTAAAATGATAAGTTATAAGTTCAACTCAAAGGCAAAAGTGAACACAATGTAATAAAAACTATTAGTTTCTAAAATTTTAAAATTCAAGGAGGGAAATCGCTATTCTAAGATTACTTCTTGTAAAGTTACTTTACTTAGTATCATATTATAGAAATTGAATTTCTTCAATCCAAACGTTGAATAAAATAATAATATGATAAAGAATCATGCACACCAAATATTAATTTTAAAATCAAAACTTATTTTTGGAGCTTAAATTATACATTAAGTTGGAGTTATATGATGATATATCAAATTATTTTTAAAATTTATGGAACTTTATACATTTGATCATAGTTATTTAATATCCATAATAAAATATTAAATAGAGTATCTCTGACAATAGTTACATAACAGGATCACCCCTAAACTTCAAATATTCACAAAAAAAATCAGAAAGTTAAATTCATTAAATGATATATTGGGCAATATACAAGTATATTATTTTTGAAACAACATATTTGATAAGATATTTTATATTAATTAGGATTACCGTTAAAATTGAGTTCATATTACAAAATTGAACTCATCTATTGTTGAAGGCTTGAAGCCATGCACGAGTTTACTGAAATTCAGAATATCCCAATTCAACCTGTCACTGAAACCCCCTAACTGCAATCATTTTACTGGTGAGAGACTAACTAAATTCGGTAATAATGTACTGAATGAATACCAAGCATCTGCATTTCATTATTAGTGCAGTTACAGGATCCGAATATCCCTGTTTCTGTTCTTCAAAATAAATATATTTTAAAAATGATATAAACAAATTATGTATACCCAAATATACAAAAGTAAAAACGAATGCAACTCAAGTCTTTCGTCACCGGTTTAGTACAAACCTATTAGGTTGTTTTGTGAATCTCCCTTAAAGCCAAGAGCCGTTGAGAAGCTAACATAATTACATCTTATTTATTACATTAAAAATTGATGTAAACTAAGGTTGATGATATACAATGGAGCCACAGCACTGCCTTCTAACTAACAGAACGGGCACTCAACCTCGTCTCAGATTTTCTCGTTCTCTTTTCTGATGAATTCACCAGTCCAACGTAATCTTTCGAGAAAGGTAGAGTTTATCAACGTATTCTATAATTGGAATTGAGGCTGTAATGTACCTTTTCAGCTTCTTCTCGGCTGATTGCTCTGCAAAACAAAACATTCATGATAGAGTTCAGACCTGTGTAATTTACAAAGAAGATTAAAAAAAATCCTTTGTTTCTTACACCAAAAACCAAAACATTTCTTTGTTCACATCGGAATGGATGTAATAAATTTTTTGGCGAAGTTGAAAAGAATTAAATAGAAGATCCAAAGGAAAAACCCAACAAGAATAAACAGAATTACACACAACTAAGGAAGTCACCAAATTGGAAATTCAAAGGATGCCTAAGTGGCCTCACAGGTTAGGATTAACGGCAATTTGAAAAAGAGTCAGTAATAACTAATACTCCCTTCAAGAAAAGCACTTATATTGTCTCAATTACATACTAAATGTTCTTATTTACCTTTCATTTAATACACCACATTCATCTCTATATAAGTATGATTCTATAATAAGCCCTCCTCCAAGGTACCTGTTTCGTTGAGCTTCATGAAAAGTTGGTCTCTAGTTGGAAGTGTATACATCCCAGCATACACAGCTGTTCTCACTGCCCATGTGTGATATGGTGCACAAACCTGTCCATAAGCTGTTGAAGCCACTTCTTTTAGAGAATTATCGCTGAAAGTATCAAATAACAAATTAGATGTCACGACCCTATCCACCAGGCACACTGACATGAAAGTAAACCATGGAATTATGAAGCAGTGCTTCAATGTAGCTGAAACTAAACAGACAAGAAAATGGTACTCTTTTGATATTTGTATATCATCAAATGGAAAATTCAGTATCATATTTTGAAAATGTCTCTTACTCAGTTGTCAAAAGTAGTTGAAATATAGCTCTGACGAGATCAAGACCCTGCCGAACTCTACGCAGATTGCGTGAGCAGCTTCCTGATGTTTTCACAGTGTCACTGGCGACATCAAGGTCAATTATATCCTTTAGAGTATCACATGTCTTTGATGCTTCCAGTAGTCCATGTAGCTGGCCATATTATATCAATATCATTATTAGAACAAGTTAAAATTAAAAATGAGAGCCCAGAGAACATGATCAAGTAAAGAGAAAATTTTGGGAAGTAAAGCAACTAGACCAGAACTGGGTGGAGGTAAACAAACTAAGAGCAAGAAAACAATTAGCATGATGAAGTGTCATAAAACCGAGCTATTGTTGCAATTTAACTACATTTATAACGAGGGATAACTTCAATATCAAAGTACACACTACACAGACACTTGTAAGAAAAGAAGGTACACAAAGATACCACCCACACAACATCAAACCTGAAGTAATATCTATGAACTGCTGCACCAAAGTTGTATATTAATTGTGATGTTCCTGTTCATTAAACTTGTCACATTTAAATACATACACGGTTCAACAGAGGTGAAGGAAGAAAGGAAGGCCGAGAGTTTATGGATTCGAATCCCTCCACTGACACCTCTAATAGAAACCAACAAATTATCATTTGTCCATTTGAAGAAATTCACGGTTCAATCAATTTAATTAGTGACAACCGAGTAGAAGATGGAGTCAAGTTTAGTAACTACATCATCTGATTCTTTTTAGTTTTTACATGTATTTCCCTCCAAAGTGAATGGGATATTACCGCACTTGGTAGCAAACATAGCCTCTATAACCAATCCTACTATTCAACTGTCATTCAGAATCCAAATTCAACATGATATCACAAATTCCACACAAAATATTTCAAAAAATAGAAAAATCAAAGATTTCGCTTAACCACAACAAGGAACAACAACCGAAATCAAAATTAAAATTACAATATCAAACTTTACAGCTATAATTGTTTCCCGCCCACACGCACGAGCCACCTACTTCCATTTCCTTTTCACATGCAACAAAGAAAACAAAAGTTCACTCCTCCATGCGTATTACCAATTTATAAGCGTTAATTTACCCTCCAAAGCCAATGATTAGTTGTTAAAAAACAAAGTGGGAGGGTCAATTCAGAGTCAATTCTGTTTGAGCCGTAAACATCAGTATTATTATAGGATAAACTCTCTCAAGGAGGATTTATCCACAGGATTCAAACTCCAGACCTTCCTTTGGGGGAATTAAGCATAACCTATAGCAATTGAAGCAACGTTCGTTGGTATATTTAACATTTGTTTAATTTTTTAATTTGCTATGAGATATTCAGACTGAAGCTTGAGAAGAGTATTGTGAATCTAATAAATGACAGAGAATGCGATGTTCAATAGAAAGGAACCTTGGCGACGTATTCCAATTCAGCGAATTTGAAAGCGAGGCCGAGACAACGGAAGAGAATGGAGACGAGAGACGCAGCCTGGCAGAAGGTGTCCAAGCGAATCTCTTGGCCGTTCTTATTGTCCTTCAACGTTTTGGAAAGCTCTTCAAACGCCTCTGCTATGGCCGAAAGTGGCGACGCCGTCGGAGAATCAACCACGCGCTCATCCATCTCGTTACTCATCACCATCCTTCCTTCATTCGTTTCCTTTATTCTCAAAAATATGTTTCACTGTCAGATCAACAAGATATTGGAATCGCCAAAGCACGTGTGAAGGCGGTGATCGGAGCTTTTGTATTGTGCGCAAAGCTTCCCTACAAATGCGCTCTGCCTAAGATTCTATTCGCAGAAAGAGAATCGTAACCGCTGCTAATTTCGTAGAGCTTTGTGATTGTGGTTCAACCTTCGCGCCTTTACACATCGCATGTGCATCCTTAATACGCGTTTCATGTTTTTTTTTTTGGTCAACATAACACGCGTTTTATTTAGTAACTCTTTCCGTTATGTCCGTTAACGGGGTTTTACTCTTCAATCACCACACTAGACAACTTTTTTTTTAAATGTGTAAATTATAAGCATCTTTGATATAGTTAAGTTCTTTCGGTTTTATTTTCTATAAAATAATTTTTTATGTCCTTCTTATATTGAATATTATAACACCCCTATTTTTATTTTTATATTAAAATTTTGAAGGAATTAAATTATGGTTCTTTAGAACTTTTAATCTATGTATTATTTATGATTTTTTGGAATTTTTAAATTATTTTAATAAAATATTTTTAAAATAATTTTAAATTCATATGAGTGACTTAAAATTAAAAATATTTATAAGAAAATAAAGTTAAATTATAAGAAAATTTTCTAAAATCTATTTCAAGTAGACTTATCTAAAAATGATCGATTTGAGAAAAATCTTAATTTTTTTCAATCGTTAAAAAATTGAAAACGTATCAATAAATTTTATTAACAGAAAATTTTAGATTTTTAAAATTTAAACTTTATATTACTTATTATAAAATTAGTGAAGACTGATATAATATCGCTAAATTTCAAAAAAGACTGATTTTGAATATTTAAAATATACCGAGTGAAAAGTTACTATTTGGCTTAATAATTCAGCTGACATTTACTATGCAAAACATTATGCATGTAAGAAATTTTTAAAAGATGCACAGTAACCAGGATTGATTTTCAAAAATGCATAGTACTTTTATATTAAAATAATGGAATGCATAGTAATTTTCCTTCCTATAAATACCGAAGGAATTCTTCTTTAGAATTCACAGTTTCATATTAAGTTTTTTTAATATAGTAGTACTAGTGAGATAGTAGTGAAAGTAAGAGAGAGAAATAAATTTTTTTGGAGGAAGGTTCTGCTAAAATTCTAAGGTAAGACTGATTTTGAATATTTAAAATATACCGAGTGAAAAGTTACTATTTGGCTTAATAATTCAGCTGACATTTACTATGCAAAACATTATGCATGTAAGAAATTTTTAAAAGATGCACAGTAACCAGGATTGATTTTCAAAAATGCATAGTACTTTTATATTAAAATAATGGAATGCATAGTAATTTTCCTTCCTATAAATACCGAAGGAATTCTTCTTTAGAATTCACAGTTTCATATTAAGTTTTTTTAATATAGTAGTACTAGTGAGATAGTAGTGAAAGTAAGAGAGAGAAATAAATTTTTTTGGAGGAAGGTTCTGCTAAAATTCTAAGGTAAGAATACCTCTCTTTTATATTTTTTAAGGTTATTTTTATATCATTTTTAAAAACCTATTATTATACTAGAAATAATATTATTTTAAGTTACTATTTTGAATAGTAAAATACTATTTCAATAGTAAATTACTATTCAAATAATAAATTACTATTTACTGTTACTATTTACTGTTACTATTTACCTTTACTATTCACGTTTTACTATTTATTGTTACTATTCACAATTTACTATTTATTGTTACTATTCATGATTTACTATTTACCGTTATTATTCATGTGTTTACTATTTACTGTTACTATTCATGATTCACTATTTACTATTCAAAATTTACCATTTTTGCTTTAAGTAGTAATCTTAATTTCATCTTGTAACTATATTAAAATGAAATTGGTATGTTTTAGAACTCGGAGACGAGGCGTGCACGGATTTACAATAACGAATCAGTATACAAGAGGTAAGGGAGAGTGAGATAAGAATATAATATGAAAAGACATAAGAATAATAGGAGGAGTCCCCTACTCCTTTTAAATTTAATAATAATATTATTTTAAAATATTAACTCTTTAACTTAAAATTTATAATAAATTTTAAATTAAATATGTGATGTAACTAACTCTAACATACCTATGTAAGGACCTGTACTTTTATAACCTATATGAACTGGACTATATCTATGCAAGGACTTGGATCACTATGACCCATATGGACTGAACTATACCTATGCAACGACTGGATTATATGGACTTACATAGACCTATGCGAGGAATTGACCAAAAGAACTCAAATTGACTATATTAATAACCATTAGACTTTGAATTATAATATTTATAAATGATACTTTATTGACTTGATTTTGATTAATTATTTTTATGATTGTTAATTATTTATGATTGTTAATTGTGATGGATGATCTTGTGATGTGAAGTTTGAACATATAGCAAGCATGACGGAAAGCTAAAACTCAGTAAAAATTTTCTTACCTTACTCTTTAAATTTTTATTATCTTAAATCTTTTAATTCTTCTTAGAAATTACTTTTATTAACTCTACTTTTAAAAAAATCTCTAATATTTATTTTTTAAAAAAGTCATTTTATGAAAAGTATTTTATAAAAAGGTTGAAATAATTAATTCTTGAATTTAAAGAAAAATTTTATAATTTTAAGTATTTTTTTAATAAATTAAGAATTATTCTCTTTAAGTAAAATAAAATTTTCAAAAGTAAATTATTTTGTTTCAACCTAATAACTAAAGATATTGAAAATAATTGAGATTTCTAAATTTGAGATTGTTAAGATTCAATTTTAAAAAAAATATGTAAAGTGTTTTATGAGAAGTTTTGAGATATTTAAGGCTTGGAAACTCAATTTTGGTGAGAATTGAAAACTGTACCAATGTATGACAGAAATTTAGAGAATTGAGAAAATGTACAGTTTATTAAGATGATGTTGTAAACCTTTATGGTATTTAATAATTGAGTTTTTAAAAGCCTTAACCAACTAAATACGCGAGTAGTTCATATATCATGAATCATTAAGGCCAAACAAAATGATATTGCCTGGGGACGGATTATAGAAACCGAGGATACATTAGAGGAAGCTTAATTACGAGCCTTGGGATGAGAGGGTGTGAAAGGGTGCTTCAGGGGACCTGGGGTAGCTCCCTAATGTCGGGTACTTTCACAATAAAAACTTTCTCAATCTGACCAGTCTCTAAGTGTTTTCATACCAGTTGAGCTGTTCATATTATTATTATCCAGACTTATGGAACAATGTAAACTCCTAGTTGGCCCAGTGCAAATTAAAATTTAAGGGCCCACATATATAGGTAAGTTATGATGAAGATATTGCATAACATTCATGCATTCATAATTGATTTTGTGTGTGATTGTGATTGTGATTGATATTATTATATATTAGTTTGTGAAAACCCTTTATTGCTTATGCCCCATTAGGGAATATTATATTCTGTTTCTCACTCCTTTATCCGTGTTTTTGTTTTATATGTTTTAAATTGATGGTTCAGAGGGAAGGATCGAAGAATCTCGACAGTAAATATAGTACAGTTTAGAAAGGAAACTCGGTATTAATACCGTGGTCCAATGAATAAATAAAGTTATTAAGTAACTGCTTCTGAGCCATGAAGTTTCCTTTCTTTCTTATAATGTTTAATATTTATTTTCTTTGGATGAATGTAAAATTATTTTATAAAGTTTTAATAATATTTATGAGGTATTTCAGAAATGATGTATGTAATTTATTCTGATAGTTTTCTTTTAACGATCATTTTTTTAAAAAAATTATGAATTTTTCTAGTATTTATTAAGGTGTAACAGAGGGTGTTACAAATATTATGTTTTAAGTTTCTACTTTAAATTTACATTCGTTCATTATTGATAGTTTGTTAGATGATTTTAATATGTCTAACTAACTATTACCACATAATTCTAAAGTGTTAAAATATAAATTTTAATGGTTAAAATTGCTTACAAAATTCTTAGGAAATAATTTGTTGAGTTTTTAACAATCAAAACCTGAATTTAACTCGTTAGAGTAACGCGTTAAAAATAACATATAAATGTAAAATTTAGTTTGTCATATCAATAATTAACGAGTTTAAGTTTAAACTAAAGACTAAAGATAAAATATTCAATATGAGAAGGATTTAAAATTAAATAAATATATTATAAGAACTAAAATTGAAAAACTTTATTTTAGAGGGAAAGCATATTTAAGCCTAATAAGAAAACCTCGAAATAATTATAAAGTCAAGGAACACAAATTAAAAAAAGAATATACATGAGATATAACATTTTCAATGTTAAAGATTTTACGTTAGGGTCGATGAACTTTATTCAAATTTGAAACTGAGGGGGAATGTGGGAGTATTAACTATTAGTAAAGACGCGCAACACCTATTAATAAATAACATTAAAGTCTCTTAAGATTTTGTATTAACAAAAGAGATGAATCCTTCGACACTCTTGTTATTTTCCACCTTTCCCTTGATTTTGATCTCTCATGCTAAGCCATCACCAACACAAACTCCATCAGACCTCAAATTGTATGCAAGGATGTTGGGAATGAGAGTGATCGATGTTTGAAACATCTTACTAAGAGTCAATTGTAAAAGAAATTATTAGGTGTTATGCATTACCATGCATAATTGAAAACTCAATTAGTGTCTGTTTAGTATGTAGTTATAGAAACAAAGTTATGAAGATAAAAAAATTTAAAGATTAATATCAATTTTTCATATCATTTGAGATAGTTAAAACTCTTTTTGATCATAAGATTTTATTTTTAGGTTTGGTCCACCAACCCCAACAGAGAACCAAATGGGACTTTAGAAGATAGTAGCGTTCCATTGCTGGACAGTTGTGGTTGGTATATCTCAGTCCCAGTGATACCCGAGACACATTGTTGTGCGAAGAGATCACATCACACTCTCTTCTTTACCATATATAGGTTTCTTTAATTTTCGCACTCATTCATGTTAACTAGTGACAAAAGAGTATGCACATTGGTTTGAATATAAGCCTGTAGCTTACGTTTTTATGCATTTATTTATTTATTCGATTGCGATCATGGTATTCCTAATTTTACGTGTAGATGAGATGAGGTATTATAAGCATTTGAAACCGTTTCATGATTTGGTGAATTCAACTAAGAAGTAATGCAGAAGATTGCTTGGTTTAGATATGGTGGCGACAAATATGTTGGTGTTGCTCTTTTTGACTTTGATAACAAATTTGCTTCACCTTCCAGTGTTAATAGGAATTTGCCGACAAAGAGGGGGGAGTGAGGGGTGAGGATTGAGAATAGGGTAAAGGGAGAAATAAGATATTATCTCCTCTCTAAATATAAGATTTTGTTAGTTTAATTGAAATTATTAAATTTGTTTGAAATGTATTATAGTTTTTTAAAATCGCCCTTAGGGTGATATTTCTCATTTATACATTAATAATAGTATTTTAATTAAAAATAATAATTAATGACATGAAAATTTAAAAGAGGGTTTTATATTAAGGTATAATTTTTTTCTAAAAGCGGTGTTATATTTAGAGGTGGAGATAATAATATAGTCTAGGTATTTTAAGAATAAATTATTCAAAAAATATAAAAGGGAATTAGTTTTGAAAAAAATGAGTCTTAATACATGCGATTGTATAAGATCACTAATTTAAAGTAGGCGAAAAGTTCACGGATTCAAATCTCATTTATGTGGGGACCTTGTTAGTAGGTAATTTGTAAGTGCTTTGATCCTAGTGAGCCCTTTGGGATCAAACTCATCTAAACTTTATGTTAATTAAAAAAATTAGAAGTGAATTTTTATTAAAAATTAAGCTTAATTATACAATTATCCCCTAAAAAGATTTCAAAATCAGGGTTAGTCTCCTAAGATTTTTATTGTAGTTTTTAACCTTAAAAAAATTGATTAGTTCCAGGTCTTACCATTAACTTTCGTCAGTTAAGTATTGACTTAACACTCACATGTGTAAGTATTAATTTTTTAAGAAGTTAAATACCACCTAACCCTTGTTTCCCTTTTTTTTTTCCGATCTCTATTATTCATCCTCTTTTTCAAGCCGCCCCCTCTTTCTTTTTCTTCTTCCCCTTCTTGTCTCCCCTTTCCCCTTTCGCATTAACATTGATGAAGAAGATGAAGACTCACGCCCCCTTTCTCTCTTCAGAAAACATTTAGAAAACTTTCCAAACATTGTGATTTGGTGCTCATTGCTTTCGATTCAAACCTTCTCAAACGTGAAATGGAGGCCGAGAGGAGAATGGGAAGGAGAGGTCAATAGGAACCTTGGGTGGAGATGATGTAGGAAGCAAGGAGAATTGCAAAAGTCACAAAGGCTTAAGGAGAAGGTGACGCTGAAGTCGAAACCTTCTGTTTTTATTGATTCTCTTCATCGCATTTCCATTTTCCATTCAAAAATTGAAGCTTGTTGAACTCCACAAATGATGAATGTTAAGAAATGAGACAAATATTATTGACACAAGAAAAGATTACAATGATGCTGAGTACCTTAATTCACTCTTTCTCTAATACATTAAAATTCCACACTCATTATAATAACTCATTATGGAACACTCACTTACTAACTACAACTCTTGCATCTCTCACTGATTTGCACACTCTTGTACTTATGCACTCATATTAGTTCCTAAGACCTCCACATTTGTTGCTCTAATATGGGTCTTATTTATACTACTCAATAGTAGTGGATGACTTTGTGTTAGATGCTTCTAGTAAGACTTATAATTCTTGAGCATTCTACGCAACATAGGGTTTACTAGCTTAGCTTCATGAAGCTTTGGGTAGACAATTAGCACAATGTCTCAAAACTTCTAGTAGCTTCCAATTGTTATTAGTTTTGTTAAGAAAATAATTATTAATTCTTAACACGAACATCTAAACAAAGCCTCAGTCTTTCTTCGGCCATTGTTCTCCTTCTGAGAAAAATTGAGTTCCAAAATTTGTAGTTGGGAACCCTAAACCCTAACTTCTTTGAGTTAGTTCAATCCTTCCACATGAGTATGACCCGTTCGCCATGGTATGCTTCTTCGATTCTATTTCTTTATCTCACCATTCATCTGTATGCTCTCATGAATTTCAATTTAGTGCTTTCATTCCCTATCTCTTTCTTGATATTATGTTTTTTAAGTCCTAGCGAATCATAGGTGTGCTACTTTTTTATCTTCTTTTTATTTTCATGTTAATTGAATAAGTGCTTAATTAAGTCCTTTGCCTAAACACAACCAATTTTCATTGAAGACTGTCAACTTCATACCAGCCATTCTTTTTTAGCTTTTGCTGTGAATATAACTTCTTAGGAAATATGTCTTTGATGTTGAAGCATTGCCTTGATTTGTATTGGCTTTCTATTTGTGTGAACTAATTCTGATACGATTGTGGTTGGGGTCAATTTAATTGGTTTCTTATGAGAGCTGTTATTGAGGTGTGCTATAATTCATTTTCTGTTTCATAAAATTGTAGTTTTGGCGCAATGGTCCTTTTGTCAATACGCAAATAGGTTTAAGAAGGATTTATGTCATTTTTACATTTACAAAAATTGATTGAATTTGTTAGACCAAAATAGAATGCTGATCATAAAAACATAGAGAACATTGTGATATTGTGTGGTGATTAGCTCTATAAGATGGATTGTGTGGAACTTGTGCAAGTTGGTATTAGCTGTTATTCTGAATAAATTTTATCGATTCATTTTCATTGTGAATTTTTTACATGACAATTGATTTCATATCGACAGAAGCACATTAAATCCCATGCTAACATATCTTTAAAAGCCAAATAATTGGCCATTACCATTGAATTTCAGAAACTTATGGCTTGGGTTTGGGTATTGTAACATGATAAATGGACATGTAAGAGAGCTAACTAAAAGGTGTATTGTCGTAGTTTTTACTACTGTAAAATTCTGCAACAGAGGAAAAAAAAGATGCCTAAGCTAGCTTTTTATACCCCAAATGTTGAGGAATTTATATCAATAAACTTGGAAGCAGAATGTGTTTGATTGCAAGTCCTTTCATTATAAAGTATGTATCATTCTCTCATTGTATATATTTTAGTTAACATGATTAAATACTAAATAAGATGAAATCTCTTTAAAATGGTAATATGATTATGGGTTCTGTTCTCATGCTTAAAGTTAAAAGAAGGCAACAATTTTGATTGGCTATCTGGCATTAACGTTTTAAGAGAATGAGATTCTAAGCTTGTAGAAATTAAACATTAAAATGCATGTATGCCCATTTGTAGAGAATGTTGAGTTAATTTCGGTTAACCCAAATAATTTATTCATTTTTGTTTGCGGTTATAAAGAGTAACTGCTAACAAAAAACAGTAATGTATGTTTGTTTGCCTTGCTATGCGTATCCGTTCACAGTAAGCTTTAGTAGTCTGTTTATGATTATTTGCGGTTAAATAGATGAATCGCTATCAATAAATATTTATTTAAGAAAAAAATACATATATCAAAGATAGAGAACTATTAGTCACCTCAATATTTAATTGATAGATGGACCTAAAACTAACCAATTTTTTAGGGACTAAACACTAAAAGAAAATTAGGGGTTGACCTTAATTTTAAAATTTTATAGGAACTAATTTTATATTTAAACCTAAAAATTATTTAAGAATTGCTTAAATTTAAGGGTGGATGAGTATTAATAAAGTTTTTAAATAAAACTTTTTATTTTTATTTCTTATTCTGTATAAAATTACACAGATTAGATTGACCTATTCAATAAAATAGACCAATAAAAATGATAATAGTTATTGATATTTATTTCGGAAAAAAGGTTTGCTTTTTAAAAATAAAATTCAGGTTGGAGGCGGCATCAGACACCTACATCATCTGTTACCAAAAAACATTACTTCAAATAAATTGCAGAGCTGTGTGGTAATTGTTAGACAATCTCATTTTAAACTTCTTAAGAGAATCAATTAAAACATATACAAAAATATTATAAATGATATAGGTCAACTAATTAACATGATATTTATTAATTATTTGTAGCTTAACATTTAAATGAGAAATCACTTTAAAACAGATTTAATTATACTTCTGATCCCTTAACTTTGTCAAATATTTAATTTTAGTCTCCTAACTTTTAATTATACGATTTTTTTAAAAGTTAATTATACTATTTTAGTTCCTAAACTATTCAATTTATTGACATTTAGTCCCTTAATTTTTAATTACATGATTTTGATCTCTACTATTCAATTTTTTAATACATTTGGTACTCTACCTATTTTTCATCTAATTAATAATATTTTTTTATTTTTAATTAATATTGATAGTTATATTATAATAGAAAATATCGATTTTATAGAAATAGTCATATCAATATTATATTAAAACATTTTGTTTTCAACCATATGTGTATCATAATTTTCCTGTCCACATTAACATTATCAAGTAAATGGAAAATAAATAGAGAAACAAATATGTTCACAAATTAAATAATTTAAAAATTAAAATTAGAGTTGTAAAAAAACAAGCCAAGCCCACTATGTTAGCCCTCAAAATGGGCGGTCTTACGCAGTAAAAAAAATTAAATTAAAACATGATCAATTTAGTCTTATTTGGTAAAAACTCGTATTTTTGTCGGGTTACGAATAGTTGTAATATATTTTTTTTACTAATATGAAAAAAATAACTCTACAAGTTTTTACTTTAGTTACATATTTTGTAGTTCATTTAGAGTATTAAAAAATTTTGGTATATCTTTTTTATTCTTTTTAAAAAATGGAAGCAAAAAACACGTGAAAGTCCGCTTGAGTAGGTCAACCATGTAAGCACATGGGGCAATGCGGGCTGGCCTCAAGCCTTGAATTTGCAACCAAATCTCAAAGTAGGTCTTTTCTAGCCCGACACAAAAAAAAAAACAAACTCAAGCTTATTACGGGTCCTATCTCATTTTAACACCTTTAATTAAAATCATGCATTCAGACCAAAAAAAAAATTAAAATCATACATTTAAAAATTAGGGAACCAAATATCAACAATTAAAGTAGTATAAAGACCAAAATCATACCATTAAAATTTATTTGCAAAATAAATAATCCCATATTTTTTGGTTCATTAATTTTACTTTTAATTTTTATACTAAATGAAAAAAGACAAAAATGTTTATTTTGTAGATAAATTTTATTAACATATATACATTCTACAGATATAATATAACTATATATAGTTGCGTCATATTTTTTAAATGTGTTAAATAATTTAATGGTAAGACTTTGTTTATCTCCCACGTGTTACGGGATAGTTTTGTCACATTTAAATTTTAGTATTTAAAATGTTTTAATGCGTTGACTATTTATGAGTAACCGATTACTAGACACGACCATGTCCATCCATTCCAGTTGCTTAAATCACACACGTGGCTGAGGAACCATTCCTAAAAAAACTCATATGATATGTCTTTAATATGTCATGGCTCATATTCCATCTCCTATATATACGTTAGGGGATCAAACCTTGTTACATTTAAATTTTGATATATAAATATTTTAAATTATTGACTATTTATGAGTGACTAGTTTGACCGGTTGCTAAGCGCAGTAAATTGAGGGCTCTAATGTCCCTAGCCCCCTAGCCATGTGTCAACTGCATTTATGTCACATGTATTAGTCTCTAGCCACGTGTTAATTCAATCTATGCCACATATTTTTTTCAAGTCATCATTTTTGTTTGGATTCTAAGATAGCATGAGCCTCATCACTAGGTTACATTTAAGAGATGTAATATAACTATATATTGTTATATTATAATCATAAAATGTATATGCACTAATAAAATTTATTTGTAAAATAAATAATCCCATATTTTTTGGTTCATTAATTTTAGTTTTAATTTTTATAATAAATAAAAAAAGACAAAAATATTTATTTTGTAGATATATTTTATTAACAGATATACATTCTATAGATATATTACAACTATATATAGTTACGTCATATTTTTTAAATGTGTTAAGTAATTTAGTGGTGAGACTTTATTTATCTCTCGTGTGTTACGAGATAGTTTTGTCACATTTAAATTTTAATATTTAAAATATTTTAATGCGTTAACTATTTATGAGTAACCGATTGTTAGACACGATCATGAGGATGTTTGCTTACTTCCTCCAACGGAGTTTTTCTCTGTTAAATGGGAAGAGTTTTTTGATCCTACGGGTCAACGGAGTTTTGATTGTCTCAAACAACGTGAAGAATTAATATCAACCTTTAAATTTTTCATTTTAACTCAACTCCGTTTCCCCAACTGCAAACCAAACACCCCCCATGTCCATCCATATTAGTTGCTTAAATTACACATAATTTCAACATGTAACACATGGCTAAAGACATCAATTCTAATTATTTAAATCACATACAATTTTAACACATGGCTAAAAGTATTAAAACACTCAAACCCTAAAACAAATTGAGAATCAATGATCCTAGCTCAATGAAGAAACCACTAATAACTTGATGACTTTGAAATCTATCTCTCATTGACTCGCCAATCTTACGAGTGTTTGCTATAAGAGAAATAAATAAATAAATAATCTATTTTATAAATTCAAAACAAAAAATAAAATTTTCAGACGAGAATTTTCTTTTAGATTTTTTTAATTTTTTAAGAAATTAAATTTCCTGTCACACAATTACCAAACTTTACAATGAAAGATTTGACACATGATGAAACTTTTTTACAATGAATTCCAAACGTATAAATAATGGGCACATCAACTTGGATTTAAATTGTCACAACAAATTCCGAATCATTCATACTCTTTTTCAATGATTCCAAACACAACTTACAAATAAATTTTTGGCATTTATCGAATTGCTGTTATTTTATATTACAAAAAGCTGCAGAATTACACGTTAAAAGGATGCATGATAGTTGAGCCGGAAAAGAAAGAATGCGTGATAAACCAATAATGATACAAATTACAAGGCAAACAACTACGTGTATGAATACTGAGAAACCCTCAAAGGGGAGGAAATGATAAATACAAAGGCAATAATATGGAGGAGACTAAAACATCCCTTATATCCACTTGAGATTTGTCATTATCAAACATTACCTCATCAAACATCAAGTATAACTGACAAAGACCGGTCAAGAGAAAAAAGATAACAGGAAATAATTTAGCAAATTGGAAAGGAAATCCTATTGTTCCTCGTTGAACTCATTTATGTGATCTAAAAGGTAGTTAGCAGCCAATTCCTCATTTTTGTTACAAGCGAAGTAAACCTCCAATACGATGGCACGATCAAACCCCATTGCTTCAAGCTGCGGTGAGAAACAATAACATCACAACTCACAGAAATTACAGATTGCAGAGGAACTAAGTTATCAGATTAACCCCTCTTGCCTTGGAAACAGCAGAGGTCTGTACAAAAATACCAGTTTAAATTTCCTACCTATCACACACCCACTAAGAATGTCAGGCTCATTTTTAAAACAATACCACTGGTGTTTCTGAGCAACAGGTGGGGTTCACATTTAACCTAATTATGCTTAAAACCCTGGTTAACAAATTTGCAATGCTAAATATACTACTATGACTATTTTTGACAAGACTTGGTCAACAGATGTATCACATTCTAACAAGGTGCTATGATAAATAATGGCAAGGCACCACCAGGTAGATGTTAAGTAGTTTTAAACGAAACACGCTTTCAGTGTCTTATGGCTTCTACAAGAAAATATCTATATTAAATGCTTTATAGTTTATATAGGCAAGAGGTCAAACTTACACGCTCAATTGCTTCGCGCTCCTCAGGGGTGACACTTACTGCTTGTGGCATGCCAGCAGCCAGCTGCCCCAAGATGTTCCTAAGGCATATAAACAGAAAAAATAAGCCACCAGACATAAACTGATAGGTAAAAAGAATAACAGATCTCCCCCTCCCAACACACACACAACACTTGCCAATAAAAGCAAAAGATAATTCCTCACCCATCACCACCTTCCACAGGTTCATTTATCAGGCGAAGGAAGTCGGCTTGATGATCTCGAATCAATCTCATAAGATGAGGATTTTGTTTGCCAAGCTCTTGTAGCATAGGCTGCAGCAAGTACAGGAATCAGGGAATGGTGAAGAAGAGAATATAGGATAAACTAATGAAGCAAAGAAGATAACCTGCAATATTTGTGGATTAGCCTGCACCATAGCTCGCAAGGCTTGGAACTGAAATGCAAATAAACAAGATTGAAAAATCTAATTAAAACAAACCAATGAAGTAAGAAATTCAGTGTAAATGAGGGAAGGATAAACAGTACTTGTTGACTGTTGCGTAGAAAATCTAAAGAGCCAGCACCCGCAGCACCAGAACCAACATTGGGGAGTCCCTGTTACTCAAAGATAAGTATACCATCACAAAGAAGTATTCCTTTTTTGTCTTTAAGAAAAAAAATGTAATAGCTACCTGGGGAAATAGGTCTAAAGGATTAGCATTAGGTCCACCTGAGGAAACTGGAGCAGGTTGTGTTGCTTGTGGAGTAGCAGCAGGAGGATTTGCAGGTTGAGTACTTGCAGGCGCTCTGGCTACTAGTGGAGCTTCAGCTTGCTCTGGGATACCCTGCCGTTTATGAATGATATAATAAGTTTAAGAAGAACGCAAGCAAGCAAATGTCATCAAAAGACTCAAACCACAGTTCCAAAGGTAAGCCTCCACCAAAATAACTACAAAACATTTTTTTGCACAAAACAAGCAACTGAAATAGATAGCAGATAAGTATCTACAATAAGGAAATTAAGATCAAAATTACACATACTGTATACAAATATTCAACAGCTCTCTCAGGGTTGTTGTAGGCAGCTCGAAGAGCACGAACAACAGTATCCCTGTCCCAACTCCCTCCACCCATATCAAGAATTTGCTGAACTGTTCCCTCCAAGTTGCTTCCAGCAACCAGATTGGATGCAGCTTGCCCATAAATATCAGACCCTTCCCTGCTTCAAAAAGTTTCTTTTAACAAAAAGTTTAAAACTAAAGAATCAACAAAGTGGAAGAGTTCTCCATCTTTCATAATACAAAAAACTACAGGAACTTAAGACACCACATTCCAAACATCGCAGGAAACACAATACTCACACAGCAGTCCCGGAAGATGGCAGAGCTGGAGCAGGAGCCGGAGCAGGAGCTGGAGAAGGTGCAGGTGCAGGTGCAGGTGCAGTAACAGATGCAGCCCTATCAAATTGAAATGAAGCTTCAGAATTCAGATAGCATACATGTTAATATAGTTGAAACTAAAATTTATCTAAACAACTGAATAAAATGCTGAGAAAAAGCAGTCACTCACGGCTCCCCAGTTGCAGCAGGAGCTTGAGGTGCCACTGACACTGGCGGGGTTGAAGTCGGAGCTGCACGTGTCTCGGGGGCCTGCAATGAATCCATAATTATTAAATAATATTTACCAAACCAGTGAGAGGAATCATAAATTTGTTCTACTATATCCCATAAAAAAGAAAAGCTGAAATAATAGTAATATGATAAATATTCATAACATGGCAAACTATTCTCACCTTGGTTGCTGGTGCAGTTGAAGTAGTAGATCCTTCACCAGATGTGCTCTTACTCTTGCATATTTTAAGCACGTAATTTAGTACAGAATAGTATAATTGCAAAACAGAAGCAATTCATAAACTTTAAACAACCACTCATGCAATAAAATAATTGAATACAGTTTGATTTGATAAGTTAAAAAAACTAAAGTAAATTAAAAAAAGAAAAAAGTTTTACCTTTGATAGCATAATTACAATGAAACTATTTTCAGCTACTTTATTTTCTTCCAAGCTAGTAACATCCTTGAGAACTTTCCCTTGATGAATTAGCATTTGCTGTGAAGCAGGATAGACGTCTGCACCCTGAACAGTTTCAATATTTTTCTTCACTTCAGAGACCTGAAAAGAATATCCACAATTACAATTAATGTAACATACTTATTATTATAGTTCAGAGAAATCAGAAGATGATAAAAGTGAACCATGAAACCCAGACAATTTAAAGATGGAGCATCACATTTGTGGAAATAGAACTCCTCGTTTGGGTCATATAAAGGATTTAAGAAAATTTCACTGTTCAGAGACTTGCAACATTGTAAAGAGACAAAAAGGTAACACATCACTCAGATATAAAGTGCAGTCCTAAAAGTTGGCAGGACAGTGCCAATTCTAACAGTCAAGTGACAACTTCATTATTGCTGCAAGTGTTAGTTAAGAAGAACATAAGGTCAGGTACTTATCTACTTATCCAGATTTCTCCTTATAGCACAAACTGGTCTAATATTCCTATGAAGTATGAAGTAATGCTACAAACAGTGTCCATGTGAAACTTATTCACTATCATGTTCCAACAATCCCCAATTTACGAAAAACTAGAATCCAGAGGAGAATCAGCAAACACTTCGCCACTAGTCACAATAACAATAAAAACACTGGCAGATAAAAGTAAATTGAAAAAAAAAAACCTATGTAGTCAGAGAATGTTCCATCGAGAATACCACAGTTCATTCGTTACACAGCATATTCCACACACAGCACATCAGTCATCACTTTGAAAATCATAATTAACGCCAAACCATAATTAATCAAATTAAAATTCAAATTGGCATAAAAATTCAATAGCAAATCGAACAAGCGAACCACCAAACCCTAACTAACGGTCAGATTCGGGGCTCCTGGAGGAGCCGAAACTTCAGAAACAATACAAGAAAACACAATTCGCGACACGGAGAGAAAAGAAAAATTCGCAACGAAATCGAATTGAAAGAAGAAGTTTCGAATGGGACAAACCGTGTCTTGGGGCTTCACTTCGATTTCGAAGTGAGTGCCTTTGAGAGTCTTGACGAAAATCTTCATGTCGGTCACCGCTATCGCAATTCGGCGCCACGAACAGCGTCGGAATTCACGCCGGCACGGTGAGGTTTCACGATCCGAAGACGACCCTAACAAAAAGAAACGAACAATAGTGACCGGAAGGCGCAAGTGTGAAGAAAAAACCTTTTCTGAATTTATTGAAAAAGAGATATACCCTGAAAATATGCTAGTTTATGTTGGCAGTAGTTGAGTGATAAATCTCACGCGTGCTTTTGGGGAGTGATTGTACGCGTAAATTCGATGGTGATTAGTCTGCCACGTGGAGGGTGGATTTGTAAAGTGGGGTTAACGGGGAAAAAGGATGGGTGGGGTTTGGTTTTAGAATTGAAGTGGAGAGAGAGCTAGATTTTTGTGTCTGACACAGAGTAAGAGGTGGTGTTTATCTACCCTTTTCCTAATTATGTTATTTGTTACGAGCTCGTTGATTTGATTGGTTAGATAATCAATCTAAATTAATTATATAATATTATCAAACATTGATTATAATGATATAGAATTAAGATTAAATCAACAAAACAAACTGGAAAATATAAAGATCGAGATTATCGATATCTTTTATCTTAAGATTAGTTTTTTGACGTTCCAAGAGGGAAAAGGAATGTGTAGGTCTTTATAGAATCTGTACTGAGTTTGACCTATGTTTTTTCGTTTATCTATATCTATATCAGATATACATATTAATCAAAACAAATATAATCGAATTTTTAATTAAGTAAATACCTAAGTGCATCCTTAATATTATTTGTAGCTTTAACTTTTCTAAGATGTAATTTACTTTTTTATATATCTTTTTTTAAAATTTGTTTGATTCAAATTCTCCTTTTAAATTTATAAAATGTAAATTACTCGTTTCTACTGTTTTTTGGTTACCAAAAAAAGATTAAAAAAAACTGAAGAAACAAGTTGGGGATAACACTACGATACTCTTTCACTTCGTCGAGTAACCAATAATTAACAGGATCATCAATTTTTTGGGTTTTAAGCTAAATTATTAAATAACTACATATCAATGTAAAATAAATGAAAACTTGAAATTTTTAAGTTTAAATTGTGAAAATTAAAATGTAAAAGAAAATAAATGAAAAGTAGAAATAAAAGGAATTATTAATCAATAAATAGTAAATTAAATATTTTAATAATAAATAATATATTGTTTATTTCAAATTTGAATACTGAATCAATTATCCTCTTTTTTTAGTAGAATATTTTTTTTGGTAGAAAAATCAATTATCTTCTATGATAAGGGTATTGAAATTTGATATTAAATATAAGATAGCTAATAGATAGGAATCCTAATAATCATAAAATCAAAACAAACCCTAACTAATCCTAACAAATCAAGTTAAATAACAAAAAGATAACAAAACAAATATTATTTATTTTCATTTTTAAAAAAATCAATTTCAAAAACTAATCCTAACAAATTAAATAAAAAACAAATCATACTCTTAGAAATATGGTTTCATCCGAATTCCAAGAACTAAATTCAATAATAATCACCTAAATTCTAATTTATTTAGTTTTATTGGGTTCACCTCTCCGTTCTTCCCCTGTTTCGATTTTAACAAGGACTGATCGTAGGTTCACCTACTGATTCTTCCTTATGATTGCACATAATCTCATGATTGTCACAAGTCTAGATAAAGACAATAAAAATAGATAGAAATAAAACATAGGCATAAAATAGAATTAAAATTAATAAAAAAGATTTGATTGCATCACATCGTTCTTGAATTAGGATTACTCTCAATTCCTTCCTAAGAGTATAAGAAAACTACTCACTAACAATGATGAATGTCACAAAGAAACCTATACCACACAACATCATGAACAAGCCAAAAGGAAAACAAAGATAAGAAAAATGATACCTTGAGATGGAGTTGTTAAAATGAGCTACCTAACCTAACCTGTGGCTAGCTCGAGCCTATTTTTGTCGCGCGAAGAAGGCCCATTTTGAATTCATGCTTAGATTTTAGGGCTCGGGCTCGACAGGTTTGGCAAACTATTTTTGGGCTTATACAAGCTTTTGATAGGCTCACATTATTTTTTATTGTAAAATTTATAAAAAAAATACAATCATTAAAAATATACCAAAATTTTTGCATACTCTAAATTAACTACAAGATCTAGTTCAAGTAAAAAAAATATATAAAGAGTACTTTTTTCCATGTTAATAAAATTAAAAATTTAAAAGAATGTTGCGAGCTTATGCAGTCCGGCTTAGCAAAAGCCTGACTAGGTATGGCCTTTCTCAAGTCAAGCTAAGAAGGCCTGGTTTAATTTAGGATCCTTTTTTGAGGTCCGAGCCTCCCATTTTGACAACTATACCTTGAGAAAAGAAATGAGTTCTCATTGTCTCTTTGTGATTCTTAATAGTATTCTACGAACAACTCTCCAAATAAATATGGGATTGCATTTTTAAAACCTAAGTGTCTCCACCCTAATAGGTAATAAAAGCCCCACTAATTCTGACTCACTTAAGCGTAACTTAGCCTGATCTAAACGGAGACAAAAAAAGAGAAAACATGACAACTTCCAACTACACAACCAGACTGTGAAGGTCATCTAATGGGTGAGACTTTCTTTTTGGCTTCCTCTAATCTACTGGGCCTAACTCCTAGCCTTTTTAGAGTCTGACAACTCTTGCCTTATACCTTACACTCGTTTTAGACCTAAAATTAAACCTTTTAACACCTATTTTCCTAAAAAACAACACAAAGCAAAGCATACACGGTCCAAGATACGAAAATAAACTAAAACTAAAATAATTCCTTAGATATTTATTAAAAATCCTAACAAAGCAAGACTAAAAAACATTACATTTTGAGAATGCATCAAGGGGTGGGATAATAAATGCCTAGTGGTATGCATAATGAAAACTTGTTTCTTGGCATCTAACTTAAGCCTATAAATAAGACCCTTTGTGATAAAAAAAAAAAATCAAACTTGAATGTTGAGTACACTCTTCATTCTCTCCATTGTGTGAGGTTCTCTCAGTTCTTGAATAAAAAACTAAGTATGATTTTATGAGGGGCATTTTGTTTTGTGATGATAAAACTCGACCTTACTAAAAAAACTTCTTGTAATGATCAAACTGATCTTATCAAAATTACTTTTGGTGATCAACCTTATAACTTATAACTCAATTTCTCAAAATTTTTTAGAGTGTCATCAACATCATTCTTTAAACCTCTTAGTCCTAAAAAAAATTGTGTCACTATGCCCCTAGAAAAGGACCTTACTGTCGAGGTCCAACTAGGAAGAATGGAGGTCAGCAAATTCAAATTTATTTTCAAACATTGGACCACAGAAGAAGTGAAATTAGCTACTGGGGAAAGAAGTTTAGGATTTTTTTTGAGATGATCCAAATGAATGGACGTTGAGAAGATATGGACTGGGGTAGTAATTAACTTAGAAGAATTAATAATTGAATGCATTAACCCCACTAGAGATGGAAGAGACATTGAGAAGTCCATTCATTTTATTGAACGCGACGTCCAAATATGCTCTTGGATTGTAATCATCGGGAACAAGGGCGTGTTTGTAGTGGAATAAACCACATGGAAATATAATAAGGATAATGGTCCAACACATATAAATCCTAATTTAAATTGTGATACTAATCTAATTAATAACAATTAAACGTGTGATATTGTAACACATATTTCCAAGTCAAGTAATTACAAGCCAAACACATTTAAATTAAAATTATTATTCTCATTATTATATTCCTATTTAATAATATAATTTGATAACCCGAAACAAAGAAATATCCTCACCCATCAAATTTCAGTGGCAAATATATGGGAAGTAAATGAGAGTTAAGGGCATCCATTTTTGAGCAAAATCCACCTTTTCTCTGGAAAACAAATTGGACCATTATTTAGTGGAAGTTGCCGGCCCACTAAGTGCGCCCATCCCTTATTGAGCCTTGGCCTTTCTTTTGCACTAACTGTTTTTGTATAAACGGTCTACCAATTATTTTTATAATCCATATAAAAAAGTTTTATACTCATTATTAGTATAACTGGTGTAAAATTTTGCACCTGTTATTTTTATTATCAGTGTAAAAAACATTTATATTTTATACTAATTATTTTTTATGACTGTTTGTGATAAAAATAGCTGCATTATTTATTATTATTTTATTAAAAAATAACCGTGCAAAGTGTTTATTAATTATTTTATTGAAAAATATATTTATTTCTGTTTTCGTGGAACATATACGAAAATGATTTTCATACTAAAGTAAATAGTATCACTCGAATTTATATTATCGAATGATCTAAAATTTAGGGTTTGTTTGATTATTAACCTTGGTTGATTAAACTAATCCCAAAAATAAATCTTACAGTCAAACGGAGTTTTGACTGTCTCGAACGGTACGAATGATCAATATCAACTCTTAAATTTCTCTATTTTCCCAACTCCGTTTCCCCAACTGGAAACCAAATGGATCCTTAATTGTTAGTGTGGTTAAAGTCATAAGTGAAATTTTGGAAAATATTTTAAGCAATAAATATTTATTTTTTACGTTTAAACCAGTGACTAACTGATGAGTATTGGAAGTATTAAAATTTATCCATAGTTTAAAATTTTTAACAAGAAATAAAAGGCCTTTTTATGCATAATTGTCCTCGTCGGTGTGATAACCGTTCCCAAAGTCGATTCGTTTCATGTTTTTTTAGAGCAACACAGAAAACAAAACATGGTTAAGATTTCAAGGTTGTGTTTCTCGTGTGCTCAGATGTTTCTAATGTGCTCAGTTGGCCAAAATTAAATCCTTAAATAAAAATATATAGATTTTTTTAAGTGTTTTTTAATTTTAAATAGATATTTTTCTTGAATTTTCAATTGATATTAATTGATTGATAACTGATTTATTAAATTAAATTGGAGTTATCATATAGAAAAATATTATTTTGTCCAATGAGAATTGGTAAATCCTACTCAATTCTCCTCATCCTGTCTCATCAATGCTTCCCTCGCCTATAAAAGAAACTACTGCACCTGATAAGCCTTTTTTATATTGGTTGTTTGTATAATCAGTATATTGATTAATTTTATAAAAATTATTTTTTATTATATAATTGACGTGAAAAATATATTTTACATCCATTATTTATATAGATATGGTGTGAAAAAAGTATTTTTTTTTACTTTGGATAATCTGAAACATCAAAATAAATGGTTGAATTTATTCTGTGGGTTGGTTTGATTTTATTCATCTTAGATGGTGTTTTTGTCTATTTTATTCCTGGAGGTTCTAGGAACCATCCTGTCATGGTGTGGATGACTCTTTTGTCTCTTCCTTTGTCTTATGCTAGTCAAGAGCGGGATCTTTCTCATCTCGGTGGATCTTGCTCTTCTATTTAGATTTACTGCATGGATTGTCTCCTAATAGTTGGCGTTTCATCGATCCACATGCTTCCCCAAATGTCCTTTCCTGATGAGGTGCTCGGTTTGGCTCTGTAGTCACCAATATTCGTAAGTGGTGTGCCCATGAGCTCTGTGATACTTGTAAAACTTTGATGTATCCCTCCCCTTAACTGGCTCCACAGGTGAAGGTAATTGCACAAGGTAATTTGTGTAGATTTCCTTAAATATGTGTCCTTTCATGGCATGCAAATGGGTGAACGTGAAGCTTATACTTAGGGAAACTATGGGTAGGTTCTTACCTTCCCACTTAGGGTGGTTGTTTGCACTGGTCTACCTATGTTCTTTGGTGTTCGATTGTCAAGAAGACGAGATACCCATTGTTTCTTGATGAGTGAATTCCACCTCGTCCACACTCATGCATTTAGCTACTCTATCTTGTAACTCGTCATGTTCTTAGGTGGTATTTCGGCTAAAGAATCTGAAAGTCGCCCTAGGTGGACTCTAGCAAGGACTCTATCTTGTATTGCTTATTGGTTGAAGCGACTCATGAATTGTTTGAGAGTTTTGTTGTCTCACTATTGCGAATTTGTCAAATAGACAGAGGTTTTATGGGTTGCTCCGCTCATGGAGAATTGCATGTTGAATTTGTCTTTAGCTATGTGAAATTGTTTATTGTTCCTAGTGGTATGATGGCCTTTTTTAATGTCATTAGGAGGAGCCTACACATGAGTGGATCAAGCACCCTAGAGATTATCATTTGCGTGAGAACGCCGCAAAATGATCCACATGTTCCGATAAGCAATTGTACGCCTTCACAACCGACGCTTTCATTGGAGCGGGAAAGACCATCACTGTGGTTGTGAAAAGGATAAGGGAACAATGATAGTGCTCAAGCCATCAAGCGAAATGATAACGTCAGGGGGGTGTCAATTGCGCCACTCGACTCTTATTTTCTCTTCAAGTTCTTGTTCTCGTTTCTCAACTAATCCAATTTGTCCTGTAGAGCTCTAACGATGGCAACTTGTTTGCATCGTCATACGGTTCCTTGTGGGGTTCTTTATTCGATATCGCTGGAATTTCTTCCTGTGGATTGAACTGCAGTTACTTTTCTTACTTGGTCATTGTCGTTGTTTAAGCAACATGTGTTTTTTTAGGTCGGACAAAAGTTTACTCGACCTCATAATAGATGTCAAATGTTCACTGTGAATATCTAAAATACTAAACCATATAAGATTATGGTTTATTTTTTAATAATATCACTTGAATATACAATGACATCTGGTAACTTATTTATACATAACGGATAAAATATATAGTTTAGACTTAGTATCTATTAAATAATCCTAATTTATTAAATATCTCAATCTCTTAATAACCTATCCTAATGTACAAGAAAGTAATATAATATCTCAAATAATTTATAATATCTTTATCATATAAAAAGATTCTAGGAGGTTTTTTATGGCTGAGCGTTAGAAATTATAACAATTTTATTATTGGAGGGAATAGAAAATTTGAATTGTAGTGATAAATATTAAAAAAGAATGATAAAACATGAGAAAGAAAAGTAGTTGAGGGCATTAGTAATAGTATAGTAGTTGGTTGGATCATGAATTAGTGATGTGCAATGAATTGAATAGACTAAGATCTCAAGCTCAAGCTCAGAGTGTAGTGTGTCGGTTGGAAAATGCTTCAGTACACCAAAGTGGTTGGTATTGGCAGCGGTTGAGTCACAAATATTTACACACTAGAAAATCACGTGGTGTGTTCAACTAGACTTCTCGTGGTGGGGCCCACCCTCCAAATAGCATGTGTATGGAAATCATTATATTTACAAATAATTGTTCTAGATATTTCATTATGTCACGTGATTTTTTCAAAATAATTTACTTAAATTATTTTATTGTCAAATTATAATAAGAAGTATAATTATTTGTGCTAGTTAGATATTAATTTAAATTAATTAGCTTATGATCATAAAATTTTAACTAAGAATAATGTATTGATTTATATCTTGTTTTTAATTACTGTTAGCTAGGTAATTTATTAAAATAAATTATTTTCAATTTATTACGAAAAGTTTTGTAATCAAATTTGTAATATAAATTTTCATTTAAAACAATTTATTACATAAGTTCTTATAATGTAATTTTGTTAAAAATTACAAATGAGATAAAAGTAAATTATAATTAAAATAAATAAATATTAACTTATATGCATGTTTAATATAGATTATTTTTAGGTTATTGAAGTATCCGATATAGAGATAATATAACTGGTGTCAGCCATAATGTCAACTCTCTCCAATATATTACATCGGTCAGGATCTGGTATTGTGCTTCTTGATTCAATTGGGAGTCAAAAGTCTTTGTGTCCGATCTCTAGTTATTACACTAGTCCCATCATGTTGATGGACGAAAGATGGTACTATCTGCAAGGGCACTTCAACGCTTAAGTTAGTCTAAATACTTAATATTAGAGCTTGAGTGCAAATCAAATAGAATAACGTACCTTTACGGGGTCATAAATGAGGAGTATTTGTAAAGTCTGGTAATAGTTAAATCTTATATGGTATTGTGTCAACACGAATTCATAAATCACGGGAAAAACCGATATATGCACAAACATTCCTCACACCTTCTACAGCTTAGTTACCGATGTACCCTCAACGAATCTGTCAGGATTACCATGATACTGGTCTTTAGAAACTCCACTTATAAAATCAGGATTACGTTGAGATGACGACTAGTGTTACAAGATGCCCACCATGGGAGTCTGTGCTACGGGTTATAAATTTGGTGTCATACAATTGAAGCCGGCGGTGTACCGCCTCGGATCAATTATAATTTAATTTTAACATATTTGGTAACTTTTGCCAAAATCATACTATAATCTAATATCTAGATTTATAATCAATAATGGAATTTTTTTATATTATAATTATTATGCTAACAAATTATATTTTTACTCAACTTTTGTTTCTCAATTTTATCTTCAATAATTAACTAATTTAAAATTCTACCCGACTACTCCATATAATTTTATATATTTTTTTTAAAATTTTAACAAAAAAAGAATAATTGACACTTAAAAAATTCAAACAAAATAAATCATTTTAAATCATTTTCGTGTGATACATCCAAACACATAAATAATTAATTATAATCATAATTGATTATCGATATAAATGAATATTCAAATAATTTTAAAAATAATTTATATTAAACCCTTAGTGTTGAATATTTTTGTTGCTATTGTTTGTTGAATTTTGTTTTCATGTGAGATTTTTTAATCAAATATGTGAGAATATGGTTTAAATAGTTTTTTTTGTTAAGATTTTGGTATACTGTAGTGTCTTTTTTGTTACAATGCATTATAATAATTGATTTAGTTGATTTTATTGCCTTTTGTTGCCTTTTTTTTGAGTGGTTCATATGAATGCCTTTATTTCAATAATATTGTTTGGTTAATATAAATGTATTATTTGGTAATAAATAGGGTCATTGAATCAAATGGTTTGTAATTGGATTATGTTTTTATTACAAATACATTAAATGAGATTTTATAATGCTTTATATGCATGTTTTTCTTTGAGTTGTAGTCTTTGTTTTCAATTACTTTGATTGTATAATGACTTTTTAATTAAAAAGGTATCAAGATAGAGGATATAAATTTAAAAAATAATCATGTGTTTTGTTCACACGAAGAGTAGGAGACACAAAACCCTAGAGAATTCTCCTAGGGATTAGTTTTCTATTTCTCAATAATGTGTCACTTAGGTTACAATGTGAGCCTATAGACCGTATTTATACACTAGTAAAGTAAAAAAAGGAAAATCTAGGCTCAAGTCCAGTAAGAGAGATAACCGCTTCTGGTGGGATAATGAAGATTTATTATCTGCTAAATTAAAGGGATGAAGGAGTACCATGGGCCCCCTCTGACCCAGGAGGGAACATGTTTTATTTTTAATGTTAAAGAATTGATGAATTAATGTTATTGACTGTATTTAGGATAAGTATTCTTTTTAAAAAAATCTATTTGTTATGCTAAATTCACTTGTAATATGCTTTAATTTTACATATGATGGTTTTTTTTCTCTTTAATACGGTTACCTAAGAAGAGCATAAATGTCCTTCAACATATGTTTGTGAAAAAAAATATTCTTCTTTTCTATTATTAGTCTTCTTTTCTTCTTTTATAGTTATCTTTTTTCATGTTTTCTTCACTTATTTTTTGAAGGTATTGTCAACTCATTTTTTTGTTAAATTCTTGATCATGTAATCTTTTTTTAAAGGATGAATCGAGGCTAATGATTCTATTTTTATGATAACTAGATGTCAACATTTCTCTATTTTTTCAAAAATTCTATTTTGTTATGTTAAATTCACTTGATAACATGCTTTAGTTAACATGTGATTGGTGTTTTTTTCCTGTGTCACTATTACCTAAGAGGATGACGCATAGATATTCCTTCATCAATGAAACAAAAGTTGGGAGAGTTGACTTAAGAATTAAAGTAAAAGTGATTAGTATGTCCACACCATATGAATTTAAGAATTCTCAAGTGATTTCAAGTATGGAAATGATACTTGCTGATGAGAAGGTTATATTTGTTTATGAAATAATCATTTCTTAACATACCTTTTTTATTGGTTTAGTAAATAAAATATGTCAATGACCATATAAACAGATCTTTAGTAAATGACAAATTTTGTTTTTCTTTCCTTTCAGGGTGATAGAATTCATGCTACTGTAAAATGTGCATGTTTGGATACGCACCTAAACATGATTCAAGAAGGATTTACCTATGAGATGTGCAATTTGACAGTTGGTTAGTCTGAGGCAAATTTGAAGAACTAAGCATAAATTCAAGTTGAATTCTATGCAAACAATAAGAGTTATCCCTACAAATGATCACAATGTTCCTTTTAACTATTTTCAATTCCTTTCATTTGATCAAATTATACATGATGGCTGCTTATTTAGTTAGTATCTTTATAAATTTTATAAAGAAAAGTTAATTGTTTTGTTCGTTTACTAATTTATTTATGTTTTAATAGATGTTATTGGTCATCTTGTTGAGAAAGATAACATTAAGGAAAAGGACAAAGAGAGGGGGCAAGTAAACTTACTGATGTTGTTCTTTAGGATTTAGAGTAAGTATTTTTCATAGAGGTGTATAATCTTATTCTTGCATGGATTGTATTCATATAAATGTTTTTCCTGTTCTTTTCCTCATTGTTCTAATTTAAATCATCCATTAACTTTAGCCAATTTACTTTCAACAAGAATCGAGTCATCTGCACTCTGTGGGGTCATTTTGATGACCAAATGTTTAACTATCCGAATACAACAACAGATAACAATGATAGTATTGTTCTCATTTTGTAGCTTGAAAAAAGGAAGATATATAATGGTAAATTATTTTAAAATAGTTTGTTATTGTATTCAATGTTTAATTTACATAATGAGTTTTATGTATCCAATGCTTAGATATGTGTTTGTTAGGACAAGTTAGGATTTCAACCCGCATGTGACTGAAGTTACTATTTTCAATGAAAAGTAAGAGTATACTTTTTCAAATGAACTTTACTTCCTCATGTTATTAGCTAATATTCATATATTTTTATTTGTAGACTTCAAAGTGGTGACTTACCTCTTACTCAAGTAGTAAGCCAGATGTCTTCACAACTCTTTCATTTAGTGATGATTTGCTTACTTCAAGAATGATAACTATTTCAGATTTAATAGACAACATCCACGTTAGGGAATCATTATTTTATAAATAATTTTGTATGATTGTTTAGATGTTTTTGTCTATTACTAGGAATTTATTATTTTTTCCTTTTCTTGAAAATTAATATATTCTTTTTTGAATTATAGGCAAATGACAAAGGATATTGTCCATTTGAGATTGATGCATTAGTGGATAAAGAGTTTTTGTTCAAAGTAGAAGTCTCTGATGCAAACATTGTTTACAATTTCAAAACATACAAAGTTAGATTCATGACAGATGACAAAGAACTGATCAATCAGTTTAAGATTATGCACTCAATTAAGATCTTTATTAATCATCTATTTTTTAAATATAATAATGGTTTATTAGGATTTTATGCATTGAATAAAATTGTTGATATTTTTTTAAGGATATGGATGAACAACAAAGAAAATTTGACCACACAAGTAGATGATAACGTCAAGGTGAATATGAATACTTCTATTCAAGTTTTAGGGTTTATCGACCTGAGGACCACTTTTGGGAGCGGAAGAGACATTCGCGCAGTTAAAGTCAAGTTTCTAGTCTAGACTTTCCCAGCTCCTACAACACACTGTTGGGGCGACCATCCCTCAACGCACTAGGTGTTGTAGTTTCTATCATGCACCTAACCATAAAGTTCCCACTTGGGGAAGAAAAAGTAGGGATTGTCAGGGTAGACCCAGAGGTTGCCCAAAAATGTTACTATGAGAGTCTCTACCCCAAGGAGACATTTATAATCGATGAAGATATAGAGACAGGGTTTGACCCTCGTGATAACAGAAAATACGAACAACCCCAGCCAATAGAGTCTCTCAAGCTCGTTCAAGTCGGGCCCTCCCCGAACTAGTTCATGCGGATTAGTGCAATACTCGACCCGGTCCTCGAAGAAGCCTTAGTCAACTTCTTGAAAGAAAATACAGATCTATTTGCCTGGAGCCCCACCGACATACCAGGCATTGACCCCAGTATAATTTATCACTTACTCAACATCGAGCCGGACGCTAAGCCCGTATCTCAGAAGCCTCGGAAGATGGGCCCTGATCGGAAGAACGCAATAAAGGAGGAGACAAATAAGCTTGTATCCGCCAACTTCATCAGAAAGGTCAAATATCCGACCTAGTTATCTAACATGGTCATGGTAAAAAAGTTGAACGACAAGTGGCGAATGTGTGTTGACTTCACCGATTTAAATAAGGTATGTCCCAAAGATCCATATCCTTTACCTAGTATTGATCATCTAGTAGATGGAACTTCAGGATATAGGATGTCAAGCTTCATGGATGGATACTCAGGGTACAATCAGATCCGAATGGACCCCAAAGACGAGGAGAAGACAACGTTCATCACAGGTGGGGTGAATTATTGATACCGAGTAATGCCCTTCAGTCTGAAGAATGCAAGAGCCACTTATCAGAGGATAGTTGACAAAATCTTTGCCAGGCAAATTAGGAGAAACATGGAAGTCTATGTAGACGACATGGTGGTCAAAACCAAGCAGGCGGATTCACACGTACAGGATTTGGAAGAGACATTTTCTGAGCTGCGCAAACACAATATGTAGTTTAACCCTGAGAAGTGCTCCTTTGGGGTCCAAGTTGGAAAGTTTCTGGGGTACATGCTTACTTACCGTGGCATTGAGGTCAACCCAGACCAATGTCATGCCATACTTGAGATGTGAAGCCCCCAGAATATCAAAAAGATCCAACATCTTACCTATCGGATCGCAGCCCTCTCCCAATTCCTCTCAAAATTTTCTAAAAAGTCCATGCCATTCTACAAAGTATTGAAGAAGATAGACTCATTTGATTGGACACCGGAGTGTGAAAAGGCGTTTCAAGATCTAAAGATCCATCTTGCATCCCCCCGATTCTAACACGACTAGACACGAAGTCAGAACTGGTCCTTTATCTTTCCACAGGTACCGAAGCAGTAAGCTCAGTTTTATTCCAGGAAGACGGCCCAGTCCAGAGGCCAGTCTATTTCACCAGCAAGACAATACAGGGGGCTGAAGTGCGATATCAAAGGGTCAAGAAATTCGTATACAACCTTGTCGTAGCAGCGCGATGACTCCGACTACCAGTTGGTGGCTTGACAGGTGGAAGGATCATACTAAGCTAAAGAACTAATTCTAATGAAGTACTTGGCTAGAGTGAACGAATTAACAAGGGACCTTAAACATTTTCGCATAGTTCATGTTCCATGGGCAATGGACGAGCGCACTGACCTGCTCTCCAAGCTGGTAAGCACAGTCAAAGCAGGGAACCTCAAGACAATCGTCCAAATCATCTTAGAGGAACCCACGATCCAAGAAGCTCAGCATACACACCAGGTAAGTGAAATACTGACTAAAAATACTTGGATGACCCCGATTGTTGATTTTCTCAGGCAGGGAACCCTTTCAGAAGATCATCAGCAGGCCAAAAAGCTACAGGTACAAGCAGCCAACTAGACCCTACTAGACGGACAACTATAGAAAAAGGGCTTCACTATACCACTCCTAAAATGCCAGAAAGAAGAACAAGCTGACTTTGTAATACGAGAGCTCCACTTGGGAATCTGTGGCCTTCACAGGGGAGTCTGCCCCCTGGCTGCCCGGGTCCTCTGGGCAGGATATTTTTGGCCGACTCTACGGGCCGATTGCTCCGAGTTCGTCAAGAAGTACGACCCCTACCAGTGCAACGCCAACCGGATTCACAACCACCCCAAGCCTTTACATAGAATCTTAGCCTCCTAGCCCTTCAGCACCTGAGGGATGGACATCCTAGGATCGTTTCTTCTAGTGGCAGTCGACTTCTTCACCAAATGGATTGAGGCGGAACCCCTTGCAACTATTACTGCAGCCAAGGTTCAGAATTTCACTTGGAAGCATATCATTTGTAGACACGGACTACCCCACACGATCATCTCAGACAATGGCTGATAGTTTACGGATAAAGATTTTGTCAAATTCTGTGAGAACTTGGATATCAAGCGGAAATTCTCTTTCGTAGAACATCCACAAACCAACGGCCAGGCTGAGGCGGCCAACAAGGTAATACTTCAAGAACTTAAGAAGCGACTTGGAGAAGCCAAGGGAAGAAGGGAGGAAGAGATAACCAACACCTCATCCTTCACCCACTCATAAGAATTCCTTACAGTTGACACCATCACAACTCTCAAGAAGAAAGCAGTTTGAAGGGGAAAGACACTAACCTGATAGGTAGGGTGAAGAACGCTAGGAAAAGAAGAAAAGGGTAGAACTTGGAAGCAACAAAGTCCACTAAACCAAAGCTTTGAGGAAGTGAAGAAAGGTACAGATACAGTAGAATGGAAGCCTAAAGAGCATGAAATGGAAGAGCCAAGCCAATTTATAGGTAAGGGAACTAACGTTTCACCATACCATTTCCAACGGTTGGGATACGAAGAGGTTCGAAAACGAAGGGGTGTAATGTTTTTGGGGAAATTATTTAAAGCAAAATGACGGAGTTCGAAAACAAAGGGTGTGACGTTTTGGGAATTTATTCAAGTGAAACGATGTGGATCTGAATCCAACGGCAGGGGAGTAAGGGAGTTCCTGATCAATAGACACGATGCTTCAGGATAACCTGGGGTAAAGCGACACGCTTTAAATGACGCATTAATGGCGCAGGGATACAGAAATGTCGTAATCATAACAAGCACGTGCATCCCTGAAGATTGAAAATGGAGGCTATCAACTCTCTACCACGTGGCTACCAACTCCTCTAAACTATCAACGCATTAATGGCTACCAACTACTCCCGGTTTATCCACGCCTCTCGGAAGCCAACTCCTCTCGACTCATTTGTGCCTCTCGGAGACCAACTCCTCTCGGCTCATCCACACCTCTCGGAGGTCAACTCCTCTCGGCTCATCCATGCCTCTTGGAGACCAAATCCTCTTGGCTCATCCACACCTCTCGGAGGCCAACTCCTCTCAGCTCATCCACGCCTCTCGGAGACCAACTCCTCTCGGCTCATCCACGCCTCTCGGAGACTAACTCCTCTCAGCCCACACCAAGATGAAGAAACGCCACATGACTACACTCAACCATTTCACCCAACTTTAGGCCTGAGGCTCATGGCTGGGGGGCTCCTGTTCCCCCTGAGGTTAAGAGGGCCCTACGAGTCCTTTTGATTCCCTTTATTTCAGCTAAAGTTAGAATCCTTTAGTTTTAGTCCAATGAGCCTGGGCCCTCTTTGTTTTGACATAAGTATAAATGTACCTCTTATACGCACATGGAAAACTAAGTGACACATCATAGAGAGATAATAAACCTACTCCCTAGGAGAATTCTCTAGGGTTTCGTGCCTATTTTCTATGGGTGAACACCAAAAACAAAACCCCCAAGGGACACATCCAGGACATTCAAAGAATTAAACCCCGTATCCTAGAGTATCGAAGTGGAATTGTGGAAACCCCGGGAACGGATTTGAACCAAGGACGAATCCAGGCCGTGGTGTGCCCAGACCCGCGGGACGAGCTCATTAGGCAACTAAGGATGGAGATACAGGAGCTGAAGTAGAATAGGAAACAAAGAAATAATACAACAGGAGAGCAGAGGCAGCAGGAGCCTTCTCAAACCCACGAATACTCTCAAGTGTAGACACTTAATGAGCAAGAATCGACGTATCGAACTGCGGATATGAATAATCAACGGAGGGGTCCATTGCAAGGAAGAGGTGAAGAGTACCGGTTCAGTGTACCAGTCACTAGGAGATTGATGTGTGTACCTATCCTAAGGCATCTGTAGACCCCCTAACTGTTGTCGATAGGCAAGTATAATGGAGAGTCTGACCCAGGACGACATCTGGATGCTTATTCAAATGAGTCAGTTTTCCTCGGGGCAGAAGATGACGTCATATGTAGAATGTTCCCTAGGACCCTGACTGATGAAGCTCTGGGATGGTTTAAAAGTTTACCACCAGGGTCGATAGATTGTTAGGATGACTTAGCCCATGCCTTCCTGCAACACTTTGTCATCTCAAGAGATGTACCCAAGACGTCTCATACATTGGCCAAAATTAAGCAAGGTTCAGATGAAAGCCTTAGAGATTTTTTGAAAAGATTTTACAAGGAAGCAACGTTAGTGCCAGGACTAACTAAGCAGATTTAACTACACATAGCGGTTGAAGCTTTACAGCCGTAATCACTTTTTGCCTTGTCTTTGGTGAAGGGGGCACCCCAGACATTCGAGGAATTTCAGAGAAAAGCTGTGAAGGATGTAGCGAGATAAATGCACTTGGCATCAGCAAAAGGAAAGACTCCGGTCATGGAAGACTGACCATAACTCTAAGAGCGAAGAGGACCAAAGATTGGAGGGGGTAGGGAGCGAGACCCTCCTCTAAGGCAGAAGGAACGGTGGAGTGTCAATTCAACTCAGTTCACACCCCTGGCAGTATGGCCCAGCCAGATCCTGAGAGAGGTTGGGATGAGAAGCTTCATGATAAATGGGATTAGAAAACCCATACCTATGAAGAGACCAGGTAACACTAGCAAGTATTGCGAATTTCATGAACAGGCTAGTCATAACACCGACGAGTGCAGACAATTAAAGGAAGCTATTAAGACTTTGATTAGAGAAGAAAAACTAAAATAGTATCTATTAAGACAAGGGGTGTACAAAGAGCAAGTGAAGGAGTCCCCCAGAAGAAGAGACACTGGTCTGGTCGAAGAGGAAAACAGGGAGTTAAAGAACAAAGGAAAAGCCGTTATAGATAACATTGAGGAGGATGATAAGTCATAGATGTAACCTTCTGGTTTGGGAAGAAAGGATGTGATCGATATGATCGCAGGTCGATTCGCAGGAGGGGGAGTGTCTAATTAGGCTCAAAAGAACCACTTGAGGATGATCATGTCTGTTCAAACAAAGACAGATAATAAGCTATACTGGGTGGTGTGCAGACCCCGACGATCATATTCTCAAATGAAGATTACAGACCCACTATAACTGGAGGGGACGACGCTGTGGTCATTAAGGCCATGGTAGCTAATAAAACAATTAGGAGAATCTTGGTGGATCAGGGAAGTTCTTGTGATTTAATTTTTTATGATTGTTTCAAAAATATGGGGCTAACAGATAATGATTTGCAACCTTACACTCACGATCTCACAGCCTTTAATAGAGTGAAGTAACCCACCAAGGGTTACCTAGACACCATATTGACATTTGAAGGAGAGCTAAGGTCAAAAACTATCTGAACTCGAGTATTAGTGACAGACGTGAAGTCCCCATTTAATGGAATCCTGGGCAGGCCATCCTTGAACACTTTGGAAGCAGTGGTTTCAACACCACACTTGTTGATTAAATTTATCGATAAAGATAACCAGGTATCCACAATGAGGGGGGATCAACAGATAATGAGATATTGTTATAACTTGAGTGTCTTGATGACTAAAGTGGAAGAAACGGTTAAGAGGAAACGATTAAATGATGGCGGTTCAGTACCTGGGTCAATGAATTTGATAGATTTAGATCCAAGAGAGGAGATGATGACGGATCCTGTAAATCCCCAAAGGCCTACTCTGGAAGGCGGTGTCAAGAACATGATGCTAGATGATGACCCCAGCAAGACAACCAGGGTGAATGATTATTTAAAAAGTGACATGGAAGTACGGTTAGTTAAACTCTTGAGAGAATTCAAACATCTCTTCGCATGGACAGCGACGGACATGCCATGAATAGATCCAAATTTATGTTTCCATAAGTTAGCAGTCTATCCTGAGTCGAGAGTAGTAGTGCAAAAGAAAAGAAGGCTTGGTCCAGAAAAACAACAAGCTGCTTGTGAATAGACGGAGGAGTTATTGAAGGTGGGGTTTATCAGAGAAGTCCAGTATTCAACCTAGGTGTCCAATGTGGTAATGGTAAAGAAGGCAAATGAGAAATGACAAATGTGCACTGATTTCACAAATCTAAATAAGTGTTGTTCAAAGGACCCTTATCCGCTCCCAAGCATAGATCAAATGATGGACGACTCCTCAGGGTACCCATTTCTCTCGTTCATGGACGCTTACTCCAACTATAATCAAATTCTGATATGGAAGGATGACGAGGAAAAAACCGCATTCGTGAATGACAAAGGCGTGTTCTGTTATACGGTAATGTTGTTCAGACTCAAGAACGCAGGCGCAACATATCAGAGGATGATGAATAAAGTCTTTGACGAAATGAGGTCCAAGATGGTCGAAGTTTATGTGGACGACATCATAGCTAAGACTCCGGCAGGAGGTGACCATGTGGAAGACTTAAGGGCAATTTTTCAAAGAATACAGATGTACAACATGGGTTTAAATCCTTTGAAATTCACCTTTGAAATTCCAGCAGGGCGGTTCCTAGGTTTTATGCTTACGCAAAGAGGAATAGAAGCCAATCCGGATAAGTGCAAGGTGATAAAGGAACTTCAGAGTCCAACCAATGTTAGAGAAGTACAGTCATTAAACAAGAAAGTGGTTGCTCTGTGTCGATTCATACCAAAGATGGTACACCGGGCATTGCCACTGTATAAAATCCTGAAGAAAAATAAGAAGTTTGAATGGGGAGAAGAGTAGGATGAAGCCTTTAAAAGTCTCAAGGAGGTGTTGGAGAATCCACCAGTGCTAACAAAGCCGGACCCGGGTGAGTAGTTATTTGTGTACTTAGTTGTATCTAATGAAGCATTGGGAGCCGTCCTGGTAAAAGAAATTATAGAAGGACAGAGGCCGATTTATTTTGTCTGAAAAGTATTACAAGGATCTGAGGGGCAGTATCAAAAGCTGGAAAAGGCCGCTTTGGCATTGGTTTGGACGTCCAGACGATTGAGGCAATATTTCTATGCTCATCCCATTATAGTACGAACGGATCTGCCACTACGGGCCATTCTGCATAAGCCGGATTTAGCAGGAAGAATGACAAAGTGGGCCATAGAACTTTCAGAGTTCGACATCTCTTTTGAGCCAAGAATGACTATAAAAGCCCAGCCCAAGTCTTAGGAGATTGTATAACTGAATTAACAGGTGAACCCCCGCCGCAAGTACGGGAGCACTGGAACATCTTTGTGGATGGATCCTCAAATTCAAAAGGTTGTAGAGCCGGTGTAGTTATAGAAAGCAAGGACGGGGTCAACATAGAAATTTCCCTGAGGTTTGATTTTAAGACATCAAACAACCAAGCGGAGTATGAAGCTTGCCTTGCCGGACTCCGAGCTGCATTGGATGTCGGAGCCAAAAGTGCCATACTTTGCAGTGACTCCCAACTGGTAATTTCACAGATTAATGGGAGCTACCAGGAAAAAGAGCCGTTCTTGCAGTAATACTTAGCGAAGGTAAAGGAGTTGGAAGAAAAATTCATTCAGGTTGAATACAAGCATGTACCAAGGGAGGAGAACGTAAGAGCCGATGTCCTGTCTCGTTTAGCAAGTACAAAGAAGGCGGGATCGACAACCACAGTTGTTCAGAGTACCTTGGGAGAACCCAGCATAATGGCGCCGGTGAAGGTGTGCGTTATTCGTTCAAAAGCATTCCCAGATGACTCATGGATTGTCCCTATCATTAGGTATTTGGTAAATGGACAGCTTCCCACAGACCCCTTGGAGAAAAAGAATCTTAAAAAAGAATTACTGAACTACGTTCTTGTTGATGGAAATTTGTTCAGGAGAGGGATATCGGTCCCATACCTAAAATGTTTAAATGAAGCAGAAATAGGAGAAGTAATAACCGAGGTTCATGAAGGCACATGTGGTCACCACTGCGACAGTGAAAGTTTGGCTAGAAGAATAACCAGGGTTGGTTATTGGTGGCCCACAATGACAAAGGACGCGGTAGAGTACGTCCAAAAGTGTGACTCCTGACAGAAAAATAGCAATGAGAATCACGTTCCCGCTGAGGAGTTGTTTACCTCGGCTGCCCCATGGCCATTCCACCAATAGGGCATGGATATCTTGGGACCATTTCTAAAGGCACCAGGCGGAGTTAAATACCTAATTATGGGAGTTGATTACTTCACTAAATAGATAGAGGTTGAGGCCATAGTACACATTACATCTACCTGAACTCGAAGGTTTATGTATGAAAATATAATCACCAGGTTTGGTATCTCAGGAAGAGTAATTACGGACAGCCGAACGCAGTTCACAGACTCAGAGTTCATTAGTTTGCTAGAAGGACTTCAAATCCAACAAGTCTTTTCATCGGTGAAGCACCCTCAAAAAAACGGACAGTTTGAGGTGGCAAATAGAGAAATACTTAAAGGATTGAAGAAACGGTTAGACGATACGAAGGGAGAATAGGCCAACCAACTGTTCCGTGTCTTGTGGGCATATAAGACCACGTCGCATTCCTCGACAGGGGAAACCCGATTTCGGCTAGTGTATGGAGTCGACACAGTAATCCCTGTTGAGATAAATTGTATTTCCCCAAGAGTACAACAGTTCAATGAAAAGGAGAACGAACAACGGTTGAAAGACGAACTCTAATCCTTATATAAAGTGCGAGAAGCTGCTTTCATCCGGGATCAAGCCATCAAAGCCAAAGTCACACTTCGGTATAACAAAAAGGTTCAACGGAGAAGATTTAACGTCGGAGATCTAGTATTAATAAAAGCCTCAGTTGGAAACAGGTTCGCCTATCAAGGAAAGCTCGCATCGATGTGGGAAGGCCCATATCGGGTGCATGAAGTAACTATGGGAGGAGCTTACCTACTGGAAACTTTGGGAGGCGAAGTCTTCAAAAATAAGTGGAATATGAAGAATCTCCATATGTATTTCAGCTAACCGGCATCACGGGTCATACACTCATTTTTCCTGCCCAAGGTTTCTTCCACAGGGTTTACTTGGGAGGTTTTTAACGAGGCATGTTGTTGGGGTGCTATTTCGTTAATAAAATTTCCATTGAAACGTTCAAAACTTTCTAGTTCAATATTGACTAAGTTTCAATTATTAAACCCCGGAGTGGTCCAAGGACCCCGGAGTGGTTGTTTTCAATTATTAAACCTTAGAGTGGTCCAAGACCCCAGAGTGGTTGTTTTCAATTATTAAACCCCGGAGTGGTCTAAAGACCCCAGAGTGGTTAAGTTGTGATTATTAAATCTCGAAGTGGTCCAAAGACCCAGAACGGATATGTTAATATCATATGCACCGATGTGGCAAATATTTTAACATAAAAAAATTGAAAGAAAAGACAATGTAAACAAAATGATTCAAATATATATGTAAACGTTTCATTACAAAAATAAGGCACATCAGCCTGAACAAAGTTTGGAATATTTAAAAAGGAGGCAGAGCTCATCCCGCCTACAGAGCAAAAGAAACAAAACTAAGGATTAGGAGGGGGACTTCTTCTTCCTCCCCATTGGAACCGGCATCGGCTTCTTCAGCATTTGGATCCCCTAGGCCGTCATCTTCTCCTGCTGCTAAGGGTGCAAGCTTGAAGGGCTCTTCAGAAGGAGTAAAGGACTCACCTCCCATCTTAGTCACCAACTCACTATTCCGGAATCGGTTGAAAAAATTAATCTCATTCAAGTTGAGAGGGGTATCCTGATTCTGGTGGATTACCTGACGGACGACATGACTAAAGGAGTCCATGACGGCGCGAGCAAATTGTAACATGTCTTCTTGATATTTTCTTCTCATTTTACACTATCGTGGACAGTTCCTCATTCTTCTTCTGGAGGTCAGTCACAACACCCTCCAGTTTGGCCACCTAGCCAAGAAGTCCGTCATTCTCCTTCTTCCAGTTCTCCTTGGACTGTTGAAGAGCTTGATTAGCTTCATTGAGGGATTTAATCCTCTGGTGAGCTTGATCGCAGTCCTCGATGAGGCGGGAGTTTTTATCTTTCAAACGGTCCAACTCCAGCCTTGGACTATCAGTAGCAGCGGAATAGATGGCGGAGAGAGTTTTGATGTTGTACCACATCACCGTTTCTAAGGCAAATGTGACATCGTCCTTCTATAACCCAGGTTTGAGGCGGAACTGGAGCTCAAAGCTGATGTCAGGGGGAAGGGTCCTGACTATCAGATTCTCTAGAGCCTTCATGCCAGAACGAGGAGGAGGAATGTCGCCTTCCACGGGAGTCTCAACGGCTACCCCCTTGCCTTTATCCACCGCTCGAGGGGCGGGGTTCACCTTTTGCCTTTTGGACACCCCGCCAGCCTGCCCCTTCTCCTTCCGCTTGTCGGGGCGTCTTCAACATTAATCACCTCGCCAAGGATGTGGAGTCCGAAGGACTTCCTCATCTTCGGAGTGACGTTCTTTTCAGCGGAGGTGTCAGCCACTGACCCCTCCATCAACTTACGAAGGTTTTCCAAAGCGGCAGCACTCATGTTCCCTGAAAAGAATAAAGGTCGTTAGTAAACCGCGGTACATAAAATTATAAAAACAAGGATAAAGGGATGAGTGGATACCCAAATGAGCGAGGTACTCATTCCGTGTCTCCGTGGTGCCAAGAAGAGAGTGGCACTTGATGGGGGCACCCCGAGAGATATTGTGGAGGGTGTCAACCACCGCCTTGGCGGACTCAGAAATGGAGGACTCGTCAACGGCATAAGCCGAACTCTCCAGCAAGAAATGCTTATGAGTCCAGCCGATATGGATCCTGAACCAGTCTTCCTCATCCTTCCAGAAAGGAGGCTCCGCCCCTTTGACATAGAGCTTCAGGAAGAAGTTCTTGAAGGAACCTCCGACGATCTTGCTGGAATCCGCAAAGGCCTCGAAGTTAACGATGTCGCTTTGACACTGCAGATTGACAAACCTCGTTCCAGTGCCACCTTGGCGCATCACGTGGGCAAACCGGAAGAAGATGGCGACAGTGGGGGTGAAGCCTAGGTGTTTACCCAAGACTTCAAGAGATAGAACCAGGGCCAATCCATTGGGATGAAGCTAGCTGGGGGCGATGTCCAAAAAATGCAACACCCCTATCTCGAATTTGTTCAAGGGGAACCATACTCCCACCTTGGTTATTGTGTAATCATAGAAATAAATGAAGCGGTCCTTCAGAATGTAGTAGATCCGCTCTGTAAGTGTGGGGGCAAAAAGGGCAAATGAATTGGCGTACATCTTTGCGCGCCAGTGGTACTCAATTTCAAGTTCCACCCCGTCCGAAGGTTTGGCGAGGCGGCTGTAAATGGAGAGCATGTCTTGAGAAACCCAGAAGTACGGATCCTCAGCCTTCTGAGCTAGCCAATTCACCTTGTCAGTGATCATGAAGGTGTCGTCGAGGTCGTTCCTCAAGACCGATGAGCCAGTGGTGTCCATAGTCACTACGTACGCTAAAAAAGGGACAATTGAGTAAAAGTCAGTATCGTCAGCGTAACGTTGGAATCCTCACCCCGGTCCGGAGACATAAGAGGAAGAGGAGAATAAGGATTTCGAATTACGGAAGTAGAAGACTCCACTTGGGAGATATTGCCCAAGTCAACCGGAGTCATCCACCTGAGGATATCCGTTTGAGTGAGCCGAGGTCCTTGACGAGGAACCCTGGGTGGCCAAGACACTGAAGGGTTTGAAATGATTTTACAAGAGACGTCTTGTTCTTGGTCGTGGTTAGATGAGAAAGAAGACATGGTAAAAAGACAGGTTCTTTAGAGGCTACCTGTGGGAATGATGCGAGCAGTTCTTTGAGTACGAGCCAAGACGGAATGGAGAAATAAGGCAGACAACGGTTGAGCAAAGTTTTGGCAAGCAAACAGATAAAGTGGCGAAGCAGCTGAAACTCACCAGCTTTTATAGGCGACGAAACAATATGGACCAAAGTTGAAACGTCGCAGGCCCATGGACGAAATGGAATATGAAACGTCACGGCTCAGAGAGGCTGCGACGATTGGGATCTGAACGACGCGACCGTTCTGACACGAAGGCGCGTGGAGGAAACGTGTCAATGAGCAGTGGCCATGTCAGCAATCCGCGAGATGCGTCATTCTTCTAATTAATAAATGCCATAAATGTGGTGGTTAGGGCGATGACAAGAAAGCACGCCACCCCGAAAAGGTTAAATCATTTCGAAACTTGCGACATCGGAAAGTTCGATGTTAGCTCATTATCGTAACCAAGTTACAACAATAAGCTAGGGGGCAAATGATCCGGTGTGGATACCGGTCCCCAAAAACTAGCTACCCTTAATAAAATAAAATATGTAATTTACCTGCGGAAGACATCAATAGAACCAAACTACTATTCAAGCGTACCGACGTCAAAAAGTTTCTTCAGTACGGATTGTATGAATGTGACCCCAGCCAAAATAGGCAAGTGGGCAACTTGCACCTGCAAAAGCTGCAAGCTCTGATCCTGACACAAGTCAAATCACCCACTTGTGTTGAAGGGAACCATATATAAGTAGCTCATATCATTAACACAAAGACCAACTTTTAATAAGATCATTGGACACTCTTACTCTCGTGTGTTTGCTCCGTAATACAGATTTTCCCCGTTATAACTGTACTGACTTAAGCATCGAAGTCCCTTTTACAGGTACACCTCTGGTGTGGTCTTGAAGACAGCGGTTTAGTAGCTATTAAAACGTGAAGAGCTTAGAGTTCCCACTTAACCTAAGTTTACAATACCGTACTCCCACTGAGACGGTGTAAAAGGTTAAGAGAGAGTGAGAAGCTCGACACTGGTACGAGTCAACTACTTTGACCCCGTACACCAGTCAGATCATCTTTTAAATCCAAAAATTAATAACAATTAATGAAATCATTGTTGGACATTCAAATGGGTTGCATGTTGATTCATCTCTTTTGACCTTATTATTTTCCACAACAATTACTTATTTAATTAATATAACACTTATAATGAATGAAGGGTTGTGGATGTACCCGACTTCTCATTATCATTTGTTTTATTCCTTCCCAAACAGTTTCATCAGCTCATAAAAGAGAATGGAGCTACTTCGGGTATCTTCTTCCTTAGCGTCTCATTATTATTACATCTTTTCAATGAACTTTACTATTAACATTAATTATTATTAATATATATATATATATATATATATATATATATATATATATATATATATATTCTTAAATGAATCTAATACCCCACTCTCTATCATATCCCTCGTATTCCTACCCTATGTATTGCACTAGTCCCCACCAATATATTATTAAAAGAGGTAAGATTCACTTTTGACAACTACTAAATAAAAGAACTCAAATAAAAAATCTAAATAATGAAATATCAAAATTTTAAACTAAACTTCAAGAAAACAAAATTCAGAAATGGAAAATGTTTTAAAAGGAATAGTTAACAATGATGAAGTGAAATTTTTCCATTTAAAAATATCTTTAAAACTAACACATCCTAAGTGATCTTTATATAACATCTAATATGATTTTTTGTTTATCCCTTTTTTGTAAAACAGTCCGTTTAAGATACTAATTAACGGTACCCTTAAAAACTTTACAGACAGAGAATTATTAAACTCTTTTTTGAAAACAAGGGTATCTTACTGCTAATAAAGATCCGTGGAGGGGCGATTGTCTTGTTAAATCATTCTCTTTCCTGGACATATTATCTACCATGACTCTGTTCCCACGAAACACACACGTGTAAAAAAGTTTGGTTAGGTGTTCATACATTGAAAGAAATAAAAATTAAAGAAAAGTAAAAGTTTGGTGAACAATCTGGTTTAAAGCGTTTATATATGGATAAAATTAAAGATAAAAATATATAATTCACAAAAAAAGACGAATTATTTTGTTTTATTTTATTTTCACTTTTAAAATATTAATTTGCCTTAAATTATTATTAATTTAATATTTAAAGATAAAATAATGTACTTTTAAATTTTATTCTTATTCATTAATAATCTAGATATAATACTGACCCCAAGAATGTTTTAAAGTATCATCGAATCTGATTGATATCGGACCAGACCCTTATTAGTCTCACCGGAGTGAGACCTCGTAAAATGATTGCACCCATCTCATCCCTCTTATACGCTCCATGTTGTACATTCGTGGTCGAATTCACCATGACAATCTATCTGCCTCTACCTGTGTTGCCCATGACCAGAGTCAAAGGATTCCCACGAGTAAGCATGGGGCATACCAACTTTAATCCTGCAAAGGGTGCCAAGAACGCCAAGAAGTGTGACAGCTTTATCCCTAATTTGTGGAGTTTATACTAACATATGTCATGTAGGATGTTCTCATCATCACTTCCTATAAATACATCTCATTCACGCCTTAAAGTTAAGGCGTTACATTTACTAAATTCACGGACCTAAATGACGAAGTCTCTTTGCAGGTGATATCACATTTCGGCCATCAACATGTTATTATCAGTATGACCGGATAAGACTTAAAGACATTGGTCCCTCCCAAGATCAGCTTACATGACATCGATAGAACCGATCTACACCACAACAAAAAGAAGAGTATATATCCTAACCGGAATCCTATCCCCATGTCAAATTGAAAAATTAATAATTCAATTTTACATTCTTATTTGTATACAATGTTATTGAATTTATTAACATTCCTATCATAACTAACATAATTATATTTATATTTATTTCTATTAGAAATATCTTAAGTGGAACAAAGTCGTTTAATTAGAAAATTGACCATTTTCTTAAAATAGATGTTTCTTAAATATGACAGTTTTATTTTGTTCATACTCTTCAAAAAAATTAGATTTAACTATCGGTTTATAAGTTTATTTTTTAAAATTTTTAATTTAAATACATTATTTACATATAGCTTTTTTACATTAAAGTATCCTTTAATTTATATAATAATTACTTTAGAAGTTACATTTATAATAGATTATAATTATTTGACAGTGTAAAAATATATTCATGATAAATTCTAATTGATGAATAATGTAAAAATTACATCAACAAACAATACATATTAATTAAACTATTTTTTAATCCCTCCGTTTCGTTTCTCCTTGTTCCTCTCAGAAATTTAAAAGCCGAATCTAAAAAATAGAATGTCTTTATTAAATTTTTAAATTTAATAGCAATTAAACACATATCACGTGCCCTACTATAAAATTTAAAAACACATACCACATGTCTTACAATAACCTACGCTTGGCTCAAAAGTTCAACCTTTAAAATTACATTTTTCTAAAAATATTTGTATAATTTTTATTATTAACTTTTTAGTTAATCTAAATATTTTAAACAAAATCAGTATACTTTCAATCATATATTTAATTAAATATATAAAAATAAAAATATAATATCAATAATTTAAAAAATTTAATACATTAATTTACCACTTATAATTTTTTTTATTGATTCTAGTAATTCCATTAACTTATCCTTATGATATTAGAGAGTATTGTTTAAGGATTTACCTATCAAAAGCATCATATATAAAATAAGTCTACAATTCATGTTTTGAGATAATTCTAATTCGAATTTTTTTCATTTAACTATTAATATGTATTGCTAAAAAAATATTAAACAAGAAATCCAAACCTACATCTTATCTTTTCTTCTCCTTTCAACCCATTCTACAACCAATATATCAATCTTAGATTCAATTTAAATCTAATATGTTCTAAACTATTTAAACATCAAATTTATTTATTAAACTCAATAGCAATTTAATATTATTTTCATTTATTTCAATTGTATTAAGTGTATTTAATTTTTTATTAGTTTAAAAATATATAAATTTTAAAAATAGAAAATTGAAATAGAAAGAAAATGAAAAAAATCTTCATAATTTTCTTTTTTATATTTTATTAAATTAAATAAGAATATTTATTTTAATCTCAAAAAATCTTTAAATGCTATACATAAAGCATAAAATAATATATTACCATTCAAATATCCAGTATGAATATAATAACTAGTTTATATTAAAAAAAAGATCAAAGGAGTGAAGAAACCATTTCCTTTTTCATCATGTTATAACCTAAATCTTCTGTAATTCCCTCTATTAAGAGAGAACAAAAATAGTGAGGGGAAAGAAAATATTTACATATACTTTTCCTGTTTCTTTTTTCTCCCTTAAGTTTATTTATTTATTCGCATAAATCTCTATCGTACCGGCAAGGTCTCGTTCGTGCCGCCACGAAAGAGAAAAACCGGTTAAGTCATAAATACACATCGGAATGATCGAAGAGTCCATCAAACGCCACGTAATCAGTATTGCACTCGTAACCGATCTCCGTTCCCAAACCAAACGAGTCATAACTCCGAATCTGATCCTCAAACTCCCATAACTCACCGATTCCGGACGAGTCAGACGAAACTCGAGCCAACTCAGTTTCCTCCTTCTTCTCCTCTGGCGCCGACGAGTTTCCGGGCGGAGGAAGCCCTAGCTCGTCGTCGGAGGCCTCCAAGAGGTATCCGATCTGCGCGTGAGACTCGCCAGAAACTGACGTCACAGGAGCAGAAACCGGAGAAGACGCAGAAATCTCCTCCTGAAAACTCTTCATGACGGAGTCAAGATCCTGGGTGAAAAGCGCGTGATCCGCGTCGTCGAAGAGTTCGAGTAAATCGTCTCTGAGTCGCTTCGCCTCGGGCGATTCCAGAACTGACTCGTCGGAGTCACCTCGGACTCGCTTCTTGGAACTCGAGTCGTCCATATAGAAAGAGGGGCAAATGATTAAATGAAAGAGCGAACGGTAGCGTTTTGGGATAATAATAATAGAGACACGTTTATTTCGGTGGTATATTTCAACGCGAGTTGACACGGTGGGTTGTGGTGGCGAAGAGATCTCGTGAGGCTTATATATAAAGGGGGACAATGGAGAGAGAAAGAGAAAAAAATGAAAGAGAGTACGGTGTAATGTAATGATGGTGACGACGCAGGCGCGTGGGACCCAATTCCTAGCCCATCACACACTTTGATTTGCCTTTTTGTTTTCATGTTTAATGTTTTCCTTCTAGCTTTTTTCTGTTTTTTTTTTAAAACAAATATTGGTGGCTGCTTTTTTCCTTTTTTAAGATTATTAAATCGAGTTTAATTTGGAGTTGGAGTCCGGGGTCAGTTGGCGTGGGTCCCACTTGCCTAGTCAATCACGGCTTTCTCATTCGGCTTGGTTCGTTCGGCTCGAGTTTTGTTTGGTTGGTAGGAAAATCAAACAGGGTTAAGTATGTATGAGGGTATTTTGGGAAGAGGAGTTGTTGGGTTCTTTTTATTAAAAAGAAGAAAGGAGGAAATTGGTGATAGGGTTTGATTAGACTTAAAATTGCCTTCAAAATTCCAATCTGGAAAGGTTTGAAGGAAAAGGAAAGGGTGGTTAACTTGAGTGCTGTGAACGTCAATAATAATGTTGCATTAAAAACCTTTACGATAATGTGATACCCACTATCACTGCCTCAATCAATGGGATACAGATACACTTATCTTCTCTACCTCTAATAGGAATTTAAACACTACATTTTACCTCTTCCTAATTGCAAACCTCTTCAGATCCCAACGTTTCTCATGTGCTTCAAAAACTTCTTGTCTGATACTGTATCATTTTTTTTATATATCTTTGGATTTAGATGTATTATTAAGTCTCTTTTTTTAAAAAAAAAGAACCCTCAACTCTTAAACTATGTTCAAATCATCCCAAAGCGGTTAGATTCGTTGAGAAAGGACTGTTCTTATTGAAAATAGTTTAACTTACCAAAAAGTGGTAAGTTCTTATTGAAAGAAATATGAACATTCATCAGATATGATAAACACTATATTAGTATTATTTTAGGTTTTATAATATAAGCAAAATTATTTTTTAATATTATTAAATATTTTTTATTAAATATGTTATTTTTTACTTTCACAATACAATTAATTTTTTTGTAATAAATAATATTAAAGGTGTTTTAGAAAACTATATTAAATATTTGATAACATCAATCTAAATAATTATATCCAACTTTTATTTTTAATATGTGTGAATTTAATTGTTTTTACTTATATTTAAAATTAGAGGTAGTATGAGATATGTTAATTTATATTTTCATGTCACTATCCTAAACATCAAACAACTTCTTAAAGTTAAAATATTTGATTCGTAAAGGTAACTTATATATATAAGTTTAATAAAGGTAACTCATAACCTTATAAATAGTATAAACACTTAACTTTTCAAAAGCTTATAATTTTTTAAAAGTTATAACTTATCATTTTTACACTTTATATATATATATATATATATATATATATATATATATATATATAACACTGATCTATCTGGTGTCTACGGTACAGGAATAGCCTCGCACAACCGGGGTATGAAGTAACCTCATTGTCTCTCACTTTATACACCGTCTCAATGGATAACGGTATTATACACCTAGATCTAGTGGAGATCTAAGCTCTTCACATTAAGGTATGAGTTTGAAGTACAATCCACACTAAAGTCAAGGGGACACACCGGAGGTGCTCTTACAAAAGATTCTCCGATGCTTAAGTTAGTACATATATAACGGAAAAGTAAGGATCACGGAGGTTCTTAAGATTATGTGCTCAGATCCTTTTCAAGTTAATAAATGAGTTGTATTTATAGGGATTACTTGAGTAGAAAAAGTGATTTGACCATTCTCCTAACTTACTGTAGCAACAATGTCTGCAGGGACATGTTGCCCATACCTTATCTGACTCGTACTCAGATGTCAAGATCTTGATCGGGGTCATCATTTTATACCCGTACTTATGCTTATTTGGAACATCGATTCGTCCAGTACTCTTTGTACTTTTGATGACGTTGCATGGGTTTATAAGCACCTCGTCCAATAGTCTTAGGGTCTGGTATGTACCCCAGATCAAACACAAACTTCACTTATTATAATATTATGTATCTCCTTTTAAGTCATTGACTACTAAATCATCTAGTATGGGGGATAATTCTTCCAAAATTTAAATCAGATTCACTTTTTCTTTTAAGTATTACACTAGTCCAGTGGAGATTCGGTATTACCTTTCATAGTTCAGTGGGGAATCAGGAGTCTCTACCTTGGTCTCAAGTTGTCACATCGGCCTTTGCATTGTAGGGTGGATGGTGGTGCTACCTACAAAGATTCTTTGACATTCAAGTCAATTTAAGTGGTTAATAACAAAGTTTAAGCAATAGTATTATGTGCATACCTTAATAAGCCATAAATGAGGAGTATTTACAAAGGTGGGTGGCAGTTGAATCTTGTGTGACGTTATGTCAATACAAATCCGTAAATTACAAAGGAAATCTGACACCCATACAAACATATCTAACATGCTTTACAGGCTAGTGTAACATCCCAATTTTTATGATTCTTAGAAAAATAATTTGTTAAGGAATAAAAGAAGATTTTTGAAGGAAATTCTGAGTGAATAATGTTTTAAATATGATAATCCGAGTGAAATGGTGCGTTACCTAGAGAAGTAAGACCGATGGAGTTATTTCCAAATGAAGTTAAGATGTTTCCGAGTGAAACATCATTAAAAGAATCATTTTTTGAGTTAAGAAAACTGTGTCCGAGAGACACTTTTTAGTGAGGCAAAACTCGAGTGAAACGTCTCCGAGTGAAGCGTTTCTGAATGGGTTATTCTAAGAGAAGTACTTCCGAATAAAGAGAAGTTTGAATTTAAATAAGTACTTCTCAGGCTGAGGAATTTTTGAATAAAGACCGAGTGGAGTGTCTCCGAGTAGTGTGACTTTCCGAGTGAAGTACCACTGAGTGTGATAAATCCGAGAGAGATGGCACCGATTGAAATAAACCGAATGAGTATATTTTGGATGAATAATTTCAAGGGAAATAAATGACCGAGTGATAAATTCACTCAATCCGTGTTCGGTCAGAATTGCTGAGTTTTACTCGGATTGGTCTTTGAAATAGACTTCAACCCCGAGTGATCCTTTCAAGTGGAATAATTTGTGAGAGAGGATTGTCTACTAACTCTGAGTAATCTTTTAGATGGTAGACTTCCGAGTGACGTAAGTAAAGGTTTGACTCGGACAAAAATATATATATAAGTGAGCTGTCTGAATGATATCTTTTCGTGTGGAACATTTGCGAGGAAGGAAAGCTGAGTGTTTCATGGGATGAAACCCTTCCGAGTGAATTCCTTCCGAATGAAGGAATTCTGAATGGGTAGAGGCTTTCTCGGAAAGATATGTTCAGAATGCTGAAACCGAGTCGGAATTAATAATTATTTTAGCTTTCCACGTCACTCTGTTCTTCTACCTTCCAGAAAACTCTTTTTCTAATATTTTCCTAAGTATGGGACCCTTTCTGATGTGTTGTCCCTTTTCATTAAATGCTTATTCCTTACCTATCATTTGAAGAAACGTACAGTAGGCAAATTCCTATCGTTCACGTCTCTCTTTGCATGAATGATATAAATACCAATTTCCACTGTTGAAGGAGTTTAGAAACTTTTGAAAGTAAAAACATCGTCTATATTTCTCTTTCAACTTTGCTGGAAATCATCAAACGAAGAAGAAATCAATCTTCATTTCTTCTCTTCATGAAGAAAGTTTTGGACTGGTACAAAGCTGAAATTCCAGTCAGAATTTATAAGTTGTGATTCGGATATAGCTTTAAGAGCTGCAGGAACTCTTATTTCCAGGTAGGGGGAGCGTTACATTTCAAATAGATAGTTTATGAATGGATGTGGGGTGATTCTATTATGATGTATATATATATATATATTATGTGAGACCCCGATTGAATTACATGATTTATGTTTTCTTATCTTCCATTCATATTATCAATACTGATGTTATGATTATATATAAGTGTGACCGATGATGAGAATGGTTTTCATGAATTTTTCATGAAATGCTTGTGTGATGAATAACTATGAAATATGATGTGATTTTTACAAAAGACCTTGGGTGGGACTCAAGGCAAAAGACAAAAGACCTTTGGTGGGACTCAAGGCAACCTCTTGAGCGGGGCTCGGGGTTTTAGCCTGTGGCACTGACCGTTGTCACTGAGAGTGATGGTGTCACATTGGGTGTAAATGGTTTGGTACCAGTAAAACGGCCGAATCAGCTGAGAGCTGAGTTATGGCTCGGGGAGCTAGTGTTGCAACACAATTAAAAGACTTAATAATGGATTTATCCGATTGAGCATATGTGTGCACTGATATATATATGTTATTGATAATAATATGCTATTTATGATGTGCTATATGACTCGGTGATGTATTATATACTTAGTTATGAATTGGACTTTTAATCCGATTCAATAACTATTATTTGATATGTTTATGCTCACCCCTACTTCTTATTATTTTACAGTGGATAAAGGACACAGTGATGGCGTGTGAAGTCACTCATCCGACTGGAGCATTATGTATTAGCATGTACAATACATAATGTACATAGTTATTTTGTAGAAGCCTTGGCCGGCTCCTGTGAATACCGAGTGTATATCTTCTTTGTATATTAAATGGCCGGTTGGCTTTTGTAAAAGTGACAATATTATTATTTAATTCAAATTCTGTTTTTAATATTGGAATTATTTGTGAAAAATTTATTTGATTATCGAAATTTTATTTAAAAATTAAGAACGTTATAGCTAGCATCGGTGTGCCCCTTGTAAATGACTAAGCCTATTGCGTTGTAGCATGCAGGGCTCTGGATAACAAAGGGGGACATCTGCCAGGGTGATGACATCGTAGCATATTCCCTCTAGTACTACTCTACTCGTGTTAAGGGTGATCTAATGTTAAGGATTGAGGCCAGTGTACAGACTAGCTCATTTTCCCCATAACTTGTTGAAGTAGACTCAAGGTTACTTCAATAGGCTAAGTTATAGTCTTGTGGTGGAATGATGGTCAAAGAGCGTTTATTGCCCTTAATCGATGTGACACTTTTAAAGGCATGGTTATCCATCTCTCTTCTTTCTTTTCTTTTCTTGATTGGTATTGATGTATTATATTGGCATTGAAAGTTCTTGGACACATGACGTGTGTCAATTGGTTGGTGATGATTCGCTCCAATGGGCCTGTCAGACGACATACAAAATGACACGATTCTTTTACGAGCCCTCCCAGTCAGTATGTGAAAGGACGTGCCCTTTTAACACTCCCGTGTAACTGCCCCCAGCTATGCCTATAAAATAAGGCTCATTCGTATGGTGAAGGCATGTTGGCACTTAGAGTTGAAATGTTGCTCTAACCTTGCCATTTTTAATTGAGTGTTATCATTAGAGTTTTGACTCGTACGAAAAGAACCGATCGCCGCATTACACCAAGTAGCCACTTTGTCTTCCTTCTATGCATTAAGTATTATATTTTTAGTTAAAACAGTTCATATGAATGAAGAGTCAATAAGAGAGATAGCATAGCCTCTGACATGGCCAACAACGTCATCTCGGTGTAATCCGCTAGTAGTGCTAACTCGTATTCATCCAACACAGGGAAGTAGAGGTAGGGCACCCAGTCAGGGTAGTGGGATAAGCCACGTAGTTTGGGGTAGAAGGTAAAATCGTCCGGTAAGGACGGAGTCCAGACTTGAACGGAAGCGGTTAGAGGAATATGATACCTCTTCGGGTTTGGCAACGAACCCAGAAATAACTGCTCTGTTTGGGTCTGATAGCAGTGGTGATTTGTACCTTATTGAAAATTTGACCTTTTACAGTTGCATCCCCTTTCTCACACACAGTGAAATGATGGCTTCTAATAGAGATTCCGTAACCAGCCCACGTTGTATAGTGGCTATTAATCCCATCCATACAAATGTGGTAGCGCATCAGATTAACTGGTTGGTTGCCAAAGCAGAGAATCCATACTGTTGGGTGCATGTGGAACCTTTTAACATTGTCTCCCAGTATGCCATTGAAGTTGGCGTGGAGAAAACATTAGACTATAAGGTTCATTCAAGTGATGAGTATAGGGATGACTTCGTTGTGGTGGCTCCATAGAAAGTAGACATGATCTACCACATGCCAGACGATTCTCAATTTTCTTATATGTACGAGATCGTATTCAGCTAGATCAGCATCAAATTCCCTATCACAAAGTTATAAATGGGTGTACTATGTTTTCTGGATGTTGCCCCCAGCTAGCTGGTGGGGTCTGGTGAAAGCATTGGAGGTACTTAGAGAGTACTTCAACTTCATACCAACTATGGCCATGTTCTTCTTTTATTATGAAGTCATGTGTCATACTAATAAAGGAGGGGGTTGAGCTACATCAACCTCTGATATAACTCCAACTTAATAAACTTTGAATCCTTCACTGAGTCAGCTAAGACCAACGGTGTCAACTTCAAGCACTCCTTCTTTAAGGTGAAAGTGAAGCCGGGAAGACCAATTTTGTGGGAGAATTTTGACTCCACCAAAAAATTTTACACTAACTGAACTCATGAACATTTCTTATTAACCAACGCAGAGTATACCATTGATGAGAGTGACTTGTTGCCCATATCAGTAGAAGTGATCAGCGTTTTAACAAGAGTATTCCTTATATAATAAAATCTCTTACAAGATGTTACTAGGGGAAGCTTCTCGCAGGGATGCTTATTTGCATAATAATAATCTCTTTTCCTTTTCCAATATATATTTTATGTTGAATGGTTTTTATTTATTGGTATCATTGTACTAATGTGAACCTTATATTATAGAGGAGATGACTGAAATAAATGCCCTGGAGCGGCTCAAGGGATATAAGCAACTAAAGGAATCGAGGTCTAACGAGAACCGGGTTACTCCCAAATAGGGTGTCCTGAAATTTCAGGCACAAATGATAAACATCTCGCCTGATGAGGTCGAGAATCTCTATCTGAAAGCTAAGGTACACGGGGAACCTTTGAGGAAAAACATCAGCGCTAGGAGGGCAAGGGTCCGACATAGAAGGACCAAAAACGGAAGATCCTGGAGGAAGCTTACATGAGCCAAGCTAAGCATCCTCGCCCTCCAACCTCGAGTGTCGAGGAAGAGGAAGTGTGACGTCCTAGGTCAATTTACAATTATTTTTATTCGTTTAATTAAAATTCACAATAAATTTTTTACAATTAAATAATTTAATCAAGACATAATTTAAAAAATATTTATTTTTACTAAAAAGTCCCAAAACAGTAATTATATAACCCTTTAAACTCAAAAAACCACTTAAGTTTGGAAAGGAACTAAAAGCTGAAATAGGGGGTCTGGCGCTACGTGCCAGCCCAACGCTACACGTGACAACCAAAACGTAGCCCTGACGCTCAGCGTCAGCATGACAGTAACAACACCTGATGTTGTTACACATTTTATGTCAATCGGCCAACTTTTAACCTACCCAAATGACCCGTTTCAGGTTCGATTGCCACGAAACTTTACGGGCAACATGTTTCCCCATTCCAAAACTATTGATGTCGTCTGTTCGTCGAGATTCCAACATATGCGCAAGTTATACACAAAATGCAGTTTAACCTCTTTTAGTGCAAAACCCTTGCACCAAACACCCTAAATGGGTTTCAATTGGCCCAAGGCCAGTGCACACAGTTCCTAAATGCCCTAGGGGACCTATTGGTATCTTCCGATGGTCTTGAAACCCGTCGGATTTTAAAATCACCCATTTAGTTCCTTAAATCCATAAGAACTCACTATATGTATAATTCTCTAAATCAATCAAATCACAAATAGATTCTTATTCACATCACACACTAGAATCATACATTCTAGCAGAACCTGCCCATAGCATTCATCATTCACACAATATTGGCTCCGTGCCACAATTCATAATTATCCACACATCATGCATATCACAACAATTAGTCCTAACTCAAACTACCATTATCATAATCAATCATCATCATTAATCTCAATACCAAATTAATCATCATTACATTCTCAGCACACCAGATTAATTCAACAATCACATAAGCATAATATAATCAACTCATCACACATAAGTAATAACCTATTACATTCATATTCATATTTTACATAAATTCATTCTTCCTTGGCATTAATCCTCCGCTTGGCTCACCTCCGAGGCATTAGCATCCTCCCTGTCACTGGTCACTATAATTAAATAAACCACAACAAGGGTGAGTGTTTGGCATATCATAATTAATATAGGACAAAATAATAAAACTTAACAATACTTACTATTCGTATTATTAAGTAATTTGTCCGACTTCCTGCATTTATACATATATATACATTCGTATATCTACCCCTGGTTTATCACATACGTCATAGATCATAAAAGATTCATACATTCATCATAATACATCATCAATTCAAATCTCATTATTAATCATACATTAATCATCAGTTTATATAATTCACAACTGACTCGCATGCATCTGACTCCTGGTATCTAGATACCTAAGGATCGGCCTTCAGCTGGGGGTCCTACTTGACACCCCGTGGACCCTGCTTGGTCCACTGAGTCCTGCTTGACTCTCCAACTCAACCACTGGGTCCTACTTGACCACTAGGCAGCTCAACTGGGCACAAAGACCACGGGAGCCAGAAACGAGGGGCTACACATACCTTCAGCCGTCCCGCACCACATAATTACATAACAAATCATATCATACATGGCATATTATCAACATATCTCATATACAATGTCAGAACCTCACATATACCCATCACTCGGGCGGCCTACTTGCCGAGCCCATCAACACAAGCCATGTTATACATTCTCATAATCATCATCCCATTAATCTCATCACTTTCATCAAATCATATATAATAACACCAATAAATTTCGCACCACACGACACTAACATCGATCAAACTTCATAATTTATTTAATGTTACTCATGCATATAATTTATATATTTATTTTCCTCACTTTCTAACTCATAATTACTTAAATCCATATAATTTGTTATCCATCAATTATTTAATCATGCTCAAACATACATATATAATTATATTAATTACGCTTAACTAGCCTACACCATCCGCAATAATTTCTAAATAAATTTTAGGCCTCTTGAAGCTATCATATATTCAAATCCTAATTAATTACGACCCGAACACCCTCTTACCTCGATTCTAAGCTTCCATAATTTGTTCTTGGTGTCGGTTGTGTCCTTCAATTACTTGATTCACCGTTCCTCTTCCGAACTCGACGCCCACTTAGGTTACCGAAATATAGAACCGGTTAGTACATTGACTTCCCCACCCTTCCAAGACTCAAACCCAAGCTCCTAAGACCATCAAAACTCAAAACCCATGTCTTTTCTCATCTATGCAAATTTGGTTTTGAGAAAGGAGAAGGAGAAAAGAAGAAAAGACTTGGGATTGAGGGTTACGATGACTTACCTTAGCTTCCAATTGCTCAAAGACTCAAGAAATGAGAGCTTCCACCAAGTGTTGGGCAAGATTCGCATAGAGGGAGAAAAGAGAAGAAAAATGGTGTTTCTGCCATTCTATTTTGCATGCCTCATTTAAAAGTTGATCGCGACGCTGACGCTACGCGTTAGCTCATTAATTCGCATCCGACAATACGCGTCCCAGTCACGCTACGTGTCAGACCCCTAATGCCATTTCCTTAAAAATTCATTTAAAAGTCATCCTTTCCTTCTAACATATCATTTAAATTATATAACCACTTAAAATCCTATTTTTCCTTTAATTTCAACTTAATTGAATACTTAATTTATCCTTCCCAATTTAAATTACCAGGGATGTTACAGGAAGAATGAGATGTTTGAGCTCATTACCAATTATCTCAGTACCTACAGTGTCGTGGGACCGACACACTAAAGTTCGACGCTCCGTTCTATTTACCATCCGATTTGACGATCAAACAAATGCAAGAAACATCTATTGGCACATTATGGCACTTGGCGAAGATGGCTGGTGTCATCCGATCTCTCAGTCGGGCTTGTGAGACGAAGGCACGAGTTAAAGAATATTGAAACCATTTCAACCATGCCTTGGCTAAGAGGAACGTGGCTAGAGATGACATCTTTTTATGCTCATTTACATGTGAGGATGTTATTAAGTTACAAGTTATGTTAAAGTAAAGAAGGATATCTTTATATATATTTTTAGCTATTTTTAGGCTATTGGTTCAGTTTTTTTTCCAATTTTTCAACTTTTCAACATATTTATGTGTTAGTTTTATCTAGTATACATTAAGACATTATTGTGTATTATTGGTGCATTATGCCCTTAAAAAAAGAATGAGAGTTCATTAATCCATCGAATTCAATACAAATAATTAAATTTAATTGAAAAAAATCAATATCCAAACAAATAAAAAACTGCTAAAGAAAGAAATGAAATTATTTATCAGATTGGATCTTGGACTAATATTTAAAAATCAATTTAATTCAAGCTAAACCAAAGCTATATATATATATATATATATATATATATATATATATGTAATTTTAAAGTTTGTCTCTCATATTTATTTATGTAATCATATATTTATTGATTTGGACCGCACACTAGCCTCAGACTACGATACTGGACCAATGACCCGTGTAGCAGAGACCCCTATGGTGGGCATCTCGTAACACCGATTGTCATCTCAATGTGATCTTGATCCCTTGATCAGAGTCTCTAAAAATTGGTGTTATGGCAATCCTGACAGATTCATTGGGGGCACATTGATAACTAACCTGTATAGGGCGTTAGAAATATCTAAGGAAATGTCAGCTTTTTTCGTGACTTACAGATCCATATTGACATAATATCATGCAAGACTCAACTGCCACTAAACTTTACAAATATTCATCATGTATGACCCACCAAGGTACGCTACCCTGACTGATTTACGTTTAAGCTTCAATATTAAGTATCTGGACTAACTTAGCATCAGAATGTCCTTGCAGGTGACAATGTGTGATAACTAGATCTGAAATCAAGACTTTGACTTCCCACCGGACTAGTGTAAGATATAAGAGAAAGTTCATAGCGGTCAAATATCAAGAATATTATCCCCATATCAGATAGTTAATTTTAAAAAAAATGAATTATTTAATTAGTTTATTGATTTATTTTCAAAAGTAGATATTATTATTATTATTTTAGTTAATTTTATGTTTTATATTTTTTATTAAAATTTTGTAATACAATAAAATTAAGTTTTATGTATGAAATATTTTTTTATTTATTACTTTATAATTAAATAAAAAATAAATTTTAAGAATCGAACTAACCAATTTAATCTAAATTATTTTTATACGAATTAAAATAGATTAATTTTATAATTTTTTAAAATTTATGTAATTTAATTTTATTATCAAAATTTTATTTTAAAAACGATCTTATATGATACGTGAAGTTGTAAAGAGTCTGCTTCTAAACAATTAGTAGTTGGATCTAAACAATTAACATAATGGTGACTCCTTGCTGCGGGGATATACCCGACGTGACTGCAAATCTCTCTAACGCATATCCAATTCATTCTCAAATATTTCAAACTCTACAATATACTTAATACTTAAGTTATGTTTCCTAAATTCACCGGTAATCATTTAAGCTATGTAAAAATAAAATTTTATTTTCGGCTGATTAAACAGATTTAAGATATCAAGTCAGTTTGGTGTTAATTAATATATTAATAATAAATTTATATATATGTTTAAAAAGACAGAATTATAAAAGGAATTAAATAACAGTGATTCAAACATTCATTTGATATAAAATTTTATTTGTTATAAAAGTATTTTATAATTCAAACAAAAAATAGTTTTTTAATATAAAACCGGTTCAAATCAATTTACTAAAATTTGTTTCGGTGTGCTGCGGTGCTATAAAGCGAGAGCCAAGTGGATGTTGGCCTAAATTCACAGACGAAACAATATACGGAACTTATGGGTGCCATAATTTAGTTTAAAGGATTCAGATAACATGTAAAATTTATTAATTAATTAATAATGTTGTTATAAAAGATACAATATCAATAAATAAAAATAAAAGATACTGGTAAAATGAAAACTTAAATAATTTTCAAAAACATTATATTATATTAGAAGATTTTGTTAAAAAAATATACTATTGGTAATTTTTCCATGTATTTTGTTTTTTAGGATGGATTTATGTTGTTAAATTCATGTATAATTAAATTTACACTTCTATCCATAAAAATGACAGAATAATATCTTAAAAAATTATTGTGTATTCTATTTCAAAACTTGATTTTAATAGTGCTTATATAGTATAAATATTTTTAAAATAAAAATTAATGTATATTTATTACTATTAAAAGACAAAAGTTGAAGGGCCAATACCCCTTTGCCGTATAGAAGCTCCTCGTAAAAGTTCGTTAGAGTTGGTATTTAATATAGAAAAAAAATCATGATTAAAATTTTAATCATAATTTCAAAACTTATTTATCTTTCTTTCCATTGTTATTAGAATGGATAAAAAAATTGCTACAATAACACACCGCTTAATTTAATCCTTATTATGGACAAAGAAAGACAAAATAGAAAGGTTGTGTTTTATCTATTTAAAAAACAGGTTGTGTAAGAAAACGATTTTTAATTATAAAATTCTCTTTTTCTTATTTTGGAAATTTATATAAAAACAAAAAAGTTATTTATCATTTTTATATAAATTTTGAAAAAAATATAATTAAATAAACAAAAAAAACCTCGAAATAATCTTTTAACAAAAGAGTAATTTTTCTTTAAGTCCTTTTTCAAATGGAAGGAGAAAAAGAAATAAAGGAAAAGAGGGAAGAAAAAGGGGAAAAAAAGGAAGTAAAATCCATCGAAAATTTATTCATGAAAGAAAATTGAAGGAAATAAGGTTGAAAAATTTCAATAAATATTAACAACTTAATAAATTTTGTAAAAAATTATAAAACAACTCAAAAATAATTTTTATATTAAAATTTATTATAGTAGAAGTTAAATATATATAATTTGACTTATTTCATATATATCTAATTTATCTTTATTTATCTTATTTTCATCCATCCAAATAAAAAAAATTATTTTCTCTACTTTTTTTCTTTTCTATTTCTAAATATATGGTTTTTTCAAAACATATTTTTATTTTTATTTTTTTCATCTCATTACATCTCCCCCATCCAAACAAATAGTAAATAAAATTTTTAAGTTTAACTTTTATGAAAGAAAATAAATTAATGATGTGATTTTTTTTTTCAGGAGAACTGCCTCTTAAAAATACTCGTGGGGTTTTTTTAAGTTCTTTGATATCCTTATTAGTTGGCCACGTTTGCGTTGTGTTTTCACATAAGAAATTAAGCTATGAATATGAACAAAGGTAGTTGGTTGGGGTTTCTCAACTACCACGTGAATGAATGGGGAAGCCATGAATCAATTCAAGTAAATCCTCCATTTTTTTATTATTTTATTTTGGTTCTCTTACGTAAAATAAAAAATTGGTTAAAAGATTAATTCAGTTGATTAAATAAGGTGCATGAGTTTTTATGTAAGTTTTTCAATGCAAATTGAATTTTTAACAAAAAAATAAAAAGTACATTTGATATACATATTTTTCACTTGTTTCTTAAAAAGAAAATTTGTTTTTCTAAAATCAACAATATTTGATTAATGCTCTTGGTTTATAATCAAATGAAGATAAAAATTTAATGGAAAACAAAATAGTATATTAAATTTTTTATTGGACAAATGTTGTAGCTGTAGAGTACATAGCATTGGCATTTGGTGCTCCAAAAAATATCTACACACACACAGTAGCAGTGACTCGGTGAGTCAGTGTCTCTCGGCAATGGACCCCAACTTCATCCTAATCCATATATAGTAGTCAATCATATTTAAAATAAATAAATAAATTAATGATTATTATTATACGAAGATAAATATGTAAATGTTAAAATTATATAAAAGTTTAATATATATATATATATAATAAAATAGTTATAAATTTGAATTTAGTAAGGTCCGAGTTATACGATTTCACCATCTTTTATTTTTTTTTAAATAATATTAGAGTCATCGAACAGTACAAAAAATGAAATCTATTATTATTGATTATAGGATTCACTCTTTCAAACTTGAAAAAATTACCATATATTACTTGGTGGCTTTTAGGGTACACAATAGTAATATTAATGGGTTGTGTACCATGATTTTAGCCTGTCTACTCATCCAAATAATTTTAGCATGCTATTAAAAGTATTTTAAGGGAAAAATAAGTCAAATCATATATTAAGAAAATTTGAAGTTTGATTAAAAAAATTATAAACATCGAACTAAATCAAAACTTATGAGATTTTTATTTTTTTAAAACAAAAAAACACTATAGGCATTGCATATCATGAATATAACCAAGTTTAATATCAAGTAGAAAATGACATCAAATATCAAGTTTAGTGACAATTTCAAAAAGGACTAAAGCTACAACAACAAACATTGTAGGACTTAATATCAAGTTTAATAACAGTTTCAAATTTAAGAGAAGAAACACTACTGCAGCAAACGTAATAGGACTTAATATCAAGTATTAAAGTCTTGCACTAAATGGAAACATAGTAAAGCACTAACCAGACATAGACCACTAGAGAGGTAGAAATCAAAGGCTACAGAGGAAATATTAGGGTCTGGTTGGATTTTGAATTTTTTTTATTGATTTAATTATAAAAGTGTTATTATATTTCTAATTAAAGTTAATAAAAAATAAAAACTAAGAAAAAGGTCAAATCATTGGTTTCCTAAACTTGACAAGAATCCATAAAAAAAAGTTTGAGTTGCATAATTTTAAATTTGCCTCTTTTAAACATGTACTAAAATTGTTTGACTTTCATGAAGTTAGAGTCGAAAAAATCTAAACCTAACCCTAACCTATTTTGTTGCTATCACTATTTTGGATACGCTTGTGTGGAAGAAGCAAAGTGAGACCTCAAAGCAAGTGAGAATACGCATCATGAGAAAAAATGCTACTGATTATTTGGATAATTGGTAATTAATCAGATTTATTGATTATTTTAATATTAAATCTAACATTGAAAATTTGATAAGGCTGAGGTACCTAGTTGATATGTTTTTTATATTAAACGACACCATATTACCTATACAACTTATTACATAAATAATTAAAAATAAAAAAATATTATATTGTATCAATATTTTTCAAAGAAACAAAAAAAATTCCAACTTTCCAAGTCACATTTCTACAACTACAACCAGCTTCTTAAAAAAATTGTACAACTTACACCATCCATTGTTTTGGCATTTTTCTGGTAATATTTACAATAAATTATCCTATTGGGATTAAAAGGCATACTTAACGTATGTTATTTAAGACAAGTCGCTAGAATTGAAACGTTTGAAGGGGAAAATGAGAAGAAGAAAAATTATAAAAAAGCAAAATATGAAAATAATATATTTTATTTTGTTTGAATAAAAGGAAAATAGAAAAGAAATGGAAAAAAATTGATTTTTGCAATTTTTTCTATTTACTTTCTTTTTAATCCAACTTTTATAAATTTCTTTCCACCCATTTTTTTCGTTTAAACATATTTGTATGTATTTCTGATTTTATTATATAACCAGTTATTTATAATTTGTATATCAAAAAAGAGATTTTGTACAGAAACTATGAAAACAGACGAATTCATTATCATTTTCTTTGAACTCCTTATAACTAATACTTATTCTTGTTTAAACTGACCATTTTTATACTCTAATCATTGATATGTAACTAGAATTTAAGGAGCTGTTACGTTAATTTTCGAAATTGAGCAGGGTAAGTTTCGAGTAATTGGTTTTAGAATTTAACCTAATACGTAAATGACCAATTTTCTCTTAAGTCCTAAAGTCTAATTTTCACTCCTTCACTTACTCTCTTTCTCTCTCTCTCCCCTGCATGCATTGCCAAGGAATGAAATTTGCCATTGCTTTCTCCTTTCCTCTATCCATGCACGTCATCCTCCACCATACCCCATTCTTCGATTTTCTTCAACCAAGGCAAGAACTTAACTTCATCTTCATCCTTTTTTTCTCGGGCAGCCATGGCAAGGCTAGGGGAGCTCCAATTTCCTTGATTTCTAAGGTACCTTTTCATGTCCATTTCCAATTTTGGTTGACTCTTGAACACCCCTCATTTCTTAATTCTTCCAATTTTATGAATTTAAGGCCGTTTCGGAGCCAATTGCAAGTGCGGACAACCTTGGGATATTCAACGTTTCTAGTTCCTCCATTACCGGTAAGCTTTAGAATGACCCGATCGTGGCTTTGGTTCCCATTCTTGAGTTCTAGCCGTAATCTCTTCATTTTTATGGCTTTAGGTCACTTTAGAATTAATCCAAAGCCGTGGACAACATTGGGTAGCTTCGGGACTTTACGGAACTAAGTTCTGGGCGACACTTCGGTAAGGCACTCATTGTTGAAACTATGGTGAATTGATAGTTGAAGCTCCGAAATGTAATTATGGTAGCATGTGAATTATTAAAAATAATTGTTAATTTTAGGAATTGTTGGATAACGGAATTAGTAATTAGAGTGTTTTGGAATCGTCGATTCAAAGTATAGGGAGTATTATATTTTAAATATATGGATTATGAATGGATATGGGTTATAGTTTAATGTTTGAATTGATTAATGATTACTGGAATTGATTGTAATTTGTGTAGTTAATTGATTGTGATTTATCCCCTCTGGATATTGTTTTTAATATGATTGATGAATTTGGATTCCGTTTGTATATGTTTGTGATAATTATGATTGCATGAGGTTGCCTTAGGTATATATATTGTAATGATGGTAGTGATTGATTATGTGAATTGAAATGTGTGAATGATTGAAATGGAACTAGTTGTGGCATGCTATGCATAGTTGATAATTGAATAAGAGTCCTTGGTGATGGTAACCAAGTGGTGGCCCTTGATGATGGTAATTAGGTGGTTCATAATGATTGTGATTTATTGTGAGCATAACATTTTCATTTAGACACACACAGGACTATATGGGCTTATGATGTTGGCCCGAATGGGAGTTTAGATAGGCACAAACCTGATGGTGGTTTCCATTAGATTCCACAGCCGTCTTGATTAAGCTCAAGGCCAGCCCGCAACACCTAAGCTGAGTTGCCGTTGTCATTGAAAGTGACTAGTGTTGTATTATGACTGGGGTTTGGTACCGGTTAAAAAGAATTGATTATATGTTGAAAAAAATTATACACTGCAGTGTAAATCCCATCAATAGAGTCGAATCTGCATGCATATACGTTCACATAGGTTGAATTATTTTTGGGAAGTTTATGATGTGTGATAACATTAACACGTTAAATGACAATGTAAATGATGACGATTAAGATGAGTTATTCATTGAGATGATGATTTTAGAACTAGACAGGTATTGGTAGATTCAATAGTGAATTCCAATTCAGTATCTGTCAGTTAACATATATATGCTCACCCTTAAATCTGTGGTTGTTTTTTAGTGGACTTAGACCAAGGCGAGGGATGGTGAATGGTCACCCAGCCTAAGAGGGAACTTGGAGGGAAAGACTTGTATATTTTGTAAATATTATGGATAATTATATATAATTTGGTCCTTTGTGCCTTGGCCGGCTTCTGATGTATATATATGTTTTGGATAATGGATTTAGGTATCTAATGACCTCATTGGAGGTTCCTAGTGTTTTGATACCTATATATGTGTATGTGGAGATATGAATTTTGATTTGATATATGGAACTAGGCAATTACATGAATGATGATATGAATGATTTATGATGCTTATGTCCAAGGACTGTAGATTGATGATAGAATGTGATTTAAATTACATATAGATAGGTACTGTGATTACCATGTGGTGCATGAGGTGCTTTAATGATGTAGTAATGAATTTGTGACCTTGAGATTGGTTAAAGACATGTTAGGCTATGGCAATTCGTGCATAATTAGGAACAAGGGAGGTCAAAATAAGATCTGAGAGGTTTAGGACTCTTCAGATAGAATCAATAGCTTATATTTAGTGTTTAGAGTTTGTGAGAATTGGATGGTCTAATTCCAAGAGGATTTGGTAGGTCAAGTTGCTTGATAAAGGCCTAAGTTGACCAAATTATGTTTTTGCGCATAACTTACTCGTCTTTGGAAATTTTGAAGTGTGGCCAGTTGCCACAAGTCATGAATAATGTGTTTTAGGTAATGTTTGGAGATCATTTAGGGAGTTAGGGTTTCTAGAACTTAGCTCAGAGGTTAATTTTCTGCATAATTCTGCATTCTGCCTTTTTGGTAATCGATTACAATGATTGGTGTAATTGATTACCAGAGAGCAGACCCTATGATCCAGGGTCGATACCCACCCTCAGACTCGTTGATTAAACAGTATATGGTCCCCACCGCAGTTGGTTTGGACCCCAAAAGGATAGAACATCGTCCTAAAATCCAATCACATCGGACAGGCCAGATCCCCTTTTGATCGGTGTCAGAGCCCCCGAGTGGCCAAATGACCAGAGTCATGAGAGACACATAAGCCAATATCGATCATGATCTATAATAAGCCCACGTGTATGGACCAGATCCAGCACACATAATGAGGCATGACAATGACACTCCCTCGCTATAAAAACTAAAAACACACTCATAAGTGGTAGCCTCTCTGGTACCATCTCTTAGACCCGATATAGCTCCGATGTTAGAATTCGGACTGACTTGAGCGTCGGAGTGTCTTTGTTGGTACCACCCTCTTTCGCCCCTCAAAGCGAAAGGCCGGTGTGAGGAACTCAAGACATCATTTATTACTACGGTTTAGCCCAGAGACTGTCTAATCTAACAACCCTAACAAACACTGAGTCTGGACCCCAATCCGGGTCCCTTGTAACATCCTAAAAATAGGATTTATTATTAAAATGAGGTTTAAAGAGGGATTTAAAGGCAAATGGGAAATTAATTTGAACAATTACCAAAATGACAGATACGTCCCTAACATTTACCGTAATGACGGACGCGTCCCTAAACTATTTTAAAGTTAAATTTCTTCTCTACTCTTCTCAAACTTTCGTGAGAAAAGAGAGAGTGTTGTTATTTTTCATCTTCTTCTTCTTTCTACCCTAAATCATCATCTCTAATCCATTTCTTTCCAATTTCTTGTGCAAAACACTAAATTGAAGAGGAAATCATTCACTTTCTTCACTTCTTCTCTTCAAGAGGTAGCTTGGATCAAAGAGAGAGTTTGAACTCTCCAATTCAAGGTAAGATGAAGAAATTTTATGTAGAAACATGATTTGATCCATAAATCTTTCAATTCCTTAAGTTTTATAGAACTTGGAATCCATTAAAATAGAGGAAGAGCTTAGGGTTCTAGAAATCATGAGCTTTTCACGAGAAAAGAGAATAGAGATAGCTTTTTGATGGTTAATCCTAGAGAATTGAAGTTTGATGAATGATATTTCAATAAACTAGGTAGCTTCGGAAGATTTCAGAACTAGAGGTTTGATTCGGAGCTTGCGAACGGCGAGTAGATAATACTCGATAGCTCGAGGAGCTTCTGGAATCCTTTATTCCAGGTAGGGGGAACGTTTACATTTTAAATATATAGTTTATGAACGGATTCGGGATAGTATTATTATATTTAATGAGAAATCCCAAACATATATGATATTTGTAATTGTTATTGATATTGAATTGACATAAGTTATATGTTGTATTTGTGAATTGGTTATGATTCCTATGTATGTGATGCAATAGGAAATATAATGATGATATGTGATTGATGATGATGATATGAATGATAATCATGAAATGAATTTGTGATTTGAATGACATGAGATGCTATATATGAATTGTATTCATGAAATTGTCATTATATATGAATGCATGGGATGCATTTGATAAGCATGAGATGCTTATGTGTTAAATAAACATGAGATATAATTGTGGTTTCGAGGATTCTACAAAAATACCTTGGGTGGGACTCAAGGCAAACCTCTTGAGCGGGGCTTGGGGTTTAGCCCGTGGCACTACCGTTGTCGCTGGGAGTGATTGTGTCACGTAAGAGGGTAAAAGGTTTGGTACCAGTAAAACGGCCGGATCAGCTGAGAGCTGAGTTATGGCTGAGAGCCAGTGTTGCAACACAAAATTAAAACTTAATAATAGATCCATTTGATTGAGCATGTGATTGCATTGATGTATGTTATTGTGAACAACATGATAATATGATCATTGTGAATGAATGAAATGTAATGAGATTATATGATATGATTATAATTTATATGTGTTAATGAATTAGACATTTGATCCGATTCAATAACTGTCATTTAATATGTATTATGCTCACCCCTATTTGTGGATATATTTTCAGTGGACTTAGGACGCAGTGGAGAATGATGAGAAATCACTCAGCGTGCATGGAGCATTATGTATATACATATGGTACATGATGCATATAGTTGTTTTGTAGTAGCCTTGGTCGGCTCTTGTGTATACCTTTTTGATTATGTATGTACATGTATGCATATATAAAATTGCTATATGGACTAGTAGTTGACAGCTTCAATTAGAAGCTTAAAACTTATACTGAGGCATATGGTTTGATTTGTGATGAATTATGATGGATAATAAAGCATACTTGAGGTTATGGAGAGTAAACATAGATGATCTCACCATATGTATATGAGATTCTATATTGATACGTACAATGTCCAGGAATTATTGTGGTATAAGAAATGACAATTGGTTATGTATTAGAGTCAAAATTATGTGTTATGCATATGGTTTTCATGCATAATTGAGCAACTGAGGTGGTCAAATATCAAATTATGAAGAATGAATGTCCTAGAATAATTTGAATAGTATCTAAACATGATTTGTGACTTGTAGAAACTAGAATGGGTCAATTCCATGGAGAAATGACTCATTGGTTGCCAAAAATGTCCCAAAATGAGCCAAATGCGTTTTTACGCATAACTTCCTCGTTTTTAGGAATTTTTGAGTAAGGCAAGTGGCTACACATCACAAATGATGTAATCTAGCTTGTGTTAAAATTTCATGATCATTGGATTTAAAATGAAAGAGATAGGGTGTCTAGAAGTTGGCAAAAACCTAAGGGCCCAAAAAGCTGCAGAAAAGTGTTTGCAGCAGAGGGATCCACGGCCAGTGGGAATTCCCACGGCCAGTGGATGGTTCTGTCTCAAAATATGGGAAAAATAATCATTTTGGGTGGTCCAGACAGTGGAATCCATAGCCAGTGGAATTTCCCACGGCCAGTAGATTTCGCCACTGTTAGAAATTCCCAACTGCTCTATTTTTCTTGCTGTTTTTGGCCTGTTTGGGCATCTTAATGACATTTTTGCCCTCTGACTTCTTCATGAAAGTTGTATATAATTATGTGAAGGAGGTATGAAAATTTGTCTCACCTCAATTGAAGTTTTTTAACTCTCATGAGGCATGAAATACCGGACCCACTGTGTGATAAATTCAAATTTAAGAGGGTTTTGAACCCAACTTTTTATGATTTTCAAATTGGGACTAATAGGTGATATTTATGACATGTCCTATTATTTTTAAGACTTAAAATGAATTTTTCTTATGAAATTTTTCTTATGTTTTAATATTGAATTGTGTCACAAGCTTATTATTACCATAATTTGATAATTAAATTAAGTGCTTTTGAATTCATATTACAAATTTGGATTTAATTGCGAAAAATTTTCTTAAAATTTTTAGGTTTGTCTTTATTAATTAAGGTTGTTTTATCCCTTACACTTGACCTCTGTCTCATGGACCCTGGTTCCGGAACAGAACATTGGCACACCCGGTGGGACCGCATAAATGTGAGTCCCATATTGCAACAAGAAGTTAATCATGAGGTGCAACAGAAAGGAAGAAGAAACCCCGAAGTGGCTAAGGCCCTAGAGCGATTGCATGCCTAAAGTGGTTAAACCCCGAAGGCTAAATGCAAAAACTCCGGAGTGGCTATGGCCTCAGAGCGGTTGTATGCCGGGAGTGGTTAAATCCTGAAGGCTAAATGTAGAAACCCCGAAGTGGCTAAGGCCCCAGAGCGGTTGCATGCCTGGAGTCGTTAAACCCCGAAGGCTAAATGCAGAAACCCCGAAGTGGCTAAGGCCCCAGAGCGGTTGCATGCCTAAGAATGGTTAAACCCCAAAGGTTAAATGCGATAACCTCAGAGTGGCCAACAACATCGGCACAAGTAATAACCTATATGCATTACACCAAAATGGATAGACCCAGTACGGTGGGAAAATCCTAACCTCGGTGGATGAGTACTTCCGAATCAAAACCCGAATGACCAAGTGTCATTATAGGTCCGTTACTACCTCAACCGAGGTACGTCAAAGGAGTCATCGTAACATCGGTCGAAGGGAAACAAGGAATTGTCTAATTGAAAAGACAACACCCAAGAATGGCAAAAGCCTAAAAGAATAAATGACGTAGAACGAGAATACCCAGTGGCACTATTAATTACTCTGGATACAGATAAAAGTTCAGTTTGAGGAAGCTAGTGTCGAGATAAATTCAAAAAGAATCGATCAAACATTGGTAACAATCCTCTTTAATTTCATTTAATTTGATGTTTTATTATGAGGACATGCATAACTAATGAAGCACTAAAAGAAACCAAGACAGAGTAGAAAAAAGATAACACTAGTGCCATTATAAATCGCAATGAAGTAATTCTGGAGAGACGATATCGAAAATATCAAAAATTGATTAAACACCGATAAAAATCCTATTACTTGGCTTTATTTCGATTAATATGGATTATGAGAGGAGGTGTATAGAGCTAAAAGGAAGCAAACAACATAAGGGCATAAATGAAGAGTAAATCCATGTCAAAATTAAGGCACCACGACCTTAAAGTTGAAATTGTTAATGCCGGACCCTATCCCGGTACAAGGCAACAAAAATAAAGCAAGAAATCCTTAAACTACTACGGTGGCAGGGGAGTCCGGTCCAACATCTTCAGCTATTATCTCGGAGTCTTCATCCGATAGCACCTTCAGTTCCATGCTTTTGTTATCCGGCAACGGCAGAGGCTCGTAAGGAACATCCTCAAGCTCCACTGCTTGACCCTAGTCCATCGCATACAGATGCCCACCATGAAATTCATAGTAAACATCTATACCGTTCAAGTTAAGCTCAACACCAGGATTATAGTGAATCACTTATCGAATGGCGGTACTGAAGGAGACATCGGCCAGTTCCACAAATTCAGCCATCTCCTTCTCCCTTGCCTTCAACTCTTGGAGCCGAGCCTCCTTCAATGCAGCCACCTCGGCTGCCAGGTCTTTATTTTTCTTTTTTATAGCAGCTCGTCTAGCTACGGCCTCATCGTATTTAGCTTGTAGATCTCTTAAGGCATCCTCCGCAGTCTTCTGTTTGACTGAGGTGAAGGCCACATTGAGTTCGGCCAGGTCTTTCTTCTTCTTGGCCAAGGCCATCTGAGCCTTTACTCTAAGGGCTTCAGCCTCTTTCATCCGATCTAGGCATTGTTTAGCCTCAAGACCGGAATAGTGAGAATGCCTGAGAGAATGTATGACCCCAACAACCTCGATCAAGTTAAAAATAGCTCCCTTAGCAGCACTTCGGGCTTCGGTCGTTGGGAGATCTTTCTTAAGCTGAAAGAGGATTTGGAACCTCGCCGGAGTCTCCCTCACAACTTGCAAAAACTCTGACATGCTGGAGTTACAGAAAGGAGCGTCGGTGGTAGCGGGCCGGATCTCATCCAGCACATTGGTTACAAGCTCAACCATAACCTCTTCTTGTGGGCCTTGACTCTCAACCCCGGCCATAGCCTGATGAGTATTTTTCTTTGGTTCCCTATTGGAAGGGCCAGGGTTATGACGCTTCTTTCCCTTGTTGTGACCCACATCCTCTGGCATCAGCGTTAAGTTGCTGACCTTGTCTGCCGATATGCTCACCAGCTTAGCCGTGGTACGCCTGGGGGTGACCCTATTTTCAGCATCAGCCGCCGCAGCATTCCGGGCCTCAACTTGTTCCCTCAGCTTTTGTAGTAAGTTGATGCAAGCCATTTCTCCTGAAAATCAAAAAGTAGAATATCAGAACACTGGTCAGAAAATTGATATATATATATATATATATAAAAGAAAAAAGAAAAAAGAAAAAAGGTGAAGTTGACATACGAAGATAGCCATCCCAACGCGACTTCTCCCCCAACAAAAACCTGTAAGAAAATTTGGAGAAGGCAGAAACGGCTTTCAGAGCCTCCAACACCGTCTTAGACTCCGTTGAGAGGGCGGCCTCGCTGACGGTATAAGCGTTGCTGGTCAGAAGGAAATGTTCATGGGTCCAGTTGGTGTAGAAATTTTTGGAGAAGTCAGAGTTCTCCTAAAACAGCGGTTTCCCATCGTTAACTAGAATGTTAATGAAGGAGTGTTTGAAGCTCACCCCGTCCATCTTGACCGATTCTGTAAAACTCTCAAAATTTACAACCTTGAAGTTGCACCGAAGGTTGATGTAGCCAAGGCCTCCACCGGTGTTGCCACGACGCATTGACTCCACAGTATGTGAAGAAAAGAGCCATGACTGGGACGAAGTTGAAGTAGTCTCCCAGGACCTCCAAAGCTTTAATCAAACCTCATCCATTTGGATAAAGTTGGCTTGGGGTGCAGTCTAGAAACCGAAGTACGCCTATCTCAAACTCCGTCAGTGGAAGGCGAACTCCGATCTTAGAGAAGAGCATCTCATACATGAAAAGAAAGTGAGACCCTGGTTGGTGGTAGATACGCTCTGATGTCAGGGGGCAAAGGACGGTGAAGTGATCTTCAAATTCTTCACCGGAGTGGATGACCACGTCTTTAAGAGTGACATCGTCCGTATCTTTAGCATATCGGGAGGTGAGGGAGAGAGGTTCTTCGTGTACCCAGAAATATGGATCCTTGACCTTTTCTGCAAGCCAATCGATCCGATGTGCTATGACGTTAGTTTCTACGGAGTGGGTTACAACCACAGGAGTGTTGGTGCCAGAATTCCCATTAGAGGCCATTTGGGCGATGTGTTGAAGAAATGGTTTACAACTGTAAAAAGCCACATCGTCAGATAAATAAAAGTTGGCACTACTGCCAGGCTCACTAGCAGAGCCTTTGTCAAAGCCAGAGGATGTGGAGGAGCAAGAGGATGTATCAAATTCCTGTATCTCCCACAACGACATCGGAGAAAGACGTCAAGTTCCTGAATTCCCTGGTCGATGTGAAGCACCAGAGGTAGCCCCATCAAAACGACAAGAATTCCAATGTGAATCCCCTCTCCGCGGCTGACGTCGGGATTTAATCGACAGAGGCCTAGACAATACTTCGATGGAACCACTGCTTGAGCCTTCGTCCCCCATACCCTCAAAAATTTTAAAGAAGTAAAGAGAAGACGGTATAGAGGTACCTGTTGAGACGATTCGACTTGTTTTACGTGTGCGAGCTAGATTCTTGGGCTAAATACTGGGGTAGTCTGATGTCGGAGTAACAGAACTTCGGATTGGAAATAAAGTGAGAATGGTTAGACTCTGCGCTGCTTTTATAGACAGTGAAGAAAGCCGAAGAGTTTCCAACCATTGCAAGCCAGAAGACGTTTCACATTCCGACCCAGGCTCATGAAACTGGCCCATCAGTCACGACGATTCGCATTCGGGCTGGAAGGCGCGGAAAGTACAAAATGACACAGCGAATAAAGGAATGACACGCGTCAAAGGTAATAAGATCACTCCGGTTGAGAGTGTTATAAAGCTACATCGCCCAAAGGCTAGTAACACCGTCCAAATGAGTGTAACACCGGACCAACAATTCAAAGTTTCCAGCTTCAATTGAACACCATCAGACTAAAGGGTCATACCGTCCAAAGGAAGGTCACATTGTCTGAATCAGAATTATTCTGTCTCAAACAGAGATCAAAAACTAGATCAGTCCAGTTTTCTATCAAGAAACCACTATATTAGGCACAATACCGAAAGAGGTACAATCTTAATTTAACTTTACAATTTTTTGCATATCAATCTTCTTGATGTAGGAGTTTAGTAGCCTATAGAAGCAACCCCCAAGTCACTTCAACAGGCTAGGGGGAAAATGATCCGGGGTCAATACCGGCCCCCAGACTCGTTGATTAAATGACATATGGTCCCCACTGTAGTCGGTGTAGACCCTAAAAGGACAATACATCGTCCTAAAATCCAATCACATCGGACAGGCCAGATCCCCTTTTGATCGGTGTCAGAGCCCCCGAGGGGCCAAATGACTGGAGTCATGAGAGACACAGAAGCCAATATCGGTCATGACCTGTAATAAGCCCACCTGTATAGACCAGATCCAGTGCACATAACGAGGCGTGACAATGACACTCTCTCGCTATAAAAACTAAAAACACACTCTTAAGTGGTAAGCTCTCTGGTTCCCATCTCTTAGTTCCGATATAGCTCTGATGTTAGAATCTGGACTGACTTGAGCGTCAGGGTATCTTTGCAGGTACCACCCCTTTCGTCCCTCAACGCGAAAGGCCGGTGTGAGGAGCTCAAGACATCATTTATGACTACGGTCTAGCCCAGAGACGGTCCAATCCAACAACCCCAACAAACACTGATTCTGGACCCCGGTCCAGGTCCCTTACACTTGACCCCGGTCTCATGGACCCCGGTTCCGGAACAGAACACCCTATAAAATTATGCAGGAGCTCACAGGTAATCGATTACATAATCGATTACGTGGCCTATAGTAATCGATTACGTGGCCCATAGTAATCGATTACACTATTCTAGTAATTGATTACTAGACACACCCTAACACATGGAATTGATTTTTAGTGCTGGTAATGGATTACATGAATTGGTGTAATCGATTACATGGATTGGTGTAATCGATAACACAGTAGCTTATGACCTTCTAAACTTGCTGAAACACATTGGGATTCCACATAACTCATTTCTTAACCTTCTAAGGGTAGAGTAACTGATATTTGGGACTTTCGGGCGACCCAATGGGATTTGCAATTAATTGGGAAAAAATTTCTTCGAATTTTAATTTTATTGAGCATTAGGTGCTAACCCTTTTAGTGGTATCAAAGCGTTTAGGTGTGACATATATGAGATATAGGGCTTCTTTGTTTAAGCTTATTTTTAAGTGTTTTTTTTTAAAAAGCGTTTTCTTTATAAGTACTTTTTTATTAAACTAATCAAAGTTATTTCTTAAAATAAACAGAAATCTGCTTATTTTCAGTTTCTGCTTATTTTTAAAACTTTAAACAAACACATCAAAATTTAAAATAATTTTTTTAAATTAAAAAATACTTATCTCTTATAATACGTTTAAACAAACGAGTGCATAATCAATGTCAAATTTTGATTAATTACTTAATACTTCGGATAAAAGTTGGGATCCTAAAACGAAAAATTAAACATTAATGAATTAAAATCACAAAAGTACTATAATAAATTAAAATGTAATTAAACAGGAAAAGAGGGAATCAATCACATGCTTGATGTTACCATAAAGAAAAAATCACATGCTTGATGATGTTGATGGGCACGGTCCGCACGCAGTTGAAATTTTTTTGTTTTCTTAATTTCTGACGAAATTGGATTTCCGGATTCAAACATTTGACGAGTAGGTATTTTAGGCATTTTGACCCAAATGGGGTCTTTTTTTAAAAATATTTGGGTAGTAAAAAATTTATTTAGTGGTGTAGGGTGGAATCTGTCAGACAGTCTGAAACCGTCTTTTGAGGAGACGAGTTTGACTGGTCAAATTCGCACACCCAACAAGGTGGCGAATTCTCCACGTGTCACTGGTGTCAGATAAAAATAATTAATAAAATTGCTCACACCAAGAGTTGAACCTGTCACCCATGGACCATGATCTGATAGTAAAACCACTAAAACAACTGACTCTTTGTAACAAATAAGGAATACTATTATATATAGTACTTTATATTCTTACACATATATATCTACATAAAATAAAATAAAAATTTATATATAATATATATATATATAACATATTAAATATAAATTATATATTATAAAATATATACTAATATGTATTCTTCTATTAACGTTAATATATATTATATATATAATTTATATATTAAAATATTAAATATAAATATATATTATATATAAATATTTTAATACATATATTAAAATACTACAAATATATTTAATATATAAAAGATATAAATAATATATATTTATATTTAATATTTAATATAAAATATATATTTATAAGTATGTTATTCATTGAAAAAAATCGATCTGAAATATAAAATAAATAATGATGTTTTTTTAAAAAATACTTTGAAAATGAATTTTTAAAAGTATTTTTCATTCAAATATATCATTTTATATTAAATATATATTTATAGTAATTTAAATATAAATATATATTAAATATTAAATATAAATATATATTATTTATATCATTTATATATTAAATATATTTATAGTATTTTAATATACGTATTAAAATATTTATATATAATATATATATTAACGCTAATAGTAGAATATATATTAATATATATTTTATAATATATAATTTATATTTAATATGTTATATATATTATATAAATTTTTATTTTATTTTATGTAGATATATATGTGTAAGAATATAAAGTATTATATTTAATAATATTCCTTATTTGCCACAAAGAGTCAGTTGTCCTAGTGGTTTTGTTATCAGACTATGGTCCATGGGTGACAGGTTTGACACCTGGTGTGGGCAATTAAGTTAAGTGTTTGTTTAGTAATTAGTTAAGGAAATAGAATTATAAAAATAGAAAAATTAAGGCTGCGTTTAGTTCATAAGTTTTCTTAGAAAAATAGAATATTATTCTTAGAAAAATTAAAAAAATAGAAAAACTGTTTATTTATAAATTATTTAAAATTTTTTATAGAAAAATAGAATCCTGATTTTCTATTTTTTTAAGAAAATCAGAAAACTATTTTTAATGCTTTTCAAAGAAAATAGAAAAATTGGAAAAGGCGGTATTCTAAATTGGAAAAATTTTGTCTGACCGCTCGCGCCTTCTTCCTTCCTCCTTCACGTATCTTCTTCCTCTGTTTAAGAGCCTCTCTTCCTCTGTTTATAGAGCCTATTTGTGTACATTCATCGCAAGCCTTCGAGCCTTGAGCCTTCGTCTTCCTCTCTTCCTCTCTTCCTCTGTGTGTCATTTCTTCATCTTCTTCCTCGAGCCTTCGTATTCATCACAACGCTACTGGTGAATTTCATACCCCGGCTTCCAATTTCAGACTTCTTGATTGAGGTATTTTCTGCTCTAGCCATGCACTGTAATATGGAAACTAGAACATGGGTGCATTTCATCTACTTTTTTGTTATATTCTTTCTTATGATTTTAATAGATATTTGAACCATTCCCAAAATTGAGACACCCACCATCATGAATAAGAGATCAAACATTTTTGTTGCTTGTAATTGGTTGAAATAGTTATCACTCATTGTGTATGCAAGACACATAACTCTGTTGACAAGAGACAAGACATTTCTTTTGCCAAAATTGTTATAGTATGAAAGCTTATTCAGTCATAATGCTATTGACCCTCCTGTGTATGTATTAAGAAAGTTGCCTTGATGCTGGCAATTCAACACAAAACTGTTTGTACTTTTGCGTAAATCATTGTCAAGAGCTTGGTTAAGACATATGTTATGTTGTATACTTGTATTCCTTAAGATTTCTCTGAACTTTAAAAAATTGTTAAAAATTCTGCATAAACTTTGTTTGTAATTTATGCTCAAGACTGATTGAAATTTGCTGATAAACTTATGGACTAAATGAAAACTTAAATTTACTACATGCATTTTTGACCAAGGTAGAAACAAAGTAGCATTAGTTAACCAGGGATGTCTATGGCCTTAACATCCCTGTTATGTCAGCCTTGAACACGTGTGCGTCTGAAGTCTCCTCTCAATCCACCTGGCTGCTTAGAAACGCGGGGTTATGAGTGAGTTCTGACCCTGTGGTAGAGAGTGCAGCGGAGAAAGGAGCATCCCCAAAGGGGTTGTTTGAACTGGTTTCGTCTTCAGAATCTGGTTTCCAATCTGTACCTTAACATAGGAATCTTGGATTCGAGAATTCACTGGTACAACTAAGTCCTGTGCCTCAATCACTTTAACCCGTACGTACCATAACCTTGGTGATTGGTAAACTTTTGATCGGATCTGAGCATATGTAGACGAAGAGATTTCACCAGAAAAAAGAGCATCAGAATGCCAAGCGTCAGGAAAAGCTTCATCCGCTTATGTGTCAAACCATACAGCAAGCATCAACTCCCCTTTTTTCTTGTCCTTGCCTTTTTCAACCCGATACCATTCAGGAGCCAATGGACTATTAGGTGGAACCGTTGTAGGAATATCATTGAGATCAAGGTCCTCTAGCAAACCAAAATACACCAGTTTTCAAGGTAGAAACAAAGTAGCATTAGTTAACCAGAGATGTCTATGGCCTTAACATCAGGCTTTTTAACCTCTTCCTTAGGGACAGTAATAGTGAGAACACCATTTTCCAACGAAGCTTTGACTTGGTCCACTTTTGCATTCTCTGGCAATTTGAACTTCCTTAAGAATTTGCCACTGCTACGCTCCACGCGATGCCATCTATCATTCTTATCTTCTTTCTCAACGTTCCTTTCTCCACTTATGTGAAGGACCCTGTCATCTTTGATCTCAACCTTGAGTTCTTCCTTCTTCAGGCCGGGAATATCAGCCTTAAACACATGTGCTTCTGGGGTAGACTAATGTACGACTAGGCCCTTGAATGCAAAATCCAATCAGTTCAACAAGGTTTTATTGAAAATTATATATATATATATATATATTAGTAAATTAAAGGGATGATATATATTAGAGGAGATATAGGAGCAGTAATCCTACAGCTACAGCCTGAAGGTGTGAGGTAGAGGTAAGTGTTGAAATATGTTCTGTAGCATGTTGATCTTCATTAAAACACCTTTTTTTTAACTATTACACTTTAAACTATTAAACTGATGGAACATGTTTCGTACCTTTTTTTTGTATATTTTTATCATATAGTCATATGATATCTCAACCTCTTTGTGTTCTCTACCTTAGTTTTGTACAAAAACTATTTTACCCTATTTTGTACAAAGCTTAGAGTGAAGCATCTGTTTTAGTTTCAAATATATATTAGATCCTATTATACAAAAACTATTCTGATTTAATTTATTTTAATTTCTGATTTAGTTCATCAGTAGAAAGTCTTTTTATTGTAATTTCTTTTAATTTATAATTAATGTTTTATGAGTTTTTATCTAAGAGATTAAAATTAATTTTTTACTTTTGGGTTGTTAAATAGATGGGTGGGCATGCTCAACATGGGGAGGCTATGGAGTGGAGTGAAGAATGTGAAAAGTATTTCTTAGAGATCTTAGCAGATAGGGTCAATAGGGATCCCAATGGTCATCCAACTTTTAAAACAACTGATTGGGAAGAAATGGATGAAATTATATTTATGAAATTTGCAAAAAGATATGGTGCTGATAAGTTGAAGGCAAAGTACCACCGAATGCGAGGTGTGCATTCAAAATTCAGTGAGCTAATAAGTAAAACTGGTGTTACATGGGACTCTAATAACAATATTGTATCTACTGAGAACGGAGTTTGGGATGAATTTTTTAAGGTATGAATTGAGCTCCAAATTGTTAATTTTTTTTACCCTTTGATGACATAATATATTAATAAGTTAATTTAATATATTGCAGCGAGATAAAATCTACAAATCTTTCAAGAAAAAAGGTTGCAAGTTATACCCATTATTGAATATTGTCTTCAGTAATTCCTCTGCAACTGGTGCTTTTCATAATGCTTCAACTGCAGCACCTCAAAGTTCAGAAGAAGAACACAAAATTGAGGAAGAATATCTAGGCGTATATGGAGGTGGAATTGGTATAAGTGAGGGTTGTGTAGGTGATAATAGTAGTAGAGGTGAGGGTGGTAGCAGAGGAAAACGTAACTATGATATTGATTTGGAGTCTTTAGATTGTAATAGAAGGATTAAAAAAAATTCTAAAAAGGATAAGATTGATGCACTGATGGATGCATGGTCCCAATCTATAGTTGCTAGAAAGGAAAGAGATATAGCCAAGACTGAACGTTACAAATCACAACCCAATGAAGCTACTGAAGAATTTTCTATTACAAATTGCATGACTGCATTAGATGAGTTACCTGGTGTTGGCACTGCCTCTTATAACAAGGCCATTGGGTATTTTGTTGACCCAAATTGGAGGAAGATTTTTCTACTTATGTCTAAAGATAGGAGAAAGGGTTGGGTGGATGGTTTGGTTTGATGTTTTTACGTTACAATTAATTTTTAGGAGTTATTTTTAATAATTTTTAGAATTTTCTTCTTGACTTATGAATGTTAGCACGTGAGTTGAATTATTTATGATAATTTTTTGGATTTACTACTTATGAATGTTTTATCAGTACATTAAAACACTGAGCATTATTATGTATATGGTTATATTTACTTAGTTTATAACATTAATTGTGATAAAAATTCGTTGTTCCACAGAGTTAGATATGGATGTACATGTTATGTCAGATTCATCAAATAATAGTCACAGCTCAGATGAAGAATCTGATATGGATATGGAAATGGATATGATGTTTTTTTTATTCTTGAAGGAACATACTCGTACCTTTGTTGATAGAGTTCCTTGTAGGACATTAATGCTTAGTGGAAAACAATATATAAGAGAAATATTTTGTGGAAACCCTTCACAATGCTATGAATCATTTCGTATGAAGCCACATGTGTTTTTAAATTTATGCGATAGGTTGAAGATGTTAAATCTATTAAATGATTCAAGAAATGTTAGCGTAGAGGAGAGTTTGGCAATGGGATTAAGGATCTTGTGTCATGGCACAAGACAAAGACTAGTCAGTGATCGATTTCAACATTCAACTGGAACAACTCATGTGTGGTTTAAAAAGGTGTTAAGAGCATTAAAGGCATTTGGTACAACTGTAATTAGACCTGTTGATCGAGGTGAAGTTCAACCAGAAATTCTAGGAAATCCTAGATGGTATCCATACTTCAAGGTATAATATGATTACTACTTTGAACTTCTTTAATTTCATTCTAAATTAGTTTAAATATAATTTTTTTTTCATTTTAGAATTGCATTGGTGCCATTGATGGAACTCATGTGGCAGCATGGGCACCAGCACGTAAACAGAAGTCTTTTCGTGGAAGGAAAGCAGTTCTTGTCACCCAAAATGTCATGGGTGTTTGCTCACATGATATGATGTTCACATTTGTCTATACTGGTTGGGAAGGAACAGCTAATGATTCCCGCGTATTTGCAGATGCAGTATATAGAACTGCAAACAAATTTCCTATACCTACCAATGGTATGACTCTTTATTATATGAAAATATATTATAATAGTAACTTGAATTCATTAACTAACTTATCTTTATTTTTTTTATAGATCATTTCTATGTCGTAGATAGTGGTTATCCCAATGTAAAAGGGTTTTTGGCCCCTTATCGAGGTGAACGATACCATCGTAGTGATTTTCAACGTGGTGGAGGAATGAGAGGAAAAGAAGAATTGTTCAATTATGTACACTCATCAGTTCGTAATGTTATAGAGCGCACATTTGGTGTTCTAAAGGCTAGATTTCATATTCTGAAAGATATACCAAATTATCCGTTGCGGCGTCAAATGTTGATTCCACATGCATGTTGTGCATTGCATAACTATATTAGGATGGAAGATAGGGCTGATAATTTATTTACAATGTATGGGGAAGACTATTTAGAACTTTCAAATGAAACTTCCACCACCATCCAAGAAGGTTTTGTTGTAGACATGACTGATAACAATGCAATGATTCAGTTACGGGAATCAATTGCTAATAGCTTATGGAATAACTACAATGTGACTCGTCACCGAAGGCAATAAATTTGATTTATTGTAACTACTTTGAAATATTACTTTAATATTATTTTAAATTTTTATCATAATTTTAATATTACTTTAATTTTAATATTACTTTAAATTTTAATTTATATTATCATGTACTATACAATATTGTCATAAATAATATATATATATAATATAAATAATATATATATAATATGTCTCAATTAATTTTAATTAAAGAATGTTTGAAAAAAATTTAGAAAACTGAATACTTGAACAACTTTTCTAGTTTTCTAGTTTTTTAAATTAGAAAAGTGTCCCATTATCTAAACGAGTTTTCAAAATTTTTCTAGTTATTCCAGGAGATGAAAATTTTAGAAAACAAGCGGAAAACTTTTATCAGAAAAGTAAAATAATTTTCTGTAACTAAACGCACTCTAAGTGTTTGTACAATCATGGCAGCGTTTTAAATATTTTTTTTCCTCTTAGCCAAGTAGTTTTCATTTATTTGTTTTAAAAAAATTAAAGAAAAAAAGTAGGGTTTGATTCAAAATAAATTATTTTCTAGTACGAAAGAAAATAGAAAGAAATTTGGTGAGATTATTATTTAATAAATATTATTTAAAATTTTAAAAAATAAAAAATATTATATTATTAAAATTTATTTTAAAATAATTAAGTCTTATATAAATTTTAAATTATTTTATTTTTTATCTAAACAAGAAAATATATTTTTTAATTATTTCTCTTTCATTTCTATCCATCCAAAATTTTCATCTTATTTTTATTTTATTTATTTTTTCCTAATTCTTTCATTCTCACTTTTTTTTCATCTCATTTCTTTCTCTATCCAAATAAAACCTCATGGCCTGTTTGGTTGATGAGAAAAATCAATGATAGAAAAAAAAATCAGGCCTATGATTTTTTTGTTTAAGAAATTTTGTCATGTTTTGAGAAAACTTTTATGGCGGGACTCATAAGTTATTATTTTTAAATGAAAGGTGATGAGAATTTTTTTAAAGTTCATCTATCATTTTGATTTGGGGCTGGTATGACCCGTTTTTTGTTCACTTGATTTTCCGGGTCACTTGAACTTGTTACATGATCAGTTCACCTGTTATCTGACTAGTTGATTGCATGTGTGTTTGTGATTATTACTCTTAGTTTGATTTGAAGGAAAAAGTAAGAAAGTTCTTGCGATGGATATGAGGAGAGTGGTGATCTATAAAGACGAGATGTGTATCCTCATCGCATTAGCACGTTGCAATGAAAGATAATAAATTATTGCTAGTAAATCCATAATTGCACAGAGCATTGGTTGACATTGAAGTAAGGTGTGTGGTGGAGTTTTGTTGACGATTAAAGTATTTTCAGAGGAAGTCAACTTGAGAGTTGCACCAAAAATGTTCAATGATGTTTTGATATGTGTCAGATAAGAATTACCGAGTTCCAAGTGACTACACTTTTTATGGTGGAGTATGATTGTTCTTTTGAATAATGTTAATTGATGTAGACAATGATTGTCAATTTAAACAATGAAAGTGGAATTGGTGAATAATTCATGTTGGAGTCTAGTATCAAACGACATCCACTTGTGGGGGAGCATGACAGATCCAAAAAGTTAGATTTATCTTGCCAAGATGAAAAATTCAACCATGTTAGTTGGTTGTTTGTTAGGATTGAAAAATTACACCCAATCATGGAGTGGAAATCTATTCATATTGCTTTTAGAATTATATATAGAGGTATTCAGGTGAAGCAAATCACATTAAGTAGGAGCAATATGTAGCTTCTTAGTTGCAAGAGATATCTCTTGAGAGTGAGAGAAAATAAAGTATTGAGTAAATCCTAAGAATGTTAGACAAATACACCAAATCTGTATATTATTTTTATAACTTCTTTGTATTAAACTTAGTGGTATTGAAATATGAGTAGGTTTTACTTATCATTTATTGTAGTGGAGTATTTTCTTGAAGCTTATCTTAGGATGGTTTTTTTATTTTAAAAATTTTCACCTTAAATTTTTATATGTTAATTGTCTTTTTTTAACATTCTATTTCTCTATCATAAGAAAAATTCTTTAAAAGAAAAGGAACCTAATTTCTTAATAATAACCACCAAAAGTGTTAAACTTATTCGTTTGTGGTAGTTAAAACCGCATAATTTTTTTTAATAAATCCGACGGAGTATAATTTTAATCAAGTTTAGGGTTGTAATTTTAAAATTTTTTTAAAATGATATGTATAATTCATATTTTTTTAAGAAATCATCTAATTTTTATATGCAGAAAAATTCTAAATATCTACTACCGATTGTAATTGCACTGGACAACAAAAAATCTACTCGCGATCATTTTTTTAAAACAAAATTGGGCAATTCAGTGAACAACGACAAATTCTCCTTCTTATCCTAACAAAACACGCATAGTTAATAAATATATTAGAATATACCTTTTTTTCAAGCTTTTGTATACATAGATAAGGTCTAATTAGGCTTTTGCACACAAAAATAAGGTCAAGGAAAGGTTTTCATATATCTTATATTTTAGTGTTATCTTGATCCTTTAATTTTTAAATACCTGTTTTAATTCTCTGTAATACATTTTTAGTTTTGATTGCGTTTTACATCTTAATAAATATTTCAGGTAGATTTTCTAACTTTTTAATGGTTCAATTTGATTTTTTAATTTTAATAGCATATCATGTTGACTATTTCTATTAATCCTAACAAGAAAAACATAGCAATTGGTGATGCTAAAATAAAATAAAATAATGATTAAAAAACTCTAATTTTATCGCTCATTTGCTTCCTATCTCCAAGTATCCACCACCTTTGTCTTTACTTGTCATTGCTCTATTCCTTTAGGAGATTCTCTGCATCATAACTCCTTTTCTAACCTCTTTGCAATGTGACCTCATCTTGCTCACCGTTATCATAAACACGTTGTCATTATCTCTTGGCCACCCCCGAAGCCCTACTACAACATAGCTTCTTTGTTCTTAGTGACCTTCATTTCACTAAACTATGATCTCACCTTGCTCATCTATGATGGTTCGAGTTAAGAGGTGGTGGAAGTGACATGAAATTAGGAGAAAGAACACAGTAAGAGTAAGGGTGGGCATTAGGGTTGGTGGAAGTGTGGTTGGAGACAATGGTGGTGGTGGTTATGGTATAGTTGGAGGCAGGAAAGGGTGGTGATAATGGCGTGAGTGATAGGGGAGGTAAGGGTTAAGTTAGAGGTGGGTGTTGGGGATGATGCGGATGTATGTGATGTGAGGGTGAGGTAGAGGCGTGTGGTGTGGGTGACAAGTGTGAGAACCTAATGCTTAATTAATTAAAATTCAAGGGAAATTTTTTTTTGAAAGTTCCACGCCTACCCTAGGACGTGTTCCCACAACTCCACACATTCATAAATACATGTCTTAGGATTAAGGATATTCAAATCCCACCATTACATAGTTAAAAACATGAATTTAAGGTGTCCTAACAGGGTGATAATCGATTACACAATCAATGTAATTGATTACCCGCAAAGGCCTATGCAAGTTTTCAGAAGGCCCCATCTGATAATCAATTACGTAAACGATTACGTGAGGGCTTCCTGCGTAATCTTGCAATTCAGGTCCTTGGTAATCGATTACACCAGCTTTGTAATCGACTACTAGCATGACAAAATGTAGAAAAATGCATGAAATTGGCTTCCAACTCAACTTCTACACATTCTAACTTCCACAAATGATATCTAATCATCACTAAATTTTGACACAATATAAAACACATCATTTGTGACTTGTGGCAACCGGCTATGCCTTAAAATTCAAAAAATTGAGCAAGTTATGTGCAATAATGTGTTTTGGCCAACTTAGTTCTTCCACAAGCAACCTAACCAACCAAATCTTATTGGAATTGGTCTGTTCCAATTCTCACAAACTCAAAACATCAAATATAAGCTATTAAGCCTATCCAGAGGTCCCAAAACCTCATAGATCTTATTTTGACATGCCCAATTCCTAATTATGCATAGATTCTAATAATACAATATGACTTTTATCAATAACAATGGTATCAACCCATTTCTCATCAAATGCAACAACTTATATGCAATGCAGTATACGATTCCCTGCTTATCAAATCAAATTAGCAACATTTGTACAATGTAGCAGTTCTTGGGCATAATGCATATCAAATTCAATCTCCATGGATCCAACCATGTATACGACAAATCTAATCCACCATGTACACACACACACACACACACACACACACACATATATATATCCACATCATCAAACTCCCAAGTTATCATCAAGATCAAAACTATAGTATTTATTCACAACATAAAGTGTACAAGTATCAAAAGGAGCCAACCAAGACTTAATGTATCAAAAGCTATACAACGTCAAAACATCACTAATATTTACATCATATACATGTGTACAAGTTCTCCTATAGAAACTTCATCGAAGGCTTAGTGATCTCTCACCATTCATCGCCTCGATCCAAGTCCACTGTAAAACAACCACAAACTTAGGGGTAAACATATATATGTTAAATGATAGGTACTAGACTGAATTGAACCATAACACATCTAATAAACATCCAATCCTCCCATCAACCAATAATTCATCATAATTATCATCACACATACTTTCATTTAACACAATTGCATTACCTCAAATGCATTCAACCACATCAATACACATCATAAGTTGTTCAACAACCTTTATACCTCAACATCTATATGCAAATACATATACATACAGATCCGACTCTAATGATGGGAATTACACTATAGTGTATAAATTTTCACAACATATAATTAATCTACTTTTACGGGTACTGAATCGCTCGTCATAATGCGATACTATCAGTGACAACGACAACTCAACTAGGTGTTACCAGACGACTTTAAACCCAATTTAAGGCGATTGTGGGATCCCAAAGGAAACCACCACAGGGTCTGTGCCTATCCAAAGGCCGCCCTCCTATCTAGGCCGACATCACAGGCCCTCTATAGTCCTATGTGTTTCTTTTAATGTAATGTTATGCAATACAATCATCACAATTTATCAAGAACCACCTAATTACTATCATCAGGGGCTACCACTTGGTTACCATCACCAAGGACTCTCATTCATTTTATCAACAAGCATAGCATGCAATCATCAATTTCAATCAATTCACAATCATATCTAAGCTACCTCAAGCTTATTCAATCATCATCAGGATAATACAATTAACTATTCTATCCTTCTATTGCAACCTAATGCAATCAATATCATAAACATATATGAACAACATCCAAATTCATCAAGAATTCACCAATCACAATAACAACATCAAAATGAGGTATATAGCTAATCACATCATCATCAATTCTCATTAAAACATCATGATTCATCAAACATAAACATGCATATATACCCTTATGCGTCCATAATTTATACATTTAAAATATAAATGTTCCCCCTACTTGGAATCAACGATTCCTAAAGCTCGTAACGTTTTCCAACCATTAGTTCCCAAGTTCAATAATTCCTAAAATGAACAATAATTATTTTTAATAACCCAACTGGTACCACAATCATATTTCGGAGCTAACACCATCAATTTATAATAAATTCGGTAAGTTTCGACTTGCCGATCAATGTTGACTCATTCCGGTATTCAACTTTGAAAACCCCAAAGGCTGTCCAAGGTTCACAATAGCTCCAAAATGGTTCCTAAGCCACAGAAATTACATGATTAGAGTCTGAATTTGCAAAACGGAACCAAATAAAGCCATGGGTCATCTCGATACTCACTAACAATGGAAGAAACCAAGAACCCAAAGCCTACCAAGTTGTCCAAATTTTAAGTAGGTTCCAAACGAACCTAACACCATGGAATTAAGGGGAATTAAAAGATGAAATAGAAGAAGCTTGCTAACTGAAGTGGGTTCAGGACCATAGAACCATACCTCTAAAATCAAAGAATCCTAAGCTTTTCCATGGCTACCGAGAAGAGAGAGCTAGATAGATAGAGTCCAAGTCTTGCTTTAATTTGAGAGAATTGAAGAAGAAGAAGATGGAAATAAGTGGTGGCTGTTGCGGCAAGAGGGAGGAGATGAAGTCTCTTTCTTTCACATGCCAAAACTCGAGGAAGAGAAAGTGAATTGAGAGTTCAATTGACATTAGGATTTTAGGAGCAAAAAGGTCATTTAATGCGTTTAGTTAGTTTCTGAAATCAATCGGGTACTTTCGGTTACCCGAAACGTACCCAAATGAATTCTAAAATTAACTCAACCACCTCAAATTAATTTAACTCTCCTAATTTAATTATTTGGTCAATAAAATTAACTAATATGTTACAACGAGAGTATGGAGTGGTGGTGACGATGACAATGATGATGAATGCTTTGAGAGAAGAAGAAGAGAAAGAAAAAGGTTTTTTTTTTTATTTCATTTGATTTTAGTGTCGTTATTATATTTTTATAAATGGAGTTAAACAAAGGACCATCGTGATATCTTACTCAAATTATAAAATCAAATTGAGCTGTTGAAAAATTAAAACACCTATTGAAACTTTATGTAAAATTAGACGACCAAAAATTGTGTATTATTTATTTATTTTATTTTGATTTAATATCTTTTAAATGTTTGATTTTAATCTTCTATATATTATATTATAATAAGATTGAATATGGTCTTTTTTTAAGATGGATATTAGTGACGAAAATATTTAACATCCGCATATCATTGAATAATTCTAAAATTGTAAGTAATCTGTAAATTTGACCTAAACATAATTTTGTTAGGATATACTATAAAGTTTATTTAGAACGTCTTTAAAAGACTCTTGAATTCCAATCCATAGCACGTAGTTGCTTGTTGATGCGCAAAAGCAAACACGGTTGAGACGCGTAAAGGTGGAAAAATCTGGGAAGACTTGTCAATCACTTTCAATCTAGTAGGATTATCTTAGATTTTAGGAGCACTAGGTTAAGTATCCTAAATTCTATCGTTTCCTTCTTTGGAGGGAATCACAAGTTCTCCATTTATCCGAGTTAATTGCTTTCTAATTTGCTCACGACTCTGGCTTCTTGAGTATTCACATTTACTTGGTTTTCAAGGAATGGTATTGACATTTAGCTAACTTTTGACAAACCAATTGCCCATGGGAACCTTTTCTCTGTGTTCGTGGTGGGTCACGTTAGAAAATTCGATTCCAAGAAAATTCCTTCAAAGCAATCAATCAATCCCCATTCTTCTAGTTTTCAACTCTCATGCAATTCATCATGGTCGAGTCTACTCACATATTTATAATTTCCAAGACCAGTGGGTCACTAAAATACATATATTATTCAAATATCTTTCTCACTCAACTGGTTTTGCTTCCTATTGCCTTTTTTTAATTTGAAACTTAGAATCTCTCTCCATCTTGGTCCAATAGAACATTTGAGTATACGGCAATTAATATAATAACAAATGGATATTCAGATGCTAATAAACTTTGCCCTTTTTTGTTTATCCACTTTTAAAAAATAAAAATAACGTACTAATTTTAAATTATAATTAATGCTTCATAATATTCATTACTATTTCCCTTTTATCTAAGAGAATGTTTCTACTAGACCCTTAAAAAATAGGGGGCTTTGAAACCCTTAACATGCTGTCTATTTTATGTTTGTACATGTGGAATATTTATCCACATAATATTTTATATTTTTTAATAATTCTAAATTTTTAAAATTGTAAATTAACCCCTTATTTCTTCTAAAATTTCTCCCAATCCCACACCTCCTTGCATGCTGATGGTGTAGCCCTCCCTCCCAAAAATTTCACTAAATCCAGACTTGTGATTCCGCTTCTCCCTCGGCAAAACTCCACTCTGAAATTCCTCTTCTCCCTCTTGTAGTTCCCCCCAACAAATTGCGACCTTGACGTGCCTCTGTCGGAGCCTTCGGAAGCTGACCACCAAATCACGACTGTGAAGTGCCTCAAAGTTATTATCGTGTTTGCATCCCCACTCCATTTCTCCAATCACTAACTCACTTGCTCGGTTTTGGTTAGCAGGAATCTGCTACCGCTGCTGTAGAAATAGCCCGGAAACACTTTCCAACATCATCCGAGATCCCTCCATGACTACTGTTGCTGTCGTTTTGGCTGGATAAAATCAGGTCTTTTCTTTCCCTTTGCTATTTTTTAGAGTGCTCAACTTTGCATAAGAATTAAAATGGTGATTTCTTGTTTAAATTAAAATGAGATGAATAATGTGATTTACGCTCTGTGTTGCATACTGTAATTGCTATTATATATGATGGATCAAGTAGTTCAAAATGTGGATCTATTTATACATGGAAATTAACACTCATGTGGATCATGTTGAGGTAAAATATTAACAATGACAATAATGTTAACTTAAGAGAATAAAATTCATGTTTGATTACACTAAAGTTTCAAGGGCTTTGAAGAAAGAAGAGTACTTTCTAATTTTGCACATATATTAAGTTATATTAATATAAGTTGAATTGGTACATGAATACGAAAAAGTTTTTAAAGTTTATATGATTTAATACTCTGTTGTTTGAAAGTTGAGTAGAATTGAGTTTGACATGACTAATTAACCTCCTTTTTTTTTCTCAATGATGGGGCAAGAGAAGAGGGTTTGGATCTTCTGCAATGAAATTTTCACTGCATTAGATATTAACCAACAAAATTATAATATTGAATGATATATTTTAATGGACAGATTCAATGTTTGCACCTCTTTGTAGTGAATTCACTTCGGTTATATTAACCAACCATATACACTACTAGAAAAACAACTAATAGCTACACTCCTTTAGCGACCGCCAGATGCCGTCGTTAATCAGTGGCCGAATTAGCGACCACAACATAAAAGAGACCTTGAATATGAAAAATAGTGACCACATCAGCGACCAACAATACCCCGTTGCTGAAATTGGTAAAGAACCGTCATCAATACCGTCGCTAAATCATACCCCGTCACTAGTGCGGTCGCTACAGTTATTTCCCTCCATTTTTTTGGTTTCCCTCCAACGAATATATGGCACCAACTTTTAGCGACGGTGATATTGCAGTCGCTATGTCTTCGGAGACATCAGCGACTCAAGAATGTCGTCGCTATCGTACCACAAGGTAGTGACGGCAGGTAGTGTCGTCGCTAGTTTTGGTGTATTAGCGACAGAGTGTTACTGTCGCTAAGGTTCCTGAAGGGTTTCAAAATTTTGGAGGGATTTCTAAAGTGAGCGACGGATGTAGTCGTCGCTAGTTTTTGTATATTAGCGACAGATGTCGTTATCCGTCGCTATGTTATTAATTTTGCCTTTTAGTGACCTTGCTAGCGACGGATTTTTACCGTCGCTATGTGTTAAATCTATTTCGGGGCCAGCCCATTTTCCACAATCATTTGCCCTAAGACGAAGTTCCCTTCCTCCCTCATCTCTCTCCCTCCCTCAGACTCTGACAATCTCCCCTTTCCCTCTGTATCCCTCCCCCTCTCTGAGTCCTCCGTTCGAAGCTCAGAACCACCGTCTCTCGCTTACGAACCACCGTCTATCTCCACCCTCTCTGAGTCCTCTCTGAGTCCTCCGTTCGAACCTCCGTTGGAATCTTCTACCATTTGAGGCTCCCTTCCCTCCGTCGTTTGAGAGCCACGGTCTCTTCTCCACCGTCTCCCTTGTTCGTGACTGCAGGTAATGTACATCGTTCCCTCTATTTTTCTAAAATCATTGAAACTTTCTCTCTTTTTTTCGTTTGTGAATGCTGCTAAAAATGAAGTATTTGAGGTGTTGTTTTGGTGATTTATTTGTGTGGAATCTGATTTATTTGTGTGGAATCTGATTTATTTGTGTGGAATGTGATTCAATTAAATGTAAGCACTATAGGGTCTTCACATTTGACAGTAGCTTTAAACTTTTGGAATTTGTTGTGAATCATTTATTGTTTAGGTAAGTTAATTACTAAGAAAAAGGAATGAAGTATAGTCGAATGCCATAATATTGAAGATTTGATACTGTTAAAGTAGAACTAGGATTAAAGCATTACTAATTCTATAGATATCTAGTGTCATGTTCCTGGATTTAAAATTCCTTAGCATTGAAAATTTGGTAAGACCCAAAATTTGTCTTTGGGCAACTAGCAGTAGAGCATTAGAATATAATGGTATAGTTAAAGGTGTCTGAACTCACTGTTATAAAAGGGCAAGAGTCAAAAGTTGTATATGAATTGTTTGCTTAGTGCTTTCAGAAACCATTCAAATGTTAAACCGCTCTGTACCTTGAATTAAGCTAATATAGAGATATACAACTTTATTTGTTTGATCTTTATTTTAATTTCAGAAAGTTTCATGACTTAATTTCATAGTTTCATATATATATATATATATATATATATATATATATATAGTAGAGTCTTGTTTTTTTAATCATAAATATATTTTTTTGAAAGAAATCCTATTCAAATCAGAATATCTATAATATGACAAATCAGAAATTCTTTTAACAGAAACTATTTTTTTACTTACAAAACAAACTTGTTTAGAAAAATGGTTGATTCTTTCGGTAGAGTCTAATGGATGATTAAAAGAAAGAGGGTGTTGATTTATTATGCTGGATAATAATATATTTCCATGCATCGGGAAAAAGAAAATTTTCATGATTGTTAACCAATGAACAAATAGAGATGGAGATAAATAAAATGGGAAGAAGATTTTGTGTGGTGATATATGTGGGGAGGGTAAGGCAAGTATATTGTCATATCCTGTTCCAATGTGTGTATCGAGTACCAAGAAGTCTTGTGCTGTTGGTTTTGTTTCTGCATTGGTGATGTCGTTATTTAATAGTAGTTGTTCCCTTGTTAGCTTCAATTACGCCAAACGTGTATTTCCAATGACATTCCTCTGATCATATGTATCAAAAGTTGCTTTTACGCCATCTTCAATACAACTACTCTCACCAATTCTTTTATACTTTTTAATATCACATCATTTTTGTTGCTTTAAACAACTCACTTAACATTTTAAATCCAAATCCTGGCCTTGCATGACACTATTGGAGTTTCATCTTACATGATTCTTTAATGTTTCACTTCATCTCGGTTATTCTCTCTCATACGTGCCTGTACCTTCTTTCTTTCTCTATTGGACTATTAATTAATGTCATTCCAATCTAATGAAGTTTACTTTTTAAAAGGAATGGAACTCTTTTTGATTGATAATTAAGTTTCTATGTGAGGAACTGAAAGACACCTCATAATAATTTGTCATAAGCTATTGGATAGTGACCAAACTAGAATTTTAATCATATTAACAATTTAAATTATGTTGGTAAAAAGTAGCTCCTTGGATTTGAAAACCTATATTAATTAAATGGGTACCATTAGCATCTGAAATTTTTTAAAAAAAATAAGGGAAAAAAGCATGTCTTTGTAGTTGATATGAGAACCAAATGGATTCTCACTTTCTTGTTCACTCTCATTTATAAAAACTTGAATGGAAATTTCTAAAAGTCATAATACAAAATTGGGACCACTAGCACCACTTGAATAAATCTACTATCCTCCTCACCAAGAAAATTACTCCAATTCAAGTTTGATTTATTGAATAGAAAAATAGCATATGCAAGGAGAAAACTAATTTAAGTCATGAATTTGTTATTAAAGGAAAAGAATGGAGTAAATAGTATGAATAGGATGGGTTGAATTGATTACCTAATATATTTTTTTTCCTGGTAAATTGGAACAAGTTTATGTTGTCCTGTTGCATAAAATTATTAATTTAATTTCTATTCGCATTACATGACCCGCATAAATTGCGGTTTCACTAGAAATGTTGCTCACCTTTTCAGGCAAAATTCACTCTACCATGTAAAGTAGGACTAGATAAATCTTTCATGAAAGTGACCAGGCAAGGTTTTTTTTTCTGTGAAAAAAAGTCATAGGCTCACATTTGTTGTGTCCTCGTTTCAGTCAAACATATATGAGTAGGTTAATGAGTAGGTTTTTGTGGTTTGATATATCACATTTGAAAAGGGTCGATTTTGAATATTTAAAATATACCGAGTGAATAGTTACTATTTGGCTTAATAATTCAGCTGACATTTACTATGCAAAACACTGTACATGAACGAAAATTTCAAACTTGCACAGTAACCAGAAACAAAAATTTCAAAAATTGCACAGTACTTTTATAATAAAATATTCAAATGCATAGTGAATTTTTCTGTTATAAATACCGAAGGATTTTTGAAGGAAAAATCATAATTTTAGATTAAATTTTCTTAATATAGCAGTGTTAGAAAGATAGTGGTAGGAGTAAGAGAGAGAAATAAAATTTTTGGAAGGAGGTTCTGCCAAAATTATAAGGTAAGAATAACTCTCTTTTATACTTTTTAGGTTTATTTTCATATCATTTTAGAAATCTATTATTATACTGGATATAATATTATTTTAAGTTACTATTCTAAATAGTAAATTACTATGTCAATAGTAAATCACTATTATGAATAGTAAATCACTATTTAAATAGTAAATTACTATTTACTTGTACTATTTATCTTTACTATTCATATTTTATTATTTACTGTTACTATTCATGTTTTACTATTTACCGTTATTATTTACGTTTTACTATTTACTATTACTATTCACAATTTACTATTCACTATTTACAATTTACTATTTACTATTCACTATTCACTATTCAAAATTAATCATTTCTATTTTAAGTAGAAATCTTAATTTTCATCTTATAACTATATTAAAGTGAAACTGGTATATTTTAGAACTCAGAGATGAGGCGCGCACAAACTTTCCATAACGAACCAAGATACAAGAGGTAAGAGGAAGTGGGATAGGAATATAATATGAAAAGACATAAGAATAATGGGAGGAGTCCCCTACTCCTTTAAAATTTAATAATATTATTATTTTAAAATAATCACTATTTAACTTAAAATTTTAACTTGATTTGAACACCTATGTAAATACCTGGATAACCTATGCGAACTGGACTGAACCTATGCAAGGACTTGGACTATTATGACCTGTATGGACTGAACTATACCTATGCAGGGATCAGACTATATAGACCTACATAAACCTATGCGAGGAATGGACTATAAAGACTTAAAATTAATCTTATTAATCTAAATAACTATTAAAATTTGAATTATATTTATGACTGATATTTAGTTGATTTGATTTGATTAAATTAATAATATTTGATTTTGATTAATGATATTGTGATTTATAATACTAGACTGTGATTAATAATATTTGTGATTTGATGATATTTGATTGTGATTGATGATATTACAACACTTGATTGTGAATGATGAATGATTGATGACCTTGTGATATGGAGTTTGAGCATATAGCAAGCATGCCGGAAAGTTAAAACTCAATAAGAATTTTCTTACCTTACTCTTTAAATTTTTATTCTAAGAGGAAGTATTTTATCATTATTTTAGTCTTTTATTTCTTCTTAGAAATAATTTTCATTAACTTTATTTTTAATCTCTAGAATAAAATCTAGTATTAGAAAGAAGCTATTTTATGAAAATCAGAGGTTGAGATAATTAATTCTTGAATTAAAGAAAATTTTTATAGTTTTAAGTATTCTTAGTTAATGATTTTAAAAAAAATATTTTCTTTTAGAAATCAGAAATTTAAATTGGTTTTCTTTAATGAAATAACTAAAGGATATTTTGTTATAGTCGAGATTTCTAAACTCAATCTAGTTAAGATTCAAATTGGGAAAGATTATGTAAATATGTGAAGTTTTTTAAGAGAAAGTTTTGAGATATGTAAGGCTTGAAAACTCAATTTTGGTGAGATCTAAATTTGAAGACTGTACTAAATTTATTTCTGTATAACAGAAGTTCAAAGAAGAACTTATGAGAATGTACAGTTTATTGAGATGATTTTGTGAACCTTTATGGTATTTAATAATTGAGTTTCTAAAAGTCTTAACTAACTAAATATGCGAGTAGTTCATGCATCATGAATCATTAAAGAGAAATGAGATTTGATATTGCCTGGGGACGGATTATAGAAACCGAGGATACATTAGAGGAGGCTTAATTGCGAGCCTTGGGATGAGAGGGTGTGAAAGGGTGCTTCAGGTGACCTGTGGTCGTTCCCTAGTGTCGGGTACTTTCACAATAAAAACTTTCTCAGTCTGACTAGTCTCTAAGTGTTTCCACGTCATTTGAGCTGTTCATATGCCATGAAGGCATTGATGTTATTATTATCCAAAATTATAGAACAGTGTAAACTCCTGGTTGGCCCAGTGCAAACTAAAACTTTAAGGGCCCACATGCATAAGAGATAGTATTAAAAGCATTACATGTCATACATGTGATTGTGATATTCTGTGTGAATAGTTGTGAATGAAAGTATGATTGTTATGCGTATGAAAACCCTACAATTATAATTAATTGTGTTTGAGATTATGAATGATATTATTTTATTAGATTGTTAAAGCCCTTATGCTTATGTCTTATTTGTAAAGTATTATATTCTGTTTCTCACTCATTCTTGTTTGAATTTTATGTCCAAAATATATGTTATGTGATATATAGCTAGAGGTTCAAGATGTAAGGATATGTAATTACAAGAGGGTAAAGTGGTCTCATCCTCAATCAGATAGATGAAGAGATATGACAAGAGTAGGATTCCAAAACTCGATGGTTCAAGGACTAGGAAATGATTGGTCACATTTGTAGTAGAGGTATAGTTTAGTTTTACTTTGCCTTATTACAATATCAAGTTAGATAATTGTAACAAGGTAAAGGTCAAAATTTGATAAACTTTCTCATTCAGATATAATACTGTAATGATTTATCACTTATGATTTCTATTAATTATTTTGTCATTATGATCAAATATTGAAAGACAATTTTTTTTTACTTTCAATATTCAAAGGAAATCATATGTATATACGTCCTTGTATACACGAGATAAAGAGTGATAAATATGTATATCTTTCTAAAAGTTTTTTTCTTAGACAAGAAGAATACATATATGTCTCGTGTATATAAGGAGGTGTTACACTAAGTATATGACGTCATCCATTTAAAAACCCCATATGCTTGCGATCTATATCCTGACTAGATTCCTCTTCCTATCTTCCAGCATTTTCCAGTTTTCAAGTGCAATGCGTAACCTTGTAAGATCATTCACCTATAAAGGTACACATAATAAGTAATTTTATTTCTTCATAATATGATAATAGCTATAAATTAAAATAAGTTGTCAAAACTACTTACATGGATCTTATAACTGGTAGATAGCTGGCAGTCAAGCATCCATTGATAAACCCAAACCCCGCAATCATTGCTAACAAGTGATTAAAAAATAATTAAACAGGAGAATTATATAATGAGAATCACACTAATGTATTTGTAATCAACTTTTTAATAACATATAAATAGCATACGAAGTAGGTAGTTGTTCCCCAATGTCAGAAGGCACCCTAATCTTGAAATTTGCCACCAATGGTCGTACAGTCCCTTGAGACATATAAAACGAATCATCCTTTAGCATCTCCTTAATTAATATTCCCTGTGAGTCAAATCAAATGTTAGTATATACAAATGGAGCAGTTATATACTATTTTGTAAATCTTATTAACATAGGCATATTTATCAACAATAGGATATAGATACAGGAGTGTATTTAGTATTCCTGACAGTATTCAAAGTTGAATTCAGAATTCAACTACAACTCCATCATGCAATGTCTCACTCTAAAAACATTTAACAGTTCTCTATTACCAAAAGAAAAAATATAAATGTAAATTTTAAATACAAGACTAAAATACCAATAAATTGTAATTAGTTACCTGCAGATGTCATAAACAGATCAAATATAAACAATTAAACAAAAATGTATGGTGTATTGATTTTATTTTAAGATTCACAGCAGAAAACCTAAAAGTATGACATGTTGTCCTGTTAAGAAAAATGCATTATTAAGTACCAACATGATTTAGTAGTCAATAATATATTAAAAGATCTCTCCAATTTCATGATGCTAAGTTTTCTCTACCTTGAGCTCGACTTGCATGGTTTTGAATCCAGTCAGATCAATTGTTCCTCTTTTAGGTCAACCACAAGCAAAAACCAGTGCATGTTGCTTTCATTTATAGGCACAAATATCTACAAATTAAAAAAACATTAAAACAAAATCATATTGTTGACATGATTTTTTTACTAGTTAGTGGAGAAAGGGTATACCTTGTTCAAGGTCTCAACTTGACCCATATGTGATTTTTGATAGAATTGCATAAGAGAAGAAACTGATCGTCTACCCTCCAATGCATATTGTTGAGAAATTATTATCTGTATTAGTTGGAGTTACTACACCACTAAGATTTAACATTTATAATTGGATTATCCATTACTACAAATGTTGTAGGAAAAAACCAACAGGAAGAATACCCACACAATGTTTTTTCTTGGTATGTTATTGAGGTCGCAACAAGGTTTATTACCTGTATATATGACAAATATAATTTTGCATAAGAATGTGGCAACTATATGTTCTAAAGGATATATGCAAAAGAAATTAAATTGTGAAATACCTCTTGATCAACACAAGTCTTTGGCATTATTGTTTTCAGTGTTTTTCTGTCACTCGACGTTGTTCCTCTTCTGGTTAAAACTTCATTGCTATATACAAAAAATGAGATATAAATTAGAGGTTACATAGGAAAATGAATGAAGTCATACTTGAATACACTCTAACCTGTAAGATATCCCATCCTTATTTGCACCAAAAATGTATACAGCTACAGCCACCTCTATCTCATCAAGAAGCATTTATGGTGGAGGTTTGAATAAGAAAGGAATCCACTAAAAGAGAAAACACTCACATGTATGAGTAACAGTTTGCCAATGGAAAGTTTGAATATTAAAAAAACTAAATAATCTAACAAAGCTTTACATCATTACCTCCGGTACAGTTACACTAGGATTCCTAACAAATCTTGCAGCATGTAGGGGTTGATTATCCACAAAGTATCCAAGCATTGGCATTGAATTGGGTGGTGTGAACAACTTCCTTACCAATTTCTCTTTTGACCTTGGTTGGGATGTTGATGGTGTGAAACGAGCTTCAGTATGGGCATTAGTGTCCTCTAACTTTGGTTGGAACAGTGCCGGTCGAGATTCAATTGGGAAAAAATAGAGGAAATGGTATAGGGGCATAGTTAGATGTATCGATGGTATTTGTTGCCAAGGGATGGTTACATTGAAATGGAGATTGAATGGGGACAGAGAACGGGGGAGATGTTGTCGAGGGATTGTTAGATTGAAATGGAGATTGAATAGGGACAAAAAATGGGGGAGATGTTGCCGAGGGATTGTTAGATGCACCCATCAGGGTAGTGTTTGCAAACACCCATTTGTGAAAGTTATTCACTGCATCCATGTAACTTGCAAATGCCTAGTAAACAGGTATAAAGTATTAGTTATTAATAGCCACAATAGTAAGCAAAAAATAAGACAGAAAATATCAGCAAATCAATTACAAGTTCACATTCCCGTTAAGCAACATTTTTAACCTAATCTTTGAATAAGAAAGGAATCCACTAAAAGAGAAAACACTCACATGTATGAGTAACAGTTTGCCAATAGAAAGTTTGAATATTAAAAAAACTAAATAATCTAACAAAGCTTTACATCATTACCTCCGGTACAGTTACACTAGGATTCCTAACAAATCTTGCAGCATGTAGGGGTTGATTATCCACAAAGTATCCAAGCATTGGCATTGAATTGGGTGGTGTGAACAACTTCCTCACCAATTTCTCTTTTGACCTTGGTTGGGATGTTGATGGTGTGAAACGAGCTTCAGTATGGGCATTAGTGTCCTCTAACTTTGGTTGGAACAGTGCCAGTCAAGATTCAATTGGGAAAAAATAGAGGAAATGGTATAGGGGCATAGTTAGATGTATCGATGGTATTTGTTGCCAAGGGATGGTTACATTGAAATGGAGATTGAATGGGGACAGAGAACGGGGGAGATGTTACCGAGGGATTGTTAGATTGAAATTGAGATTGAATAGGGACAAAAAATGGGGGAGATGTTGCCGAGGGATTGTTAGATGCACCCATCAGGGTAGTGTTTGCAAACACCCATTTGTGAAAGTTATTCACTACATCCATGTAACTTGCAAATGCCTAGTAAACAGGTATAAAGTATTAGTTATTAATAGCCACAATAGTAAGCAAAAAATAAGACAGAAAATATCAGCAAATCAATTACAAGTTCACATTCCCGTTAAGCAACATTTTTAACCTAATCTTTGATGGCATCATGAGTTGCCGGAGAATTATGAGAGGAAGATGGCTTGTCTGGGTTTGTATTCATTTGAGGGGTGCTAATAGGAGCATTGACAAAATAAAAAACAACACTTAAGAGGCTATATTCAAATTCATAACAAATTAAACATGTACTCTATTACCCAGTGGAAGAAATGTCAACTAGGTCGATTGTCTTATGCTTTTTAGGCCTCCCACGTGGTTGTCTTACAGTAGGTGGTGCAACCGTGTTATTTGCCTTGGATTTCTTCGAACTAGGTTTATCCATGTTTTGGGTTAACATTAGAGAAATAAGAAATTTGGCTAAGAACTTCGGGTTAGGTTATGATTCAGAACTAGATAAGAGATTGAAAAGGGACTTACCTTAATATACACAGGCTACGTAATTAGAGGTGGAAAAAAACTGTCCGAATCCAAATTCTACTCGTAATCCGTATTGGGCAAGGCGGCTTGGTTGCGTTAATCGGAGAGGTTAACATGAATGTAGATTGCAGCGCGATACTTCATCTTCTTTACAAGAATTCACTTGTTAACTCCAGTTGTCTATTGAAGGAGAATTCCAGGCGAGGGACAAAGGGCATTCCCGAGCATAAAGAACAAGTTTCAAGTTGGATACCCTATTCACTGTATTTAATTTTACATAAAGAACAAGGGCATACCCGAGCATGCTTCATTCAATGTATTTAATGTTGTCTTAATCTAAACTGATACTTAATGTATCCATTATGGAGTTATCCTGTTAATGTTATCTTAATCTATTGTTTCAAGTTCTAGACACACATGGGATTATTACTAATTTCATACTCTTATAGGAAAAATGATTATTGACATATTAACGAGATGTCAAATTAAGATGAAAATTTGAAAAAATAATTTTTTAAAATTAACATAAAGAAGATTTTATCAAAAGAAATGTATAAGCAGTAAGAGATGTCACCTTTATTTAATTTTTGAAAATGAATGTATATCTTTTATTAAAATAAAGTGAGGCATTTAATTAGTAATATTTATATATTTTTTTCTTTTAACGCTAGCCCATCGAGCCGACCCGTGGCGGGAGACAGGCTAAAAAATATTGTCCTCCCCGCTAATTTTGACCGGGTAGGTGGACCAGCCTGGCGGACCTAGCCCGTTGGTTAATGGGTTCTTAAGGCATTATTAGATGGGAATAAAATGAATAACAAAAATTATATGGCCTAAACCGATTAATGTAAAGAGTTGAATTATTAGATTACGAATGTTATGTTTGTATACAAGTGTTGATGTATAAAGGATTAAATTCACACGTGAAGTGAGGCAAAACAATGAGTAACTAACTCTTGAACTAGGGTTGGACTACATACAAGTTTGTGGGTGACACCCGTTATACACTATCAGTGTGGATATAATAAACCATATACACTATTATCCTCTGAGGTTCAAGTTGTGTCTCCGAAAGATATTTCGTGTTCAAGGTTTATTATATCCACAACAATTACTATTATAACGGGTGTTACCTATAAGCTTGTGGGGTTTAGGGCATGCCATCCACAAACTTGTATGCCACTGGTAGTATCAGTCATAGGTAATAGGTGTACCACTCATCGGGTATATCGACTACAAGGTTGTAGGGTACAAACCCTTATGTCATCTGGTAGTATCAGTCATAGGTCATAGGTGTACCACTCATCGGGTATATCAACTATAAGGTTGTAGGATACAAACCCTTATGCCATCCGGTATATCAGTCATAGGTCATAGGTATACCACTCATCGGGTATAGTAACTATAAGGGGGTAGGGTACAAACCCTTATGCTATCCGGTAGTATCAGTCATAAGTCATAGGTGTACCACTCATCGGGTATATCGACTACAAGGTTGTAGGGTACAAACCCTTATGCCATCCGGTAGTATCAGTCATAGGTCATAGGTGTACCACTCATCGGGTATAATAACTATAAGGGGATTAGAATAATTTTAGCCAAATTAGAATGATTTTTTTTATAACTATAGTTTATAATTTTAATTTTTAGGGCTTAAATTTTAATAAATTTAATTGGGTTAATTCTTTTAATAAATTTTACTTAGTAATGACTTTCTAGTTTATAGTTTATAAATTTTGAAATAATTTTTAATTTTTAATTTTTTATAACTTATTGAATTGGAATAATTTTAACCAAATTAGAATGAATTTTTTATAACTATAGTTTATAATTTTAATTTGTAATCATTAATTTTTAATTTCTAGTTACTTCATGTGTGTAATTATTATTTTAAAAACAAATTTTGAATTTTTGAATTTGTATTGAAAATGAAGGTGAAAGGGTGACACCACAAACTATCAATTGAAAAAAAACTACACGTTGCCTACATAACCTCTCATCTTCCAAACCACTTATATAACACATTTTGCCTCTGCCTGAACCATTTTCATTTCTCTCTGTAACCTGACCCTGAAAGACTTTTGACATCCCAAGCCCCGCAGTCGTCCTCCACACCAGACCCTCTAAGACTTTCACCAATCTTCCCACTATCTTCGACATCACATGGCGAACTCTCCTTCCAACGAACCCGGCTACACATCGATGACGACATCAGAGCTTATTACGGTGCTTCGAAGTGCGTACGAGTTAGACATATTTAACCGCGTTGAGCAAGAGTTGCTGGCGAGGGACGCCAAGAAAGATGAAGACATGGAGCAACTTAGACAGTAGATTGAGATGCACAAGATTAGGCAGGCTGCCACGAAACTCAAGTTAAAGCAAGGGGTGTGAGTATGCAGCCCTAGTTAAAGCAAAACAAACCCTGTACAACATCATCCAAAAGAGTGGGACGGTTGATGTTGACATCATTCCCTCGTTGGTCACCCGCAATGAGGAACTCAAAAAAGAACATGCAGCCCTGAACAAGGAAAATCTTTGGATGAAAAGGGCAGTCAAGCATTACACTGAGTTGGTTGAATTTTACAAGGCGGAGAATATAAGGTTGATGGATGAATAGGAAGATGAAGATGCTTCATCATCCTTAGGGTCAAATACGATATTCCAAGTCGATGATAACTTTGACATGTTTAAGGTCATTGTTGAGGAATAATCTTCTAATGTTATGGAACAACATCACAAGCAAAATGAAATAGAGGTAGTTTCAAAATTGGTGTACAATTGTTTTTAATATATTTGTTAATGTTTAATGTATTAACATACGGCTGATGAGTTGGCAAGTAGCAAAGTAAGGGGAAGCTTCAGGTCACTCGGGGAATGACCCAAAGAATATTCTTTAGCCGGTGAGTTGTGCAAGCAACTTAACCGTCTAATTGTTGTCAATGGGAGACCAACAATCCTTGCACAAATTGAACCAATTATCCATATAATGCCTAACCTGGGTTGGGTCCCACCATCGACCATTACGAGCTAGCATTAAGATCATATAGAGGAGGAAGAAAAGGATACTAACTCCTCCAGCTTGACTGAACTCAACCTAGATGATTTATCTAGGAGGAGGAGCCCTGGTAGATGGTTAAAGACCGGCCACCACATGATCAACCTCAAGGGAGAATGCGTCTGGCAAGGATCTCTCACCTTAGTATGTAGAGGGGAGATGGATTCTTATGTTTGTGGATAGAGGTAGGTAAGTGTTTTCACATATATATATATAGTAATTTTTATTTCAAATCTCTTATAAATTATGTTATTAATAATGTGTATTTTTATCTGTTGAGTTTAGTTCATTTCTTACCAAAGGACAAATGACGTTTGCACTTTGCAAGGCAATCCGCTCGCACTTTTATGGTCTATGTAACTCAACCGCTTTTCAGGAATGAACGACTCTCCCCACAAACCAACACGAGACCTTTCTAGTGTGTTTTGTCCTTAATCATACACTTCCTAAGAACTTTCCAGGAGATCACCCGTCCCAGAATTTCTCAAAGTTAAGCACGCTTAATGTAACACCCCGGCCGCTTTTCAGGAATGAACGACTCTCCCCACAGACCAACACGAGAACTTTCCAGTGTGTTTTTGTCCTCACTCACACACTTCCTGAGAACTTTCCAGGAGGTCACCTATCCCAGAATTACTCCAAGTTAAACACGCTTAACTTTGGAGTCCTTATGTGATAGGCCACCAAAAAGGCTAATGCATTTGTTGGTATAGGTAGTACGAATTCATTCCTTTAAGCTATCCTTGACTGTATAGTCCCATACCTATACAGTCTTTGGATCCCTCTCATTCTGGTATCTATTCAGTTCGTTCATGTGTCCCTCCCACTGGAAGCCTGCCAGGAGCCGCTCCTTGTCCATGCTTATGCACCGACGATCACTCCTCGTCCTCAACAGCGCCAAGATGTCACATGCCCACTAGCTTCCGCCTGGTTCGTTCCCGAACCATACCGTACTAGGAGAGGCCATGCTCTGATACCACTTTGTTACACCCCCTTATATACACGAGACATATATGTATTCTTCTTGCCTTAAAAAAACTTTTAAAAAGATATACATATTTATCACTCTTTATCTCGCGTATACAAGGACTTGTATACATCTGATTTCTTTTGAATATTGAAAGTAAAAAAAACATTGTCTTTCAATATTTGTCTATAATGATAAAATAATTTATAGAAATCATAAGTGATAAATCATTACAGTATTATATTCGAATGGGAAAATTTATCAAAGTTTAACCTTTAACCTTTACCTTGTTACAATTATCTAAACTATACCTCTACTACAAATGTGACCAATCATTTCCTAGTTCTTGAACCATCGAGTTTTAGAATCCTACTCTTATCATATCTCTTCATCTATCTGATTGAGGATGAGACCACTTTACCCTCTTGTAATTACATATCCTTCCATCTTGAACCGCTAGCTATATATCACATAACATATATTTTAGACACAAAATTCAAACAAGAAGGAGTGAGAAACAGAATATAATACTTTACAGATAAGACATAAGCATAAGGGTTTTCATAAACTAATAAATTAATATCATTCAAAATCTTGTACATAATTAATTATAAATATAGGGTTCTCACACACATAGCAATCATACTTTCATTCACAACCATCCATATAGAATATCACAATCACATGTATGACATGTAATGCTTTTAATATTACTTCATTCAGTTTATGCATGTGGGCCCTTAAAGTTTTAATTTGCACTGGGCCAACCAGGAGTTTACACCGTTCCATAATTCCGGATAATAACATAAATGCCTTTGTAGCATATGAACAGCTCAACTGGCGTGGAAACACTTAAAGACTAGTCAGTCTGAGAAGATTTTTATTGTGAAAGTACCCGACATAATCATATAATCATTATAAAATGGTCATACAATCCCTCTACTGGAAGCCTGTCAGGAGCTGCTCCTTGATCGTGCAACGCAGCGGCGATCACTCCCCGCCCTCAACAGTATCCAAGGTATCTTATCCATAATATGTAACTTAATATAATTAAAACATCATCAATTGTATACACAAATGTCAGAAACTGACATATGATCATCACTCGGGCAGCCTACTTGCCAAGCCTATCAACACAAGCCATGTTATACCTTTTCATAATCACCATTTCATTATTTTTATCAAGTTATGCATCACTAAAATAATACACACCATACTACATATAGTTAATACTCATCATAATTCATAATCATAAATCATCTCATCATACATATAGTTCAATATTCAATTATTTCAATACGGCTAAATATCATCAACCTCAATTATCAAACATACCACATCATACAAACACATATCACATGATCAACATACGTGTCATTGCAATCATTAATTTAACATAAGTAATCACATTGTTCATTTCCATCAACCTTTACACGATTCTAATCATATTAAATCATTATATATATATATATATATATCATCAATTCACCATTAATCATCAATATGAACCACTATTATCTTTAACTTACCGACACATTACCTTATTAGTTCGTCCTTGACTCACTACACCAAAATCATTATCATGCTTTAACTCAACAATATATATATATATATATATATATATATATATATATATTTCTATAAGAATGATTATCAATCATAGTAATACTCATGACATCCCTTCACCTAAATACGCCACATATATATATATATATACATATACATACACGTTTATTTATTAATCCATACCGTACTTTCATAAATTCATGTCTTATTCCGTCAACCAATTGAAACAATCTATTTATTTCAAAACATTATTTCCCTAATTATAATTTATGTAATACCATGATTCTTTGATCACATACTTATTTATTTCTAAACTACCATTTTCATTACCTTGTACTCATCATTACGCTTTTTACCTTATAAAACTACCATTTTCTCCAACTCTGCTATTCCTTATTCCTGTTTCATATCAGACTTTCGCTTATTATGGTAAACAGATAATTATATCCTAGTGTCGTACTCTAGTATATCTTTCAATCATCATTTCATCCCAATTATAATTTACTACAAAGTATCTCAAGTTCTTTTTCATATTCACGAGCAACAACTATTCAATTTAATTCATAATATGTTAAGGTGGCTATCTCACATCTTTTTCCTATACATCATTTGTATGACTATATTTCTACATTAACCTTAATCCAACACACCCCCTTACCTCGATTCTGAGCTTCCCAATTCTTCCAATCGATTGTCGGGTCTTTTCCGAAATTTACCGAACTCATTCCTATTTCTGATCCCTGATTCTGAGTTCCACCGCCTTGAATGACCTCTTGAATCTTTGTTTAGAATCTACAATTGTTGGATTAAAACTCCGTTACCCATTGCAGAACATCCACAACATCATACATATTCCCACGACTTCAATTTAACATAAACATGCAAAATGAAAGACCCCTTGCATAGGTCACTCACGGCTAGAGGGAGAAAACATGGAATTTGTGATTCACGCAAGCATACATTGATCCCCACAAGTCCACAACACACTTGACCTTAAGAATTCACCAAAATCACCTTGAATTGGGCTCCTAAAGCTTGAGAGAGGAAAAGGAGGAAAATGGGTTTATTTTGCTTGCTCTTGGGTCTATCTCTATTTCAGCTTTTAATTATGATTCGCGATGCTGACGTTACGCGTCAGCTCATTAATTCGTACCTGACGCTACGCGCCACAACCACACTACGTGTTAGTGCCCTGATGCCACTTCCTTTAAAAGTTATTTTTAAATCCAATAATTCACTTCACTCCCATATAAAGTGACCATTTATCTTGTCACTATAGATGGGCGTTCCATAAGCTTTGAACGAGTAAACAAGAATTTTCGTTCCCTGTTCTCCTAAGGTTATCATCATGGTAGAAAAAACTAGGTTTTTTAAAGAGGAAGAAGATGCGGGTTCTTCTTCTTTCTTAAAGACAGTCTTCACTTTGCCATCAGGGAGTCTTTTGAATGATGACTTAGTAGAGACTATTGGTCTTGATTGTTTTTTCTGTGTCTCATAGTCACTAATCCATTCCATAGGAATAAGCTTCAATAACTCTTCTCTAGGAATTTGCCTAGGAACTTGAATAATGGATGGAGTTTTTTCTTCAGAATTTGTTATCACCATTAAATCATTTTCTGTGATCTTAGAATCAACTGGAAGATAAAAAAGATGATCCTGAACTCTGAATATAATCTGGTGATTCAGAGTTGCTTTGAATTCATTTGAGTCTTGTGGGGCTCCTACAAGTTGAACTTGTACTTGGAACCTATGTGGAAGAGTCGGATCTTTTAGGTGAACATTAAAATTAGGAGACATAGTTAGAACCACACTTCCTGCATTAAGTGTCGTAAGGATCATGCCAATCACTACATCTTCATAGTGATGGAAGATGGAATCTATAAGAGAGACTCTAGTTGTGATGGGCATGTCTTTTCTCCCATGGAGGGTTAGGATCAACCTTACTGCACCTAAGTGTAGTGCAACGCATCCTTCTTTCTGCCATAATTTAATTAGATCTGGGTTTATTTCCAAACCTACATACTATTTTGCAGAGGTGGCATGAAGAGGGCAAGGGTTAAGCTTTGAAGTCTGGATGACTTCTTTCACTCCAGGTCTAGGGGTAGAGATAAGCTTTTTTACCGACCAAGTAAAGTTGGATTTGTGTCTTTTGAAAAATATGGATTCAAAAAAGGAGAAACAACACTCTTTATTTGAGCATCCTCGGGGACAAAGGTATACTCAATCAAGTTTTCGATTTTGTTTGAGAGAGTCTTTTTACAAGATTCAAGGACAAAAAGGGAGATTTTTGAAGAGAGATTTACAGCGTTGCGGCGAGGGTTTAGTTCACTCATGTTTAAAGAGATCTTCTTACTCACTCTCAGCTAGTATTATTATACCATATTCATCCGCTTCAAGAAAAAGAGATACAATAATTTGATACAACTTTTGTATACTGAACTTTTGAAATTTGACCACTTTTGTATTTATGATAATTTTAAATAATAATTTAATATGCAAGAGTTTTAAATAAATTTATATATGAGACATAATTTTATTTTTACGTTATAAAACAACTTCTAACGAATTAGGTGGGAATTAAGATTCCTATGTCCTTTAGTGGGAACATTTTAATAAAAATTATAAATAAAAATAAATTCTTAGAAATTTTAATTTTTTAAAAATACTTTTTAAAATAATTACATCAAACACAAAACAAAAATTACCAAGTTACAATTTTTAAAAATAAAATAAAACAAATTATGCACCAAATATCTCCTTAATGATTCAGAGTGCTTCCCAAGACACTTTTCGGAAACCCCGTTGAAACTTGTGAACATTTTATATTTCAAATAATTTCAAAAGATTAAATAAATACATAAAACGTTTTTTTTTTTTTTTAGTGAAAGTGACTTCTGATTGAAACTTTTCGAAAATAAATGGGTTAAAGGATACGTTGAAAGAGAACAAATCGGAGGAGGGTGTAATAATCCAGTTAGTTTTAGACTATGAATGATCCAGATGTAAAAAGAAAACATCTCTTATACCTATTATAAAAATAATTGGTATAAAAAAAATACTTTTTATAATCAAACAATTCACAGTTTAAAATTAACTGGATGATTGCAACCTCCACCGAACAAACCACGTTCTTTTATATATTAAAGATTGCAATATGTTGACACCATTAGTTACCATAAGAAATAGTTAATTTATTTGTGAAAAATTAATCTTGGTGCAGGTGGCTTTTAGTTTTACGTTTATGCGCATATACGAAACAAGTTTTTTATTTTTAGCATCGGTGCTAAAATATTAGGATGAAGCAACGGTTTTCCTAAAATAAAGAAAAGACATCTTACACATGTTAAACGACTAATCCCTTCCTTTCATAATATAACATAAGATATAAAACTATATTATATCATTTGATATATTAAATAAATATTTTTTATACCTCCAATTGATTATAAATGTAGATTTACAAGACAAATATTTATTCTAATTCAACCATTAAATATTAGACTTGTAACATCTCACGCTGTTGAGGGTGGAAAGTGATCGTCAGTGTATAGGCACGGATAAGGAGCGACTCCTAATAGACTTCCAGAGGGAGGGACACATGATTGAACTGTATACATACTAGAATGAGAGAGATCTAAAGACTATATAAGTATATGACTATACAGTCGATGATAGCTTAAAGGAATTAATTCGTACTACTTATACAAACAAATGCATTTGCTTTTTCGGTTGCCCATCACTTAAAGACCTCCTGGAAAGTTCTTGGGAAGTGTGTGATTGTGGACAAAACACAATGAAAAGGTGTCGTGTTGGTTAGTGGGGAGAGTCGTTCATTCCTGAAAAGCGGTCGGATGTTACAAGAACTATATTTTGAAATAAATAAAAAAATCTATAATATATCAATTAAATAAATATTTTTTTTTATGAATTTTGATGAATGTTTGTTATTTTTTCTATTTTTTTAGGCTAAAATACTTTTTCAGCCTCTTAAAGTCTAGGGTTTAGGAAAAAATCCTTCAAAAATTTACCCTAAACTTTTAACCCTTAAAAAATTTTAGGGTTTATGAAATTAAGAAAATGTTGGTCTTGGCTGTTAACTGATGAGGTGGCTAACGGCCGTGCCACCTCATCAATGACACATGGTTGACAGGTGGTGAATTTTTAAAAATAAAAAAAAAATAAAAATCCACATTATCATGTCTTTTCATTGTCTCATCTTCCCTTATTTTCTCTCTTTAAATCCCTAACCATAATCAGATCTCACTTTCTCTCTCTAAAGGCACACAACACAGAATAGCACCACTTCCCCAAGAGTAGTAAAGTTCCATTTTTGTTATAAATTCTGAATCTTTCTCTTGTTTCATGAAAATCTTGCAATTCGAAAGATAACCTGGTCTTATAGCCCATGTGTTGTGTATCCTCTTATCTTTTCTTTGATCTAACACAATAAGGAAAAATGTATGGAACAAAAGAAGAAGAAAATCAATTATTAATATTTTTGTGCCCACATTTATAAAGACTAATTTTTGTATTTTTGTTCGACTATTTGGAAAAGAATGAAATCAGGCGTCTTTGTTATTTGTGTTTCTTCTTGTTCTTCCCTGACCTCGGTTGTGTGCCTTTAGAGAAACACTCCTTTTGTGTCAAGGCTCCCAAGAAATAGTTGGCAAGGCTTCTCGCGAGCTCACTCTAGCGACTAGTGGATGAAAAAGTCATTGAATCTCTTGCAAATAACATTTATAGGTCTCAAATGCTACTATGCAAAATCAGAGGAAAGTAAATAATTGTAAAAAATCATGGTTGATTTCACAAGACTGCAAATTCAGATATGGAAATTAACAATAGTTTGTAAAGCTTGCCAATAATGGGTATTAAAAACTTGCAGCAATAATCTAGAATCTATAAGAAATGTGAGCCCTGTTCCAAAAGAATATGTTATATTCTTAATAATAAATTAATTTACAGCCCTTGTATTTTTTGATTCCATTACCTTACACTTGTTCCTTGTTAATCTCGAGTTGTTTTTATTATTTTCTTTTTCTAGTTACTAAATCCAGTTCCTCTATTCCTTGGGAGCCTTGTCGTCGGTGGGCTTGTAAGCGATTCACATTTATAGAAACACCCTTTCTGTGTTATGTGTCTTTAGAGAGAGAAAATGAGATTTGGTTATGGTTAGGGATTTAGAGAGAGAGAAAGTGAGGGAAGATGAGGAGGACGAGACAATGAAATGACAGGATGATATGAATTTTTTTTATTTTAAAAAAATTCACCACCTGTCAATCACGTGCCATTGATGAGGTGACACAACCATTAGCCAACTCATCAGTTAATAATCAAGGCTAACATTTTCTTATTTTCGTTAACCCTAAAATTTTTTAAAGGCCAAAAGTTTAGGGTAAAAATTTAAGGGATTTTTTTTCTTAAACCCTAAACTTTAAGAAGGTTGAAAAAATATTTTAGCCTTTTTTTTTTAAAACGGGGAAAGTAGCCAAGAGCCTCCTAACACTGATTTCATGGCCAAGGCTAAGGACTGCTCCCCCGTTTTTAAAAAAATTCTACATATCAAATTAAAGAATTCATCTAGTCAATATTTCAATTTTTTTTGGGAATTCTAATTTTCATGAGCTTAAACAAATTAGAAAAATAAAAAAGAAAATATAAAATTATACTCCTGTTTATATAATGAAATTTGTTTAACTATTAAAATAACAACAAAGCACAGAGAGAATAATGAATGTTGAGATTAAGGTTCAAATTAACTCATGACACTCTATGTTTATACTAAATAATAATGTTGAGTTTTTATCTAGCTAGCTAATTAAACTATAAATATGATTAGTTTAAATTAATTTATTATTATTATGAATTTAATTAATATTTTGTCATCTTTTCAATTAAGATTTAATTAAATCTATATTTTGGCAGAGTTTATAATCACTCCGATTTTAAAAACGGAAGAATCAATCAAATATCAACAATTATTGGAAACTAAACAAAGGATGGTAGACAGAAGAAAAAAAATCAACTCTACGTATGTGTAGAAAGCGGATCATTAATTTTAAAAAGAGTTGTAGATGTCATTTAAAATAATATATATTAGATTAAATTATTATTGTAGTCTTTTATCTCTTAAGTAGTTAGATCTCTGATTTTTTAGTCGGTTAGATTTTCTAACTTTTTAGAATGTTTCAGTAAAACACCATTCATCTATTTCTTATTAACTTCATTATCTAAGTTCTTATGTATCATTGGTGGTGCTAATATGACTATTCTATGGTTAGATGATGTTGACATGCATACTCTGTGTCAAATGCTACTAATTTAGGTCTTTTTGATATGAATACTCAATATGTCAAATGTCTAGGATAAAATTAAAAATTTTAAACTCATGACCTACTATATAAATAACCATTTACTATAGCTTCTTTTATGTTCATACACGGAGAAATTCATATATATAAAATGACAATTCATTTAATTATAACATAAATGGGGTGAATGCATATAATAAAATATAAATTCATATTATATCAATTTATAAATTTTTTAAGAATATGATCATTTAAAATATTTTTAATAATATTTATTATTAAATATAATAATTATAATATATATTTTATCATACATATTCATTTAATCTATATTGTATCTAAACTAACACAAAAATAATAAAGGTTTCATCCTATATATCTAGACATTTCTACATATGGACTTAAAATAAGTTATGATTTAATGGTTTAATGGGTAATTCTTTGTATAAGAGGTTTTGGATTCAATCCTCTTGCAATATATTCTTTTATCAATTAAAATTTGACATAAAAAGATAATAATTTAAAGATTAAAATACATTTTCAGTCATTTTAAAGTTAGAAAAAAACACCTTAAAAATTTACCATAGACTTTTAGTCCTTAAAAAATTTCAGGGTTTATAAAATCAAAAAAATATTAACTTTGACTATTAACTGATGAGGTAACTAACGTATGTGTCACGTAGTTAATATGTAACAACTTTTTAAAATCATTTGCAATAATTTTCTAAAAAATAATTTTTCCCTTTTCCATCTTCCTTATTTTCTTCCTCTTCCTCCACACCTTTCTACACCTACAGTTCCCGACAATTAGAACAAGCTTCGTCCTCGTCCCTGAAACCATCCCAATGAACCAAAATTGAAGCTTGACCATTAAAACCAAAACCCCTTTTAAAACACCTCATGCATATGCAATAGGGATAAATGGGAGGAGATAATTATTCAGAAAATCATTGGGCCCAACAGTTACTGAGAAAATGGATTTCTTCATTACGTACTCTGTGGCTTTTGATTCACCTAGCAATTTGTCAATTTGTTTCCTTGTTAATGCTGAAGTAATCTATTTGAACATCCATTCCTATCCTACTCATCCGAAAACAAATTTATGCACGTGCAATGGAAACAAATTTATTGATCAGGGCAGCGCCGTCTTATCTCTTTGGCCGCGGCGGTGACCCACTATTCGTATACGGTAGTGCTCGAAAATTGTTGGTGGAGAAATAGTAGAAAAGGATGTTCAGATTTGTTACGAAAGTTGTGTTATTTGAACAGTAAGTGGCTGCGTAGGTTGGGGATGCTTCTGTTAAGTTCATCAAAAACCTAGAGAGGAAGTGAGGGAAACGTTAAGGAAGATGGAAAAGGAAAAAACATATTGCAAATGATCAGATGGAATTTTTATTTTTTAAAAGAATTACCACATATTAATTACGTGGTTCAGACATTAGTCACCTCATCAGTTAACAGTTAAGGTTAACTTTTTATTGATTTCATAAACCTTAAAATATTTTAAGGGTCAAAAGTCTAGAGTAAATTTTTAAAAGGTTTTTTCCTAAATTTTTTTTAGCCTAATTAGAATATTGATGTAGCCTATTTTTTATTTACTAAACCTTTAAATATTTAGTTGTTGCAGAACAGAACACGGAAACAGAAAGAAAAGGGTGAAGGAAAAAATTGAAAATGTTTTTGTTATTTTTAGATTATTTTTTTATATTTATTATTGTTATCCATTTAAATGAAGACATTTTTTTACTATCTTGTTGGAACATGAACTTGGTAAGACCATCATGAATATATTAACAAAGGCTAATCTAATTAATTAAGAAGTAAAATTGTACCCTTGAGGAAGTAAATTAAAGTTTTACTTATATAAATATCATCGGTGGAGTGAATACAAATACTCAGAGCCACTATACTTTGACCCTACCACTACTCAACCCGCCATATATTTTTTTTTGTCATAAATAATTAAGATATAACCTCTTATAGATGTTTCTATCCATTTGATCATAAATAATGACATAGGAATATTCTTTTAAATGATAAGTAATATTTATGAAGCATGTATTCTGTAATCATAAATAAATAAATATAATTATGACTAAACTTTGAATATGATTATTTTTAGTTATTAAAAAAATAAATATGATTAAAAATTGAAAAAATACACATATTTGTCGTCTAAGAAAAAACGTGGATAAAAGAATATAAATAAAATTATAAAATATAATAAATTTTAAAAATTAATATCAATTTTTTACTATATTTTAAATCATTAAAACTCTATTTAACTATAAAATCATTTTATAAATGAGTTAAATTAAAATTTGACCGACTATAACTTTTAACTCAAACGTTACACCTCTCCCCTTTTTCCCTAAACAATTCACCAACTGCTGATTAACTGCGTTTCTTTTGACGTACAAAAGTTGAACACTAATCAACACAACAAATCAAGTTTAGTGTGAATATGCAATCCTTTGCTTTTCCTTTCAACTTGGCTCATTATAATTTCTTTTGGATATGGTTATCCCTTTAGGTACCTTCTGAATTGGAGGCATATAAACCAATTTCTAATCTCAATCGTGAACATGTTAAACAGTAAATTGTTGACTTAATAATTTACTTGGTTCACCTAAGTCAAACTCTGACTCAATGTTCAAGAGATGAAATGGATACTGAGGATCCATCCTTCGGGATAATACATGTAAAAAAAATATAGTATTATTTAATCATCATAAATTTGAAAACAAAAACATAATATTTTATTACTATATTATATTAATAGACTTAACATTAAATTGAAAGTTATATTACTAAATTTTGAAGATGTGTATGAGAAAAGAAATGGAGAAGGGAACTTGAACTTTGTGCTTTCATGTTTTGTACTGTATTTAATTTTAATCTTGATTGTTAATTCAAATTTTAATTCATATATATTTTCTTGTTTCTAAAATAAGAATTAGATAATTATGCAAAAAAATAAAAGATAGAATAATGTTTTTAAAATTGGACCAATTGTTAAATTAGAGAAGATTCAATTCAAGTAAACCATATTCAAACTCACAAGTTTAATTACTAGTAAAAAAAACCGTAATCAAATCTTATTTGTGTCCGTTTGGTTTCTAGTTGAGGAAACAAATTTGAGAAAATAAAAAAATTTAAAGGTTGATATTGATCTTTCACATCATTAGAAACAGTCAAAACTGTTTGACTGTAAGATCTATTTTTAAATTAATCAAACCGGGTTTAGTCAACCAAGTTGGGGAACCAAACGACATATAAACCTATTACATTAAAGATTTCATCGGTTGAAAAAAAAAAACTATGCAAAAGAGAAGGGGGATCTAGGTTCGAATTCCCTTATCTAAATTAACAAACAACTAATATTCACCAATGAAAAAAATCTTTTAATTTCCCCCTATTTAAATTATTTCATGATCCGTTTCTATGAGAACCATGAGGGTTAATCTATCATTATAATATGGTTCACACGAAAGTCGATTATTATAATTAATAGTTTGGGATAAAGAGTTTGATTCATTATTGATGATGTTCTTTTCGTACAAATATGTTCCTTGGTATGGAATTATTTTGTACAGAAAAGGGTCCCTTTCTTTTTTGCCCCCCAACCCACGCAATAATATTCCCAGGCCATTAATCTTTCCTCTTTCGCTCTCTTTCCACGCACCCGTCTGCATCATGCACAAGAAAAACAAGTTTGGAACCTAACAATCGCACAGCGGAACCGAACCCAATCAATTCCAATTTCCGTATTTATCCATGAATAACAAAAAAGGACACCCACTCACTAAATTGGAATACATGTACCTTAGACTTTATGTATGGTCCTACGGCATAATGTGATCTCAGCGTTAGATGAGCATAAATTTACCTCTACACTTTATTCTTTGGTCCTAATTTCATCTCTACACTTTGATCAATGCACATCGCATGCAGAGATTGGGAGCCCCAGCGCCAAAGTAAACCACATCAGAGCATTTAAATTTGTCTTGTTTAACCCAAGGTCCCAATTCTGATATGACTAGACTAGCCACTGATTTTTATAATTTTTTTTATGAAAGTAGGATTCATCTTTAAATCAATCATAAAAGTTAGAGACTAAAAAAACATGAGTTACTAGATTTAACATCAAAAATTGATATTCTAATATTTAATTTAGAGACTAATTTAGAGATTGGAAGTCTCCAAATTAGAGACTCACATGATAAAGACGACAATCACTCAATGTCATCCAAATATGAGTATTTCTCCAAGTTTATCACAATCACATGCTAAAGACAATGTGGTCTAGTTCATGTGTGTTGGAATCTCAAGAAGACCAACCAAAAGAGAATAAAGAGGAAGAAAATAGAATATATATTCCCATCAACACATAGCCTTTGCTAGCACGATCCTTTTATGTATGTGTGTGTGTATATAACAAATTAAGATTTTTATAGCACATATTATTGCTAGGAAAAATCATAGTAAGAGGGGGGAAATAACCACATTAATAAGTCTTTAGAACCATAGTAAATAAGTTATTACATCATTTTTTGTAATTGCAGTTGAAACCGCAATAAAAAGGAAAAGTAACCGCAATAATAACCTTTTCAGTAGTAGGTGCTCAAACACAATGCCCAACAAAAAAACTTAAAATGTCATTATCAAGAATAAAACCTAAACGACATGAATCACAAAAACAATGTGCCATTAAGTTCTCAACAAACAAAAATAATAACTGGCCATCAAAGAGTTGTTTAAACATCAAAACTAGAAAAGAAAATCCGAGCAAGTGCTCGTAGATGCGAGCAACCTGTTTTTTAGAGGTTTTGCACCTATGAGCAAGCGCTTATCGGTACTTGCTTATAGGTGTGAGATACGTGAATCAAGAGATTGAGATTTAACGTTAGCGTTTATAATTTATTCACTAAAAGATTAGGTTCACTGACTTTTATGACACATTAACTTAATTTAATGCGTAACCATACATAATAGGATCCCAAAAGAATGAATAGAATGTGGAAGTGTGATCCTAACACCTTTTGTTAATTGATAACTTCGTTTTATCGCTTTTTACTCTTGAAACTTAATCAATTTCTAAACAAACAACTCAGAAACAAAACCTTGAACATAATATACATATATTCAATGTGACTTACGAGAAATTATTGTTTTATTGTTGAATATCATATAAATCTCATGGTTCAATAACTCTAATACTTATTGAAATTGCAGTCAATTTGGTACACTTGCCAAATGACCACAAACAACTCTTTAGTTGTATAAATGTGTCTGGTTATTTTCGTATCTAGGATCCGTACAATAATGTTTCCACTAAGTTGGCTTATATGACTATAGTGGCAATGATATCTTCATCCTTGGCTAAGTTTGCTTATGCTTTGATGATTGACCCTCAATTTTGGCTTTGGCATCTTTTAGAAAATTACACTAATAAGCTTACATTCTTCCTATATACAAAGCAATTTAAAGACTTTTTTTTATGAATTTTTGTATGTTGTACGTTACCATGCTTCTTGCCTTGTGATGAATCATATTATGTTGAGACTGTAGTATCCTTAACATGATATTTTAACACTTATTCTAGGATTACTTCATTGATTTAGGATTGTTTTATTGGTTTGGATTTATTTGAGAATTAATTAGTATTTCTAGTTAATGATTACATTTTTGAGCTTTTGAACTCTATCCACTAATTTGGTCATCACTTTGATTTAGATGAGTTTTTTTTTTGGTGATTATTGTTGTGTTATAAAACTGATTCAAATATCTTTAATTTAACACCTCATTTGTTGGATTTGGAGCTTTATGCTGAAAGTTAAAGACATGTGAAGTTGACTTTTAGATGTTGTTATAAGGATTACAAGAATTCACATGTCCTTTAGTAGTTTTCATTTATGATTCGGGCTTAATTGTGTGTTGTGGCTCATTTAACTTTAAAAACTTATTAGAATAGGTTTAGCTTTAGCTTTAGCCTCCTTGTTTCCATCTAAATATAAATACTTGACATTGGATGAATTTCAAACACTTTTTTATGCGTTTAATTTAGAGTTTAATTTCATAATTTATTTCCTCTTTTTTTCTTGTGTGTCATTTATACTTTCTAAGGAGATTGAATCCAAAACCATTTTATGTTTTCAAACATGATGGAGGAGTAAACTTTTTGATTGATCCACAGTTTTGAGCCCGCAAAACAATAAGGTAAACATTTTCTTCTCATAATCCAATTCTATCGTTAGTTATTTATCTTCTCAATGTTGTCAAAAACATCTTTGATTCAAACTAGGATTGCCTCAATACAATTACGGATCCCTGCTTGTCGAATTTGTTACTTGTGTGATCTCAAAATTGTGTTCGCTTAGTTCAAACTTTTGAGATCAGATTGAAAAGAAACTTATCAAATCGATTGGAGATGCTTGTTCTTTAATTCGAATTCATGAATTGGATTGAGATTAATTATGTTTTCCAAAATTGTTTTGCATAATAGAAATTGTTGGTTGATCGGTGTTAAATCTCACTCTCACTCTTATATTACAGCGATTCAGTAGGAATTTAGTATTTTATAGACACAGGTCCAGTGGGGAACATATTGTGCCATTCAGTCTTTAATGTATAAATAACTTGGTCCAAGGTGAGCTGAGATGAACTAGGGTTGTACCTACAAACACACTCTGATGCTTAAGTCAGTACATAGTACAATAGAGCAAAAGAGTGATTAAGCAAAGATTAAAGCATGAAGGTGAATACATGTCTATCTACTAATAAATTCTTAGTATTTATAGTTCTCTATGAGGCACAACTAGTAATTTGACTCCTGACAGGTGTGCAGGTGTTGCTTAGAAACAAGTTGGCCACTTGCCTCTAATCCTGACATAGTGGCAGTCTTTTGACTGATGTCCATTTATGAGGCATATTGGTTGTCATGACAATCTTTGGCTTTTGCTTTTTTTGGAGCTCATGCCTTTTTGACCCCTTTGGTGTCATTTTCTTTTGGGGCCGGTATGGACACCAGATCATGGGTTAAAACAGAAACTTCCTTGTAAATATGCCATTGTTGGATGAATGGTTGCATCAAGATGAAAGTGATCTTTAACTTTCAAGATGTGTTTGATATTGTCAAAAAAAGGTTTTAAAGAATTGGATAAAGGAACAATAAAGGCTTAAAAATTAGTGCACAAAGAAGCAAAGAAGAAAGATTGTAAAGCTCTCTTTATCATTCATCATTGTGTGGATACTACTAATTTTGGTAAGGCTACAAATTCCAAAAGTGGGAAGGAAGCATGGGATTTTCTTGGGAAATGTTATAGTGGAGACAATTTTAATTGATACAAATGGAACAACAAGAAATCGTTGGGAGTTATTTTGCACGAGTACAAGCCTTGACAAATCAAATGAAAACTTATGGTGAAACATGTAGAATATTTAATTTTACATAATATTTGATCACATACAATACACATCACAAAATTAATGAATAATTCCAATAATTTATGCCTTTGTTCGTATATGTTAAACGCGTAAATTATGAGAGTCTACGATCCATGTCTTGATCTCAATTTTCAAAATGAGCACATTATCTTTTCTCTAATTGTCTATTTCCCATATGTGAAATTGTCTCAATTGAGCAATAGTTCTCTGAGTCTTGATTAAATGAGAGCAGGAACTGCTCATTAGGCACTAAACAAATGAGGAACATTAACAAAATTTAATTCAAAACAAGCTAGAATGAGGAGTGTACCTTCCTTCTGGTTCTTCTTCTTAAGGAGATAACAATCCCTTAGCTTATGATAGAACTTCTTTCAATGCTTGCATCCACCTTTGAAAAGGTTCTGCTAGGACCGACATGTAAAGCACCCTTTCCTGTCTTCTTATTACAATTCTTGAACTTTCTAATCCGCCCTTTATGAAAATTTTTTGGTCCTAAAAGAAAAGGGAGCAAACTTATCCCTATGGCATTTTGTTGTAAATTGAACAACGTATGACTTACTTTACTCATAGATTCCCCCTCCTAGGTAACAATGGCAATAGTGTCATCAACAGTCCACTCTTGATAATTTTGAGTGTTATAATAGGTCCTCAGAACATCAAATTAAGGAGGGAGTGACTCTAAAATCTTCCAAATCAGATAATTGTCATCAATCTCAAGTTTCATTTCTCTAAGCTTGTTCTGATAATGTACCATTTCCAGCATGTGCTCACAAACCCTACTTACACCATCATATTTAGCTCTATCAAAAAGTGAGGAATAATGATTTTTTTCAGTTTTGTCAAAAGTCTTAAACTTCTCCCTAACAAATTTAAGTAAAGTTATGACATTTTCATTAGTAGGAATAATTTGTCTAACAAACTCATCCATGGTGAACTTTATCACCATCAAATATACTTGGTTTACGTGCTGCCATTTTTCACAACAAGTATTTTGATCAGCAGTGGACTTAGTAGTAAGAGTTGGCGGCTCTTTTTCCTTCAAAGCTAACAATATTGGTCATGGCCAAATACAAATCAAAATATTCCTTTTAGGCCTCATAATTTGTGTTGTTTAAAGTTTTCATAGGATTGAGCATAGGCACTAAATGGGAAATGATAAAGAAGAATCTAACATTCATGTGCAACAATGATATGCTCATTACAAAATTTCTTACTTACTACGATCCCTCTTAAAGGTCTTAGACCATATAAAGTAGGAAATGTGTGTGCGTGTCTATATATATGTGTGTGTGTGTGTGTCTATACATGTATGTATATATAATGTACAAAACTTCATGCCATAAAAATTTGAACACCGATAGAGTATTAGTTCAAAATTAACATAAGTAAAAACATAAATACATTATTTTGCAAAACACATTAACAACACATCGAAAAAGTGTAATTATCATCAATGTAATATATAAATAAATAATCTATACAAATTTTATATAAATTGTCCCATAATAGGTGAGATGACATTTGTATAAAATAATCATGCATATCGTATTAACATAAATTGGGAACTAAAATTAACATGTGTATAGTACACAGAAACAATGATTATATCATAATTATATCAAATAATTTATATAGAAGACTAGAAAATAATCTCATACATATGACATTCAATTAGGAAAGAGTGAGTTATATAAAAATATCATAAATAATAGTAGCACCATCCAAAAAAATTGGTCTAAAATTCTAAGAATTTAGTAATTAATTAATTAGTGGTGGCAAGAGTGTCCATTGCTATAAAATTTGTCAACACCTGTCACTAACGTGGATTGGGAATCTGAAAGGTTCCTATCGATAATGTCCTTGCTGCAATTGGTAGGCCAAGAAATAAATATTTAAAAGATAATGACTGAATTGAACCATAAAAATCTTTATATCAATATGTATTTTTCTAATATTTTTTAAAATAAATAAACATATATAATCATTAATTTTGGTGACATTATTTTAAGGATTTTTAGTGATGTTAGTCATAAATCGTGAAAGCAATTCTTTGTAATGTTAGAATGCAAAGAAAAATATGAACTTGCATTAGTGGTTCTAGATAAAGCGGGAAGCAAAGTTTTCCAAAGCTAAACAGTTATTATTTGAACTGCTCGGGAAAATGTGTGTCTATCTTAGTGCTTTCGGTTCCAACCACCAAGAAAAATATGGTTTATCTTAGCACTTTCAATTAACGCCGCTTAGGAAAGTTTGGACCTTATCTTACTGATTTATTTTGACCCGCTTAAGAAAACATTCAGCTTCCTTAACAATTTTTATTTAAAATTTTTGACAAACTTGGTTTTATGATAATGGTTCAAATTTTGCACCGTTGTAAAAATGCATAGGGAATGTTTACCTATTTCATAAAGAATTGTGAAGGAATAAAATTGCTATTAGAACTAACACAAACATATCTTATGGTATTGATTTTGTACCGCTGTGGTTTCTATTTGAAAAGTCTAGGCCTATGTTAGCGGTTGTATTTTAGACTTCTTCGTGTAGGCACATTTGTCAGCGATCGTAAATCTGAACCGCTAATATAGCTCAATACATTTGTCAGCGGTTATTAGTTTGAACCGCTAAGATACCTTATTACATTTATCAACGGTTGTAAGTTTGAACCGCTAAGATAACTAATTACAGTTGTCAGCGAATCGGTTTTGGAACCGCCAACATAACTCCTAAATTTTCCATATAAATCCATCTTAGTTTTTGTTATTGGTTACCCAAAAAATCTCTAACGAAAGCCTAGGTTTATGTTAGCATTTTGTATTTAGAACCGTTAAGGAAAGTGCCAGCCTATCTTAGCGAGTTATTTAAGACTGCTGAGGAAAGTGTTGGCACATTTGTTAGTGGATATGAAATCTTAGCGAATTACATTTGTCAGCGAGTTGTTATTGGAACCGCTAGCATATATCCTAATTGCTAGAAATAGATTTCCCATAAACAAATAATAGAAATAGATTCAGAAATTAAAATGATTTTAGCGACCTAACTTTTACAAACAAAGAAAACATCCCAATCATTCAATGTCATAGGTATGGTGGAAAACTGCTAATAGGAAACTTCAACGATACATGGCATTTAGAATGAGTAGCATAGCATATGATAAAGATATGAGGAGAAAGAGTGAGGAGTGAAGCATACCGAAAGCCTAGTAAAGCATTGGAGCTGGTCTGCTGATGAAGGAAGTGTACTGATTGAGAACACTGAGAGGGGAGGGTCCAGAAAAGAAGTAAAAATCAAAGAGCCCTCCAATAACTTTGTATGTTAGAGAGTTTTCTCTGTAGAAAACATCCATTCTATTGTTATTCAACAGCAGAACCCCATGTGCGTAAGATTTCCCACCCTCATTCCTCAAATCCATGTACACAGGGTGTGACCCATACAAATCAGCATTTAGATTAATGGCTGATATATCAGTACTATACAAAGTATAAGGGTCATTTGGATACAGTTTTATCCCATGTGCCTATGTGTTCTCTCGCACACCATACAAAGAAGCATCTTTAGGTAATTTTGTCGAAATTTCAAGGTACTGCTCTTTGAACACCAATGGACTTGAGCTAGAGTCGAAAAGGGTATCCCCATTTGACTTTCTTTTCACTACAAAACTAAAAGGGTCTGAAGTGTGGCTGAAGACAAGCTCAGAGCTAGAGTACTCTGACACTAATCTTGTTAACGTTTTCTTCTTAATATTTTGCTTCAAAGTTGGTGGTTGCTCCCTTGGCAATAGATTATAAGGAACCTCCCACATTTGCTTCTTTGCATCAGTCATGTGTAACCTTAAACGGTTCTCAGTCTCATGCCTACAAGGTTCATCAATCAGAATATAGTTTTATAAAGATATAAACTGTGAATACACACAACACAACATAAGGTATGACATACTTGACATATAATCGCAAAAAAGGAATATCAGGACCATAAACATTGTTCTTGTGCTTAACTTGGAGGACTCCAACAATGGCACCATCAGGGGTATCTTCAATGGATATGAGATGGCAGCCCTCCCCACTTTTGGCGGTTCTAGGAAGAGAAGACTTGGCTTCTTCAGCAGTTACAGTTACACACACTAACCAAGTTAAAAGAGAAACCATGACTCAATAATTTAGAGAAACCACTACTCTTGGGAGAATTACGGTGTAACGTGGATTATAAATACAGTAACGACACTTATCTTGGTCGTCTGACAATACATTGTTTATTAGTTTTAAATATAAATTGCAGTAATTAAGTTGAAAAGATTATATAATTCCTAACTCAGTGAATTTGGTTGAAGATAAGATGTTTAATACCTAATTTAATTAAGAGTTTATATTAAAAATTATTTTTATATTATAAATTTGATTATAAAATTTGTTGAAAGAAGTTAAAAATAATTTATTTAAGTTATAAAGTTATTTTTAAACTCCCAAACACATCTAATTAAAATAATTATATTATAGTAACAAATACATATATGTTAATTCATAAAATAAAATTACAACACGTGAATGAAACAGAAGATTACATGTAAGAAAATATCGACCCAAAGACTTCGACATCGGATTGTGGTCAAAACTATGAAGATACATTTGCATGAAGCACATAATGATATTAGAGGACCTTGATAGAGAATTTATCCCATGATTGAAGTCCTTGTAGACTGGTGTTATGTCGGCTCTAGCGGGCATATTGGTGACTAACTTGCAAAGGGTGTCAAGAATGTCTGTGTATGTGTTAGTTTTTTTTTGTGATTCCTAGATTTGTACTAATACAACACCGCGTAGGATTCAACTGTCACTCACCTCTATAAATACTCATCATTTATGACCCACCAAGGTATATTGTATTCTCCAACTTACGCTTGAGTTTTGATATTAAGTATTTAGACTAACTTAAGCGTTAGAGTGTCCTTACAAGTGATACATTTCACTCATCAACGCATTAAACTGATGTGATAACCGAAGATTGAACATGGAGACTATTGGCTCCTTACTAGACCAAGAAAGACAATACCAAATCTTCATTAGACCAATGTAATTTATAAAAGATAGTTTAGACTGATACTAACACCTAATGTGCTATCCTCACACCAGATAGTTCAGTTATGAAAATAAAACTCTAACTTTAATAAGAAAACAACACATAAAAATTGATATGGACATGTCGTTTGGGTCCTAATCACAGTTGGACAACATACCAAGATATCCTATAGCAGGCGAGCTCATCATATACGAGGACGAGATAGATAACCTCATCTGTAAGGACAACCATGTCAACAACAAGACCTATAAAAGTACCCGACAGTCACATCATTGCCACCATACAACAGTATCCATTATAAATACCTACATCATGAATAGTAAAAGATACATTTTTATTAGAAAAGTATTCTCTTATTTTTGTTTTGTGATACCGTTTTTGTGAGCTTCAAGTTCCTTTGCTGACTTAGGCATTGGAAATGCATTTTAAAGATATATTTTAGGTTAAATTTCTTTTAACTACTCCCTTGTTTTTTATATAAATGCACCCTTTAGCTAGCAATGTTTCCTTTGTTTTGTAACAACCATGCATATCCATATAAACTGGCCTCATTTTGTTTTTTGTGTTGATTTTGTAGGTAACAGAGGCCTGAGTAGCTATAAAAAGCTTGAGTGGGAGGTAGCTCACTTAGGCAAACCATGTAGGGCAACACATTTCTCACTCACTTTTTGGGTCATATAAAAGGCTAAATTACAAAATTTTGGGCATGCAAGAATGAGGGGAAAACTTGAAAGCCATTTTTGGGCACCTTGGAGCTTGACAACCTTCGAGGATCCTCTGCCATTTATTGACTCTGTATCGTTTTGTAAGTTTAGAGTAGGTCTAATGTGTGGCTAGCCCGTTTTAGTTGGGATTGAATGACTTTCGTAGAGTTATGACTTTGTAATTATTTTTGGTTCTTTTATGAAATTAATTGAAATTAGTAATTCAATTCTTTTTTATGCATGCTCTGTTTGGGAGAATAGTTTATGTGTGTGCTTGTAATTTTTGAGTGAGCGATGGATTGATTTATCTATTATCATTGATTCCTACGGATAAGGTTAAGAATAATAGTTGTTAGTACTCATTTATAAAGTTGATTCTATCTTTATTCGTTAGAGGGATCTTCATTTAAAGATAAGGTTTAAGATCTTCGGTGACTTTATTAATTACATAGTTGAACCTAATAATAATAATAATAATAGAAACATAGTTTGAAAAAGGAAGTTCAATCCTAACCTTTTATTAGTTTATTTTGGTTAATTTAATTTTTCATCTTTAGTTTAAATTATAAAAACTCAAAATCCTTCTTTATTTTCTTTATGACAATCCTGTGTGTATTTTTATGGTAAATTAACAACAATCATATAATTAATTGTCATATATATAGACTGGTAATTCTTGTGTTGGGGTTCTAACAGTGCCTTATGAAGACATCCATCTTTGTCTCATTATTTGTAATTGTACAAGATCAAACAAGTCTGAAACATACCCTCTTGTCTATCTTCGCAAGATGTTGTCCTGTTTTGAGATTGATATGGGTCTGATAAAAAAAAATCTACGCATAAATTTTGTACGTTACCATTTTCAATTAGCCACTATTGAAATTATTTAAATTAATGCTCAATTAATCATTATTGAAATCTCGCATAAAGATGCCGAATCTAAAATTTAAGCTGTTATGCAATTTTATATGATATACTAAACATTGACGTCCGCATCTATGTCTTCTTATTTTCGTTTTTTAATATTTAAAATGTGAGCTGATTTTAAGGTAGATCAATCTTAAAATATATAGGTTAACAGTTACGAAGTTGATGGATTTTGAAATAAAAAGTTATTAAATCTAATTATGATATTATATTGTGGTTTATATTCAATCTGTAGTAATAATTTTTAAAATTTAATCTGATCTAATAAAATACGATTTAGATTAGATTGAATAGTTTACTTATTATTTAATTAGAAACTTATAAATAAATTTTATTTTATTAATAAACGTTAGTGTAAATACAAAATGTAAAATATAAATAATAAGGAAAATTATGAGATGTAAAATGAATATAAATTGATGTTGAAAATAACGAATTTATAAATACATCAAAATAATAAGACATGTATCTCATGAAAAATAATAAAAAGATAGTATGACTTTAAAAGTAAATAGAAAAAATCTTATGAATATAAAGTTATATAAGTATAACTATGACGGTAACATCTCGAATATTTAATTTAATTATTGGTGATTGACGAAAAATTAGAATAAATTATTTAGAACTAATTAATATTTTTCAAAAATTATTATTAGTTATTATAAATTAATTTAGGCAATGAGATCTAAATAAATTTATTTGATTGGTTGATTATTAGAATTTAAATAAAATTTAAATAGGTGATGGTAAATTTAAAGTTACCAAAGGGTTAAAAGTAAAAGTTTAATTAAAGTTATAAAAGAAAAATGCAAAAATGGTGTTTGGTATGTGGGATCTTTTAGGCTGCATTTAGTTCATAAGTTTTTTTTAGAAAAATAGAATATTATTCTTAGAAAAATTAAAAAAATAGAAAAACTGTTTATTTATAAATTATTTAAAATTTTTTTATAGAAAAATAGAATCCTGATTTTCTATTTTTTAAGAAAATCAGAAAACTATTTTTAATGCTTTTCAAAGAAAAGTGAAAAAAGAGAAAACGCGGTATTCTAAAAAATTCATCGCGCGTCTTCTTCTTCCTCCAAGCTGCTTACCTATTTTTTAAGAGCGTCGTTCCTCTGTTTCATGTGTTTCTTTTCGTCATTCATCGCGAGTATATTATCTTTTGTTACTATACAGAATCGAGAAAACCCTTGATTGGTCATTTGTTTTGAACCATTCCCGAAATTGTTACCTTTTGTTATAACACGAATCTGTATATTATCTAAATTGTTTCCTGATTGAATATTCTCGTCTTGTATCTCTTCATGTGCATCCTGATATGCAATTATTGCTTACTTAGAATAAGATTAAGATTCACTCTTAAGAAAACAAACATGCGTAAGTTTGTCAGGTCCCTCGGGTATGTTGGCAGAGATTTGATTTCATGAAAAAACAAATTTTGCTAGATGAGGTTGTTCTTATACCAATAATAATGGAAAAGTTTTCAATTGTAATCTGGATGATATTCTTGATACATGAGACGTATCAAATCACTAATTGAAATGAAAATAATAAATTCATATGAATCTTACAACTACCAAAATAAAAATAATAAATGTAAATCATCCAAACAAGCATGCTAGATGGATGTGATGTTTCAGTTCAACCCATCTTCTTTTAACAGGGATTAGAAATTTGATTTCAACTCTAGTAAATGAAAAATGTCCCAACTGATTAGTCTTATATCTACTTATTAAATGGTTACAAAGGAAACCAGAAAAAAATAGCAGCTACTCTTTCTTGCACTCTGGAGGTCGCTCACCCTGCTGACCATCACTAGCCTTCCCCCTTCCACTCTTCTGAACATTTATACCACAAAATGCAAATCAGGAATGGAATGAACAGAGAGCCATATAAGGAGAATGTTACTATACAGAATCAAATGAAGTTTAAGTGGATAACACATCATATATGTTGGATGAGGATCCTGTGTCCATATTTCATTCAGGTAACAAAATCAACATATCTTACCTTGGTTGTAGATGACTGCAGCAACAATTCATAAGAGGTTGACAGCCAAGGCAGGAAGAAAACAAACATGTATTAATTCAGGTTCCAACTACAAAGTATATTACAATACATGGTGAAAGCCCTCTATATAACAAACATTATACCTTCTTTTTAGTCTTGCTTTCTTCCTCATCATCATCATCTTCTTCCTCATCTTCTTCATCATAGTCTTGTTGGACACTCAAATAAGAAGTAGCTCATACAAGTAAAAGTCAATTAAGCTCACCCAATGTCATAGTCTTGTTCCATTTGATTCTGAAGTTCCTCAGCTTGTAGAAAAATGAAACTATTATAGCAATAGACAAAATTTTCAGATTTATTTAGCTTTGAGTTTCTTGAGATAGTCATACCATATCTTCATCAATGTCTTCATCCTCTTCAGGGACTTTTGGTGGATTAAAAAAATTGAAAAAGCTTGTATCATATGGTATTCCCTAGTGTTTAGAGTATCTAATAAGTATCCTTTATGGGCCACTGTTGACCAAAGAAATCATGGACTCTTGTGGTGGAAAATGTAAGAACAATGTTACTATTATCTTATATACCTTTTTTGCTGAGTGGTGGATAAAAGTCATTTTATATGCTGTTAATTTTCCTGCCTTGGCTGTAAGCTCTAGATAAAAGTCATTTTATATGTTGTTAATTTTCCTCTGAATGTCTTGATGCCTTGAACCTGGTCTGTGACTCTCATCCGCGCGTTAATACGTTGCCTGTGCGTACTTACGCCACATGCTTGCTCCATCTAATTCTCTCCCTTGTGCACATGAATTCTTGTTATTCCCTTGTTCCCTTCTGTATGGTTGTGGGCGTAAATCGCTTGCTGTTGGCAAAGTGATAATAATAATAATAATAATAATAATAATAATACATCAATTAATTTGAACTAAATAATGTTTACGTTTGAACAACTTTTTCAGTTTTCTAGTTTTCTAAATTGGAAAACTGTTACGTCATCTAAAAGAGTTTTTAAAATTTTTCTAGCTATTCCAAGAAATGAAAATTTTGGAAAAGAAGCGGAAAACTTTTCCCAGAAAAATAGAATAATTTTTTGTAACTAAACGCAGCCTTAACTTTTCTGGGAATACTACTTAAAACATTTCCTTACTCATGTTTGGTATGAGATAAAAAAAATATTCTCAGGAATATGAGATTCTCAGGAAACTTAATTATAAATGAATTAAAATTTTCACTTTACCATTTCAACAGGTGAGTATCCTATACATTCCTGAGAAATAAAAAAAATTAGGACAAAAATGCCTCTATTTTCTTCCCAAATCCTCATAAAACAAAGATTCCCGGATAAGTTTTTTAATACCAAACATGGAAAATAAGTTGTCCGGGAAACACATTTCCGAAAATCTCACTTAAAAAGATCTCTCGTACCACATCACCTTAATGAAATTAAAACTCAACTTTCTCTTCTTCCCTACGATTTTCACGAGCATGTAAGTGAAGTTCTTCATCTTACCTCCATTGCCATAATTTCTAGCTTCAAATCAGAGGCCCATTTCACGTTGGGAGGACCGTGGTTTCGATGTGAGTCTTATGGTACCAACAATTTCAAGCTTTCTCTCTCTCCCATGTTTTCTCCCTCTAATCGTGTGGGTGTATGCATGTAGGTCTATTGCATTTTCATTTTTATGCTGGATTGGACCTTGAAAATGGCTTTTAAGATAATGGGTGGTTCCAATTCGCATTCCTTCCTTTTCCCTCTCTTGATCGAACCCTATACAAGCTTGGGGGGTCTTGATTTTTCATTTTTATGGCAAATCGGAGCTTGATTGAGGTTTTAGGAGCAATGGGTATTGTTAAGGATTAATTGGTTATTCATTTAAGTGCTTGTAAGTGTCAAAACGAGCTTTGGGAGGTCATTGAACATTGTAGGTGCTGAAACTGGAAGCGAAATGACGAATATCGACATCATGAAGTTAACGGAAGCTTGGGGTAAGGATATATGATGTAATATTTAACATCATATATCATTAAATAAAATTTTATTAGAATAGTTATTGCTCTTATTTATACCATATAACTTGATTACAAATAGCACCAGGTTAGGTGCATTCCGTCTAAGAAACAATAAAATTTCAACTAGTGGGTGATTATTATTATTATTATTATTATTATTAAAAAAGTAAAATTTTAGGGCAGAAGAACAAGATCATTTATGGGAATCAAATCATGTTATTGTTCATGAATGAACTTGGTAGAACATGCAATAAATATGGTGCCCCTAACTCCAATAAATGTTTGTTTAACACAATAAATTTATAACTTTTTGAGAAACTTATGATTTTTCAAAGCTAATAAAAGTTGTTTGATGAACACAAAAAAGCTTATAACTTTTATAAACTCTATGTTTTTAGAAAATTACTTGAGACTACTAGGTTTAATCTTATCTATTCATTTCAAATGTTTAGATCAAATGCTCTAAGATGTTTTCCATGGATTGAAATCTTTAATACTCACAAAGTTAAAATGAAGATTGAAGTGAGCACCAAAAATGTAATAAAGTAGGTTCATATCTTAAAACTTTATAATACGCAAAATCTATTTAACACAGTGTCCTGAACTATTCTCCCCCAAATTAAGAGGAAAACTGTCCACGGCTTACCCTCGTAAAGTCAAGATAAGACTTGAAATATCGAATAATACAAAGTGTGATTTTATTTTTATGTATTCACAGTCACATGCTCACCGTACAAATATTAATAGGTGCGTTAAGCTTGATTCGCGTTTCTTTTGTTGGGTTTTTCTGGTAACATTGGGCGTTAAGCTTCATTCCCGTTGCTTTTTGTTTCTTTACTTTGCCCATTTTATGGTATCATGTTTCTTGTTTACTTGCTGTTTTTGCCACTGTCTTTATTAATAAAGTCACCACTCGCCACTACACGCAAGGGAAGTCCGAAGCAAAGCTGAAGTTTGAAATAAGGAAATCGTTTGGTGGAAACAAGGAAGGGAAGTGCAAAGACAAAGAACTCACTTAACAGGCTATTTTTTAATTTTAGAAAATATCAACTAAAATAGTTGGAATCCATGGGTTTGGTTCATTCAATCTATGGCCTATGTGGTTTAATCCATATGACCTCCAAATTAAACGGATTGATTAAAACTCGCATAAAAAATAGGCCTTGAGGGTTCTAGTTGTTAATGTGAACAAACAACTTACACATATGATAGACTTCATCGGACTAGGCTAAAAAAATCCAAAATTATCAGGGCCTTGAAATGGAAGGCTTTATCCTGATTGAGTAGTGGTCTTCTTGTGGTTTTGATGTCCTATAGGTAAGTAGACATGTTTGTTATAATAATGATGGCTTTAATACCACCAGCGTTGTACTCATAGAGACTACGCATTGTATTTGCAAAGTTAATCTTAAGGTTATGTTGAGAAATTGAAGTGATAGTAATGAAATCAGTAGTAGAAAGCATTTCATAACAAGCAAAAATCAATATATTTAGCGTCTGGAGTTCTGGTTTACTATGACTTCACCTAGCATTCCCCAATTTTAGTCTTGATTAACCTAAGTTGTTACTTGACAATCAGTCATGCTAAAATTATCACTAATGTTTGATCATTCATCAACAATAGGCTACCCCGTAACAAACCATGCTAAGGAATTAATGCATTCAATCCCAACCGGGCGTATAGACTTAACCACTGAGTGAAAGCATGAAGAGGTTAAGACAAGTATCTATGACTACCCTTAAAGACTTAGTTATTCCTAATTCTATTGATTAATAATTGGTACAATCGCCTAATTACTAATTGATTATGATTTCTTAAGAGTGACAAACTAGTTCTTAATTCACAATATAAAGCAAGGAATAAAACATTAATTGATAAACATAAAAAGATATTCACAAACACTAATCAATCATAAAATAACAGGGTTCAAAAGGTTATATCATAAGATTCCACCTCAGCCTTAAGAGCATTAGTTACACATAATCAATAATAAAAACATATAAGTATTCCCTAAACTAAACATAATCCATAATCTAAGAAAGAGTAGAGAAACCCTTGTGATAATCTTGGTCTAGGAAGGTTGGTCTGCACTCTGATGGAAAGAAGAATGATGTCTCTAGAATATTTAATTCCATGAGTTTAGAAAGTCTTCTTGAGAACTCTGGGAAGGTAGGATGATGGCTATAGAGTGAAGAGTGTGAGAGAGAAAGATGAAGATTATTAATGGTGTGTATTGTGATGTGAATAAGTTGAAAAAATAAATAAGATCCATACGTGTTAAAACACTGTTTTTAAATATCAGGACTTTTTTTTTTCAGGACTTGAGTACAAACCATGTTTAACTAACCACGGGTCATGCTTGGCCCAAAAGCCCAATCCTGGTCAGTATACTTCCTTAACATTGGTTCTAGGGCTGAGCAGCGGGTCGGATTTACCCGTTTAATCCGATTATCCAATCCAATCCAATTAAATTGGATCGGATTTTTTTGGTCATCGGATCAAATTCAATCCAATCCAACCAAGATCCAATTATAATCGGATCGGATATCGGATTTGACATTTAAAAATCCGAGTACTCGATGAGTACCCAATCTATTTTTATATTATTTATTATATATATTAATATTAATATTTTTTCTCACATACTCATGTTTTTCCCTTTAGAGCAAATAAGGGAATACTCAATCCAAGGTTAAAAAATAGAAATACTCAATCCACACTTACGTTAATAAAAAAAATATGGCATAGCTACTGTTCTCATTTTATTTTAAATTTAAATGCATTGTTAAAATGGATTTGATTTATATTTTTATTGATTATGTGTGTTATTAAACACTAGTAAGTACTATATTGTGATGTTTGACATGGACTTTAAGATGTTAGAAGTTTTTTTATATTGTGGTTTCATAAAAAATATAATAAATTTTCTTTAATCGGATATCCAATTATCCAATCCAATCCAAACCAATTTAGATCGGATCGGATCGGATTGGATTTCAAAAAAAATTTACACAAATCCAATTCAATCCAATCCAATAAAATTTGATCAGATCGGATTGTTTTTTGCGTGAAATCCAATCCAATCCAGTACTTGCTCACCCCTAATTGGTTCTGCTGTTTAAAGCATAGGTCTTGCTATGTTTAGCATGGGCCTTGCTTAGAGGCGTTGATGCGCTCCTTCCCTAGCTTGCTTCGTTTAGCTTTTTTTTTGTACCTTTTTGCTCCAAAATTCATCAAAGTAGCTAAGCTCCAAATTGGTGTCAGCATTTTCTATAATAAAGAACAAGTACATATCCATTTTTCATAGATAAATAATGCATTTTCACATAAAACACCCTAAAAATCCCAAAGATAAAAAGGTTGAATACAGTTTATCAACATCCTCATACTTGAGTATTGTTTGTCTTAAAGAAAAAACAATAGTATGAATGAAGATATCTAAAACCAATAACCAAAGACAATAAGAGTATGAAAGACATACAGTTACCAAATAGGACTCACTCATGACATAACTTAGTAAGACTTCACTTCTTTTCAAAATCTCAAAAAAAATTTAATGACAATCACTCAATCTTTCAATGACAAAGGCTCACCTATAAATTTTTTAATCTCTACTAACTTGACTAGCCTAACTAACAATCCAAAGGTCTTTTTATTAAGGTTATAATGTGGCTAAGGAAATAACACACAATAAGTTATATGAAAATAATAATGAAAAAAAGTTAAATAGAACCCTCAAGATATCCATAAGACCTTGGGACCATATGCTGCTCTTTTACATTTTTTACTACCCAACTACTTACATTCACGCTTTGTCTTTGACATCCACAGGGTTTAAACTCAAAATCTTCAGCCTCAAACATGTATAAATAGATTTATTAACCAGCACAAAATCAATGGTTAATGTAAAATTCGGAAATTCAGATTGGGCATCTCAATGATTCAATCAAATGTAATAGTATAGTCCATTTGAAAGACAACAGTTGTTTGACAAAAGTTCACGGGGCATTATCACAATGAGACAAATTTGAGCTTTAGATAATTGCTTCTACTTCCCCGTGCCTCAGGCCACTTAATTAGTTAATTTACCTATTAATATTTCTCTACTCACCCTTCTCCAATCTCACTAATAAATTATATTGTTAGCTTCATATATTTCCCATCAACGCTTATGTAAACACAGAAAAGCACAACTATCTGCAGAGTGAGACATATCCAAAACGATAGCCAATGCTAGAAAAGTAAATCAAATCTTTAAAGATATCCACCCCTTTGGTTTTCATATCGGTTTAAAAATGAGTTATAAAAATAAAAAAAAAATTAATAGTTAATATTGAATTTATATATTATTAATTTTTATTGAATTAATAAAAAAAGTTGTTGGCCCAATCTTAATTTAATTTACTTATAGTATATTCTTTTACCAATTATCCTTTTGTCACCTTATAAATCCGACTTAATACTTACAAGTTCCTCTTTTGTTTTTCTTTTTCTATCTTGCAATAAGTTTCTTTAAATTGTCCGTTTAATAATTAATTATAAAAATAAAAAAATATTAATAATTAATATTAATTTAGACGTTATTTAATAAAATTAAAATTTTACTAAATTAATTTTTTTTATTGACTCAACTTTAATTTAGATTGTATAAACCAGGAAAAAATCTACTTAAGTGAGTAAATAGGTGCTACAAAGTGGTCCACCCGTACTCCCCCACCACGGAGGGATAAGAAAATAGGTGGGCCCAAATGAATGGCCCACTGTCAGAGATTGGATTAATCCACCAAAGTCACGCGTAACGGATCCTATGGATTACTTTAAAAAATAAAATTATAAACATAAAAAATTAATAATTAATATTAATTTTTTATATTGTTAATTAAATGAATGGATCTTTTTTCTTTTTGTCAAACGTCTGTTTTGTTAGTCTCTTTTCTTAAACATACAACACAACCATGCTTAGTATTATGAGTTATAAATTTCGTGGTATATTTTTGAATAAACTAACTTTAAGTTGAAAATTTATAATTAAATGTTTTAAAATATTGATCCTACAAATTAAGAAAAGAAACTACAAAAATAATTGGGTCTATGAACTCATAAACAAAAAGAAGCTATAAAACAAAATAAAAATGACAACTAAAAACTTAGTTAGATTTAAGGAAGAGTGTGGAAAATAGAAGTCACATTAGGAAAAAAAAGTTGAAGGATATAAAACTTTGGGTACTATGAGTCTTAAATGTCATGATATTTTTAGACAAATAAAGATCTCAAGTTGAAAACTCATAAAGTCTCACTCTCTCCAAACTTATTGGGTACTTGGGGTTCAAAAATTTTAACAATTTCTATGAGTAAAGATGGCCTGTTTGCTTTAGAAAAATATTTTCTGTTTTTACTTCTACTATAAAATTATCATCTCAATTATAAAAGTTTATAAAAAAAAAACCGTGAAATCTTAAACTGTTGGAATTTTTAGCAGCATACCAGGCTTCAGGCTTTGTCTGTAGTTGGCTATAAATTTATGTCATCCACCACAACTATCCAAAGAGCAGTTTACAGTGCCTTACTCTAACACTGAGCTATGGTTTCTCGTAATGGCTTACCTGCTATATGTTTCTCTTCAATTTTTTTAACTTGGTTAGTGTGTGTAACTGTAACTGCTGAAGAAGCCAAGTCTTCTTCTCCTAGAACGGCCAAAATTGGGGAGGGGTACCGTCTCATATCTATTGAAGATACCCCTGATGGTGCCATTGTTGGAGTCCTCCAAGTTAAGCACAACAACAATGTTTATGGTCCTGATATTCCTCTTTTGCGATTATATGTCAAGTATGTCATACCTTGTGTTGTGTTGTGTTGTGTGTATTCACAGTTTATATCTTTATAAAACTATATTCTGATTGATGAACCTTGCAGGCATGAGACTGAGAATCGTTTAAGGGTACACATGACTGATGCAAAGAAGCAAAGGTGGGAGGTTCCTTATAATCTGTTGCCAAGGGAGCAACCACCGGCTTTGAAGCAAAATATTAAGAAGAAAACGTTAACAAGATCAGTGTCAGAGTACTCTGGCTCTGAGCTTGTCTTCAGCTACACTTCGGACCCTTTTAGTTTTGCAGTGAAAAGAAAGTCAAATGGGGATACCCTTTTCGACTCTAGCTCAAGTCCATTGGTGTTCAAAGAGCAGTACCTTGAAATTTCGACAAAATTACCTAAAGATGCTTCTTTGTATGGTTTGGGAGAGAACACGCAGGCACATGGGGTAAAACTGTATCCAAATGACCCTTATACTTTGTATAGTACTGATATATCAACCATTAATCTGAATGCTGATTTGTATGGGTCACACCCTGTGTACATGGATTTGAGGAATGAGGGTGGGAAATCTTACACACATGGGGTTCTGTTGTTGAATAGCAATGGAATGGATGTTTTCTACAGAGGAAACTCTCTGACATACAAAGTTATTGGAGGGCTCTTCGATTTTTACTTCTTTTCTGGACCCTCCCCTCTCAATGTTCTCAATCAGTACACTTCCTTCATCGGCAGACCAGCTCCAATGCCTTACTGGGCTTTCGGTATGCTTCACTCCTCCCTCACTCTCCTCATATCTTTATCATATGCTATGCTACTCATTCTAAATGCCACGTATCGTTGAAGTTTCCTATTAGCAGTTTTCCACCATATCTGTGACATTGAATGATTGGGATGTTTTCTTTGTTTGTAAGAGTTAGGTCGCTAAAATCATTTTAATTTCTGAATCTATTTCTATTATTTGTTTATTGGAAATGCTTTTTAGGCCTTATTTTAGTTTAGTTGTTTTATCATTTAACATAACTTTTAAGTCCACGTGGGAAGAAATGGCCATACATAAAGTCGAAAACTTAACTTTACATTGTATCTAAAATTATATTTTCTTGAAAACTTTGTCAGACAATTTGGTATTCATGACATGCATGTATTATGGATGTATAAAGCAATCTCTGAGTCTTTGTTAAGAACCGTTTTTTCGTACACATTACCTGTCATTCTATCCTTTTATTATTTTAGACGCAGAGTATTCGTATTATAGTATTGCTATCATATCTAGTGCATAAGGTGCGGCTTGGATTATAGGAAATATGTGAAGGGGCTATTTTTTATAAACTAATTCACATATCATGAACGAAACAAGAGAAGCAAGAAGATACATATTCTGTTAATATGTCAACCAATGCATAGTTGTACACTTGTTCATATTATAACGAGACATAGATTGCATGAAAATGGCAAAAGATTTTGGGATGTAAATTTGTAACTCTACTCGAGTCGCGAGCATTTACCTTTGAAGTTTTTTTCTATATTAATTAAATCTTCTTTTTCAGTGTTCCCACCATTTCACAAGCTTCCTTTCTACGTTTCCATGTGGCAATTAAATATTGATATGGGTGGGTAGCATTGATCATCAAGCTTTGCTTCCAATCTACTTTTTTTTAAAACAAAACAGTACAAGAAATGATTTACTTCCCTATGATAATGCTTGTAGGCCAAAACTAATATTTGTATATTGTTTGTTTGTAGAAGGTATTTGACCAAAACATTCTAACTCATTTTACTTGGTGTATATATTATAGGATTCCACCAATGCAGATGGGGCTATCACAACCTATCTGTGGTAGAAGATGTTGTTGAGAATTATCAGAAGGCAAAAATCCCACTTGATGTGATTTGGAATGATGATGATCACATGGATGGCCACAAGGACTTCACACTCAATCCAATTAACTACCCGCATGAAAAGCTTTTAAACTTTTTGGACAAAATACACAACATTGGCATGAAATACATTGTCATCATTGATCCAGGAATTGCTGTTAACTCTAGTTATGGTGTATATCAAAGGGGTATGGCTAATGATGTTTTTATCAAATATGAAGGTGAACCATTCTTAGCTCAAGTTTGGCCAGGAGCAGTATATTTTCCTGATTTTCTCAATCCAAAAACAGTTTCATGGTGGGGCGATGAGATCCGTCGATTCCATGAACTTGTCCCTGTTGATGGCCTATGGATTGACATGAATGAAGCTTCAAATTTCTGCTCTGGAAAGTGCACAATTCCTAAGGGAAAAGTGTGTCCAAGTGGAACAGGACCTGGATGGATATGCTGCTTGGATTGCAAAAACATCACAAGCACACGGTGGGATAATCCTCCTTACAAAATTAATGCTTCAGGAGTGTTGGCTCCTGTGGGATTCAAAACTATAGCTACTAGTGCAGTTCACTATAATGGTGTTTTGGAATATGATGCTCATAGTATCTATGGTTTTTCTCAAGCCTTTGCAACTCACAAGGCCCTTCAAGGGCTTCAGGGAAAAAGGCCTTTCATTTTGTCCCGTTCCACTTATGTTGGTTCAGGCAAATATGTTGCACATTGGACGGGTGACAATAAGGGAACATGGGAGGACTTGAGGTACTCAATATCTGCAATGCTCAATTTTGGAATATTTGGGGTGCCAATGGTTGGTTCAGATATATGTGGTTTCTACCCTGCACCCACCGAAGAGCTTTGTAATAGGTGGATTGAAGTTGGTGCTTTCTACCCTTTCTCAAGGGATCATGCAAACTACTATTCCCCAAGACAGGAACTTTACCAATGGGAATCAGTTGCTGAGTCTGCTAGAAATGCTTTGGGTATGAGGTATAAGCTTCTACCATATCTATACACCTTGAACTATGAGGCACATACTAGTGGTGCCCCAATTGCAAGGCCTCTTTTTTTCTCATTTCCATCTTACACTGAATGTTATGGCCTCAGCACCCAATTCTTGCTTGGCAGTAGCCTAATGATTTCACCTGTGCTTGAACAAGGAAAAACACAAGTTAAAGCACTCTTCCCTCCCGGAACTTGGTATAGTTTGTTTGATTTGACAGACACCATTGTGTCAAAAGATGGAAGCTATGTTACTCTTGATGCACCTCTGCATGTGGTTAATGTGCATTTGTATCAGAATACCATTCTTCCAATGCAAAAAGGTGGATTGATATCTAAGGATGCTAGAATGACACCTTTCAACCTCATTGTGACCTTCCATGCTGGTGCAACTGAAGGAGAAGCCAAAGGAAACCTATACCTTGATGATGATGAGTTGCCAGAGATGAATCTAGGAAATGGCCGTTCAACATATATTGATTTCCATGCAAGTGTCAAAGAAGGAACTGTTAAAGTTTGGTCACAAGTCCAAGAGGGCAAGTTTGCTTTGGATAAAGGTTGGATTATTGACACAATCGATGTGTTGGGATTAAATGGAAGTGGAGCACTACCTAGAATTGAGTTGGATGGAGAACCACAGATGAGGGGTTCAAATGTGCAAGTTAGTATATCTGAACATAAGTACTTATATGGGCAGGGTGAGGTAGAAAAGAAAATATTGAAGGTAGGGTTGAAGGGCTTAAATATTCCCGTAGGTAAAAATTTTGCAGTGTCATGGAAGATGGGATCATAAATTTAGGTTGTCTCTTCTTAATAACTTCTTTTATGCTTTCTATAAATCGCATTAACGTCACTGGAAGGAGAGGAGATAGAATATAAGTTAAGGGGAAAGTAAAAGACCTATACATCTGAGATGCATAATTTATCGAAATAAATTGTATCTCCTAAGTTTTTTCTATACACACATCATCCATCTTTGCTTGATACCATCATCATTCACATTGTTTTAAATGCTATAATTAGTAGGAATTGAATATTTATTAGGGGTTTGTAATCACTAAATCAACTAAACTAATCCCTTGACAAATTAAAATACTAGTCTTTTCTTTTTTTATGGTTTTCTCTGCGTTCGAAATGTATTTACATTTTCTTTTGCTTGCTAATTTAAAAGAAAATTTATATACCGTCGTTCTTATTGAAAATAGGACCCATGCATGTAATTTTACTGAAAATGAATATTATATAAAGTAAAAATAAATATACAATAATGCTAAAATTTAACTTTAAATAAGAAAACATATGTTTGGTCTTTTATTTTTTGGTTTCAATTTAATCTCATTTTTTTCAGTTTAATTCTTTGTGTTTCAAACTGTCGCAAAATAATTATTTCCGATGATTTAACTAACAAAACCTTGCCTTTTAAAATTGATGTTACCATTAAATAGAAATCAATTTAGAATGTTCTATATATTTTAAATAAATTGTGTATCTATCGGCTTAAAAAGACAAGTTTTTATTAGCTATATTAGAAAAATATCATTTTGAAACTATTTCAAAATGAATAAATTAAAATTAAAAAAAAACTTGAAATCAAACTGAAACCTAGAAACATATAAGGAATGAACAGTATTATTAATATTGCATAAATATAATTTGTGTGTTTTTGTTCCGTGTGGTATGTGAAAGCAATATTTGCATAAATATTGTCGATGGCGGGAAGCCGAAGTGGAGGAATTGTTGACGAAAATGGGAATGGGACGGACGGGAACACAAGTGTCATCGTGTGTGGTTGTGGTTAAAGACAAGTGTGAGGGTGTGACAAATACACAAACTCAGATTAGAAAAGTATCAAATAACTCAAATTCTTCACATCTCTCCCCTTTCACCCCAACGGACACGAAAGTAATAATAAATAGTCTGGTGGTTAAGGTGTTAGGATTCTCGCTCCTTCATTCTATGTTTTATAATTTCTCCACCTTGCATTACAATGTCTTTTCAACACTCATAAATAAACTGTTGGATTTGATCATCCTTATCCGTCACGGCGTGAGTGTCAAAATATACACAGTAAAGCTAAAATGCATAAAAACTTAGAGAATCACTTTAGAAATTAGAATTTATTAACTCAAATGTGTCACTAAGTTATAATAGGGGGTTTCAAGGTCATTTATAAACCGAATTGTGTGAGGAAAAAATAACACGTGAGGGCTATGATGATGTGGCAACGAGTGTTTCCTACATTCCCACCTAAAGTAAAGAAGAGAGGGAGTGTTGTGGACCTCTCTCATTTAAGGAACAGTTTATATTGTAATTTATATAAATTTTATTAAAATTAAGTTAATTGATGAAATATTAAATAATTATTAAATCATATAAGATTTTATACACATAATCTCCTTAATGAGAATTATTTATTCAACGACTAAATTAACAAAATTCAAGGTATAAATCAAGTTTTATTGTAAATTATAAATCAGAATAAGTCTATGTAATAAGTGGATTCTATACTTAAATAAATAAGGCATTACTCTACTCTAACGTTGTTTAATGGAAACAAAGTTGAAAATAAGTGGGACAATTTGTTGGATTATTAGGTGAACAAAACGTTTACTTAAAAGAGAAATGACCCGTGTTTTAGCCGACAGAGGCATCACTCTCACAAATTGTGTCTTGACTCCATTCGGAGTTATTGTTTAAAGTTGAACTTGTGTATTTTAATTTTTGTCTATAAGCCAAGTACACGTGTTTCTTCAAATTGAATATTATTGAAAATTCAAATAAATAAATAAACCGATGTTCCAACACTTTACCTCAATTTATGAGCATTATTGGGCCTTTTCTATTAATATTAAATAATAAACAATTTTTTATCAAAAATAGAAAATAAATAAATTTATCTGCAAATACTTCACTTATAACAAACACTGTCTCCAAAGTACATTACAGAAAGAGTGGTGTCAGCCCAATACTTTTTTTTTACAAATATATTATTGAGCGAGATTTATATTAAAAACCATTCGGTTGATAAGTTAATCCAAAGTTAAAGAATAACTCTTTAACTAAAGTTATAAAATAAACTTATTAACCATAAGTGTTCCATAAAAGTAATTATCTAGTTAACTAATAAATGTGAAATTATATAGATAGAATGACACTTTTGTAAGATTTTTTAAATAAGTTATATTTGTTCAGTTAAAACATATTAAATGATATAATAAAAAATGAGAATAACTTATAATAATATTTGATCAAATCAAAAGATAACTTTAATTTTAATTAAAACAATATCATATACTTCTTCATATCTTAACTAATTTGATATCTATAATCTATCTTGATATATCTTGTCTAAATTGATTATATCATATCTATTATACTATCTTCGTCTCTAAATATAAGACTTTCTTGAAAAGAAAAATTTGTCCCTTAATATAAGACCATTTTTTAAATTTCTATGTCATTAATTATTTTTAAACTAAAATATTCCTACTAAATGAGTAACTTTTATTGGAGTTTAAAAAAGACAATAAATGTATTATATTGTTTAAAATATTTATCTCTCCTATTATAATTGACTGACACATTAATTTTCTCTCCTTATTAATTTTTCCTTTTTATATGAAATACAAGTCATTAACTATAATGTGAGAAAATTAGTGGGAAGGGAAAATGACATTCTTAACAATCTTAAGGGTAATTTTAAAAAATTATCCTTAATTTTAGACAGAATTAATGATTTAAAAAAACTAATCAACTTTCTTAATACCCGTGAATTAGGTAAAAGAGTTTTATATTTAGAAATTAAGTATAGTATAATTTAAATTTGAATAGTTCACAATTAAATAAAATGTGTCAAAATTAAATCATATCTCCTTATTTTGACCCTATATATTATTATTTTTTTAAGATCACCATGGCTATGGAAATTCTATCACCTTTTCCCATGGAAACTAATTCCTACATAAACTTTTAAAAATTAAAAATTTAAGAATTAAATTTATAAATAAAAATAAAATATTTTCTCAAATCAAATAACCTATGATATTTTCTTATCATGGAGATCATAAAAATCATCAAAATACGTTTTGTATCTCCTGTTTAAATATTTTTTATTCACACATTTGAACCTTAAATTTTAAACCAATTAAACTTGTGAGTCATATGATGCACATATTTATATTTATTAGTGGTGATCGAGATACAACTATATTATTAATGGAAGAAAAATCACCTATAGATGTGTCAAATAATAAATGGTTTATAATAAATAGTTAAAATAAAAATAAAAAAAATACACAAATTCAAATAACATTAGGTTTGTTTTTAATGGTAAATGTACTTAAATTTTATCATTCTTAATAGGGGTGTTCATCAACCGATCCGGACCGCAAAAAACCGCTCAACCGATCCAAAAAAAACCGAAACCGATTAAACCGAAAACCAAAAAAACCGAAACCGCAAAAAAACCGCATTTCATATGCGGTTCGGATCGGTTTTCGGTTCCACCTATGAGAACCGAACCGAACCGAACCGATCCGCAGGTTTTATGTTTTAATGTTTTCATTTCATTTAGTCACAACCTCTTTCACTTATTTTTTTTATTAGTTTGTTTAATTTGGTCTCTATATTTTATTTTGTAATTTTGTTTGAAGTATATGATAACACTTATTTTTTAAAAATTTGTCCGAGTTAGAGGAAGAATAAGAAGACTAAAATCTTGACTCAAGGTTTTTAATATTTCAATTATTTTACATTGAATCTTATTTAAATAGTACTTTATTTATTTTATGTTTAAATTTAAATTATTGAAAACTTGTCTTATTTTACTTATTAATGATTCTTCTATAGTTGAGAACTTAAAATATTCTTTGCATTGTTATAATTATAATATTCATTTGATTTTATAAAAAAAATAAAATGAGGAAAAAAACCGCATAAACCGATCCAATCCGAACCGCATTTGATCGGATCGGATCGGATCGGATCGGATGGTGCCATTCATTTCAACCGAACCGAACCGAACCGCAATTTAATAAAGTGATCGGATCGGATGGTATTTTGTCATAAAACCGAACCGATCCGGACCGCGAACACCCCTAATTCTTAATCTTATATAAAAGGGTCAAAATAAGGAGACATGATTTAATTTTAACACTTTTTTAATTGTGAACTATTTAAATTTAAATTATATAACAAATATGATATATTAAATTAGATAGGAGATGTCAAGATAGATTAAATATATGAAATTAGTTAAGATATAAAAGGGTGTATAGTATTGTTTTTAATTTAAATTAATCTTATCTTTTGATTTGATCAAATGGTTATAATAAGTTGTTCTTATTTTTTATTGTATCATTTAGTTTTCACTAGATACGCTCCCTTTGTGTGTTGGATAGACACTTTTTATGTGAGAAAAATAAGTTTTAAGATTTCTATATTTATTTTTTTAAAAGTATATTTGACTGTTTTTTAACAAAAAATTATTTTTTATACAAACTATAACTATAGTAGATAAAATTTTATTGACATATTTAAGAGATTCAATTTTCAATTATGTATAGTTATGTCAAATTTTGTTAGTCATTCTCACTAAATATGTAACATATAATTTCCGCTCATACCGGAGGGGTTTAAATAATTATGGAGGGAAAAGTAGACGGTAATCTTGGATATAAAGTGAAACTACCTATATGTAGGAGATAATGAGGGTTGGCTCTTTGTCATGAAAGGTTTCCTGATGGGTTGCAAGAAGGTTTGCATTGGAATATAATGAGTCCTTTTATATGTCACTTCATATCACAAAGCTCAACGTGAATCGGATGAAGCTTCTTATTGCTAATATCATTTCCTCTTATTACATTTTTAATGTTGATTTAATTTGTTGTTCAAAAAACGAAGTTGTAAAAATAAAAAAATATAAAAAATTAATATTAATTTTTTTAAGAAATCAAAATTAGGTTGGTTGAGAACCAAATAAACCTTTAATAACCTAGAATAGAGTGCATAAAGGCCAGAACAAGTTTCGTTGCCTTGAATGTTGATTTAACTAAGGCATGTGATGGGATAACCTGGGACTTTATTCTGATGGAGGTTGCCTTACCCCAAGTCCTCAACACTCAGCAGTCTAATTATGCAATGCATTACTTGTATCCAACCAGCATCATGTGGAAAGCTCTAACACTTGTATTCTGTAAATCAAAGCAAGTTGATGGTCTTGAGCAAGTTATAAGATATATCATGGCAGGTTGTTGATTAACCCTTCCAAAAGTAGATGGTGCCTTGGCTTACCCTACTATTACTACTATCATCATAAAAAAGAGATACACATGTCCTTTTAGTTGTTCAGTTGTGACACCATCTTATTCTGAGCTATTGTAGACCTCTCTTTTATGTGCATGACCTATTAGCTTAGATTCATTTGAACTTTTCTAGGAAGATGAGGACTCTTGGCCATCATTTTTGGAGTTCAAGCTTGTCATCTTTTATGGAATTAGAGGAATAAGGAGCACTTTACTGATAATTTCAGTAGATCATTTTCCCCTCTACTATGGCTCTTCACTAAATCATGCAGCATATATTTGACTCAAACCTTAAATCCCTCTCCTTTGGTTCGAAATTTTTTATATATGACTTGATAAGCTAATATAGTTTGTGCGTTTCCCATGAATTAAGATTAAACATTGTATTTGTTTTTTCAATTATAATCATTTTTATATTAAAATTTTCTTTAAACAAAACTCCTTCCAACTTTGTAGAAGGTGTATAATGTATGATATAAAAATAAATAAATACACTTCATATACAAAGAATATGTAGATTTTGAATGGCTTGCATTTATTAAAAAAAAAAAAAAGAACTGGCATATACTACTATTACCTCCGTTCATTTATGCAGGAATCTTTTACGCAAGTCATATATTTGTATTAGGATAGTTAGTTAGTAATGATATTTTATTCAAAAAGTAATTAATAGAATAAAAATTATAAAAAAAAATTATAAAAAGAGGTAAATAAATGTTTCTGAATACAATCTTAAAAGAATGGGAATGATAATACGTTATAATAGTGGATTAAAAACTAACTCTAATAAATCAACATGGCTAATTGAGCTGAATGAGTTTATTTTCTCTTAATTAAATACTGAGGATTTAATTTTTATTTTGGGTATGAAATAATTTTAAAATGCTAAATCAATTATTTCACCCATCAAACATGTCTACATAGTAGTAAGGGGGATTCATGGTTATGATGAGAATAGGACAGATTATATATGGTGTTAGCAGAAAAATAAAATAAAAATTTTATTAACCAATGTCGTTATTATTTAAAGAAAGAAATTTGTTAAGAAATATATTTAAAATTATTTTAATAAAAAATTTAAATAAAAATTTTACTTTATTTTCTAAAATTATAGATAGAATAAAAGTAGTAATTAAGTTGAATGTGAAGGAGGGTGAAGTGAGAGAAGGCCATAATAAATTTAATGATTGTTTGGTTAAAAGTTACAACCTCCCCTCATTCCAATAACTTTTGTTTTCATTTGCAAAGCTGATGTTTCCAAAACTTAGCCCTGGTTAGCTGCATACACACCAGTGAGACGGAATGAGGTTGAGTTAAAAAAATGTTGTTTAAAATTAATATTAAATTTTAAATTTTTTATTTTTATAACCTCATTTTTTTCAATTAAAAACCAAATGAATATGTACCTCCTGTTTCCAAAGTTTGTTCAAGCAACTTGGTTCTAAAGTTTTCAACTTTTTGATGAGCATTCATCATCATACCCTTCTTTAACTACCCAAATTACTAACTTTTGCTTCAACAAAATCCAATTGATTGCAAAATGAAATTATAAAATAGAATTATTGTTAGAGGCATTTTTATAAAAATAAATTACATGTGTTAAGAAATATATAGTAGCAATTATATATCTATAAGTTGTTTCTAGTTTATCTCAATCATTATGTATTTTAGTAATTTTTCACTTAAATATTATTATCCTATATCAAGTTTACTAATTTTTCAGCAAACTTCTAAAATAATACATTCAAACACGTATTACATTTTTCGAAATATTAATTTTTCAACCAAATTTTTAAAATTCCAATTTCTAAACTAAACTAAACAAATTTTTAAACAGCGAACACGAAAGAAACAAACTGATGGTGAATCATTGAGATGGATGACGTGTCGTAGAATGGGAAAAATGAAAAAAGAAATCATAGAGACAGCCACGTCAATAATATATAGTTAGCGGCCACAGCACTTTCCACGCAATGGCCTACGAAGGATACTTGTCCCATCATGTACCACGTGTCGCACCACTTTAGGACATTTTGGCGCCAAAGATGGCGGTGGGTTCCACGTCGGCATTATTGGCGGGAAATCGAAGCAACCAACAACCTCACTCACACTCACTCATTTCCGTAACCCACATGCTCTCTCTTCTCCACCATTCTTTCTTTTTTGCATATGGTGGTCAAACACCATCATCATCATCATCATTAATACATACATGTTCATGCACTATGGCATGTGTCCCTGACCCAACATCATGGCAAGTGGAAATATCTTATCAGAATGAGATGCGGAATTATACACCACACACACTCCTTCACTGCACACACGCTCGTGTCACGTGATCTTCTAACACTGTTTGTATTAAACAATGCTATAAGATATTATGAATACGATTGATAGCAAGTTATGGACACACGCGATACATCGTTGGAAGCGTGCACCTGACAACCGTTATGGTTTGTTTATTTACGACACTAATCAATAACACACTAACCCACCACGTTTTATTTTTTTTTATATTTATATCAACATACATTTTAAATCAAATATATTTTAAAACATATTAACAATCGTTATTTAATTATTATCTAACTAATATACCAAGAGTATTGATTAAGAAAATCAAAATAAAATATTTTTTAACTTAAAAACATCACTAAATCTGATTATACTGAGTTTTAAACGATCATAATATAATTTTTGGAAAAAAAATCTACTTTTTATTCTTAAACAATCCTAGTAAACTTTAACTATTTATTATCAAGTTTAAGCCCACCACTTTTTGTTCCCCATATCAATTGTTAATACGGATTAAGGAGGTGTTTTGCATCGCATTAATTTATTGATTAAGTCCTTAAAAAATTCCCCCTTTCGAATGCAGGTGGCGTTGCAGGCATGCAGAACCATTGCGAGACGTGCTTGGCACTGCTCAAGTAACGACACCGCCTCGTTAAAAAATTATGAGAGAATAAATTCACAAACTAGATAAAAAAAAAGATTATTGCCTTTGATTTTAAAGAAAAAAAAGTCACTCATTTTAGTAATAGTATATGTCTTTTAAAAGGTAAATTATAACATTGGTTTAGATTTATTTATTGAACCTAATTATTTAATCTAATTCAATTAGATCAAATTGAATTTTTTTTTTAACAAATCAAAACCAATTCAATTCAATCAAAATCCGAGTATAATCAAATCAGATATTGAATTCTAAGCTAGCAAACTTAAGTACTTTTGAGTAATACCCGGCCTAATTTTGTATTATTTATTATTATCTTATGTTTTTGTTTTACAACATATAATATAATGTTAATGTTCATGCCATGGATAAGAACACAAGGGTCAAACTCAGATGGTCAAGCCAATACTTCAATTTGTTGAGTTAGACTTGTATTTATGCGTGTTAAAAACTTAGAGTAAATGTCAAGATATAATTTTTGTTTGATAGTTTCATATAGTAACATTCATGCTATGCACGTGGGTTATATTGGATGATCATGGTTTTGATTTTTATACAGGTTTGTAATTGTGATAGTAAATGTTTGATATGAATTTTGTAATGTTTGATATGAATTTTGTAATGTTTGAATAAGATTGATAGCAAGTAATTAATCGAATATCTGATCATTCAATCAAATCCAAACCAAATTAGATCGAATCAGATTTCAAAAGAGATTACACAAATCCAACCGAATCCAATCCATTTAACTTTGATTGAATCAATTTTTTTACTAAAATTCGATTCAATTCAATACTTACTCTACCCTATTAAATTATTCAAATCACTTTTGAGGTTCTTCAATCATACTTTACCCTAAACTTGAGTTAAAATTACACTTTGTGCGATTTTAAAAATCTATAGCGATTTTTATATGTTGTTTTTGGTGATTTTAATTGTCAAATGCTAAATTGTCTTTTTGTGCAGTTTTAACCATCAAAAGATTTTAGAAAATTGATACAAAGTGTAATTTTAACTAAACTTTAGGCTAGAGTATAATTTTGACAAACTTCAAAAGTCATTTGTATAATTTATTAAAAAACAAATATTTTCTAAACAACTAAAATTAGTTTTGTTTGGGCTTAATCATAATTTTATTTGTTCACCTTCAAAAGTACTTGTTTTAATAAACTGAATTAAATTTTAGTTAAATTTTTAAATAAAAATCTTATTAATCCCTGTAAATTTTTTATGTATAAAAAATTTCTATCACGGTTTAATAACAATGTAACATATATTTAACTGCCCCATATCAACAATTTATATGAAATTAAATATGGATTTCATATTATAAGTAAATAATATAAAACTATTTAGGTTAAATTAATATTAGGTTCTGTATTTTTACTTTTATTTCAATTTACTCTATTGTTTCTTATGATAAACTAGTCCCTTAATTGTGTTAACAAGTTTATATTGGCTATTTCCACCAATTTTAACCAACAACGTTAACAAATTTTTTATGATGTTTCGAATGAATCATTTGTTTTTATATTGTTTTCAATTGATCCTTGTATTGAAAATGAACTTAGATGGACTCACAATGTTAACATGTCTAAATTTATTTCTCTCATATTCTTTCCACCAAATATATTGTATTCCCTTTGCCCATTATTCCTTTTTTCCATCACTCTCACTACTCTCTTTTCATCTATAACCTAACATCATTCCTTTAATATTCATATCATCTTCCCCTCACCCTTCATCCTTCATTCATGCATCTTGTTTTATCTCTTTACCCAATTTTTACACAAGCTTTGAAATGGTTCATACGCTATAGAAAATCCACAAGATTAAGGTTTGAAACCTTAAGATGGAATTAACAAAATGAAGAGATAACATTGATACGCTCCGAAACGAAGAGAATACAACACCCCAAAATTCATAATGTTATCCACTCATGGAAATGGTTCCAAACAACCTTAAAAAGCAAGAAACCGAAGAAATTGAAAAGTGGGGTTCAAGAACCGTTGAGGGACCAAAGTGGGTTTTGTAACACCCCTTTATATACACGATATATATATATATATATATATATATATATATATATATTCTTATTGCTTTAAAAAAAACTTTAGAAAGATATATATATATATATATATATATATATATATATATATCATTTCTTATCCTTTAAATATTGAAAGTAAAAAAAATGTTGTCTTTCAATATTTATCCATAATGACAAAATAAATTTATAGAAATTATAAGTGATAAAAGATTACAATATTATATCTGGATGATAAGGTTTATCAAAGTTTAACCTTTACCTTGTTACAATTATCCAACTTGATATTGTAATAAGGTAAACTAATACTAAATTATACCTCTACTATGACTGTGACCAATCATTTCCTAGTCCTCGCAACATAGGGTTTTGGAATTTTACTCTTGTCATATCTCTTCACCTGATGAGACCACTTTACTCTCTTGTAATTACATCCTTTCATCTTGGACTGCTAGCTATACATCACATAACATATATTTTGAACACAGAAATTCAAACAAGAAGGAGTGAGAAACAAAATATAATATCTTACAGATAAGACATAAGCATAAGGGTTTTCATAAACTAATATAATAATATCAGTCATAATCTCATACACAATTAATTATGAATGTAGGGTTTCCACAAACATAACAATTATATTTTCATTCACAACCACCCACATAGAATGTCACAATCACATGAATGTTATGCAATGCTTTTAATGCTACTATCTCATTCAGTTTATGCACGTGGGCCCTTAAAGTTTTAATTTACACTGGACCAACCAGGAGTTTACACTATTCCATAATTTCGGATAATAATAATATAAATGACTTCATGACATATGAATAGCTCAACTGGCATAGAAATACTTAGAGACTAGTTAGACTGAGATGGTTTTTATTGTGAAAGTACCCGACACTAGGGAGCGACCCTAGGTCCCCTGAAGCACCCTTTCACACTCTCTCATCCCAAGGCTTGCAATTAAGCATCCTCTCATGTATCCTTGGTTTCTATAATCCGTCCTCAGGCAATATCACATCTCATTTCTCTTTAATGATTCATGATGCATGAATTACTCACGTATTGAGTTGGTTAAGACTTTTAGAAACTCAAGTATAAACTATATCTTTGAGGCCTACAAATCACAATATAGCCACCCCGATGAACTGCATATTTCTAAACTCTTAAATAAGTTCTGCCACACGCAGAAGAATTTCAGTACAATTTTTCTTTATCATTCACAAATGATTTAAGTTTCAAAGTCTTAACATATATTCCAAACCTTCTTTAGAGAATTTATAGGAAATTAATTTACTTTAGACACAAGTTTGAATTGAATTATTGATCTTTTTTCGTCTTTAATTATAATACTTAAAAAATGTATAATATTTTCTAAACACTTTTGAAATTAAAACTCTTATTTTCAAAAGTTTAAAACAAAATATTATTGAAGTATCTCATTTCCATTTGAGAATCAAATATTTTCATACCTATACATATACATATATATATATAAATATATTATTTTTATAAAATGCTTTATTTTTTATATAAAATAACTAAAATTTAATTAAATAATTTATTTTGAAAGATAAAAGTGAGTTATAAAAATTATGTACTTATATTGAAAGTTAAGAAAAATTTCTTAACAATAATCTGAATAAACACTGAGAAATAATTTCTTTTAAATTAATACTTTAAAGAGTAAGAGATAAGTATATTCTTACTGAGTTTTAGCTTTCCGTGATGCTTTCTATATGCTCAAACTCTCACAAGATCATTAATCATTCATCAATCACAACCAAATATTGTCAATCATATTTAAATTTCATCACTCACAATCAAATATCGATCATAATCAAATCAAAGAAAAATAACACAATTACTATACAAAATCTACACAATTTATTTTAAGGTGTCTTAATTATTAAAGTTCATTTTAAGTCGTAGTAATCCAATCATAATGTTAGCTGGTCCATATCAAATCCAAAATAGTCCAATGGTCATATGGGTCCATCATAGTCCAATCAACACAAAGATATAATTCAGTCCATAACAGTCCATATAAGTCCATAACAGTCCATATAAGTCTATAACAGTCCAAATCTCAATGATACGATATGTTAGGTTAATGAGTCATCTAAATATTTTAAACTTCATATTAGGTTAATCAATATGATTCATCCAAATATTTTAAACTTTTGACTAAATTTTATTTATTTATTTACTTAAAATGATAATAAGTATTACTTTAAAATATAATAATTATTCATAGTTAAAAGGAGTAAGGGACTCCTCCCATTATTCTTATGTCTTTTCATATTATATTCTTATCTCACTCCCCCTTACCTTGAATTACTACCAAAAGTGAGTTTGCTTTGCACCTCCGAGTTATAGAAATATTAATACCAATTTATTTAAATATAGATATGAGATGAAAATTAAGATTACTATTTAAAAAAGAAATGGTAAATGGTAATTAAGCATAGTAACAATAAATAGTAAATTTTAAATAGTTACCATGAATAGTAATAGTAAATAGTAAATCATAAATAGTAACAATAAATAGTAAATCATGAATAGTAATGGTAAATAGTAAATTGTAAATAGTAATAGTAAATAGTAAATTATGAATAGTAAAGATAAATAATAAATCATAAATAGTAATTTACTATTTTAATAGTAATTTACTATTTGTAATAATTTACTATTTAGAATAATAACTTAAAATAATATTATATCTATTATGAATAATTTAATGTGGATGTCCCCCTTTTAGTCCTATAAATAGGACTTGACGTATCATTCTCTAATACACTCAATTAGAAACAAAACCTTAATTCTCTCCTCTCATTGCTCTACAATTCTTCTTCCTCCATAATCTTTCTTCCTTCATAATTTTTAGCTTATTTTATAACACATTATCAGCACGAGGTTCTGACCAACTAAAATCTATTCAAGACTAAGAGAGGTAATATATGATTATTATTATTATTATTCTTTATAATTTTTAATTTATATTATTTATATATATATATATTATAAAAGTTCCCGAAGAACTTACATTTTAAAATCTCCAAAGAATGTATTAGATTATATCTATATCATAAAAAAATAGGTTCCTGAAGAACTATAGCAATCTAATATATATATATATATATAATCATAAAATTATGTTTTATTCATTTAATGTGTCGATTGTTTTATCCATTACATGTTATACTCCTTTATCTGATCTCATCCATTGTTTTCCATTACATGTTATTCATTTCACACTGATTGCGCTAGTGCTTTATTATTAAATCATATGCATAATGTCTAGTATATGAAAATCAGATTTCAATTGCTACTAATTTCATATGCGTAGCTACTAAATTGCAATTGCTACTATATCAATAGTATTATTTTATATTATCACTTTATATATATGATTTTAATCATTTACTAATGCTACAATGTTACTTTCACGTGAACCATTGTACTGATTGCTAACCATTGTACTGATTGCTATATATTGATTTAATTTTACGTTCCATATTTATTGAATAATTGCAATGTAGTGTTATAATTGATGTTATAATTAATTATATATAAAAGTGTTAAAATATGCGTTAATAAGGAATTGAACTCGGGTTAATATACTATGGTAAGTTATCACTATACCACTAGGCCACTAGTATTTGAATAATATTTTATAAAAAAATTTAAATTTTCATTACCAGATTATTTATGTTAAATTTTATTTATACTTGTCTCCTTGTGGCTGGAAAAAAATGAATTACTTATGCAAAATCATGAGTCTCGTCCAACTGTTACTGCTTCATTCCCAGAAGTGAATGTAGCAACACATGATCATTATACTCATGGTCGTGGTCGAAATGATAACAAATTATCATTAGTATGAAAAAAATAAAGAACGTATGGAAAAAGGGAAAGATGTTTAAAGTAGCGAACAATCTAATAATATTTGCTATCGTTGTGGTAGCCAAGACCATTAGTCTCAGGTTTGTCACACACCAAAGCATCTGATTAATCTATACCAAAAATCACTTAAAAATAAAGGGAAAACAATATAAACAAATTTTACTGGTATGAATGATGCTTTTACTCACTTTGATGTTGATAATTTCCTTACTCTTCCTGAAGAAGACATTGACCACTTGGTTAGAGAGCAGAATGCCCCTAAATAATGATTTGTTTTTGTTATGAATTTTAGTCTTTAAATTTTTGTTAAATATTTATTGTTGTTAATTATATTTTTCACTCATGATTTATTTATTATTATTTAATGAAGAATGAATGCTCATGTGAATGACGAATATATATGTCTCGTAAACAGTGTAACAACTCATACTATTTTCAAGAATGAGAAATATTTTTACCATATACTAAAACAAAAAGTCAGTGCTAATACTATATCTGGTAGTATAAATATAATTAAAGGCTCCAGCAGAGCCAAGTATTTTGTTACCTGGGGGAACAAAATTGCACATTAAAAGTGCATTATATTCTACAAAGTCTCAAATAAATTTATTGAGTTTTAAGGATATCCGTAGAAATGGATACCATATTGAGACCACAAATGAAGGAAATGATGAATATCTTTACATCACAAAGTTAATTTCTGATAAGAAATGTATATTGGAAAAATTGCCTTCATTTTCCTTCAGTTTATACTACACATATTAGTACTATTGAAACAAATGCTATAGTAAACTAGAAGTTTACAAATAAGAATGACTTTGTTGTTTGGCATGAACGATTAGACCATCCTAGATCAATTATGATTCAAAAAATAGTTGAGAATTCAAATGGTCATTGCTTGTCCAGCAGACAAATTCTCCAAACTAATAATTTCTCATGTGCTGCTTGTTCTTAAGGGAAATTAATTATTCGATCATCACCAATGAAATTTGGAAGTGGATCACTCACATTTTTAGAGCGTATACAAGGTGATATTTGTAGACCATTTAGATATTTTATGGTTTTAATTGATACATCAACTTGATGGTCACATGTTTGCTTATTGTCAACTCGCAACCAGGAGTTTGTGAGATTGCTAGCTTAATTAATTCGTTTAAGAGCTCATTTCCCGATTATTCAATTAAGAAAATATGCCTTGATAATGCTAGTGAATTCACATCTCAATCTTTTAATGATTACTGTATGTCCATTGGAATTAATGTTGAAAATCCTGTAGCACATGTTCATACACAAAATAGATTTGCCAAATCATTGATTAAACGTTTGAAATTGATAGAAAGATCATTGTTAATAAGATCAAAACTTCCAATTTCAACTTGGGGACATGCAATCTTGCATGCGTCAACACTTATTCGCATCAGGCCTACAAGTTATCATGAGTATTCCCCCTTACAATTGGTTCATGGTAAAGAACCAAATATTTTCCATCTAAGAATCTTTGGAAAGTGCAGTATATGTTCCTATCTCCCCTCCACAACGCACTAAGATGAGACCTCAAAGAAGGTTGGGGATTTATGTTGGATGTGAAAGTCCATCTATAATAAAATATCTTGAACCCTTAACAGGTGATTTATTTATAGCTTGTTTCACTGATTATCATTTTGGTGAATCTGTTTTTAACCATTAGGGGGAGATAATAAACAATTGGATAAAAGGATTAATTTGAATGAGATATCTTTATCTCACCTTGATCCTCGAACAAAGCAATCTGAACTAGAAGTTCAGAAAATAATTAGTTGGCAAAATTTAGCAAACAAATTGCCTAATGCATTTGTTGATCCCAAAAGAGTGACTAAGTCACATATACCAGCTGTTAATATTCTAATAAAGATTGATATCCCTGAAGGACAATCTAAAATTGTAAACGAGTCTGAAGCCCAAATAAAATATGGCAGACCTCTTGATTCTAAAGATAAAAATCTCAGTAAATAAACAGGATAATTAAATCGAGGATATAAAGACTCTAGAAGAGTCTCCTGACATAATCAATGATTCAAATCTAGAAGATACAAAGGTACCTGAAATTGATAAGAATAAAGAGATCTCTATAAATTATGTCATGGATGGAATACAATGGAATCGACATGAAGTTGATGTTGATGAAATTTTGCATTCAAAGAAACTCTTGATATTATAAATTATGATAAGAATCATGAGCCAAAATCTGTTAAGGAATGTGCACAAAGAAATGATTGGCAAAAAAATGGAAAGATGCAATGTAAGAAGAGTTAAACTCACTTGCAAAACAGAAAATTTTTGGACCTGTAGTCCAAACACCTAAAGGGTTAAAACCAGTTAGGTACAAATAGGTCTTTATGAGAAAAAGAAATGAAAATGGTGAAATTGTACAATATAAAGCAAGGCTTGTTGTGTAACATCCCAAAATTTGTAATTTTTAGAAAAATAATTCATTAAGGATTAATGGAGAATTTCCGAATGAAATTCCGAGTAAATACTGTCTGAAATAAGTTATTCCGAGTGAAATGGATAGGATTCCGAGTGAAATAAAACCGAGAAAACAACTTCCAAGTAAAGTTAAGATGTTTTCAAGTAAAACATTATTAAGAGAATTATTTCTGAGTTAAGAAAACTGTGTCCGAATGAGACACTTTTGGAATAAGGCAAAATCCGAGTGAAACGTCTCCGAGTGAAACGTTTCCGAATGGGTTGTTCCGAGAGAAGTACTTCTGAATAAAGAGAAGTTTTGAATTTGAATAAGTACTTCTCAGGTTGAGATATTTTTATAGTTTTCGAGTGAAGTGTCTCTGAGAGAGATGGCACTGAGTGAGACGTTCCAAGTAGGAAATCGTCAAGTGAGAAATTTCTAATATTTGTGTGGTGTAACACCGATTGGAATATACCGAGTGAGTCTTTCCAGGAAGAGTACTTCTGGACAAAGAAAGACTTTAACTCCAAATGAGTATATTCTGAATGAGTAATCCCAAGGGAAGTAAATGACCGAGTGGTAAATTCATTCAATTCGTGTTCGGTCAGAATTGCTAAGCTTGTACTCGGGTTCGTCTTTGAAATAGTCTTCAACCCGAGTGACCCTTTCGAGTGGAAAGATTCCCGAGAAAGGATTGTCTTCAAGCTCCGAGTGATCTTTTTAGATGGAAGACTTTCGAGTGACGCAAGTGAAGGTTTGACTCAGGCAGAAATATAACTGAGTGAGCTATCTGGATGAGATATTTCTGTGAGGGTCATTTCCAAGGAAGGAAAACTGGGTGTTTCATGGATGGAACCTTTCCGAGTGAATTTCCTCCGAATAAAGGAATTCTGAACGGACAGAGGCTTTCTCGGAAAGATGTGCCCAGAACGAAACCGAGTCGGAATTAATAATTATTTTAATTATTGAATCTTTCCACGTCACTCTGTTCTTCTACCTTCTAGCAGATTCTTTTCTGATATTTTTTAAGTATGGGACCCCCTCTGATGTGTTGTCCCTTTTCATTAAATGCTTATTCCTTCCTTATCATTTGAAGCTACGTGTAGCAGACAATTTTCTATCGTTCACGTCTCTCTTTTGCATGAACGATATATATACCAACTTCTACTGTTGAATGAGTTTAGAAACTTTTGAAAGTGAAAACATCATCTATAATCTTTTTTTCCAACCCTTGCTGGAAACCATCAAACGAAGAAGAAATTAATCTTCCTTTCTTCCCTTTTATGTGAAAGCTTAAATTTCATAAGAGAGAAAGCTTGGATTGATTTAGTACTACAATTCCAATCAGAATTCGTGAAGCTAAGATTAAATAGAGCTTGAAAAGTTACTGGAACTCTTATTTCCAGGTAAGAGGAGCGTTACATTTCAAATGAATAGTTTATGAATGGATGTGGGGTGATATTGTTATGATGTATATATGTTGTGTGCATAAATTGTTATTAAGACCCCAATTGAATAACATATTTTATGTATTTATATCTTCCATTCATATTATTGATATTGATGTGATGATTGTATATATATGTGTGACCGATGATGAGAATGGTTTCCATGAATTTTTCATGAGATGCTTGTGTGATGAATGAATATGAAATATGATGTGGTTTCCATAAAAGACCTTGGGTGGGACTCAAGGCAACCTCTTGAGCGGGGCTCGGGGTTTTAGCCCGTGGCACTACCGTTGTCACTGAGAGTGATGGTGTCACATGAGAGTGCAAACGGTTTGGTACCATTAAAACGGCCGGATCAGCTGAGAGCTGAGTTATGTCTCTGGGAGCCAGTGTTGCAACACAACTTAAAAGATTTAATAATGGATCCATTTGATTGAGCATGTGTATGCACTGATATATATATATATATATATATATATATATATGTTATTGAGAATAACATGCTGCTTTATGATGAGTTTGAATGACTCGATTATGTTTTATATATAGTTATGAATTAGACTTTTAATCCGATTCAATAACTATTATTTGATATGTTTATGCTCACCCCTACTGTTGTTATTTTTACAGTGGATGTAGGACACAGTGATGGCATTTGAAGTCGCTCTACCGACTGGGGCATTATGTATTAGCATGTATAGTACATAGTGCACATAGTTATTTTTGTAGAAGCCTTGGCCAGCTCCTGTGTATACCGACTTGTTATATTTATTTGTGTATTTAAATGGGCCGGTCAGCTGTTGTAAAACTGACTGTTATTATTTAATTCAAATTTTATTTTGATATTTAAATTATTTGTGAAAAAATTTATTTGTTTATTGTAATTTGATTTAAAAATAAGAACGTTATATTTTGGTATCAGAGCAGACTTGAAAAGTTCAAGGCCAAGGTTAAGCTACTAAATGCTATGAATTGAGTGAAATCATATCACTGTTGTTGTTACGTATTATAGTTGAGGAAATCAACTATAAATAAATTGCTTTCATATCCATGAGAGGTACTAAAGTATGATGATTATTTTAGGATAAGAAAATGGACCCTCATGGTATGGATGCAATGGCTGCTGCCTTCCAGCGTGTTACTGACATTTTAGAAAGGCAGAATCAACCTCAACCAAGTGACAATCATAGTATTGATTGTTTCTTGAAGCGAAAACTGACTGAATTCCATGGAGGATTTCAGCCCGACCAAGCTTATACCTGGATCCAGAATCTGGAATGGATCTTTGGCAGTCTGCAGTGCATAGAGGCACAAAAGGTTGAGTATGTTGTTTTCATGCTTCGGAAAGAAGCTGAAAACTGGTGGAGAATGACCAAAGCTCGACTGGTAGCTGTGGGAACCAAGCTGAACTGGGAGAATTTCAAGGAATGTTTCCTTGAAAAATACATCCCAGAATTTCAAGGAATGTTTCCTTGAAGAATATGCAGTAAAATCCGAGGAGCTTTGTTTGTTTTATCCTCCTTTTCAGATGTCGGGCACTGAAGGCTCAAAGTGCATCAAATTTAAGAGTGGCTTGAACCCAAAAATTAAGAAGGCTTTCCGACACCAGGAGATTAGAAGCTTTCCGATCCTTGTCAATAAATGCCGAATATATGAGGAAGATGATAAAGCTTCAACCGGGTCGAGCAGTAGGTCGGACAGTTCTTCGAAGCTACCACCGATCAGTTTTAAGAAGCAAGGGAAGTCTGTTAGAGGAGAATCATCCTCTAGATCCCGAGGCCGAGTGAATTCTGGTGGCCGATCGGTGAGTCACCCGAGGGACATTAAATGCTTCAGATGTGGTGGCAATCATTATGCTCAGAATTATGATAAAGATGAAGAAGTTATTTGCTACCACTGCAACGAGAAAAGACACGTTCGTCCTAACTGTCCTCTTCTACAACCGACTGAATCGAATGCTAGTGTAAACCGTGGAGGCTTCTGAGGATGAGGCCGTGGAAATGGTAACAGAGGAGGTAGAGGCAATGGTGGACGTGGTAACAATTCTGTGATGCGAGGAATGATCGGGCTGGGAGTTCTAGTTCACCAGCTACAGCCCGATTGTATGCTATCACTGCTGAGAAGGCTGCTCAAGCCAACGACCTGGTTCATAGTAAGTGTTTACTCGGAAATACTATTCTTGATGTGGTGTTTGACTCGGGTGCAACTCACTCATTTATTTCTAATGATTGTGTGATGAGTATGAGATTACCTGTTGTTTCTATGAATCGGGCGTTAAATGTATCTAACCCGACTGGTGCTAAATTGTGGACTTCTATGATGTGTGAGAATGTATCCTTCACTCTGGGTGATAGGAATTTTACTGCTGATTTAATATGTCTACCTTTGAGAGGTCTTGACATTGTTCTCGGTATGGATTGGCTATCGACCAATAGAGTCCTAGTTGACTGTCGGAACCGGCGGGTGATTTTTCCTAATCAGAAAGCCGATGACTATGAAATTCAAGGTATATCTCAGCTATTTATGCTATTTTGTATGGTTAATGGAAAGAGTGAGTCTAGAATCCGAGATATTCCTGTTGTATATGATTTTCCCGAGTTGTTTCTGGAGGATGTACCTGGTGTTCCTACTGATAGAGAAATTGAGTTCTCTATTGATCTGATTCCTGGAGCCAAGCCAGTCTCCAGAGCCCCTTATAGAATGTCTCCGATTGAGCTAGCCGGGTTAAAGAAGCAAGTTGATGAGTTACTAGAAAAACAATTTATCCGACCGAGTGTATCACAGTGGGGTGCTCCGGTGTTACTCGTCAAGAAAAAGGATGGTAGCATGCGGTTATGTGTTGATTACCGCCAATTGAATAAGCTGACCATCAAGAATAAATACCCATTGCCTAGAATTGACGATTTAATTGATCAGTTACGTGGTGCATCGGTCTTTTCCAAGATTGACTTGTGATCGGGATACCACCAGATCTGAGTAAAAGCTGCTGATATTCCTAAGACAGCATTCAGGACCCGATATGGTCATTATGAATACGCGGTAATGCCGTTCGGAGTGACAAATGCTCCGACTGTGTTCATGAATTATATGAACAACATTTTTTATCCTTACCTGGATCGGTTTGTGGTGGTATTTATTGATGATATATTAATTTATTCGAAGTCTCATGAGGAGCACGAAGAGCATCTCCGATCGGTACTTCAAGTGCTGAGAGAGAAGCAATTATTTGCCAAATTATCTAAGTGTAAATTCTGGATGGACAAATTCAATTTCCGGGTCATGTCATCTCCAGTGAAGGTGTCTCGGTTGATCCTTCAAAGATTGAAGTTATGATGACTTGGGAGAGACCTAAATCGGTCACTGAAGTCAGGAGTTTTATGGGTTTAGCTGGTTACTATCGGAGATCCATTGAGGGATTCTCCAAAATCACCTTGCCATTGACCAAGCTAACCCGAAAGGATGTTCCTTTTGTGTGGTCTTCCGAGTACGAACAGAGTTTTCAAGAATTAAAGACTAAGCTGACTTCTACTCCTGTATTGGCATTGCCGAATCTACAGGAAAGCTTTGAAGTTTATTATGATACATCCAGACTCGGCCTAGGATGTGTGTTGATGCAGAATGGCCGAGTGATTGCTTATGTTTCACGTCAATTACGACCACACGAATAAAACTACCCTACCCATGATCTGGAATTGGCAGTTGTGGTCTTTGCACTGAAAATTTGGAGGCATTATCTTTATGGCTCTAAGTTTGAAGTGTATAGTGACCATAAAAGTCTGAAATATTTGTTCGACCAGAAGGAGTTGAATATGAGGCAGAGAAGGTGGATTGAATTTTTGAAAGACTATGATTTCGACTTGAAATACCACCCGGGAAAGGCAAATGTTGTAGCTGATGCCTTGAGTCGGAAGTCCATTCATATGGCAGTGATGATGGTTAAAGAGATGGAATTGCTTGAACAATTCCGAGACATGAACCTGCAAGTGGATGCTTCTTCGCCCGGAAAAGTAACTCTTGGTATATTGAAAATAGCCAATGAATTTTTGAAACTTGTTTATGTACAGCAAATGTCGGATTCTTATTTAGCCGAGATGAAAGAAACTCAGGCTAAAGGCAAGGACCTATTTTTATTTGAGGGTCCTAATGGCATTTACCGATTGAAAGGTCGGATTTATGTACCTGATTCGGGTGATTTACGACGATCGGTACTCGATGAAGCACATAGGAGCATGCTGAGTATTCATCCAGGTACTACTAAGATGTATCATGACCTGAAATTGCATTTTTGGTGGCCCGGAATGAAGAGGGATGTAGTTGACTTCGTGGCTCACTGTATAATTTGTCAGAAAGCGAAGGTTGAACATCAAAAACCGTCCGGTGATTTACAACCTTTGGAAATTCCCGTGTGGAAGTGGGATGCTATTGCTATGGATTTTGTAATGGGATTACCCAGAACTCGGAGTGGTCATGATGCTATTTGGGTTATTGTGGACTGATTGACAAAGTCTACACACTTCTTGTCGATCAACATGAGTTACCCCTTGCAGAGACTAGCACAGTTGTATATTAGTAAGATAGTCCGACTGCATGGTGTTCCACCTTCAATTGTGTCAGATAGAGATCCGAGGTTTACTTCCCGATTTTGGGGAAGTCTACATCAAGAGTTAGGTTCGAAGCTCCGATTGAGTTTGGCCTATCATCCTCAAACAGATGGACAGTCCGAGCGAACTATCCAGAGTTTAGAGGACTTGTTGAGGTCCTGTGTGCTAGAGCATGGTGGTAGTTGGGAGCAATACCTTCCACTGATCGAATTCACCTATAATAATAGCTATCACAGTAGCATCGGTATAGCTCCATACGAGGCTTTATATGGCAGGAAATGTCGAACCCCTCTTTGCTAGTCGGAATCGGGTGAGAGCTTAATGTTAGGACCAGAAATTATACAGCAGACCTTCGAGCAAATTCAAATGATCAAAGATAAAATGAAAGCATCCCAGGACCGTCAGAAGAGTTATTATGATAAGCGGACGAAGCCGATTGAGTTTCAGGTCAGCGACAAAGTCTTTCTGAAAGTTTCTCCTAGCAAAGACATTGGGAGAGCATTGAAAAGTAAGAAATTGAGCCCGAGGTATATTGGTCCGTATGAAATATTGAAGAGAGTCAGACTTGTAGCTTATCAGATAGCGTTACCTTCTCATCTGTCAAATCTGCATAGCGTGTTCCATGTTTCTCAACTAAGGAAGTATTTGCCGGATCCTACTCATGAGATGCCAAATGATGATGTTGAAATCCGAGAAAACCTGACCACTATAGCCGAACCCACTAGTATAGTGGACCGATCGGTAAAACGCTTAAGAAGCAAGAATGTCCAATTGGTCAAGGTTGCATGGCAGCAGGATCAGTGTATCATGCATGCTTGGGAACGTGAAGACGCTATGAGGCAACAATATCCCGAGTTATTTCATTAATGTATGATTTTATATTTAAATTTCGAGGACGAAATTTTTGTAAGAGGGGAGAAATGTAACATCCCAAAATTTGTAATTTTTAGAAAAATAATTCATTAAGGATTAATGGAGAATTTCCGAATGAAATTCCGAGTGAATACTGTCTGAAATAAGTTATTCCGAGTGAAATGGATAGGATTCCGAGTGAAATAAAACCGAGAAAACTACTTCCAAGTAAAGTTAAGATGTTTTCAAGTAAAACATTATTAAGAGAATTATTTCTGAGTTAAGAAAACTGTGTCCGAATGAGACACTTTTGGAATAAGGCAAAATCTGAGTGAAACGTCTCCGAGTGAAACGTTTCCGAATGGGTTGTTCCGAGAGAAGTACTTCTGAATAAAGAGAAGTTTTGAATTTGAATAAGTACTTCTCAGGTTGAGATATTTTTATAGTTTCCGAGTGAAGTGTCTCTGAGAGAGATGGCACTGAGTGAGACGTTCCAAGTAAGAAATCGTCAAGTGAGAAATTTCTAATATTTGTGTGGTGTAACACCGATTGGAATATACCGAGTGAGTCTTTCCAGGAAGAGTACTTCTGGACAAAGAAAGACTTTAACTCCAAATGAGTATATTCTGAATGAGTAATCCCAAGGGAAGTAAATGACCGAGTGGTAAATTCATTCAATTCGTGTTCGGTCAGAATTGCTAAGCTTGTACTCGGGTTCGTCTTTGAAATAGTCTTCAACCCGAGTGACCCTTTCAAGTGGAAAGATTCCCGAGAGAGGATTGTCTTCAAGCTCCGAGTGATCTTTTTAGATGGAAGACTTTCGAGTGACGCAAGTAAAGGTTTGACTCAGGCAGAAATATAACTGAGTGAGCTGTCTGGATGAGATATTTCTGTGAGGGTCATTTCCAAGGAAGGAAAACTGGGTGTTTCATGGATGGAACCTTTCCAAGTGAATTTCCTCCGAATAAAGGAATTCTGAACGGACAGAGGCTTTCTCGGAAAGATGTGCCCAGAACGAAACCGAGTCAGAATTAATAATTATTTTAATTATTGAATCTTTCCACGTCACTCTGTTCTTCTACCTTCTAGCAGATTCTTTTCTGATATTTTCTAAGTATGGGACCCTCTCTGATGTGCTGTCCCTTTTCATTAAATGCTTATTCCTTCCTTATCATTTGAAGATACGTGTAGCAGACAATTTTCTATCGTTCACGTCTCTCTTTTGCATGAACGATATATATACCAACTTCTACTGTTGAATGAGTTTAGAAACTTTTGAAAGTGAAAACATCATCTATAATTTTTTTCTTCCAACCCTTGCTGGAAACCATCAAATGAAGAAGAAATTAATCTTCCTTTCTTCCTTTTTATGTGAAAGCTTGAATTTCATAAGAGAGAAAGCTTGGACTGATTCAGTACTACAATTCCAATCGGAATTCGTGAAGCTAAGATTAAATAGAGCTTGAAAAGTTACTGGAACTCTTATTTCCAGGTAAGGGGAGCGTTACATTTCAAATGAATAGTTTATGAATGGATGTGGGGTGATATTGTTATGATGTATATATGTTGTGTGCATAAATTGTTATTAAGACCCTGATTGAATAACATATTTTATGTATTCATATCTTACATTCATATTATTGATATTGATGTGATGATTGTATATATATGTGTGATCGATGATGAGAATGGTTTCCATGAATTTTTCATGAGATGCTTGTGTGATGAATGAATATGAAATATGATGTGGTTTCCACAAAAGACCTTGGGTGGGACTCAAGGCAACCTCTTGAGCGGGGCTCGGGGTTTTAGCCCGTGGCACTACCGTTGTCACTGAGAGTGATGGTGTCACATGAGGGTGCAAACAGTTTGGTACCCTTAAAGCAGCCGGATCAGCTGAGAGCTGAGTTATGGCTCTGGGAGCCAGTGTTGCAACACAACTTAAAAGATTTAATAATGGATCTGATCCGGTCTCAATACCGGTATCCGATCTGCTGTAAGAATTTCAACGTCTTTGATAAGACATCTACGTGTAACCGGTGTCATCGGTATACATCCGGACTGTAATTCCGTATCAGGCGTTCTCCCTATACCGGTTATCCTGGATAACACCATGACATCGGATAATACACACGTCACTATGCAAAAGACAAGGATTGTTGCTACAGGGATCGATCAATAATTCCCTGCACTACGAGCCAAATTCTGCTCACGGGAATGGTCAACTTGTTCCCTAATCCTAGTCTACATTCTTTACGCTCAATATAAAATAGCCACTTGACCCAATCATGCAGGTAAGTGCGCAATATAATAATGCTAATGGGAGTTGGTGGTTCCCCACCAACGAGTCCTCGTTAATCGAGCCAATCAGGTATATGAACTAACTTCATGATTGAAGTTAGGGATCTTCTTCTTCATCTTCATTTTTAGCTCTTTACGACTGAATACTCTCTGAATACATTCCTTACTTGGAATATAATCACTGACTTGAGCGTCGGAGAATCTTTGCAGGTGACACCACCATTCGCCCACTTCAACGCGTTAGGTCGGTGTGAAGGATCTCCAGAACGCCCAATCCGCTCTCCTCATTCAAGGACAACGGATACATACATCCGATACACATACATCCGGTCTACTAGAGAGTATTGACATACTATTCGTGACTGGCTTGAGATCGGATCTCTTGACCCCGGTCCAGGACAGATCATTGGCACGCCCAGTGGGACACGATAAAGTTATTCCCATATCCTTTGACAGAGCAGGTAATCCACCATGCAAGGCGAAGCACAAGACTCCATGGAGAATCAAGCTGAAGGCAGAACCAATCCTAATGCCTACAGAAAGCTCAACCTTGATTCTCATGGGGGCAACTCAAAGAGGATAGTAACAGTGTCTGATCCTGATCCTCGTGATGAGTTGATCAAACAACTTCAGAGGGAACTCGCTGAATTGCGAAGAGAAAAAAGGCAAAGTGAGGATAAAGAGTCATCTCGCACGCGAAACACTCCCCACACAACTGATGGTGAAAAGTCCACCACTCTTCAGTACTCAAAGATCCCAACCTTTGAGGAGGGAGAACAAACTCGCGATTCTGAGGATGCAACTTCCCGAAGGAAGAGAGATTCAACAACAGCACCCCCATTGTCTTACAATCTTAAGGTTCCTTTTTCAAGGAGACTTATGGGCATCAGCATCCCCAAGCACCTTCAAACCACTCAACCACTTTCCATCGGAAAGTATAATGGTGAAACTGATCCAACTAAGCACCTTGATGCTTATGTGTTTGAAGCCATGTACCTGGGGGCTGATGAAGACGTGATGTGCCGAATGTTCCCTCGAACATTGTCTGAGGAAGCCCTCGGGTGGTTTAAAGGCCTACCTTCTGGATCCATAGATTCTTGGACGGAAATGGCAGCTGCCTTTGAAACCCACTTTGTCATCTCCAGAGACGTACCCAAGACGTCTCATACCTTGGCTCAGATTAAGCAAGGTGAAACAGAGGGCTTAAAAGATTTTCTGAAGAGGTTTTATAAAGAAGCAGCCCTGGTTCCTAACCTCACAGAATCTATCAAGCTGCATATCGTAATTGAAGCATTGCAGCCAGGATCAGCTTTCGCTCTTTCATTAGCAAAGAGCCCCCCAGCAACTTTTGAGGATTTCAGGAAAAAAGCCTCAAAGTATGTGAGCATAGAGATGCACTTGGAGGCAATGGCTGCAAAGAAAAAGCCACCAACACCATCTCCCCAAACCCAGAAGGGTAAGGAGAAGACGAGGTCAGAACGTATGGAGAGGCCATTCACCAATCCTAAGGTGGATAACCGCCCTCCTCGACCTCGAGAAAGGCATGTCAATTCTTTCAGCCATTATGCACAGTTATCTGCCAGACCATCTCAGATTTTGAGAGAGGTCGGATGGCCAGTTTTCAGCACATATGGCATCAGGAGACCAGCCCCTATGAAAAGACCAGGAAATTCACGAAAGTACTGTGATTTTCATGAGCAAAATGGTCATTCCACTGATGAATGCCAAGCTCTAAAGAACGCGGTTGAGACGCTAATTAGAGAAGGCAAATTGAAGCAATACCTGTTCAAAGAAAAATCCTTTGACAGGGCAGAACGGAATGAGAAAAGAGAAAGAGATCCCGACGATGGGGATGACAACAACCCCAGTCCGGTTCGAAAGTTCTCTGCTGCAGAGAAGCAAAAAGGTGTAATGACCGATAATGCAGCACAGAAAGACAGCATACCCCAGCAACAACGTCAGGGCCGACGTGAAGTTATTGACATGATTGCTGGAGGGTTCGCTGGAGGAGGAGCTTCAATTACAGCCCGAAAGAATCATCACAGAATGATTCTATCCGTGCAAGGGAAAGTCAAAGACAATCGCCCTTACAGAGGAGGAATTGAGGCTCCCATAATCTCTTTCTCTGACGAGGATTTTGGCCCAACCGTTCCTGGTGGTGACGATGCTGTAGTCATCACCGCTGTGATCGCCAACAAGGACGTCCGAAGAATCCTTGTTGACCAGGGAAGTTCCTGCGATGTTATTTTCTATAATTGCTTTGAAAGAATGGGTTTTAAAGACTCAGACTTACAGCCTTACACGCAGGAATTAACAGCTTTCAATGGCGCAAAGCAACCAACTAAAGGGTATCTTGACACCCTTATCTCGTTTGAAGGCGAGCCAGGAGCCAGGACGGTTAAGTCTCGGGTGCTAGTGATTGATGTCAAATCACCATTTAATGGCATCATAGGCCGTCCTACTCTGAATGCAATGGAGGCAGTTGTATCAACCCCTCACCTCCTTATCAAGTTCATTGACAAGAATAATGCTGTGTCATCTATCCGGGGTGATCAAGAGATGGCTAGGTACTGCTACAACCTTAGCCTCAACATGACAAAGCTGGACGCCTCCAATAAAAAGAGGAAACTTAATGATGCTGGAACATCGGCTGGATCTGTAAGTCTTGTCGACCTGGATCCTAGAGCGGATTTGAACATTGATCCGTTCAACCCATCAAAGCCCACACCGGATGGAAGTTCCAGGGACATTGTCTTGGGAGATTCTCCAGAAAAGATCACCCATATCAATGACAAGCTAGATGCTGAAATAGAGCAGCGACTGCTGGCTCTCTTGCAAGAGTTTAAAGACCTCTTTGCATGGACCGCAGCCGATATGCCAGGCATAGACCCTGAATTCTGCTGTCATAAACTTTCCGTCTATCCAGAGACGAAACCTGTGGCCCAAAAGAAAAGACGATTGGGCCCAGAGAAACAGAAGGCAGCTTGCCAGCAAACTGAGGAATTGCTGAAGGCCGGATTTATCAGGGAAATCCGATATTCCTCTTGGCTTTCGAATGTGGTGATGGTCCCTAAATCCAATAGTAAATGGAGAATGTGCATTGACTACGTGGACCTCAACCGCTGCTGTCCAAAAGATCCTTATCCTCTTCCTAATATAGATCGGATGGTGGATGATTCCTCTGGTTATCAATACCTGAGTTTCATGGACGCATACTCTGGTTACAACCAAATTCCGATGTGCGAAGAGGATCAAGAGAAGACAGCTTTCATAAATGATCGTGGTGTCTTTTGCTATACGGTCATGCCTTTTGGCCTGAAAAACGCTGGGGCGACATATCAGCGCATGATCAACAAGGTTTTCGAAGGTATGCACACCAAACTTGTTGAAGTATATATTGACGACATAATAGCAAAGACACCGGTTGGTGGCGATCATATTGACGACCTGCGCCAAGTATTCACCCGCTTGAGACAATTTAACATGAGGCTGAACCCAATGAAGTGCACATTTGCTGTCCCTGCTGGGAAGTTTTTGGGTTTCATGTTGACTCAACGTGGTATTGAAGCCAACCCAGGGAAGTGCCAGACGATTCTAAACATGCAGAGTCCTAAGAATCTCAAAGAAGTCCAATCCCTGAATGGCAAAGTAGCAGCTTTGGCACGATTCATGCCGAAGATGGCTCACAGGTCGCTCCCTCTGTACAAAATACTGAAAAAGTCCAAGAAATTCGAGTGGGGACAGGAACAAGAAAAAGCTTTCCAAGAGCTTAAGGAGGTGTTATCCAAACCTCCCATTCTCACAAAGCCTGACCCCGAAGACACACTCATTCTGTACTTGGCTATTTCAGATGAAGCTTTGGGCGTTGCCTTGGTAAAAGAAACTCCTGATGGACAAAGACCGGTCTATTTCACTAGCAAGACCTTGCAAGGTGCTGAGATCCGGTATCAAAAAATTGAAAAGGCCGCCCTCGCTGTTGTTTGGGCCTCACGACGGTTGCGTCCGTACTTTCACGCCCATCCAATCATAGTAAGAACGGATTTGCCACTCCGTTCTGTCTTAATCAAGCCCGATCTCGCTGGGAGGATGATCAAATGGTCTATTGAACTCTCTGAGTTTGATATATCCTACGAACCCCGCAGCGCTATTAAAGCTCAAGTCCTGGCTGACTTTATTGTGGAAATGACAGGGACTGATCCAGACTACCCTCGAATCCATTGGACCATCTACGTTGATGGTTCATCAAACCAAAGAGGCTCTGGAGCAGGTGTAGTTCTCGAAAGTAACGATGGAGTACACCTGGAAATCTCCCTCCGTTTCAATTTCAAAACATCTAACAACCAAGCTGAGTACGAAGCTTGCTTGGCCGGGCTAAGAGCTGCAATCGACATCGGAGCTTCTGAGGCGACACTCTGTAGCGATTCACAGCTGGTGATTTCGCAGATCTTAGGAGATTATCAAGCTCGCGAACCTCAACTCCAATTATACTTGAACTGTGTCAAGGAGTTGACTGAGAAATTCTCAAAGGTGGAGTTCAAGCATGTTCCACGTGAAGAGAATACGAGAGCGGATATACTCTCCAGGTTAGCAAGCACTAAACGACCGGGTAGCACCACTACTCTGGTTCAAAGCACGCTAACGTCGCCCAGCATCCCTCTTTCCCCTTCTCTAAATGCCATAATGACTGACTCCCTTTACGGAGATACATGGATGGCTCCTTACATCCGTTATTTGGCTGATGGACAGCTACCCACAGATGAAAAGGAAAATACGAGGTTAAGGAGAGAATTACCGTATTTCACTATGATTGATGGTAATCTCTACAGAAGGGCACTCTCTGTGCCCTATTTAATTTGTCTCAAAGAGGATGAGGTGCAAGGTGTAATGGAGGAAGTGCATGGAGGACAAAATGGACACCATGCCGGAGGAAGAAGCTTAATGCGAAAAATCCTCAGAGCTGGATACTGGTGGCCCACAATGAAGCAAGACTCCATTGACTTCGTCAAAAAATGCGACGCTTGCCAAAAATTCTCTAACCTACACCACACACCGGCGGAAGAACTCTTCACATCCGCTGTTCCATGGCCCTTCTATCAATGGGGATTGGATATTCTGGGCCCCTTTCCAACTGCTCCTGGGGGCATCAAATATCTCATTGTAGGGGTCGATTATTTCACTAAGTGGATAGAAGCAGAGCCGGTGGTGCATATTACTTCAGCTCGAACCCGCCGTTTCATGTATGAAAACATCATAACACGGTTCGGGGTCCCAGCACGGATTGTCACAGACAATGGCACCCAGTTCACGGATAGAAAATTCACAGATTTGCTTGAGGGGTTAGGAATAACCCAAATATTCTCATCCGTCGAACATCCCCAAACTAATGGTCAAGCTGAAGTGGCCAACAGGGAGGTGCTGAAGGGACTAAAGAAACGCCTTGGAGAAGCCAAGGGCGGATGGACAGACCAGCTGTGTCATGTCCTATGGGCATATCGGACAACGCCTCATTCATCCACCAATGAATCCCCATATCGCCTAACATACGGGGTCGAGGCAATGATACCTGTGGAACTGCAAATTGCTTCCACAAGAGTTAAGTACTTCTCTGAAGAAACCAATAATGCTAACTTGGCATCCGAAATAGATATCATACAAGAACTCAGAGAAGACGCTTTCATCCGAGATCAAGCCATCAAAGCCAAAGTTGCTCTCCGGTACAACAAACGAGTCCAATCAAGGACTTTCAACGTTGGAGATTTGGTTTTGAGGAAAGCAAGTATAGGGAATAAATTCGCCCATCAAGGCAAATTAGCCCCAAACTGGGAAGGCCCATACAGGGTATCCGAGGTCACTGGCAAAGGCTCTTATCGCCTTGAAAACCTTGATGGCACTCCAATCCGAAACAAATGGAACACCCAAAACTTGCGCATCTACTATAGCTAGCTGTTTCTACACTCTCCTATCCTTATCTTGGATTGAATACTGGAGAATTTATTTTCACAGCTACGCTCTCCTTGTAATTCTTATTTTTGATTTAATAAGAATCTCTCATAACAATTTAACTCTTTCGAGTTTTTCTTATGCTGTGATTTTCAGTTTATCCGATGTACAAGAACATACTCAGGACGGATGATCTCAATTACCCATTCTGTAATTGACGATGTAACTCCTCGAGTGTGTAAATATGAAGGCCCAGATTGTAGGATTAAACCGAACTCTGGGTACGGTTAGTAAGTTTGGCTGAACACCGGTGAAGGCTCAGATTGTAGGATTAAACCGAACTCTGAGTACGACTAGTAGGATTAAACCGAACGTCGGAGAAGACCTGAGTTGTAGGATTAAACCGAACCTCAGGATATGGGTTGTAGGGCTGGCCCTTTCTCAAGGCCACAAACCGAACCCCATTCGAAGACTACATGGGTTGTAGGGCTGGTCCTTCTTCAAGGCCACAAACCGAACCCCATTCGAAGACTACATGGGTTGTAGGGCTGGTCCTTCTTCAAGGCCACAAACCAAACCCCATGCGAAGGCTTGGGCGCAGTAAGCTAGTTTTTCTTCAAGACCACGCTGAACCCCAAGTGACGGGCGCAGTAAGTTCAGGATTAGCCCTGATCCAAACCCCGTATCGAAGGCTCGGATTGTAGGATTAAACCGAACTCTGAGTACGACTAGTAGGATTAACCGAACGTCGGTGAAGAATTGTCATTGGAGAACGGCTGGTAGGATTAAACCGAACGCCAAATATTACATGGACAGTAGGATCAATCCGAACTCCAAACACAACAAGTAAGTTACACTGAACTCCAAATTAATACTCTCTTATGAAGTTTTTTATTTGGAAGTTTTATAACTAACTCGTAAACTCCGACACAAACAATTCACTCGGGTACGCCACAATCTAAGGCATTTTCACCCGAAATTCCTCAGTCGGAAATATTTGAAGAGGAGTTTCTATTTTAATCCTCATTCTCAAGATCTCTCACGTGAAAATCTCACTGAGAGTTTATTCAAAGTGATAATCACCAAATGATACTGGAGGACATCATCAACGGTTTAACGAATAATTTGAGGAATGAACTCTCGTCTAAACGATTTCATAATCATTCCCCTTAAGCCGTTCTTGAGGCACTGATGTGTTCCCTCACAAGCGGTGGTTTTATTATGAAATTCATTTCGCATGTATATGTCCGGTATGGAGATTTTGTTTTACAATCCGATCTTCATTACTTAAATCCGGAATAATACAATACACATGCAATCCCTCTATTAAAGTTGTTTTTCACTAAACAAGAATGGAGGTAAAAAACTCTTTTATTGATTCAATAAGAATTACAATTCGTGTAATAATCCGGAGCTGATCCCGGAACACAGCGAATTCAAATCAATAAAACGAAAAAGCAAACAAGAAAGGTGCTACTCTTTCTGGCTTGGGTCTCCCTCTTTCCCCTTGCCTTTGTCTCCGGTCTTGCCTCCTTCAGTGCGAGAGCTCGATCCTGTACTCGTGGGTTTCAGGAGGGAAGGTCTCATTGATTGACCTTTAGGTAAAGGAGCAAACTTATAAGGAGTGTTAGGCGGACTCTCTTGACGATTGTCAACGATGGCCACCAGTTTCCCTTGGTGAAACTCATAGAACGGATCAATACCGTTCAAATTAAGTGACACCTTGGGATTCCGATATAACACCTGACGAATTGCCAACCCGAAAGCCTCCTTGACTGCCTGGTCACACATGTTTACAGCATCGTCCAGGTCTGCTTTCAGGGTCTTGACTTCGCCATTCGAATCCGCCAGCTTTGATAGCAGCTCCTTTTCCTTACGTGTCCAATCATCCACTCCTAGAGAATGGACGACCTTAGCCTCCTTCAACCCCTTTTCCAGCTTTGAAGAGCGTTCTGTCTCCGTGCAGAGATGAGCATTGAGGTCAGCATTGATTTTCTTCTGATCAGAAACTTGACCCTCTAGCTCCTTGGCAAGATTCTTCAACTTGGCAATTTCTTCATCCTTCTTCTGATTTTCTTCTTCGGAAGTTTTTAATTTTCCTTCTAATTGGAGGATGATTGCCTTGTCCTTGCCAACCACCAAGGTGAGCCTCTTATTTTCTTCTGTGAGCTCGCGAACCGACTTGAGGAGCTCGGATAAATCAGCCAAGTGCTTCTGTCCGTCGTCGCAAGCTCTGATCAGTTCTTCATTCTTAAACGAGGGCTTCACCTTGGGTGAGGATTCAGGAACGCCCTCTGGAACAGAGCCCTCGTACACCGGATGTTGAACAAGACCGGAATTACCTTCAAGAGAGCAGGGGGCTTTGGGCGCGAAGTAAGTCGTTATTGGCTTCGCCCCATAAGTGATTACACTGCCGGGGGCATCCGGAGTGGGTTCTTCCGCTCTCTTCTCTTTAGAGGGCACAAGCTCAGCAGCCCCTCTTGAAGTTTTTGGTTTTTTGGGCGAGGGTTGACGGTCTGAGGTCTTCGAAGGATCACGCTTAGTCCTCTTCTTTTTCTCGACCACCTTCTCAGATCCGCCCTCGATCAGAGGAATATCGTCACCAGCAGACGAAGTTAATATTATCGTCTCAGCAGTAGCCTTCTTCGAGTTCCGCTTTGCCTGAATGTCATTTTCAGCCGCAACGGAAGTCTCTCCGGCCTTGAGACCTTTTAGTCTATTCATCTCTGGTGACTCGCTCTGAATTTCACCTGCACAATTAAAAAAACACAATCAGAGACGAAAAAGTTTCAATACATGACATAATAACGCATGAAGAATGGTAGGGAAATTACGTAAATACTCCTCGCGAGTAGATTTTGGTCCTAACAAACGCCTGCAGGAGAAAAATTGATGTGAGGCTGTGTAGGACTGCAGAGCCGAAAGAACTGAGATTGAAGTTGGGCTCAGTTCGTCCTCCTCGGTATAGTACGCTTGGGAGGTCAACAAAAAATGTTCGTGCGTCCAAGTCACTGGGAATTTTGGAATCCCTTCTTCAGTCAACCAAAAAATGGATTCATTTGGATGGACGCTAATCCTTGTGAAATAGGACTTGAATGAACGCCCATCAACTTTGGCGGAGTCCGTGTACGCCTCGAAGTTGATGATCTTGGAGATAGTCCGGAGGGATATCAAGCTCACACCTCCTTTCTCCTTATTCGCACGGCGGACCACTTGAGTGAAGTAAAAAAGCATGGCCACCGTCGGTTTAAAGTTGAAGTGCTCCCCAAGCACTTCAAGAGAGCGGACCAATCCCCATCCATTAGGGTGAAGTTGCGAGGGGGCGCAGTCCAAGAATCTCAGGACTCCCATCTCAAACTTCGTCAAGGGGAAACGCACACCCAAGTTCAGAAATATAAAATCATACATAAACAAGGACCTCTCGTCCGGTATGTGGCATATCCGAACCGATGGAAGAGGAGCATATACATGAAAGCACCATTTGTATTTGTCCTTCTTCCATACGGTAAACCGCGGCTCCAGCTCCCCTTCATCCTCCCGAGCGTGGACGGACGGTGTCTCACGAAATTCCTCAGCCACCCAGCTGAATGGGCGTTTCTGTTGGAATTTCACCCAGTCTATCCGGTGTGCAACCACATTGCAGAGGCCGGATTGGGTCTTCAAGATATACTTCTCGGAAGAAGATCCCCCTTCAGATGATTTCCTCCCAGTCGCTTTCTTCACCACCATTGTGAAAGCTTTTACACTGCGGTAAAAATCCACATCGTCAGATACATACAGGTCACCGCTCTCAGCACTCTCACTAGAGGAGGATTCTGAAGAGGGTATAATCGCCCTTCGCCTCTGATACGGCGACGCCTCCCTCTCTGAGCTTAGTGGCTTCGATTGAAAAACCACTGGAATCCTCCCACCACGAACTATGGGGTTTTGATTGAAGGCCCTTCCTCTAGGGCTGATACCACTAAAACTAACACCTTTCCTAGACATTTTCAGAAATTGAAACAAGACACAAAGTATGGAAAGAAAGTGGTTACCTAAGGATGGATGAGGATAGTGAATTAAGATTCACAGAGGCAGACACGATAATCTTCTCGAAACTTTTGCAGAAGTTCGTCAAGAGAATTAGAAGAAATGGTAACTGAGATTGCCAAATATGCCTATATCAGGGCACCAAAATTTTTCGAATACCCACTAAACATAACCTGTCGTTTACCCCCAAACGACTCCCCGTTTAGTGGACCAAAATTGTCGTTTAGTACATCAAGGCGCGAAAATGCCATCGTTTCGTCACAGAGCTTTCTAAATGGGCCTACTAAATCCAAATTTTAGGCCCAACAAGCCCCTACGTGACGGTTATTAAGACATGCGCATTTAAAGCAATAATGGCGCGCCCACGTGAATTAAGGCATTAAATGTCCAATCATTAGAAACGTGGCCACTATTACTCGAATACCAAGGGTTGCGAAATTCGATAAACTTCTGATATTCCCATTGTCGAATCCGCCCTTAAAATTTCGTCACTACGGAACATGGTTCCAAGAGCAGATATTTACACTTCGGTGCAAATCCGAAATCCAGACGTACAATGATCAATATAGCTCATATGAGCAAGCCAACTGCTTCCTCACATCAGCTAGGGGGCTAGTGGAGGTAATACTCGGATTTCGTCTCGGATTTCGGATCAGATTTCGGATGGAGCGAAAAATGGAAATTGAATCCGCACTCCCTTGATTGGAAAAGATTCACCAGGACGGATGATCTCAATCACTTACTCAGTGATTCGGTGATGTAACTCCTGGTATGAAGAACTCCAATAATCATTCCAGGACGGATGATCTCAATCACCTATTCAGTGATTCGACGATGTAACTCCTGGTATGAACAATTCTCATCATCACTCTTACGATGAAAGTATTCACTCAATCCATACTCCTACGATTGAAAAATGTCTCCAGAATGGATTATCTAAATCACTTAATCTGTGATTTGACGATGTAACTCTTGACGATGTGTACTTTTCCAGAACGGATAACCTTAGTCACCCATTATGTGATATGACGATGTAACTCCTAACGCGGTGTACCTGCCCAGGACGGATGATCTCAATCACCCATGCTGTGATCTGACGATGTAACTCCTGGCGCCATACACACCCAAAGGACGGATGATCTCAATCACCTAATATGCGACCTGAAGATGTAGTTGCTGGTATCGTACACATCCCCAAGACGGATGATCTCAATAACTTATGAAGTGATTTAATGATAAAACACCTGGCATGATCAATACTCATAATCATCTTTATGATGGAAAATTCCGAAAGTCAATCCGTACTCTCGCTTTCTAGTGGTATTCTCCCAGGACGGATACTCTTTATCACCTATTCTGTGATACAACGACCTAACTCCTGGCGTAGAAAAAACTCCCATCATCATCTTTATGATAAAGGACTCAAACACCACTTCCTTGCAGTTCCCTAAAAACTTGGAACAATATCATCTCCTGTAAGAATATTACGGGTTAGAAGCAGTCATCCGTCCTGTTACACTACTTTGCTAAACAGCGGATCGACCCATCTTTCCCCAAAAGAATTAAGGATCATGCCCCAGAGACAGGCACCTTCTTCTTAATACGCACTTGGGGACATGTATATATTTATCCGTTCTAAATTTTATTTGTTATTTAATCTTCCGAGGTTATCATTTCAATCTGGCCTTAAGATTAATTACACTGAACGGATTAGTAACGATTTATATATACATGAAACAATGAAGACAAATTTCTTCAACCAAAATTCATTCATTGAAATAAAATTACATACAATAGTTCAAAATCCGGAGTTGATCCCGGTACACAACTATACATGTAAATGAAAACAAAACTACTGAGGAGGAATCTGTTCTTCAGTTTTTTGTGCCTCCTCAGCATCAGGCTCTTGTCCCACTTCCTTTGGAACCTCCGCAGGAGTATCACCTCCAGGAGCCTCAGCCCTTTCTTCAGTAGAGGGAACCTCGGACACAGGAAAGACATAATCCGGTCCCATGGTTTGACCCTCAGGAAGAGGAGGCAAACCATACAGGGACATCGGTGGATCTTCGTGACGACCATCCACCACTGCGACTAACTTTCCCCCATGGAATTCATAGAACGGATCCATTCCATAAAGGTCAAGTTTCGCAGTAGGGTTGCGGTAGAAGACTTGGCGTATAGCTAGGCCGAAGGATTCTTCGACAGCCCGGCTGCATATGTCAACAGCCTCTTCTCTCTCAGCTTTCGCTGTAGCCAATTCTCCCCGCAACTTGGACAGCTCCTCACTAGACACCTCGAACTCCGCATTCCTAGCCTTCAGTCCCTCTATCTCAAGAAGGAGCTTCTTCTCCCTTTGAGACCACTCCTCAGCATCAACTTTATGTTTGTCCTGGCTGCTACGGAGTTCTTCCTCCTTCTCTGCCACCTTGCCTTCCAAGTTTTTAAGATCGACTTTGAGTTTGAGATTCTCTTTAGTGATGAGATCCCCAAACTCCTTAGACTTGTGAAGACGATCTTCCATTAACTTCACGGCGGCTTTGTCCTTTTCCGAGGAAAGCTTGAGTTCTTTCAATTCGTCGCTCAATTCCTCAACTTTATCGGCGTTGCTAGCCAACTCACTGATTGAAGAAAGCATTCCAGCAAGTTCGGCTAACTGCCACCTTCCGGCCTCACACGCTTCCGTAATTTCTTTAGGACTGAGTGTAGGCCGGAGTTTGTACATCGGAGGAGGAAGAGTGGCTGGAGTAGAACCTTCATAAGAGAGGAAGGGGGTGAGAAACGAGGTAGTTGGGAAGGAGGTCGGCTCTGATCCAGAAACCCCGGCAGCAGGATCCTCCGAAACTCTTTGCTTCTTGGACTGACGCCTTGCAGGATCATTCTGGATCTTTCTTCTCCTCTCAGTAACGGGAGGCTGACCCGAGATTGTACCAACATCGGACGTACCGCCCTCAACCAGTGGGATGTCCCCTTCAACATCCGAGGTCAAGATGATTACCTCAGGACGATCCTTAGTTGAGGGCCTGGGCTTTACTTCATTCTCACGAGCAACGGATTTACCAGCCGCCTTGAATTTTTTCAGTTTATCCATTTCCGGAGTTTGCTGTTCTATTTCACCTACATGAACAAACACAAGATGTCAGCAACTGCAAATATTCTATATATATTTGATAAAGGAGGAAAGATGAAATAAAACGAGAAGTACGCAAATATTCCTCCCGGACTCCGCTTGAGCTACTTAGCAGACGCCTACACGAAAAGACGTGACGACCTGTAGTGTGCGATTCAAGCGCGAACAACACTCTCGATGTCTCACGAGACAGATCGGATTGATCAGTGTAGTACGCGTGAGAGCTCAAGAGGAAATGCTCGTGTGTCCAGCCCAAGGGAAATTTGTCAACGTCCTCTTCATCCTTCCAAAATTTTGGTTTGCCCTTCTTGATGGAGATGCGAGTGAAGTAAGTCTTGAAGGACTTCCCGTCAACCTTGGCAGAATCTGTGTAAGACTCAAAGTTCACAAAGGAACAGAGAGTCCGGAGTGTCACCAGACCAACTCCGCCCTGCTTATTCGCCCTTCTAACTACCTGGGTGTAGTAGAACAGCATTGCTACAGTAGGCGTGAAATTGAAGTGCTCCCCAAGCACTTCGAGAGCTCGGATGAGACCCCAACCGTTGGGATGAAGTTGAGAGGGTGCACAGTTCAAAAACCTCAAGACACCCATCTGGAGTTCGGTTAAAGGGAAACGAACTCCCAGATTATGGAAGATAAAGTCATACATGAACACTGAACGATCGTTGGGGACGACATGACATATCCGCTCTGTCAGAAGTGGTGCGTAAACCCTGTACCACTTTTTCGTCTCTTCATCCGAACTCAGCGTGAACCTCGGTTGAATCCGAGATCCCTCCTCATCTGCATGTCGGGAGGCCAATTCCTTAAACTCACTAGACACCCAGCAGAAAGGCCATTTAGCCTGAACCTCCTCCCAATTCAGCCTCGAAGCAACTACGCTGAAGAGACCTTCAGCTGTCTTCGAAATGGCGCTATCTCCAGAAGATCCTTCTCCAGTTGCCATTGGAAATATCTAGACCGAACTCCTTAATCTACGATAAGGAATAAAATGTCGTCAGAAAGTTGCAATCATTACTCACTGCATTTTTAAAGCAACTACAATCAGAGGGCGACTCTGAGAAGGGAAAGGTCACTTCCCGCAGTGAATAAGATCCCCTTTCTGAGCGACGCGATTCAGTCTTAGGAAGAATCACAAGGATTCTTCCCCACGACTGTTAGGGTTGAGGGAAACTGATTCCCCCCCTTAGATGAAGCCTACTTTCTATAACTACGAGTAGCAACTCAAAACGAAACTAAAGCGACAAGGAAGAGATAGTTACCTCAGATAACAGTGATGAATTTGAGGAACAAAGAAACCCTCGCAATATAGGCGATAAACTTCCTTGCAAAAATTTCTGCAGAGTTTCGTTGAGAAAGCAAAAGCAAGTGGAACCCAGAATCCACTAAGTATTCCTTTTATAGGAAATAAAGAGGATCGGTTACCTCCTCTTGAAGTTGTGTCGTTCTCGATAAAACGCACCTGTTCACAAGCGAAACGACACAACCGTTCCAAATTCTTGGGCGCCAAAACGATAGCGACTCAGTAAAGGGCTATCCACTAGGCCCAAAAGTTTTGAAAACTTCAGGCCCATTAAGCCCAAAACGACGGTTAATGAGATTTTCATCTCAGACGTAATAATTGCTTGCCCACGTGATTAAAAGCATTAATGTCTAATCATGCAACGCAATTTACGCTTTACAGCCGTAACACGAACTTCAAGAGCTTTCAATTCCAATAAACTCTTGAAATTCTCACACAACGAATCTTTGTCTGAATCCGTTGTGACAATACCGAAAGGTCTTTTCTATTAAATTCAGAGCGGTTCTTGACGGACGACAACAGATGCTAAGGAACTGTCACACACGTAAGCTTACCGATATTAAGACCTCTCGCAGGTTGAGTAGCTTATGTGAACAACTATTCAGTCCCTCACACAAGCTAGGGGACATATGATCCGGTCTCAATACCGGTATCCGATCTGCTGTAAGAATTTCAACGTCTTTGATAAGACATCTACGTGTAACCGGTGTCATCGGTATACATCCGGACTGTAATTCCGTATCAGGCGTTCTCCCTATACCGGTTATCCTGGATAACACCATGACATCGGATAATACACACGTCACTATGCAAAAGACAAGGATTGTTGCTACAGGGATCGATCAATAATTCCCTGCACTACGAGCCAAATTCTGCTCACGGGAATGGTCAACTTGTTCCCTAATCCTAGTCTACATTCTTTACGCTCAATATAAAATAGCCACTTGACCCAATCATGCAGGTAAGTGCGCAATATAATAATGCTAATGGGAGTTGGTGGTTCCCCACCAACGAGTCCTCGTTAATCGAGCCAATCAGGTATATGAACTAACTTCATGATTGAAGTTAGGGATCTTCTTCTTCATCTTCATTTTTAGCTCTTTACGACTGAATACTCTCTGAATACATTCCTTACTTGGAATATAATCACTGACTTGAGCGTCGGAGAATCTTTGCAGGTGACACCACCATTCGCCCACTTCAACGCGTTAGGTCGGTGTGAAGGATCTCCAGAACACCCAATCCGCTCTCCTCATTCAAGGACAACGGATACATACATCGGATACACATACATCCGGTCTACTAGAGAGTATTGACATACTATTCGTGACTGGCTTGAGATCGGATCTCTTGACCCCGGTCCAGGACAGATCAGGATCCATTTGATTGAGCATGTGTATGCACTGATATATATATATATATATGTTATTGAGAATAATATGCTGCTTTATGATGAGTTTGAATGACTCGATTATGTTTTATATATAGTTATGAATTGGACTTTTAATCCGATTCAATAACTATTATTTGATATGTTTATGCCCACCCCTACTGTTGTTATTTTTACAGTGGATGTAGGACACAGTGATGGCATTTGAAGTCACTCAACCGACTGGGGCATTATGTATTAGCATGTACAGTACATAGTGCACATAGCTATTTTTGTAGAAGCCTTGGCTGACTCCTGTGTATACCGACTTGTTATATTTATTTGTGTATTTAAATAGGCCGGTCGGCTGTTGTAAAACTAACTGTTATTATTTAATTCAAATTCTGTTTTGATATTTAAATTATTTCCGAAAAAAATTTATTTGTTTATTGTAATTTGATTTAAAAATAAGAATGTTATATGTTGCACAAGGTTTCTCACAAAAACCTGGTATTAATTTCGATGAAACATATTCACCAGTGATGGATGCAAGTACTTTTCGATACTTTAATAGTTTGGCAATTCGTGAAAACCTTGATTTACGCCTAATAGATGTTGTTGCAGCATATTTATATGGCTCACTTGAAAATGACATCTATATGAAACTCCTTGAGGGATTTAATTTGCCTGAAGCAAAATGACATCTATATAAAACTCACTGAAGGATTTAATTTGCCTAAAGCAAAATGACATCTATATAAAACTCCCTAAAGGATTTAATTTTTTTGAAGCAAAATGACATCTATATAAAACTCCCTAAAGGATTTAATTTGCCTGAAGCATACAAGACAAATTCTCAAGAAAATTATTCAATTAAATTGAATAAATCCCTTTACGGACTAAAGCAATGTGGACGTATGTGGTATAATTGTCTCAGTGAATACTTATTGAAATAAGGGTATAAAAATGACCCGATTTGTCCATGTATTTTTATGAAAAGATTCAGAAAAGAGTTCGTTATAATTGCTATTTATGTAGATGATTAAATATCATCGGAACTCTTGAAGAGCTCTCAAAGGTTGTGAATTCCTTGAAAAGGGAATTCGAGATAAAAGACTTGGGAAAAATAAAGTTTTGTCTTAAATTATAATCAGAATATTTAAAGGAAGGAATTTTGATACACTAAAAGACTTATACAAAAAAGGTGCTAAAGCGGTTCTATATGGACAAATCACACCCATTGAGCAGTCCAATGGTTGTAAGGTCACTTGAAGTGAGCAAAGATCCTTTTCGACCTCAAGAGAAAAATGAAGAACTACTTGGTCCTGAAGTACCATATCTCAGTGCAATTGGCGCACGAATGTATCTTGCTAGTCATACACGACCTGGTATATCATTTGTTATCAATTTGTTAGCAAGACATAGTTCTTTACCCATAAAAAGATGCAGGGTGTTTGTCTGATCCGCATAATGGTCGATCACAAATAGGATATTTGTTCACATGTGGTGGCACAACAATTTCAAGGAGACCCATAAAGCAAACGATCACAGCAACATCATCTAATCATGCTGAAATTCTAGCATTACACGAAGCAAATTTAGAATATGTTTGGTTGAGATTTATGATTCAACATATTCAAGAAACTTGAGGCTTGCATGCTGGAAAACTACCACCAACAATCTTATGTGAAGATTATACAGCTTGTATTTCTCAGTTAAAAGAGGGTTTAACTTTTCTTATCTTACCTGGTCCGTAAAAAAGCTTATCTCTACCCCTAGACCTGGAGTAAAAGAAGTCATCCAGACTTCAAAGCTTGATTCTTGTCCTCTTCATGCTACCTCTGCAGAACAATATGTAGACCTGGAAATAAATCCAGATCTAATCAAGTTATGGCAGAAGGAAGGTTATGTTGCACTACATCTAGGTGCAGTTCGATTAATCCTGACCCTTCATGGAAGAAAAGGCATGCCTGTTACAGCAAGAGTCTCTCTTATAGACTCTACTTTCCATCACTATGAAGATGCAGTGATTGGCACAGTCCTCACAACACTTAATGCTGGAAGTGTGGTTTTAACCATATTTCCAAACTTTAATGTCCATCTGAAAGATCCAACTCTTCCACATCGGTTCCAAGTTCAAGTCCAACTTATTGGAGCCCCTCAAGACTCAGATGCATTCAAGGCTACTCTGAATCATCAGATCATATTCAGAGTACAAGATCATCTCTTTGATCTTCCGGTAGACTCAAAAATCTCAGAAAATGCTTTGATGGTGATATCAAACTCTGAGGAGAAAACCCCATCAATTATCCAAGTTCCCAGGCAAATCCCTCGAGAAGAGTTACTAAAACTCATTCCTATGGAATGGATTAGTGACTATGAGGCGCAAAAGAAACAATCAAAGCCTACAGTATCCACGGAGTCATCATTTAAAAGGCTCACTGATGGTAGAGTAAAAACTATCTTCAAGTCCGAAGGAGAATCTTCCTCTTCTTCAACAAATCCAGTCTTCTCAACCATGATGATCACTCTAGGAGAACAGGAGAAGAACATTCCTGTTTATTCTTTCAAAGCTGATGGAACACCCATTTATAGTGATAAGATAAATGGTCACTTTATGTGGGATGTAGCGCCTGAGATGTGTGATCCAGACTGTGATTGTTACATGGACTATGATAGCAGTGAAGACTATAGCAGTGATGATGATGATGAACCTAGAAGGAGAAAAAAGAAGTCTCCTTGCAAATCTCCTAAGAAACCTGAAAGGAGATTTGATCCTGATAATGGAACCTGGGTTGGAATCAAAAAGAAATATGAGCCTCTTCCCTTCTACGAAGAAGCCCTGAAGATCCTCAAAAAACATAAATATCCTTCACCACCAAATGACCCATCCTTAGTCACATGGCCTCCACCAACTAAACCATCTCCAAAACCTTCACCTGTACAAAAGTGTAAACCTGTTGAACCATTTCCCAAACAGACAACCATACCACAAGCATGTATGATGTTTTCCTCCACTTCAGCCTCTTACAATGCAAATTTTCCTTCCTTGGAAAGAAAAGTTGACCCTGTTAAGAAGATACAAACGAGACCCTTTGTGGTTCCTTCTGAAGTAAATACTGATGGATCAACAAGGCCAATTACCCAAGCAGAAGAAGTGATGAATTGGCAAACTGAGAACGCTGTAGCTCAAAATGAATTCTTGCAAAACATGGACAAAAAGATTGACAAGATTGCTGACTCCTTAGACAAGGAGATTAAAAACATGTCCCAAAGGCTGCAAGATCATTATAGCGAAATAAAGAAAAAGATGGCACAGCTTGAGGCAGAAGTACAGAAACTGAAAGGAGAAAGGATTAGCACCACATTTGTTGAAAAAGAAAGAGAATTGAGAAAGGTCAAGGCTCAGTATGAAGAATTAAGAGGATATGTTGCCTCTAAAACTCAAAAGCCTTCTCTACAAGAAAACTCTTTTGAACCAGATCCTTACTTCGTTCCACCCTCAAAAATATTTGCATCATACACTCCTCAACCTATACAAAATCCTAGCCCATTCATTCCTCCAAACCTTATCTCTAGAAAGTTTGATCCTATTGGAAAAAGAAAGGAACAATCTGTTCCTCCTCCCACCAAAAATGATGAAGGAGATTCTGTGTCAGAAGAATCTCCCATACAAACTCCTAAGCTTTCTTTAATGGTTTCACATAAACCATTATCCTATGTGATGCCTCTGATGTATTCCCAGAATAAGGAAGAAGAGTATGAATCCACTCAAGGAGAAACCTTCTCTGAAGGAGATTGGCAAAACACTGAGTTAAATTCCACTGAAGCAGAAACAGTGTATGACGAATATGCTGATATCTCTAGAATCCTGATGGTGAGACAAGATGAAACATCTACTCCGCCTGGATTAGATCCCAGAGAAATAAACACCCCTGTTTACACTGGGTCTTCATTTTTCTCTATAGATGGAATTCCTCCTTCTCAATGGAATAAAAAATTCCTTGAGTTCAAAGCTTGGATGGATGCAAAAATCGTCCAACATGAAGAATCATATAAGGTAGTTGAAGAGTTTTGTGCTAGAACAACCGGAGTTCTTAAAGAATGGTATCAATCCATTGGTCCGATAAATCAAGAACAACTCCACAACCAACCTATCTCAGATGTGATTCATTTTCTCCAATTTCACTTCCTGGGAGATATTTCTGTGATTGAAAAAGAAGCCAGAAAAGAGTATTTTGAGATGAGATGTTGTTCGCTAAAGAAAGCAGATCTCGAAAGACATTATCAAAGAATGTCTCAGAGATTTTATCAGCTAAATGGATTTAATGATCCAAGTCTCAAGAATACTTATATAAGTTCTCTCCCAGAAGAACTTCAAGAAGAAATGTGGAGAATCTTGCAGGCAGCCAACAAAAATGTTACAGAAATGACACTTGGAGAAATTCACCAAGTAGGAATGGTGGCTCTGGACAAGATTTGCAGTCAGCAGAGCTTGATAGATAAAATGCTGAATAATCGGAAGAAGTACAAGGGCATTTGTAAGAAGAAGTATTTGAAGATTAAGTGTGACAAAGAAAATTGTATCTGCAAAAACTCAAAGCTTCATTCTACAAAGAAAGAAAAGAAAAACAAGTCCTCGTACAAAAGAAAAAAGAAGTTCCGATTCTTCAAAAGAAAACCCTTCAGAGGAAAGAGCAAGGGCCAGAGATGCTTCATCTGTAAGAAGAAAGGACACTTCTCCAAAGATTGTCCACAGAACAAAGAGAAAGCAGTGAAACTATTGCACACATTAGCAATAGAAGAAGATGACGATGTTGAATCCCTTTATGAAGAACAAAGCTCTCCAAACAACAAAACTGCTTTTGCCCTTGAAGAATCTGAAGAAGAAACATCAAGTTCAGTAGACTCTGAAAGTTCAGCCGAACCAGAACATTTCCCAGTTCTGAGAATCCAAGAAGTGCAGAAAGATTCAACAATTGCTTCAGCTGAACTCCCTCCTTTACCAAACCTTGAGGTATACATCCTTCCATCAAAATATGATGTTCCTATAAAGGTGATTGCCTTTATTGACACAGGAGCTCAAAGAACATTCATGAATCCGGCTATTTTACCTTCCCATGCCTGGAAGAGTCACAAACAAAGTTTCAAAGCTGCCAATGGAGAATCATTTGAAACTAATCTGATAACCAAGTCCAAAGTTGGAATCAAGATATTTCCAGACTGCACAATTTGGACAAAAATCATTGGGTCAGACTTGCCGGAGAAAGATATACTGATCGGAAGGGATATTCTGATTAAAAACCAGAAGTTGCAGATTCTTGCAAATGGAGTAAAACACAAAAGGAGCTTCAAGCCTTTTTGTCAAATTCCAAGACTTTTCTCTTTGGCAGAAGTTCCTCCTGAATTTTCAGGAGTCAGAGATCAGTTGATAAAGTTATGTGCTGAAGGCCATGATCTTTTCCAACATCCTAAACCATTATGGAAAAGAGAAGAGTTCTATGTGAATTTACCCTTCAAAATGAATGAAGACGTTAATCCCACTAAAGCCACACATCCGGGAATGGCTCCCTCAGAACTCAAAATGGCGCAAGCAGAATGTCAAGAACTGATGAAACAAGGTTTAATTGAACCCACAAAATCTGAGTGGGCTTGCACGGCCTTCTATGTCAACAAAAGATCAGAACAAGTCAGAGGAAAAAAGAGACTTGTTATTGACTACAGGCCATTAAACCTTTTTCTTAAGGATGACAAGTTCCCCATACCAAAGATTAGTTCACTGTACACCTACATCAAAAATGCCTTCATCTTCTCAAAATTCGATTTAAAATCGGGTTTTTGGCAATTGGGCTTAAATCCAGAAGATCGCCCAAAAACAACATTTTGTATTCCAAATGGACACTATCAGTGGACTGTCCTGCCTTTTGGGCTTAAAGTTGCCCCATCACTATTTCAAAAGGCCATGGTTCGAGTATTTGAACCCATCCTACACAGTGCTCTCGTCTACATTGACGACATCCTACTTTTCTCTCCAGATGAAGTTAGCCATAACCAGCTTCTCCAACAATTCCATTCTATCTGCAACAATTATGGAGTTATGCTCTCTGCAAGGAAATCTGAAATTGGAACAAAAGAGGTTGACTTTCTGGGAATGCGATTTGCTCAAGGAAAATATCATCCTCAGCCTCATCTTGCAGAAGACCTTCCAAGTTTCCCTGATGAGAACATGTCCACCAAACAGATTCAACAATTCTTAGGAATTTTGAATTATGTTAGAGACTTCATCCCTCATATTTCTCATCATACTTCAAAGCTTTCCAAGATGCTCAAAAAGAATGCACCACCATGGGGAAAGGAGCAAACTGAAGCTGTTAGATTCCTGAAAGAAGCAGCTAAGAATCCTCCGCCATTGAAAATCCCTGGAGAAGGAAAAAGAATATTACAGACAGATGCAAGTGACCATCACTGGGGAGCAGTTCTGATAGAAGAAATTGGAGGACAAAAACTCTATTGTGGACATGCTAGTGGATAATTCACCAATGGTGAACTTCATTATCATACCACATACAAAGAAACTCTTGCGGTCAAATATGGAATCAAAAAGTTTGACTTCCATCTCCGAGGTCACCAATTTGAGGTACAACTTGATAACTCTTCATTTCCAAAAATGTTAGAGTTCAAAAATAAAACTCCACCAAATCCTCAAATCCTCAGATTGAAAGAATGGTTTTCAAGATATGATTTTACTGTGAAACATATCCAAGGAAAAAATAATCTGATCCCAGATTATTTATCCAGAAAACAATCTTTTGAAAAACCAATCCCAATAATTTTATCCTCTCATTCTTATCCTCTCATCATGATGAACACTCAAATACCATCTTCATCATCATCTTCTCCATCCAAACTCCCTCAATTTCCTCCTGAGTTCAAATATATGAAAGGAGTAAGACCTGCAGAGATAAAACACTTTGCCAGAACTCATATCTTTCACTATTTGGCAATTTCCCTCCAAAAACACAGAATCCTTCCAAAAACAACTTGGTTTAATCCTGATAAACCTTTCCTGAATATTTTTGGACTTTTTCTTGGAAAACTTTTTCAAGAAGAAGATATGTGGTATCTGTGGTGTGCGACAGTAATGTACAACTATCCCATCATATTTCCTACATGGATTATGATGAACACACTGGGAACAACCAAGGATCCTGATTACAGTTCTTCTCTCATCAAGACTTTCATGAGCTGGTATCAACCTCTGGACAAGTGGATAAAAGATTTACAAAGAGAAATTGATTTCATGAAAAATAAGACGGATAATTTAAGTTACAGTTTCTACACAGTAGCTTTGCTCCACCGTCCTTATTTTCAGAATCCCCAGACCAAGAGGTTATATTCTCATAATCAAGTAAAAATTTGGAGGACCTATTCCAAATTTGAAGAATTCATGAATGATTACAAAGCACCAGATCTTCCACAAGAAGAATTAATGATTTATCTTCATGAAGTTAACATGGCAGATTCAAGTCTTAAAGAGAGAAATTCAACATGTGCAATCTTAAGTCATGTAGATGTTATATGCCCTCCTGAAAGTGATTGGATAAAATTCTATGATCGACCTGAAGCAGTTCCAGAAGAAGAAATCAAGAAAGTACCAAAGGTTCCTAGACCATATGAAGCTTATCAGATAATAATGGCCAAAGATGAGCAATCCTATGATGATAGAATCTTTCATTACAAGGAACCAGAAGACTCTAGTGATGAAGATCCGATCGACAACTGTGGGCCCAGTCATGAGTGTATCTACAAAGACTAAAGAGACGCGTGATTGAAGGAAATCAGAATCTTATCTCAAGATCAGAAACTTTATCTTTGTCTGCCGCTTTACTTTATCTTTACTTTATCTTTACTTTATCTTTGTCGGCCATTGTAATTTGTCTCTGTCGGCCATCTTATCTTATCTTTATTACTTTCCACGTGTCATGATAATATGGTGTGTAATCCATGTAATCTTATCTTTTTATCGCGAATAGCGTCAAGATCCCTCTCTATAAAAGGGACTCTCTTGTAAGATACAAGGCGGAGGTTCGAGAGAACTAAGCCTTTCATAAATAAACCTTGTGTGTTTTAAGAAATTATGAGTTTCTAACTTCTCTTCTTCTTCTGAAAGCTTAAGGCGATAGTATTATGCTATAGGCACTGTTCCGATCAAGAAATACAATAATCATAAGACATAGAGTATGCTCTACACTTGCCTTATCTAAGGATCCTGTGTATCAGAAATATGTCAGAAAAGATCCATGCTACGATCCTTCTTAGCATAGATGTAAATGCCAAAATTGGTGACCATGGTTGCAAGAGTAGGCTTGAGGTTGCCGAAAATGCATTGTCTGTATGTTTTGGTGTTTATGTTTATGTTAAGAGGGCTCTCGGCCAGCAGTGGTATCAGAGCCTAATCGGTATCAAATTATTGTATCTCTTTTTCTTGAAGCGGGTGAATATGGTATAATATTATTAGCCGAGAGTGAGTAAGAAGATCTCTTAAAACATGAGTGAAAACCCTCGTCCTAGCGCTGTTAGTCTTTCTTCAAAAATTTCCCTTTCTGTTCCTGAATCTTGTAAAAAGACCCTTTCAAATAAACTAGAAAACCTTATTGAGTATACCTTCGTCCCAGAGGATGCTCAAATCGAAAGTGCTGTACCCCCTCTTCTGAATCCTTACAATGTCTTCAGAAGACATAAGTCCAACTTTACCTGGTCCGTAAAAAAGCTTATCTCTACCCCTAGACCTGGAGTAAAAGAAGTCATCCAGACTTCAAAGCTTGATTCTTGTCCTCTTCATGCTACCTCTGCAGAACAATATGTAGACCTGGAAATAAATCCAGATCTAATCAAGTTATGGCAGAAGGAAGGTTATGTTGCACTACATCTAGGTGCAGTTCGATTAATCCTGACCCTTCATGGAAGAAAAGGCATGCCTGTTACAGCAAGAGTCTCTCTTATAGACTCTACTTTCCATCACTATGAAGATGCAGTGATTGGCACAGTCCTCACAACACTTAATGCTGGAAGTGTGGTTTTAACCATATTTCCAAACTTTAATGTCCATCTGAAAGATCCAACTCTTCCACATCGGTTCCAAGTTCAAGTCCAACTTATTGGAGCCCCTCAAGACTCAGATGCATTCAAGGCTACTCTGAATCATCAGATCATATTCAGAGTACAAGATCATCTCTTTGATCTTCCGGTAGACTCAAAAATCTCAGAAAATGCTTTGATGGTGATAGCAAACTCTGAGGAGAAAACCCCATCAATTATCCAAGTTCCCAGGCAAATCCCTCGAGAAGAGTTACTAAAACTCATTCCTATGGAATGGATTAGTGACTATGAGGCGCAAAAGAAACAATCAAAGCCCATAGTATCCACGGAGTCATCATTTAAAAGGCTCACTGATGGTAGAGTAAAAACTATCTTCAAGTCCGAAGGAGAATCTTCCTCTTCTTCAACAAATCCAGTCTTCTCAACCATGATGATCACTCTAGGAGAATAGGAGAAGAACATTCCTGTTTATTCTTTCAAAGCTGATGGAACACCCATTTATAGTGATAAGATAAATGGTCACTTTATGTGGGATGTAGCGCCTGAGATGTGTGATCCAGACTGTGATTGTTACATGGACTATGATAGCAGTGAAGACTATAGCAGTGATGATGATGATGAACCTAGAAGGAGAAAAAAGAAGTCTCCTTGCAAATCTCCTAAGAAACCTGAAAGGAGATTTGATCCTGATAATGGAACCTGGGTTGGAATCAAAAAGAAATATGAGCCTCTTCCCTTCTACGAAGAAGCCCTGAAGATCCTCAAAAAACATAAATATCCTTCACCACCAAATGACCCATCCTTAGTCACATGGCCTCCACCAACTAAACCATCTCCAAAACCTTCACCTGTACAAAAGTGTAAACCTGTTGAACCATTTCCCAAACAGACAACCATACCACAAGCATGTATGATGTTTTCCTCCACTTCAGCCTCTTACAATGCAAATTTTCCTTCCTTGGAAAGAAAAGTTGACCCTGTTAAGAAGATACAAACGAGACCCTTTGTGGTTCCGTAAAACCCCTAGAGCCCTCTTAACCTTTTTTTGGTGTTTATGTTTATGTTAAGAGGGCTCTCGGCCAGCAGTGGTATCAGAGCCTAATCGGTATCAAATTATTGTATCTCTTTTTCTTGAAGCGGGTGAATATGGTATAATATTATTAGCCGAGAGTGAGTAAGAAGATCTCTTAAAACATGAGTGAAAACCCTCGTCCTAGCGCTGTTAGTCTTTCTTCAAAAATTTCCCTTTCTGTTCCTGAATCTTGTAAAAAGACCCTTTCAAATAAACTAGAAAACCTTATTGAGTATACCTTCGTCCCAGAGGATGCTCAAATCGAAAGTGCTGTACCCCCTCTTCTGAATCCTTACAATGTCTTCAGAAGACATAAGTCCAACTTTACCTGGTCCGTAAAAAAGCTTATCTCTACCCCTAGACCTGGAGTAAAAGAAGTCATCCAGACTTCAAAGCTTGATTCTTGTCCTCTTCATGCTACCTCTGCAGAACAATATGTAGACCTGGAAATAAATCCAGATCTAATCAAGTTATGGCAGAAGGAAGGTTATGTTGCACTACATCTAGGTGCAGTTCGATTAATCCTGACCCTTCATGGAAGAAAAGGCATGCCTGTTACAGCAAGAGTCTCTCTTATAGACTCTACTTTCCATCACTATGAAGATGCAGTGATTGGCACAGTCCTCACAACACTTAATGCTGGAAGTGTGGTTTTAACCATATTTCCAAACTTTAATGTCCATCTGAAAGATCCAACTCTTCCACATCGGTTCCAAGTTCAAGTCCAACTTATTGGAGCCCCTCAAGACTCAGATGCATTCAAGGCTACTCTGAATCATCAGATCATATTCAGAGTACAAGATCATCTCTTTGATCTTCCGGTAGACTCAAAAATCTCAGAAAATGCTTTGATGGTGATAGCAAACTCTGAGGAGAAAACCCCATCAATTATCCAAGTTCCCAGGCAAATCCCTCGAGAAGAGTTACTAAAACTCATTCCTATGGAATGGATTAGTGACTATGAGGCGCAAAAGAAACAATCAAAGCCCATAGTATCCACGGAGTCATCATTTAAAAGGCTCACTGATGGTAGAGTAAAAACTATCTTCAAGTCCGAAGGAGAATCTTCCTCTTCTTCAACAAATCCAGTCTTCTCAACCATGATGATCACTCTAGGAGAACAGGAGAAGAACATTCCTGTTTATTCTTTCAAAGCTGATGGAACACCCATTTATAGTGATAAGATAAATGGTCACTTTATGTGGGATGTAGCGCCTGAGATGTGTGATCCAGACTGTGATTGTTACATGGACTATGATAGCAGTGAAGACTATAGCAGTGATGATGATGATGAACCTAGAAGGAGAAAAAAGAAGTCTCCTTGCAAATCTCCTAAGAAACCTGAAAGGAGATTTGATCCTGATAATGGAACCTGGGTTGGAATCAAAAAGAAATATGAGCCTCTTCCCTTCTACGAAGAAGCCCTGAAGATCCTCAAAAAACATAAATATCCTTCACCACCAAATGACCCATCCTTAGTCACATGGCCTCCACCAACTAAACCATCTCCAAAACCTTCACCTGTACAAAAGTGTAAACCTGTTGAACCATTTCCCAAACAGACAACCATACCACAAGCATGTATGATGTTTTCCTCCACTTCAGCCTCTTACAATGCAAATTTTCCTTCCTTGGAAAGAAAAGTTGACCCTGTTAAGAAGATACAAACGAGACCCTTTGTGGTTCCTTCTGAAGTAAATACTGATGGATCAACAAGGCCAATTACCCAAGCAGAAGAAGTGATGAATTGGCAAACTGAGAACGCTGTAGCTCAAAATGAATTCTTGCAAAACATGGACAAAAAGATTGACAAGATTGCTGACTCCTTAGACAAGGAGATTAAAAACATGTCCCAAAGGCTGTAAGATCATTATAGCGAAATAAAGAAAAAGATGGCACAGCTTGAGGCAGAAGTACAGAAACTGAAAGGAGAAAGGATTAGCACCACATTTGTTGAAAAAGAAAGAGAATTGAGAAAGGTCAAGGCTCAGTATGAAGAATTAAGAGGATATGTTGCCTCTAAAACTCAAAAGCCTTCTCTACAAGAAAACTCTTTTGAACCAGATCCTTACTTCGTTCCACCCTCAAAAATATTTGCATCATACACTCCTCAACCTATACAAAATCCTAGCCCATTCATTCCTCCAAACCTTATCTCTAGAAAGTTTGATCCTATTGGAAAAAGAAAGGAACAATCTGTTCCTCCTCCCACCAAAAATGATGAAGGAGATTCTGTGTCAGAAGAATCTCCCATACAAACTCCTAAGCTTTCTTTAATGGTTTCACATAAACCATTATCCTATGTGATGCCTCTGATGTATTCCCAGAATAAGGAAGAAGAGTATGAATCCACTCAAGGAGAAACCTTCTCTGAAGGAGATTGGCAAAACACTGAGTTGAATTCCACTGAAGCAGAAACAGTGTATGACGAATATGCTGATATCTTTAGAATCTTGATGGTGAGACAAGATGAAACATCTACTCCGCCTGGATTAGATCCCAGAGAAATAAACACCCCTGTTTACACTGGGTCTTCATTTTTCTCTATAGATGGAATTCCTCCTTCTCAATGGAATAAAAAATTCCTTGAGTTCAAAGCTTGGATGGATGCAAAAATCGTCCAACATGAAGAATCATATAAGGTAGTTGAAGAGTTTTGTGCTAGAACAACCGGAGTTCTTAAAGAATGGTATCAATCCATTGGTCCGATAAATCAAGAACAACTCCACAACCAACCTATCTCAGATGTGATTCATTTTCTCCAATTTCACTTCCTGGGAGATATTTCTGTGATTGAAAAAGAAGCCAGAAAAGAGTATTTTGAGATGAGATGTTGTTCGCTAAAGAAAGCAGATCTCGAAAGACATTATCAAAGAATGTCTCAGAGATTTTATCAGCTAAATGGATTTAATGATCCAAGTCTCAAGAATACTTATATAAGTTCTCTCCCAGAAGAACTTCAAGAAGAAATGTGGAGAATCTTGCAGGCAGCCAACAAAAATGTTACAGAAATGACACTTGGAGAAATTCACCAAGTAGGAATGGTGGCTCTGGACAAGATTTGCAGTCAGCAGAGCTTGATAGATAAAATGCTGAATAATCGGAAGAAGTACAAGGGCATTTGTAAGAAGAAGTATTTGAAGATTAAGTGTGACAAAGAAAATTGTATCTGCAAAAACTCAAAGCTTCATTCTACAAAGAAAGAAAAGAAAAACAAGTCCTCGTACAAAAGAAAAAAGAAGTTCCGATTCTTTAAAAGAAAACCCTTCAGAGGAAAGAGCAAGGGCCAGAGATGCTTCATCTGTAAGAAGAAAGGACACTTCTCCAAAGATTGTCCACAGAACAAAGAGAAAGCAGTGAAACTATTGCACACATTAGCAATAGAAGAAGATGACGATGTTGAATCCCTTTATGAAGAACAAAGCTCTCCAAACAACAAAACTGCTTTTGCCCTTGAAGAATCTGAAGAAGAAACATCAAGTTCAGCAGACTCTGAAAGTTCAGCCGAACCAGAACATTTCCCAGTTCTGAGAATCCAAGAAGTGCAGAAAGATTCAACAATTGCTTCAGCTGAACTCCCTCCTTTACCAAACCTTGAGGTATACATCCTTCCATCAAAATATGATGTTCCTATAAAGGTGATTGCCTTTATTGACACAGGAGCTCAAAGAACATTCATGAATCCGGCTATTTTACCTTCCCATGCCTGGAAGAGTCACAAACAAAGTTTCAAAGCTGCCAATGGAGAATCATTTGAAACTAATCTGATAACCAAGTCCAAAGTTGGAATCAAGATATTTCCAGACTGCACAATTTGGACAAAAATCATTGGGTCAGACTTGCCGGAGAAAGATATACTGATCGGAAGGGATATTCTGATTAAAAACCAGAAGTTGCAGATTCTTGCAAATGGAGTAAAACACAAAAGGAGCTTCAAGCCTTTTTGTCAAATTCCAAGACTTTTCTCTTTGGCAGAAGTTCCTCCTGAATTTTCAGGAGTCAGAGATCAGTTGATAAAGTTATGTGTTGAAGGCCATGATCTTTTCCAACATCCTAAACCATTATGGAAAAGAGAAGAGTTCTATGTGAATTTACCCTTCAAAATGAATGAAGACGTTAATCCCACTAAAGCCACACATCCGGGAATGGCTCCCTCAGAACTCAAAATGGCGCAAGCAGAATGTCAAGAACTGATGAAACAAGGTTTAATTGAACCCACAAAATCTGAGTGGGCTTGCACGGCCTTCTATGTCAACAAAAGATCAGAACAAGTCAGAGGAAAAAAGAGACTTGTTATTGACTACAGGCCATTAAACCTTTTTCTTAAGGATGACAAGTTCCCCATACCAAAGATTAGTTCACTGTACACCTACATCAAAAATGCCTTCATCTTCTCAAAATTCGATTTAAAATCGGGTTTTTGGCAATTGGGCTTAAATCCAGAAGATCGCCCAAAAACAGCATTTTGTATTCCAAATGGACACTATCAGTGGACTGTCCTGCCTTTTGGGCTTAAAGTTGCCCCATCACTATTTCAAAAGGCCATGGTTCGAGTATTTGAACCCATCCTACACAGTGCTCTCGTCTACATTGACGACATCCTACTTTTCTCTCCAGATGAAGTTAGCCATAACCAGCTTCTCCAATAATTCCATTCTATCTGCAACAATTATGGAGTTATGCTCTCTGCAAGGAAATCTGAAATTGGAACAAAAGAGGTTGACTTTCTGGGAATGCGATTTGCTCAAGGAAAATATCATCCTCAGCCTCATCTTGCAGAAGACCTTCCAAGTTTCCCTGATGAGAACATGTCCACCAAACAGATTCAACAATTCTTAGGAATTTTGAATTATGTTAGAGACTTCATCCCTCATATTTCTCATCATACTTCAAAGCTTTCCAAGATGCTCAAAAAGAATGCACCACCATGGGGAAAGGAGCAAACTGAAGCTGTTAGATTCCTGAAAGAAGCAGCTAAGAATCCTCCGCCATTGAAAATCCCTGGAGAAGGAAAAAGAATATTACAGACAGATGCAAGTGACCATCACTGGGGAGCAGTTCTGATAGAAGAAATTGGAGGACAAAAACTCTATTGTGGACATGCTAGTGGACAATTCACCAATGGTGAACTTCATTATCATACCACATACAAAGAAACTCTTGCGGTCAAATATGGAATCAAAAAGTTTGACTTCCATCTCCGAGGTCACCAATTTGAGGTACAACTTGATAACTCTTCATTTCCAAAAATGTTAGAGTTCAAAAATAAAACTCCACCAAATCCTCAAATCCTCAGATTGAAAGAATGGTTTTCAAGATATGATTTTACTGTGAAACATATCCAAGGAAAAAATAATCTGATCCCAGATTATTTATCCAGAAAACAATCTTTTGAAAAACCAATCCCAATAATTTCATCCTCTCATTCTTATCCTCTCATCATGATGAACACTCAAATACCATCTTCATCATCATCTTCTCCATCCAAACTCCCTCAATTTCCTCCTGAGTTCAAATATATGAAAGGAGTAAGACCTGCAGAGATAAAACACTTTGCCAGAACTCATATCTTTCACTATTTGGCAATTTCCCTCCAAAAACACAGAATCCTTCCAAAAACAACTTGGTTTAATCCTGATAAACCTTTCCTGAATATTTTTGGACTTTTTCTTGGAAAACTTTTTCAAGAAGAAGATATGTGGTATCTGTGGTGTGCGACAGTAATGTACAACTATCCCATCATATTTCCTACATGGATTATGATGAACACACTGGGAACAACCAAGGATCCTGATTACAGTTCTTCTCTCATCAAGACTTTCATGAGCTGGTATCAACCTCTGGACAAGTGGATAAAAGATTTACAAAGAGAAATTGATTTCATGAAAAATAAGACGGATAATTTAAGTTACAGTTTCTACACAGTAGCTTTGCTCCACCGTCCTTATTTTCAGAATCCCCAGACCAAGAGGTTATATTCTCATAATCAAGTAAAAATTTGGAGGACCTATTCCAAATTTGAAGAATTCATGAATGATTACAAAGCACCAGATCTTCCACAAGAAGAATTAATGATTTATCTTCATGAAGTTAACATGGCAGATTCAAGTCTTAAAGAGAGAAATTCAACATGTGCAATCTTAAGTCATGTAGATGTTATATGCCCTCCTGAAAGTGATTGGATAAAATTCTATGATCGACCTGAAGCAGTTCCAGAAGAAGAAATCAAGAAAGTACCAAAGGTTCCTAGACCATATGAAGCTTATCAGATAATAATGGCCAAAGATGAGCAATCCTATGATGATAGAATCTTTCATTACAAGGAACCAGAAGACTCTAGTGATGAAGATCCGATCGACAACTGTGGGCCCAGTCATGAGTGTATCTACAAAGACTAAAGAGACGCGTGATTGAAGGAAATCAGAATCTTATCTCAAGATCAGAAACTTTATCTTTGTCTGCCGCTTTACTTTATCTTTACTTTATCTTTACTTTATCTTTGTCGGCCATTGTAATTTGTCTCTGTCGGCCATCTTATCTTATCTTTATTACTTTCCACGTGTCATGATAATATGGTGTGTAATCCATGTAATCTTATCTTTTTATCGCGAATAGCGTCAAGATCCCTCTCTATAAAAGGGACTCTCTTGTAAGATACAAGGCGGAGGTTCGAGAGAACTAAGCCTTTCATAAATAAACCTTGTGTGTTTTAAGAAATTATGAGTTTCTAACTTCTCTTCTTCTTCTGAAAGCTTAAGGCGATAGTATTATGCTATAGGCATTGTTCCGATCAAGAAATACAATAATCATAAGACATAGAGTATGCTCTACACTTGCCTTATCTAAGGATCCTGTGTATCAGAAATATGTCAGAAAAGATCCATGCTACGATCCTTCTTAGCATAGATGTAAATGCCAAAATTGGTGACCATGGTTGCAAGAGTAGGCTTGAGGTTGCCGAAAATGCATTGTCTGTATGTTTTGGTGTTTATGTTTATGTTAAGAGGGCTCTCGGCCAGCAGTGGTATCAGAGCCTAATCGGTATCAAATTATTGTATCTCTTTTTCTTGAAGCGGGTGAATATTATAATATTATTAGCCGAGAGTGAGTAAGAAGATCTCTTAAAACATGAGTGAAAACCCTCGTCCTAGCGCTGTTAGTCTTTCTTCAAAAATTTCCCTTTCTGTTCCTGAATCTTGTAAAAAGACCCTTTCAAATAAACTAGAAAACCTTATTGAGTATACCTTCGTCCCAGAGGATGCTCAAATCGAAAGTGCTGTACCCCCTCTTCTGAATCCTTACAATGTCTTCAGAAGACATAAGTCCAACTTTACCTGGTCCGTAAAAAAGCTTATCTCTACCCCTAGACCTGGAGTAAAAGAAGTCATCCAGACTTCAAAGCTTGATTCTTGTCCTCTTCATGCTACCTCTGCAGAACAATATGTAGACCTGGAAATAAATCCAGATCTAATCAAGTTATGGCAGAAGGAAGGTTATGTTGCACTACATCTAGGTGCAGTTCGATTAATCCTGACCCTTCATGGAAGAAAAGGCATGCCTGTTACAGCAAGAGTCTCTCTTATAGACTCTACTTTCCATCACTATGAAGATGCAGTGATTGGCACAGTCCTCACAACACTTAATGCTGGAAGTGTGGTTTTAACCATATTTCCAAACTTTAATGTCCATCTGAAAGATCCAACTCTTCCACATCGGTTCCAAGTTCAAGTCCAACTTATTGGAGCCCCTCAAGACTCAGATGCATTCAAGGCTACTCTGAATCATCAGATCATATTCAGAGTACAAGATCATCTCTTTGATCTTCCGGTAGACTCAAAAATCTCAGAAAATGCTTTGATGGTGATAGCAAACTCTGAGGAGAAAACCCCATCAATTATCCAAGTTCCCAGGCAAATCCCTCGAGAAGAGTTACTAAAACTCATTCCTATGGAATGGATTAGTGACTATGAGGCGCAAAAGAAACAATCAAAGCCCATAGTATCCACGGAGTCATCATTTAAAAGGCTCACTGATGGTAGAGTAAAAACTATCTTCAAGTCCGAAGGAGAATCTTCCTCTTCTTCAACAAATCCAGTCTTCTCAACCATGATGATCACTCTAGGAGAACAGGAGAAGAACATTCCTGTTTATTCTTTCAAAGCTGATGGAACACCCATTTATAGTGATAAGATAAATGGTCACTTTATGTGGGATGTAGCGCCTGAGATGTGTGATCCAGACTGTGATTGTTACATGGACTATGATAGCAGTGAAGACTATAGCAGTGATGATGATGATGAACCTAGAAGGAGAAAAAAGAAGTCTCCTTGCAAATCTCCTAAGAAACCTGAAAGGAGATTTGATCCTGATAATGGAACCTGGGTTGGAATCAAAAAGAAATATGAGCCTCTTCCCTTCTACGAAGAAGCCCTGAAGATCCTCAAAAAACATAAATATCCTTCACCACCAAATGACCCATCCTTAGTCACATGGCCTCCACCAACTAAACCATCTCCAAAACCTTCACCTGTACAAAAGTGTAAACCTGTTGAACCATTTCCCAAACAGACAACCATACCACAAGCATGTATGATGTTTTCCTCCACTTCAGCCTCTTACAATGCAAATTTTCCTTCCTTGGAAAGAAAAGTTGACCCTGTTAAGAAGATACAAACGAGACCCTTTGTGGTTCCTTCTGAAGTAAATACTGATGGATCAACAAGGCCAATTACCCAAGCAGAAAAAGTGATGAATTGGCAAACTGAGAACGCTGTAGCTCAAAATGAATTCTTGCAAAACATGGACAAAAAGATTGACAAGATTGCTGACTCCTTAGACAAGGAGATTAAAAACATGTCCCAAAGGCTGCAAGATCATTATAGCGAAATAAAGAAAAAGATGGCACAGCTTGAGGCAGAAGTACAGAAACTGAAAGGAGAAAGGATTAGCACCACATTTGTTGAAAAAGAAAGAGAATTGAGAAAGGTCAAGGCTCAGTATGAAGAATTAAGAGGATATGTTGCCTCTAAAACTCAAAAGCCTTCTCTACAAGAAAACTCTTTTGAACCAGATCCTTACTTCGTTCCACCCTCAAAAATATTTGCATCATACACTCCTCAACCTATACAAAATCCTAGCCCATTCATTCCTCCAAACCTTATCTCTAGAAAGTTTGATCCTATTGGAAAAAGAAAGGAACAATCTGTTCCTCCTCCCACCAAAAATGATGAAGGAGATTCTGTGTCAGAAGAATCTCCCATACAAACTCCTAAGCTTTCTTTAATGGTTTCACATAAACCATTATCCTATGTGATGCCTCTGATGTATTCCCAGAATAAGGAAGAAGAGTATGAATCCACTCAAGGAGAAACCTTCTCTGAAGGAGATTGGCAAAACACTGAGTTGAATTCCACTGAAGCAGAAACAGTGTATGACGAATATGCTGATATCTCTAGAATCCTGATGGTGAGACAAGATGAAACATCTACTCCGCCTGGATTAGATCCCAGAGAAATAAACACCCCTGTTTACACTGGGTCTTCATTTTTCTCTATAGATGGAATTCCTCCTTCTCAATGGAATAAAAAATTCCTTGAGTTCAAAGCTTGGATGGATGCAAAAATCGTCCAACATGAAGAATCATATAAGGTAGTTGAAGAGTTTTGTGCTAGAACAACCGGAGTTCTTAAAGAATGGTATCAATCCATTGGTCCGATAAATCAAGAACAACTCCACAACCAACCTATCTCAGATGTGATTCATTTTCTCCAATTTCACTTCCTGGGAGATATTTCTGTGATTGAAAAAGAAGCCAGAAAAGAGTATTTTGAGATGAGATGTTGTTCGCTAAAGAAAGCAGATCTCGAAAGACATTATCAAAGAATGTCTCAGAGATTTTATCAGCTAAATGGATTTAATGATCCAAGTCTCAAGAATACTTATATAAGTTCTCTCCCAGAAGAACTTCAAGAAGAAATGTGGAGAATCTTGCAGGCAGCCAACAAAAATGTTACAGAAATGACACTTGGAGAAATTCACCAAGTAGGAATGGTGGCTCTGGACAAGATTTGCAGTCAGCAGAGCTTGATAGATAAAATGCTGAATAATCGGAAGAAGTACAAGGGCATTTGTAAGAAGAAGTATTTGAAGATTAAGTGTGACAAAGAAAATTGTATCTGCAAAAACTCAAAGCTTCATTCTACAAAGAAAGAAAAGAAAAACAAGTCCTCGTACAAAAGAAAAAAGAAGTTCCGATTCTTCAAAAGAAAACCCTTCAGAGGAAAGAGCAAGGGCCAGAGATGCTTCATCTGTAAGAAGAAAGGACACTTCTCCAAAGATTGTCCACAGAACAAAGAGAAAGCAGTGAAACTATTGCACACATTAGCAATAGAAGAAGATGACGATGTTGAATCCCTTTATGAAGAACAAAGCTCTCCAAACAACAAAACTGCTTTTGCCCTTGAAGAATCTGAAGAAGAAACATCAAGTTCAGCAGACTCTGAAAGTTCAGCCGAACCAGAACATTTCCCAGTTCTGAGAATCCAAGAAGTGCAGAAAGATTCAACAATTGCTTCAGCTGAACTCCCTCCTTTACCAAACCTTGAGGTATACATCCTTCCATCAAAATATGATGTTCCTATAAAGGTGATTGCCTTTATTGACACAGGAGCTCAAAGAACATTCATGAATCCGGCTATTTTACCTTCCCATGCCTGGAAGAGTCACAAACAAAGTTTCAAAGCTGCCAATGGAGAATCATTTGAAACTAATCTGATAACCAAGTCCAAAGTTGGAATCAAGATATTTCCAGACTGCACAATTTGGACAAAAATCATTGGGTCAGACTTGCCGGAGAAAGATATACTGATCGGAAGGGATATTCTGATTAAAAACCAGAAGTTGCAGATTCTTGCAAATGGAGTAAAACACAAAAGGAGCTTCAAGCCTTTTTGTCAAATTCCAAGACTTTTCTCTTTGGCAGAAGTTCCTCCTGAATTTTCAGGAGTCAGAGATCAGTTGATAAAGTTATGTGCTGAAGGCCATGATCTTTTCCAACATCCTAAACCATTATGGAAAAGAGAAGAGTTCTATGTGAATTTACCCTTCAAAATGAATGAAGACGTTAATCCCACTAAAGCCACACATCCGGGAATGGCTCCCTCAGAACTCAAAATGGCGCAAGCAGAATGTCAAGAACTGATGAAACAAGGTTTAATTGAACCCACAAAATCTGAGTGGGCTTGCACGGCCTTCTATGTCAACAAAAGATCAGAACAAGTCAGAGGAAAAAAGAGACTTGTTATTGACTACAGGCCATTAAACCTTTTTCTTAAGGATGACAAGTTCCCCATACCAAAGATTAGTTCACTGTACACCTACATCAAAAATGCCTTCATCTTCTCAAAATTCGATTTAAAATCGGGTTTTTGGCAATTGGGCTTAAATCCAGAAGATCGCCCAAAAACAGCATTTTGTATTCCAAATGGACACTATCAGTGGACTGTCCTGCCTTTTGGGCTTAAAGTTGCCCCATCACTATTTCAAAAGGCCATGGTTCGAGTATTTGAACCCATCCTACACAGTGCTCTCGTCTACATTGACGACATCCTACTTTTCTCTCCAGATGAAGTTAGCCATAACCAGCTTCTCCAACAATTCCATTCTATCTGCAACAATTATGGAGTTATGCTCTCTGCAAGGAAATCTGAAATTGGAACAAAAGAGGTTGACTTTCTGGGAATGCGATTTGCTCAAGGAAAATATCATCCTCAGCCTCATCTTGCAGAAGACCTTCCAAGTTTCCCTGATGAGAACATGTCCACCAAACAGATTCAACAATTCTTAGGAATTTTGAATTATGTTAGAGACTTCATCCCTCATATTTCTCATCATACTTCAAAGCTTTCCAAGATGCTCAAAAAGAATGCACCACCATGGGGAAAGGAGCAAACTGAAGCTGTTAGATTCCTGAAAGAAGCAGCTAAGAATCCTCCGCCATTGAAAATCCCTGGAGAAGGAAAAAGAATATTACAGACAGATGCAAGTGACCATCACTGGGGAGCAGTTCTGATAGAAGAAATTGGAGGACAAAAACTCTATTGTGGACATGCTAGTGGATAATTCACCAATGGTGAACTTTATTATCATACCACATACAAAGAAACTCTTGCGGTCAAATATGGAATCAAAAAGTTTGACTTCCATCTCCGAGGTCACCAATTTGAGGTACAACTTGATAACTCTTCATTTCCAAAAATGTTAGAGTTCAAAAATAAAACTCCACCAAATCCTCAAATCCTCAGATTGAAAGAATGGTTTTCAAGATATGATTTTACTGTGAAACATATCCAAGGAAAAAATAATCTGATCCCAGATTATTTATCCAGAAAACAATCTTTTGAAAAACCAATCCCAATAATTTCATCCTCTCATTCTTATCCTCTCATCATGATGAACACTCAAATACCATCTTCATCATCATCTTCTCCATCCAAACTCCCTCAATTTCCTCCTGAGTTCAAATATATGAAAGGAGTAAGACCTGCAGAGATAAAACACTTTGCCAGAACTCATATCTTTCACTATTTGGCAATTTCCCTCCAAAAACACAGAATCCTTCCAAAAACAACTTGGTTTAATCCTGATAAACCTTTCCTGAATATTTTTGGACTTTTTCTTGGAAAACTTTTTCAAGAAGAAGATATGTGGTATCTGTGGTGTGCGACAGTAATGTACAACTATCCCATCATATTTCCTACATGGATTATGATGAACACACTGGGAACAACCAAGGATCCTGATTACAGTTCTTCTCTCATCAAGACTTTCATGAGCTGGTATCAACCTCTGGACAAGTGGATAAAAGATTTACAAAGAGAAATTGATTTCATGAAAAATAAGACGGATAATTTAAGTTACAGTTTCTACACAGTAGCTTTGCTCCACCGTCCTTATTTTCAGAATCCCCAGACCAAGAGGTTATATTCTCATAATCAAGTAAAAATTTGGAGGACCTATTCCAAATTTGAAGAATTCATGAATGATTACAAAGCACCAGATCTTCCACAAGAAGAATTAATGATTTATCTTCATGAAGTTAACATGGCAGATTCAAGTCTTAAAGAGAGAAATTCAACATGTGCAATCTTAAGTCATGTAGATGTTATATGCCCTCCTGAAAGTGATTGGATAAAATTCTATGATCGACCTGAAGCAGTTCCAGAAGAAGAAATCAAGAAAGTACCAAAGGTTCCTAGACCATATGAAGCTTATCAGATAATAATGGCCAAAGATGAGCAATCCTATGATGATAGAATCTTTCATTACAAGGAACCAGAAGACTCTAGTGATGAAGATCCGATCGACAACTGTGGGCCCAGTCATGAGTGTATCTACAAAGACTAAAGAGACGCGTGATTGAAGGAAATCAGAATCTTATCTCAAGATCAGAAACTTTATCTTTGTCTGCCGCTTTACTTTATCTTTACTTTATCTTTACTTTATCTTTGTCGGCCATTGTAATTTGTCTCTGTCGGCCATCTTATCTTATCTTTATTACTTTCCACGTGTCATGATAATATGGTGTGTAATCCATGTAATCTTATCTTTTTATCGCGAATAGCGTCAAGATCCCTCTCTATAAAAGGGACTCTCTTGTAAGATACAAGGCGGAGGTTCGAGAGAACTAAGCCTTTCATAAATAAACCTTGTGTGTTTTAAGAAATTATGAGTTTCTAACTTCTCTTCTTCTTCTGAAAGCTTAAGGCGATAGTATTATGCTATAGGCACTGTTCCGATCAAGAAATACAATAATCATAAGACATAGAGTATGCTCTACACTTGCCTTATCTAAGGATCCTGTGTATCAGAAATATGTCAGAAAAGATCCATGCTACGATCCTTCTTAGCATAGATGTAAATGCCAAAATTGGTGACCATGGTTGCAAGAGTAGGCTTGAGGTTGCCGAAAATGCATTGTCTGTATGTTTTGGTGTTTATGTTTATGTTAAGAGGGCTCTCGGCCAGCAGTGGTATCAGAGCCTAATCGGTATCAAATTATTGTATCTCTTTTTCTTGAAGCGGGTGAATATGGTATAATATTATTAGCCGAGAGTGAGTAAGAAGATCTCTTAAACAAAATTATGGCATATTTCACCAAAATTTTTCTTTACTCATGATCTTAAAAAGAATGGTGAAATAAATGTCCAGCAAGTCCGATCATGTGAGAATCTAGCAGATATCTTCACAAAATCATTACCAACCAAAATCTTCGAGCAACTAGTACAGAAGATTGGTCTTCGACACTTACATAAGTGTTCTGATTAGGGGAAGAATTAAATACTTGTACATTTAATTACTTTGTAAAGAATGTTGTACTCTTTTTCCTTCACTAGGTTTTTATTCCACTAGGTTTTTCCTAGTAAGGTTTTAACGAGACACATTCTAAAATAGGGACATCCAAGGGGGAGTATTATGAATAATTTAATATGGATGTCCCCCTTTTAGCCCTATAAATAGGATTTGAAGTATCATTCTCTAATACACTCAATTAGAAGCAAAACCTCAATTCTCTCCTCTTATTGCTCTACAATTCTTCTTCCTCCATAATTCGTCTTCCTTCATAATTTCTAGCTTATTTTATAACAATATCCAATATAATAATAGATTTTAAAACGATATGAAAATAAACATAAAAAATATAAAAGATGATTATTTTTACCTTATAATTTTGGCAGAATCTCCTTTTATAAAAATTATTTCTCTCTCTTACTCCCACCAATATCTCTCTAACACTACTATATTAAGAAAATTTAATCTGAAATTGTGAATTCTAACGAAGAATTCCTTTGGTATTTATAGGTAAGAAGTTTACTGTGTATTTCATTATATTATTATAAAAGTATTGCAATTTTGAAATTTCATTCTTGGTTACTATTCAACATTTGAAATTTTCATTCATGCAGAGTGTTTTGTATAATAAATGTTGGCTTAATTATTAAGCCAAATAGTAACCATTTACTCGGTATATTTTAAATATTCAAAATCAGTCTTTTTGAAATTTAGCAATATTATATCAGACCTCACTAATTTTATAATCAGTAATCTAAAATTTTAAATTTGAAAAATCTAAAATTTCCGTCAATAAAAATTTGTTGGTACCTTTACGGTCTCCTTACGATTGGTGAAAATCAAGATTTTACTCAAACCGATCATTTTTAAATAAGTTTACTTGAAATGGATTTTAGAAAATTTTCTTATAATTTAACTTCACTTTCTTATAAATATTTTTAATTTTAAGTGACTTTATATGAATTTAAAATTATTTAAAATATATTATTTTATTAAAACATTTTCAAAATTTCAAAAAATTTCAGAAAATCATAAATAATACATAGATTCAAAAGTTCGAAAGAACCATAATCTAATTCCTTCAAAATTTTATTTTAAAATTCTAATAAAAGTTAAATCATAAATATGTAAAAACATAAATATAAAAACAATAAAAGTTGTGAATAATAAAGATATTCAAAATTCTTAATATAATTTTCTTAATCAATGAATACTAATTAAGTCATTTTAAAATCCTCATTCAAAATACATATATATTTTTATTTTATTATTGTTTTTTAAAAATAAAATAATTAAATATATGTACCAAAATTTCATAAAAATATTAATTAGTTAATAATCAACTAACTAATAGTAAGTATTTTCTCATTAAAGAGATATTAATATCTACTTTCTATTTGAGTAGAAAATAGGATGTTACAGGTTTCGAAGCTTACCTCTTAGAAATCAATAAAATTGAAGCTTCCTTAGCCTTCCATGGCCACCGAGAGTGAAAGAGATGAACATGGAATGATATCCTTGCCTTGGCTTAGTAGAAGTTAGAAGAGAAGACAATGGCAAAGAGAGGGGTGGAGTTCCGCGGAGGAAGCAAAGAAGAAAAGTATGAAGTTGTTTAGTTTTTCCATCTTATGCTTCATGCAATCGCGGGAGAAAGAGAATGAATTAAAGGTATAATAGCAATTGAGATTTTAGGGGTACATTGGTCTTTCAGTGTGTTTAGTTAGTTCCTGAAATTAATCGGGTACCCTTGGTTACCCGAAACATACTCAAAGAATATATAGAAATTAACCAACGCACCTTGAATTAATTTAACATTCCTAACTTAATTATTTGGTCAATAATATTAATTATAATTAAACTCAGGATGTTACATGCCTAATAATTCCAATCACTAATTGTATAATTGATTAATATTTATTGTATGATTAATATTTAATATTTATTAATTGATTTTCATTATTTATTATTCATGATGGGGATATGACCCAGATCTGGGACACCGACACACTGGAACCTAACTCAACATGCCTAACTTGGACAGAGACTCACTAGAGGAGTATAGGTGCTAGAGTTGTTAAAATGAGCTACCCGTATTGTAATGGGTTCATGGGGTAAAAAGACCCGTTTGAATTCATATTTTAGTTTTAAGGCATGAGCCAAACCCACATTAGCCTAACAAGTTTGGCAGGCTTTTGAGGTTTTGATAGACCCACATTGTTTTTTTACTTTTTGATAAAAAAATTACAAAAAGTACAACCACTAAAACTATACAAAAAATTTACATGCTCTAACTCAACTACAAGATCTAATTTAAGTAAAAAACATGTAAAGAGTACTTTTTTCATGTTAGTAAAAATAAAAGTAAAAAATTATACAGGCTTCTTGCGGCATAGCCCAACCCAATAGAATCCCAACTGGGTACAAACGTTCATGGGCCAAGCTTAAAAAGACAGTTTTAATTCGGGCTCTTTTTCCTATTTTGCGAGTTGGATCGACCTAGCTCAATTTGACAACTCTAGTAAGTGCGTCAAAGCCGTTCTATCCCATATTATCCAGGGTACGTATCCTCCAACCTTCAAAGCCAGGTGTCGGTTTGACTTTCCATGTCATTAATACCCCCTAACAATAGAGAAAGTTACTAGGTCATGATTACTTTTGACAAACGTCAAATCTATAAATACCCCTTAATATTTATTGATCAGGTACTTCATTTCAACTCCTTTCTTATAATCATTTATTACTCCAACATCATTCACCATTATACTGGCTTAGGCATCAAAAAAGCTTTTAGGGACACACCCTTTTGGTCCCTCAGGCTTTTACAGGTACCACCACTAACGTTAGTGCTACACTCCAGATCTTTGAAGTTTGACACCATATAGGACCAGGTGTGTAACATATATATATATATATATATATATATATATATATATATATATAATTCAATTTCAAAAGTTTTCCCACACTTTATACTTCATCTAAGTAAAGTAGGCAAAACAAAAAAATAGCTAAAAATAACAAGGGTTTTCTCTAATTTGTTCAACCTAAAAAAATAAATCAAAAAAGAAATTTTATACAAGAATTAGAAATTATGTTGAAATTACTGCATTAATCTTCACTTTCTTTTAAAAAACTTTCCTTTTAAAAATCTTTTATTATATATAAAGTTGCATAAGTTATATAGACTCATATAACAATATTAATACAATAATAAAATATTCTTTTATAGATAGAGAAAATGTTATCTAGTCCATGTTAGGCAAGTGTAAAAATAGGGTAGGTAGTTTGTTGAGACATTATGACCTTATTTATTTAAGGTTTAATCTAACTTGCATTGTTTAATACTTAGGTTAGGTTGACATCTTTCAAAATGTGTTTAATTGGAGATGTTGGTAATGGACTTTAAAATAATTTTTTAAAACTTATTAGGATAACCTATTTAAGGTTATATATTTTTAAAAATATATATTTTAATTTATTATAAAGATGATATTTTCTATGAAGTACAATCTTAAAAAATAAAATAAAATAATTAAAATAGTTTTAAACAAGTAAAATACATAATTAAGTTTATATTTTATATGGAGGTTGTTAACCTTTCTAATGTTGTTGCTATGTTTAAGATAAGTCAATTATCCTATTTATCTAAGATATGTCTAATGAAATTTTTATTGACTTTTATGTGAATTAAGTTTTGTATAAGCTATTAGGCAGAATCAAACTTCTATAATTGTTAAGCAAGGACCTTATGATTGAGTATCAAGTTAGACTTGGTCCTTATAAAACTTGGCCTGACCTAAGTGATACAAATCCATTATCCATGAGGAATTTCTAGATAGTCAAACCAATTGACAGTTTCAAAAATTAGTTTATGAAGACATACAAGAGTCATGAAACGATAGTTGTTATTCCACTAACCAGCCATAATACAATCTCACAATACAATAATAACACGACATAGGATGAGAGGTAAACTAACACAACAATCATTGTTAAGTCAAAATCAAAATCCCAGGAAAAATCATGTAACAATTACCCGAGACTTAATTTCCCTATGCAACAGCTTCATCAAATTCACACTATTCGATGCAATAACTACGTTTTTTTTCAAATTATTATTTGTATGTTATGATGATGACGTCGATGATCATCATCATTATTATTACTGACACTCACTAATAATGAAATTGAAACAATATGTATTAAACTAATATAATAAAATCAAAATAATGAAATTTATGTTTTAAAAAAGATGAAAACTACAAATACGAAAAAGAAAAAGAAAAAAACAATGTATATGGTGGTGGTGATTGAGATATCCCTTAGGGTCCTCATGGCAATGTTGCTTCTACTGGTGTCTAGGGGGTTGATGTTGATGCTAACGATGGACACATTGTTGAGTTCAAATCTCCAGAATCATATAATCAAAAGTTTTCATGATACTTTAGTCATGAAAATAATTCAAGCCCTCTAATTCTAAAGTGATCTAACAAATTCATTTTAAGTGTGAAACTAAAGCCATAAAGAAATGAAGAACTATGAGTTATTCTTAATTAAATTATGAATGTTTCTTTATAAAAAAAGATGAACTTAGAGTACAAATTGGAATAAAAAGAAATAGCAAGCCATAAAAGAAGAACAAGCCTGAAATCTTGTTTCCGGAATAACAAGATTGTAACATAAAAACAAGTTTGTACATCAAATTTCTCATATCATCACAAAACTTCAACAAGTCAAGGAAGATTTCAAAATGAGTTTTTAAGAAAATCAAGTCAAAATTGAAGACTCATTTTTTGTTTTTGAAAGATTTAAAAACTCATATCATTAACATTGTAACTTTGTTTTAGTGTAAAGAGGTGAAACATGATGCATGAATGGAGGATAGAGGGTGGGGGGAAGATGATATGAATATTAAAGGAAGGATGTTAGGTTAGAGATAAACAGAGAGCAGTGAGAGTTGTGGAAAGAGGAATGATGGGCAAAAGGAATACAATATGTCTGGTTAATACAAGTATAAATTCAAAGCAATATAAAAACAAAGGATTAATTTGAAACACCATAAAAAAATTTGTTAACGTTGTTGGTTAAAACTAATGGAAATAACCAATATAAACTTGTTAACACAATTAAGGGATTAGTTTAACACAATGAACAATAGACTAAATTGAAATAAAAGTAAAAATAAAGAACCCAATTTTAGTTTAGCCTAAATAGTTTTATATTATTTACTTATAAAATGAAATGTATATTTAATTTCACATAAATTGTTGATATGGGGCAGTTAAATATATGTTAAATTGTTATTAAACCGTGATAGAAATTTTTTTTATATAAAAAATTTATAGAGATTAAGAAGATTTTTATTTAAAAATTAATTTAGTTTATTAAAACAAGTACTTTTGAAGGTGCACAAATAAAATTATGATTAAGCCCAAAAATATAATTTTAGTATGTTGTACTTTTTGTGATTTTTTACCAAAAAAAAGAAAAAAAACAATTTGGGTTTATCAAAACCCCAAAAAGCCTGCCAAACTTGTTGGGCTAAAATGGGCTAGGCTTATGCCTTAAAACTAAAATATGAATTCAACGCGGGTCTTTTTACACCCATGAACCTATTACCGGACGGATAGCCCATTTTAATAACTCTAGCACCTATATTTCTTTGGTGAGTCCCTATCCATGTTAGGCATGTTGAGTGAGGTTCTAGTGTGTCGGTGTCCCAGATCTGGATCATATCCCCATCATGAATAATAAATAATGAAAATCAATTAATAAATATTAAATATTAAGCATACAATAAGTATTAATCAATATAATTGTATACAATTAGTGATAGAAATCAGACCAATGATTGAACCAATCAAGACAGTGGGACAATGGTCGAATTGGGACTATTGGTTGATCAGTTAACTCGATCTATTTGAAAAATAAAACAAAATAAAAAAAAATAATATAGTCTAAATACTTTAAGAATTTCATACTCCAAAATTTTAAAATTCCATAATCAAACACATAATAATAAGTACCTAATAAAAAAATGACTTAATGATTATGGATAGTGATTTGTGCATGTAAAGGATTTTGTAATGCTAAAGCTATGTGTATGGTTTTAAAGAGAGTAATGGTTGTAGCAAATTGCTATGTCTGGTGGCTTGATAAATCTAACATGCAACCAAATGATGGAATGATGACTTAGAAAGCCATTGTGATATATTGGTGTGTTGATGAATTAAAATGCATTAAGTGCTTGCATGTTGAGTTTGGCAAAATGAGATGCCATCAAAATATATATTTGAATCATGTGAATTTTATGGGCGGGAATTATAATGAACTAATGAATTGATGAGTTATTGTGATCTCTGGTGGCTTGATAAATTTGACATGCAACCAAATGATAAAATGGTGACTTAAATGCCATTATGATATCTTAGTGGTTTGATGAATTAAAATGCATTATGTGCCTGCATGGTGGATTTGGCAAATTGAGATGCCATCAAAATATATTATTGAATCATGTGAATTTCATGGATAAGAATTTTTGTGATAAATTAAAGAAATGATGAGTTGATGAATTATAAAAAATTGAACTGGAGTTATGATGTGTGGTGGCTTGATAAATTTGACATGCAACCAAATGATAGAATGGTGACTTAGAATGCCATTGTGATATCTTGTGGTTTGTTGAATTAAAATGCACTATGTGCCTCCATGGTGGATTTGAAAAATTAAGATGCCATTAAAATATTGATCCGGTGTCGTTACCCGGCCCCCAAAGTAGTGGATTACAGGTAGTCCATGGTTCTCACCTAGGCCGATGAGGGCCTCCAAAGGACAGCACCTCATCCTGTACCAAGTCACACCGGCTGGGTTGTAATCCTTTATGACCGGAGTCAGAGCCCCACTGAGTAGCCTAATGACCGGAGTCAGGAGTACAGTAACCTACCCCGGTCGTAGCTTGCAAGGAGCCCACGTGTATGAACCTAATTTGGCATATGAAACGAGGCACTACAGTGACACTCCCTCGCTATAAAAACCAAAAACATATTCATAAGTGGTAAGCTCTCTGGTACTTATCTTTTAGACCTGATATAGCTCCGATGTTAGAATCCGGACTGACTTGAGCGTCGGAGTGTCTTTGCAGGTACCACCCCCTTTCGCCCCTCAACGCGATAGGCCGATATGAGGAGCTCAAGGAACCGCAGTAGAGCCCACAGACTGTCCAATCCAGCAACCCCATCAAGCATATACTTTGGACCCCAGTCAGAGTCCACTACCCTGGACCCCGGATCCTGTGGACCCCGGTTCCGGACCAGAACATTGGCACACCCGGTGGGACCGTGTAAATATGAGTCCCATATCACGTACGATGAAATTAGTCATGAAGCACAACAAAGGAACACAAAGGTATTCCGAGAGGGGAACGTCAGCTACGACAAAGAGCACCCTCAGTATATGTGATTGACTCCGGTCAAGTACAACTGATACAGTGAGAAAAGCCATTACTTCTCCCATAAAAGTACCTCCGGTATGTGTTATGGATACTGGAGCGGTGTTAAGATAAAAAATGTTCTTTTAAACCCCGGTCATGAAGATAGTTCGAGGAAACAAGGACGCAGAGTACCTAGCCCCGGTTGAGGAAAAGAAACCAATCAAGAAAATGGCATGTTGGCGCACTTCGGCACCCACAACAAATCTTGCCACACATCCCACTGCTTGAGCTGTTATTCCAGAATAATGATCGCTTAAGGCCCTAGAGCAATTGCATGCTAGGAGAGGTGAAACCTCGAAGGCCAAATATGATAACCCCGAAGTGGCCAAGGCCCCGGAGCGGTTACATGCCTGGAGATAGGGATGGAAATGGGCCAGGCCGGGCCGGGCTTTGAAAGGCCTGAGCCTGGTGTAACACCCCTATTTTTATTTTTATATTAAAATTTTGAAGGAATTAAATTATGGTTCTTTAGAACTTTTTAATCTACGTATTATTTATGATTTTTTGGAATTTTTTGGAATTTTGGAATTTTTTAATAAAAATAATATTTTTTAAATAATTTTAAATTCATATAAGTGACTTAAATTAAAAATATTTACAAGAAAGTGAATTGAAATTATAAGAAAATTATCTAAAATCCATTTCAAGTAGACTTATCTAAAAATTATCGGTTTGAGAAAAATCTTGATTTTTTCCAATCGTTAAAAAATTTGAAACGTATCAATAAATTTTTATTAACAGAAAATTTTAGATTTTTAAAATTTCAGCTTTATATTACTTATTATAAAATTAGTAGGGACTGATATAATATCGCTAAATTTCAAAAAGGACTCATTTTGAATATTTAAAATATACCGAGTGAAGGGTTACTATTTGACTTAATAATTTTGCCGACAATTACTATGCAAATCACTGTGCATGTATGAAATTTTCAAAAGATGCACAGTAACCTGGAATAAAAAATTCAAAAATGCATAGTACTTTTATATTAAAATAATGGAATGCATAGTAAATTTTTTTCCTATAAATACCGAAGGATTTCTTCTTTAGAATTCACAATTTCAGATTAAGTTTTCTTAATATAGTAGTGCTAGTGAGATAGTGGTGGAAGTGAGAGAGAGAAGAAAAGTTTTTGGAGAGAAGGTTCTGCCAAAATCCTAAGGTAAGAATACTTCTCTTTTATATTTTTTGGGTTATTTTTATATCGTTTTTAGAAATCTGTTATTATATTGAAAATAATATTATTTTAAGTTACTATTCTGCATAGTAAACACTATTTCAATAGTAAATTACTATTTCAATAGTAAATTACTATTCAAATAGTAAATTACTATTTACTGTTACTATTTACCGTTACTATTCACGATTTACTATTTACCGTTACTATTCACGTTTTACTATTTACTGTTACTATTCACGTTTTACTATTTACTGTTACTATTCACGTTTTACTATTTACTGTTACTATTCACGATTTACTATTCACTATTCACTATTCACTATTCAAAATTTACCATTTCTGTTTTAAGTAGTAATCTTAATCTTCGTCTTATGCTTATACTGAAATAAGATTGGTATTAATATTTTTTAGAAATCGGAGGCGCAAAGCAAATCCATTTTGGGTAACAATTCAAGGTAAGGGGGAGTGAGATAAGAGTATAATATGAAAAGACATAAGAATAATGGGAGGAGTCCCCTACTCCTTTTAAATCTGATAATATTATTATTTTAAAATATTAACTTTTTAACTTAAAATTTATAATAAATTTTAAATTAAATATCCGGTTTAACTAACTCTAACATACCTATGCAAAGACTCGGACCATTATGACCTATATGGACTGGACTATACCTATGCAAGGACTTGGACCATTATGACCCATATAGACTGAACTATACCTATGCAAGGACTGGATTATATGGACTTACATATACCTATGCGAGGAATTGACCAAAAGGACTAAAATTGACTATATTAATAATCATTAAATTTTGTATTATGATATGTATTAATGATATTTAATTGATTTGATTATGATTTGATTATGATTGATTGATTGATGATATTTAGTTATGATTGATATTGTTTAATTTTGATTGATGATATTGTAATGTGGAGTTTGAGCATATAGCGAGCATGACGGAAAGCTAAAATTCAGTAAGAATTTCTTACCTTACTCTTTAAATTTTATTATCTTTTAATTCTTCTTAGAAATTATTTTTATTAACTTTATTTTCAATATTTAGAATAAAAAAATTAGTATTTATTTTAGAAAGAAAATATTTTATTAGAATTTATTTAATTAAATCTTGAGTTAAAAAAAATTTTTGTAATTTTAAGTATTTTTGGTTAATAATTATTCTCTTTCAAAAAAAAAAATTTAAAAGAAAATTATTTTATTTTTTTCCAACTTAATAACTAAATACATTTGGAAATAATTGAGATTCCTAAATTTGATTTTGTTAAGATTTAATTTGAGAAAGATTAGGTAAAGTTTTATATGATAAAGTTTTTAGATATTTAAGGCTTAGAAACTCAATTTCCGTGAGATTTGAAAACTGTACCAAATTTATTTCTGTGGGACAGAAATTCAGAGAACTGAGAAAATGTACAGTTTATTGAAATGATATTGTAAACCTTTAAGGGATTTAATAATTGAGTTTCTAAAAGCCTTAACCAACTCAATACGCGAGTAGTTCATGCATCATGGATAATGAAAGTGAAATGAAATAATATTGTCTGGGGACGGATTATAGAAACCGAGGATACATTAGAGGAGGCTTAATTACGAGCCTTGGGATGAGAGAGTGTGAAAGGGTGCTTCAGGGGACCTGGGGTAGCTCCCTAGTGTCGGGTACTTTCACAATAAAAACTTTCTCAATCTGACTAGTCTCTAAGTGTTTCCATGCCAGTTGAGCTGTTCATATTATTATTATCCGGACTTATGGAACAGTGTAAACTCCTGGTTGGCCCAGTGCAAATTAAAATTTAAGGGCCCACATATATAGATAAGTTATGATGAAGATATTGCATAACATTCATGCATTCATAATTGATTGTGTATGTGATTGTGATTGATATTATTATGTATTGGTTGTGAAAACCCTTTGTTGCTTATGTCTTATTCGGAAATATTATATTCTATTTCTCACTCCTTTCTCCGTGTTTTTGTTTCATATATTCTAAATTGATGGTTCAGAGGGAAGGATCGAAGAATTTCAGCAGTAGATATAGCACGTTCTAGAAAGGGAGCTCGGTATGAATACCGTGGTCCAATGAATAAATAATGTTAATAAGTAACTGCTTCTGGGCCATGGAGTTTCCTCTCTTTCTTATAATGTTTAATGTTTATTTTCTTCGGATGAATGTACAAATACTTTATAAAGTTTTAATAATATTTGTGAGGTATTTCAGAAATAATGTATATAATTTATTCCGATAGTTTCTTTTTAACAATCATATCTTTAGTAAAAAAAAACAAAATATACGAATTTTTCTAGAATTTATTAAGGTGTAACAGAGGGTGTTACACCTGGCCTACATCAAATTTTCAAGGCCCGAGCCTGGCCTATTAGCCTGTCATAAGCCTTTTTTTAAGGCCTGTTTTGGCCTGTTTGAAGGCCTGGCCTATTTAAAAGTCTGTTTGAAAAGTTTGTTTATAGTGAAACTTTTAAAATGCTAAAACTAACCTAAAAAAAATTTGTGTTCCATTCCCTCCTAATTTTTTTAATTGTAAACTTGTAATATTACTTTATGTTATATAAATGTAAATATGTAATATATATATATATATATATATTAGTTTATGTTATAAATATTATATATAACTAATTAACAATTAATTTAATTAAATAGGTCGGTCTGTTGGGTTTTAAGGGCTTTTCAGAAGGCCTGTGGCCTGGCCTGTTTGGTTAAAAAGGCCTTTTAAAAGCCTAAGTCTGGCCTTCTAGCCCGACAAGCCTGGCCTATGTAGGCTTTAAACGAGCCGAGTTGTAACACCCCCTTATATACACGAGATAAAAAAAACTTTTAGAAAGATATACATATTTATCACTCTTTATCTCGTGTATACAAGGACGTATATACATCTGATTTCCTTTGAATATTGAAAGTAAAAAAAATTGTCTTTCAATATTTGTCCATAATGACAAAATAATTTATAGAAATCATAAGTGATAAATCATTACAATATTATATCCGAATGAAAGAGTTTATCAAAGTTTAACCTTTACCTTGTTATAATTATCTACTTGATATTGTAATAAGGCAAAATAAAACTAAACTATACCTCTACTACAAATGTGAACAAACATTTCCTAGTCCTTGAACCATCGAGTTTTTGAATCCTACTCTTGTCATATCTCTTCATCTAATCGATTGAGGATGAGACCACTTTATCCTCTTGTAATTACATATCCTTCCATCTTGGACTGCTAGCTATATATCATATAACATATATTTTGGACAAAAATTCAAACAAGAAGGAGTGAGAAACAAAATATAATATATTACAGATAAGACATAAGCATAAGGGTTTTCACAAACTAATATAGTAATATCAGTCATAATCTCATATACAATCAATTATGAATATAGGGTTTCCACATACATAACACTTATATTTTCATTCATAACCATCCATATAGAATGTCACAATCACATGAATGTTATGTAATGCTTATGCTACTATCTCATTCAGTTTATGCATGTGGGCCCTTAAACTTTTAGTTTGCACTGGGCCAACCAGGAGTTTACACTGTTTCATAAATTCTGGATAATAATAACATAAATGCCTTCATGGCATATGAACAGCTCAACTGGCGTGGAAACACTTAGAGACTAGTCAGACTGAGAAAGTTTTTATTGTGAAAGTACCCGACACTAGGGAGCGACCCCAGGTCACCTGAAGCACCCTTTCACACTCTCTCATCCCAAGGCTCGTAATTAAGCATCCTCTAATGTATCCTCGGTTTCTATAATCCGTCCCCAGGCAATATCACATCTCATTTCTCTTTAATGATTCATGATGCATGAACTACTCGCATATTTAGTTGGTTAAGGCTTTTAGAAACTCAATTATTAAATACCATAAAGGTTCACAAAATCATCACAATAAACTGTACATTTCCATAAGTTCTTCTTTGAACTTCTATTATACTGAAATAATTTAGTATAGTCTTCAAATTCAGATCTTACCAAAATTGAGTTTCCAAGCCTTAAATATCTCAAAGCTTTCTCTTAAAAATCTTCACATATTTACATAATCTTTCTCAATTTGAATCTTAACTAGATTGAGTTTTTGAAATCTCCACAAAATATTCTTTAGTTATTTCGTTAGGGAAAACCAAAATAATTTACTTTAAACTTCTAATTTCTAAGAAAATAATTTAAAATCATTAACTAAGAATACTTAAAACTATAAAAATTTTCTTTAATTCAAGAATTAATTATCTCAACTTCTGATTTTCATAAAATAGCTTATTTCTAATACTAGATTTTATTATAGAGATTAAAAATAAAGTTAATAAAAATTATTTCTAAGAAGAAATAAAAGACTAAAATAATTATAAAATACTTTCTCTTGGAATAAAAATTTAAAGAGTAAGGTAAGAAAATTCTTACTGAGTTTTAACTTTCCATCATGCTTGCTATATGCTCAAACTTCATATCACAAGGTCATCAATCATTCATCAACCATAATCAAGTATAGTAATCTCATCAATCATAATCAAATATCATCAATCATAATTGCATATTATTAATCACAGTCTAATATTATAAATCACAATATCATTAATCGAAATCAAATATAATTAATTATAATCAAGTCAAATCAACTAAATATCGCTTATAAATATAATTCAAATTTTTAATGGTTATTTAAATTAGTAGATTTGATTTTGAGTCCTTATAGTCCATTCCTCGCACAGGTCTATATAAGTCCATATATCCGGTCTTCGCATAGGTATAGTTCAGTCTAGACAGGTCATAATAGTCCAAGTCCTTGCATAGGTTTAGTTCGATCCATATAGGATATAAAAATCCAAGTCCTTGCATAGGTTTAGTCCAGTCCATATAAGTTATAATAATTCAGATCCATGTATAGATATTTCAGAATAAGTTACACAATATATTAAATTTATTATAAATTTTAAGTTGAGAAGTTATTACTTTAAAATAATAATATTATTAAATTTAAAAGGAGTAGGGGACTCCTCCCTTTATTCTTATGTCTTTCATATTATATTATTATCTCACTCCCCCTTACCTCTTGTATACCGATTCGTTATTGAAAATCCATGCGCGCCTCGTCTCCGAGTTTTAAAACATACCAATTTCATTTTAATATAATTACAAGATGAAAATTAAGATTACAACTTAAAATAAAAAATGGTAAATTTTGAATAGTGAATAGTGAATAGTGAATAGTAACAGTAAATAGTAATAGTAAATAGTAAAACGTGAATAGTAACAGTAAATAGTAAATCGTAAATAGTAACAGTAAATAGTAAATCATGAATAGTAACGGTAAATAGTAAAACGTGAATAGTAAAGGTAAATAGTAACAGTAAAGGTAAATAGTAACAGTAAATAGTAATTTACTATTTGAATAGTAATTTACTATTGAAATAGTGTTACTATGCAGAATAGTAACTTAAAATAATATTATTTCCAGTATAATAACAGATTTCTAAAAATGATATGAAAATAACCCAAAAAATATAAAAGTGAGGTATTCGTACCTTAGAATTTTAGCAGAACCTTCTTCCAAAAAAAATTATTTCTCTCTCTCACTTCCACCACTATCTCACTAGCACTACTATATTAAGAAAACTTAATCTGAAATTGTGAATTCTAAAGAAGAAATCCTTCGGTATTTATAGGAAAAAAATTTACTATGCATTCCATTATTTTAATATAAAAGTACTATGCATTTTTCAATTTTTTATTCCTGGTTACTGTGCATCTTTTGAAAATTTCATACATGCACAGTGTTTTGCATAGTAACTGTCGGTAAAATTATTAAGTCAAATAGTAACCCTTCACTCGGTATATTTTAAATATTCAAAATGAGTCCTTTTTGAAATTTAGCGATATTATATCAATCCTCACTAATTTTATAATAAGTAATATAAAGTTGAAATTTTAAAAATCTAAAATTTTCTGTTAATAAAAATTTATTGATACGTTTCTAATTTTTTAACGATTAGAAAAAATCAAGATTTTTCTCAAACCGATAATTTTTAGATAAGTCTACTTGAAATGGATTTTAGAAAATTTTCTTATAATTTAACTTTACATTCTTATAAATATTTTTAATTTTAAGCAACTTTATATGAATTTAAAATTATTTAAAATATGTTATTTTATTAAAATAATTCAAAATTTTCAAAAAATTTCAGAAAATCATAAATATTATGTAGATCAAAAAGTTCAAAAGAACCATAGTCTAATTCCTTCAAAATTTTATTTTAAAATTCTAATAAGAGTTAAATCTTAAATATGTAAAAAAACAAAAATATAACAACATAAAATAAAAATGGTGAATAATAAGGATATTAAAAATTCTTAATATAATTTTATTAATTAGTAAATACTAATTAAGTCACTTTAAAATTCTCATTCAGAAATATTTTCATTTTTTTATTATTATTATTTTAAAAAAAATAAATAATAAAAATATAAATACCAAAATTTCAAAAAAAATGATAATAATAAACTAACTTATAGTAAGTATTTCTCAAGAAATATATATTAATATCTATTTCCTATTTGTGATGAAAATAGGATGTTACAACTCTACTCCCCTAAAAGAAATTTCGTCCTCGAAATTTAATATTGTTAATAAATCTTACCATAGATAAACTAACTGAACTGTTCTAAAATATATTTCTAGTTTCCTTGACAATTGTGTACATTTTCCTTAACATTGCCATTTATCTCTCTTTTTTTTTAATCTTATCAGTATTTTTTTTCCTTAACTCAAAAATATTACTCATCTTAATTTTGTCAACCATGCTCATCATAAATTGATGGTTAACTCTAAACACTTCAATAATTACGTTTCTCAATCTATTAAAATCTTACTTAACATAATCCATAACATCTATTAATTGAAATCCCTACTTGTAACATAGTAAAATGGACTGCTAAGAATTAATTACTGGACAACTAGCCGTTAGCAACTAGCCGTTGGACTAGCCGTTTATGACCGTTGCAACTCTCCCTCCCTTGCTTGCTTATAAATTCTCATTCCATTCTCACTTCCTATCACAACTTCAAGGTTTCTTAGTTTCTCTCTTCTATCTAATTTCTTCAATCTTTTTCTCAAGTACTATCATATTATTCTATGGCTAACCTTCCTAGAAGTAAGGAAGAACGAAGTCGGAATGGACTACAGGTTGTGGTAACAAGTGCCTCACTTCTTATAATCGTTATGATTATTTCTCTAGTTTGGATAATTTTTGTATTGCCAAGACTCTTAGACCTCTATCTATGATATACTAGATGTTCTATTTTATTTTCCTTAATGTAATCGTGTATAATAAATTATCCTAGTGAGAAAGGATAAATATGTCTTAGTCCATGTTGTACTTGTTTATCTAGTTAAATCCTTGTGGTCTTTGCTTCATGATAATCCAGGGTATGTAATCATTTCTTATTGTCTTCTATAATGAATTAAATATTCCTTAACTAAGTGATTGCACATTCCATTATAATTGACTACAACCATTACATATATTTGATAAATTCTCCAATCTTAAATGATCACAAATCACTATGTTGACTTAGAAATACTCACTTGAATTTTTTTTATGGGTAACTAAGACTTATGTAATTCTCTTTATAGGAAAATCAATAAGTAAAGGTTCATATATACTTCCTCATGGTTTACTAACACATTTCTTTATTTTAAATCTACAATGGTCATTACATAACAATGATTTATATCAGGTATGTGTTGGAACAATTTTCCAAAGTAAGGGTGAACCAAAAGATGAACAACAATTTAGAGGACTTGATATGATCTTCTAGGCATGCAGAGCACTTTCCTAAAATTAGTATTTCGTCCCTATAGAGTGTGGGTATCACGAAATCCAATTTTGAGATACAAAGAAGATTCAACAACAATACTCACTCTTGTATTGTTGCAAAACAAGAACAAAGGATGAAAGAAATTTAATTTGTGTTTTATTTCTGTGTCTGAGTAATGTACTTGGATCCCTTTATATAGATGTTGATCAGACATCTTCTGAATTAAAGGGACACAAATTTATGAATTGTTATAACTCTTCATAAAAAGTTGAGACTCTTTAAATTTACTGAAAAGGCATGTAATTAATTACAACACAATGGTAATCAATTACACCTTTGAAAAGTCATACCATTTGGCATTACACCTTTGAAGAGTCATACCATTTGGCGTCTCAAAATTTAAAAAGTTACTCAATCAGAGTTTTCACTCTTTGATAATCGATTACACACAATGGTAATCGATTATCAGAGAATTTAATTCTCAAATCTCAACAATCCTCCCCCATTTGAGAGTATTAAATAATTACTACACACAAATTTAAATTTAATATATACAATCTTACACGTAAATGAAAGTGTACATAGACTTGAACTTCCACTTAGTAGAGTATACATTCCAAGAAATCGTATTTTATTGGTATCGAAACGATTGAACCGATATAATACATAATGAAAACTTGAAGATACCACTACATATAAGATAAACTACATGTTCTTGTTGTACTTGACACAATAGGGCCATGCATCCATATCTATTCATAAGTGCATCAAAGTCATTGCCCCTTGACTTCTTGAAGCGGCCAAACTTCGCACTTACATAGGTTGATTTCTTAGGTAAAACATGTTCCTGCGATAAAACATAAATTCAAGAAATCAATTAAGAATTATTCAACCTCCTTACATCACAGGTCCAAAGCACCCTTGTGCTTTCAATCATCAAATAAGAGATTTAATCTTATTGAACTTAAGACTTAATGTCATATTAAGCGTTAAGTTAAGATTCCCTTACTAGTGATTAATTATGGGCTCCATTCCAATTTCAATAGACATTCTAGAGATGGAATCTTTAGCCAATGCCTTTGTAAAACCATCAGCCAAATTAAGCTTTGTTCGAACGAAATCAACGGTAATAATACCATCCTTGATAAGTCCTTGGACATAACTATGTCTCACACCTATATGTCTTGATTTTCCATTGTACAATCTCTTTTCATGTGACCGGAATTGCCACATTCCCAACAAGTTGCTTGTTGATTTGCCTTACCAAATTTAGGCCTCTTGTTCCTACTTCCTTTATTGAAATTAAAGGGCCTTTTCTTGAACTTTAGTATTGCCTTTGATTTCTCATCTTCCACCATATTAACAGTGGACAAATTAGGATTGCTATAATCCTTATTACCATCTTGTAGACGGATTCCTTCTTCAATTCGAAGATGTGTTGCCAATTGTTCAACACTTATATCATCCTTGTTGTGCTTTAAAGAATTTCTCACATCTTTCCAATTGGGTGGTAATTTATCAATTATAGAAGAAACAATAAAAGTCTCATCCATAGCAATATTATGTTGCCTAAAACTTCCAAGGATTCTTTGGATTTCATGGAATTGTTCCATTATAGGTCTAGCATCACTCATCTTATAATTATTAAAATTACTAACAAGGAATTTCTTACTTGATGCATCTTCAGAAATGTATTTGCCTTCAAGTTGATCCCACAATTCTTTGGCCGATTCTACATACTGATACACATCGAATAATGCATCGGTCATGCCATTCAGAATGTGACCACGGCATATGTAATCATCATTCTCCCACTTGTGCCTCTTTCTTTGTTCTTCCAAAGTTTCCTCTTCTCTCTCCTTTGGTTGTGGAGTGCTAAGAACATAGGCCACATTAAGGGCGGAGAGGAGGAAGTGCATCTTCTTTTGCCATCTACGAAAACCAACGCCTTCAAATTTGTCTAATTTGTGGAAATTTGTAGACATATCACGGATTGTTGCCATCTTTCTTAGAAATACTAATTTTAGATTGTTGGACCGCACCAATTGTTGGAACAATTTTCCAAAGTAAGGGTGAACCAAAAGATGAACAACAATTTAGAGGACTTGATATGATCTTCTAGGCATGCAGAGCACTTTCCTAAAATTAGTATTTCGTCCCTATAGAGTGTGGGTATCACGAAATCCAATTTTGAGATACAAAGAAGATTCAACAACAATACTCACTCTTGTATTGTTGCAAAACAAGAACAAAGGATGAAAGAAATTTAATTTGTGTTTTATTTCTGTGTCTGAGTAATGTACTTGGATCCCTTTATATAGATGTTGATCAGACATCTTCTGAATTAAAGGGACACAAATTTATGAATTGTTATAACTCTTCATAAAAAGTTGAGACTCTTTAAATTTACTGAAAAGGCATGTAATTAATTACAACACAATGGTAATCAATTACACCTTTGAAAAGTCATACCATTTGGCATTACACCTTTGAAGAGTCATACCATTTGGCGTCTCAAAATTTAAAAAGTTACTCAATCAGAGTTTTCACTCTTTGATAATCGATTACACACAATGGTAATCGATTATCAGAGAATTTAATTCTCAAATCTCAACAGTATGTATATTCGTCGAACAAAATCGATGACTAAAAGAAAATAACTTGATAAACATGTATCATATTGTTAGGAATCACAAAAATATTTTATGTCACAATTTCTAAATATTAAACCAATATCGATGTCTTCCAAAGATCTATAATGCTTATTTTAGGTCATTCATTGATATATTTATCACAATAAATCAATTTAAAAAAAATTCAAAAATATATGGTTAATTACATTCGATGTCACAATCATAAAAGTTTCATCAATTCATATATTTACACACATAACCATCATATATATTATTCAATTGTAGACATCATAAATGAAAACTTCATCAAATCAAACAATAATTAACATATTTTATATGTTATACAAAAGAAGAATCAATACAAATAGTCAGAGATACAATTCCTAATATGATTATTTGTTATATCAAACAAGTTATAAATTATCATATTTCTTTCATGAAGCATACATCCACACATTTTTCTTTTCAAAATATATCACCAAAGGACAAAACTATGATTCTATCTTAACAATTTGTTATACTAGTTTGGGATTACAACAGTTATCTACCCATTGGAATTCTACAACAGTAAATATTTACATTGTCCTGAACAAATACATCAGTAGCGATTTAAGGAAGCTACACTGGACCAATAATAAAGGATCTTCAGTCGTCAATTGAACACTGTCAAACTAGATGCCCATACCGTCCAAAGGAAGGTCACATCGTTTGACTCAATCACCAAACAGAAATAAAAAACTAAATCAGTCCGGCTTTCTATAAAGGAACCACCACATAAAGCACGATGTCAGAAAAGGTAAGTATCAATTTTACTTAACCTTTTGCATTTCGTTCTCCATAATATAGGAGCTAAGTAGCCTATGGAAGCAACTCCCAAGTCACTTCAACAGGCTAGCGGGCAAATGATCCGGTGTCGTTACCTGGCCCCCAAAGTAGTGGATTACAGGCAGTGGGCCTCCAAAGGACAGCACCTCATCCTGTACCAAGTCACACCGACTGGGTTACAACCCCTTATGACCAGAGTCAGAGCCCCACTGAGTGGCCTAATGACCGGAGTCAGGAGTATAGTAACCTACCCCGATCGTAGCCTGCAAGGAGCCCACGTGTATGAACCTAATTTGGCACATGAAATGAGGCACTACAGTGACACTCCCTCGCTATAAAAACCAAAAATACATTCATAAGTGGTAAGTTATTTGGTACCCATCTTTTAGACCCTATATAGCTTCGATGTTAGAATCCGGACTGACTTGAGCGTCAGAGTGTCTTTGCAGGTACTACCCCCTTTCGCCCCTCAACGCGATAGGCTGGTATGAGGAGCTTAAGGAACCACGGTACAGTCCAGAGACTATCCAATCCAGCAACCCCGTCAAGCATATACTTTGGACCCCAGTCAGGGTCCCCTGCTCTGGACCCCAGATCCTGTGGACCCTGGTTCTAGACCAGAACAAATATATTCTTAAATCTTGTGAATTTCATGGGCAGGAATTATTGTGATAAACTAATGAATGGGTGAGTATATGAATCGATGTTTTAATTAATTGATGGATTGATGAATTAATGGCTTAATGAAATATTGATGTGATAAGTGAATGAATTAGTAAAATTGTTAAATGGAATGTTGGACAAGTCTCAGTTATACAAATTGGTGTATATGTGAAAGGTGTTTGATGTTAAGACATCTCAAATTGAATTTCACATTGTTAGTAAAATCAACGTTTTAGACTTGAAATTTTTTATGTGAATGAAATTGAATTGGGAAGATATCTTGGCATGGGACTCGGATTAATAGCTAGATTATGGCTATGGGTGGCAAAACGGGTCAGAGGGCCGGCTGGGCCAAGGCCTGCATAAGCCCATCAAAATACAGGCCGAGCTGGAATCCGAAAGCGGACAAGAAACATTGGCCCGATCCATATTCTATGTGGCTCGCAGGGCAAACAATTCGGCCTGTTTTTTTCTATTTCTTTATTTGGCATAATAATATAAAAATAATTTATATATGAACTACTAGACATTAATTATATAATAAACCAATAATTTATATATGATACAATTAACCAATAAATACTGCTTGCTTGATGTGAATTTAATAATGAAAGAAATTCAAAACAAAAATAAAATTACTTGCTTTGAGAAGTTTTGCACAACAAGTGAGAAAAAGGATTGAAAAGAAACAGCGTGGGACGCAACAGAAAACTCTGATCTCGAACAACATTTGCAAGGACGTAGGAGAGAGCAACAAGAAGAGACGTCACGTGGTTGTTGCTTTGGCCTATGAAAACGCGACTCGAGCAAAAGGCCTATGGAAAAACACGAGCAACAAAATCAACAAGATTTAAGTATTAAAATATATATTAATATATTTTTTACTAGAGGTCGGACCATCAGGGCCCATTTTTTTTATGGGTCAAAATAGGCTGGGCTTATTCGAAAAAACAGACTTTGGAAGTTGACATGGCTCGACCCTTTTTGACGAGCCAAATGGGTTGGCCTACGGGCCAGACCCAAATTGTCATCCCTAGTTATGTCATGTAGATGTTGTGTATGAAATTTGATGAAGTTAAGATAATGGTAAGATGGGAGAAGGGGGAGGAATTTACCTAAATTCTACATAAAATGCACTTTATGTAGAATTTGGTCATTCTGCATAAAGTAATCAATTACCAGGATGTGGTAATTGATTACTAGAATATAAAAAGAATATGTTGATAGACATTTACTAAATTACTTAGTAAGATACCTAACAAATTTAATTGTCAATTAAAATTATATTTTTAATATATTAACTTAATAATTAATATTAAACATAATTAGAATAAAATAATTTAAAATTGAGCAATTATTGTAATCTTGATATGGAAAATTGTTATTATTAATTTACTATGATTATTATATTTTTTAAAATAGAATAAGAAATAATTAATATTATATTACAATATATTTTCCCCTTTATTTACAAGTGAATTTTAGTTAAATGGAATATTGTTATGATTGTGTAAAGTTGATGTTTCTTTTAATTGTATAAAATTAACGTTAATCTTAGTAAAATATGATTTTTTATTTATTAATTTAAAACACATTTAAAATGATAGATAAAATAAAAATATAAACTAATTAAGAAAGGTATAAATAAATTCATAAGTGGTTTTTACCGTCGTAGAAAATGAAAAGAAATCTTCAACTGATCAATTATTCATATTTTAAAGTGAATTATGTATTGATATTATTGGTCATTTTAAAATTTTTAATAATTGGTCAATGTTATATTGTTATGACATATAACTTTCAATTTAATTTTGTATTTTTAATTTAATGTATGATGTAATATCCCAATTTTAATTATTGATTAACTTTTATCAATTAGATAATTAAATGAGAATGTTAAAATAATTACAAAGGGGCACGTTAATTTTAGAATTTATCTAGTAATTTTTGGATACCTTAAAGTTACCAAATTAGTTTCATAAATTGACCGAACACATGGAAGAATGATTTTACACTTATTTTTATTAACTTTCAATTGCCTCATTTTCCTTTCTTCTTCACACGTGTAGTGAAGGAAAAGAGAGTATTCCATTTCTTGTTCTCCCTCTTCATCATCCAGGAAACCTTGCTAAAGAGAGCATTCCATGTCTACAATCGATTACAAGACTGCACCCAGGCACGTAAGCTGTTGGTAATCGGTTACACAGTAACTTTTAGCCCCTATATACTTTAGGAAAATGGTATGTGTTTCACTTAACTTCCGTCTAGCCTTCTAGGTTAATTTAACTAGTGTTTGGGGTATCCGAGCGACCATATTGAGTTACAAAAAATCAAAAAAAAATTCCTTGTATTTTTTACATAATAACTGCTACATATGATTTTAATCTTAAAACACAAATTTAATGTATGATTTTATGTTTTAGTTAAATTATAACAATGTGTATCATTATTTAATATTCTATTTTTTTAGTATAAACCCTTGGCAAATTTATTTAGCATAAACTATTATGTTGTGTGTGAAATAATTAATTTCATAAATAATATCCTTATGAAGGTGAAATTACATATATACAAACTGAACACACCGCAGTCATTGACGAATGTCGTCTACTCCTGGTCCTCCTCCCACATTGGAATCTGGTTGTACCCTGAATACGCATCCATGAAGGAAAGGTATTGGTAACCAGATGGATCCTTTGGGCAACAACGGTTCAGATCAACGTAATCTGTACACATTCTCCACTTTCCGTTGGCCTTCTGCACCATCACCACATTGGAGAGCCAAAAGGCATACTGGATCTCCCTAATAAATCCAGCCTTCAGCAATTCCCTTGTTTGCTCACAAGTTACCTTATGCTTTTCGGGGCCCAATCTTCGTTTCTTTTAGGTAACTAGTCTCGTCTCTGGATAGACGAATAACTTGTGGCAACAAAAGTTGGGATCCATCCCTGGCATGTCAACAGCGGTCCATGCAAAAGGGTCTTTGAACTCCTCTACTCCATCATAACTTCTAACTTGTCATTGATGTGTGTGACCTTCTCTGGGGTATCTCCTAATACGACCTCCCTAGAACCACCATCCGGCGTGGGCTTTGAGGGGTTGAGCAGATCAATCTCCAACTCATCCCTTGGGTTAAGATCAATCAGGCTAACAGACCCAGTCGCGGTTCCTCCATCGTTCAGCTTTCTCTTCTTGTTGAACGCCTCTAGCTTCACCATGTTAAGGCTTAGGTTATAGCAATACCTAGCCATATCCTAGTCACCTCAGATGGAAGAAACATTATTGTCCTTCTCGATGAATTTGATAAGGAGGTGAGGTGTTAACACTATAGCTTTGATGGCGTTCAACGTGGGGCGGCCTATGATGCCGTTGTAAGGTGACTCCACATCAATCACCAACACCCTAGACTTCACCGTCCTAGCTCTAGGCTCACCCTTAAACGACACCAGAGTGTCAAGATATCCCCTCGTAGGCTGCTTTACTTTGTTAAAAGCTGTCAATTCTTGCATATAAGGCTACAAATCAGAGTCATTAAAACTCATTCTTTTAAAACAGCTATAAAAGATAACGTCGCAGGAACTCCCCTGATCCACAAGGATCCTCTTGACGTCCATGTTCGCGATAACAGCTACGATGACCACTGCATCATCACCTCTAAGTACGGTTGGGCCAAAATCATCATTAGAAAAAAAATAATCAACGTTAACACATCGTCCCTGAATAGACGATTGTCTCTGGGCTTCCCCTGAATAGATAGAATGATACGATGATGATTCTTCCTTGCAGTGATCGATGCACCTCCCCAAACAAACCCTCCAGCGATCATATCAATCACCTCACGTCGGCCTCACTGTTGTTGCTGGGGTGCCTTGTCCTCCTGGGCTACCTTGGTGATAACGATCCCTTTTTGTTTCTCTGCAGCAATGAACTTTTTCGTAGGACCTCTGTTGTTATCACCATCCTCATCACGATCAAGACCATGCTTCTTCATCCGGTCTTGCTCATCAAAGGACCTTTCCTTGAAGATGTATTACTTTAGTTTCCCTTCACGGATGAGGGTCTCCACAGCATCCTTCAATGACCTGCACTCCTCAGTAGAGTGCCCCGCCTGTTCATGGAAATTGTAAAACTTACATGGATTCCCAGGCCTTTTCAACGGAGCCAGCCTCCTAATTCTGTAAACACTAAACATTGGCCACCCTACTTCCCTCAAGATCTGAGCTAGTCTAGTGTTGAGTAGGTAGTTGCTGAAAGCGGCCACACGCTTCTCTTGGTGCTGGGGCTGAGGGTTCTTAAATTTGTCCCCCTGGAAATGCCTCTCCGGCCTCACCCTCTCCTTTTCCCTATGCGGCTGGGACACCGGAGCAATAAGCTTTGCTCTTGCCGCTGTGGCCTCTAGATGCATCTCGATACCAACGTATTCAGAAGCCTTCCTCCAAAATTCCTCAAACGACGATGGAGGACTCTTTGCCAAAGAAAGAATGAAAGCAAATTTAGGCTAGAGAGCCTCGATGACAATATACAACTATATGGCCTCTGTGAGATTAGGGACCATGGCTGCTTCCTTGCAGAACCTCTTCAGGAAATCCTTCAGAGTCTCATTCTCTCTCTGTCTAATCTGGGCAAGGGTGTGTGACGTCTTGGGAACATCCCTAGAAATGACGAAATGATCACTAAACATCGTCGCCATTTCCTCCCAAGAGTCTATTGAGCCTGATGGGAGCCCTTTGTGTAACATCCCTAATTTCATTATTTCTTATTTAAAATAAAATTTCAAAGGAATTTGATTATAGTTCTTTAGAACTTTTTTGTAGTTATACAATTTATAATTTTTTTGGAATTTTTTATATTTTTTTCTTTTTTTTGAGAATGACAAAATACCCTTAACCTTTTATCTAATAACCAAAATGCCACTGCCGACATCATCGGTTACTTATTGCTTGCATCATCGGTTGGGTAAATACTTACATCATGAATAGTCATCGGAGGGTAAATACTTACATTATAAATAGTAAAATAAATAATTAAGTAATCTTAAATAGTAAAATTTTCTTTCTATAAATAGATGGGTCACTTACAACATTTACATATCAAAAATTAGAGAGAGAATCTAGAGAGATAGTGCTTAAGAAATTAGTGGGAAGTAAATTCTTTTGGTAAAAAGAGATTCTGCTGGTGGTGTAAGGTAATAATATCTTTCTTCTATATTCTTTTTATGATTATTTAGTTTATTCTTTTTAGCACTCTTAAACTATTAATATACTATTACTATTATGGATAAGTTACTATGGTAAAAATAAATTACCATTATGCGTTATTTTTTATGATTTACTGTTACTATTCACTATTTACTATTACTATTGATAATTTACCATTTACTGTTATTATTCAAAATTTATTATTTACCGTTATATTCAAAATTTATTAGTTATTGTTATTAGTCAAAATTTACTATTTACCATTACTATTTAAAATTTACTATTTACTGTTACTATTTAAAGATTACTATTTACCATTACTATTCATGATTTACCATTTATCGCTACTATTCAAAATTTACTATTCATAATTTACTATTTACTATTACTATTCAAAAATTACTATTTACCATTACTATTGATGATTTACTATTTACTATTACTATTTACTATTACTATGCATAATTACTATTTATCATTTCTGATAGCAATCTTAATTTTCATCTTATGCCTATACTGAAACAAATTAGTATTAATATTTTTTTAGAATTCGGAGGCACAGAGCGAATTCACTTTTGGTAGCAATTCAAGGTAAGGGGGGTGTGATAAGAATATAATATGAAAATACTAATGGGAGGACTCCCCTACTCCTTTTAAACGTAACAATATTATTATTTTAAAACAATAAATTTTAACTTAAAATTTATAATAATTGTTATAATAAATTAAGCATCTCATGTAACTTAATCTGGAATATTTATTCAAGAACTTGAACTATTATGACCTATGCGGACTGGACTGAACCTATGCAAGGACTTGAACTACTATGGACTTGACTGAACCTATGCAAGGACTTGGACTATTATAACCTATATGGACTGAACTAGACCTATACAAGGACTGGACTATCTTGGACTTACATAGACCTGTACAAGGAATTGACTATAGGACTTAAAATAAACTTTATTAATTTAAATAACCATTGAATTTTGAATTATGATATTTATAACTGATGTTTAATTATTTGATTTAATTATGATTTGTGATTTATGATGTTTGATTGTGATTGACAATATTTGATTATGATTGATGATCTTGTAATGTGGAGTTTGAGCATATAGCAGGTATGACGGAAAGCTAAAACTCAGTAAGAATTTACTTATCTCCTACTTCCTTATTTACTTATTCATCTTTATTCAAATTACTTTTAAGAAATTTCTTAATTTTCAATGAAACTACATAAGTTTTTAGAAATCTGTTTTTATCTTTTAAAATATATATATATATATAGCTTTACTACAATTAAGATGTTTAGTTAGTGTATCAGAAAGAAAAAGAAAGATAAATTATTCTATAAAAATAAATTTTACTAATATTTTAATATATATATATATATTATTTTAAAAATGTATAAAAATATTATATAAAATTTTCAAGTACTAAGGTTTTAAAGATTGATAATTTCGAATTCGAGTTTTTAGTAATTGATTTTGAATTGACCTATAAGCTTTCTAAAGAAGGTTGTGAAATATATTTAAGACTTTGAAACTCAAATTATAATAAGATTTGATTTGTGATTTAAAAAGGAACTGTACTAAAAGTCTATATGTGTGATAGAACTTATTTGAGAATTTGAACAAGTACAGTTTACTGGGGTGGCTATGTCGTGATTCGTAGGCCCCGATAATATAATTGAGTTTCTAAAAGCCTTAACCAACTAAATACGTGAGTAGTTCATGCATCATGAATCATCAAAGAGAAACAAAATGATATTGTCTGGGGACGGATTATAAAAACCGATGATACATTAGAGGAGGCTTAATTGTGAGCGTTGGGATGATAGGGTGTGAAAGGGTGCTTCAGGGGACCTGGGGTAGCTCCCTAGTGTCGGGTACTTTCACAATAAAAACCTTCTCAATCTGACTAGTCTCTAAGTGTTTCCATGCCAGTTGAGTTGTTCATGTTATTATTATCTGGAATTATGGAACAGTGTAAACTCCTAGTTGGCCCAATGCAAATTAAAATTTAAGGGCCCACATATATAGGTAAGTTATGATGAAGATATGACATATCATTTATATATTCATAATTGATTGTGTATGTGATTGTGATTGATATTATTATACTAGTTTGTGAAAACCCTTTATTGCTTATGTCCCATTTAGGAATATTATATTCTGTTTCTCACTCCTTTCTCCATGTTTTTGTTTCATATGTTTTAAATTGATGGTTCGTACAGAGGGAAGGATCGAAGAATCCGGGAAGTAAATATAGCACGTTTTAGAAAGGGAGCTTGGTATGAATATCGTGGTCCAATGAATAAATAATGTCATTAAGTAACTGCTCTTGGGCCATGGAGTTTTCTCTCTTTCTAATAATGTTTAATATTTATTTTCTTTGGATAAATGTAAAACTACTTTATAAATTTTAATGATATTCATGAGGTATTTTAGAAATATTGTATATAATTTTACTCTGATAGTTTCTTTTAACGATTATATTTTTAGTAAAAAAAATTTCATGAATTTTTTAAAAATTATTGAGATGTAACAGAGGGTGTTACACTTTGAACCAGCTAAAAGCTTCTCCAACCAAAGTGCGAGGGAACATACGACACATCACATCCTCCTTAGCTCCCAAAAACATTGCCTCGTAGGCATAAGCGTCCAAGTGCTTACTTGGATCCGTCTCGCCCGTATACTTCCTTATGGAGAGGGGTTGGGTAGTTTGCTAGTGCTTGGGAATAGGCACATTCATCAACCTTCTAGAAAAAGGGACGTTGAGCCTATACGTCCCTGAAGTTGCTACTACTGGTTCCTTCCTCCTGCCGGTGATCCTATCACTAGAGTCCTGGGTTTGCTCCCTCTCCTCGTACATAGAAATCTTGGAATACTGGAGAGCAGTGGACTTCTCTCTCCCTGATGCCTCGTGGGTCTCCTCAGCCTGAGACACCACCTTCTCCTCAACCTGCCTTCGATCCCTCCTTAACTCAGCCAGCTCCTCCCTGAGCTGCTTGATAATCTCGTCGTGGGGATCAGGTGTTCCCATGGGCATCATCCTTCATGAACTTCCTATAGGCGATTCATAGACTAGACGTCTATTGACTTGGGCAGTGACATCCTCCACATGCCCCTCAGGAAAATCCATAGCATTACCTTCCGCGGTAGACTATGAAACTTTTGTGAAAAGTGGGGGTAACTTTAACGAGTCCCACCGGGCGTGCCAATGAACTAGTCTGAACTGGGGTCAACGATCCGGTGTAAGACCAACCACAAATGTCAACTATTTAGAGTGATTTATACACCGGTACAATGGGTATCCGGTATTGTGTCCTTTATCTTAGTGGGAGAATAAAGGTTCTTGATGTCCTAGAGATCCTACACACCGGGCTTTCGCGTTGATGAAGGTCGAAAGGTGGTGTCACCTGCGAAGATTCTCCGACGCTCAAGTCAGTAACCAACAGTGGAATGCAAGGTTTCTCAAGCGTAAGTTTAAGAATGAGACTAATGTACCAGAGTAGTGAAAATGTTGGCATTTATATACGTGCATACGGAGAAGGAAGAGTCCTTATGGTTAAGGGACCAATAGTACACTATGGAGTGTACGATTCTGACACATGACGCGGGTGGCTCCACGTCTCTTGTGAACGTTCCCCCGTACCTATACCTTATACTTTTTATCGGGTGACATAGAAGTTTTTAGGTGTGCGAGGCGCTGACTTGGACATACCGGTATAAAAGAACGTCTAATACGGATTTACAGTTCAGAGGATTACCAACGACACCGGTAGTGAGCATGAGAACGGATGAAATTACCCTCATGTCCTTGTGCCGTTATCGAGACCGGATCACAAACATTAGTAAAATACTATTTGATATCAAGTTTTAGTCATAGGACTTTTACTTTCATTAAATAGATATTTATAAATTTATAGATAAAGTCGTCGTATACTACAAACTAAATATTTTAATATACAATTATTTCTTATTGATTTTAAATTATTTTAACAAGTTATATATATATTAATAAAATTAAAGTATAAATTGATAACTTAATATTATTAAAATAAATAGCTTTAAGGATTATTTTATATTTCAATAAAAGTGATCGGGTCTCCATACTGGCCTATGGGTAAGATGGTACTTTGCACCCATAAACGCCATGGACGATCCACATCTCGCTTGAAGATGTAATCCTACACCGACATCGCGTATGAGACCCATGATTTAACACCAGTACGAGTTATTCTCTCGATATGATAAATTAGGGCTAACTTGTATAATCGCATGTCGTAAAGTAACCTGTAAAATGACATACAGGAAGATGCATCCGTTAGGGCACTCGCGTTGTGTGTCAGCTTTTCTGTAGAAATCAGAGTCGTAGTGATACTATGTACAAAATATTCCCCAGAGCAAAATGACCCTTCTACTACTCTCTGATATAAATGTCCACGAGTCGACAAGGAAAAGGTAAAACATTTTTAGCTATAACTTACACTTGAGCTCTAATATTCTCTCTGAATATTCCACTAACTTTAGCGTCGGAGTGTCTTTACAGGTGGCACCCCCATTCGCTGCACAACACATAGGTCCCTACACTGGATTCTCTACCTCGATCCATACCACTTCAAAAAGAATTTAACAAACCACCAAATGATTTTTTTTATTTATCAAATATATTTTTAATGTACATTGTCTTGATATATATATTTTTTAAAAAATAAGATAAAAGTCTGATATTCTCTTTGAATATTTCACCGACTTGAGCGTCGAAGTGTCTTTGTAGGTAACACCCTCCTTCGCCTCACAACGCATAGTACTGATGAAATTTCTCAAGGAACATTCCAAGACTTCTATCTCCTAATTGAAATAGAAGATACAATAGTGAATCTTCACTGGACCGTGTAATACAAACAATATTTCAGCACAAGTTCAAGACTGGTCCCACACCATATTTTCTGCCCCGGTCTATACCAGTTCAAAAGAATTTAACAAATCACTAAATGAATTTTTTTATTTATCAGATATATTTTTAATATACATTATATTGATAAATTTTTTATATATTCACCATAGTAAATCTAGAAACAATGTTGATGGTTTGGAAAACTGACTTAGAAGGGGGATTGACTAAGTCTGTTCACTCTTTCAAACCAAATTCTTCATTCAGATGAATGAACTTTTTTCACAATTGATTAGGCAAAAAACTTTTGTATGCAAGGAAAATAAGCGTGAATGCATCAGACTCTTGTAAAAATAAGGATAGAAAGAGTACATAAGAGATTTATACTGGTTCACTTCCAATATGGAAGCTACATCCAGTACCTTCAAACTTGAAGGGTTTTTCACTATATAAAATTATCCTTTTTACATATGCTGCACAGACCGTGCCTTTGAGTATTATTGACTCTGCCACTCCTGGCTTAAGCACACCATGTGCTTCTAAGTATTCTTAACACCAGCCACTCCTAGCTCAATTTGAGTATTTTTTTACAACAACCACTCCTGGAGTAGACTCAAGTATTCTTTCATAAGTCACTCCTGCCTTAAGCCCAAATATTCTTTCTATGGCCTTTTTAGGCCAACACTGTTTCCCAACAGATCTTACAGACCTGTACTATAAAGATTTAGAAGAATTAATATACCAAGATTCATAAGCCTTTGACTTAGCAGCGCTAAGTGAAAAGTCTGTACTATAGACTTGTACAGATGAGAAAGACTTGTCTTCTTTAGAAATAACTTAGTACATGAAAATATATAAATAAAGCATGATACATACGAAGTTTAAAAGCTAATCATAGATAATTTGCTCACAAAGGCGATAGATTGATGAGTTGATTCATGTCTCTGATTTAGGTTGCTATGGCTTCTGAAATAGGAATGGAGTGCACATAGCGAGCTTTCTTTTTCTTCAAGGGCAATTCTCAGATCTTTTTTTCTTTTCTACGAGCTTTTTCCATTTCTGATTTTTTGGGCTTTTAGTACATAGACGTTTAGTACTTGTTCATAGTTTTCTTTCTTCTTATTCACACGCTTGAGTGTGTGCCCATCTTTCTTCTTTTTTTTCTCTCACTCACACCTTCTTCTAAAGGAGATAAGAGTTGTTATATATATATATATATGGGTTTTTCTTGAGCTATGCTATTGAGGAAGGAGATAACTGTTGGATGACCGTTGAGAGGTATTTTACACAATGGACAAGGGCTCTTGGTCAAATAGAGTTGTTATGCACATGAAGCATAGGGCGAAGAGTTTTGAGACTTGTGCATACAGAGGTAAAGTATGATTAGTATAATTTTCACCAAAAAGGAAAGTTCCCATTCAGAGGTTTTCTGAAATGATGAGGTATAGGTGAAACTGGATGCTTTAAGATGGATCTTGATCTGCCTTGCTTGGATACTCTCCTTGTCGTAAATATCTTCTTCATGTTTGGATGCAAACTGCTTCAGAGAGTCAACATTCTGAGGACCAGACTCGTGTAAGGAAAACTATTGAAATGATTCCGGGTCTAGTGATCCATATGGTGTTGATGATGAGACTCATGAATTAAGAGCAGGTGTTTTCAGGCTCTTGCTTGAGATATTTCATAAGATCTAGAGTAGCTATAGCTTGATAATGTATGAAGATAGAGTCTGGTTATTGAAGAGCTTCACTTTGAGGAGAGGAACTCTTGCATAGATTGTTAAATGAAGCATGGCTCAATAAGTTTAGGTCTGGTGTAAGTCCAGATGTGATGAACTTCACTTTAGAGCAGAGTTCGTTTCTTCAACTGATGCTTCTTTTTCCTTAATTTGAAGAGTCTTGTCGTGGAGTGACCATTGACCTTGATTTTCAGATTTTTCTTTGAGAGGAGTGAAAGTTTTCACGTTGCTGCTTGTTTAAGATCGAATGTCCTTTTAACCATACTTTTGATTGCATGGGCTCCCCCTTTATTTTATAGTCAAAGCCTTTTATATTCTGAAACACTTAAACAAACTTTTATATATTAATAAAATATGACTTGATTTAAATTAAAATACGTAATGTTAGTTATCAACAAATCTAAGATTTCTTCAAAGTCTTCTTGATTTTAACAAATGTTTTATTTAATAATATCAAAACATGTAAGGATTTAATTAACTAAATGAATATTTAATAAATTTAAAAAATAAAATACATGAAAAATAAATAATAAATAAATATTTTATTTATTTAACTATCAATACATCAATGATTATTATATATAATATTAAATTTTATTATAAATTTATATGAAATAAATATCAAATGATAACTTTGAAAGGATATTACAGTGTTTTTTTAATCTTTTTATACCTAAATATATTATATTACTTATTTTTAATTTAATTTTACAACAAAAATTCTAATAAAAAACTTAAAGATTTAAAATATGAAAGTGCTATGATATAATTTAATATGTTAATGAAAAGGAAATATAAATAAATAACATAAAATTGAAAGAAATTAAAAAATATAAATTTGGTATGTACAATTGAAGAAATGTTATATTGATGGATGACTGAATTTAGAATAGACTGGAGAAATGATAATATTCAACAAACATTTTAACATATTATTATCTTTTGGTTTTTTTAATTAATGAATATTAAGAGGTGCTTGATACATGAGGTTTTTTTGGGATACTGTAAATCAAGAATATCATATTTTCATGTTTAATGCAATTGTTTTAAAAATTATTATTGAGAAACTAAGATTTTTGAAAATTCATTTTTATTTACAATTCTTATCAAAACGTTCCTATTAAAGAAGATGAGAATCACAGTTTTTACTTAGCTTAAAAGTTTTTTATAATATAAAAATATAATTATGTCTCATATATAAGAATATTTAAACCCCGTTTATATTGAATTCTTATAAATAAATTATTAAAATTATAAGAGTGATCAAAATTTAAAGGATCTATATAATTTTTCTTGACATATTTTAATTATGTGAAATATATTTATAACATTCTTCTAAAGTATAATTTGACATAAGTTTTGAGAAACATAATTTTTGGAATTAAAAAAATATCCATGTGGTAAACACACCAATAATATATTTTATTTTCTAAAGTGCAAAGGGGTCACATTTTGAAGGAGTTAATTCTTTTGAAAAAATTGTTTCACTTGAATTTAAATTATTGTTTTTAGTTAATTTCAATTTCCTATTGAAATTTTAAGAATTCTATATTATTTTGTTATGCCAACATAATATATATTTTTGATCAATGCAAACAAAATATTGTACTACACGAGATTTTAAATATTTTTTTATTAATAAAGAAAATTTTGCCACACATATATTAGTCATTTTAAGTCAGAATTTGAATAGGATATATTAAATAAAAATTTCATATATAAATATTTCAATTGTTATTAGTGGCTCACCCAAAATATTTGTCAATTGCAGAGTGGAGTATTTCATAGACTTTCACAATTCATATACAAAAATTTTCAGCCATTTTATCACTTTTTGTTTTCCCCAATTGATTTCTTTCTTCCTTTGATTCAAATTGAAATTCATTCTCGGTTTTTCTAGGATGTTCTCAGGGGTTTATGGAGGGTTATCCATCTAAAATATAGTATGTTCAATTTTGTTATTTTAAATTAATTGATTTTACATACTGTTGCGTATATAAAAGGAAATATGTTATTGTAGAAAAGTCATAATATTAAGTATAATATTGTCAACGAAGAAATTTCAACACAGTCAATTAAAACTTAATATTATAATTAGAATATTTTTAATTTAATAATCATATTAGCAATTAAATTAAATGAATATTAAATGTTACAATGTAAGATATTAGGAAGTTTTTAAAATGTCCTAAAAAAGAGATATAAAATATTCCTATAACTATGTTTTTTTTAAGATATTATGTGACATCATAGCAACGTGGTTGATGGTAGTGAGTTATTTCTTTATGCGGAAAGTTATGTTATTAGCTCTGTTTATTTTTGTTATAATATATTTACACCAAAATATTATAATTCAAGAATGTTGAAAGAAATGATAAGGTTGGAAGAGTTTATATGCCACATATTATAAATTATTTTATTATTTATTTTAATAAGTCATCTTAAATAACTCATTAAAATATTTTTTACTTTGGATAAATTTTATAATTAAATTTATAGTATAAAAATAAGTTTAAAAGAGTTTATAAACAACTTATAAAAATAACTTATGACGTTTTTGAGTTATTTTTGACTTATTTTGATAAGTTATTTAATACGACTTATCAAAATAAGTTATTTTAAATTTTTCTAGCATGTTATGCAATTAAATTTACATTGTAAGGTCTTATTTAAAAATAATTTATCGTATAAAATATTGATTAAGTTACATATTAAAAACATCTTATTATATAAATATATTTAAACATAAAAAATATAATTTTAAAAAAGAATACTACAACAGTAAAATTTCATTTACTTTTACGATTTTTTTCTAATTTCTTTAACTTTCCTTTAGAAAAATAGTAGTACTACTGTAATTTTATCTTTCTTAGGAGATAAATTTTGTATTTGAAATTTGAATTAAAGAGAAATCAATTGGAGGTAAAATTTTAAATTTTTATTTAGAAGATAATTTTTTTTTTCTCTATTTTCTCTTACGCAAGAAAAATTGTATCGTTATTCATATTTTTCATTAGATAGTTTGAAGTGTGTTTAGCTTTTGGGTAAGTTTATTTTTATAGATTATTTTATAAAGGAATGCAGATTATGATCAGAATTTTTGAAAATTCAGATTAGATTACATAAATCAAAATAAAATTTAATATATTTAATTAATGACCCAAACACAGTCTGAATTGAATTTTTATAATTTGGTAGCAAATCACACAGATGCAAACCCCAACTTTGGCGTTTTCCAGTAAATATCAGCAACGGTATCCGTTATTATTGTGTAGCGAACCAAAAGCCTTCCTTGGTTAGTCATCGTTGGCGGCGCAAAAAGCTGCCTTGTAGAGTTTATTTTCACCCACTTCCCCTATAGGCGCGTGTAAAGCACTTTTCATAGACCACCGTTGGATCTTCGTGACACAAGGGTTAGATGGAGACGTGAGGACAAAATCATGGGATTCACATTGGAGGGAGCATGATATGAATACTGATGGTAAATTGACAATGCATGATCCATGATATCATTCATGTATGTGCAATGTTACACAGCCCCATGCCAGCTCATATCTCTAATAATGGAAAAAAATTAACTTTGCATAATTAATATTATATGTTTTACCTACTCGGTCCCTTTAAATGCGAATTTTTGACCGGCGATAAAAAAAAGGAGAATGGCTCAGTCATGCCTTGAAGAATAGAAATAAAAAGAGCAGAGAGAGAGAGAGAGAGGGGCCACTCACTGTGTGAGAAAACACTGCAAAGCTTAGACAGAGACAGGGGAGAGAGAAAGCGAAGAGACAGAGGCAGAGACAGAGTAGCCTCCTCCGCCTCAGTGAAAACAAACAAACTAGGTAAATTGCTTTCAATTTCTTTTTCTATTTTCTTCTCGAGAACAAGGAACCCATTTTTCATGAAAACATTATTTATTTGTTTATACGTATATTAGTCATTAGACATTAGTGGTCGTGTAATGGTGTTTTGTTTATTAATAAAATACTCGTCATTTTCTTTAAAATAAAAGGTCTGGGTCTGGCGATGTTTGTATAGAGATTTGCGTCTGTGTTTAATCGTACCAAGGTCGGCTATTTTTTCTATATTTATTTGATTTGTTTCACACGGGTCACAGGGAAATCGTGGGGTTTGAGGGATTCATAAAAAACTAGTACTAGTAGAGCAACAGCAAGGGGGGGTTCTTAAAGAGAAAGAAAGATAACCTTGGCCATAGATTTGTGATCCTTTTGGTTTCAGGGACTGTCGTTTTTTTCGTTGTTTTCCTCGTTTTTATTTATAATAGGGTGTTTCACTTGTTGATACTCTTTTCTCTCCTGCTTTGGGCGAGTGAAGAGCAGATAAAGCTCCGAGCTTGTTTTCTGTGTTTCTCGGAGGATTCTCTTCAAAAAAAAAGAAGGGAAAACAGTGGATTTATGTCGTCTGGGTTTATTCTGGCAGTGATTGGGGCTCCGTTGAAGCTCTGGATTGTTACTCTTTCTGTTGTTCCTCTCTTATTGACTGTCTCCGTTTCTTCCTGTTGCTGTATGCTTCTATGCATTCAGAGCAACAATTTTGTGAACCCACCTGTTTCAATGCGATTGAGGCCAAAAAGGTTAGTTTTTTTTTTCGATTGGTTTCTTTTTTTGTTTTTTTGTTTTTCTGTTTTCTATGTCTCATGTTTTTCGGTTTGTTACAGGACTTGTTGCGGAGTGAAGTGTTTTGGAGGATTTCTCATACAAAAATTTTCATTTCTCTTCTTATTCCTGAGAGGGGATCTCACCTGAGATCTTAAGCAGTTTTGTTACCTTTTGTGTTTTTGGTTGGTTTCTTTCCTTCTTGAATCCGATTTGAGTTTCTTTCTCGAGTTTTTCTGGGGGTATTCTGAGGGGTTTTTGGAGGGTTTTTCTCTCAAATTTTTCCACCATGTCCGAGTCTCGGAAACAACCAGTTAACAGGCCTAAACAAAGGCCTCATCACCGTCCTTCGCAAGAGTCCAAAGCAACCAGAAAGCTTTGCATAGTATTCGACGATCCTGACGCCACTGATTCCTCAGATGATGAGTGTGTCAACCCGAAAAAAATCAAAAGAAGCTACCTTGAGATCCCACTTCCCCCTCTGCCCACCGTGTTCACCTCACCTGAAACAAGCTCTTGTGAGGTGAATAGCATCAACAACGCAGTGAAGTCCTGCATTGACGTCCAACCTCAAAGTAAAAAGAGGGTTTTGACCCAAAGCCCATCAACGAGGAGACAAACATCTGGGAAATACAGAGGTGTTAGGCAAAGAAAATGGGGCAAGTGGGCTGCAGAGATTCGTGACCCTTTTAAGAGTGCTCGTATATGGCTAGGCACTTACAACACCGCAGAAGAAGCCTCTCAAGCCTATGAGGCTAAAAGGCTTGAATTTGAAGCGATGGCCAAGGCTCAAACTTTCAAAAATGGGTCTTCTACTACTTCGCCTTTGCCTCAAAGTTCTGATAACAAAAGCAACTTATGTGCTTCGTCTGCTGCTGTTGCTGCTAATGCTTGTGTATCAGAGAAGTTCTCTACTACTTCTGATGACTCAGAGAGTGTGTTGTCCCACACATCACCATTCTCTGTGCTTGACTTGGATACCTCGGCTTCCAATTGTATTGACAAGGTTAATGTTTCAAGCAACGAAGCCCTTGAGACTAGTGATTTGGTGGCTGAACTTGCAGAGCTAGAAATACCCGATTTAAGTCTTTTGGACTTGCCACCACCAACATCTGTCGATGCTGCTGTTCCGTCTGGGTCTGAACCAAACCTTGGTCTTGATTTTGATTGGCTATCATTTGATTATGCACAGGGTTTTGATGATCTTGGTGGCCTTGAGGATATGCATATTTGTGGGTTTGATGACAATGATCCTAGTCAACTTCCTGATTTCGATTTCGATGATCTTGGTGCTGATGAGTTTGCTGGTTGGATCGAGGAACCCCTCAATATACCTTGTGCCTAAGTTTTGCAGATGCATAGGAATAAGTCTCGGTTATCTTTTACATTAAGTTATTATTACTACATGCCTAGAGTTCTATTATAGTTTTTATTTTTGTGAGGTTAAGTGTTCTTAAGTTAAGCGTCTATATTTATCATGTTTTTGTTTGTTGAGGGAGTTTTATAGACTTAAATCAGTGAGATGGGGAGAGAATCCTTTGGGTTTTCCCGTGCTGTTAAGAGCCGTCCAGAGGATCTTGAACCATAATACTATGTCGAAAGTTGTAAGGTTTTTCTATGGCAGAGTATTTTAATGAAATTTTACTTTAATGAAATTTTACTTAAGTGTTTTGCAGTCTTGGTGGTGTTCTCAATATTTCTGTTGTTATTTGTTTTATTACACACGAGTTGCTGATATGCACCAAATATCTTTCCTCTCACTGTGTATTATCATCATACGCGTCAAAATCGAATCGGTGGGTTCAATCTCATCAGATTCGGAACAAAATGGATCAAAAATTGATTAATCCGTTAAGATTCAGCTGGTATTGAGCAAAGCTCATCTCTAAATTGATCTTTCCGTAACAATGTCTAAATTAATTTAAAACGTACTCCTTAAATAAGTGTTTTTTAAGACGTGTAACTTTTTCTAAATGCTAAACAAAGGGCTGGAATGCGAATTTTGCTGTGAATTTTATTTTTAGTATTATTTTGCAAAAAATTGTATATGATATTTTTATTTATATTTTCTTATGATTGGATTTGCTTTGCTCGAACAGGATTATTTTTTTATAAACTAGAATTCCAGTACTAAACTGTAAATTAAGCTTTTCAGTTCAAATGATTTTAATGATATTTATGTTTATTTAATATTCGACGGTTTGCATAAAACAAAATTTGCGGAATTCCTAGGTGGTTCATATTTTTGTATTATCACATGATTTAAATGTCGAGGGTAGAATTGAGAACAAATATGTGGGTGTTATGAAAAATTGTCGGGTGTAGAAAAAGGTCCATTCTTATTTTAATTAATTTCTTTTGTTTTAAAAATAATAGTAATATTTAACCTATTTCTTAAATAATTATCACAGTAATTTCATAATTATATGTAATAAATAAGTTACCAATAGAGAAAAATCAAAGTAAATAATTAAATGAAAGAAAAATTATATAATAAGTATAATAGAAGATTTTATAATATATTTTTGTTTATTGTAAACTTAATTTCTTCACTTAATTAAAAATACTTATTGGTAACCTCTTGGTGGCAAATCAATAGATAGTTAAATAGAAATGAGTTGACATTAAATTATTTAAAACCAGTTTTAATATTTTATTAGTGACAACTGGTTTAAATATGAAGTTATTAACTTAATTACTTATGTCATTTTTATTTAAGAAAAATTAAATTTATGGATTTGATTATTTTTTTAAAAGAAGGTAACAGGTACCCTAAAAATAAAAGTAAAAGTATAAAAATAGCACTAAAATTTTACTTACCTGATTTTTTAGACAGAACGAAGAATTGATGTGTAATATTAGAAAATTTTTATAAATCATTCTTGTAATATTTGATGCGTCCTAATATAATTTTTATTTTTTATTTTACAGCATTAATAATGAGATTTGCAGAAACCGATTTCCCCGGTGTTCCATTAATGTCTTTTGAGTGAACGAGATTCACGTTCTGGTTTTTTAAACCAACTCAACGCGGGTTCATTCTAGCCTTTTGTGCCTGACGGAAGGCTACTTGTACGGTCTTTAATTTACTTTTTCTTTATTTTGGTAACATTCATGTTTCAATCGGATTAAACGATAGAAACTAATTAAATAATTCATTTTATTTATATAAATTTAAGATTGGTTCTTCAATTTAGTTTTTGAAAAGCTGGCATTAGTTTCTTTATTAGGGAAAGTAAAAAGTAAAAATTAAGTAAATTACTGATGGGGGTTAAAGAATTTAGTTTTTATGAAAGTTTGCCTTTAATTTGTAAGTTACAGAAAAACCAGAAAGTGGGGCCAAAAAGGGCAATAAAGGTATATTAGGGGGTAGAGCAGCTAGCTGTATCGCATTTCAGTTTTGGTACTTGACTTCACTCACTATTCACTTCCCTCATTAAAAAAATAACACTCATCAGTGGGACCCACTTTCCACGTGTCCCATGTCCACAAATGTTTGCATACGGCAGCAGTAGTGGTACGTCCAAAAGCTCAGATACTGTAGGATCTGATTTATTAATATTTTCTGCAATTTGGAAAATTTTCCATTCTGCCTCCCATGCCTCTGCTACAAAACAAACGAATTTCAAATCAGGATGAAATTTGTTAATTTGGAAGAATAAAAAAAAAGAGAAAATAAGATACGAAGGAAAATATATGTAGTTTAAAAATAAATAAATAAATATTTTTTTTTGTAAGTCAAGAAAAATTAGGACAAAATTCATAAAAAAACCTGATTTTTGGATATAAAAAATTTAAAATTTTCTTATTTTATTCTATCTTCCGTTTGAATTTCATTTTTTTTTATTTTTCCTTTTCCACCAACTCTTATTTTCTAAAGAGTTTCTTTTTTTCTTTTTTAAAGAGTTGTGTTTATTCAAGTTCAATTGTTTTTTTTTAGATTATGCAGGAAACATGCTAAATAGAAAAGACATGTTCTTCTCACATTCATTTTCTTAATTATAAACTAATCCCTGACATTTTTTATTAGTCCAAGCCTAATATAATATCAGGGTTATGTATTTGAGGAAAACGAAGTTATAAAATTAAAAAAAATTATAAGATTAATATTAATCTTTTACATTGTTTGATATAATCAAAACTTAGTTTGACCGTAATTTTTTTTTAAATTAGTCAAACCTCGTTTAATTAACCCAACTTTTAACAAAAAAAAACATATTCGTAAAAAAAATCAGCATGCTTTTCAGTTATATGCTCGTTGATGTGGTAGTAGTATTATTAAACTGATATTTTAAAATATATATTAATCTTTTTAGAGAAAAATGACTATTAATTATCACTGCTTAAATAAAAAGTCGTATGTATATGTAATATTTATGTATTTTTTTTGTAAAGACAAAATATTTTTCTAATTATTGTAAATATAAATAACTTCTTGTTAATTTAAGAACCTTTTCCGTTGTTGATATGTGTTAAAGGTGTCATAGCACGTGTCGCCATCAGCCGGCAGTATGATTTGTTTTAAAGAAAGAAAAGTAAATTTATGAAAATAAAACTAACGAAATTAATTTAATGGACTAAAATCAATATACTTAGTTCCTTCAATTTATTTCATTTCATTTTTTGTTGTCGAAAACTTTATTTCAGTTCTATTTAGTATTATCCAGGTTTCGGTGATTCATGCGGACAATTCAGAATCTCAGATTTGATTTATATTCCTAGACTTTTGATATTTCCCCCCTGCCATCCCTCTCATGTACCCATTACTTTAGCAATAAGTTTCATGTTTGTTTTTTCTATTTAAAAAATTCCCAACTTTTTACATGTTCAAAAGTAGAATCCCATTAGATTTAATAAAATTATTGGAATGACGCATCAAATCTATAAATAATAATGTGACAAATAAAAAAAATTAACTCATTATTTAGTAGGGTCCCAATAAACCAATATCTTAACAAGATAAACCAGCCTAATAGATTACTTTATTAGGATGGCATGCAAATATGTCATTTGGTTATTAGGTAAAATAAATCTTATTTTGAAATATTTTTAGTTTAACGATATGGGTCAACCTTCGACATATTTAACGGAACAATTTGTTTTATCATCCTTAATTCCAGTGTTATTCAACAGGACGTGGCTTGCATCCATTGGTTGGAAGACCATGGAAGCTTTGGTTGGTTGTTGGTGCGGGGAATAAATCAAAGGAAAAAAAGAATTAGGGGCAAGAAGTGGTAAGCGGTGAGGAATTGATAGATTTTTGTGAAAAAATTTATGGAGCATCAGTTGAGACATACACTAACCTTTATAAATTACTCATCAAAGGGTGAAAATTGAAATGGGTCCCAACCCAACATTCGTAAGTTGAGAATTAATCATATTCACATGATGAGAGTGAGAATCCAGAATTGTACATCCTCAGTAATTCAACTTAGTTTTCTCTTGGTCATCATATTGCAATTGTGATAGTATTTGAGTATTGATGATAAGCGTTAATTGAGCGCATAGTGTTTGGGGAAATGCTGACTTTGTGACTATTGGTTGCAAATCTTTGTCAATCCTCTGTTTCCCACGTCCAAACAATAATATCAATGCTTTCTACTAAAAGCTAAAAGGAGTAGAACAATTTTGCTTGGCCACCAAGTTATGGTGGTGGACTACATATAATAAAATCCTTCTTTTAATTATATTTTCCTTCGTCCATTTTACGTCACCGCTAATTGAGATCATCCCAAATTCCCTTTTTATTTCAACAAAAAATTAAACTTCAATTCAATTATTAATTATACTAATACAACTAAACATGGTTTAAATGTTCAGTTTTGAGTTTGGTTCTAGTGCACTATTTATGGAAACGTCAACGATGGTGAAGTGATGCCTGCTTCTGTCAATAGTATTGTTGTAATGGGTGAGAGAAGATTCGTACGTTAGGTTTAGTGGGTCCTTACAAATTGGAGCAGAATTTCCCTTCAAGATTTGACCACATCGATGGAGCAATGGAAATGTTATTAAATAATTATAATACAACAAAAGCCAAACACGATCAACCGTGATTACATAAACAAAAATACCTGTAATAAAGCACTGTTGCGTCTATGCTATTTTCATCAATATACTTATACCATAGCAAATGAAAATTGTTTTTTTCGCTCAATAATTAATAAACATATATTTTCACGGGTTTGTCGATTTATTTTTTCAGGCTATATTAGTTAATTATGTATGTGTTTCACCTAATTTATTTTAGCTTAATTTTTTTTCTTTTAAGAAGAAGTTAGGCTAAACAACATTTTTAAAAGAGCACTTACTAAAAGATGAACTTATTTTTAATGAAGGAAATATCATATAGAGCTTTTAATCAAAAACTAATGAAACTAGTTTTTAACTTCTCATTTCTTATGATAATTTCATTTAATACTTTCATTACTATCATGACCATAATCGTCATCACCACCATTACCATTACGATTGTTATCACCATCGTCATTGTCATCAACACCATTGTCATCACCATCATCGTGTCCCCATTATTGACATCACCACCCATTCCTCACTGCCACAACCACCCCAACAAAATCATTGGCACCATTATAGTTACCCCCCACCGCCTTTAGTGTAACTATCATCATCTCCACAAACCACCACTATTAGTTCCCCACCACCATTGTCACTACCATCATATTGTCATAGTTACAACCACTACCATTGCTGTCGCCACCAGCGTTTACACCACTATCATCGTTGCCAAGGCCACCATCACTATTATCGTTACATCCATTGTCATCACCTTCATCATCACCATTGTCACTGCCACTACCAATGCCACCTTCATCACCACTATCGCTACCACCATCATTACCATCATTGTCATTGTCTCCACCACAATCACCACTACTACCGTCACCGTCATCACATCGTGACCCTTGCCACAATCATTACCTTCATCACATTGTCATTGCTGCCACCATGGTCGTCATTGCTGCCACCACCACTACCGTTGTCATCTTATCCACCACCACTATTGTTGTTACCATTGCCATCGTCGTCACAATCACTATTGCCACCAATTTCATACATCAAACGATCACTTGATGATTTGTAAAAAATTAATCTTTAAGTTAAATTTTTAATAAATTAGTTTTTTCTAAAATATTTTACCAAACAACTTTTAACTTAAAGTACCATTTTGTTAAAAAATTAAAGAGTACCAAATAACTTCTCCTTTATTTTTAAAACTCTTACTTTTAGCTTTAACTTCAAAATAACTTTTAAGACAAAATAACGTTAAAAGTGAGGTCGTAAATTTGACTTTCTCTAGAAACAAAAACTAATAAATTCACAGTTAATATTTACTATTACATATAAACTTGTTTAATTCTATAAAAGTATTTGTTAAACTAACTTCAAATTTATAATATATCAACTAGCTTATAACTTATTTTTTCTTTCCTTTCTTATCCTTATTATTTTTACACAATTCATTTTTTTTACCCCAAGAATAAGTCTACTATTAAAGATATATGATGGTTCGGAGAACAGACTTAAAATAAGGGTTGAATAAGTGTGTTCATTTTTTCAAAGCGAAAAAGATATGTATACACAAATGAGCCTTTTTGCACAACGGAGCAGACTTTTGCAATTCAAGATAGACGAGAGAGCGCATCAGACTCTTGTAAGAGATAAGGAAAGAAGAAGTACACAAGTGATTTATACTGGTTCACTTCCAACACAGAAGCTACATCCAGTACCTTCAGACTTGAAGGGTTTTCCACTATGTAAAATTGTTTCTGAACTGGTCTGGACCGGGGTCTAGGATCCGGTGTGGGACCAGCCACAAGAATGCAGGTGTTTTTAGGGTTTGCACACCGGAACTGTGAGTAACCGATGTATTAATCCGGTCTCTCAGTGGGAGAGGCCGGTCTTGTTGTCCTGGAGATCCTTCACACCAACGTTTCACGTTGTAGAGGGGCGAAAGGTGGTGCCACCTGCGAAGATTCTCCGACGCTCAAGTTAGAAGAGTGTATGAACTCAATGAATACTCAAGCGTAGATACAGTAAAGTGTGGGATAGAACAACGATACCATGCATGTGTGTTGAAATATGCTACTTATAGTTGTACGTGAGAAAATGAGTCGTTGGATACAGGTGGGTCCCTCAGCTCTGATAGCGTGTATATTGTGTCAATCAAAGTGGCTCGACTTTCAGAATGTGTCAGGAGGGTAGGTCAATTATCAGAGTACGATCCTCTAGGGAGAGGTGAGGATAATCACCTTTTCCGCATAATCTGCTGACACGCCCACTTACTTTCTGAGGCCATTGATGTGACGTATTTTGCTACAAACAGTGTCTTCGTTGATAAGTTATCAGGGACTCTTCTCTTACTGTGACTGAAAAGCCAACAGTTATATAAACACCCTGTAAAAATGAACATAAAACCGCTATGGAGAAAATGAATGATGTTGTCGTGGAGTGAGGGCGGACGGCCAGACAACGGATATCCGGTGTGGCAACATTGAACCAGGACACCGGTTGTCCCTATATTAGGTCAGTCTGACGTCATAAGTATGGGGGCCGGTATCTAGACCGGATCATCTGTCCCCTAGCTTGTATGAGGGACTGTTAAGTTGCTCATATGAGCTACACAACTCCTAAGAGAAGTCTGGATGCCGGTAGTACATTCTTGTAAGTCTCTGGGAGCTCGGTGGCGTCCGCTCTAGCAAACGAGTGACCGCCCTTCTCGCGTTGCGTACAACGGATTCAGACAGCATAAACTAAATAATGGAAATCCCAAGAGTCTTTGAAAATCGAAACCCTTGGTATTCGAAAAGTAGTTGGGAGGCATTAAATGCGCACAACATGATTAGACAATAAATGCGTTTTTTATGCAAGAGCCATCATTGCTCAAGAGTGTAACCGTCGATTGGGCTTATTGGGCCTGGATTCAAACTGTGTAGGGGCCCATTTTGCCAAAACGTTTACTGAAACGTTACTTTTTTCGCGCCCGTTTGTGGTGAAACGACGGAGTCGTTTCAATTTGAAGGGTCGCGTTTTGATGCAAACCTTGTGACCTTCGATGAAGCACTGTGTTTCTTCGTTACCTATAAAAGGAACTCTTAGCAGATTTTGGAATCCATACTTGTCCCCAAGCTTAGCGAAACTCTGCTCAAATTTCCTTGGAATTTCCTTGTCGTCTCCAACTTCTCAAAGATCCTCTTCCTTTAGGTAACCTCCCTTTCCTTCACTCCTTACAATTTTAGTCATTCTATTTCCATCATGCGCCCTAGAGCAGGCCACGCTGGTCCTTCAAATAGAGGGAGGTTTGGCTCTCGTGCCCCCTTTAGCCACCGTGGTGGGAGGATTCCAGGGGATCCTCCTGTGGCTGGGCGCCATCGCTCAGAGAGAGCTGAAGCTTCTTCCTCACGAGCGTCTTCTTCCTCTCGTCGCTCTGAGGTTCCCCTTGGTTCGAGGGCTACCAGCCGCTCTGATGAGGGGTCAAGTGCTGAAGGTTATCTCTCTGACGATGTTGCTTTTTATCACAGCACCTACGCATTCCACCGCGCCTGCACAACCATGGATCTCCCAGGACGTGGAAAAACACCGTTTCTCCGCTCTGCTGAAGGGTGTGTCAATGTTGTGGCACACCGGCTTGATTGGGAGAAACTCAACAGGGAAAAACCTTATTGCTGGGTAGAAGAGGAATTCCTAGAGATCCCTTCGCACCATGCAAGCGAGGAGGAGCGCACGGTTTCTTTCCGCTGTAAGATATATTCGGATAAGAAGTACAAAGCGCGATACGCTGTGATGGCTCCGCATCCTTCTGAAAGAATATACCACAGCGTCCCTGACGCGAGGTCGGTCTACATGTACGACTTCGTTTTCTTAAAGCTGGGGGGTGCGCTTTCCACTGACGGATTTCCAGATGGCCGTCCTGCGTTTCTTAGACTGTGCCCCCTCACAACTACATCCCAACGGTTGGAGTCTTGTCCGGGCTCTGGAAGTTTTGGGGGAGCATTTTGGCTTCTCCGCCACTGTGGCCAAGCTATTTTACTATTGCCAAGTGGTCCGCCGAGCTAATAAGAAGGGCGGCCTTGGGTTCATTACTCTCCGTAGTGACTCAAGGGTTGTAAATTTCAAGTCTTATACGGAGTCCGCAAAGGTAGATGGGCGCTCCTTCAAACACTACTACACGCGAGTCCAGATCAAGCCAAATAAGCCAGTCTTTTGGCGGAATAAAGAGGGGTTTACCAAGTTTCCCCTTAGCTGGACGCACGAGCATTTTCTTCTTATGAGCCGTGCTTATTATACGGATGAGAGCGAACTTTCCCCTCATTCTGTTGAGGTATTGAGCGCCCTGCAGACGGCCTCAAAGACCCTCAAAGGGTTTTCCAGCCGTCTTCTCTTGGCCGAGGATGGCATCAAAAACACCTATCTCCGTAACTTCCGCTCTTATTCTCCTTGTGTTGTATGGTTATTCCGCTCTAGTTATTTTTCTCCTTGTATGCTTATTCGACTTTTCTTATTTTGCAGAACAAATTGAAAAAGCTTGCCCAGAGATGTTGTCGTTAAGGACCATGATGGCTGACGATGACTCCTCTTCTGAAGAAAATGAAATCCAAGCGAAGAGGAACGCCACTAAAACTCCCCTCATTCCTCTGACTTCTGCGGTAGGAGATGAGATTCCTCTCTTCGACGAGGAGGAAACCGAGGAAGCAACTGAGGCCGCTGGAGCGGGTGGCGAGGAGGCCGTCCCAGAGAAAAAGAAGAAGAAGAGGCATCTTGTAAAGAAGGCTGATCAAGAGAAGCCCTCCTCTGATGACCCTGTGAAGAAGCGTCAGAGGACGGCCGAAGAAACTGAATTAAAGAAGGACAAGGGAAAGGAACCCGTTCCTGAGTTCTCTGCACCTTCTTCTCAAAATGCTTCAGAACCGGATTCTGGGAACGGTCCTCCTCCGGCGTTCGATCCTCCGTGTGACTCCTTCCTTTCTCCTTATTTGTGGTTTCAAGGATCCATGCCTCCTACTCTCCCAAAGGCACGGTATTGCCTCCGCCCTTCCCTCGACGCTGCTGGGGTCCGAGGTGCTTGCAAGGCTGGGCGTTGGCAACTTGATGAACTGTCAGGCCTGCTTGAATCCCTGAGCGAGAAAGCTGACTATATGGATCAGGTTGAAAAACTTGAGACCGAACTTGCGGTGAAGGAGAAATTCGCGGCCAAGCAAGCTGAAGTTCACAGAGGGGTGGAATCGGAATTGAAGAAAGCTAAAGAAACGCTCCAGAGGAAGACTGAAGAGGCAAGCCGAGTTCATTTCGCGAACAAGGCCCTAGAGCAGGAAGTTGCCGACCTCCAGAATAAGAACAAGTCCATACCCCTCCTTGAAGAAGAATTACAACTGGAGAAGAAGAGATCGGCCAAGCTTGCTGACGATCTCAAAGTAATGGAGGAGGGTCGCAACAAGGACCTTGGGGAGTGGGAGTCTATTCGGAAGGAGATGCAAGCCCAAATTGATGAACTCAAAAAGGGTGGTGCAAGTGCTGGGCCTTCGGAAGAGGATTATGCCAAGGTTCAAAGAAGACTAGCTGCTGCAAAGGCCAAGGCTGCCAAAGCCTTGGATATATGCAAAAATGTGGCGTATGAATCTTTCGGCCTGGCCCTTCGTCAAGTCTATTATCGTAACCCTGGAGTAAAGCTGAATTTATACGGATTAGATCCGTTCTTCGAGTTCCATGGGGGAAGACTTGTAGAAGTTCATAAGGACGGATCGCACCACGAGCCCCATGCATCTCTGTACGAACTGCCTCCCCTCCCAGAAGGCCAAAGTATGGAGCCTACAACGTCCACTGCTGCCTCTGGAGCTGAAGCACAAGAAGGTGCCCAAACTGGAATGAAGGACAAAGCGGAGAAGGCAGGAGTGCCCACTGCGGAGGATCAAGCACCGGCCTCTTAATTTATGCTTTATTCATAGCTGTGTACTGGGATCAGCTCCAGTTTTAACTACCTTGTAACCTGAATAATTTCTTTATTCTTGGAAATAAAATTCACTGTTGCTTTTCTTCAACTGCTTGCGTCGAATGTATGATTGTTGGATAACTTAGTGCTGTACCAAACACTTTATTGTTTTCAATGCTTTACGAATCCGTTCTGTGTGGTTACCTAGCTGCTTAAAGCGTACTTATCACACCGGATTAAAATAACAAATAGTATCGAATAAGTGACAATTAAGTTAAAGCATGCCCTGTCCCCAAGTGTAAGTACATTGGGAAGGGAAATTTTATCTCAAGGATTACCTTTTAACTTCTTAAAAAGATAGAAATGCTTATCTGTCCTCGAAGATGTAGAGCGGGTACATTAGCGTTCAACCGCTCTGGGATGGATATTCCACAATTGAGGACGGATATTGCCTTTGAATTTTGTATAGCTTTGGCAAGGGTAAGCTTTATACCTTTCTCTTGAGTTTCGGTTTGGTCCTACACCTCAAGTCTTCACACGGTGTTCGGTTCGATCCTACTAACCGTACTTGGAGTTCGGTGCAATCCTACAATCCAAGCCTTCAACACGGGGTTCGGATCAGGGCTAATCCTGAACCTACCGCGCCCGTTACTCGGGGTTCAGCGCGGTTTCCTGTGTGAACCGGCCTACTGCGCCCAAGCCTTCGCATGGGGTTCGGTTTGTGGCCTTGAAAAAGGACCAGCCCTACAACCCATGTAGTCTTCGAATGGGGTTCAGTTTGTGGCCTTGAGAAAGGACCAGCCCTACAACCCATGTAGTCTTCGAATGGGGTTCGGTTTGTGGCCTTGAGAAAGGACCAGCCCTACAACCCATGTAGTCTTCGAATGGGGTTCGGTTTGTGGCCTTGAGAAAGGACCAGCCCTACAACCCATGTAGTCTTCGAATGGGGTTCGGTTTGTGGCCTTGAGAAAGGACCAGCCCTACAACCCATGTTGTCTTCGAATGGGGTTCGGTTTGTGGCCTTGAGAAAGGACCAGCCCTACAACCCATTTCACCTCAAGGAATTACATCGTCAAAGCACACATTGTGTGATTGAGATCGTCCGTCTTGAGGGGTCTTCCTCCGTTCCTCGAGGAATTATCTCATCAACTACAGAATGGGTAGTTGCGTTCATCCGTCCTGAGGTGTATGCGTATTAAACTACGGCTATAAATCATAACACATAAGAAAAGTGAGAATGATAGGGCGGTGAAGGTGTATTCTTATTAAAATTGAAAATAGATTACACAAAGATCATAGTTGGGGCCATGCCTCGTTAAAACCTTCTTGAGAAAACCCAATGGGAAAAAACTCAAGTAAGGAAAAAGAGTACACGCCGTCTTACCAACTAGCTGTAATACACTCGTAAGTTCTGAGTGTTCCATTTGTTGCGGATTGGGGTTCCATCAAGTTCTTCCAACCGGTATGATCCTCTTCCAGTCACCTCAGAAATTCTATAAGGACCTTCCCACGTCGGTGCTAGCTTTCCGTGGTGGGCGAACTTATTCCCCACACTGGCCTTTCTCAGAACGAGGTCTCCGGTGTTAAAAGCTCTGTACTGGACACGTTTATTATACCGGAGTGCAGCCCTTGCTTTTATTGCCTGATCTCTGACGAAAGCCTTTTCCCTTAGCTCTTGGAGGACGTCCAGTTCTGATGCTAAGTTGGCGTTATTATCTTCTGCTGAAAAATACTCCACACGAGCCGATCTTGTTTGTAACTCCACTGGGATCATCGCCTCAACCCCGTACACCAACCGGTATGGGGATTCGTTAGTTGAAGAATGAGGCGTAGTGCGGTATGCCCATAGAACATGACATAACTGGTCAGTCCATCCTCCCTTCGCTTCTCCCAGACGCTTCTTTAACCCCTTTAGCACCTCTCGGTTAGCTACCTCTGCTTGCCCATTGGTTTGGGGATGTTCGACAGATGAAAATATCTGGACTATCCCCAGTCCTTCAAGTAAATCCGTGAACTTTTTGTCTGTAAACTGGGTGCCGTTGTCAGTCACAATCCGCCCTGGCACCCCGAACCGAGCAATGATATTTTCATATACGAAACGTCTTGTACGTGCAGAAGTGATATGCACTACTGGTTCTGCCTCGATCCATTTGGTGAAGTAGTCTACCCCCACAATCAAGTATTTGATACCTCCTGGCGCAGTGGGAAACGGACCCAAAATATCAAGGCCCCATTGGTAGAACGGCCAAGGCACAGCAGATGAAGATAACTCTTGGGCCGGTGTATGGTGAAGATTGGAGAATTTTTGGCAAGCGTCACACTTCCTCACGAAATCTGCTGAATCCTGCTTCACAGTGGGCCACCAGTATCCAGCCCTGAGGACTTTTCTCATTAGGCTTCGGCCTCCAGCGTGGTGCCCACATTGCCCCTCGTGTACCTCAATCAAGACCGCTTGAACTTCGTCTTCTCTTAAACATGAAAGATACGGGACAGAGAATCCCCTTCTGTAGAGAACACCATCGACCATAGTAAAATATGGCAACTCCCTCTTTACTCGTCTCCTTTCCTTCTCGTCAGTGGGAAGTTGACCATCAGCCAGATAACGAATATAGGGGATGACCCAAGAATCCTCATATGGATAGCTCACCATGACGGCATTCAGAGAAGGATACAGAGGTATACTGGGTGATGTCAAAGTGCTTTGAACCACCGTTGTTGTGCTACCAGGCTGCTTTGTACTTGCCAATCTTGACAAGATGTCCGCTCTGGTATTTTCTTCCCTGGGCACATGCTTGAACTCCAAAACTTCAAATCTTCCCTTCAGCTCATTAACACAATTCAAGTACAATTGAAGTTGTGGCTCCTTCGCCTGGTACTCCCCCTGGATTTGCGAAATCACCAGCTGGGAATCACTGCAGAGTGTAACTGCTGATGCTCCGATGTCAATCGCCGCACGGAGGCTGGCCAAGCATGCTTCGTATTCAGCTTGATTGTTGGAGGTCTTGAAATTGAATCGGAGGGAAATTTCTAAGTGCACACCGTCATCACTTTCTACCACCACACCTGCTCCACAACCTTTGCTGTTCGACGAACCATCGACGTAGATGGTCCAATGCGCTCGAGGGGTGGCCGGGTCTGCCCCAGTCATTTCCACTACAAAATCGGCCAATACTTGCGCCTTGATGGCTCCTCGAGGCTCATATGAAATCTCAAATTCAGATAGCTCAATAGACCATTTTATCATCCTTCCAGCGAGGTCTGGCTTGCTGAGTACTGAACGGAGTGGCAAATCCGTTCTCACCAATACTGGGTGCGCATGGAAATAAGGCCTCAACCGTCATGATGCCCAAACAACTGCCAGGGCGGCTTTCTCAATCTTCTGATACCTTCCTTCCGCCCCCTGAAACGTTTTACTAGTAAAGTACACCGGTCTCTGCCCTTCAGGGGTTTCTTTCACCAAGGCCACACCTAGAGCTTCATCGGATATTGCCAAGTATAAGATTAACGTTTCGCCTGGATCAGGCTTAACAAGAATTGGTGGACTCGAGAGAACGGTCTTGAGCTGCTGGAAGGATTGCTCTTGTTCCTCTCCCCATTCAAAACTCTTATGTTTCTTCAACGCCTTATACAAGGGGAGGGACCTGTGCGCCATCTTAGGCATGAAACGAGCTAAAGCGGCCACTTTCCTATTCAATGACTGGACCTCCCTCAAACATTTAGGACTCTGCATGTCCAGGATTGCTTGACATTTCCCGGGGTTAGCCTCAATGCCTCGTTGAGTCAACATGAATCCCAAGAATTTTCCTGCTGGAACGGCGAAGGTGCACTTTAAAGGATTTAACCTCATGTTGTATTGCCGAAGCCTAGTGAAAACTTGGCGTAGATCTTCAATGTGGTCTCCTCCAGCAGGCGTTTTGGCTATGATATCATCAATATAAACTTCGACCAGCTTTGTATGCATCCCTTCAAAGACTTTGTTAATCATGCGCTGATAGGTAGCGCCGGCGTTCTTTAGTCCAAAAGGCATGACGGTGTAGCAGAAAACACCGCGGTCATTGATAAAGGCAGTTTTCTCCTGGTCTCCCTCCCACATCGGAATCTGGTTGTACCCCGAATAGGCATCCATGAAACTGAGATATTGGTAACCAGATGAATCATCCACCATGCGATCGATGTTGGGCAGGGGGTATGGATCTTTAGGGCAGCAACGGTTAAGATCCACATAATCTGTACACATTCTCCATTTACCGTTAGCCTTCTGCACCATGACCACATTAGAAAGCCAAGATGAATAGCGTATTTCCCTTATAAAACCTGCTTTCAACAACTCCTCTGTTTGCTCACAAGCCGCCCTCTGCTTCTCCGGTCCCAACCTCCTCTTCTTCTGGGCCACCGGTCTGGTTTCAGGATACACTGCAAGTTTGTGACAACAGAACTCAGGATCCATCCCCGGCATATCTGCTGCTGTCCATGCGAAAAGGTCTTTGAATTCCTGCAAAAGGGCTAATAAGCGTTGCTCCATAGCAGACTCCAGCTTATCGTTGATGTGCGTGACCTTCTCTGGGGAATCTCCCAATACGACATCCCTGGAGCCACCATCTGGTGTGGGCTTAGATGGATTGAGTGGATCAATCTTCAATTCCGCTCTGGGGTCTAGGTCAATAAGACTGACAGACCCTGCCGCTGTTCCTCCGTCGTTCAACTTCCTCTTTTTGTTGAATGCATCCAACTTAACCATGTTGAGGCTCAGATTATAACAATATCGAGCCATCTCCTAATCTCCACGGAGTGAGGACACACCATTGTCCTTGTCGATAAATTTGATCAGGAGATGAGGGGTGGATACAATTGCTTCCATAGCGTTCAGTGTTGGACGGCCTATGATACCGTTGTACGGGGATTCCACATCAATCACCAGAATTCTTGACTTGACCGTTCTTGCACCGGGCTCCCCTTCAAAAGAAATCAAAGTGTCGAGGTATCCCTTGGTGGGTTGCTTGGCTCCGTTAAACGCTGTGAGTTCTTGTGTGTATGGTTGTAAATCTGCATCACTGAAACCCATTCGTTTGAAACAATTATAAAAGATAACATCACAAGAACTTCCCTGATCGACGAGGATCCTCTTGACGTCCTTATTGGCTATGACGGCCACAATCACTACTGCATCATCACCTCCTGGAATTGTTGGGCCGAAGTCATCATCTGTAAATGACACCGTCGGGGCTGTCACTCCGTCCCTGAAAGGGCGGTTATCCCTCGGTTTACCCTGGACTGACAGAATCATCCTATGGTGGTTCTTTCGTGCTGTGATTGATGTTCCTCCTCCCGCAAATCCTCCAGCTATCATCTCAATCACTTCTCGTCTGCCCTGCCTCTGCTGCTGGGGCATGTTACTTTGTTGGGCACCTTCAGCAATCACTACCCCTTTCTGCTTCTCAGCCGCAGTGAACTTCCTTGCTGGGTTGCGTGTATTATCATCTTCATCATCAGGATCTCTATTCCTTTTCTCCATCTTGTGAGGCTCATCCATAGATTTCTCCTTAAACAAATACTGCTTCAGCTTTCCTTCCCGAATGAGAGTTTCCACCATATTCTTTAACGCCTTACACTCATCAGTGTTGTGCCCTGTCTGCTCATGGAAAGTGCAGTATTTACGTGGGTTACCACCCCTCTTGGCTGGGGCTGGCTTCCTTATACCAAAGACGTTCAGAGTTGGCCAACCAACCTCCCTCATGATTTGTGAGTGCCTGGTGTTCAACGGAGCATAGTGATCGAACGATGATACACGCCTATCTCGTGGATGCTGACGAGCGTTCGTAAAGTCTTCTCTAAAGGCATGCTTCTCAGGCCTCACTCTCTCCTTTTCTCTCCGTGGCTGCTGAGCGGGTGCAGAAGGCTTTACTCTTGTTGCAGTTGCCTCTAGATGCATCTCTATGCCCACATATTTGGAAGCTTTCCTTCGAAACTCCTCGAAGGTTGTAGGTGGGCTCTTGCCAAAGATAGGGCAAAGGCTGAACCTGGCTGAAGAGCTTCCACTACAATATGAAGTTGTATGGCCTCCGTGAGGTTAGGGACCAACGCAGCCTCCTTGTAAAACCTTTTCAGGAACTCCTTAAGAGTCTCAGTTTCTCCCTGCCTTATCTGGGCCAGGGTGTGAGAAGTTCTTGGGATATCCCTGGAGATGACGAAATGGCTTTTGAATGCAGCAGCCATTTCTTCCCAAGAGTCTATAGATCCTGAGGGCAAACTTTTAAACCAGCTGAGAGCTTCCTCCGTCAACGTCCTTGGGAACATTCTGCACATGACATCTTCGTCTGCTCCCAGATACATAGCTTCATAAACATAAGCATCCAAATGTTTAGTGGGGTCGGTCTCTCCATTATACTTCCCAATCGACAGTGGCTGAGTTGTTTGCAAGTGTTTTGGGATGACAATATTCATCAGCCTTCTTGAAAAAGGGACACTAAGCTTGTATGTCCCTGAAGTTACCACCGCCTGCTCCCTTCTCCTGATACTGACTCTATCACCAGAGTCCTGCGTTTGCTCCCTCTCTTCATATGTGGGGATCTTCGAATACTGGAGGGTGGTAGATTTATCCCTCGCTGATGCATGGTGAGCATCCTCTGCATGAGACACTACTCTGTCCCCAGCTCCTCCTCTCTCTCGCCTCAACTCCATCAGCTCCTCCTTCAGTTGCCTGATAACCTCATCGCGAGGGTCAGGCGTCTGCACTTGCACCATCCTCCGGGTTTGAGTTACAGGAGATTCGAAGACGAGCCTCCTCCCAGCCTGTTGATGGGTCACATCCTCCACGTGACCTTCCACGAAGTCTCTCCCATCACCTTCCATTGTGACAACCTTACTTCTGCGAAAATGGGAATAACTCTATCGAGTCCCACTGGGCGTGCCAATGAACTGGTCTGGACCGGGGTCTAGGATCCGGTGTGGGACCAGCCACAAGAATGCAGGTGTTTTTAGGGTTTGCACACCGGAACTGTGAGTAACCGATGTATTAATCCGGTCTCTCAGTGGGAGAGGCCGGTCTTGTTGTCCTGGAGATCCTTCACACCAACGTTTCACGTTGTAGAGGGGCGAAAGGTGGTGCCACCTGTGAAGATTCTCCGACGCTCAAGTTAGAAGAGTGTATGAACTCAATGAATACTCAAGCGTAGATACAGTAAAGTGTGGGATAGAACAACGATACCATGCATGTGTGTTGAAATATGCTACTTATAGTTGTACGTGAGAAAATGAGTCGTTGGATACAGGTGGGTCCCTCAGCTCTGATAGCGTGTATATTGTGTCAATCAAAGTGGCTCGACTTTCAGAATGTGTCAGGAGGGTAGGTCAATTATCAGAGTACGATCCTCTAGGGAGAGGTGAGGATAATCACCTTTTTCGCATAATCTGCTGACACGCCCACTTACTTTCTGAGGCCATTGATGTGACGTATTTTGCTACAAACAGTGTCTTCATTGATAAGTTATCAGGGACTCTTCTCTTACTGTGACTGAAAAGCCAACAGTTATATAAACACCCTGTAAAAATGAACATAAAACCGCTATGGAGAAAATGAATGATGTTGTCGTGGAGTGAGGGCGGACGGCCAGACAACGGATATCCAGTGTGGCAACATTGAACCAGGACACCGGTTGTCCCTATATTAGGTCAGTCTGACGTCACAAGTATGGGGGCCGGTATCTAGACCGGATCAGTTTCTTTTACATAACCAGCACAGACCGTGCCCTTAAGTATTCTTGAATCCAGTCACTCCTGGCTTAAGTATCTTACGTGCCTTTGAGTATTCTTGACACCAACCACTTCTGGCTCAAACTGAGTATTCTTTTACAGCACCCACTCTTAGGGTAGACCCAAGTATTCTTTCACAAGTTACTCATGGCTTAAACCCAAGTATTCTTTTCAAAGCCTCTTCAGGCCAATAGTGTTTCTCAATAGGTCTACCAGACCTGTACTTACAAAGAATTGAAAGAATTAGAACAACAAGATTAATAAGCCTTTTGACTTAGCTTGATGAGTTTGGTCAACAAACTTATACAGGTGAAAGAGGCTTATTTTTACATAAAACTTAGTACAAGTAAATGATGTAAGAGAAGTGAGATACATACTAAATTTGAAAGCTTAGTTAGAGATAATGATCTCTCATAGGAGATAAATTTGATTGCATGTCTCTGACTTGGGTATTATGACTTCTAAGATATGAGATTGATATGCACATAGTGAGCTTTCCTTTTCTCTAATGGCATTTTCTGATTTCATTACTTCTTTTGTTGAAGTATGCCATTTTCTTTTCTTTTTCTTTTCTCTATATATTTTTAACTCACAAACTCTTTTTTTATCATGCGACGTTCATTTCTTATTTCTTCTCTCTATTTTCTTTCATGTTCTTACTTGCTTCTTCTCATATTCTGTCTTGTCTACATTCTATGAAGAGAAGAGTTGCAATATATATGATTTTTCTTCTAGATGTGCAACTGAGAGAGAGATCCATTGGATGACCGTTGAAGAATAATGCAGAGTGATTTTTCCTTAACGGACATATGCTTTTTGGGTCAGAGAGAGTCGTTATGCACACTAAACATAGGATAAAGAGCTTTCAAGAATTGTGCAGATAAAGGCAGAGAAGGATAATGTAAGTTTCACCAAGATGGAAAGTTCTTATTTGAGATAGGGATCTTGATCTGCCTTGCTTTATTATTTTTCTTCTTTTTGAGGAAAAACACCTTCGTGCTTTGATGGAGTTAACTAACTTATGAGTCATCAGTTGAGGACCAAACTCGTCTCGTTTAGGGAGGACTTATGAAAATAATTCAGGGTCTGATGATCCATAAGGTGTTGATGATGAGACTCGAAAGAAAGAACAATCAGATTCTTGCTGGAGAAATTTCAAGACGTCTGGAGTGGCTTTAGGCTTAATGAAGCATGAGGGTAGAGTCTGATTGATGAAGAGTTTTGCTTTGAGAAGAAGACTCTTCTGCACACTTGATGCATGCAATGTGTCTTAACAAGTCTGGCTCTGGTACGAATCCAGATAAGTCTTTTACTTTGAAGAACGTTCCCAGATCTTGTTTCCTTCACTGATGCATTCTTCTCTTTGTTTTGTCTTACCAAACTTGTGTTATGCAAGGACTCCCCCTTTGTTTTATAACTCATGCTTTGTAACCTGAAACACTTAGATAGACCATCAGATTTTAACAAAACATGACTTCATTAAATTAGAATACTTAATGTTGGTTAACAACAAATCTAAGATTTCTTCAAAAGTCTTCTTGACTCTAACAATATATTATCACAATAAAAAAATAAAAATGTTATAAAAACTAAAACCAATGTCAAAATATTAATTATTTCAATTCAACAATGAAAAAGGATAGAGGAATAAAAGTAAATTATTTAATTTACTATGTATATTAGCTTTATATCTTACTGTTAATTTATTTTAGTGAACACATAATTTATTTTAATTCTAATAACAATTTTGATATTTAAAAATAACTAGGAAATATATGACTTATTTGCATTTATAAAAAAATAAATTTGATATTAAATTATGTCAATGTATTCATTTCTATAATTTTACATTTATTAATTAATTTAATAATTAATTTTACAAAACATTTATGATCTATCTTAGAACCAGGGTCACATATGTAAGGTGTCTTAGAGACTACAATGATATTGGGCCAGCATGCTCCTTATGACTCATGTCAACTCCAACTAGGGTACTAGTAAAAAAACACCTATAAAGGATTAAAGATGGAGTATCCTTTAAGTCACATTTGATGCTTGAGTCAGACATGTACTAGAGAGAAAAAGACCGATACAAGAGTAAATAAAAGTTAAGAGGTGGAAAAGTCTTCTTTTGGTCATCATTAGGTAGGTACTTATAAGGGAAACATGTACGAAAGTAATGATAAATGTTTATGTGCCTTTTTAGGATTGTCAGTAGTATCCTTTAGGAGATGTCTAGACAATGGTCAAAGAGGTGTCGTTTGCGGGCATATCTTTCCTAGAAGGTGTGACAATGGTCTGAGAGGTATTGTCTAAGGCAGCATTCCTCCTAGGAGATGTCTTGACAATTGACATAGGTCCTAATAGGCCAACATAGGTTTAACCGATATGTCTGGATGAATACCTTTCATATGCTGTGGGACATAAGCGTACTGGTTTGAGCCGATATAGGCTTCATCGGTATTTTCAAATCAATCTATAATCTAATAGGTAATTAATTAACCCCCCTAAACATCTTATGTTCAAACCTTAGATTTTATCATTTTTATGGTGAGAAAAAAGTGTAATAGCTAACATGCACTTTTAAAAGGTAATCACAAAACATATTAAAAAATAGAGAAAAGGCTTCGCCTCTAATTACAATACAAGATAAAATAGAAATAAAATAAATAAATAAATATAGATATTTTCAACCAATCTCAATTGATCTATGACTAAAATTAATCTAATAGTAGTAAAAGTTTAAGTAATCATTTTGAAAACCTAGATCTAAACTTCAAATTTTAAAACTTTCCTTATAAAAGAAAACTCAATAGTTCAACTTATCCCTCTTAATTAAGCTTCAAGAAAAACCTCTTTCATCATTTAGACTTCATTGTTTCCATCACATTCACATCCTTAGAACGATTGATTCCATGATTAACTAAACAGAATATTATGTTTTGATAATATTCATAATAGTGGCACATGTTGGTAAAAATATATTAGTCGCTTGTTTTTTTTTCTGTACATAAAAATCATTGGCTTGAAGCTTTGTATTGTCCTCTTTTTTTGTTTGTGTATAAAAAAAGACAGTGAATTTAATTGAATGTGTGGTCCGGTCATTCAATTTAAACCACTTTAACTAACATTCTCCAAACAATGAAGAATGCCACGGTAATGACAAGGAAGATTATCGATATTAACATTCTTTCACACAATGTTGCAGCTGGCTCAGCTTCTGCTTCTGAGTTGCCAGGCGATGTTCTGTCAATAAACAATGGAAAATCGTGACAACTACATAAAGGAAAAATGATTTTTTTAATAAAAAATATCATTAAAATTCATTCTAAGTAATTTTCGTATAACTTTTAAATGAAAATTTCTATTTTTTTTCTCAGCAGAATCAAAGAGTCCGGTGATTTAAGGCCTAAGCAAACCAAGAAAGACCCTCAAACTTCTCATATGATATTTTTAAACAATGTATTTGCTAATATGATCCATAAAAAATATAGATAGACACCTTTCAAATTTTAACTTAATTCTTATATAATTCTATATAAACATTAAAATCATTATGACAAATTCTTAAGTAATAAAAAAGAGGATTTGAGGAATACCTAGTTTCATAAAGTTAAATGAAGTTAACACAACGGAACGTTAATCTTTGATGCAATGACATTCCTCAACCAAATCGTTTTATTCATATGATGAAGCCAAACCTTTTCTTTTTTGATAGGGAGAAGAGTAAACCTGTAGTGATTTGATATATTAAGGACTATGACCATTTTGTGTTTTAAACCTATTAGAATTTCCTTTATTTCCTAATATATCTAACCTGGTTTCCACTTATTAAATCCATATCACTTTATATTAAAAGTTTAAGAACTCACCAAATTAAATTATTTATATTAAGTCTAAAAAATGTTAGCAACTAATAATTGTTACACATAAATTGACGGAATTTATTTTATTAGAAATAACAATCTTTCACTTAAACTGTATATTTATTTTAATATTTATATCACAAAACTTTAGGTTCTACATCATTTACTTTTAGAGTCTTCTTAAACAATTTAATTCATCTCACGGAAATCACTACAACTTGATTAAATTACAATTATCAGCTCATATGTTAATTTTTTTTTGTGAACCATATGTGTATCTGAAATAATCAGCAAAGCCACGACAAAACAAACCGGGCCTCCACTAATGTTTCCTTGGCCCGGTACAACGTTTTTAAAAAAGTTGACAAAAAGAGGAACTAAAAAAGGAACATGCAGTTGCTACTAAAACAATAACCGTGGGACAAATAAAAAGAATGAAATTTCCAAAGTCTATGGCATTTAGACGTTGCATTGAGAGTGTTGGAGTATTAATGTATGTTTAGGTGATGAAAGATTAGAAGTGTTGTGGTGATGTTTGAAATTGAAATGAAAAAGAATATATGAAATGACAAGTGATAAGCTTCTGTGCTTCATTGGTATATGTAATATATATGATTTGGAATGGATGATTTGATTGTTGAAAAGTATTGTATTTGATTAAGTTATTATGGATGAATGATTGGTTGGAATCATGTTTGGTGTTTCAATTTACTACTTTGAGTGGAATTCACCATTGAATCTATTATTTCAGTGAGTTTTTAGGGTGGAGATGATGTCATTTGGTGAGCACAAAGAATGGGAGCAATGTAATGCCAGAGAGAAAAGTGTGTGTTTGACTACCTTGGTGATGATGATATTTTGATTAGTTGTGTAATAACCTGATGTTGCAAATATATAAATATGACTACTGGTAGTTTTGGATATTTCAGTGTTGTGTTGATATGCAATTGAAGTATTAGACATGTATATATGTTTATGTTTGCTAGTAGATAAGTATCTGTAACCTTACTAGAGGTTCAGTTATAAATAGTGTAGTGTGGTGATGTGAGACTATATTCCTATGCTCAGGTGTGACTTTAGAATTTTGCATTGTGATGTTAGGCAGGTTATGATGAAGATTGTTTGTCTAGGATGATTTGATACCATTGAATTCTTGTTTGGATTATTTGGGAATAGAAAATCATATGAAAGTGGTAAAAGGATAAAATGAGGAATTGTATGGGTGGTATTTTGATCTGTAAGGTTTTAAGACCTCTGAATAAATTGGATAGCTCATGTACCATAATTATAATGTGGTTGTAGTGAATTAGACCTAATTGAATGGGATTAGAGTGGATTTAAAGGACCAAGTAGCAAAGAAATGGGTCAATTACATTTTTTTTTGCATATCTCCCTCAATTTTGGAAATTTTTAGGTGTAGTCAGGCACAACAGATCACAAATAGTGTGAATAAGCTTGTGCCAAAATTTAGTGACATTCAAAGGTCACACAAGTAAGTTAGGGGGTGTAGAAGTTGGTCGATGGCCAAAATTCTAGATTTTGTCTGTCTGGTAAACGATTACACCAATTATGTAATCGATTACACATTTGTCTAACCCCTTGAAATTAATCAATTGAAGTGTGTAATTGCAAGTCTAGTTGTCTCTAAGTCTATAATAACTCTATTACTTGTAGTTCTAGGTTAGACCTATTCTAAGCCTATTTCAGGTTTATAGTCTTGTTATTGTTATTTAGTTTAAAGTCATGTGTCGTCTAGACTCTTAAGGTTAATTCACTGGGGTTATTTAATAACGAAAAATTTCCCCTCATTTTAATAAGTCCTGAAAATTAATTTTGAGAGTTTAGGTGAAACACCGCACAAATCAAAGGATAAATCTAATTGATTTATAGTTTAACCAATTCAAAATATAATGAGTTTCGACGATGGTAACATAGGAATTAAAATTATGATTTTTTTAAATATTTCGAGAAGGTATCCTCAAACGCCATAACTCATTGCGAATAGTAGGTCAATCAATACACCAAAATTCAATCTAAACAAATGCTAAAATATGATAAAATAGTTTTACAAAATATGTTATTTATTTTCTTAAAATTTAGAAAGAGGACGATTGAATAAGAAATCTAAATTTTTATGTTTATTATTACTTGAAATTGGAAGTTTTTGGGTGAAACAAGTGAAATACTCATTCAAGTGGGTGTGGATCAGCTTGTTTTCTTTTGGGGTCAACATTCATGCTGTTGTGATTCAGTGATTGTGTGGGCTTACTACACTTGGGTTTGGATGCCATGTTCCATTTTAATGTTTTTGGAGCGGTTCAAGGTCTTCTCTCATTTTTGAGGTGCCAAAAAACCCACTTCTCATACAGAACCAAAGCAAATGTTAGAAATTTCTAACAAGGCATATAAGATCAGCTACCTATTATTTATAATATTTATAGTTTTTATAAACCTAACTGATCTAATTTGATGAGTTTTTAAACTTTAAATAAAAAGTGTTATGGACTTGATAAGTGGAAACTAAATTTAGGCCCATTAAAGGATAATGAGAATCTTAATAGATTTTAAACAAAAGATGTTTGGTCTTAGCAAAGTAATAAAAGGATTTGGTTAAGAAAGCAAAGTAATAAAAGGATTTGGTTAAGAAAGACTATAGCACCAAAAGGTTCATATCCATTGCATTTATCTCATCTAAATTTATGGATCCAAGTATTCCTCAAACCCTTTTTTTCATTACTATTCAATAATTTAACATAATGTTTCTTAAGTTATTTAGAATTTTTATAAAGGAGTTATATAGTGAAAACAAAGTGATATGGTGAGAAATGATAAAGTTAATCATGACGATTAAGATCAGATTAAAGGATATGGGTAGTTTAAATTAAAAATAATAACATGTTCTCATTTCTATTCTAACTAAAAAATGATATCTTATCTCCAAAAAAATTTAAAAAATTGTTACATCGTTATTTCTAATTGGTTTTTTAATTTAGGAACTCTATTGTCTTTTTCACCATTTCTCGATTGCTATATCAAATTAATATAGGGTTAAAGGAAAGATATTAACTTCAAAGCCTTTGCACTGATAACATTTATGTGAAAATAATAAAACATAAAAAAACAAAAAATATATGATAATGAGTAAGCTGCGTATATGTAAAAAAAGTGTTTATTCATTGCTTGTAATTTTTTTGTTTACAAATTACTTTGTAATTAGCTTTAATTTGATAGCAAAAAAAAATATAATATAAATCATCTAATTATATACTACATGTATCCCTAAATATAAGACCCTTTAACTTAATTCATGACTATTAAGAAAGTTAATTAGTTTAGTTAAAATCATTAATTTTATACGAAATTAGAGATAATCTTCTAAAATTACCCTTAAGATAATTAAGAATACTTTTTTTTTTCTTTCCACTAATTTTTTTTCCATCATATTTAATAACTTGTATTTTATATGAGAAGGCAAAGTCAATAACGAGGGAAATTAATATTTATGTCAGCTAATTACAATAGGATAGATAAATATTTTAAGCAATGTAATTCATATATTATCTTTTTAAACTCTAATAAAAGTTACTCATTTAAAAAGGGGTATTTTAGTCTAAGAATAATTAATGACATAAAAATTTGAAAGAGAGGCTTATATTAAGAGACAAGAAAAATTCTCAAAAGGGTCTTATATTTAGGGACATTAGTAGTATATTTTTTTTAGTTAAATGAATAGATGAAGATGATGAAAAGTTTTATAAAGAGATGGTGACAATGACAAAAGCATAAATAAGGAAATGATCCCAAATTGAAAAATCAATTAGAGATAATGACATAACAATTTTTTAATATTTCTTATAAAATAAAATATCATTGTTTAGTTAGAATAGAAAGAAGTATATGTTATTATTTTTAATTTAAACTAATTACGTCCTTTGATCTGATTTAAATAGTCATGGTTAACTGTTCTCATTTCTCACCGTTCTCACTAGATACGCTATATATATGGGAGCGTATCCAATGAGAACAAAGTAATATAATGAAAAATGAGAACAATTAATTAGGATCCAAATCAAATTAAAGGATAAGATTAATCAAAATTAAAATTAATATTGTGTATCAATACTGTATTTTATCTTAACTAATTTTGTATCCTTTATCTAAATTGATATCCCTTATTTAACATGATATTATTTATCTAATTTAATGATATTATTTATCTAATTTAACTTAAAATTAAATCATGAACAATTAGATAAATCCAACATTGTGTTCCTATTGTTTGTAAAAATTTTCACCATCTTCTAAAGTATCAAATAGTTATACCATCAGGGAGTGACATGAATTCATTTAACTTAAAGAAAAGTATATAGTTACTAAACAATATTTGGTTATATGTGTTATCTAAGGTTGATTGTATAACAATTTGTTCCATTAAGGATTGGAAAATCTCAACTTTGGAAATAACTTTGGAAACTAAACAAAGTAATGTTGGAAGATGTGTTTTTGTTTTCAACTGTTCATGATTTAATTTTAGGGTGAAAGTAGATTTTAAATTAGATAAATAATATCATATCAAATTAGATAAAAAATATAAAATTATTTAAGATAGGATGCAGTACGATACACGATATCAATTTTAGTTTAAATGGATCTTTTCCTTTAATTTTCATTGTATCACTTTGTTCTCATTGGATACATTGTATGTGACGTCCCGCCACATTTACTTAATTTAAATTAGAGGTTTTAACCTCAATTTAGTATATTTTACTTCAAATAATGTAACGCACATCAAAAATTCAAAAAACATCATGAAGAAGTTTTTTTAAAAATTTTCAGGATGTATTTTTCTTGCACATCGTTTAGTTTTTTACATCTAACAGAAGCTATAAAACTCCGATCAAGATAAATCTAATATGTACACCTCCACAACTCAATTATTTACAAATGTTATGAAGAGGATGAAGGCTAATTATGCCCCTAATATCGCCCACTTCGTGAAAATGTAAAACTATTTTGCATATAATTTTCAACATGAATACCTTGTAGTATTTTAGGCATAACTTGAGTTACATACCTCCGTTTAAGGTGAATCAAAATGAAAAATGTCTGTAACTCAATTATTTACAACTTTTATGAAGAATGCAAGAGCTAATTCGGCCTAGAGAGCAATTTGTGCAAGAAATCATTTTTGCTCATAGGTAATCGATTCTTACAGATGCAATTTTTATGGAGATTTTAGCCTTCAGACCAACTTCCATAATCCCCTAACTTTCCCGTTTGACTTCCAAATGTTACGAAACTTTACGGGCACTATATGCAACCTAATTTAGACTTGATGTCATAACCTGTACTAAAAAATTCCTGCTATCATGAAGTTATGTAGAAAATGTATTTTACCTATTTTCATGTAATTTTAGTACCAAAGTCTTATCAAATCAACTTCAAATGGAAATTTCAACATAGACACAAATCTCAAATTTGCCTAGGAACCTATTGGCACCTTTCAGGGACTTCCACTCTTATCGGAACTCCAAATCACCTATTTAGTTGACTTATTTAGCCATTTTCTTCTAAAAACTCAAGACTAACCATGTCCAATCACCAAATCTAAGATTTTATCACAACAATATCAAATCATACCTGATTCCATATTCAATTAAGCACTCCTATAACAACTCATATATCATATTATGATAATCATTCCACATAATCACATCAACACTACAAAAATAGAACCTGCCTTGGAATATATGTATACTTATCAATCAAATGACTTCGTGTTCATAAACACAATCAACATTTAGAAAAATCAAATGGCTTTTTTATTTCATTCATATCACTTTTCTCTTTCTCAATTTACAACAATCAACATATCATCACATGAACCCATATTATCATGTCAATAGTTCTCAATAAATCAAAATTCATTCTTTTTATACTTCAAGCACATGATTCCACCATCTACTTTATAATTCTCAATGTAGTTATATATTTAAAATTATAAATCATTATTCAAACATTTCAAGATTCATATTTTCATAACACTAATCATACTCACGTTATCAATCAATTCATTACTCATCACTACAATTTGATTAAATATATCTAACAACATATATTTATATATATAGAATTTAATATACTTAAACTATTCTATCCTTTTCGCATATGCTGGAATCGCCATTAATATTATTTTCATTACTTCATACAACAAGTACAACCTCTTACCTCATCTTCAGGACTTCCTCTTCAACGCCGAATATGTAAAATATCTAAAATTTCAAGAAGATGATCAATGATTTGACCTTTCCCATTACACCGAAACAACCTTAAATGCATCCTTAAAGCTTTCGAAGCTTACCTTTATAAATTCTGACTTTTGTTTCAAACTCCGCTTTGCCTATCGTTCCCCGGGCACTTAGTTCATCACTTAACAACACCGAAACGAATACCCATTAACAGTTTGTTGATACCCACTATACAAAGTTTCATTTTCAAGCTTTAAAATGCAAGAAGCAATGGAAACAAGCTCATAGATTATGTCATTTTTGTTTTTTTAGAAAATATAGCCAAAACTAGAAATTGAAGCTACCAATTTACTTACCTCGCTTCCACGATCCCGAAGATGCGTTCAATTTCAAGTTTTGGCGGGAGATTGGGCTTCAATCAAGCCTTCAATGGTACGACCATGGAAGACAAGCTTTTTTGTTTCTTTCTTTCTTTTCTCACGCGTGCTTGATGAAGGAGGAAGAAATGAAAACAAAATTTTAATTTTAGCCACAAGGGCATTTTTGTCATTTCACCTTTTTTTTCCTAATTTTATTTTTCTTTTCTTTTATTTACCTTAAATAAAATTTACCTTTACCTTATGGTAACTTATAATTTTACCACCATAATTTAATTTAAATCTAATTTCATAATTAATCATCCTTAATTTATTATTCAAATCTGATTGCCATTTAAAGTTTCTCAATTAATTTAATTTAATTCTTAATAATATTTAAATAATTCATTAATTAATTTTATACAGCACGAATAATTAATTTTAATAACAGAGAAGTTACACTATATATATAGTTTATTTTATTGAAAAACAAAAAATAACAATTCTTTCTACAGGTGTTTTGTAAAAATAATTTTACATTATCAATTGTAGGTGTCCCTTTATAAAATAATTATGACATATATTTTTAAATAATTATTAAAATTGTAGTTATTTGTAATGTTGTGAACATCAAAAATAAAATAAAACTCTAAATTTTGTATGAAAAAAACTTATAATATAATACACTTAAATTGTTTCTTTCTTGTCAAAAGATCCAGTTTAGTTGGTTGTTGTTGTAAATCTCATTGAGATGTAGTATTTGATTATTAATGAAAAAAAAATTGTTTCCTTCTTGAGATTAACCTGTAAACGTATATTAACAAGAAAAGGTGATCATATAACGTATTAACGTTAGGTTGTCCGGTGGATAAATGATAAATCCTTAGGGAAGCCTGATAGTAGTAGGTATGACTGTTATTGTGCTAGTTTGCTTATATCGTAGAAACTCAACTTTCTCTGTGCCGCTGCACTTTCCATTACTGATTGACCCATACCTTCATAAACTGTTAGAGGTTATCAACTACCCATTCCCCACAGGAATTGCCACGTAAATGGGTGGAATATATGGCTAATCTACCGCATTCAGGCTAAGGTAGGTGGCAGATGATTGTTGGTTCAGCCCCTCCAAATTTATAGCTCATCATAATAATGGTGCCAAATTAGTAACACAATAATGATTGAATAGGAATGGTGCCAAATTAAATAACAACGTGAATTGGAATCCAATCTTGTAAGAGCAGTCCAATTTCATGCCTTAAAATTTGAAGTTATGGAGCAGACCAGTTGTCTTATTTCGAATGGAGAAGCGTGTCAACGAGAAAATGTAAGTGTAAAATTTCAAATATAACAATATTAACAGGCGGCCAAACAGCACTGTTTTAAGAGTAAAAAATAAAATAACTTTTATGGAAATTATATTGACACTGTCTTATTAATGATCTTAAGTGAAAAATTTTATATTTTTGATATATTAATCAATCTCGGAACAACATACGGTTCATTACGATAGGTTTAACAATGAAGGATTTAGTCAGGTTTCACTATTTTCATTTAAACCAAAAATCTTGTAACAACAGTTATATATCAGTCGTTCTGTAAAGATGATACGTGTCTCGTGCAGATGAAGGATGCAAACGCCCATGCTTGTTCAAAGAATTTTTCATTTCTGTACAATATCTTAGTTTTGGTTATTAATATCATAGACCTAAGTTATCTTCGAAGAAAACGAACAAACTCCAGGTCGCCAACTGGGTCTACCCCTAGGGGATGAACCAGCAATGATCGACTTTGAATTATCCTCTCTGTTATCAAATATATTTTTTACCTTTAATTATAAAACAATCATTCAATACAAAATTTATAAAATTAATGTCCCAGATATTATTAGAATTATAGAAAATAAAATGAAAAGATATTAGAATTCATGAATAAATGAAAAATATGGAAACTTATGAAACATAACAGAGAAGCCTTAAATTCTTAGGCATGATTTAAATTGGAACTCTTATTGGCTTTTCATCGTATAGTAAAATCAGTTCTCGAAATATCATTTTAGACTTATTTTTTGGTCCATTAAGTTTGAGATTTGGCTTTAGGCTTGGGTTTTGAGCCTAAAAAGCCCTTATTCTTGTGGTGGCTGGGCTTAGGTTTAGTTTTAGGGTTTTTTTTATATTTGACCTGAGATTTATTTTATATTTATTTAGTTTTGGTTTCTTTTGATGTCTTGGCTTGTATGTAATTGATTTTCATGTTTTATAGGAAAATAAATTCAAAAGGTCTAATTTGGGGTTAAAAAAGGGCAAAGTTTATCAACAAGTTTCAGAGTCAAAAAAGTCAAGTTCAATGGACCAAAGGATGAAGCTTTGACCATCAGGTGAGCTCCATGGTCACGTCGTGGGTGCACCTGCTTGGATGTAGAGTCACATTGGATCCTAAATTTTGTTTATTTTCTAATTTTGTTTGAGTTAGGCCCAATCGTTGTTAGCAAGTCAATCTTAGTTAGTCAATTATGACCTAATTATGGCTAGACAATTTTAGGTTAAAAGTTTTAGGCTATGTTTAACTACAGAAAATTATTTTAGTTTTTCTGAAAAAGTTTTCTGTTTGTTTTCCAAATTTTTCATTTCCTAGAATAGAGAGAAAAATTCCTGAAAAACTTTTCTATTTATCAATTTTCTTGGAAAACTTCTTTAATGACTTCTCTGTTTTTCTTAAAGAAAATAGAAAACCTAGTTTCAGTTTTCTATAAGTTTTTTTTTGAATATTTTGTAAAAAAATACATTTTTCAATTTTTCCAACTTTTTTAAGAATAATTTTTTATTTTTCTTAGAAAACTTGTGAACTAAGCACGACCTTAGTTTATCTCTTCCTTGATTTATCTCTCCTTAGAGAGGTGCTACTTCTCTCTTTTTTTGTTACATTTTTTTTCATTTTCACTTTTCTTTTCCTAGAAAATTAGAGAAAGTCTCCAAAAGATGACATAGTGTATGGTTCGGCCAAACTTGAATGAAGAGGTGTTGATGGATTTTGTTACTTCGAGATTTAATTCTTGTTAATTGCCTAATAGTAGGATCCTTTACTTGGATTTTGTTAATTATATAAATATTTTATTATTACTTTTTTATTAATAAATATTATAAAATAAATACTTTTTAATAAAAACTAAATTATGATATTTTATTGTAATTTTAGAAAGTAGCTAAAAATAAATAAGAACGAAGTTGAAAATATTAAAATACAATCAATCAATAATTAATTAAGTGAAGCAAATGTAAAGTAAAGATAGTAAACAATAAATATAGATAATAAATTTTAAAAATGAAATATAAAAATTAAGGGAATTTCACTTAACATTTAAGATTTCACAACATTTTTGGTCGCACATATATATTTGAACACTTGATTATATTTCTTAAAATATTTGTAATGTATACATGTTAATTTTGGTAAATAAATATACATGTTAATTAGTTATAGATAAATTGGTTTTATTTTTATTATTCATTTTTTAAAATTTTCATACATTACTTCTTTTAGTTTAATCATATATTTAGTCTCTACGTAAAAATACTCAACAGTTTAGTGTTTATATGATGAATAATTTATAAATTAGAGTCCTACTCTGTATCAAAATTAAATTGATTTTAAATTTAACCCTTATTCTCGAATAATTTTTATTTTAGTGTCAATATGATAAAATATATTCCATTTGAGTCTCTCCACATAAAAAAAAAATTTCTATTTTCTAAATTTTCTTCAGTCTCTGTATGAAAAATAACTTAGCGTCGTAATAGCTTCGGTAGGAACTATAATGTAGAATATTGGATTTGTTTTTCATGTAAGGATAAAATTCTGTGATTTTTTCATGTAAAAACAAACAAAAAAATAATATCAAACATAAGAAAAATAAAATATTGTATCCTTTGAGTATAATAATTACCGTGTTTCATATACACGATGATAGAGTCTAGAGTATAAAAATAGAAAAAATAAGAAATGAATAATAATGATGATAGTAATACAAATATAAAGTAATATAATGAGAATAAATATAAAATAACCACAACAACTATAATAATTATGATTAGGAGTGTTTGCGATCTAGATTTATTCAGTTTTTAAATAAAATATCGTACAATTCGATCATAGTTACGGTTCGATTAAAATATATATTAATATCGGATCTGATCAAATATGACATGAATTAAATTGGTTTGTAAAATACTATTATTGATAACTAAATTTATTTATTTATTTGGTAAGGTTTTCCCGTAAATCAGAAAACAAAAGATACTAATTTTAATTTGTTTTGTTTTTTTTGGTAATAAGCCATCAATAACAAATCAGCTATGTATAAAAATTAAAACCGTTTGGTTATCACTAACAAATTCATATATTACTTTTTTAAAAAATTCATATAACAGAAAATGCATATGCCCATGCATGAGTATTTTAATGCATGCTTTAATAAGAGCAAGTCTTGACGATGCATGCTGGATATTACCATTATTAATTGAACAACGCTGGTGAGTTACTATTGGATTGCATTTAATTCAGCAAGCAGCATCATGATGAAAGCTACCTAATTAACTTAGCCACATAAAATTTTATTATCCTCAGCCAACGTATAATAGTTTCGTCACTTTTGGTATGGATGTTTGAAGAGAAACATGCATGATTAGCAAAATGAAGAAGAAAAAGATATATAATTTTCACATGCATGGATATGGGAAGAACAAATAGCGTACAGGATCAACAAATTAAGCTATATATAGTACAGAAGTAAAGAGAAACACAAAATGATATTTGAGGGTAGCAACAGATTCTGAAAAAAAGAGAGGGGAAATTGAGAAAGAGAACGGAGACAAGAAATATACCAAACATCAACAGTTCAAGCCTAATTTGCTCAGTTTCCTGATCAAGTATATGGCATACACAGATTCCTAACTTATCCTGATATAAATAAATAGATAACTTGTTTTGTATTGCTTCGAACCTCTAGCTGGTTTATTAATTAATTTTTGTGTTGCTTAATTCCTTCTGCAATTAGCACTTTTTATTAAAAAAAATACAATTAGCAGGTATTTACAAATATCGATTTCTTCATAATTTTACTGCTTATAAGAAGTTGATTTGTTTCAGTAGGGCTTAGATCAGAGTGAGTTAATTAGGAAATTTAAGTTAAACGAGGTCTTCAAAACTCAAATCAACGACTAATTCATAAACGTTATGCATAATGTATAAAGTACATGGCAACACTATGAAGAAGAGAAAGAAGAAGAAACTGAAGTGGAATGGAAAGAACGCGTATACTGAGAAGTCATGATCAGCTACGTACTTAATTAATAATGAACATTTATCGTTTCTGCTTCTTATTTTTTTTCTTAAAATTATTATGATTTTAAGAATTCTTATATTTTTTAATTGTTATTTTGTAATTAATATATTTTTCACATTTAATAATATTTTAATCTATATAAAAATACTTTCGATAAAATAGAATAACATATGACAACACGTGGAAATGTGTGAAATTGTTGCCAAAAAAAATAGCAGCATTGCCGTATACACACACCCAAAAATAATTATAAAAAAAGTGATGGGGCAGCGAAAGCTTAAATTTAGGGCCTCGTCGTACAAAATGCATTGCCATTTGTACTATACTCACTGTGTAGGATATGACCTGATACCGAATTTCGTATAAACATCGATTTTTATGAACCGCAATCAAAGTGAAAATTCTGACAAGAGAATAAAAAATATTTACTTAAGCAACTCTACCTAATTATGGTTTATATTGAAAGATTAAGTTTCTGAATCCGGGTCCTTGGGTTAAATTATTCAAAATCTTTCCTATTAGGCCAACCTTAATGAATATTTGAATTGCATATTCAATTATCAATATATCATTGATTGATGTTCCATCACATTAACGTATAAATTTAAAATTCTAAATTTTTTTTATCCTTTTAAATAGTGTGAGATAAGTGACAAAAAGTGAAGGAAGTAGGTTTGAACTCAATTGTATTAGCCTCTATGACTCTAAAATAATATTTGATTATTTGATGATTATAATAAATATATGATAAGAAAAAAATGGACAACAAACAAAATAGCCAAACTAATTGTACAAAATCTTTAGGCAGGAAACATCCAATAAATTATGCGACAAGCAAGTCAGAAAATTAAAAGAATTTAAGAGTGAATTGCCAACTGCTAGTGACACACTCCTACCAACGCTCACCTTCTTATTAATCGTTTTACAAATCAAACTGCTTTACTTTTAGATTATGATAATTAATTATCATTTGTGAAAAGGGACCCAAGAAAAGCTTAAACCCGTTCGTGTGTCTCTTTCTTTTAAGGATTTGCTCAGTTTATACCGACTTACTCCCTTATACATCAACCATCCACTTCTAGTTTACTTTTCCGAAAATGGACACTATGAGTTTTCTAACATGTGTCTAATATATTTTAAGAAATCAAAAAGTGATTTTTTTTATCGGAAACCATATTTTAGCAATCTTGAAAATTACAAAATGAATATATTAAACATAATTTTCAATGACGATATTTCACTTTTGATTTTTTAAAATGGGTCATGTGACACATATTAGAAAAATCGATATGTCTTAGGATTGAGATCTATTCTTGTCGAGGTATCTGTAAGAATACGAGAAGGTGTATGTCCCTTAAGAATCGTTGACACTTAAATTTGACATGTATGCCAAAGTGGCAAAATTGATACTCAGTAAAATATGGGAAAATTATGCAAAAAAATTTACTTTTGGCATTGGTGTGTATTTGTAAGGGAAAAGGTGTATAGAGGTAACAATGAATTTGCCAAGTGTTTTTGTAGGCACTATCATTCACATGGCAGATAAAACTGTGTTACATATCCCATGACCATGGTCCCTTGGTTGTTGGACGCTAGGGTATGCATATACCGGTCTTGAAGCTTTGTGAATAAGTGGCATTATAGGCTTGATTGATCTGAGGTAGAGGAAGAGGAAATCCTAGATTTAACCGGTATATACCATTTTAGTATATCCAAATTGGTTTGACTGGTATAGGGGTCTAGAGTAAGACCTTCTAAACCGGTGTCAAATGTTCCTCACACTCTCTTGATTTTACGTCGTCTTAGTGGAAGTACGGTATTATAAACTTGGGTTCAGTGGGAACTCCAAGCTCTTCGTGCTAAGGTAATAAATAAGTCAGTTCCAGTCGTTGTCCAATAGACCACACCGAAGGTGTACCTGCAAAAGAGACTCCGATGCTTAAGTCAGTACAGTTATAACAGAAAGAAAATGTATTACGAAGAGTATTAAGGTAACAATGTAAACTGTTCAGTTGTTTTTCTGGCTTAATGAATGAGTTCTGTATATAGTCTTTTCCCTTAATTGCAAGTGGTGATTTGACCTCTCTGTCAGTAATCAGAGCCTGCAGCTTTTGACAGGTGCAAGTTGTCCACTTGCAACTTCTAATCGGGATCATTATCACTCAGTCCGTACTGATAAAGCTCAATTCAGGTATCTTGAATGGTCAATCCGGTTTCTTCCATTTTGTTGGTACTTAGCTCTTTATATTTTAATTATGTCTGATGTCACTAATTTTTAGGAACGGTCTTCACACCGGATCACAAATCATATGCCATTCAATTCAAGTCACTGTTATGGAGATGGTGTGAATTGGCCTCAAGTGAAGGTGTTAAGATTTTACGTTATTGCTGACTAGCGAGATCTTCATGTTGATATCAAAATGGTGCTTTTGACGTTGTTTAAACATAAAATGATACATGAGCAGTTTTTTGTTTTAATACAATTAAATGCCCTATGTAACAAGGTGATAATGAAATTTGTAATTAGGTAGTAAATAAATCATGTAGAGAGATGTGAATGATGTAGATGAGATTTGTCTCTCTTATGTTATATAAGTGGTATGTATTAGTTATTTAATGGAGTAGAACTAAAGAAATTTATGGTCATGTTAGGGGGTATATGAGATATTTATTTGAATAAATTTGGCTATGATGTCAAGTAAAACAAATTGAGTCATATAAGAATGACAATGATTATGTCTCAGACCTAATTAGATATTGTGACAAAAGGACATATAAAATGGTTATTACTTGTAGGTTATGTGAAAATGATATAATATTTAGATATAATGATGCAATGCTAGATGTCGCTTTTATTTTATATTAATGATAAAACATTTTTTATTGATATGACTGAATATGTAGTGCTACATGCAGAGAGTAAGGCCAATAGAGAATATTTATTTAGTTGGATTAAAATTAAGTTATTGGGCCTAACTTATTTAAAATGAATCAGAAGCCCAATTACTGAATAGTACTCATTAGGTCAGACATGAGCCTATAAATAGAGCATGAAATGTTCATAACGACTACTCAAGTGATACATAAAATTGTACAATTGTTATGGAGGTCGTACTCTAACGCATTCAAACGTCTGGTTTCTGGTGAGAGTGTTCATATGGACTCCTAAAGGATAAGACTAATATTGCTTTGAGGTCATCTTATACTATGTTACAAAAGGTATATTTGAAAGTTTTAAACTATCTTGTATTGCTTTAAAACACAAAATTTGCATGACCAATGAGAATCCTTATATCTTCGTTGTTTATCCTCTTAACTAAAGTGTGCTTTCACCTTTTATAAACTGAACATCTTAAAAAAAATGTTATAACTTCTCTATAGCCTAACCCTCACCCAACAATATCCAATATCATTGAGATATAAACAACTTTCAAACAAAGCAAATATACAAGTTAAAGTGCTAAGAAAGCAAGAGATAGAAAATATGAGCTCAATGAATGATTTTATGATAAATGATTGTTCTCTTGAGTTTTGGTATATATGTAAAATACATTTTAAAAAACTTAATAATAGAATTCAAGGCAATAAAGCTGTTGGAAAACATTTGGTTCGTAAAAATGTAGCTTGAATGCTTTCTGATGCTTTTAAAAGGCGTAATCCATTTGGCACAACTGTAATCAATTATACCACCGGGGTAATTGGTTGCAGCTGCGCATAGGTCCTTTTGGATCCTTCCGTTTCCCCAACCTGGTTGGTCAAACCTCGGTTTGACCACCCAAAAATAAATCCTACGGTCAAACAAAGTTTTAACTGTCTTGAACGACATGAAGGATCAATATCAACCCTTAAATTTTTTTATTTCCCCAACTTCGTTTCCTCAACTGGAAACCAAACGGATCCATAGTATGTTATGCACACCATGGTAATAGATTATGCTTGTCCAAATTATGCATGAGAAGTCTTTTGAATTTATGACCAATATAATCACTTATGATCAATTGAAAACATATACAATCGATTAATGGACTCTATATAATCTATTACAATGATTCAAAATATCAAAAAGTTACTTTCAAGATAATCTAAAACCTTTTTCAAATATAGTATTATAATTGAAATGATGTGAACAAAAAGCGAGTGTGTTGAAATTCAATTTTGGGAAAATATATTTTATTGAATGAATGATTTAGAGAGGATATTGACATCACACTCATAGATGAGAAAATAAGTGATAAGTCATGTAGAAAAACATCATAATTAAATATTAATAAGTTTAAAATCGTAAAAATGAAGATTATTAATAAGATCAAAAGCTGATCATTCAAAAACATAAAAAAACCTCTTACAAAAGAGAAAACTCAAAGTTTACTCAAAACTTAAATTGATTTTTTTTATTACAATAGCTTTATATTTATAAGTCAAATGGAATGCTTATACATGAATTTTCTCAGCAAATTTCATTAAGCCTTAAATATCCACTCAAACACTAGTACCCTACTAGAAAGTAAATACCCACTAACACTAAGATTAAAAATAAAATTTTACTATCTATTATAATGGTTTAAAAATTCATAAAAATATTAAAAACTCTTTCAAGAAAAATTACAAGACATATTAAATATGGTAAAAAACTAATACAAAAAATTACTTAAAAAATAGAAATTTTTTAAGTTGGATTGACTTCCTTTAACTTTCGCAAGAAATTCATTTAAAAGGTTTTATTTAAAAGTTGTTTAATGAATATTTCCTGGAAAACATCTTTTAAAGGTCCTTTGATTATTAAAAAACCTTGTAAAAATCTTGAGAGTTCATTTTACCTTTTCCTTAATATAGAATTTCTAACCCTATAACAATAATGTAAAAACTTCGAAGCTTTGGCGAGAAATGTTTAGCGTAGCTTCTTGAAGCGAATTTCCAAAATATTTGTCGCTGAAACTTACTAAAAGCCCGTAAAAATCGAGCATTTACAGGGTTTCATCGGTTTTGATCAATTTTTATAGACCCGCATACAACTTGGAACTTTTATGTCTGAGAATATTAAAAACATTTTTTTTGTTTTTACTAATTCTTGTATAAATTTTTGAAAACAAAAAACATAATAACATTTTTATAATTAAAATTGAAAATAACAAATGAAAATGGAGACATACCATAAATTTTTCTAATTTTAATTTTTTTATGTAGATTTAATATAAAAGCTACATATTTATATTTTCTTTTATTATATTTAAATCCATACAATTTTCTTTTTTATCTCTATCTGATTAGATAGGGAGGATTTGAATTAATTATTTTTATAGTAATATTTTTGTAATAAAATATTCAAATTTAAATATTAAAAATAGTTAAAATAATAATAAAATTTTGTTTTTTTAGCGTCATGTGATACCCATCTATTAACTACATAGGTTGCACCAAAACAAACCTTTTTCAAGTTCATTCCCACCAGATAAATCACCAAAAATATCGTTTAATAATGAGATAGGGTTTTGTGTGGCAATAGCAAATCAGTGTGGCAATGACAAATCAATCCCCTCCTACTAGCTTTTTGACAATTCAAGCAATGCTGATACATTGGTTTTGAGATGGATTTCTTGAATTACTAATTACGAGTATTATATATATATATATATATATATATATATATATATATATATATTCCTCTAGTATATGTGTATATTCTTGAAGGGACATCTATCATATGATAATTTTTAATTAAAAATTTTATATTAAAAAATAACCATACAAAATGAGAGTTGTTATTTTAAAAAGTATGCTTTCCAAATACATTGGCATAGTATGAGTCTCGAGGTAGATGATAAAATGATCGAACTAGTTTCGGGGCCTTGAAGAAGGAAAAGAAATAGTTTCGGCACAAGGACAAAATAGATCATTGATCAACATCATACAGGCACCAATAGATACAAATTCACTATTTCAACTTGTTGACCTTTTTTATCCGCCAAAACCACATGCTCCCACTGTTTCAATTTAGTGAACAAGTCTCCAAATAGGCAACGCTAAATATTTGAGACAAAGATTCATCATACAATTTATAAGATCCCTTGAAATAGATGCAGTCAGGATACCAACCCAGTAGAAATGATATATCAATTTCAAACATTTATTAAGAATTCTGTCCGCTTTTAGGATATGATGCTTAGACTTAAATATCTGAAATGTTTTACGGGACTCACCCACTTTGGATCCTGTATCCAACATTTGTACAGATAACAACAAAACAAGTCATACCATCCAACCATTCCTCCATAGATACCGTCCTAAGAAATCAATACTAATTAGAGAACTTTGTTTATAATTAACTTTTCATAATTTTTTCACTCGGTACCTAAGTGCATTTTTTTAACTACTCACCTCACCTCTTACACATTTTGCATGTTGTATTAATGTCTACACATAGTGAATTCTTTTGTGTGGTTAGACAATTAAGGCAGCTCATTGATTTATTTTTTATTCTCTCTAATTACTAATGCGCACTACAATAAACTAATAATTTAGTATGGAAAAGTTGCACGGGAGGTACTTTCCATTCCACGCTACAGTGTGTGGGAAAAAGTCTTCAAACACAATTTGAATAGGCACAACTATGAGGTTGTTACGTGGGAGGATACGCCCCACGCAACAACCATTACGTGGGAGACTAGTCCATGCAAGTGTTACTCCCAAATTTCCTCCCCCTCCCTCACGATTCCCTCTTTCATTCTTTGATTTCTTTTAACCCTGATTTTAAAAGCTCCGATTTTTCTCGTGCCTCTCCTCACTGTGCTTCTTCCTCTCATGCCCCTCCTCACCGTGCCTTCACCTTCACAGTGACGTCTGCATTTTCTCCTCTTTCATGGCAGTGAGTGGTTCCTTTCTCAGGGACGGTGTCCGTGATGTCCGGTTCTCTAGCAACAGTGGCGTCTCCGCCATTTCTCTAGCGATGTCTGGCTCTAACGATGACGGTGCTCGGTTGTTCGGTGATGGCGTGATCAATAACGGCAGCTGAGGAGCCTGGAAGCACCTCTGCCTCGTTACGAAGCTCTTTCAGAGATGACTCTTGCAAATGGTGGCCACAACAACCTCGTCCTCTCGCAACCGTCAGGGACAAGCCTCCTCTTATGAATGTCGCCGGTGAAGCATTTTCTTGCGAACACGGAGACCACTAAGAAGTTCTAGTGTTGGTGACCAAGCAAAGGTACCACGATCCAAATTAAAAGCTTTTTCTATCAGTTTTATATTTCTTTGATGAAGTTAAAACTGCTACTATGCCCATTGGGAAAAAATGAAAATTTTCTGAGGCGCGGCTATTGGATGCTTGAACCGTGAGTGTGATGAATATTTTACTTTTCATTATCTTTTTAAGTAATACTACTTGCCTTTGTTGTAGTGCTATATTTCCCATGTTATGTTGAATTATGTTGATTTTTGCTTCATGAGTTAAGAATCTTACTGTTGAATTATGTTGATTTAGAGGTCAACAATTTAAGAGGTAATCAAGTGTACTATTCTAAAAAACAATTATTACTAAATTAATATTTAAAAATATTTGAATTAAATCATTAAGTTCTAGTGTATATTTATATTTTCATTCAATAAGGAAATACCTAAATAATTTATTTTTCAAAATCAAGTCAAAATCCAACATAATTTTATTTTTTTTACTTCACTGAGTTTGCTTATCATTTTTACGATATTATAACCGTAATATCATTTTTAAACTTTTAATCATTCAAATTTAAAAATATAATTGAATACAATCACCAATTTATTAAACTTCTAATATTAAAATTTTGTATTTTTTTAGTTTTATTAAATTTTATATTAAAATTTTTAAAAAATACTTTCATATTATACTGAGAAATATATTTATTTTAAATACTTTGAATTTAAAAAATATTGGTCTTCCACACAAACATAAGCATAACTAATTTTGGCTACTTCAGAATTTATGATATATTTTTATTGTTGTTATTTCAAAAATTTGAAAGGTTTAAAATACAAAAGGTTAAAAATAGGATAAATAAATGAAAGTTAGTTAGTTTAGCTAAACTTATTAACTTTGTCTGAAATTAGGGGTAGTTTTTCAAAATTACTCTTAGGATTGACAATACCATTTTTTTTCTTTCCATTAATTCTCACTCAATTATAGTTAATGACTTGTTTTTCATATGAAAAAGTAAAGTCAATAATAAAAAAATGAATCTTTGTGATTATAATCAGAGATAAATATTTTAAACAATAATTTATTTATTATCTTTTTAAACTTTAATAAAAGTTACTCATTAAATAGAGATATTTTAGTCTAAAATTAATTGATGATTTAGAAATTTTAAAAAAAATATTATAAAAATCTAAAAGAATTTTATATTTAAGGACTGTGTTATTACATAGAATTTTATGATTAAAATATTTAATTAAAACTAAAATAAATTTTAAGGTTAGATCAGTCTCCATATGTCAAGCGCAATGGTTGAATAAAGTAGAAAACATTGTAAAGATTCAACGGATCAACTTTATATAAAATATTAAATGATACGATCTTGCCACAATAACCAATATTGTTTTGGATTTATAATTAATTTTTAATATTTTTTAATTTAATTTTTTTAAAATGCTCAAATAATATTAATTTAAGTTGAATTTTGATGCACCATTAGTATAAAAAATTTTAAACTCAATTAAAACTACTTTAGATGTAAAATTTAAAGTAAGAATTTAGTAGGAATAACAAGATAAAAATAGATATTATACTTGAATTGTCTGGTGTGTTGGGGTCGTAATACCCTTACAATCAGTATGAAATCTCTTTTACGTTGGTTCAATGGAAATCCATTATTTTAATACACTGGTTTAGTGGGAATGCAGTGCCTTCAATTGTAAGGTCTGGAGTCTTCTAAACATCAGTTGAGGGACAGGTGGTGGGATAGGTAGCGGTACCCGTAAAAACTCTCCGGCCCTTAAATTGGTACGAATTTAAAAGATACCAGAACATTAAGAATAATGAATGACTTACTTAATTCTTCATAAGTGATGAAGAATTAAGTAAAATATTTTTAAAATACACATATATAAATATAGTTGCTCATAACAACAATCATCATCCACTACATTGCAGCTCACATAGCTCAATACCACAATACTAATGTATATGCATGCGGATCTGACTCTAATGATGAGATATATTGTAGTATTTAAAATTCAACATATATTCATATTTTTACCAGTACCAAACTACCGCGTGTTTGCAACACCGTCACTTTAAGTAGCTACGGTGTCTTAATTCAATTGGTGTTACAGGCTTAGGGTTTAGGGTTTATGCCTTACCATCAGATCGCCTTCCCATCTAGGCCCCCTTATAAAACCCTTACATCTTATGAGTGACTTTATGTAAATTCTATGTTCAGACTGTAAGTTGTAGTTTTAGGCATTTATGATTCCATTACTACACATAATAAGGATCTTAGAATTTATAATTCTCACATGCTTTTCAGTAGTAAGAGAAAACTTACCTTTATCTATGAGAGACCCAATAAGAATGAGTTCTTCTGTCTACTTTCTCAATCTGCCTCTTGGCCTTTCTTTTCTTACTACACTCTTTCTTGATGGTTAATTGTGAGTAACCTTCATGGCAGAGACAGAACCCTTTTGTTTCCCTTATTAACCAACTTCTATCAAGTTGGTTACCATCAGTTTAATATTTAATATTATAAAATTAACTTCCCATACTAACCAATAGGACTCTTTAATTTATTAAATCAGCCTATAATTATAATTCACATGAGTCACATAATTTAACTTTATTTATTTATTTATTTATTTCCAATATTCTCCCACTTGGCCGATGTGATGCTATAACACTTCATGATTTAATAAATACATAAATCATAATGTGCATTGGGAGACCTTAAATAATTGGTTCTGTCATTAATCATAACTAAAGATATGAAATAATAAGAGTCATTGCGGTTATATGTCATTCAATCAACATATTCCTTTCCATGTACTACTATATTATCCTTCTCCTTAATATGACTGTACAATGGGAAGTCTATAATGGGTTCAAACATAAGGTCATTTTCATTAACAATAACATACTTTATTTCCCACATCATAATTTGCATGTATATACATAAAGTAGAAAACAAGACTTTCAGAAACTTGTACATCAATGAGTTTAGAGTGTCAAACAGGCATTAATACCAACATTAACATTCAACATTCACTAGTAGACATAATGCCCATATTCTCTACATGGCCAGTAAATACTTTGGGCGATAAGCCTTTTGTTAAAGGGTTAGCAATCATAAGATCAGTGCTAATATGTTCTATTGACACTTTATGTTTCTGAACTTCTTCTTTAACGACAAAGTATTTCAATTCCATATGCTTAGCACCTTTGGAATATTGTCATTTTTAGAAAAGAAAACTACTGCGGAATTATCATAATAAATTTTCAGCGGCTTGGCGATACTGTCAACTACCCCAAGTCCTAAAATAAAATTCTACAACCAATTAGCCTGAACTGTGGCCTCAAAGCATGCCACAAATTCAGCCTCCATGGTAGATGCAGCAATGACTGACTGCTTCACACTTTTCCATGAAATCGCTTCTCTGGTTAAAAGATACACGTAACCAAATGTAGACTTTCTTGTATCTATACAACCAGTAAAATCTGAATCTGTATATCCAATCACCTTAAGATGATTAGATTTCCTATAAGTAAGCATGTGATTCTTTGTCCCTTGTAAGTATCTTAAACCTTTCTTTGCAGTTTTCCAATGATCCAATCCTGGATTATTCTGATATCTTCCAATTATACCAACTGCAAAGCTAATATCTGGCCTTGTACATGTTTGAGCATACATTAAACTCCTAACAACAAATGCATAAGGGATGTTTTCCATCTGATTCCGTTCCAAATCATTCTTTGGACATTGCATAAGACTAAATTTGTCTCATTTCTGTATTGGAATAGGAGATGCTGAACATTTATCCATTCTGAATCTCTCTAAAACTTTATTAATATATGCTTTTTAATACAAGCCTAACAGTCCTTGTGATCTATCACGGAATATTTCTATTCCTATCACATAGCCTGCCTCACCCATATCTTTCATTTCAAAGTTGTTTGAGAGATAATTCTTAGTCTCACTTAATAGACCAAGATCATTAGTTGCAAGCAAGATATCATCAACATACAAAATCAGAAATATAAACTTGCTCCCACTGACCTTTAGATATATACACCGATCAACAATGTTTTCCTTAAATCCAAAAGACATAATAGTATCATTGAACTTAAGATACCATTGCCAGGAAGCCTGTTTAAGTCCATATATTGATTTCTTAAGTTTACACACCATGTGTTCCTTTCCTTCTTCAATGAACACCACTGGTTGGTCGATATAAACACCCTCTTCTAATGTTCCATTCAGAAAGGCAGTTTTAATGTTCATTTGATGCAACTCAAGATCATAATGAGCTACTAGAGCCATGATAATTTTGAAAGAATCTTTCTTAGAAACTGGAGAAAATGTTTCCTTATAGTCAATGCCATCCTTTTGAGTAAAACCTTTGGCAACAAGTCGAGCCTTGTAACGTTCAATATTGCCATGAAAGTCACGCTTAGTCTTAAAGACCCATTTATACCCAACTCTCTTGCATTCTTCTGGCAATTCCACAAGGTTCCATACATCATTTTGTGCCATTGATTTAATCTTATCTTTCATGGCATCTAACCACTTATCAGAATTATCACCATTAATGGCTGCTAAAAATAAGACTGGATCATTATCAATGCCTAAGTCATTTTCTAACTCTTGTAGATAAACCACATAATCATTCGAAATAGCAGATTTCCTTTCTCTTTAGGATCTTCTTAACACTACTTCTTGTGGTTGTTCTATTATAGGTTCATTGTTAACCTCAGGATCATTAATTTGTTGTTCTCCTTGATTGTTGTGTAATTCAACATGAGGAACAACAATTCCTGATGTAGAGGTATTACTTAAAGGAACTTGTACTCTAACTTCCTTAATCTCCATATTTTGTGAAGTTTCACTCCCACTGGTTTCACCATTCTCAATGAATCTGGCATGTCTAGTTTCAACAATTCTTGTATTATGGGTAGGACAATACAACATATACCCTTTTGATTTTACTGGATAACCAATAAAATATCTATTGATTGTTCTTGCATCCAGTTTCTTTTCTTGCGAATTGTATATTCTAACTTCTGCTTGACAACCCCAAACATACAGGTGTCTCAAACTGCCTGTCCACAGTACAAAAGGTGTCTTTTGAATTGCCTTACTAGGAACCATGTTTAACAAATACATGGCTATTTTTAAGGTATACAACCACAATCATAAGGTAAAGATGAATTACTTACCATGTTCCTAACCATATCCATTAAGCTTCGATTACGCCTTTCTGACACACCATTTTGTTGTGGTGTACCTGTCATTGTGTATTGAGCACAAATACCATGCTTCTCAAGGAACTTAGCAAATGGACCAGAGTGTTGTCCACTTTCATCATATCTTCCATAATACTCACCACCTCTATCTGACCTAACAATTTTCACTTTTCTGTCTAATTGCCTTTCCACTTCATTTATAAAAATTTCTAAGGCATTAACTGCTTGAGATTTCTCATGCAATAAATAGACATACCCATAACATGAAAAATCATCAATAAAAATGATAAAGTACCTTTCTTTATTAAAAGAATTTACATCAAAAGGTCCACATATATCAGTGTGTATAATTTTCAAGAAGCTGAGTGCTTCCTGTGGCTCCTTTCTTTGTATGTTTTATTTGTTTTCCTTTAATACAATCCACACATACATTTAGATCAGTAAAATCTAAATCTGGAAGGATTTCATTATTTACTAATCTTTGCATCCTTTCTTTGTAAATATGTCCCAAACGTTTATGTCACAAGTAAGCAGAACATTTATTCACTAAACTACGTTTAGTGCCAACATTATGATGCAAGGTCATAAAAGTTTCAGCATATAAATTATCAAGATTCAATTTATATAAACCATCATAAAGTGTACTAGATCCAATCATACAAGTACGCTTATATAAACTGAAACAACTATTACTGAACCTAAAAGAGTATCAAGCAACATCAAGTTAAGACAAAGAAACTAAATTCCTAGAAATACTAGTATCAAACAAGTCTAAATGAAATTTAGTGTCAAGGATTAAACGATAAGTCCCGACAACTGCCACTGGAACCTTTACTCTATTCCCCATAAAGACAAACTTCTCAGTTGGGTTTATGGTTCGGGTTGAAAGGAATCCCTGCATCATATTAGAAACATGAGTTGTACATCCAGAGTCAATCCATCAAGTATTATGGGGAACTTCAGTTAAATTTGATTCGAAACATACATAAGCGCTATGCTCACCTTTCTTTTCAAACCAAGCTTTACGTTTTGGGTAGTTCTTCTGGAAATGTCCATAGTTCCCACAGAAATGACTTTTGTCAACTTTCTTCTGGATTTTAGTAGAGGATTAACCAATCTTTAATGGTCCTTTGCCCTTTCCATGTTTGTTAACAGCTTTCTTTCCACCTCCTTGATTATTTAGATAATGAATGAAGTGATTTCCTTGATTCTTAAGTCTGGTTTCCTCTTGAACTAACATACTGTGCAATTCATGCACATTCCATTTGTCTTTCATGGTACTATAGTTCATTTGGAAAGGACTATACTCAGACGGTAATGAGTTCAAAATGAACGGCACAAGGAAATTCTCATCCACTTCCATTCCTAGAGACTTAAGTCTTGCTGCAATATTAGTCATCTTAAAACATGTTCATGCATAGCACGAGAACCATCAAACTTCATGGTGGTTAAAGTACTCATTAATGTCCCAGCAAGAGACTTATCAGCAGTTTGGGAGCGTTCTTCCACAAATTTCATAAATTCTTTTGCACTTTCAGTTCTGGGAAGAGCAGACTTAATGTTATTTGCTATGCTCATTCGCATAAACATCAGGCTAAGTCTGTTTGACTTTTCCCAAGCTTTATAATGAATTTTCTCTTCATTACTACTAGCAGCAGTAATAGCACCAGGTTTCTCAACTTGAAAAACTAAATCAAGATCCAACATACCTAAGTAAAATTGGACTTGCTCGCTCCAATCAGAGAAATTCAATCCATTAAAGATCGGAATAGACATAGCATGCGAATGTAAAGATACAGGAATGGATACTGCAATTAACACATGCTTAACATTAATGCTTTGAGTCATAAATTTAACATACAACACAGATTCAAATAACAAACAAGCATTTTATGCATACCAATGTTCTCCTTTAGGTGATACATTAATACACAAAAAAACATAATGGTGCTAATAATATTAACATTATTTGGTAAGACATGCACTAATTAGAAATAATTATTATCTTTGGATATATGAATAAAACTAATAATGCATACTCACTACCAACAATTATATCCATTAATTATAAGAACAACTAATCAATCTTTGGGTGATCCATAAATGCCTTATAATAATGAACTTTAATTAACCCATAAACCAATAATTTATAATTTAACATCCATTCTATGGGTAATTGAAATAAAATTATCGCTTATTTGGAATTAAATAAAACATTAGGATTTGATCACTTTGGTGATTACAAATCTATCATACATTTAATCCCAAAACAAATCATAACAATTAAATATTATTTTCAACTATAAAATCTAGTTGTTTCACAAGACTAAGAGTCCGTTTGGTTTCCAGTTGGGGAAACAGAGTTGGGGAAATGGAGAAATTTAAGGGTTGATATTGATCCTTCACGCCGTTCGAGACAGTCAAAACTCCGTGTGACTGTAGGATTTATTTTTAGGTTGGTCAAACCGAGATTTGACTAACCCAACTTAATAACCAAACGGTGCCTAACAACATGCGGACTTTAAATTTGAATTTTAATCAATATCACCATTCAAATTCAATCATCAAGATTATCAAATTGGAAATTTCATTTGATTTTGGAATAATTAGGATAGTACTTTCATTTTAAGTGGCTATAATGGATGACGTGAATGGATTCTTTTGCAATGCATGTACATGATAATTTCATATTAATTTCCAATTTGAATTATGCTTGATACTTGCCATTTATAATTACAATTTGAAATTGACATGACAGGGAAAGCATTTGTAATCACGTTCTTATCTCAAATAAACTTTTAGAATTTCAATTTACAATTAGTTCATAATATGCAGTGGAATGAAAAAGTATCAACCTTTATCACAATACAAAATTCCACTATTCATAAATTCCTAATATTAATATTAGGGTTCATACAAATTGGGAAAACATCATTCATGGAGAAACATAAATTCAATAATGGGGCTCTGATACCACATGTAAGTTGTAGTTTTAGGCATTTATGATTCCATTAATTGCTACTACACATAATAAGGATCTTAGAATTTATGATTCTCACATGCTTTTCAGTATAGTAAGAGAAACTTACCTTTATCCATGAAAGACCCAACAAGAATGAGTTCTTCTGTCTCCTTTCTCAATCTGCCTCTTGGCCCTTCTTTTCTTACCACACTCTTTCTTGATGGTTAATTATGAGTAACCTTCATGACAGAGACAGAACCCTTTTGTTTCCCTTATTAACCAACTTCCATCAAGTTGGTTACCATCAGTTTCATATTTAATATTATAAAATTAACTTCTCATACTAACCAATAGGTCCCTTTAATCTATTAAATCAGCTTATAATTATAATTCACATGAGTCACATAATTTAACTATTTATTTCCAACATAGACATCAATTTCAACAATAAAACCTTCTGATTACCATTGTTAGGGGTTATTACTTAATTACCATCATCAGAGGTTTCCCAACAACATAACATTCCTAACGTGGTTACCGTTACCACGTACTATAATTATCATTATTCATAATTCACATTGTCAATTCACTTCCACATCACACCATCATAATCATAATCATCCATATATTTATCACAATACCATTATTATAGCTATCATCATCCATTTCACAACATAACATGATTATTGAACTGTTCTTTACAGGGGGTGTAGAAGTACACTTGTAGAACAACTCAAAATATACATATAAATGTGTTTTGATACAAAGCAATGTATGTATAAATATAAATACAAAGAGTCTTCGTATGCTGAGGCGGAGTGCAACGTACTCTGGGGCGGTGTCACAGTCCGCCTGACGGGATCTCCGTTGCCTTGACCCGATTGGGGGTGGTACCTGCAATCGTTCTCCGACGCTCAAGTCAGTATTTCAGAATACTTAGAGACTTAGAAAGACAGTCAGAGAGAATTATGCAAGTAAGAGAGTGTCAGGTTCAGAGAATGGGAAAAGATCCCTTATACCTTTTCAAGAGAGGTTTATATACCTGTCACGGGTGCTGCATTATTGGTAGGACCCGCTCCTTGTCTTCAGGCATAATGCTGAAAGGGTAGTGGGTCCCTGCGCCGTTTACTAGCACCATTATTGTAGTAGGTATCGCAACTTGTCTGGAAAGCGTTAGTGCTTTAATATTTTATTGTTATTTCCCTTTATGCGTGACAGCGTGATTCCCATTATTAACCTCTCAAGACAGAGTCAATCTCGTGCCGGGGTTGTGAGTATGGGCTCGCTACGCAGTGTGGGAAATTCAGTATTCCGCCTGAGTTGAGCCTATGGCTTGGCGGAGTAACAACTTTGGCGAGGTTACATTCCTTGACGGGGTAACATGCCTGGACGGAGTTACATTCTTTGGCGGGGTAACGTGCCTGGGCGGAGTCATGAACCTTGGCGGTGTTACTTGCCCTGGCGGTATGCACTCCGTATAGTATTTGTAGTGTATTTGAAGAGTACTTCTCTTTATTCCAAATGCTGATCTGGCAAGGCATTGAAGCCATGCTCTTGGGGGCCGGTGTTAGGACCGGGTCATATGCCCCCTAGCTTGTTATAGTGACTGGCGGAGTCACTTTAATAAGCTACAACACTTAAGTTTAGCTTTTGTAGGCATGGGTTTAGGCGATACTTGCTAGTCCGGGTTTTGTGGACAAGTGCTTTCGTGCATTTATTAGCTGTCATCACTTGTCACGCCTGTCATTAATGCGCCTCGAAACCACGTTTTTTGTTCTTCAGTCTCCTATTGCCACGTATGCCCTCGTAACGGTTGCCATTCTAATGATGGGACATAAATGCGCGTGATGGCAATTGAGAACCGTTTTCGAGGTTATTACCGTGGGCTTTGGATTTTGAAAACGTGGCCCATGAAATATCTGCCCTTAGATATATCAATTGGTTTCAGTAAAAAAGGAACCGTCAGTGTGGTAAATCCAACGGTTGTAAACGCATAAGTTTTTTAGAACCGTTGATAAGATTCATCTAACGGCTGCAAACACATCTTCGAAATTTCTGAGGATTCGCTTATTTTCCCCCCAAGCCATGCCTATAAATAGGTAAACTCTCAGAAGGGGAATGTTTTGCTTCATCTCTCTGTTCGTATTTGTTTGCTGAAAGTGTTTTTGCTACTCTTTTGCAAGTTCACTGGTGTTTGGAGTTCTTCTATCTTTCAGAAGCTTAAGGTACTTGCTTCTTCTTCTTCTTTGCTTCTTCATTTCCTTTGGGTTAGCTTTGTTTCCCCTTATTGTGTGTTTGTAAAAAGGAAGATGAGAGGAAAGAGGGCAGGGTCACGTTCTAGGGTTTCTGTTCGTCCCATGTTTTCTGACATTGAGAGTGGAGATGATGCTTTTTATACTGGGAGGGACTCGACGTTTTATAGCAGCGTGGAGTACTTTAGTAATGCTGTACATTCATTTGTGTCAGGAGGTGTTTCCCATACACAAGTGCTGACTATGGCCGAGTGCAGAAATGTTGTATTGCATGGGTTGGATTGGGAGAAAACACTCGAGAATGACCCTTACTGTTGGGTTGAGGAAGATGTCAAGGATGCTTCCTTTGTGCCCCTTCCCAGCTGCATCCGAATGGTTGGGGAATAGTTCGCAGTTTTGAGGTGATGGCTGAACATTTGGGGTTTACGCCTACGGTGGCGTTGTTTTTCTCCTTCTGCCGCATTATGAGGAGAGTAAATACGAAAACCGGCGGCATGGGTTTTGTGACTCTCCGGGCGGAGCCAAAGATTTTGAACTTTAAGGCGTTTGCTGACTCCGCCAAGGAAGGCGGACTTCACTTCAGGATGAGTTTTGTGAAGGTATCCGTCAGGAAGGGCAAAGCTGTTTTTTGGCGGAATAAGGAGGGTGTTGACAAATTCCCAGTGGCATGGACGCATGAGCACTTTCTTTTAACCAAACAAGCATATGAAGTTGAGGAGGGTGCTCTATCGGCGGCGTCTGTGGAAGTACTCCGGATGTTGAAAGAGTACAACTCCGTCCACAAGCTGATTCTTTGCCGAAGGCTGCTTGGGCGGGATGCTCAAGGATACTTGAGTAATATTATGAACAATTGCAATGTGATTGAGTATTTCCTCTATCTTGCATTTTCTAACTGAATCCTTATTTTGTTATTTTGCAGGAGAAATCGCGGAGTTCCCTGGGATGGACCGTATTAAGCAGATGCAAATGAGCCGCAGGGAAAGGAACGCGGAGAATAATGTGCAGCCCAGGAGGAGTTTGACTGCTGCTCTCACAAAGACCCTTCCCTTCCCTGCCTCCACCAACATAGTAAATTTTGAAGGTGGTGCAGGATCTTCAGCAGCTACTGTTGAAAGGCGTTCTAAAAAACGCCAAGAACCAGAAGCTGCTGAAGAAGAAGAAGAGGAAATAGACCTCCAGCCTTTGCAAAGAAGGAGGACCAAGGGCAAGAAGAGGGCTGAGGCGGGGACGTCAATTGATGCCGCCATTGATTTGGAGGAGACTCCGGAAGTACCTGTTGTGGGTACTTCTGCTGATATGGGCGGAGCTGAAGGCATTTTCGAAGAAGATGTCAGGGGGGAGCAAGCGGAGGGACTTCAAGCTGCTTCTGGCCAGGATATGGGGGACGAGACAGAGGGAATTCAAATCTCCCCAGTCCGCCCGTCTGAGGATCCCGCCCTGAGTTTGACCACTCGAGGTACAGCAGTTTTCCCGATTGATGTGCCAGGGGAATCATCCAGGCGGTTGGTCTCTTTGCCTGAGGCGGGGTTTCGCATGAATCCCTTTCTGTACTTCACGAATATAGGATCCCGCCAAGCAGAGAGGCGTGATCCAGAATACATCCTCCGCCCCGACATCGACTTTGACGAGATTCCGGAGGGAGCAGCAGCGGCGAGGTGGCACCTTGCAGAGATAGATGGTTTCCTGGCCTCTGTCCCTCGGATAGCTGACGTTGCTGCCGAGGCCAACATGTTCCAGGCGTCTTACCACGAGTCTGTGGAAAAGATTCGTAGCTTGGAACATGACAATGAGCAGCTGTCGGAGGTGATCAAGGCGAAGGATAAACATCTTGACACCGCCGATGCTAACACCAAGAAGTTGGAGGAGGAGCTGGCTCGGGTGAGAGCTGATAACGCTTTGCTGGAGAAGCAGGTCTCCGGCTTAAAAGAGCAAAACAAAAAACTGGGCGAGGAGGTGAGTGGCCTGACCCAGGTGAGGGCTGACAATAATCTGCTAAAACAACAGATTTCAGATTTAATTCAGCAGAAACAAAAATTGGGCGAGGATGCAAGTGAGCTCCAGCAGAGGTTGATTTTTCTTGAACTTGATAAGGCCACTGCTGAAGATACCTGGGTGGCGGAGTTAGACCAAGCAGCTACTGCGTATACTAACCTTGAAAAACAGGTTGAAGTGTTGCAAGCTGAAAAAGCTACCTCTGAGGCCGTCAATGAAAAGCTTGACAAGGATTTACAATCCACGCTAGATGCGGCTGAGGCAGCGATTGATGATGCTTTCAGCATGGCTGTTCGTCAACTCCGTTACCGCAATCCAGGTGTTGCTCTAACCACCACAGGCATTCATCCTTATTATGAATTCATCAATGGAGAATTGATGGTGCCTGTTCAAGGGGGTCATGCTCCTGCGCCCAATGACGAATATGTTTTGGCGGACTTGCCTCCCTCTCAAAGTTTAAGCAAACCTGGTGAAGGTCAAACCACCTCTGTCCAACAAGAAGGGACGCCGTCCAACCCTTAAAGACCAGCTCCTGAAACCTTTCGCCAGCCTTTATTTTTTGAATTTTGTTAATATTGCCTTGTTCCAGGATAGGCTCTGGACTTTTATCAATCCTTGACAATATTAATAAAGTATATTTCCTGCAAATGTATACTTGTTCATAGATGTAGTGTTTAAGTCCGTCGTATTTATGCCTTGTATAATGATATTGAGAAGGCGGAATATTTATCTGAGGACTTAATGAAATATGACTAAGTATAATGAGGCGGGGTAACCCCCTTTATAATTCTGGTGAAGTAAAATTCAGTGAAGAGGCGAAGTAGCCTCTTAGGAATTTCAGTGAAATGAATTCAGTAATGGGGCGGAGTAGCCTTTTTAAGAATTTAACTGAAATAGCTTCAATAATGAGGCGTAGTAACCTCTTGGGAATTTCGTTGAAATGATTTTGATAGTGAGGCGTAGTAGCCTCTTAGGAATTTTCAAGGAATAGATTCCGTAAGAAGACGGTGTGGCCTCTTAGGAATTTAAAGGGAATTGGATTCCGTAAGGAGGCGGCGTGGCCTTTTAGGAATTTCAATGAAGTTGATTCCGTAAGAAGGCGGAGTGGCCTCTTAGGAATTTCAATGAAGTTGATTCCGTAAGAAGGCGGAGTGGCCTCTTAGGAATTTCAATGAAGTTGATTCCGTAAGGAGGCGGAGTGGCCCCTTAGGAATTTCAATGAATTGGATTCCGTAAGAAGGTGGAGTCGCCTCTTTGGAATTTCAATGAGGTTGGATTCCGTAAGAAGGCGGAGTCGCCTCTTAGGAATTTCAATGAGGTTGGATTCCGTAAGAAGGCGGAGTCGCCTCTTAGGAATTTCAATGAGGTTGGATTCCGTAAGAAGGCGGAGTCGCCTCTTAGGAATTTTCCAAGAATTGGATTCCGTAAGAAGGCGGAGTCGCCTCTTAGGAATTTCAATGAGGTACAATTTTACAAGTGTTGAACTTACTTGAACTTGTTGGGTAGTGCTTGAGTTTGTTGCTCGTGTACTCCGTAAACATTGGGAGTTAGGCAGAGTTAAGTTTTGCATTTTGATTGGAGTGCAACTCCTGATTGAATGAAAATCATCGAAGTGAGGATTGCTATGGTGCAGCATATAGCTGCGACACCAATTTATCCTGCAAGAAATTGGTTAAACCTTCGAGGTGGTATGGTGCAGCGTATAGCTGTGACACCAATTCGTCCTGCAAGAATTTGGTTAGACCTTCGAGGCGGTATGGTGCAGCATATAGCTGTGACACCAATTCATCCTGCAAGAATTTGGTTAGACCTTCGAGGCGGTATGGTGCAGCATATAGCTGTGACACCAATTCATCCTGCAAGAGATTGGTTAGACCTTCGAGGCGGTATGGTGCAGCATATAGCTGTGACACCAATTCATCCTGCAAGAGATTGGTTAGACCTTCGAGGCGGTATGGTGCAACATATAGCTGTGACACTAATTCATCCTGCAAGAAATTGGTTGGGGTTAGCGTGGTGCAGCATATAGCTGAGACACCAGCTCTTCCCACAAGAAGCCTGCAGGACCTTGGGGGCGAATTAGTGCAGCATATAGCTGTGACACTAGTTCTTTCCATAGGCGGCCTGCAGGACCTCGGGGTCGGTATGGTGCAGCATATAGCTGAGACACCAATCCTTTCCCCCCAAGGAGTTTTCTGTACCTTAGGGTCGGTATGGTGCAGCATATAGCTGAGACACCAATCCTTTCCCCCCAAGGAGTTTTCTGTACCTTAGGGTCGGTATGGTGCAGCATATAGCTGAGACACCAATCCTTTCCCCCCAAGGAGTTTTCTGTACCTTAGGGTCGGTATGGTGCAGCATATAGCTGAGACACCAATCCCCCAAGGAGTTTTTGTTGACTCCGTTTGTGAAGCGGCGTTGCATGTTGGTTGATCTTTATGGAATAAAGAGTTATGCGTTTGTGCTTCAATTTTAGAGTCGTTTTATCTGTATGGGAATAAATTCTGCCATGGATAATCAATTCATAGTTAGAGTGAAGATTAAATGCAGGAAGGCATTTCATTGAGAATGGAATTACATAAAAGATTGAGTTGGGAGATATCTTTTCGAAACCTTTTCAAGGAAAGCATACAGAGGAGGATCCTTGAGTTAGAAAGAAAAGATCATACCGTATTACCCAACTAACTGTAATATATGCGTAAATTCAAAATGTTCCATTTATTTCTGACCGGAGTGCCATCCAAGTTCTCTAGGCGGTATGTGCCCTTGCCCAAGACCTCGGTGACTCGGTATGGACCTTCCCAATTTGGTGCCAACTTGCCTTGGTGCGCAAATTTGTTGCCAATGTTGGCCCTTCTTAGGACCAAATCTCCCTCTTGGAAACGGCGTTCACATATGCGTGCGTTATACCGTTTGGCGGCCTTTGCTTTGACAGCTTGATCTCTCACAAAGGCTTCCTCTCTCAACTCCGCCAAAACCTCCAATTCGTGTGCGAGGTTCTGTTGGTTGGCTTCCTCATTGAAATAGAGGACTCGAGCTGAAGGGGCTGTCAATTCGATGGGAATGACTGCCTCGACTCCATATGTCAACCGATATGGAGATTCATTCGTAGTGGAGTGTGGGGTGGTTCTATATGCCCATAAAACGTGGCATAACTGATTTGCCCAATCTCCCTTTGCCTCACCGAGGCGTTTTTTGAGGCCCTTCAAGATTTCTCTGTTGGCGACCTCTGCTTGCCCATTGGTTTGAGGGTGTTCCACAGAAGAGAAAATCTGCGTGATGCTGAGATTCTCTAAAAGTTCAGTGAACTTGCGATCTGTGAACTGGGTACCATTATCAGTGACTATGCGTTCAGGGACTCCGAAACGTGCAATGATGTTCTCATAAACGAATCTTCGAGTCCTGGCTGACGTTATATGCACCACTGCCTCTGCCTCAATCCATTTGGTGAAATAATCAACACCAACTATCAAGTATTTGATACCGCCGGGCGCAGTTGGGAATGGACCTAGAATATCCATACCCCATTGATAGAAAGGCCAGGGCGTTACTGATGATGACATTTCCTCAGCCGGAGTATGGTGAAAATTTGCGAATCGTTGACATTGATCGCATTTCTGAACATATGAGGCAGTGTCTTGCTTCATAGTGGGCCACCAATACCCCGCCCTGAGGATTTTTCTCACTAGACTTCGTGCCCCTGGATGATGTCCACACTACCCTTCATGGACTTCTTCCAAAACAGCTTGCACCTCGTTTTCATTTATGCAAATTAAGTATGGGACCGAAATTCCTCGGCGGTATAGCTGCCCATCTAGGAGCGTATAATAGGGTGCCTCCCTCCTTAGCTTCTTTCGCTCAAGATCATCCGTGGGTAATTGTCCATTAACAAGATAACGAACGATTGGTGTTACCCAGGAGTTATCATCAACGGGGCGGCTTTTAATCATATAAATTGAAGAGGGAAGGGATATACTTGGCTCCGCCAGAGTACTCTGTACAACTGTGGTTGTGCACCCCGCCTTCTTTGTGCTGGCTAACCTAGACAGGATATCAGCGCGTGTATTTTCTTCGCGAGGTACATGCTTGAAAGTTACTTCATCGAAGCGCTGTTTTAACTCATTGACGCAGTCCAGATATTGTTGCAGTAGAGGTTCTTTAGCCTGATACTCACCAAGAATTTGTGAGATGACTAGTTGAGAATCACTGCATAGGGTGACAGTTTTGGCCCCAATATCTTGTGCTGCTCTGAGTCCGGCTAAACAGGCTTCATACTCCGCCTGATTGTTAGACGTAGTGAAGGTAAAGTGCAATGAAATTTCAAGATGTACCCCGTCATCACTTTCTACAACGATTCCTGCCCCACATCCTTTGCTGTTTGAAGACCCATCGACGTATACTGTCCAGTGTGAATGATCTGCATCTGGGCTAGAGCCTGTTAATTCAACTACGAAATCTGCTAGGACTTGTGCCTTGATAGCAGTTCTTGGTTCGTAGGATATGTCGAATTCAGAGAGTTCTATGGCCCATTTGATCATCCTTCCTGCCAAGTCTGGCTTGAACAATATAGTACGGAGTGGTAAGTCTGTGCGAATCAGGATGGGATGTGCATGGAAATATGGTCTTAGACGTCGTGAGGCCCAAACAACTGCAAGTGCTGCCTTTTCAATCTTCTGATAGCGGCACTCTGCACCATGCAATGTTTTACCAGTGAAGTATACCGGTCGTTGGCCTTCGACTGTTTCTTTGACCAGTGCCACTGCCAGCGCTTCATCTGAAACAGACAAATAAACGATGAGTTGCTCACCTGGGCTTGGTTTTACCAGGATTGGAGGGCTGGCTAAGACATTTTTCAAGCTCTGGAAGGCCGCCTCTTGCTCTGGGCCCCAATTGAATTTTTTATCCTTCTTCAGCATCTTGTACAAGGGGAGAGAGCGATGAGCCATTTTTGGCATGAATCGTGCTAGAGCAGCGATTTTGCCATTGAGGGATTGTACCTCTTTCAATGTTTTGGGGCTCTGCAACTCTTGTATCACACGACACTTGTCAGGATTAGCTTCTATGCCTCTTTGCGTTAACATGAAACCCAAAAATCTCCCCCCAGGCACAGCAAATGTACATTTTAGTGGGTTGAGTCTCATGTTGTATTGTCGTAGGCGTTGAAAAATGAGGCGTAGGTCTTCAACATGGTCTCCTCCCTCAGGAGTCTTGGCGATGATATCATCAATATAAACCTCCACCAGCTTTGTGTGCATGCCCTCAAAGACCTTGTTGATCATGCGCTGGTAGGTGGCCCCAGCGTTTTTCAGCCCAAACGGCATGACATTGTAGCAAAAGACTCCTCTGTCATTGATAAATGCTGTTTTCTCCTGATCATCCTCACACATTGGAATTTGGTTGTATCCGGAGTAAGCATCCATGAAGGATAGATACTTGTATCCTGATGAGTCATCAACCAGTCTGTCAATGTTGGGGAGAGGGTAAGGATCTTTGGGACAACATTTATTCAAATCAACGTAGTCTATGCACATGCGCCATTTGCCATTGGCTTTCTGCACCATAACCACGTTGGACAGCCAAGAAGAGTAACGGAGTTCCCTGATGAACCCCGCCTTAAGGAGTTCTTCGGTTTGTTCGCAAGCAGCATTCTGCTTAGCAGGACCCATACGCCGTTTCTTTTGTGCCACTGGCTTAGTTTCAGGATACACCGCCAGGCGGTGGCAACAGAAGTTAGGATCCATACCAGGCATGTCTGCGGCTGTCCAGGCAAAAATCTCCTTATATTCATGGAGGAGTGCAATCAGTCTCGCTTCCATGTTAGGCTCCAGCTTGTCATTAATGTTAGTTATTTGCTCCGGGGTGCTGCCCAAAACAATAGACTTGGAGCCACCTTCAGGAGTTGGTTTCAAAGGGTTCAGTGGGTCTATAGAAGACTCCGCCCTGGGATCAAGATCCACCAAGTTGACGGATGCCGCCGCACTGTTTCCTTCATTCAATTTTCTTTTCTTAGACATGGCTTCAAGCTTCACCATGTTAAGACTTAAATTATAACAGTAACGAGCCATCTCCTGGTCACCCCTGACGGATGAGACTTGATTGTCTTTGTCAATGAACTTGATTAACAAGTGGGGGGTTGAAACGATGGCTTCCATGGCATTCAGAGTAGGCCGCCCAATGATGCCATTGTATGGGGATTTAACATCAATGACGAGGACCCTGGATTTCACAGTCCTTGCTCCAGGTTCACCATCGAAGGTAATCCTTGTGTCCAAGTAGCCTTTAGTGGGCTGTTTGGCGCCATTAAAGGCTGTGAGGTCCTGTGTGTAAGGCTGCAAATCAGCGTCAGTCAGTCCCATGCGTTTAAAACAGTCATAAAAAATAACGTCGCAGGAACTTCCCTGGTCAACTAGGATGCGTTTTACATCCATATTAGCGATCACCGCAATGATCACTACTGCATCATCTCCCTCAGGGATGGTTGGGCCAAAATCATCATCTGTGAAAGTTATAGGCGGAGTCTGAACTCCGTCCCTGAATGGGCGATATTCTTTATTCTTGCCCTGCACAGATAAGATCATACGATGATGATTTTTCCGGGCGTTGTTTGAGGGTCCGCCTCCTGCGAAGCCTCCAGCAATCATGTCCACCATCTGCCTTTTACCTCGCGACCTAGGTTCAGGGCTCGGTTCTCGTTGGGCGGACTCCAAAACAATGCCTTTTTGTTTCTCTGACACCGCCGTACGCTTTGGTTCCCGAGTACTATCAGGATCCGGAGAGCGATCACGATGTCGCTTTTCAAACTTCTCAGGCTCATCATGAGATTTACCTTTGAACAGGTAATGTTTTAGTTTACCTTCTCGAATGAGCACCTCAATAGTATTTTTGAGTTGCTTGCATTCTTCTGTAGTGTGGCCAACTGACTCATGGAATTCGCAATATTTCCTTGGGTTTCCACCGCGCCTGATTGGAGGTGGACGTTGAATTCCATAAACATTGAGGGTGGTCCATCCTATTTCTCGCAGGATTTGCTCGCAGGTTGTGTTCAGTGGTGCATAGTGAGCAAAATTGAACACGCGTCTGTCCTGCTGTTTGAAAGGTTGGTTCCCTACTTTGTCCCTTTGGTGGGACTTGTCATTCTTCAACAATTTATCTTTCCCTTTGTCTTGAGGTGGAGTTGCAGGGAGTGGTTTACTGCGAGATGCAGTGGCTTCCAGATGCATCTCAATACCCACGTACTTGGATGCCTTCCTGCGAAATTCCTCCATCGTGGTTGGGGGTCCCTTTGCCAAAGACAAAGCGAAAGGTGACTTTGGTTGCATAGCTTCTATGAGAATATGCAACTGGATTGCCTCGGTCAGATCAGGGACCATGGCTGCTTCCTTGTAAAATCTCTTAAGGAAATCTTTCAGGGATTCTTTGTCGCCTTGTTTGATCTGAGCCAAGGTATGAGAGGTTCTGGGTGCATCCCTGGAGATCACGAAGTGGCTTCCAAAAGCTGAGGCCAGCTCCTCCCACGAATCAATGGAACCTGAAGGTAAGCTCTTGAACCAGCTAAGAGCTTCGCCTGTAAGGGTTCTGGGGAACATTCTGCACATGACATCCTCCTCAGCTCCTAGAAACATGGCCTCGTAGATATAAGCATCTAAATGCTTAGAGGGATCTATTTCCCCAGTATATTTCCCTATAGAAATGGGCTGCATAGTTTGCAGATGTCTGGGTACATGTACATTCATGAGCCTTTTGGAAAATGGGATGCTCATCTTATATCCTGAGGGGGATGCGTTTGAGCCTGCTCTCCTTCCTTCTTGATGCTGAGCATTCACCAGTGGGAGGCTTCGTTGCTCCTCCATGTATGTAGGAATACGAGAGTAGTGAGGAGTACTTGATTCCTCCTGCATGTGTGATTCATGATGTGGTTGTCTCGCGGGACCAGCTTTCTCATGCGCTGGGTTTGCTTTTTCACGACGAAGTTCTGCAAGTTCTTCTCTCAAGATTCGAATCATGTCATCTCTCGGATCTAGAGAATCAGCTTGCGTTGCTTTTTTCGGAGCACCATCATCGAAGTTAAGACGTCTGGGATTGCGTGGAGGAGAATCCTCGTTCTGCATCTCTGGTCCTTGTCTCTCCATTGATGATGAAGATTGATCAAGATTGTGGGATTACCTAGTTTACAGGTCCCACCGGGCGTGCCAATGAACTGTTCTTTACAGGGGGTGTAGAAGTACACTTGTAGAACAACTCAAAATGTACATATAAATGTGTTTTGATACAAAGCAATGTATGTATAAATATAAATACAAAGAGTCTTCGTATGCTGAGGCGGAGTGCAACGTACTCTGGGGCGGTGTCACAGTCCGCCTGACGGGATCTCCGTTGCCTTGACCCGATTGGGGGTGGTACCTGCAATCGTTCTCCGACGCTCAAGTCAGTATTTCAGAATACTTAGAGACTTAGAAAGACAGTCAGAGAGAATTATGCAAGTAAGAGAGTGTCAGGTTCAGAGAATGGGAAAAGATCCCTTATACCTTTTCAAGAGAGGTTTATATACCTGTCACGGGTGCTGCATTATTGGTAGGACCCGCTCCTTGTCTTCAGGCATAATGCTGAAAGGGTAGTGGGTCCCTGCGCCGTTTACTAGCACCATTATTGTAGTAGGTATCGCAACTTGTCTGGAAAGCGTTAGTGCTTTAATATTTTATTGTTATTTCCCTTTATGCGTGACAGCGTGATTCCCATTATTAACCTCTCAAGACAGAGTCAATCTCGTGCCGGGGTTGTGAGTATGGGCTCGCTACGCAGTGTGGGAAATTCAGTATTCCGCCTGAGTTGAGCCTATGGCTTGGCGGAGTAACAACTTTGGCGAGGTTACATTCCTTGACGGGGTAACATGCCTGGACGGAGTTACATTCTTTGGCGGGGTAACGTGCCTGGGCGGAGTCATGAACCTTGGCGGTGTTACTTGCCCTGGCGGTATGCACTCCGTATAGTATTTGTAGTGTATTTGAAGAGTACTTCTCTTTATTCCAAATGCTGATCTGGCAAGGCATTGAAGCCATGCTCTTGGGGGCCGGTGTTAGGACCGGGTCAATTATCATCATTTTAGCATCACCATATGCTTTATCTAACATTCATTTTCACATCATCATTAATTATCATCATAAAAAAACTACAATTCACTATATATCTTTATCAATATTTTTAACTATAATCACACTCATCATCATTTGCCACTAACAATAACCCTCACAATTAAATATCCATTCATAATTTATGCATTTAAGATATGTCACTCACCTACATAAAATTAAGAATTCCACGATATTTGCACGTTTTGGCTCAATTCTAGAATCTGACATACACCAAAACCATATCGGCCTTTACCGATTAATTAATCACACCATAAATTCATTCAATTCAACTTAATATCAATTACATGGAAACCCAAAACATCACTAAGGTAACCAATTTAACAAAAGAAAGGAGTTTTGGTAGTTTTGACTTACCGATTGCTCGTCGAAGATGGTTTCTAGAAGCATATTGAACCTCCAACAATGCCTGTACACTCAAAATGGTTCCTACAACCAGTAATTGAAATGAAATGAGATGAGTTTAAGGAACCGAACCAAAACCCAAAATGAATTTCTTGAATTGTACCTTAAATTAATGAGAAATTGTAAGGGGAAACTCACCCAAATTTTGCTCGTTCGTGGAAGGAAGAAGAGATAAAATTGAAGCCTTTGTCTTGCTTCGGAATTGGAAGAAGTGGAATGGAGGATGACGGTGGTTCACGACCAAGAAAGGTGGAGGAGAGAACTTGATTTTCTTTTCTTTCTTTGTTTATGTTGGAAGTGAAGAAGAAAATTGAATTAAGTTTTTTTAGAAATTAGAGACAGTTAGATAATTTTACTGGTTTAGATAATTTTTGAAACTCATATGGTATCATTAAGTTATTTTAAACTTAACCAGATTAATTTGTTAATTAACTTAATTGTTTAATTATTAATAATTTATTTTTTAAATTTAAATTGAGATGTTAAAAATGGGCTACAGCTCATTATTCTATAAAATTAAATATAACTATTTAATATTATCCTGAAACTACAGTTCTCGTTCAAGGCATGGGCCGTAATTGTTATGGCTTCGAATTCCATTGCCAACCGATACGCGTGGGGTCCATTAACAGATCGGTAGTTTAGAATTGGTTATCCACATCAATTAAACTTGTGTGTATTCTTTGCCGCAAATAATTCAAAACATATAGTCAAATAAATAATGTTTTACTATCGCAACATCCAACTAACCCATTGGATAAACTGCACAGAAACAAATTATATGACTAATATTATATTTCCTGTTTCTATACAAATTCTTTTGGGGTGCGTGTAGAGATGAGTGAGATTAAATAAGTAAATTCTTATAAGCAAGGATTTGTACATGTAGTAAACAGTTTAATATCAATTAGGTAAAGTTGTGAATTTGAAACCGTTAAACATCTTGTAACTGTTAAAAACGTATCAAAATTTCCTGTTATTTATTTTTCATACTTTCCATTTTTACATTTTTTTTCTCACTGTCACTTTAGCATCTTTTACTTATTTTCAATTCACATTATCATAAAACTTTCTCAAACTCTTTTACAAGATACTTTTATTACTCGTGAAAACCTATAAACACTTGGGCAAATCAAACATCAAAACATAGTTTCAAACATAAACAGAAATCAAACATAAACAAAATGGTGGTCATGTTTTTTAACGACATCTAACATGCTAGAATATTATGAGCTAGCTACTCTAATAACACCTACGAACATCGACAGTACTATGCATGTTTTTTAAAGTGGACAGTATTATACATTATTGATTGTAAATATTTATTTTCTATGTAGTATATAAAACTATTTATTAGTACGCGCGACACATTATATCCGTTTATAAATTTACAGTATTTATATCAACATTTAGCAGATTATTTTTTATTAATCGTGAAGTAATTAATGACTATCACCAAATGTTGATTTAACTGGTTAAAAATTTAACTTTTGATTTTAAATTTACAGACTTAAATTGATATATGTGAAAATCTTGACTGAAATTAGTAACTTTTTCTTATAATTAAATTCAGATAATTAAAATCAGATGTAGTAATTAAAACACAATAATCGTGTTTTATAGGTAATAGAAAAATTCAGAATACATGTTTGTTAGTTTTTCCAATAATGATTTTTTTCTGGAATATTTATTTTTCAACTATTTTTCTTAAAAATTGACTCATTAAACATGTTTCTTTTATTTTCTTGTGTATTTAACAAGTACTTTTTTTAATTTTTTCTTAAAAACATAATAACTAAACACTATCTTAACTATTTTTAACAAGTTTTACTATTCTACACGTTTCTGTATGAGTACTGCATTGAACAATATAATGCTGAAAACTTAGCCACAAAATCAAATCGAAATCGCATTCAACGAGTTAATGATCTTTCCACAATAATGTACTATTTAAGTGAGACAGTTGTTGAAAATAAAATTTATGTCAATTTATCACGAGTTTTTTTTCCTAACTAGAGGATATCCTATTATGAATGAGTAATTAAAGATCATTAAGTTGTTTGTTGATAATAATGAATTTATAAGATCCAAATAGCGGTTAACTATCACAGATCAGTTTATCAGGAAATATTAATTAAAAATAATGAAAATAAATAGTTGAATAAAGAGATTCAAAGCGAAATGCATGGAGAATAATCATTTGCACAGATCGGAGCAGTATTGAAAATAAATATAGAAAATGATTGTCAACCATAAGCTTAATGCATAGGGCATTTAATATTTGCCGGCCTGCCACCTGTTTAATCAATTCGCCATGCGTTTACTTACAGTGGGTCAAAGGGATTGTGTTGTATAAATCAATAAATATAATTTTTTAATTTAACAATATGTTAAAATGTCTTGACAACTACCTACTATAATAAAACTACATTATTATTATTAGTGTTTCTGGAAAATAAAATAAAATCATTCGCTATAGTCCAAGCATAAATCAGCTCAAACCCTGCTTCCTTAAGTTATATGGTATAATAAATTACTACTATTTAATATATTCCTGTATCACATAACATCACTATAATAAATATAACCTTTTAAGGTATGATTATAAAAAATACATACTAGGTTTTAACATTTACTCATTTATTTACCAATTCACAATTTTATGTGGATTTCTATTCCATCAAGATAACGATGTTCGTTATAGGAAGTTATTTTACTTTTAATGTTTTTATAATAATAATAATAATAATAATAATAATAATAATAATAATAATAATAATAATAATAATAATATAAAGCAATGATTTTATTTGAGTAAAGTGTGGGTAAAAGATCTGAAAATGAGTACTTGGATATTTAGAGAGTACAAAGATGAAAATTACTACTACACACGTAGGTATAAGAACAAATATCAATAAGTTTATTTTATCTTCTTTAAATATATGTTAGATAGGCATATTTTTGTTTGTTGATAAAAAATAATTTTGAAAAAAGTCCAAGCCAAAAATTGTCAAGTTAGATTTTATTTGTCTACAACATATACTGTAATCAGTAATTGTTATTAAATAATTTTAATTAATTATTAGTTAACTTTAAAAAGCTTGACCTCAATAATTTACTTTTGGCCAAAAGTCTGGGTTCTTCTTATCTATTCGTTGATTTTTCGTATTCGATTTTTTTCTTTCTAAAAATAGATAATGTTTTAATCTGAACTAAAAAACAAACACGATAACGAAGTTTCATAAATATCTTCGAGATCACTTTTGACGAATCGCAAACACACGTACGTGCGCAGTGAGTTCAAACTCATTTTTTCTTTTAAGCTAGATTCAAATTTCAATTATAAACCTCATGCTTCCTATGCAAACAGATATACATGAGCCCGAGGTGTGTTAAGAGTCCGTGTCAACATGGATGCTTCCTATGCTACTCGTGGGATCAAAATGGATGTTCCATCCTTGCTTTGTGTTTTCTATAATGAAAGGGTGGAGTCTCCTTGTCACTTGATATTCTTTTGCAAGATTTCATACCTTTTATGGCATACCTGTTTTGATTGGCTGTGGTTTTCCTAAGTGTTACCTGGTGAAGGTAAAGATATTTTTGAAGGTTTTTTGGGTCTCGGTGTTAGTTCTGGTGTGCATCATGGACTTGCTGTTATTTGGTTCGATACTATTTGGTCGATTTGGGAATGCCGGAATAATGTCATTTTTAGGAACCAAAGTGTTAATGCGCTGAAAATGTTTGAACTAATACAATATCGTAGTAGGGTTTGACTTAAATATCATATAAAAGGTTTTTCAAGAGGTTTTATGGAGTGGTATAGGGAACCGTTACTATGTCTTATAGGGATGTAATTGTTTATTTTTTGTATATGGGTTAAGGTACTCATTATACCTATTTTAATAGTATTTTTTCTTGTTGATAAAAAAAAGATTCCATGTCAATTTTAATTATAAATCTCATATTTGTATGTAGGGAAATGGACTGAAGAAAATTAAAAGGGAGGGAAATGTGATAGAAAAAAAGTTTTTGTTTGTTTGAAAAAAAAACAAATATTGAGATTCTTGTTTAATAAATATTAATAAGTTTATATGTTATATCTATATTTTTTATACTGATACCCTTAAAGTGTGAGTAGCTAATGCTCTGAGACCATTAAAAATGCGATACTTATTTAATAAAGATACAAAAAGTTTTTTTTGTGTGAATCGATCTGATCACTCTTAAAACATATATATATATATATATATATATATATATATATATATATATCGCCATACGAATCTCTAAACACCTTTGGGGCATTTCATATTAAATTTATTCTATGACATCCAATTTATTTCAATCCATCGATATCAACATCAAATCCACAAGTGCATATCAAAATCAAAACTAGACTTCCAGTGAAGTCGTCAGCTACCTATATCTACTACACAGACATATCAATATCAAAAGAGAAATTTATATACATCAAGAGTCGGTCAGGGCTACTATACCAAAAACTATACAATGGTCCTATACACTAACGAATCCACATTAAGGTTCATCCACCGCTAGCTTCTCAAGCTTTCAATAATCATCCTCATGGTCTAAGTTCACTACAAGATAAAAATAGGTGCAGGGGTGGACATATATATATATATATATATATATATATATATATATATAATGACAAATACAGAACCAGATTTGACATTCCATAACCCATTTTAATCAATCCAATTCATCATGCCAATATTGCCACTTAATCTATAATATAAACACACATTATATAATCATATCATCCGCATCATTTAATGCACGTCAATAGTTGTCCCACAACATGTTCACATCACAACGGCTGCCTCGCAGCTATAATGCAATGCATGTGGATTCATTTCTAATGATGAGATATCAAAATACGATAATATATCTTAGCTCTCAGCTGATTTGACCGTTTTACAGGTACCAAACTGCTTGCCTATTCATACAACAGTCACTCTCAGTGACAGCGGTAGTGTTGCGGGCTAGCATTGAGTCCCACTCTAAGGCCTCCTTGAGTCTCACTCTAGGTCTTTTGTGAAGTCTGAAGAAACCACCACAGGGTTTAAGTCCTCCCATCTGGGCCAACATTATAGGCCCCTTGTAGTCCTGTAAGCTTTCTATGCAAATGTTATGCACAAACAACAATGATTATCCATTCTCATTTAAGTTACCCTAACTTGTCAACATCATTAATTTATGATATACCATAATTTTCTCAATTCACCAATGCATAACAAGCATACCAAATCATATCATCATCAGTTCATTACACTTTTCAATAGCATATAGGAACCACAATCAATTCATCATATATTTACAACATCTTATTGATCATCACAATATCAAAATCAACACAACAGGGGATAGTTATACAATTATCATATATCAAGAATAAATGCAATCACATCATCAATTCAATTAAATATCAAATTATCCCTTAATCCGTTCCTAACTCACGTGTTTAAGATATATAATACCCCCTACCTGGAATTGACAATTCCAAGCTCAAAACGCTCCTTGGACGTTCCAAGTCCATTTCCAATTCCTAGATTCCTCAGCCAAAAACTCCTAATTAACAAGACTGACTTTCAATAATCCACATGCTACTTTAAAATTATATTCCAGCGCTTAAATAACCAATCCACATAAATTTTGATAATCCCAACAAATTCTAAAATTTAATAATAATTCTTTTAACACCCTTCTTGCTATTAAAAATATATCGTAAGACTGAAATTACGCCGAACAGCTTTTGATATATTTTTCACAACTCCGATAATTCCTTAAAAATTTATAATAATTATTTTAACAATTCCCAGCCATATAATGAAGCATTTCGAGACTTAAATCCATGAACTTGACATAACCTCGGTGGTCGGGAACTTACCGAAAAGGAATTTAATTACTGATTAATCACCAAAACGCCTCTAGACACCAATTTCTCAACTTGACAATTCTTAAAATTTCATAATAATTATTTTGAGAACCTTAAACCATGTAACAACGCACTTTGAAGTTAAAAACACAACTCCAACATATTTTTAGATATTTGTCGACTTACCAAAAAGATAGTACAGTAATCGTCAACCCTCCGAACAAATTCCAAAACACCGAAACCTCGCTGGTTCCTTTGGAAATAACTTCCAAGATTCCCGACGATACACCGAGACTTGATTTCAAAGGAACCCCAACACTGCCCAAGCTCTGAAATGGCTTCATAACAAGTCTGACATTGGAAGAAATCAAGAACCCCAAGCATCAAACTGCTGCCTGCACAATAATGGGACCCAAAGCAACCTTAAAAACTAAGAGATACAAGAACTTTCTTGTCATGCATGGCTGCCTGCGGGAGAGAAGAAGATGATGGATGCATGCATGTTGAGGAGGAAGGAGCATGGATGAGGGTGATGGGCACATGCAAGGGGCGCTAGTTGTGAGAGACCGAGTGTGGGAGGAGAAAATATGGTGCTATGATGTTGTGAGGGAGAGAAGGTTACAGAGCTGGTGAGGGATTGAGAGGTGCATGTGAGATTAGGGGTACAATAGGGAGAACATGCAGGCAAAGAAGGAGGACGTGAGAAATAAAGTGTTAAAAGGGAGGGCAGCTGTTGCTGTTTGTAAATGAAGAAGAGTTGAAATTAAACAAAAAGAAAATAGGGATCACGCTAGAAAGGAAAAGAGAACGTGAGAGATTTGGAGAATGAGGGATCAGAGAGAGATTTTAAGGAATATAAAAAAAGAGGGTCCCGTTGCTAAAGAAATAAGAAAAAAGAAGAGAGAGAACGTGTTGGAGGAGGTAGAAAAAAGAATAAAATAAAATGAAAAAAGAGAGTATGTCAAGGATATAGTGAGACGTATAGGAGCAGAGAATGAGAGATAGAGAATTGAGAAATAATAATAAAAAATTTATGAGAAGGGGAGATAGAGACGTGTGATGAGGGAGTGAGTCATGGAGTGGGTGAGCGCGAGAAATAGAGACACGTGGTGCAGGGAATGCATGAAAGGTAGAGAGGAACGTGAAATGAGAACGACTTGGGGATTAATAAATAAAAAAAGAGATAAATGGAAAAAATATTAAAAAAAGGAAAGGATGTTACATTATAAATATTATTAAAATTTTAAAAAAATGGTTATGAGCTCATGAAACTTCCTTCAATGTTCATTTGTTGTTGTGTAGTGAGATATGAAATCAATTAGTTGTTGGTAGTGATTGGTGTGAACTAGGGCCTATAGTAGGAACATTTAGTGCAACCTTTCTCGTTATTTTTCTAGCTGATGGTGATGATGAAGTGGTTGCAGCCCCACCGGTAACAATTGTTGTTCAAGTGGCCTCAATACTCAAGAGGGGGGGTGAATTGAGTGTTTAAAACTTTTCTTTAGAATGCCTTTGAAATTGATTTCTTTTTCATAAAATATGTTTATATGCAAGAGATAGTGCAAGAATCAATGTAAAACAATGAATGAATGTCACTTAGGTAATATATCAAACACTTGGTGTACGGAAACTTATCTTAGCCTAATTAAACAAGTTCAAGCAATATTATCAGAACCAAATCAATATACCAACCAAATGCAATAATTAAATGCAAGAAAGCAGGAGAGAGAAGCTTGTAAACCAATTTAACGAGTTCCACCAACCCGGTGTATGTCTCGCCTTCAAGCAACCCACTTGAAGGATTTTCACTATTGAAGTTTAGAGATACAAGCTATGAGCAATTGCTGCTTCCTAGTGTCCCACACTCAAGAACTCAATCCTCACTAGCACAAAGGCAACCCACCCAATCTCTCAAACTCTCAATACCCAAAGGTTGAACCCCAACCTTTGTGACCACTCAACCTAGAGTGAAAAACCTTGGTGTTTTGGTGTTTGATTTACATCCAATAAACTCTCTCAATAGAGTAGATAAGCAAGTGAAAGACTCTAACAATAATAACTCTCAACAAGAGAGGATTTACAAATATAAGTTCTAAGTTTCAGAAATTGAAACTAAACAAGAAATAGAACTCACAAGACTCAAGAATTGATTTCTCTTTGATGGTGTTGGATTCTTGTTGATACATTTAGTAGCTTGAGTCAGTCTTCCATTTATAAGCATTGGAGAGGTGCCCTAGTTTCTTCAGAGCCGTTGCACAGCATGGGCGTTCGATTTATGATGGAAAGCTCAGCTGGTTTTGCACTAAAAACCACTTTTTCCACTGTCAGGCACTACTGTAATCGATTAGGCCTCGAGCTGTAATCGATTACTCTTTGAATTCTTCAGTGTAAATGGTCTCATAATCGATTAGCTTAGGGACAGAGCCTTGGTAATTGATTGTACAAACCTTGTAATCAATTGTAAGTGATACCTGGTGCATTTATTTCTGTCAAGCAGCATGGTAGACGATTGTGATTTGGATGCAATCAATTAGTGAACAAACAGAAACTTTGTAATCGATTGTGGCTTGGTTTGCAATCTATTAGTGACTTCACAGAACTTAGGTAATCGATTGAGATTACCGTGTAGTCGATTAGGTGATGTACCTGATGCAATTTATCCTTTTCCCCAGTTTAGTAATCGATTGGCCTTCTTGTTGTAGTCGATTATGCAATAAATAGGAGCTTACTAATCGATTGTATGGCTTGGCGTAATCGATTAGACTTTGTTCCAGAGTCTATGTAATCGATTAGTTGCATTGTGCTAATCGATTAGGCTTTGAGTCTGATGCTCATTTTTGTTGATTCCTCTCTGTTTTCATTGTTGCAGGTACACTTTTATGAATACTTAATCCTTTTATAAACACTTGAACTCTTTGCCATGATTCTTCAATTGCTTTTGTCATCATCAAAATTATATAACCTAAAACACATATTCAAACACAACAATTGTAGTGGTAGCCATTTGACTACTACAATAGATTGTAGAATGGGTTATGTCTTTGTTTTTATGGACAATTTTTGCATTTTGTTTAGGCCTATTGGTGCTTTTTGGCAGGTGAACTTGTTGTAGACCAAATGCTTTACAGTTCATACATCTCAATGTTGTAGACCTACGACATTCACCTAGCCCTACTACAACCTCATTTGCTACCATGTGTATATGTTCCTTGGCTTGATATGGAGCCTTCTAAGAGGCAGATGCATCACTACATCAAGCCTATCCTTGATCATATCCACTATACATATATCTAGGATAAGATATATCATATTGTAATAGGTTAGTTGATAAGAAACCTTATTATACATATTTAAGGTGTAATCAGTCGAGTCTAGCCTCATATAGGAAATGCATGCTAGTACATGTTTGTTTGGTAAGCCTAGACAAAACACAATGATACACATATATGTCACAATTAGCATTTGATAAGACATTACATAACATAAATTAGTAAATATATTAGAACATATGTTGGTCTTTAAACCAATAGGGAAATTAATCCTATTATTTGAAACCTAGAACTTCATCAACCTTTCTCAAACATATGTTAGTCTTAGAGACATTGTTTGTTAAGTGATCAAAGAAATGGGTTGCTCACATTTCCATAGGGATGTTTCTTAGCTAGAAATGGGCAATAAGGTTTAGTTTTTAACATCCCTTATTGCCTCCTTAAATTCACGCAATGTTACTTCTAATAGTCTTCCATAATAGGGACTTCAACATCACACTAGGATACTGACCCCTGAAATTTGCATATAGATGCTACAACAAGATCAATATTGTGCATATGACATAACTTCTATTATTGCTTGTCTAGACTTTATCAATCAAACTTATTGGGATTGATAATCAATTAATAAATATAGAGCAAGGGCAAGAAAACTCCTTTTCCATTTGTTGATCATCAAAACCAAAAGGATGATAGTAAACTTCACTTCCACAACTTGATCAAGTTGTTGTAAGAATCAACTCCAAATGTCTTTGTTCTCTACCTTAACAATGGTAATTGCTATAGGAAAATAATTTGTTCACAATGATAGAGACAACTTTCAATATCACTCCATAACAGGGTCCCTTCATGTGATATTTGTCCAACCTAATGAAGGGTTTACATCTCACTAATAAATCATGATTTCATTTCCACACACATAAAAAGAACATCTTAAAAACTGAATTATCAATATACACTACCTCTTCATAGTCAACAGAGAAATGGAACCCAAATTCTTCTTTAATAACTTCCTTGCTCAAGTCCTTAAGTAAGAATAGCTCTTTGCATAACTACCATAAACTATTTCAATTTCTGTTTTATGACACATCCCCGTAGTTACTCATCAAATATTGTTGCATATTGTTGATACTTAAATATGGGGCAGCCTTAAAATGAGCAACCAACTTTTTTCATATTTATTTGGCACCAATTTTTTTGATTAGTTGAAAGTAAACCCTACCTAGGTTCTTGAGATTTTCACCACCGAACACTTACATCCCTAACTTAGTAAAAATAATAGCTTTATCATTAATAAATTACAAAGTTTGTCAATTATATTTATGATGTAAGTTTGCTGTTAAGTCAATGTTACAGATTGTTGAGGTGTCACATTAAGTAATACTTAGATGATCAAATATATATACAAAATGACATAGTTGCACTTAATGAATAAACAATGTCGTTGTATCAAATATATATACAAAATGACATAGTTGTATGAAAACCCTAATACTTAAATTTTACCTCTCTATTGTCTCATTCTCTTCTTGTTTCCACCATTTTCATCTACGCATTCTCTTATTTTTACCATAATCTTTATCCCATATTGATTTCCTACCTTCCCATCATCTACAGATTTAATGAAGAAACCACAAAGCATATTGTTTACATTCCTTAAGTGTGTAAAATAGTCTACAAGGATTCACCAGCCTTGCATTTCTCAACTAACATGTCTAGTTACTTGGAGAAAGGAAAACTAGCAGACATTGAGGGAATGAAGGTTAAAGTACTGATTTGGGTGAAAGTGACTATCAATTCGCTTGAGGGGCCAAAGCTCCATTTCACCACTAGCTTGAAGAAAATAAGTAAAAGAGAAATAGGTTTCTAGAGACAACTTAACCATAGACAAATTATAATATATTAGGATATTTTTAAGGATTGGAAGGCCGTTTGATATGGTGGGTCGTGAAAACAAGGATTGAAATTGGAAATGAGTTTCGATGAACTTAGAGGAACCGGACAATTGATTGGAAACCTTGGAAAGCTCAGAATCGAGGTGAGGGGGGTGTGCTGGGTTAAGGTTAATACAAAAATATAATTATGCCAGTGGCGTATGGGGAAAAAGGATATGTCATAGCCGCTTTAATAGTGTTTAAAAAATTAATTTGAATAATTTATTAGGAACTATGTGCTATGTGAAATGTAATTTAGTAGGAATAGTAAAGAGATGAAGGTAGGATGCTTAATAATTGATTAAAGTTATGTATTATATCATTGTATAATATTAAGAAGATTTAAGTGTAAGTCAGTAGGAACCTGATTATGATATAAAGGGTGACTAGTCAATTCGTATAGGAAATATATATATATATATACATATATAGATATCTACAAAAGTGAAAGGGAATAAGTAAGGATAAACAACAAGGAATGAGAGGAATTGGTGATTAATAATGTAATAAATATTAATGAGAAAATAAGTTATGTGAGGAAGTGTAAGGTATAATTCATAAATGTATAGGATTAATAGGAAACTGATAAGGATGAGACTCATAATAAATGACAATGACTAAGCATGAGTAAAAGGATGATATTGATATGTACATGTAGGATGTGAGGATACAAATGGTAATTATATTCTCTGAAATGATATAGTAAATGGTGTGAGTATTAAGGGTGATGAACACTATAATTGATGTTGATAGTTGTTACTGAATTGGTAATTAAATGGGGATAATATTCATATGATTATATTTATAACAATATATGGGTATATATGTGCGTGTGGTGGTTTGTATGTCTAAAACTTATGTGAGTTAATGATTACAATGATAACGTATTGATGATGATATGTGTATGTGATGATATGACCTTATCCTTGAATGAATAATATATTCATCATGAAGTTGTGTAGTAATTGATGCTGATGAATTATTGTATCTGCCAATTAAGATTTATCATTATGATCCATGATGGTGAGATGTATGTGATGTTTATCTGGGTTGGGTTTGTGTGGCCGCCTTGAGGAGATATATTTAGGGCCTGGACTGTGTGGCTGCCCGAGTAGAGATTTGTGGGCCGAGTCTATATGGCCACCCTGTGGAGTGTTGAAATGTCAGCTTCTGACAATTACAAATGAGTTTGATGACACTAATCCAGGTATGATATGTTTCTATATGTGATTATGTGGTGTGGGATGGCCGACGGTATGTGTAGCCCCTCGTTTTCTGGCTCCCATGGTTTTTGTACCCAGTTGAGCTACTCAATGGTCATGTAGGACCCAGTGGTTGAGGTGGAGAGTCGAGCAGGACTTGGTGGACCAAGCAGGATCCACGGGGTGTCAAGTAGGACCCCCAGCTAAAGGCCGATCCTTTAGTATCTGGGTACTAGGAGTGTGGCATACATGTGGGTCAGTTGTGCATATGTAGTATAATCTTGATGTATATTTTATGATATTATGTGTGATGATTGAGTTGTGGAGATCTTTGTGATGTATATGGTTGATTTGACTAGATAGTGATAGAATTGAATGAAGAATTAGAGAATAAGTGGCTAGGCACGTATGCTTGGATTTAATCAATCATGATATGTTAATGGTGGTGTTAGTTTAGGATAACTAATGTAAACGTGCAAGCATAATAACGGGAATGGTAAGTAATGAAAGAAGGTGGAAAGTAGGTAATAATGACTGATAATTATAACTAGAAATGTAGCTATGTCATACCTTTCCTAGCCTCGTTGTTTATTTATGTATTAATGCTTAATTCCAGTCACTCACCCCCTCTTGTTGTGGTTTTAGTGACTGTTGACAGGTTATGGATGCACACCACGGAGGCAAGCGTTAAATGAGGCCAGGCGAAGTGGAAGTTAATGTAATAAGGGTTATATATGTGTTTGTATATATTTATTTATTGATCCTGTATGGATGTGTAACTACATTACTCTATGGTTGTGGTGTCTAATTCAAATTAATGTGTATAGATATGATAGTACCAGGTAGCATGGAGCTACTTGAGTATTTAATTGATTGTGTGTGTGATCCTGATGTTTGTCATGTTGTCACACAATGGCTCCAGCTTTCATGTTGTCTTTGGTTTCAAATGCCTTTTTGGATTTCTAAATTGGTATATATTTTATGTTTTGCCCATTCTTATTGAAAATGACTATTTTGTGAATATGTAATAAATAAATTAATTAATTTGTGAAAATTTATGGGAAAATTTAATTAAACATATTAAAATAAATGTAAAATGACGTAGGACGTCACATTGTAGATTTCTAGCCTTTTCAACATATAGATGCAAATGATCATCGCCTTCCACCCTATTTTTTGCAACCCACTTTAACATGCTAGCATAATCACTTACAAGAATCCTCCAACCATCGGGTAGGCAACCTTCTATTATTAGGTCCATATAACATAGGTGTCTGTATAAACTTATCCATAATAAATAAGTCTTGCTTTTATTGGACCGCAATATAGAACCTTGTATTTAAACCATCACCTATTGTATCAGTTGTCATCTTTTGGACCAGTCAACCACATAAAAAAATAACAAGCCAAAAAAACCACTTATTATAGTCGACTAAAATAGAGAGAAATCAACACTTCTCCCTTAGTTAACAAGTGTTGCAACATATGACCATGGATCTCTTGGTTAACAAGTGTTGTAACATTAAACACTTCTCCCTCCATAAGTATTGCCACCATACAAAAGCCAACTTTTATACTTGTGTAAACTATAACATCTACATCTACTTAAAAAAACTGAAAGTGTTTTCCCCAATGTTGGGGTAAGGCGTTGAAAGAGCATGGACTCGACTAGAGATTAACATCAACATAAATCAACCTCGCCTTTGACAATGTTTAGCCAAGGCTCCATAACACATTACCAAATACCATTTTGTTCCTTCTCTTCTATATTTCCTAACAATAGCAAAAAATATTGATTAACCAATTCACCACACTATTCCAACAAAGAAGAAATCTAATCCTTGAAGCATATCATATTAGGCTAAATTCTCACTAAGATTTAAAAGGAAAACCAACTTGCATACCTGTCTTCACATTCAAGTAAGGCATGACATATAAATTCATCCTTCTCACCATATGTAGGAAATTTAGAATTTCCTTTTATTACCTAAACTTTATTCTTGCAACATTAAAGGATGTATATGGTAGAGCTTCTTGCCCATGTGAAACAATAAATTTGTATCAATATTTCACATCATAATCAATTGACTTCTATTGTGACTATGCCAAATAAAAATACTTTTCCTTCCTCTGTTAGATAAAAGGATATTAAGAATTTGTAAACAACTTGCCTTGGTAACAATTAGAAGATTATTCCCTTATTCCATCTTTTTGTATTATCATCAATGGACCATGACATCAAGACAACATTCAAACTCAACTGAGTTTTGCTAGAAAATTTCAAATAATAACTTAATGAGATTCAACTATCTTCTTTAATCTGAAGGCTTCTACCATCACCCTTTCAATAAAAGTCATGACCAATAATCCATCTAGAATTTTGAATACTAATCCAAGCATAGATCAATTTATAACCTTTTTGGCTTATAAAATGGTTGTTTTTGGATAATAGCATCGTTTGTACATCTTTAGCAACAAAGAAATTCATGCTTTATTAATATCTACCATTGTTTAGCAAGCCTTGCAGAGATAAAATGATGAAAAATTCTAAAACCTAAATCTCTTTGTTACTTCGGCTTAGACTACCCCCTTAGAAAAACCTATTAATCATTGTTTCAATTTAACCATAAATTGATATTGGAAATTCAAAACAACTAATTACATATTATTGGCGTATGAACTGATTAGAACCTCTATTCCATATCTATATTATATTTTCAGTTTTCTATGATATTTCATTCCACTTCATATTAATAGATTAGTTATTTATTTTAGATTGAGGTAGTGACATGATCAACTTTATGATATTTCATTAAGGTTCTCTCTTTGTGATTTGAACAAGAAAAGCATGCCAATGTCATTTGAATATGGTACCTTAAAACTAGAATGATAATTACGCTTCCTTTTAAATAAACGAAGTTAGTAATTGACAATGTATCTATTCCATGCATTGGTTTATATTTTATTGGCATTTGATAATCATGTGGACAAATATGAATTAAGCATGGTACCTTAAAATGTGACTTTAGCTGTAGAGGATAATGATTTGTAGCAAGAATCCTTTGATCTGTAGTTTGTAGTGTAGTTTTTAAATGTTGATTAAGTTTCTTTGGGGATTTAATTGATTGTTCTTAAGGATCAAAGAATAGAAGCAAAAGCATATGGTCTGAATGTGGTAATTTGTGAAGGGAAATTTAATGGTACAACAGTTCTAGTTGCTTTCATTTAAAATTTATGTACAATATTTTAATCAACTATTTGATCAAATTTTAGAAAGATCCCCTTTTTTGTTCTTTTACCACTATCCTGTAGTCTGTTTTAAGTTTTAAACTAGATTTATTTTTTTAAAAATCAAATCTAGTTTAGAATCTAGAACAATCTTTACACTTGTGTAAAGTGTGTATTAGAATCTGAAAGAATGATTGGCTATTAGAAATTTTTTCTTTGATATAAATTTGTAAATTCTCCTACAAGGGCATCACTTATCCAATAATGAGATAGAGTTATGCTATTTACTTTGTTGTTTTTCCATTTTATTTTTACCTTTTTAATAACCCTACAATGAATAATCAAAATTACCCAGAAAATCTCCCACTGGTGCCATCATAATTTTTTATATTATAAAAAGTACCTTAGTGCAGTTTTACATGAACCCACACTAATAGCCTTTTGAAAATATTAAAACAATATATTGCATAAAAAAGAAATGGCTATAGCGTGTGACTTGATGTTCGACCCAACTTTTATATGAAAGGAAATAAGATGGGAGGACATGAGACACTATATCCTACGCTATGTGGTTTTAATGTTGATTTTTAGCATGCGACTATGTCCCATGCTAAACTAAAGATTTCATGTAGTGTTTTGCCTCCTCAAAGGAACTCTTACAAAAATTAACATGGTATGTCTGTAAAGAATGAATGTGAAATTATAGGGGTAATATAAGCAATTTTAACCCCATGTAAATTGTGAATGTTATTATAAGACAGGTTGGTGTCAAATAAGGTTTTGATGGTCTCAAACAAGGTGTGTATCTATCAAACTAGTTGTGACAAACAAGTCAATATCAAAACAAACATATGATGAACAAGTTATTTGTAATAGACATCTCGAGATACATCATGCGTACTAGAATGGATGAACCAACATCTTAGAGTGAACAAAAGACTTCAAATAAAGTTCAACTCTAGAAAGTAGCAAGAAAAATCAAGTTTATGAATGACTAAAGAGAAAAGCCTTCAAATGACATCAAGGCTTCCCATCTTACATATGTATATTGTTAAGAACCTAAGCTAGTGATTAATGAGCAAGATAAAATTAACTCTTAATTAATTAATTTACGTGCTTTAAAATAAGCTTTTTAAAATTGGTTAATTAATGGATTTGAGTTAAATTTAATAATCTTTAAAAGAGAGTTTTTCTAATCAATGAAAGAATTGATGATGTAATGCTTATGGAAGAATCAGTTGAAATATTGATTTATTAAGAAAATGATCGTTGTAGTTTTAATGTTTCAGAATTTGAAATTACACTAGTGCAAAAAAGGGATTTAATCACGGTTAAAATAGGCCTTTAATTATAGTTCATAAACTGTGGTTGTTCCAGCCGTGGTAATAGGTTAGGGCTTTTAATCATGGTTCACAACCGTAGTTATAGATCATATTTAATCACGGTTGTTATTTAATCACGGTTGCCAACCATAATCGTGATTAAAAGCCAACCTTCTATAATCTTCCATGCCACAATCCAAACCCAACCCACCATCACCGCCACCGTTCCTTTCGATCAGAGAACGTGATTAAAAGTTCTACGTACATCTCTGCAGTTGCCACCAATATCCTCCTCAAAATAACCCCAACGTTGACCTTCAAAATAGAAAACATCCATTATAGGAACAAACAAAAGCAAACCGTAGAAAACAAAAACAAACAGAATAACTAATAGAAACCTGTCAAACCTTTATTATAATTGAAAGAAATAGAAAAGAAGAGATGTACAAAAGAGAAGCCTTACATGGTTGAACGAGAAAATAAGAGAAGGGTCGCGTGGTGGTCGTCAATGGCGCGCAACAAGAATAGCAAAAGAAAACCTGCAAAATATACACATAGAACCACGTTAGATCTAGAACACAAACAAATGCAAACGTCAATGACAATGAGAAAACAGAAAGGAGAAATCTTAGAGAGAAAGATGGGAGAAAGCTAACAGAGAAAGAGAAGGAGTGCGCGACGTTCAAAATTTATATTTTGAAAACACCTGTGACCACGGTTCCCAAACACCCGTGATTGTAGGGTATCTATAATCACGGTTTTCCTCTCAACCATGAATGTAGGTACATTTTTTTAAAATATAAAATTAAAATAAAAAATCTGGTTGTAGATATAATCGCGGCTTCCCATAAAGCCGTGATTATAGATGCCCTACAATCACGGTTTCCTCTCAACTGTGATTATAGGTACATTTTTTAAAAATAAAAAAATTAAAATAAAAAACCTGGTTGTAGATATAATCACGGCTTCCCATAAAGTCGTGATTATATATACCCTACAATCACGGTTTCTTCTCAACCGTGATTGTAGGTACATTTTTTAAAAATATAAAAATTAAAATAAAAAACCTTGTTCCTACGACCACGGTTACGTCAGAACCGTGATTAAAAAACTTCCTCATATTTATAAAAATGTCACCGCGTATTTTTTAAACACGGTTTTTCCCTGGACTGTGATCATATCCCGTCGTCGTAGCCATTTTTTGCACTAGTGTTAGCATGCCTAAATTTGATCCTAATTAAAACAAGTTTGAACTTAGTAGGCACATGTCAGAACTGATCTTTGCAGGTTAAAACTTGACCCCTACAAGTTGGAAACTAACAAGTTGAGGGTTGATCTTAAAGGGGTTATGGCATGACAGGTTTGACCCTTATGGACAAGGTTCGACCCTACCAGATGTGGGTTAGATGTTTCAAGATCTTTGACTTATTTAGAGTAATTTGATATATTTCAAATTATTTCCTTATTTAAGACAACATTTCCCCCTATATATAATGAGCTATGTTTTTTGAAAAATGTATCCCATGTTGTGAGAAACTTTCTTGTATGAATCATTTTCTAATCTGTAAGTTTTAAGCTTGTTCATTAGTCTTATCTTGGTTTATAGGCTTTATCTTGTATATCATCTCTAAGTGAAAGAAAAAGTTTCTAGTGTCTAAACTTGTATATCCTCTCTAAAAGAGAGTTATCCCTTAGAATTGAAAGTGCTTCAAATTATCTTACCTACTATATTAAAAGAGTGTTTTTTCATTTATTGCTCTTGGATTAAGAGTACTTAAGATTGGAGTGTGAGAGGATTAGGTAACCCTTCTCTAGAAATGCCTCAGAGATTATATTGAACACCTTTGGCTCTGTTGTCGAGTTGTGAGACAACATTAAGTTTTAGACGAGTAATCTAAAAGTTGTAATCAGACTTTGTAACTGAATTTGATATAGTGACAATTTTTAGACAATTGCTGGGGAGACTAGAGGTAGATCACAGTGTGGTGATTGAACTAGGATAAATTAAAATGTTTGTTTCTCTTATCCTTACATTTTTATGTTGTATTTATATACAACATTTGCTTAATATTATTTTCTTATAAACAATCATTTGAAATTGTTTTAATCTTTACATCCCTTTATTAAAATGTTTTGAATAGTTTATTAAAATTTTGTTCTTTTCATAAATATAGTTGGTTAAGTTGTTTGAAACAAACCTTTATCTTTGATTAGATTAATCTTTGTATTTCATTATAAAAAGATTTTGATTTGTTAAGAAAGATTTTATCTTTTCTAAACATATTTTCATTGCATAAAATTTCTGATTTTATAAAAGAATATAATTTGTTAAGATTTTTTAAAACTAATATTACTTAATTCCTTCCTCTCTTAGATAATAGTTTGTCACATCCAACATAGATTACCTGTTTCAATTCATTGGTTAATATAGCCAATAAGATATTATCATAGATAATAGGTAAGGAGAGAGTGGATCTATTGTCTCGAACCTCTCCTTAGTTTTATGTCAAAGTTAGGTTAACCATTCATTATAATATAGAAAGACAATGATATTATATACATCTTTGAATAAATCTGATAAATTTTTTGGAAAGCCCATCTGATTTAAAGTGGCCAAAACATAAGGTCACCATGTCGTATTATAAACTTTTGAAACACCATCACCCATCTCTAGCATTAACCTTCTTACGAAAACACGCTCATTCATAATTAGGATATTGTTACTGTATGTTCAGAATGCAGAAAAAGAGGGATGAAAATTGGGAGGTGAAAAAATGGGAGGAAAAAATAAGTTTTTTTTATTTGTTTGGAATGAAAAAATGAAAGTAAAAAAAGTACACGAGTTTGGTGTGAATTAATTCTCTTTTAATATAGAAAAAATTGAGTGAAATTTGTATTTTATTAAAAGAAATTCAATGAGATTTGTGTTTAATAGATATAAATAAATTATAAATATTATGAAAAATTATAAAATAAACTAAACTAAATTTTTTATATATTAAAAATTAAATTTTTATATATAAAATTTAATTTATTTCTCAAACAACTATTTTATTTTTATTATTTTTCTTTCTATTTATTGAAACAAGAAACGATTCTTTTTTCCATTGTTTTCTTTTTTATTTCTCTTTATCCAAACACTACATTTTTCTTGTACGTTTTTTTATTTCCTTTGAGTACCAAACACATTTTACTGTGAGAAACAAAAGCACTTCAATTCTCGTTCAAAATATTAAACAAAATCAACTTTAATCTTTTTGCAATTATTTTGGTAACCATCTTGAAGTTGCATAAGAAAATTGAACATAATTGGCTAGCATGTTGTACTCTTCTAACTTTGGTATGAGCACAATCAAAGTTTAGTTTATAAAATCGGATCCATCCACATTATCATTAAGAATGTCACTAATATAGAGTCCTTATTTCAACATTTTAAAACAGTAAATTTGATTGATAAAGAGCATTTATTACCTTTTCTACATTTTTTATGTGATAAATATGTTGTTTTCTACAAATAAAATATTATTTTTAGTTATTTAAAATCAACCTTCAGGATTTCTTCAATATATAATTCGAACTAAACATATCATTCTTAAACAATAAGTATATAATTAAAAGGCATTCTCAAACATCAAAACCCACCACTAAAAATGGTGTGTGTATTCTTCTTACAGGCAGCAAAAGTGCAGTGAGTTTTCTCATTTGAGACTATTAAAATGTAGCCAAATCCGTGTTTTGAGACGTTTATATACATGAGCCTTAATTAGTATGATGGGTGCACTTTGTGGTTCGTGTTTTTATTTATAATAAGGTGACATTGCATTGCAGCGAAGATGGTTTCATTTGAAGTGCAAAATGGAGATAGAAGTAGCTAGTAGTAAACAAGGTGGAATTAAAAGTTTTTACAGGTGTAAGAGAGGTGTTAGGGTTTAGTTAGATGTCGAAGGTGGGAGTTATGAAAATTAATACCAAGTTAAGTGGGCGTTGAGTGACGTGAAGCCTTTCATTAATTCCTCTCATCTGCCCCCTTCACTACCTTGGTCCCTTTGCCTTTATAACCTCACCATCCCCCCTCCCTCTCTTCTTATCAATCCACACTTTCTCCATTTTCTCATCATCTTTTCTTTCTTTCTCTCTTCTATAAACTAAACTTGTTTCAAAAATGCCTCCAATTTTGCCTGATTTTTCTAGCTCGGTGAGGCTAAAGTATGTGAAACTTGGGTACCAATACCTTGTGAACCACATTCTCACCCTCACTCTCATACCCATAATGATTGCTGTGTCCGTCGAGGTTCTTCGCTTAGGCCCAGAAGAAATCATCAACCTTTGGAACTCCCTCCATTTTGATCTCATCCAAATCCTATGTTCGGCTTTCCTCATAATCTTCATAGCCACCGTTTACTTCATGTCAAAGCCCCGCACCATCTACCTCGTCGACTACGCGTGCTTCAAGCCCCCTGTCACGTGCCGCGTCCCTTTCGCCACCTTCATGGAACATTCTAGACTCATCCTCAAAAACAACCCCAAGAGCGTCGAGTTCCAAATGAGGATTCTGGAACGTTCCGGCCTCGGCGAAGAAACATGCCTCCCTCCGGCAATCCACTACATCCCCCCGAAACCCACCATGGAAGCCGCTAGAGGTGAAGCCGAGCTCGTGATTTTCTCCGCCATGGATTCCTTGTTCAAGAAAACGGGTCTGAAACCAAAGGACATAGACATTCTCATAGTGAACTGCAGCCTCTTCTCTCCAACACCTTCTCTTTCGGCTATGGTGATCAACAAGTACAAGCTCCGAAGCAACATCAAAAGCTTCAACCTTTCCGGAATGGGTTGCAGTGCGGGGCTTATTTCCATTGACCTCGCACGTGACCTTCTTCAGGTTCACCCCAATTCAAACGCTGTTGTTGTTAGCACTGAGATCATAACTCCTAACTATTACCAAGGCAACGAGAGAGCCATGCTTCTTCCGAATTGCCTCTTCCGAATGGGTGGTGCTGCGATATTACTATCAAACCGACGGAATGAGAAAAGAAGAGCCAAGTACAGACTCGTCCACGTTGTTCGAACTCACAAAGGAGCAGATGATAAAGCCTATCGTTGTGTCTTCGAGGAAGAAGACAAAGAAGGGAAAGTTGGGATTTCCCTTCAGAAAGATCTCATGGCAATTGCAGGGGAGGCTCTGAAATCCAATATCACTACAATGGGTCCTCTTGTTCTTCCTGCTTCAGAACAGTTGCTTTTCCTTGTTACCCTTATTGGGAGGAAGATTTTTAACCCCAAATGGAAGCCATATATTCCTGATTTTAAACAAGCGTTTGAGCATTTTTGCATCCACGCTGGAGGCCGTGCTGTGATTGATGAGTTGCAGAAGAATCTTCAGCTTTCTGCGGAGCATGTTGAGGCGTCGAGAATGACGCTGCACAGGTTTGGGAACACGTCGTCGTCTTCGCTTTGGTATGAGCTTAACTATATTGAGTCGAAGGGGAGGATGAAGAAAGGGGACAGGGTTTGGCAGATAGCGTTTGGGAGTGGGTTTAAATGCAACAGTGCTGTTTGGAAGTGTAACAGAAGCATCAAGACCCCTGTTGATGGTGCTTGGGATGATTGCATTGATCGTTACCCGGTTCATATTCCTGAGATCGTTAAGCTCTAGGCTCCAACAAAACAAAAAAAATTGGTAATTAATGGTAATTGGTGGTTACTTTGATATATCAAGATATAGATGAGTACTCATGACCTTTCTCTGTTGTAGTCCTACCATAATTCTCAATTGTCACTTTGTCCGTAATATTGGGTGTCCCACTTTTCTATATATATATATATATTTGGTTGAAGAAAAATATTTTTTTTTGTTTTTTTTCCAAACAATTACATGGCCTCTGAGTGAATTTCAGAATTTGCATAGGAATTGCCAAGGGGGGCTTCTATGTGTATGGTTGCACTGTTGGGAGCTTTGTAATTAGGACTTGAAATGTAAGAAAAGAAGTGCTTTGCTGTCTGCGAAGATTGGAAATAAAGTTTCATTAGCATGACCAAAGTGTGTATTTTGCAGAGTGATTTTCTTGGTATGAAGAATGTTACGTTAATTAAAGAAACCGTAATAATTGGCATCAGATTGTGCTAAAATAATGGCGAATGGTATTGATTAGCAACACCTACCATTGCCAATCATGAAATACCTTTCGGATATGCAGTTGGCACTTGGCAACTCATCCTTTACTTTTAGATATGGTGGTTTTCAATTGCTCTGGCATTTGCCATTGTGGCATTTTGTCTGCATTAAATTAAATTGATCGTTCTACGATTTTTTTATTTCACAAATATTTTTCTTCAATTTGATCTTAATAACTTAATTCACCATTATATTCAAAATGAATGGATTCTCATGGCCTTTTTTTAAGGGGATTGTGAACCTATTATCTGCTTAAAATTCTTGTGAGTTGTGATTTTTCTAATATACTTGGGTTTGGGTATATCTGGATTTTTATATAAAAAAGAATTTGTTGATATAAAAAACTTAACTCATCATTAATGTTAACATTTTATTTAGCATTTTCCTTTAATTCTAATTAGAGAATATCACCATTTATGCATAAAAAGCCCACACGTAAATTTAGTCCTTTTCGCACGATTGGGAATGTGATTTTGTTGACGGGGTGCATGGTTGGTTATTGGGGGTTATGAACATCTTTCCATGAAATTTTAGGCTGAAGAAAGGTATAGTTTGAAAAAATCACATGAACATTTATATTAAGTTTCCGTGAAAGTGAGAATAAAGTGATGGGATTCTAGCATTGTCAAATATAAATCGCCAAAAAATGGGGAATACTGAAAGCAATTTATTAAGTGGAAGAGTTCCAACTCTTATATTTTTAATTAACCATAGAATATGAGAGAAACTCAAGTGTGTACATAGTTTTGCGAAGCAACAATATAATATCACCTTTTTCCCCTCTTATTAAGAAGACATATATTGGACTACTCTAGTTGGTTTTCATTTTGTTTGGTGGGGGCATGAAGGTAACTATGATGGAGATAAGTTCGTAGAAATTAGAGATGGTGAAAAGTGAAACTTGGTCTACCAAACTTTTTAAGACTCATAAAAGATGGGAAACGGCTACTAAGTCGGCTAACAGAAATGGAAGAAAGCCAAAACAAACATGATTGAAATTAATACAACTTTGTTAGTTCTAGAATGTGACTGACGCCATTATGGTTATGAACTGGCAGGTCTACATATATATATACATCACCAATGCAAAGCATAGGCCACCAAAATCATGTTATGTTCTGCCTCATGTCCATTAATGCCGTTTTGGTGGGTTACACATTTTTCTATTTTTCCTTTTAGGGATTATATAGATAAATGCCTCTACAACGATATATTTACCAATTCATTCCAGCATATGACTGAACAGTTATGCATAAATTCTGCAAGCATGATCCAAAATTATAGGTTGATTTGAATTTAATGACCAGGAAAGTACAATTGGCACAGAATTTTTTATGCCACTTCTTAATTTCTTTTGTTCCCTTTCTCTTTCTGGTGCATTCAAGTGTGGAATTAAATAAGAATTCTCTGAAATTAAGTGCCTATTAGAGTAGGTGAAAAGCGAAATATATGATTTGGAAGTTTAAGGATTTAATAATGTTGTAAGTGTATCAAATGCGAAAATTCACTTTGGTAGTGGAAGGTTTGGTTAATCTGTGCCGCTAGATTTGCACAGTTTAGCTTTCCTTAGAAAAAATATACACAAAAAATCATAATGTATTTATGCAAACAAGAAAAATGTGATTAAAAATAAGGGTTCTATGAATTAATTAAATATACCGCATGTCATCTCAGTGATTGGTTTAGACTAGGCTTAACTCTAATTAACGTTGAATATAAGAAGAGTATCATTTAGACTGTGTAGTATGTTTTATTTCTTTCTTTTCATATTCTTCTTCTCTATTATACAACTTAGTAAATTTGTCGTATCACAAGACTCTAAGCCAAATAAGTCGAAATTCACTAGAAGCGCCTTGATACTCTAAGTGGTTTGACGTTGTTTTAAGGTGTTACAATCTTTGCTTATAGTGTAACGGTTTATTTTGAAGTTGTTAGTTTTTATTTTTGAGTGACTCTATAAATAGGAGTCATCTTTTCATAGGCATAGTCTTTTAAACCGTCTTTTTGACTAAACTTTGTGCAATGAGTACAACAATCATGAGTAATAATTGTAAAGTTATAAAAGTAAGAGAGAGTGTCTAGAGCTCTATATAAAGCTATTGAGGGAGAGTTTCATAGGGGTGTTTGAAGTGCACCAGCAAGCTGTCTGAAATTGCAGGAGTGGAATTTTGGATTTGTTGTTCGAATACAGAAGTTGTAATCTCTCTGTATATGTTTTCACTATCTTAATGGAGTTTGTTACCGCCTGTGAATGTAGCCTTTGAAGTATTAAGGTGAATCACATTAATCTTGTCATGTCTCTCTTCTCTCCTCTTCTTTGTTTTTTTATGGTTTTTCTTTTGTTTTTGGTTATTGATTTTTATTATATTTACTGTAAGAATTTAATCCTCTTATCATTTTACCAAACAAATTAGTATTAAGAGTAATCAAAATTTGGGAATTTGTGTGTGGGTCAATCCAAAAAGATGACAAAAAACATTGAAATTGAAAAGTTCAATTACAAAAATAGTTTTAATCTTGGTGTATCAAGATGCATGTTCTATTGAAGGAGGAAAGAGATTGGGCACCTTTATCGTTGAACCCTATAGATGTCATCAAAGAGGAACTTGTAGAACAAAAATAGAAAGCTCATTCATTGATTTTGTTATCTCTCTCTAATAAGGTTATTTATAAGGTTGTTGAAGAACAAACGGTTGCAAGTGTTAGCTCTCTATCAAGCATACTAAATTCATTGTAGTTTCAAAAATTTATAAAGAGTTGTCGTACATAGAAACTTATCAAATTTATAGGCAACAAGTATATGATTATTGCTAAGTTATCACTAAAAATATTCACAAAAAAGTGTCATAAGTATCAAGGATATTGTTTGATTTGGGCTTTTGTGGTTTAAGAAAATGGAGATTAATTAAAGAAAATTTAAAATAGCATTGAGATCGAACTATACCTCTTCAGATTTTGTTCTTAGTTACTAAAACCCTAATTCATTGAACCTGATCCCTCGGAGCACATATCCTAAATTATATCCTTAAACAAAGATTCCTCTAATGATTAAGAATACAATTTGTATTAGGCTTGTCCATACCACTATTGTATGTAATTGTATCTCTAGCGATCAAATACAATAGGTAATTCAACCAAACGTTTGCTTAAAAGTTACAACCACACAAAGATCATTCTCCTAAATAAAACATGTATTAGAAAGAAATGAATTACTAACTTAGATTAATTTTAGAAATTGAACCAAAAAGTAACTACAAGCCTATAATTCTACTTAGATTACTTAATAGCAACAAAAAAGGAAGCTATCCCCATATAATTACCCTTCAACTTACAAAATGATAGAGAAACAGGAAATTCTGTGAAGTAACCTAAGCTCCAAGGTCCACAATGGCTTCGTTGCTTCTCCTCTTTATTTTGCATGCCATGGATTCTAATTTTAAGCCTTTTATATGGCCCCTAAAATAAGTGAAAGACGTGTTGTCCATGTATGACTCACCTAGGCGAATTGCCTAAAATTTGCTCCATTCGCTTAGACAAGCCATGTTCACCTAGGCAAATCGCCTCTAGATCAACGTCTTTAAAACTCAAGCTTTTGATTCCTTTTATTGGCTTATTTACATACAAAACATGATACAAAATCAAAGTGAGACTAGTTTATATATACTTGCTTAATAGTTACAAAACAAAGAAAAAATTGCTAGTTAAGGATGAATTTATATTAAAAGTAAAGAAATATTTACTTGCAAAATAACTTAAAATATATATCTAGTAGCGAGATTATAGGTGAAATTGGAGAAGTTGTTCATGACTAAGTCAATTTGCAACAAGCTACTTTTAAAGCAATGTTTAATTTATTTGATCTGTAGATGAAGGAAGATGAATCCTTGAAAAGCCATTTGTATGAATTTAATTCAATCTTGATAGAACTTTAAGATATTGAAATCAAGATCAAAGATAAAGATGCTACAATAATTCTGTTAGTGTCTCTACCTTCTTCGTATGAGAATTTCATTAGTTCTCTTAATGTTGGAAAAGAGAGCATTACCTTGGAAGAAGTTAAGCCAAGTCTACACTTGAAAGTGCTTTGTCATAAGGTGTCTAAAAATGGTGAAGGAAATTTCAGGGCGGGTTTAGTGATAATGAATTCTTTCAAGAATCAAAAGAAGAAGAAAAATAAAGGCAAGAAGAAGTTGGACATGTGTAATTATTGTAAGGAACATGGGCATTGGAAGAAAAATTGTCCTAAGATAAATAAGATGAAACCAATGGTTGTAACTATGCAAGAAAGGTCGTTCTTGTCTGAAAGTGAATTGATACTCTCTATTATTGATAACCATCAATATTTTGAAGATTAATGGGTACTTGATTCTAGTTGTTATTATCATATGTGTCCACATAAAAATTGGTTTACTTCATATGAAAAGAAGTTGGAGGAAAGGACTTGATGGGTTATGATGTGCAATGTCGAACAATTAATATTGGGTTAGTTTAAATCAGAATGCATGATGGAGTTGTTATAACACTCATTGAAGTTTGTCATGTTTCAAATTTGAAGAAGAATTTGATATTTGTATGTGTCTTAAATTTCAAATGGTTCAAGTGTAATACTGAATATGAATTAATGGAAATTAGAAAAGATTCTTGTATGGTTATGAAGGCAACTGGTATATCATTCAAGGTACTATTGTCCTAAATTCAATTTCATTAGTTTCTCATGCTGAAAATCATGGTTCTGTCTAAACATGTGGTTAAGTTCATACACATGGTCTAGTTAGACAAGTGGTCCAACTCAGACATATCCGTGGCATATGCATCTTGGTCACATGAGTGAGAAGGTTTGGTGATTCTAAGCAGACAACATCTCTTGGGAAATCATAAGATGGATGAACTTAAGTTTTGTTAGCATTGCATTTTTGGGAAGCAATATAGAATAACCTTTCAAAGGCTTTGCACACATCAAAGGCCACTTTGGATTATATCCATTCAGACTGTTGGGGGCTTTCACGTGTTTTATCTATTGGAGGACTTTTTCTTTATGTAATAGATGATTATTAAAGGATGCCTTGGGTATTCATGATGAAGCACAAAAATAAAACCATCAAATTCTTTAAGTAATAAAAGATCCTTGTAGAAAATCAAATGAGGAGAAAGGGAAAACGTCTATGAACTGATAATGGTTTAGAATTTGTCTTGTAGAATTGAATGATTTTTGTAGGGAAGAAGACATAGCTATACAATACACGATTATAAATTCTCCATAACAAAATGGTGTTGTTGAGCAGCTAAATAGAACATTATTGGAAAGAGCTTGTTGTATGCTTTTCAATGTTGGTTCGAATAGAAGTTTTTTTGGCTGATGCAATCAACACAATATGTTATCTCATCAATCATTCTCTTTTTACTTCCATAGAACTCAAAACTCTCATTGAGATATGATCATTTAAACCCGCTAATTATCTTTTCCTAGAGTTTTTGGTTGTCCAGCTTATTTTCATGTTAGTGAGAGTAAGTCAAGACATAGATATAAGAAAGAGATATTTATAGGTTATGGAGAAAAGGTGAAAGGACTTCTTTGTTCAAGGATATGTTTTTTAATATCATGTTAATATGTTTTAGATTGCTCCCACGACTTTGAAAAGACTTCCTTGTTTAAGGATGTGTTTTTACTTTCTAAGAAATTTTCAGTTGGATTTATCAGTATAAGATTTATTTTTAGTGTTTTTTTAAACTAAAATCTAATTAAATCTAAACCAATATTTAAGTGATTGGATTAGATTTTATTGTACATTTTATTTATCGATCTAATCTAAACTGCTTGATGATTTTTTGATTGAATTAGATATTTTTTTACTTTAAAATTAATCTAATTCAATTCACAGACATTACTATAGGGTTAGCCCACTTAACATCATGATGATGATGATGATAAATAATAATAATAATAATAATAATCATGATGATGATGATGATGTGGTGCCAATACATGGGTTGATTAGTAGTGTTTGTTTTGGTGTAAACTATGGGTATATATGACTTCCGCATAAGGTATATTGTTTGTTTTGATCTGTTACAGTAAGGTGCATTCAAATTTCCCAATACTTACGACTGCAACCAAAGGATATGAATGATTTTGTTTTCTTTTGGAAAGCCGTTAGGTATGTGATTAATTTTGTTGCATGTCTGATATTTATGTAACACTGAAATGGGTATGGTGACCAGATCCTTTTTAGTGGATTAGCGGTTAATAATTATAGGGCAATAGAACAGGGTTGTATCATTGTAAGTATTCAAATTGAATTCGTCACGGGTCATCCCCTTGATTACAAGACTGCTATCATTGAGATCCTAAGGCCATTGCAATTTATTGTCACAAAAATAGAGGAATTGAATATGAGAAACTGGGCAATTTGGAAAGATTGGATGAAGGATTGTGACCCCTGGGGACACATCAAGCAAAAAAGAAGAAAACATTTCTTCAATGGCATGCAATGGTCATATTTATTTAACTGATATGAAAAATAATAAAAAACACTTAATGTTAACGGAACCAAAGTTAGAAATGCATATTCCAGCAGAATATTTGGGAGGGTTGTTATATTACGTTAAGAATGTGGTTGATTGTAATTGGGAAAAATTAAAGGGTGTGCAATGTAATTTACTCAAACTAATGAACGCAATAAGCTGCATGCTTTGGAATTAACAGAAAAAGCAACTGTGGTTAATTTGGGTTGGCATCACCGGAAGCTCAATAATTTTGGTGTATTCTCCAACTTTAATTGATGTTTCACTTCAGTAATATGAATTTTGATTGAAAAAGAATACCAAAACCACTTCAAAAGCTGCACCTAAGTTAACTAGTTTTGTCCATAATTTTCTGTAAACCCTAGTGGTTGGGGTGCTTTTTCCTTATCCATTAAAATTATGTGAAGGTTAAATTTTTAAAGTAACATATGTGAGAATTAATGTGGAGCATAAAACACTTCTTCATACTTCCAACTGAATATCACTGTTCTCAAAGGTTAGCCAGAAAAGTAGAGAATTGCGGGTAACTCAAACCCGTATCAAGCTAGCTATAGTCCGCATTCCAGGCTTAGATTTTTATTAGGTTAGGTTTGGTTTTAAAAAAAGTCTAGTCACAAATTGTTAGGTTTGTTCATATGTTAACTCTATCTATCGAGCATTGACCAAAACAAAAATTCTGAGCTAACTCATTTGTCGGTTTTGCATAGAACATATCTGATAAATAATAACAAGTTTTTTCTTTTATTGGTTACAAAAGTTTTGGAAATTGAGTGTACTAACTTAATTACATCATTAATCATTGAATTAACAATAGACAATTATTCTATAATTAAATGATAGCTAGAATTATTGTAATGGCTAATATATGATTGCCTGATGGGTCAAATTCATCAAGGGTAAGAAAAACCGATGCATCTAACTTGTGTCATTTAGTTTATGGATTTATTTGTCAGATAAAACCTGGACAACAAGGTGAAGGGATGGCTAGAGAGGCTCAGTTTCACTGTTTAATTCATTCATGAGGAGGTAATGCAGTGTGCGGGTGCAATATGTTCTTAGTTATAGCCTTATAGGCCTTGCAATATGCAGATTGGTTTTTTACAACTTGGATTGATACATATATAGCTCATATGTTTTAATTTAATATACCATGTGAGTCTAGCAGATCATTAATTTTGTGGTGATTTTCTGGGTGCACGGCCTTTCGCCAGTTGACTTTTGTTGTGCATGTTAGATTTGGTTGTTGAAATTCGAATTCAATGCCTTTTACTTCCATTGGGGTTTACTTATAAGATGTGCCCTTTTGTCAGGATCTTATGATGACATTTTCTTAGTCAATCACATATAACTTTATCAGGCTTTTCCCCTGTGGCCACTCTTCGCTCTGAGTTAGCATCAAGTATGGCTCCATAAATATGACATCTTGGTGTGCATCAAGTGTGCATATATAAAGAGAGGTATGTATGTATGTATGATGCAGTATGGTTGAGATGGTCATAATACTTATTTGAGGTCTTCTAGAAGCTACAAAATTACAAACATTTTTCAAGTAAACTACCAGAATAGGTAGGTATTTTTAACAACATATGTAGGTTTGCGTCAAAATGAATATTGGTAACTGGTATGAGAAAAGAAAAAGAATATTAGTTAGAGGGTCTAGGTCTAGATTGCTTCAATTTTGCAATCAACTTTTTTTTGTCATCAACTCATCATTATTGCCGCTTTGGTCGAAATTTAAAAAGAAAACAAACAGCAGAATTATTGGCTACAAGAGGAAAAACAAAAGCTGCAGAGGATAGAAAGATAATATCTCTTAAAGTCAATTGAAAATGGAAGACCAAAAAATATAAGAAAAACCCTTTGAAAATTATGATCCTATCTGATACCTGAACCGACATTGAGTTTTTGGATGTTAAAATGTGATATCTTAATTAGGAATATGATTTGACAAAGAGTAATATTCATCTCGTGAGTACTAATTAAATTTTATAACTGAGTTACACCCGGTTCATTTCTCATATGAAGAGTGATATTGAATTTGGCTAATTCGATCTAACAATTGATTAGCACAATGAAAGATATTGCTTCATTTGATCAAATAATATGATCAAACGAGTGGGTAATCAAGCAGAGCAGACTTTTCCATGTTTTGTATATTTCTAGGGTTTTGAAGGAATTTCAATGTAATTTTTCACCTTAGTCGAATTAAGAAATGGAATTTGTAAATCTTCTACCACGAACCATTTTTAGTCCTAATCGTGGCTGGGTATCCAAAATTGGAAGTACACATTTCAAACAAATTCGAATATTCTTTATGCACCGAAAGGACAAAACTCATGTCCAGGACCACGAGAAAGGTTTGTTGGGTAAATATAGCAGGTAAAATAGGTGGGTCGTTTCAAAATAAGTCCGGTTTTTTAAGTCGTGAGTTTTTGCGGGTCAGGTCTAAAAGTCTATGGTAATTAAGGTTTTAATTTAAAGTGTTTAAATCTATCTATTTTATGGGTGGGTTAGGCCTATAAATTTAGTTTTTCGGACTGTTCTTATAGCTCTACAAGAGAAAAAACGAGGTCGTTCAGCTGGTAGGAGGTGTGGGCTTTTTACGGGACCAACCAAAAAAACTTTCACTAATTTGGACTTTGGTTTTAGATGTCTAAACTCATCCATTTTTAAGATGAGCTAGACCGGTCCATTAGGGCAGGCTCATTTTATTAGTTCTAAATGGAGAATTTATTAAAATTTCTTAAAATGTAGATGTGGCATGCTTCAATTTAATTTGGTGTCAAATTTTGATTGGAAGAGATAGAGAAAAGAGACAAAAGGTTTTCATCTAATTTGGATTTTTTTCGGTTTTACTAAAAATTGAATTAGTGTCGGTGGCTTACAACAACTCGTTGCCTTTGACATTTGAATTGAATCTTCTCCAACTTAATATTCAGGTTTTAAATTAACAAGGACATGGTTAACTCTCTCACATGTTATAGAAATATAATTATTGACATTTTAAATTTATTCTTATTTAAATTTGGGCGTGATGTTTTAAAAGTTTTGTAACATTTTTTATTTTAAAGCAACCTTTTTTAGACCAAATACCTACCATCATGCGTTCTATTGTATGTTATGTGGAAGATATAGACCTATATCTTAAAATTTTATGTGTGACAGAGTTCTGCATTTTGAGTTTGTGTGTGTCTCAAAGATGAGTTGAGACCCCTAGGAATAAGACAGCCATGGAGGAAGTATTTTAAGGGAAGAACTTATGTAATTGCCATCAAGCAGAAGAGTTCTATCAGAGATACAGAATTCGATGTACGACTATTTGCAAGTCAACAAACTTCTACTTTAAGTCAGGAACTAAATTCTAGATCCTAAGTTAATTCTAAACCTCAATATTTTTCCCAACACTCTCAATATTGATGAAATTTGTTAATCAGTAAACTCTTTGAGATTACATTCTAACTTTTGACATTTGTCATTGGAAAGCGTTAAAAACCCTATTTTCTATATAATTCCTGCCAATTGGTCCTGATACTCTTCAATTCTTTCCCAAGACTCATAACCATTATCTTGCACCCTATTTTATTCAAGTGGTGTCCTAAATACCTAGTTGAATTTCTTGAAAATTTAACATTGTGCCATAGTTGTTTTGTTCTGATTTTCTCTCATAAACCTCTAACCACCTCGTCTTTACCTTGCTACCTCGCCACACGATGTTGTCACCTTGTCACTCCACCCTACGACACATGTCCCACCAGGACCACCTTATCTCTCCATCACACCACATGGATTCCACTAGGCCACCTTATGCCAACATTCTAACCTTATATCTACTTTAACTTCTTCCATTTCAATTCTTTAATTCCCTCACCACCAGCGAACATCACTTCATGCCATTGCATACCTTTATTCCCTTTTTCCATATACTTTAATTTCAATCTTTCCTCCAAATTCATCATCACACCACCAAATAAATTTATCAAGAGCTCCTCTTTGTGGTTTAATTAACTCTTCCTTTTGTTTTTGTTTTTGTTTTTCTTTTTCTTTTTTCACTTCCAAATTAATATTAAGGCATATTATGAAAGATAATAAAATAGTAAATTAACACAAGAAAAGAAGTAACGAACAATAGCACCTAGAAAAAAAAGCTGACATTGAATACTCGTTCACAATTTCACAGTCTAATAGTTAAATTTAAACATTGTAAGCATAAAATTAACAAATTAATATGAAAATTGGAACAATCAACCAATTAGTAATAACTATTAAAAATTAAAAAAGTAAACATTCTTAACATAAAAATAATAAAAATATAAAAAAGAATTAAACAATTGACAATGATTATAAAAAATAAAAATTAAGACCATATAAACATAAAAATTAAACAATTATTGATATCAACATGAATAAAGTTCTTAAATAATTTATATAACAACATAAATTACAACTTAATTAACAAGTGATTAGGAAGGTGAAACACATACCAATTTTACGATTTTAAGTGTAATTGTGGTATGATTAAGAGGGGTCAAAGTGAAAAAATTGTAGAAACAAAAGAAGAGGGAATGGGGAATAATGGAAGAAGAAAATTTCAGTTGCAAGAAAAAGTAATTCTTTTAATTTTGTATAAAGAATTTTCTATTCGCTGACTTGCTATTAACTCGTTACGTGAAACCATTAAATTATAAAAATTGGAACTAGCACATGATCAAACTACAAACCTTAAGGCGAAATCCATATAGCCTTACCATTAGACTATTCAAGTTATATTGGAATTTATTGATTTTTTTTTGTATATAAGTTAAATATTATTTATTTTGGACCTCTATTAACAATTGACTATAGATCATTGCCCTTGCTTTCAAGGTCAAGGGCCGACCCTATAAATACTCTTGGTACATATGCCCCCAAAAATACAACTACTATGCTTAAGGGATGAAAATGAAAAATAAAAAGGGTTTAATGTTGGTATTTTTTTTTGTCTTTTTCATTCTTTCTTTTTCTTTTAAAAAAGAAGTGGTGAGTTCTAAAAATTAGAATGGTGTCAAAACTTGAGCCCACTTAAAGTTTATAGCATAGAAATAACCCTTTTAAAAAATAAATAATTTTAGCCCCTAAAATTTTGAGGTTTGTCCAAAAATGATATTTTATTAGTATTTCTTGTTACATGTTGAAATAGCTAACTTTTGTGTCACCTCAATGACACGTTAATACATGTCAATTTTTTAAATGTAAAAAAAATAAATTCTACATTATCATTTTTCTTACATTTCTTCTATTAAAAAGTTAATTGTCAATGGTTCTAAATCTCAACTGTTGAGAATAGTATTCACTAGAAAAGTGAAAAGGATGGTTGAAGTATTATTTATAGTTTAAATTCTAAACTGGTAACAATACTCCAATATATCGTTACAAGCATTTCTATAAATACTTTACAAGCCTACACTACACAACATACAATAATACTTACCCTCCCCGTTAAAATGATCAAAACCATGATTTTTTTTAAAAGGAATCACTTAAGCAACTCAACCGAACCACTCAAATCTCATCCATTTCATAACAAATACAACAACACCATAACAATACTATTTTAACTCTAAATTCCATTTTAATTTCTTTAGCAAATACAACACCATAGCAGATATATAACAATACCCTTCTAAAGTTAGATATTTAATACATATATAACAATAACTTTCTTATAGTAATGGATTGTCAACAACAAGTATCCGATTCCTTAAATTTTCTCTTATAACAATGTACTTTTTAAAGTCAATCCAATTCAAAGTTTGCGCTCTTGTTAATCTCCATTGGACATTATCAAATCCCATCAAAGACACAGGGGATGTTTTGTAACATCCCAGGCAATTTAGGAAAATTTACGTGTAGTAGAAAATATTATTAATTGTTTTAAAATTTATTCGGTATTTTTATGAACTAAGGGGCAATTATGGATAATTAAATATTGAGAATATAAACAAAATTATTTGATTGGTTAATAATAATGTGGGGTCCGATTAAAGGAAGAGAAGAGTTTGAAGGGAAAAACGCTAGAGCGATTAAGTGAAGGGAAGTGAGGTGGTAACCGGTTGGGAAGGTTACCAGTTACCCCTGGACTTTAAAAGGCTCCTTTTCACTTTCTCATTCGTTTAATATTCACGTGCGAGCCACTATCTCTCTGTCTCCCTCTCTCCCTTCTTTCCCATTTGCTTCTGTTCCTGTTCACCTTCTTCCTCCTCCTCCATCGCTGAGTTGCATACTCCAAGAGAGGACTCTGTTTGCATCAAAATCGAGTGATACGTCCATTTCTGTGACCGTGGTCTCAAGGTGAGTCCACTGATCCATTCATATCTGTGTTTCCATGCATCTCTCGTCTTCCTTGCTAACCGTATGGCCACACATGGCTGTGTGTGGGCTTGTTCTCCACTCCTCTGGTGAGTGTGAGCTCGAAGGAGGTCCTTAGAGCTGAGAGTGCAAAGCTAACGGGTTTTGTATTCCGACCCATAGGTAGCAGTGAAGGAGCTGGTGCTGCATTTGGAAGAAAGACGGTGAACCCAGTACTAAGAGGGCGTAACCGACACCAGGATTAAAAATGACATTTTTGGGGTACTACAGACCATCAACAGGGTATATATTGACTTATTCTTGCTTACAAACCCTCCATAATTAAAATTTACAAGGGTAAAAATGGCTTCTAAAAAGAGGGATGTTACAGTAACATCCTAGTTTTAATTATTGGTTAATTTTTATTAATCAAATAATTAATTAGGAATGTTAAATTAAATACAATTGGTACATTAAATTCTAAAATTTATCTAGGTAGTTTTAGGTAACTCAAAGTTACTAGATTAGTTTCAAAAGTTAACTGAATGGATAAAATGACCATGTTGCCCTTAAGGCATCAACTAATTCAATCACCTCATTTCCATTTTCCATTCACGCATGCAGTAAAGAAATTGGGCAATGCATTTCCTCCTCTTCACTTCTAATCGCGTGCACCATCATCCTCACCACTCTAGCCCTTTTGGCTTATTCATCTCTAGTAAAGGACAAGTAAAGCTTCATCTTCTTCCTACTCTTCCTCGGGCAACATTGCAAGAGCTTGAGCTGTCCACTTCCATTGTCTAAGGTATGAGTCCTTGAACCCCATTCATGGTTTTGGTTTCCCTCTTGAATCCTACCTTTAAATCCATCAAATTGATGATTTTAGTGAGATTTGAAACTGTAACACCCCCTTATATACACGAGATATATATAAAAAACTTTTAGAAAGATATACATATTTATCATTCATTATCTCGCGTATACAAGGACGTATATACATCTGATTTCCTTTGAATATTGAAAGTAAAAAAAAAAACATTGTCTTTCAATATTTGTCCATAATGATAAAATAATTTATAGAAATCATAAGTGATAAATCATTACAGTATTATATCTGGATGGGAAAGTTTATTAAAGTTTAACCTTTACCTTGTTACAATTATCTAACTTGATATTGTAATAAGGCAAGGTAAAACTAAACTATACCTCTACTACAAATGTGACCAATCATTTCCTAGTCCTTGAATCATTGAGTTTTGGAATCCTACTCTTGCCATATCTCTTCATCTATCTAATTGAGGATGAGACCACTTTACCCTCTTATAATTACATATCCTTCCATCTTGAACCGCTAGCTATATATCACATAACATATTTTTTGGACACAAAATTCAAACAAGAAGGAGTGAGAAACAGAATATAATACTTTACAGATAAGACATAAGCATAAGGGTTTTCAAAAACTAATAAATTAATATCATTCAAAACAAACTAATAAATTAATATCATTCAAAATTTCATACACAATTAATTATAAATATAGGGTTCTCACACACACAACAATCATTCTTTCATTCACAATCATACTTTCATTCACAATCATCCATACAGAATATCACAATCACATGTATGACATGTAATGCTTTTAATACTATCTCATTTAGTTTATGCAAGTGGACCCTTAAAGTTTTAATTTGCATTGGGCCAACCAGGAGTTTACACTGTACCATAATTTCGGATAATAACATAAATGCCTTTGTAGCATATGAACAACTCAACTGGCGTGGAAACACTTAGAGACTAGTCAGACTGAGAAAGTTTTTATTGTGAAAGTACCTGACACTAGGGAGCGACCCCAGGTCACCTGAAGCACCCTTTCAACCCCCTTTCATCCTAGGGCTCACACTTAAGCCTCCTCTAATGTATCCTCAGTTTCTATAATCCGTCCCCAGGCAATATTACATCTTATTTCTCTTTAATGATTCATGATGCATGAACTACTCATATATTTAGTTGGTTAAGACTTTTAGAAACTCAATTATTAAATACCATAAAGGTTCACAAAATCACCTCAATAAATTGTACATTCCCATAAGTTCTTCTTTGAATTTCTATTATACAGAAACAAATTTAGTACAGTCTTCAAATTCAGATCTCACCAAAATTGAGTTTCCAAGCCTTAAATATCTCAAAACTTTCTCTTAAAAATCTTCACATATTTACATAATTTTTCCAAATTTGAATCTTAAATAGATTGAGTTTAGAAATCTCGACTATAACAAAATATCCTTTAGTTATTTCATTAGGGAAAACCAATTTAAATTTCTGATTTCTAAAAGAAAATACATATATATTTTTTAAAATCATTAACTAAGAATATTTAAAACTATAAAAATTTTCTTTAATTCAAGAATTAATTATCTCAACCTTTGATTTTCATAAAATAGCTTCTTTCTAATACTAGATTTTATTCTAGAGATTAAAAATAAAGTTAATGAAAATTATTTCTAAGAAGAAATAAAAGACTAAAATAATGATAAAATATTTTCTCTTAAAATAAAAATTTAAAGAGTAAGGTAAGAAAATTCTTACTAAGTTTTTAACTTTCCGTCATGCTTGTTATATACTCAAACTCCATATCACAAGGTCATCAATCATTCATCATTCACAATCAAGTGTTGTAATATCATCAATCACAATCAAATATCATCAAATCACAAATATTATTAATCACAGTCTAGTATTATAAATCACAATATCACTAATCCACTGCTGGCCGAGAGCCCTCTTAACATAAACATAAACACCAAAACATACAGACAATGCATTTTCGGCATCCTCAAGCCTACTCTTGCAACCATGGTCACCAATTTTGGCATTTACATCTATGCTAAGAAGGATCGTAGCATGGATCTTTTCTGACATATTTCTGATACACAGGATCCTTAAGTAAGGCAAGTGTAGAGCCTAATCGGTATCAAAATTATTGTATCTCTTTTTCTTGAAGCGGGTGAATATGGTGTAATATTATTAGCCGAGAGTGAGTAAGAAGATCTCTTAAAACATGAGTGAAAACCCTCGTCCTAGCGCTGTTAGTCTTTCTTCAAAAATTTCCCTTTCTGTTCCTGAATCTTGTAAAAAGACCCTTTCAAATAAACTAGAAAACCTTATTGAGTATACCTTCGTCCCAGAGGATGCTCAAATAGAAAGTGTTGTACCCCCTCTTCTGAATCCTTACAATGTTTTCAGAAGACATAAATCCAACTTTACCTGGTCCGTAAAAAAGCTTATCTCTACCCCTAGACCTGGAGTAAAAGAAGTCATCCAGACTTCAAAGCTTGATTCTTGCCCTCTTCATGCTACCTCTGCAGAACAATATGTAGACCTGGAAATAAATCCAGATCTAATCAAGTTATGGCAGAAGGAAGGTTATGTTGCACTACATCTAGGTGCAGTTCGATTGATCCTAACCCTTCATGGAAGAAAAGGCATGCCTGTTACAGCAAGAGTCTCTCTTTTAGACTCTACTTTCCATCACTATGAAGATGCAGTGATTGGCACAGTCCTCACGACACTTAATGCAGGAAGTGTGGTTTTAACCATATTTCCAAACTTTAATGTCCATCTGAAAGATCCAACTCTTCCACATCGGTTCCAAGTTCAAGTCCAACTTATTGGAGCCCCTCAAGACTCAGATGCATTTAAAGCTACTCTGAATCATCAGATCATATTCAGAGTACAAGATCATCTCTTTGATCTTCCGGTAGACTCAAAAATCTCAGAAAATGCCTTGATGGTAATAGCAAATTCTGAGGAGAAAACCCCATCAATCATCCAAGTTCTCAGGCAAATCCCTCGAGAAGAGTTACTAAAACTCATTCCTATGGAATGGATTAGTGACTATGAGGCGCAAAAGAAACAATCAAAACCCATAGTGTCCACGGAGTCATCATTTAAAAGGCTCACTGATGGTAGAGTAAAAACTATCTTCAAGTCCGAAGGAGAATCTTCCTCCTCTTCAACAAATCCAGTCTTCTCAACCATGATGATCACTCTAGGAGAACAGGAGAAGAACATTCCTGTTTATTCGTTCAAAGCCGATGGAACACCCATTTATAGTGACAAGATAAATGGTCACTTTATGTGGGATGTGGCACCAGAGATGTGTGATCCAGACTGTGATTGTTACATGGACTATGATAGCAGTGAAGATGATAGCAGTGATGATGATGATGAACCTAGAAGGAAAAGAAAGAAGTCTCCTTGCAAATCTCCTAAGAAACCTGAAAGGAGATTTGATCCTGATAATGGACCCTGGGTTGGAATCAAAAAGAAGTATGAGCCTCTTCCCTTCTACGAAGAAGCCCTGAATATCCTCAAAAAACATAAATACCCTTCACCACCAAATGACCCATCCTTAGTCACATGGCCTCTACCAGAGAAACCATCTCCAAAACCTTTACCTGTACAAAAGTGTAAACCTGTTGAACCATTTCCCAAACAGACAACCATACCACAAGCATGTATGATGTTTTCCTCCACTTCAGCCTCTTACAATACAAATTTTCCTTCCTTGGAAAGAAAAGTTGATCCTGTTAAAAAGATACAAACGAGACCCTTTGTGGTTCCTTCTGAAGTAAACACTGATGGATCAACAAGGCCAATTACCTAAGCAGAAGAAGTGATGAATTGGCAAACTGAGAACGCTGTAGCTCAAAATGAATTCTTGCAAAACATGGACAAAAAGATTGACAAGATTGCTGACTCCTTAGACAAGGAGATTAAAAACATGTCCCAAAGGTTGCAAGATCATTATGGTGAAATAAAGAAAAAGATGGCACAGCTTGAGGCAGAAGTACAGAAACTGAAAGGAGAAAGGATCAGTACCACATTTGTTGAAAAAGAAAGAGAATTGAGAAAGGTCAAAGCTCAGTATGAAGAATTAAGAGGATATGTTGCCTCTAAAACTCAAAAGCCTTCTCTTAAAGAAAACTCTTTTGAACCAGATCCTTACTTCGTTCCACCCTCAAAAATATTTGCATCATATACTCCTCAACCTATACAAAATCCTAGCCCATTCATTCCTCCAAACCTTATCTCGAGAAAGTTTGATCCTATTGGGAAAAGAAAGGAACAATTTGTTCCTCCTCCCACCAAAAATGATGAAGAAGATTCTGTGTCAGAAGAATCTCCCATACAAACTCCTAAGCTTTCTCTAATGGTTTCACATAAACCATTATCCTATGTGATGCCTCTGATGTATTCCCAGAATAAGGAAGAAGAGTATGAATCCACTCAAGAAGAAACCTTCTCTGAAGGAGATTGGCAAAACACTGAGTTGAATTCCACTGAAGCAGAAACAGTGTATGACGAATATGCTGATATCTCTAGAATCCTGATGGTGAGACAAGATGAAACATCTACTCCGCCTGGATTAGATCCCAGAGAAATAAACACCCCTGTTTATACTGGGTCTTCATTTTTCTCTATAGATGGAATTCCTCCTTCTCAATGGAATAAAAAATTCCTTGAGTTCAAAGCTTGGATGGATGCAAAAATCGTCCAACATGAAGAATCATACAAGGTGGTTGAAGAGTTTTGTGCTAGAACGACCGGAGTTCTTAAAGAATGGTATCAATCCATTGGTCCGGTAAATCAAGAACAACTCCACAACCAACCTATTTCAGATGTAATTCATTTTCTCCAATTTCACTTTCTGGGAGATATTTCTGTGATTGAGAAAGAAGCCAGAAAAGAGTATTTTGAGATGAGATGTTGCTCGCTAAAGAAAGCAGATCTCGAAAGACATTATCAAAGAATGTCTCAGAGATTTTATCAGCTAAACGGATTTAATGATCCAAGTCTCAAGAATACTTATATAAGTTCTCTCCCAGAAGAACTTCAAGAAGAAATGTGGAGAATCTTGCAAGCAGCCAACAAAAATGTTACAGAAATGACACTTGGAGAAATTCACCAAGTAGGAATGGTTGCTCTAGACAAGATTTGCAGTCAGCAGAGCTTGATAGATAAAATGCTGAATAATCGGAAGAAGTACAAGGGCATTTGTAAGAAGAAGTATTTGAAGATAAAGTGTGACAAAGAAAACTGTGTCTGCAAAAATTCAAAGCTTCATTCTACAAAGAAAGAAAAGAAAAACAAGTCCTCGTACAAAAGAAAAAAGAAGTTCCGATTCTTCAAAAGAAAACCTTTCAGAGGAAAGAGCAAGGGCCAGAGATGCTTCATCTGTAAAAAGAAAGGACACTTCTCCAAAGATTGTCCTCAAAACAAAGAGAAAGCAGTAAAGCTATTGCATACATTAGCAATAGAAGAAGATGACGATGTTGAATCTCTTTATGAAGAACAAAGCTCTCCAAACAACAAAACTGCTTTTGCCCTTGAAGAATCTGAAGAAGAAACATCAAGTTCAGCAGATTCTGAAAGTTCAGCCGAACCAGAACATTTCCCAGTTCTGAGAATCCAAGAAGTGCCGAAAGATCCAACGATTGCTTCAGCTGAACTCCCTCCTTTACCAAACCTTGAAGTATACATCCTTCCATCAAAATATGATGTTCCTATAAAGGTGATTGCCTTCATTGACACAGGAGCTCAAAGAACATTCATGAATCTGGCTATTTTACCTTCCCATGCCTGGAAGAGTCACAAACAAAGTTTCAAAGCTGCCAATGGAGAATCATTTGAAACTAATCTGATAACCAAGTCCAAAGTTGGAATCAAGATATTTCCAGACTGCACAATTTGGACAAAAATCATTGGGTCAGACCTGCCGGAGAAAGATATACTGATCGGAAGGGATATTCTGATTAAAAACCAGAAGTTGCAGATCCTTGCAAATGGAGTAAAACATAAAAGGAGTTTCAAGCCTTTTTGTCAAATTCCAAGACTTTTCTCTTTGGCAGAAGTTCCTCCTGAATTTTCAGAAGTTAGAGATCAGTTGATAAAGTTATGTGCTGAAGGTCATGATCTTTTCCAACATCCTAAACCATTATGGAAAAGAGAAGAGTTCTATGTAAATTTGCCCTTCAAGATGAATGAAGATGTTAATCCCACTAAAGCCACACATCCGGGAATGGCTCCCTCAGAACTCAAAATGGCACAAGCAGAATGTCAAGAACTGATGAAACAAGGTTTGATTGAACCCACAAAATCTGAGTGGGCTTGCACGGCTTTCTATGTCAACAAAAGATCAGAACAAGTCAGAGGAAAGAAGAGACTTGTTATTGATTACAGGCCATTAAACCTTTTTCTCAAGGATGACAAGTTCCCCATACCAAAAATCAGTTCACTCTATACCTATATCAAAAATGCCTTCATCTTCTCAAAATTCGATTTAAAATCGGGTTTTTGGCAATTGGGCTTAAATCCAGAAGATCGCCCAAAAACAGCATTTTGCATTCCAAATGGACACTATCAGTGGACTGTCCTGCCTTTTGGGCTTAAAGTTGCCCCATCACTATTTCAAAAGGCCATGGTTCGAGTATTTGAACCCATCCTGCACAGTGCTCTCGTCTACATTGACGACATCCTACTTTTCTCTCCAGATGAAGTTAGCCATAACCAGCTTCTCCAACAATTCCATTCTATCTGCAACAATTATGGAGTTATGCTCTCTGCAAGAAAATCTGAAATTGGAACAAAAGAGGTTGACTTTCTAGGAATGCGATTTGCCCAAGGAAAATATCATCCTCAGCCTCATCTTGCAGAAGATCTTCCAAGTTTCCCTGATGAGAACATGTCTACCAAACAGATTCAACAATTCTTAGGAATTTTGAATTATGTTAGAGATTTCATCCCTCATATTTCTCATCATACTTCAAAGCTTTCCAAGATGCTCAAAAAGAATGCACCACCATGGGGAAAAGAGCAAACTGAAGCTGTTAGATTCCTGAAAGAAGCAGCTAAGAATCCTCCGCCATTAAAAATCCCTGGAGAAGGAAAAAGAATATTACAGACAGATGCAAGTGACCATCACTGGGGAGCAGTTCTAATAGAAGAAATCGGAGGACAAAAACTCTATTGTGGACATGCTAGTGGACAATTCACCAATGGTGAACTTCATTATCATACCACCTACAAAGAAACTCTTGCGGTCAAATATGGAATCAAAAAGTTTGACTTTCATCTCTGAGGTCACCAATTTGAGGTACAACTTGATAACTCTTCATTTCCAAAAATGTTAGAGTTCAAAAATAAAACTCCACCAAATCCTCAGATCCTCAGATTAAAAGAATGGTTTTCAAGATATGATTTTACTGTGAAACATATCCAAGGGAAAAATAATCTGATCCCAGATTATTTATCCAGAAAACAATCTTTTGAAAAACCAATCCCAATAATTTCATCCTCTCATTCTTATCCTCTCATCATGATGAACACTCAAAACCCATCTTCATCATCATCTTCTCCATCCAAATTTTCTCAATTTCCTCCTGAGTTCAAATATATGAAAGGAGTAAGACCTGCAGAAATAAAACACTTTGCCAGAACTCATATCTTTCACTATTTGGCAATTTCCCTCCAAAAACACAGAATCCTTCCAAAAACAACTTGGTTCAATCCTGATAAACCTTTTTTAAATATTTTTGGACTTTTTCTTGGAAAACTTTTTCAAGAAGAAGATATGTGGTATCTGTGGTGTGCGACAGTAATGTACAATTATCCCATCATATTTCCTACATGGATTATGATGAACACACTGGGAACAACCAAGGATCCTGATTACAGTTCTTCTCTCATCAAGACTTTTATGAGCTGGTATCAACCTCTGGACAAATGGATAAAAGATTTACAAAGAGAAATTGATTTCATGAAAAATAAGACGGATAAATTAAGTTACAGTTTCTACACAGTAGCTTTGCTTCACCGTCCTTATTTTCAGAATCCCCAGACCAAGAGGTTATATTCTCATAATCAAGTAAAAATTTGGAGGACCTATTCCAAATTTGAAGAATTCATGAATGATTATAAAGCACCAGATCTTCCACAAGAAGAATTAATGATTTATCTTCATGAAGTTAACATGGCAGATTCAAGTCTTAAAGAGAGAAATTCAACATGTGCAATCTTAAGTCACGTAGATGTCATATGCCCTCCTGAAAGTGATTGGATAAAATTCTATGATCGACCTGAAGCAGTCCCAGAAGAAGAAATCAAGAAAGTTCCAAAAGTTCCTAGACCATATGAAGCTTATCAGATAATAATGGCCAAAGATGAGCAATCCTATGATGATAGAGTCTTTCATTACAAGGAACCAGAAGACTCTAGTGATGAAGATCCGATCGACAACTGTGGGCCCAGTCATGAGTGTATCTACAAAGACTAAAGAGACGCGTGAGAATCAGAATCTTATCTCAAGATCAAAGACTTTATTTTGTCGGCCATTGTAATTTATCTTTGTCGGCCATTGTAATTTGTCTTTGTCGGCCATTGTATCTTTGCCGACCTTATCTTATCTTTATTGCTTTCCACGTGTCATGATAATATGGTGTGTAATCCGTGTGATCTTATCTTCTTATCACGAATAGTGTCAAGATCCCTGCCTATAAAAGGGACTCTCTTGTAAAATACAAGGCAGAGGTTCGAGAGAACTAAGCCTTTCATAAATAAACTTTGTGTGTTTTAAGAAATTATGAGTTTCTAACTTCTCTTCTTCTGAAAGCTTAAGGCGATAGTATTATGCTATAGGCACTGTTCCGATTAAGAGATACAATAATCATAAGACATAGAGTATGCTCTACACTTGCCTTACTTAAGGATCCTGTGTATCAGAAATATGTCAGAAAAGATCCATGCTACGATCCTTCTTAGCATAGATGTAAATGCCAAAATAATTATAATCAAATCAAATCAACTAAATATCAGTCATAAATATAATTCAAATTTTAATAGTTATTTAGATTAATAAGATTAATTTTTTTAAAGTATTTATGGTTCATTCCTCGCATAGGTCTATATAGGTCCATATAGTCCAATCCTCGCATAGGTATAGTTCAGTCCATACAAGTCATAATAGTCCAAGTTCTTGCATAGGTTTAGTCCAGTTCGCATAGGTTATCCAGGTATTTGCATAGGTATTCAGATCAAGTTACACAAGATACTCAATTTAAAGTTTATTATAAATTTTTAAGTTAAATAGTTATTATTTTAAAATAATAAAATTATTAAATTTTAAAGGAGTAGGGACTCCTCCCATTATTCTTATGTCTTTTCATATTATATTCCTATCTCACTTGCCCTTACCTCTTGTATCTTGGTTTGTTATGAAAATTCCATGTGCGCCTTATCTCCGAGTTCTAAAATATACCAATTTCACTTTAATATAGTTATAAGATAAAAATTAAGATTTCTACTTAAAACAGAAATGGTAAAATTTGAATAGTGAATAGTGAATAGTAAATTATGAATAGTAACAGTAAATAGTAAAGCGTGAATAGTAATGGTAAATAGTAAATTGTGAATAGTAACAGTAAATAGTAAATCATAAATAGTAACAGTAAATAGTAAAACGTGAATAGTAAAGGTAAATAGTAACAGTAAATAGTAATTTACTATTTGAAAAGCAATTTACTATTGAAATAGTATTTTACTATTTAGAATAGTAACTTAAAATAATATTATTTCCAGTATAATAATAGATTTCTAAAAATGATATGAAAATAACCCTAAAAAATATAAAAAATAATAGTATTCTTACCTTAAGATTTTAGCAGAACCTTCTTCCAGAAAAATTTATTTCTCTCTCTTACTTCCACCACTATCTCACTAGCACTACTATATTAAGAAAACTTAATCTGAAACTGTGAATTCTAAAGAAGAATTCCTTCGGTATTTATAGGAAGGAAAATTACTATGCATTCTATTATTTTAATATAAAAGTACTGTGTATTTTTTGAAAATTTAATCCTGGTTACTGTGCATCTTTTGAAAATTTCGTATATGAACAGTATTTTGCATAGTAAATATTGACAGAATTATTAAGCCAAATAGTAACCTTTCACTCGGTATATTTTAAATATTAAAAATCAGTCCTTTTTGAAATTTAGCGATATTATATCAGTCCTCACTAATTTTATAATAAGTAATATAAAGTTTAAATTTTAAAAATCTAAAATTTTCTGTTAATAAAAATTTATTGGTACGTTTTCAATTTTTTTACGATTGGTAAAAATCAAGATTTTACTCAAACTGATAATTTTTAGATAAGTCTACTTGAAATGAATTTTAAAAAATTTTCTTATAATTTAAATTCACTTTCTTGTAAATATTTTTAATTCTAAGTAACTTTATATGAATTCAAAATTATTTAAAATATTATTTTATTAAAATATTTCAAAAAATTCATAAAAATTCCAGAAAATCATAAATATTATGTAGATAAAAAAGTTCTAAAGAACCATAGTCTAATTCCTTCAAAATTTTATTTTAAAATTCTAACAAGAGTTAAATCATAAATATGTAAAAACATAAAATAAAAGTTGTGAATAATAAATATATTTTAAATTATTTATATAATTTCATTAATCAATGAATACTAATTAAGTCATTTTAAAATTCTCATTCAAAATACATAAATATTTTTTTTATTATTTTATTTTATTTCTTAAAAAATAAATAATTAAATATAAATTCTAAAATTTCATAAAAAATGATAATAATAAACTAACTAATAGTAAGTATTTCTCATTAAAGATATATTAATATCTATTTTCTATTTGTGTTGAAAATGAGATGTTACAGAAACCATTCTCAACTAATAGGCAGCGTTAGAGGGTTACAATTCCTCAATTGTCGATGAGCTTCAGAATGAACCATTGTGCTTTTGGTTCCGATTCTTAATTTTGAACTTTAATTCCTTTATTTTGTGGCTATAGGTTGTGTTCAGAACTAGTTCAGAGCTGTGGGTTACGTCGAAGCTTGACGGAATTGGTTTCGGAACCCGTCGGTGACATTTGGTGAGTTGTAATTCTTCGAATCTTCACCGTTTTATTAAATTGTTGGTATCAGCCATGTTTCGGGTTCCCGGGTAGTTAGATGTTAATTAAATGCTAAGGTTTACTGATCAATTTATTAACTAGAGAGTAATTGGTTATATGAGATGCAGGTTCTGATACCGAAATGTGACTAGAAGTGTGGATTGAGCTTTAGAATCTTAGATTCTAGGTATGGGGAGCATTATATCTTAAATGTATGAGTTATGAATGAATAGGCAATATGTGTGTGTTATGGTGACGATATTGTGATTGAAATGTTAATAATGATGATGTTTGAATTTATGTGTGATGAAATTGATAATGCGATTGAATCGTTATCATATCCCATTATGGAGGAACATGGATATATGATGATGATTTAGAAATGTTGTGATTCCATTCATATAGAAATAATGTTGATTATTACATTGGATTGCAATTGATGAGAATGATGCTTGCTTGATAATTATATTGTGATAATGCATTGGATTGCATTTAGAGAAGCTTGAGATAGCTTTAATTAATGAAATGAAGTGATTTATGAATAGTTGTGCACAATATTAGCACAAGGATGCATACTAGACCGTAGGGGGTCTGTGATGTCTGTCAGGCTCGAGCCTGAGTTTAATATCTGATCCGGTCTCAATACCGGTATCCGATCTGCTATACATATTTCAAAGTCTTTGATGAGACATCTACGTGTAACCGGTGTCATCGGTATACATCCGGACTGTAATTCCGTATCAGGCGTTCTCCCTATACCGGTTGTTCAGGATAACACCATGACATCGGATAATACACACGTCACTGTGCAAAAGACAAGGATTGTTGCTACAGGGATCGATCAATAATTCCCTGCACTACAAGCCAAATTCTGCTCACGGGAATGGTCAACTTGTTCCCTAATCCTAGTCTACATTCTCTATGCTCAATATAAAATAGCCACTTGACCCAATCATGCAGGTAAGTGCGCAATATAATAATGCTAATGGGAGTTGGTGGTTCCCCACCAACGAGTCCTCGTTAATCGAGCCAATCAGGTATATGAACTCACTTCATGATTGAAGGGAGGGATCTTCTTCAGCTCTTTTACGACTGATTACTCTCTGAATACATTCCTTACTTGGAATATAATCACTGACTTGAGCGTCGAAGAATCTTTGCAGGTGACACCACCATTCGCCCACTTCAACGCGTTAGGTCGGAGTGAAGGATCTCCAGGACGCCCAATCCGCTCTCCTCATTCAAGGACAACGGATACATACATCGGATACACATACATCCGGTCTATTAGACGGTATTGACATACTATTCGTAACTGGCTTGAGATCGGATCTCTTGACCCCGGTCCAGGACAGATCATTGGCACGCCCGGTGGGACACGATAAAGTTATTCCCATATCCTTGGACAGAGCAGGTAATCCACGATGGAAGGCGAAGCACAAGACTTCATAGAGAATCAAGCTGAAGGCAGAACCAATCCTAACGCTTTCAGAAAACTTAACTTTGATTCTCATGGGGGCAGCTCGAAGAAGATAGTAACTGTATCTGATCCTGATCCTCGCGATGAGTTGATCAAACAACTTCAGAGGGAACTCGCGGAATTGCGAAGAGAAAAAAGGCAAAGCGAGGATAAAGAATCATCTCGCACGCGAAACACTCCCCACACGACTGATGGTGAAAAGTCCACCACTCTTCAGTACTCAAATATCCCTACGTTTGAGGGGGGAGAACAGACTCGCGATTCTGAGGATGCAGCTTCCCGAAGGAAGAGAGATTCAACAACAATACCCCCATTGTCTTACAATCTGAAAGTTCCTTTTTCAAGGAGACTTATGGGCATCAGCATCCCCAAGCACCTTCAAACCACTCAACCACTTTCCATCGGAAAGTATAATGGTGAAACTGATCCAACTAAGCACCTTGATGCTTATGTGTTCGAAGCCATGTACTTGGGGGCTGATGAAGACGTGATGTGCCGAATGTTCCCTCGAACATTGTCTGAGGAGGCCCTCGGGTGGTTTAAAGGCTTGCCTTCTGGATCCATAGATTCTTGGACGGAAATGGCAGCTGCCTTTGAAACCCACTTTGTCATCTCCAGAGACGTACCCAAGACGTCTCATACCTTGGCTCAGATTAAGCAAGGTGAAACAGAGGGCTTAAAAGATTTTTTGAAGAGGTTTTATAAGGAAGCAGCCCTGGTTCCTAACCTCACAGAATCTATCAAGCTGCATATCGTTATTGAGGCATTGCAGCCAGGATCAGCTTTCGCTCTTTCATTAGCAAAGAGCCCCCCAGCAACTTTTGAGGAGTTCAGGAAAAAAGCCTCAAAGTATGTGAGCATAGAGATGCACTTGGAGGCAATGGCTGCAAAGAAAAAGCCACCAACACCATCTCCCCAAACCCAGAAGGGTAAGGAGAAGACGAGGTCAGAACGCATGGAGAGGCCATTCACCAGTCCTAAGGTGGATAACCACCCTCCTCGACCTCGAGAAAGGCATGTCAATTCCTTCAGCCATTATGCACAGTTATCTGCTAGACCATCTCAGATTTTGAGAGAGGTCGGATGGCCAATGCTCAGCACATATGGCATCAGGATACCAGCCCCTATGAAAAGACCAGGAAATTCACGTAAGTACTGTGATTTTCATGAACAGAATGGTCATTCCAGTGATGAATGCCAAGCTCTAAAGAACACGGTTGAGACGCTAATTAGAGAAGGCAAGTTGAAGCAATACTTGTTCAAAGAAAAATCCTTTGACAGGGCAGAACGGAATGAGAAAAGAGAAAGAGATCCAGACGATGGGGATGACAATAACCCCAGTCCGGTTCGAAAGTTCTCTGCTGCAGAGAAGCAAAAAGGTGTGATGACCGATAATGCAGCACAGAAAGACAGCATGCCCCAGCAACAACGTCAGGGCCGACGTGAAGTTATTGACATGATTGCTGGAGGGTTCGCTGGAGGAGGAGCTTCAATTACAGCCCGTAAGAATCATCACAGAATGATTCTATCTGTGCAAGGGAAAGTCAAAGACAATCGCCCTTACAGAGGTGGGATTGAAGCTCCCACAATCTCTTTCTCTGACGAAGATTTTGGCCCAACCATTCCTGGTGGTGACGACGCTGTAGTCATCACTGCTGTGATCGCCAACAAGGACGTCCGAAGAATCCTTGTTGACCAGGGAAGTTCCTGCGATGTTATTTTCTATAATTGCTTTGAAAGAATGGGTTTTAAAGACTCAGACTTACAGCCTTACACGCAGGAACTAACAGCTTTCAATGGTGCAAAGCAACTAACTAAAGGGTATCTTGATACCCTTATCTCGTTTGAAGGTGAGCCAGGAGCCAGGACAGTTAGATCTCGGGTGCTAGTGATTGATGTCAAATCACCATTTAATGGCATCATAGGCCGTCCTACTCTGAATGCAATGGAGGCAGTTGTATCAACCCCACATCTCCTTATCAAGTTCATTGACAAGGATAATGTTGTGTCATCTATCCGGGGTGATCAAGAGATGGCTAGGTACTGCTACAACCTTAGCCTCAACATGACAAAGCTGGACGCCTCCAATAAAAAGAGGAAACTTAATGATGCTGGAACATCGGCTGGAACTGTAAGCCTTGTCGACCTGGACCCTAGAGCGGATTTGAACATTGATCCGTTCAACCCATCAAAGCCCACACCGGATGGAAGTTCCAGGGACATCGTCTTGGGAGATTCTCCAGAAAAGATCACCCATATCAATGACAAGCTAGATACTGAAATAGAGCAGCGACTGCTGGCTCTCTTGCAAGAGTTTAAAGACCTCTTTGCATGGACTGCAGCCGATATGCCAGGCATAGACCCCGAATTCTGCTGTCATAAACTTTCCATCTATCCAGAGACGAAACCTGTGGCCCAAAAGAAAAGACGATTGGGTCCAGAGAAACAGAAAGCAGCTTGTCAGTAAACTGAGGAGTTGCTGAAGGCCGGATTTATCAGGGAAATCCGATATTCCTCTTGGCTTTTGAATGTGGTGATGGTCCCTAAATCCAATGGTAAATGGAGAATGTGCATTGACTATGTGGACCTCAACCGCTGCTGTCCAAAAGATCCTTATCCTCTTCCTAATATAGATCGGATGGTGGATGATTCCTCTGGTTATCAATACCTGAGTTTCATGGACGCATACTCTAGTTACAACCAAATTCCGATGTGCGAAGAGGATCAAGAGAAGACAGCTTTCATAAATGATCGTGGTGTCTTTTGCTATACAGTCATGCCCTTTGGCCTGAAAAACGCTGGGGCGACATATCAGCGCATGATCAACAAGGTTTTCGAAGGTATGCACACCAAACTTGTTGAAGTATATATTGACGACATAATAGCAAAGACACCGGTTGGTGGCGATCATATTGAGGACCTACGCCAAATATTCACCCGTTTGAGACAATTTAACATGAGGCTGAACCCAATAAAGTGCACATTTGCTGTCCCTGCTGGGAAGTTTTTGGGTTTCATGTTAACTCAACGTGGTATTGAAGCCAATCCAGGGAAGTGCCAAACGATTCTAGACATGCAGAGTCCTAAGAATCTCAAAGAAGTCCAATCCCTGAATGGCAAGGTAGCAGCTTTGGCACGATTCATGCCAAAGATGGCTCACAGGTCACTCCCCCTGTACAAAATACTGAAAAAGTCCAAGAAATTCGAGTGGGGACAGGAACAAGAAAAAGCTTTCCAAGAACTTAAGGAGGTGTTGTCCAAACCTCCCATTCTCACAAAGCCTGACCCCGAAGACACACTCATTCTGTACTTGGCTATTTCAGATGAAGCTTTGGGTGTTGCCTTGATAAAAGAAACTCCCGAGGGACAAAGACCGGTCTATTTCACTAGCAAGACCTTGCAAGGTGCTGAGATCCGGTATCAGAAAATTGAAAAGGCCGCCCTCGCTGTTGTTTGGGCCTCACGACGGTTGCGTCCGTACTTTCACGCCCATCCAATCATAGTGAGAACGGATTTGCCACTCCGTTCTGTCTTAATCAAGCCCGATCTCGCTGGGAGGATGATCAAATGGTCTATCGAACTCTCTGAGTTTGATATATCCTACGAACCCCGCAGCACTATTAAAGCTCAAGTCCTGGCTGACTTTATTGTGGAAATGACAGGGACTGATCCAGATTACCCTCGAGTCCATTGGACCATTTACGTTGATGGTTCATCAAACCAAAGAGGCTCTGGAGCGGGTGTAGTTCTAGAAAGTGACGACGGAGTACACCTAGAGATCTCCCTTCGTTTCAATTTCAAAACATCCAACAACCAAGCTGAGTACGAAGCTTGCTTGGCCGGGCTAAGAGCTGCGATTGACATCGGAGCTTCTGAGGCGACACTCTGCAGCGATTCACAGCTGGTGATTTCGCAGATCTTAGGAGATTATCAAGCTCGCGAACCTCAACTCTAATTATACTTGAACTGTGTCAAAGAGTTGATTGAGAAATTCTCAAAGGTGGAATTCAAGCATGTTCCACGTGAAGAGAATACGAGAGCAGATATACTCTCCAGGTTAGCAAGCACTAAACGACCAGGTAGCACCACTACGCTGGTTCAAAGCACGCTAACGTCGCCCAGCATTCCTCTTTTCCCTTCTCTAAACGCCATAATGACTAACTCCCTTTACGGAGATACATGGATGGCTCCTTACATCCGTTACTTGGCTGATGGACAACTACCTACGGATGAGAAGGAAAAGACGAGGCTAAGGAGAGAATTACCATATTTCACTATGATTGATGGTAATCTCTACAGAAGGGCACTCTCTGTACCCTATTTGATTTGTCTCAAAGAGAATGAAGTGCAAGACGTAATGGAGGAAGTGCATGGGGGACAATGTGGACACCACGCCGGAGGAAGAAGCTTAATGCGAAAAATCCTCAGAGCTGGATACTGGTGGCCCACAATGAAGCAAGACTCCATTGACTTCGTCAAAAAATGCGACGCTTGCCAAAAATTCTCTAACCTTCACCACACACCGGCGGAAGAACTCTTCACATCCGCTGTTCCATGGCCCTTCTACCAATGGGGTTTGGATATTCTGGGCCCCTTTCCAACTGCTCCTGGGGGCATCAAATATCTCATTGTAGGGGTCGATTATTTCACTAAGTGGATAGAAGCAGAGCCGGTGGTGCATATTACTTCAGCCCGAACCCGTCGTTTCATATATGAAAACATCATAACACGGTTCGGGGTCCCAGCACGGATTGTCACAGACAATGGCACCCAGTTCACGGATAGAAAATTCACAGATTTGCTTGAAGGGTTAGGAATAACCCAAATATTCTCATCCGTCGAACATCCCCAAACTAATGGTCAAGCTGAAGTGGCCAACAGGGAGGTGCTGAAGGGACTAAAGAAACGCCTTGGCGAAGCCAAGGGCGGATGGACAGACCAGCTGTGTCATGTCCTATGGGCATATCGGACAACGCCTCATTCATCCACCAACGAATCCCCATATCGCCTAACGTACGGGGTCGAGGCAATGATACCTGTGGAACTGCAAATTGCTTCCACAAGAGTTAAGTACTTCTCTAAAGAAACCAACAATGCTAACTTGGCATCCGAAATGGATGTCATACAAGAACTCAGAGAAGACGCTTTCATCAGAGATCAAGCCATCAAAGCCAAAGTTGCTCTCCGGTACAACAAACGAGTCCAATCAAGGACTTTCAACATTGGAGATTTGGTTTTGAGGAAAGCAAGTATAGGGAACAAATTCGCTCATCAAGGCAAATTGGCCCCAAACTGGGAAGGCCCATACAGGGTATCCGAGCTCACTGGCAAAGGCTCTTACCGCCTTGAAAACCTTGATGGCACTCCAATCCGAAACAAATGGAACACCCAAAACTTGCGCATCTACTATAGCTAGCTGTTTCTACACTCTCCTATCCTTATCTTGGAACGAATACTGGAGAATTTATTTTCACAGCTACGCTCTCCTTGTAATTCTTATTTTTGATTTAATAAGAATCTCTCATAACAATTTAACTCTTTCGAGTTTTTCTTATGCTGTGATTTTCAGTTTATCCGGTGTACAGAAGCATATTCAGGACGGATGATCTCAGCTACATATTCTGTAGTTGACGATGTAACTCCTCGAATATGCGCAACGCACAAGAACATACTCAGGACGGATGATCTCAGTTACCCATTCTGTAATTGACGATGTAACTCCTCGAGTGTGTCTAAGTATTGAAGGCCCAGATTGTAGGATTAAACCGAACTCTGGGTACGGTTAGTAAGTTTGGCTGAACACCGGTGAAGGCTCAGATTGTAGGATTAAACCGAACTCTGAGTACGACTAGTAGGATTAACCGAACGTCGGTGAAGACCTGAGTTGTAGGATTAAACCGAACCTCAGGGCATGGGTTGTAGGGCTGGTCCTTTTTCAAGGCCACAAACCGAACCCCATTCGGAGATTACATGGGTTGTAGGGCTGGTCCTTTTTCAAGGCCACAAACCGAACCCCATTCGGAGATTACATGGGTTGTAGGGCTGGTCCTTCTTCAAGGCCACAAACCGAACCCCATTCGAAGATTACATGGGTTGTAGGGCTAGTCCCCTTTCAAGGCCACAAACCGAACCCCATGCGAAGGCTTGGGCGCAGTAAGCTGGTTCTTCTCCAAGACCACGCTGAACCCCAAGTGACGGGCGCAGTAGGCTCAGGATTAGCCCTGATCTGAACCCCGTATCGAAGGCTCGGATTGTAGGATTAAACCGAACTCTGAGTACGACTAGTAGGATTAACCGAACGTCGGTGAAGAATTGTCATTGGATAAAACCAAAGACCAATTGAAGAACGGCTAGTAGGATTAAACCGAAGGCCAAAAATGACATGGACTGTAGGATCAAACCGAACTCCAAACACAACAAGTATGTTATACTGAACTCCAAATTAATACTCTCGTGAAGTTCTTTATTTGGAAATTTTATAGCTTATAATTCTGAGTCATCAATTCTTCAATTGAGCCTGACTCGTAAACTCCGACACAAACAATTCACTCGGGTATGCCACAATCTAAGGCATACTCACCCGAATCTCTCAGTCGGAAATATTTGAGGAGGAATTTCTATTTTAAATCCTCACTCTTAAAAGCTTTCACGAGGAAATCTCGCTCAGAGTTTATTCAAAGTGAATAAGCACCCAATGAAACTGGGGGACAGCATCAACGATTTAACGAATATCTTGAGGAATGAACTCTCGTCTAAACGATCTCACAATCATTCCCCTTAAGCCGTCCTTGTGGCGATGATGTGTTCCCTCATCAGCGGTGATCTTATTATGAAATTCATCTCGCATGTATAAGTCCGGTATGGAGATTTTGTTTTACAATCTGATCTTCATTACTTAAATCCGGAATGATACAATACACATGCAATCCCTCTATTGAAGTCGTTTTTTCACTAAACAAGAATGGAGGTAAAAAACTATTTTATTGATTCAATAAGAATTACAATTCGTGTAATAATCCGGAGCTGATCCCGGAACACAGCGAATTCAAATCAATAAAACGAAAAAGGAAACAAGGAAGGCGCTACTCTTTCTGGCTTGAGTCTCCCTCCTTCCCTTTGCCTTTGTCTCCGGTCTTGCCTCTTTCAGTGCGATAGCTTGATCCTGTACTTGTGGGCTTCGGGAGGGAAGGTCCCATTGATTGACCTTTAGGTAAAGGAGCAAACTTATAAGGAGTGTTAGGCGGACTCTCATGACGATTGTCAACGATGGCCACCAGTTTCCCTTGGTGAAACTCATAGAACGGATCAATACCGTTCAAATTAATTGACACCTTGGGATTCTGGTATAGCACTTGACGAATTGCCAACCCGAAAGCCTCCTTGACTGCTTGATCACACATGTTTACAGCATCGTCCAAGTCTGCTTTCAGGGTCTTGACCTCGCCATTCGAATCCGCCAGCTTTAATAGCAGCTCCTTTTCCTTACGTGTCCAATCATCCACTCCTTGAGAATGGACGACCTTAGCCTCCTTCAACCCCTCTTCCAGCTTTGAAGAGCGTTCCTTCTCCGTGCAGAGATGAGCATTGAGGTCAGCATTGATTTTCTTCTGATCAGAAACTTGACCCTCCAGCTCCTTGGCAAGATTCTTCAACTTGGCAATTTCTTCATCCTTCTTCTGAGTTTCTTCTTTGGAAGTTTCTAATTTTCCTTCTAATTGGAGGATGAATGCCTTGTCCTTGCCAACCATCAAGGTGAGCCTCTCGTTTTCTTCTGTGAGCTCGCGAACCGACTTGAGGAGCTCGGATAACTCAGCCAAGTGCTTCTGTCCGTCATCGCAAGCTCTGATCATTTCTTCACTCTTCAACGAGGGCTTCACCTTGGGTGAGGTTTCAGGAACGCCCTCAGGAACGGAGCCCTCATACACCGGATGTTGAACAAGACCGGCACTACCTTCAAGAGGGCAAGGGGCTTTGGGCGCGAAATAAGTCGTTATTGGCTTCGCCCCATATGTGATAACACCACTTGGGGTATCCGGAATAGACCCTTCCGCTCTCTTTTCCTTAGAGGGCCCTGGCTCAGCAGCCCCTCTTGAAGTTTTTGGCTTTTTGGGCGAGGATTGACGGTCTGAGGTCTTCGAAGGATCACGCTTTGTCCTCTTCTTCTTCTCGACCACCTTCTCAGATCCGCCCTCGATCAGAGGAATATCGTCACCAGCAGATGAAGTTAATATTATTGTCTCAGCAGTGGCCTTCTTTGAATTCCGCTTTGCCTGAATGTCATTTTCAGCCGCAACGGAAGTCTCTCCGGCCTTGAGTCCTTTTAGCCTATTCATCTCTGGTGACTCGCCCTGAATTTCACCTGCACAGTCAAAAGACACAATCAGAGACGTAAAATTTTCAAGGCAAATGACATAATAACGCATGAAGAATGGCAGGGAAATTACGTAAATACTCCTCGCGAGTAGACTTTGGTCCTAACAAACGCCTGCAGGAGAAAAATTGGTGTGAGGCTGTGTAGGACTGCAGAGCTGAAAGAACGGAGATTGAGGTTGGGCTCAGTTCGTCCTCCTCGGTATAGTACGCTTGGGAGGTCAACAAAAAATGTTCGTGCGTCCAAGTCACTGGGAATTTTGGAATCCCATCTTCAGTTAACCAAAAAATTGGTTCATTCGGATGGACGCTAATCTTCGTGAAATAGGACTTGAATGAATGTCCATCAACTTTGGCGGAGTCAGTGTACGCCTCAAAGTTGATAACCTTGGAGAGAGTCCGGAGGGATATCAAGCTCACTCCCCCCTTCTCCTTATTCGCACGACGGACCACTTGAGTGAAGTAGAAAAGCATGGCCACCGTCGGTTTAAAGTTGAAGTGCTCCCCAAGCACTTCAAGAGAGCGGACCAATCCCCATCCATTAGGGTAAAGTTGCGAGGGGGCGCAGTCCAAGAATCTCAGGACTCCCATCTCAAACTTCGTCAAGGGGAAACGCACACCCAAGTTCAGAAATAAAAAATCATACATGAACAAGGACCTCTCGTCCGGTGTGTGGCATATCCGTACTGATGGAAGGGGAGCGAATACTTTAAAACACCATTTGTATTTGTCCTTCTTCCAAACGGTAAACCGCGGCTCCAGCTCCCCTTCATCCTCCCGAGCGTGGATGGACGGTGTTTCACGAAACTCCTCAGCCACCCAGCTGAATGGGCGTTTCTGTTGGAATTTCACCCAGTCTATCCGGTGTGCAACCACATTACAGAGGCCGGATTGGGTCTTCAAGATATACTTCTCGGAAGGGGATTCCCCTTCAGACGATTTTCTCCCAGTGGCTTTCTTTGTCACCATTGTGAAAGCTTTGATGCTGCGATAAAATGTCACATCATCAGAGAGATACAAATCCCCACTTTCGACACTTTCACTGGAGGAGGAAGACTCTGAAGAGGGTATAATCACCCTTCGCCTTTGATATTGCGACTCCTCCCCCCTGTATACTGTGGCCTCGATTGGAAGATCACTGGGATCCTCCCACCATGAACATTAGGGTTTTGAGCCAAAGCCCTTCCTCCTCTTCCTCTAGGGCTAACGCCACTGAAGCTAACACCCTTCCTAGCCATTCTCAAATATTGAAAAGAGATACAAAAAACAAAGGGAAAGTGGTTACCTAAGGATAGTGAATTGAAATTCACAGAGGCGGACACGAAGAACTTTTTGGGACTTTTGCAGAGGTTCGTCAAGGAAGCAAGAAGAAATGGTAACTAAGATTGCCAAATACGCCTGTATCAGGGCACAAAAATTTTTAAAATACCCACTAAACACAATCTGTCGTTTACCCCTAAACGACTCCCCGTTTAGTGGACCAAAATTGTCGTTTAGTACCTCATGGCGTGAAAATCCCATCGTTTTGTCACAGAGCCATCGAAATGGGCCTATTAAAACCAAATCCTAGGCCCAACAAGACTATGCGTGACAGTTACTAAGACATGCGCACTTAACGCAATAATGGCTCGCCCACGTGAATTATGGCATTAAATGTCCAATCATTAGAAACGTGGCCACCATTACCCGAATACCAAGGGTTGCGAAATTCGATAAACTTCTGATATTCCCATTGTCGAATCCGCCCTAAAAATTTCATCACTACGGAACATGGTTTCCAGAGCGGATATTTACACTTCGGTGCAAATCCGAAATCCAAACGTACTATGATCAATATAGCTCATATGAGCAAGTCAACTGCTTCCTCACATCAGCTAGGGGGCTAGTAGAGGTAAGACTCGGATTTCGGATGGAGCGAAAATTGCCAATTGAATCCGCACTCCCTTGTTTGGAAAAAATTCACTAGGACGGATGATCTCAATCACCTATTCTGTGATTCGATGATGTAACTCCTGGTACGAACAATTCCAATCATCACTCCAGGACAGATGATCTCAATCACCTATTCTGTGATTCGATGATGTAACTCCTGGTATGAACAATTCCCATCATTATTCTTATGATGGAAGCTTTTGAAAATTGAGAAGCATTCACACAATCCGTACTCCTACGATTGAAAAAAATGTCTCTAGGACGGATTATCTCAATCACTTAATCTGTGATCTGACGATGTAACTCTTGGCGTTGTGTACTTTTCTTGAACGGATAACCTCAATCACCCATTATGTGATCTGACGATGTAACTCCTTGACATGGTGTACCTGCCCAGGACGGATGATCTCAATCACCTATTCTGTGATATGACGATGTAACTTCTGGCACCATACACACCACAAGGACGGACGATCTCAATCACCTATTATGTGATCCGATGTACACATCCCCAAGACGGATGATCTCAATCACTTATGAAGTGATTTGATGATAAAACACCTGGCATGATCAATTCTCACAATCATCTTTATGATGGAAAATTCCGAAAGTCAGTCCGCACTTTCGCTTTCAAGTGGTATTCTCCCAGGACGGATACTCTTTATCACCTATTCTGTGATACAACGACGTAACTCCTGGCGTAGAAAAAACTCCCATCATCATCCTTATGATAAAGGACTCAAACACCACTTCCTTGCAGTTCCCTAAGCTTGGAACAATATTGTAATCTCCTGTGAGAGCATTACGGATTAAAAGCAGTCATCCGTCCTGTTACACTACTCTACTGAACAGCGGATCGACTCTTCTTTCCCCAAAAGAATTAAGAAAATTAAGGATCATGCCCCAAAGACAGGCACCCTTTTTCTTAATACGTACTTGGGGACATGTATATACTTATCCGTTCTAAATTTTATTTATTGTTTAATTTTCTGAGGCTGTTATTTCAATCCGGCCTTAAGATTAATTATACTGAACAGATTAGTAACGATTTATATATACATGAAATGACGAAGACAAATTTCTTCAATCAAAACTCATTCATTGAAATGAAATTACATACAATAGTTCAAAATCCGGAGTTGATCCCGGTACACAACTATACATGTAAATGAAAACAAAACTACGGAGGAGGAATCTATTCTTTAGTTTTCTGTGCCTCCTCAGCTCCAGGCTCTTGTCCCCCTTCCTTTGGAACCTCCGCAGGAGTCTCACCTCCAGGAGCCTCAGCCCTTTCTTCAGAAGAGGGAACCTCGGACACAGGAAAGACGTAATCAGGTCCCATGGATTGACCCTCAGGAAGAGGAGCCAAACCATACAAGGACGTCGGTGGATCTTTGTGACGACCATCCACCACTGCTACTAACTTTCCCCCATGGAATTCATAGTACGGATCCATTCCATAAAGGTTAAGTTTCGCAGTGGGGTTGCGGTAGAAGACTTGGCGTATGGCTAGGCCGAAGGACTCTTCAACAGCCCGGCTGCATATTTCAACAGCTTCTTCTCTCTCAGCCTTCGCTGTAGCCAATTCTCCCCGCAACTTGGACAGCTCCTCACTAGACACCTCGGACTCCGCTTTCCTAGCCTTCAGTCCCTCTATCTCAAGAAGGAGCTTCTTCTCCCTTTGAGACCACTCCTCAGCATCAGCTTTATGTTTATCCTGGCTGCTATGGAGTTCTTCCTCCTTCTCTGCCACTTTGCCTTCCAAGTTTTTAAGATCGCCTTTGAGCTTGAGATTCTCTTTAGTCATGATATCTCCAAACTCCTTAGACTTGTTAAGACGATCTTCCATTAACTTCACGGCGGCTTTGTCCTTTTTCGAGGAAAGCTTGAGTTCTTTCAATTCGTCACTCAATTCCTCAACTTTATCGGCGTTGCTAGCAAACTCGCTGACTGAAGAAAGCATTCCAGCAAGTTCGGCTAACTGCCACCTTCCGGCCTCACACGCTTCCGTAATTTCTTTAGGACTGAGTGTAGGCCGGAGTTTGTACATCGGAGGAGGAAGAGTGGCTGGAGTAGAACCTTCATAGGAGAGGAAAGGGGTGAGAAACGAAGTAGTTGGGAAGGAGGTCGGCTCTAATCCAGAAACCCCAGCAGCAGGATCCTCCGAAACCCTTTGCTTCTTGGACTGACGCCTTGCAGGATCATTCTGGATCTTTCTTCTCCTCTCAGTAACTGGAGGCTGACCCGAGGCTGCGCCAACATCGGATGAACCGCCCTCAACCAGTGGGATGTCCCCTTCAGCATCCGAGGTCAAGATGATTACCTCAGGACGATCCTTAGTAGAGGGCCTGGGCTTCACTTCATTTTCACGGGTAACAGATTTACCAGCCGCCTTGAATTTCTTCAATTTGTCCATTTCTGGAGTTTGCTGTTCTATTTCACCTACATGAACAAACACAAGATGTCAGCAACTACAAATATTCTATATATATTTGATAAAGGAGAAAAGATGAAATAAAACGAGAAGTACGCAAATATTCCTCCCGGACTCCGCTTGAGCTACTTAGTAGACGCCTACACGAAAAGACGTGACGACCTGTAGTGTGCGATTCAAGTGCGAACAACACTCTCGATGTCTCACGAGACAGATCGGATTGATCAGTGTAGTACGCGTGTGAGCTCAAGAGGAAATGTTTGTGTGTCCAACTCAGGGGAAATTTGTCAACATCCTCTTCATCCTTCCAAAATTTTGGTTTGCCCTTCTTAATGGAGATGCGGGTGAAGTAAGTCTTGAAGGACTTCCCGTCAACCTTGGCAGAATCTGTATAAGACTCAAAGTTCACAAAGGAACAGAGAGTCCGGAGAGTCACCAGACCAACTCCACCTTGCTTGTTTGCTCTTCGAACTACCTGAGTGTAGTAGAACAGCATCGCTACAGTTGGCGTGAAATTGAAATGTTCACCAAGGACCTCCAGAGCCCGGATGAGGCCCCAACCGTTGGGATGAAGTTGGGAGGGTGCACAGTTCAGGAACTTCAGGACGCCCATCTGGAGTTCGGTTAAAAGAAAATGAACTCCCAGATTATGAAAAATAAAGTCATACATGTATACAGAGCGGTCATTAGGGATGACGTGGCATATCCGCTCTGTCGGAAGTGGAGCGTAAACCCTATACCACTTTTTTGTCTCTTCATCCGTACTCAGAGTGAACCTCGGCTGAATCCGGGATCCCTCCTCATCCGCATGCCGGGAGGCCAAGTCCTTAAACTCACTGGACACCCAGCAGAAAGGCCATTTAGCCTGAACCTCCTTCCAATTCAGCCTCGAAGCAACTACGCTATAGAGACCTTCAGTTGTCCTTGAAATAGCGCTGTCTCCAGAGGTTCCCTCTCCAGTGGCCATTTGAATTTTCTAAATCAAACTCCTTAATCTACGATAAGAAATAAAATGTCGTCAGAAAGTTGCAATCATTACTCACTGCATTTTAAAAGCAATTACAATCAGAGGGCGACTCTGAGAAGGGAAAGGTCACTTCCCGCAGTGAGTAAGATCCCCCTTTCTGAGCGACGCGATTCAGTCTTAGGAAGAATTACAAGGATTCTTCCCCACGACTATTAGGGTTGAGGGAAACTGATTCCCCCCCTTTAGATGAAGCCTACTTTCTATAACTAAGAATAGCAAACCAAAGCAAAACTAAAGCAACGAGGAAGAGATAATTACCTCAAATGACAGTGATGAATTTAAGGAACGAAGAAACCCTCGCAATGTAGGCAGCAAACTTCCTTGTAAAATTTCTGCAGAGTTTCGTTGAGTAAACAAAAGCAAGTGGAACACAGAATCCACTAAGTGTTCCTTTTATAGGAAACGAAGAGGTTCGGTTACCCCCTCTTGAAGTTGTGTCGTTCTCGATAAAACGCATTCGTTCACAAGCGAAACGACACAACCGTTCCAAATTCTTGGGCACCAAAACGATAGCGACTCAGCGAAGGGCTATCCACTAGGCCCAAAAGTTTCGAAAACTTCAGGCCCATTAAGCCCAGAACGACGGTTAAGGAGATTTTCATCTCAGACGCAATAATTGCTTGCCCACGTGACTAAAAGCATTAATGTCTAATCATGCAACGCAATTCACGCTTTACAGCCGTTACACGAACTTCAAGAGCTTTCAATTCCAATAAACTCTTGAAATTCTCACATAACGAATCTTTGTCTGAAACCGTTGTGATCGTACCAAAAGGTCGTATCTATTAAATTTAGAACGGTTCTTTACGAATAACAGCAGATGCTAAGGAACTGTTACACACGTAAGCTTACCGATATTGAGACCTCTCGCAGGATGAGTAGCTTATGTGAACAACCATTCGGTCCCTCACACAAGCTAGGGGACATATGATCCGGTCTCAATACCGGTATCCGATCTGCTATACATATTTCAAAGTCTTTGATGAGACATCTACGTGTAACCGGTGTCATCGGTATACATCCGGACTGTAATTCCGTATCAGGCGTTCTCCCTATACCGGTTGTTCAGGATAACACCATGACATCGGATAATACACACGTCACTGTGCAAAAGACAAGGATTGTTGCTACAGGGATCGATCAATAATTCCCTGCACTACGAGCCAAATTCTGCTCACGGGAATGGTCAACTTGTTCCCTAATCCTAGTCTACATTCTCTATGCTCAATATAAAATAGCCACTTGACCCAATCATGCAGGTAAGTGCGCAATATAATAATGCTAATGGGAGTTGGTGGTTCCCCACCAACGAGTCCTCGTTAATCGAGCCAATCAGGTATATGAACTCACTTCATGATTGAAGGAAGGGATCTTCTTCAGCTCTTTTACGACTGATTACTCTCTGAATACATTCCTTACTTGGAATATAATCACTGACTTGAGCGTCGGAGAATCTTTGCAGGTGACACCACCATTCGCCCACTTCAACGCGTTAGGTCGGAGTGAAGGATCTCCAGGACGCCCAATCCGCTCTCCTCATTCAAGGACAACGGATACATACATCGGATACACATACATCCGGTCTATTAGACGGTATTGACATACTATTCGTAACTGGCTTGAGATCGGATCTCTTGACCCCGGTCCAGGACAGATCAATATCTACTATGTTAAATGAATAATTTCAAATCATGAATAGATTTGGTTATGATTCTACAGGGAAATTTTTCTCAAGTGCAAGAAATAGCAAGATACTATGGTTTTAATCTGTTTATTGTCTCTGTATCTACTCATACTAACCATGGTTTTATTCTACTTGCTTAATATGTCAGCAATTGTCTTGAACAACTGGGTTTAATATACCAGCAATTGTCATAAACAAGACAAGACAACATCCAAACAAAAAGGGCTGCTATGATATCTTGGAGATATAACTCAGGTTGATGAAAATACAAAGAAGTTAAAATATCATTAAGAAAAGACTCTAAGCCCACTTATTTAACAAGCAACCTATATCCAGAAAGCAATTGGCTAATAAGTTTGGCAGAGAAATTGGATACAACCAAAGATTAATTTTTATTATACCATGTAATATTATCGCCAAAGCCATTTTAAATTTTTTTTAAATTTTTTTATGCTTATAATATCGTGAATTCAACCATTCCCACATACTGGCATAACAAATTAGATTATAGACTTCTATTGAACAAAATGAACATCAGATCATCATAGCTCAAATGCCGCCATGTTGGGGGTTAATAAAACAATTAGTGAACTTGTGACACTGAGAATAGTGAACATACATGTTAAGCAAACAAAAGTTCTTACTAATTCAGCTAGTGAAAATTAATGTTTACATTATATAATTTTCTTCTTAGAAGGAAACAAAAGAAAAATATAATCTGGTATCATATGATTCCTAAAGTTTAGAAACAATATTTGCACACATCAAAGCATTCAAGAAAATTTTATGAATACATTTTTTTTTGCTCCAGATAGACAGCAATCATTTTAGTTATTAAAATCCCAAAGATTTGCAATGATGTATATTAGTGGTATCCAGACCAAGCAGGCCAGCACATTAGTCATTTGCTTAGGCCTATTTTATTTATCCCCTTGGCTACCATATGTATTACAGCACTAAGCCTCCAATAATTCACCCTTAATATTTTTATTTTAGATTTTGTACAGTAATGCACACCTGACACAGCCTAGGCGTTACGCGTGCAGACCCAACACAGCCTGCCCAAGGAAGGAACAAAAATGCATAAGATGAGGGAGTTCACACGCGAGCGTAGCGACGCCCACCAGGAGTGGAGACGCGCAGGAAGCAAGGGAATGCACAACAGATCAGGGTGATGCTTGAGCGTACAAACGCCCTTGTGGCGTATAGACGCGCAATGAAGGGGACCAAGTCATCACCCCCAGCGTTGGAAGATGGAACAAATCTTTTAGCTGAACCCTGGAGTATGTTATCAGGAGTCATGGATACAAGAAAATTATTCTTGATTGATTCATAGACCTGCCAATTTCATAATTAATCAATGAATCATTATTGAGCCACCCTGCCTAAGGCAAAGACTCTAGAATAATATTATACTGGAGAAGCAAAGATTGGGAATTAAGGTTCTTACGTACACCTACAAAGAAGGCTACTGTTACCTGTATTGGATGTCTAATTAGACAGGTACCCTGGACTACATACAGGCATTATATCTTTCCTTTAAATTTCTAAAACTTCAGGGATCCATCTTGTTGTTGTGGGAAGTCCCACATGGAAAAATTTAAAGGGAGGGGGGACCTTCCTGGCTTATATAAGGAAACCCCCTCTTATAGTTTTAGTATCCCAAAACAAGAGCTTAATTAATTATAAGGGCTTTTGTGTATTCTTTCTCTCTCTTTTGTAATATTTCTAGAGTGAAATATTAATTGAGTGGTGTCGAGGACATAGGCAAAATTAGCCGAACCTCGTTAAATTCTGGTGTTTTTTATTGGTTATTTAATAGCTTTATTTTTAGTAGTTGTTGTGAGTTATTATGCTATTAATTGCATAGAAAATTTTGTCTAAGGAGATTGGGTATTAAGTGAGACCGTTTGTGACCCATCCAGTCTTTCCTGGGAATTAGTAAGTGTAATTTTTAGTACAATTATTTATGCACTACAATTGGAGATGGGTGGAATAATATTTCAGTTCTACAACACATCTGACATTTGTAGCTCTTTATATATATCCTACATTCTCCCACAGTCCCACCTAACTGAAGATTTTATTTTATTTATATTTTTACAATTCAACATACTTAAAAGTATTTCGTCCAAAACTATAGATTCAATGAGAATAGACAAAATATTCTCTCATTATAAGGACAAACCCCCTCTCATCAATGCTATAATAGTAATAGCATCAATTCTAGGTTAGTTATAGAGATCAACAAGATACATACCTACTGCACTCAATTGTAAACACAACACAGACCTGATCACATCAAACCTGCCATGTATTTAGACTTAACATGTGCCTATGCATATCTATGGCCTAAGATTCAATTCTGCCTTCATCATAATTCATCAAATACATCTTACCATCATCACAAAACTCATTCACACAATTCCATTAATACATTAACATGCCCATAACATTCAGATTTCAATATTCATAAGATTTCATATCGAATTGATTCAAATCATAAGCTAAGTGCTACTCTATCACGTTTCATTGAATTACCTCAAGTCATGGTCATGTTCACTAGTTCATTAAGCAACCAAAAAAAAAATCCAAACGGAGTACAGAACCTGTCCATAATAAATACACCTCAACAGTAATACATATATAGACTTATATATATATATATATATATATATATATAACATATCCATCTATCAAGGTATATTGCAGTTACATGGTGTATAATCGCAGTTCAAATACCGTTCACACAAAATAGAAAACCTGTGACGTCCTACGTCAATTTACCTTTATTTATATCCATTTAATTAATTTTCACAATAAATTTTTCGTATTTAATAAAATTTAATTATTTCTCATTTCAAAATAATATTTATTTTCACTAAACATACTCAAATTAATAATTATATAGTTTGACAAAACTTAGAGTTCCCTTAATTTAGAAAAGAATCAAAAATATGAAACAGGGGCCTGACGCTGCGCGCCATTCCCACGCGTAGCGTCAGCCATCTGCTGCGCACCTCACGCTACGCACCAGCCTCACGCGTAGCGTGAGCATGACAGTGACAGCACCTGATGCTGTTACACATTTAAACTATTTTACTAACTTCTAACCTATCCAATTGGCCCGTTTTAGATCCGATTGCCACGAAACTTCACGGGCCACCTGTTTTCCCCATTTCGGAACTGTTGGCGCTGTCCGTTCGCCAAAATTCCAACATATGCGCAAGTTATGCACGAAATGCATTTTAACCCAATTAGGTGCAAAACCCTTACACCAAACATCCTAAATGGATTCCAATGGACCAAAAGCCAATGCATCTAAATCCTAAATGTCATGGAAGACCTATTGATGTATTCTGGGGTTTCTCACACCCACCGAATCTTAATTTCACCTATCCGGTTCCTTAAACTCAATATCCAACTATATGCATAACTTTTCTAAATCAATCCAATCATCATCCTAACATAAATCACATAGCATACATATCAATCATGCATCAATGCAACACCTACCCATCACATTCAATATTCACACATGTCAATGGCTCCGTGCCATAATTCATCCTCATCAATAAGTCATCAAACCACAACATGCATAATCATGGCAAGTTCATCACACATACTTTATCATCTACCACCCACCATATTAATACATTACTTATTACACACTTAAACACATACACTCAAAATATTACATTCATTATATACATCTTCATTCCTTGGCATCAAACTTCCTCTTGGCGCATCTCCGCAGCATTAGCATCCTCCCTGTCACTGGTCACTAAAATTAAACAACAGCAAGGGTGAGTGTTTGGAATATCATAATTAATATAGAACGAAATATTAAACTTAACAATACCTACTACTCTTTGTTATTACATAATCTCTTTCGATTTCCTGCACTTATCCACGTCAATACAATTACATCCATACACATCATTCATTCATATTACACTTTCAATTCATAATTCATTTTCCATCATCAATCAATATAAGATTCACATATGTCACAACTGACTCTCATGTAATTTGACGCCTAGTATCCGGATACTAAAGGACTGGCCTTCAGCTGGGAGTCCGACTTGACATCCTGTGAACCCGACTTAGTTCACCGAGCCCGACTTGGCTCTCCACCTCAACCACTGGGTCTGACTTGACCACTGGGTAGCTCAACTGGGCACAAAGACCACGGGAGCCAGAAAACGAGGGGTATACATACCGTTGGCCATCCCATACCACATATTCACATATCATATCTCATAATCATAACATATCATCAACAAACCACATGTGCAACTACCAAAAACTGGCATGTGCTCACAATACAGGGCGACCGACTTGTCAAACCCATCCATACAATGCTATTGCATATATCATCAATAATTCAAAATTCCACATTTTTATTCATAATCAAATATACATACACCACTCAAAGTGGAAATATTACACATATATTTCACTTCCATCATTCCAATCTTTATTTCATTATATAATCAATTTAATCAACATATTTCTTTCATATTCAGCCATTTAATCTCATTCCACATACTCATATATTCACAACTACTATATTCATTTACTTTATAGTATTTATGACAACTCCTATTAAATTCTTAAACTTCCCATAATCCGTTTTCATATCAATTCTAATTAATTATGACCCGAACACCCCCCTTACCTCTATCCCGAGCTCCGATAGTTTGCTCAAGGGGTGGATAGCGTCCTACAGCCGCTGGAATCACCGTTCCTCTTTCGCTTCCGACGTCCACTTCGTCGATCGCTTGCCTAACGCTCGTTCCGGCACCTACGGTCACTGAAACATCAAATTAGTTAGTACGTTACCTTCCTTATACTTCTAAACTCATTACCCAAGCTTCACAAGCCACTGAAACTCAGAATCAAAACCCCAATCATCACATGCAAATTCGGATTTCATGAAGGGAAGGAGAAGAAACTAAAGATTAGAGGCCCTAGATGCCTTACCTTGGTTCCAAATTGCTTAAAACCACCAAGAATCCAAGTTTCCCTCAAAACCCTAGCCAAATCGCCTCAGAGAAGAGAGAAAATGAAAGAAAGGGTTTACAGGTTCTGTTCTGTGTGACCTTGTTATAAAACAGATCGCGACGCTGGCGCTACGCGTCAGCTCACTAAATCACACCTGACGCTACGCGTCCCATCCACGCTACGCGTCAGGGTCCTGATGCCATTTTCCTTAAAATTTCATTTAAAACTGCTTTTCCCCGCTTAACATTTCATATACCATTTTCATTATAAGCCAAATAATAATTTACTCATTTCCAATTTATTTTCTATTATCAAAACATCTGGGATGTTACAAAACCTGCCTAACATGATTATATAATGCAGAAACATTGTATCATAATTGGCTCCGTGCTGAGAACTCATCATGTCATATCTTAAAATTTTAAATTAGTCACCACATAACGTAACGTATACGAATTCAGATTTCAATCAAATTATCAAATGGCTTGGTCAATGAGGCTGAACACATGTACTATCATTATAGTCTAAACATACCCATCAAATATAAAAACTATGATGTATGCAACTACATAAGCATGTATACAAACGAACATGCGTCCACTATGGCTGAGCAATGCGATTCCACCTCCGAATCTTCAAGCAGACTCATTACCTGATCAGTCATTGAGACATTCACAATTTAAAGGGGTGAGTACTAATCAAATTATAATCAGTGATCAGATAAACCGGGAATTCATTTTCCTCCCTCAACATACATGCACTAAACATCAAGCCACCACATAGTTGAACACAACGAACGGATTATCTACATTGAATCTAGCTCAGTCATCCTCACAACATAAGCACTAAGGCTTTCAGGATCAATTCATACATCTTCATCATTCCACCCAAGCATCCATCAACTACTCAAACTTTCACTACTCACTAATGTATTATATGCATGCCATGGTCTTTAAAATCTTTTCTTTCACTTGTGCACAAAATAATGAAATGCGGATCTGTGTTATATATAGAGCAAGTGCCAAGATAACTCACTCAGTGAACCATAGCACTATAATCGAGGGGCATCTGGGTAACCACACAGTGAACCGTAGCACTATAAGCGGCAGTACCCGAGGACTACCAGTGAACCATAACACTATAATCGATAGCCTCAAAAGCAACATGTTATAGACTACACAGTGAACCAAAACACTATAATCGTGACAGTCTCTTCAGCAAACCATAGCGCTGGAAATGCATATGATATCATGAATGCAATCAAGCATGGAATGCGAACCATAGGGCGTAAACACCATCAAAACTGACATCATAGCCTACTTCTCTAAATCATTCCATAATAACAACTCAACAATCATCATCCATCCCAACTGCCACAAGGCCAAATCAATATTACATCATTTTAATTTGTAACATAATAATAATTCACACCACATCGCCTATAATATGCCACTAGGGCCATCCATCATCAGACCATTATTTAACATTCTAACTTTGCAATACCAATACAGAACTAAACAAAGGAATTCAATAAGTATACTACAATCCTACCGATAGCATACAAGACCACAAGTATATCTGACCAACATCATGCATCCATCACATAGTGGAATACACATACACATATCACCAAGCATAATTCAATCATTAATCATAAGCAGGTATTAACACCATTCCAACTGTAGGATAATTTAATCCAACCAATGCATGAAGATAATAAGGTTTAGGACTAGATAGATTTCTATCAAAACCAAATGAAAATTGGAAAGATACTATCTTACAAAAGCAAGTAAAATTTTAATCCAACCCTTAACCCTGAAATCAAATCCCTAATTATTATTCAACTAGTAATCCCCCTTGTACGTTATACGTACCTTATGGCGAATCCACGTTACAGTTTAGGCTTCGGACCACGGCAATGCCTTCCAATTACAATCATTCAATATTCCAAAAATTTTGAAATATTATTCGCTTATCGACGACCTTTCGATACGCTTCCGATACACCAAACATCAACCGATTGTTTCAAAAATAATTTTCCAAAAGCTTACAACCTCCGAATGGCTTCATACTCAAAACCTTACTTCAACTCTCTCCGAAAAAATGTTTAGCTCCTAAAAGCTTCACGAAAAGTCCCAATGCTTCATAAGCCCCCTCACGAGTCCCACACAGCAATCACAATCCAGCTCTTGAAATGGTGATCATGGATTATCTTGAACAATGACCAGCATGTAGGGGTATTGGTCTAAGGAGATGATAAATGCAATAGGAGGAAGAATGGGAGTTTCAGCTCTACCTAAGGAAGGAACCGTGTGCACGTGAGATGGAGAAAGAAATTAGAAAAATGAATTATGTGCTGTTTGGGATAGATTTATTAGGAAAAACATAATAGGAATTAGAATAGAATTATGGTTTAGGTAATACTTATTTAGTTTAACACTCAATTTAAATTAAATTTGGAATTATAAAATTTATCCTAATCCTAATTACTAGGAACTAGTTAATTTGAAAATTAAGATTTAAAAGTAAACAAAATTTATTATTTAACTGAATTAGTATAGTCATTTAATTCCTTTTAACTAAACGTACTTGTTAATTCAATTTAGTATAATTTAGAATATTATTTCTAACATTTCTTATAGTTTAATTTATAATTTTTAATTATCAACTTCTCAAATTTAAAATTTTTAGGATGTTACAATGTCAGTCCAGATGGCAAGGCGACCTTTGGATAGGCACATACCTTGTTATGGTTTCTTCAAATTCAACGGACACCTTTGAGTGGGACTCAAGGCTGGCCCGTAACACCGTTGTTGATTTACCATTGCCACTGAGAGTGACAGATGTTACAAATGGGTGAATGGCTTGGTACCTGTAAAACGATCAAATAAGTTGAGAAAATTTTTATATACTGTAGTATTAATCTCATCATTAGGGTCGGATCCACATGCATTTGCATTAGTGCGGCGAAAAAGCCATTGTGACATTGAGAAGTTATAAGATAACTATTCATAATGATTGAAATGATATTGATGATATCTTTGATGATATGATTATGTATTTATGGGTGATGGTAAATGACAGTGATGATGTGATGAAGAATGTATTGTATAAAGAATTATATGGATAGTATGATGAACTAGATTGAATGAATGAAATGAATTGTGGCAAATCTGGTTTGTATTTTGTCATTTAACATATAAATGCTCAACCCTGCACCAATTTATATAATGCAGCGAGTCTAGACCACAAAGAGAGTTGGTAAAAGCTTGGGAAGTTTGGTGGATGAATCCTAGGATGGATTCATATGTATATATGGGTATATTGTATAGCTCTTGATGTCACTGTCTTGGCCAACTCTTTTTGGATATTGTAAATATAGTTGTATAGTTGATTTAGGTATCTGATGACCTCATTAGAAGTATAGAATTTGTTTTGGTACTTATATATGTGTAATATATTGAGGTATGAAGTATATGATGAGATATAGGTAATTATGCTTAGGAATTATGTTGCATGCGTATATGCTATAGAATTGCATTATGGGCAAGTTTTGCTAGATGGCATTGCGCCTAGAATGATAGAATGAATGAGTATATGATGATTGAATGGTATAGAAATGGTTATGTGGTATTGGAATCGATTAATGATATGCTAAATCATTGAGAATTATGTATAATTGAGGGAGTGGGTAGGCTAGATTGAGATTTGTGAGGTTCTAGAGCCTCTGGATAGATTTGATAAACCCTGCGTGGTATTTGAAATGTGTGAGATTTGGTTTGGTCCCATTTGAATGGAATTTGAGTGATATAGTTGTTAGTAATAGCCTAAATGCATTTATGTAGACGTCTCTTTCATTTTTTGGAATTTTGAGGTAAGCCTAGTGGCCACAAGTCATAATTAGTAGAAAATAGCTTGTGTCAAAATTTGGTAGCATTCAAAGGTCGAATGAGTAAGATAGGGTGTGTGGAAGTTGGCCCAAGGGCCAAATTGCTGCAAATTTTGCTCAAGCGAGATGAGGCTTTCTTGAGCTAGAGTCTGAGTGAAATTGAGGTTAGTTTCTAGGTAAATTTCACTCAATCAAGGATAATCTCGTTACTTTATTATAGTAGGACACTCTAGCCTTGTCCCGTGATAGGCTTTCTTGAATTCTGAAATTTTTAACAAATATGAATGACAATACTTTTTTCTGAATATGTTGCCTCTTTACTATATTTCAATAATTGCATTAGAAGCAACTTAGGAAATTTGCCTTTGCTTTTGTCAACATGATTTGCCAAGTCACATAGGATGTTGTATAAACTGTACATTACAAATGATGAATGAACTTGCATAGACTGTTGTTTGCGAAAAAGGCTTAGACAAAAACCTAAGTCATTTACTTGCACCACTTGTTAGGGCTCAGTACGGTTTTGATAATAATCGATCTTTGCCATTTGCCGGGGTCAAGTAACCAACCATTGGTTGAGGTGCCACTCATTGGGGTCTAGTACGCCCTTAAAGATGTCTGATCCTTGCTACTCGTTGGGGATTTATGGTTTTTACTTGCACCGCCTGTTGGGGTCCAGTACAATCTTATAGAGGTCCGATCCTCGCCTCTCGTTGGGGTCAAGCAGTCAATCCTTGTTTAAGGAACTAGGGTACTGCTCGTTGGGGTCTGGTACGGCCTCAAAGAGGTCTGATCCTCGCTATTCATTGGGGCTTCATGGTTCCTACTTGCACCGCTCGTCGGGGTTTGGTATAGCCTCATAGAGGTCCGATCCTCGCTACTCGTTGGGGCCAAGCAGCTAATCCTTGTTTAAGGGACTAGATGCCACTCCTTGGGATTCAATACGGCCTCAAGGGGGTCTGATGCTCGCCACTTGTTGGGACAGTTTTCCACGCTATTAAAGATATGATAAAATACCTGAAATCACTGATCATGGTAAAAAGATATTTTATTAATAATGGAAATTTTCGGTTGTTCACACCCTATAGACACCGAACGTCTGCTAGTTGATGTTTCTGAAGATTTGGGTGGGTGGGGTGTTACGCAGGATGTAATGATTGAAAGAAGCCACTCTCTTCTCCAGCTGTTAAGATTGTTTCCCTGCCCTTCTCTTTTTGGGAGAATTTTATCGTTCTTAGGCTTGTCTTTCTCATTCTCAAGATGAGGTAATGATGAGAGTGGCTTGTTCCTTGTGAAGATGGTCTCCAAGTGCATTTCAATCCCCACGTACTTAGTAGCTTTACGCCTGAACTCTTCGAGCGTGGTGGATGGTTCCTTCGCCAGAGAATGGGACTTGGGATGCAAGGCTTCGATCACTATATATAGTTGGATGAGCTCCAATTAGATCCGGCACCATAGCAACTTCCTTGTTGAACCTCTTCAAGAAATCCTTCAGAGATTCTGTTTCTCCTTGCTTGATCTAGGTAAGGGCATGAGACATTGTAACACCCCCCTATATACACGAGACATATATCTATTCTTCTTGTTCTCTTTTTTTAAGAAAGATATACATATTTATCACTTCTTATCTCATGTATACAAGGACATATATACATCTGATTTTCTTTGAATTTTGAAAGTAGAAAGTTTCAAATTATTTATAATGATAAAATGAACTTTCAGAAAATCATAAGTGATCAAAGATTTCAGTATCATATCCAAAGAATAAGGTTTATTAAAGTTTAACCTTTACATTGATTTACAATCATCCAACTTAATATTGTATTAAGCTAAACTAAAACTAAAAATTTAATACCTCTACTTCGACTGTAACCAATTATTTCCTTATCTTCAAACCATGTGATTTTGAATCCTATTCTTGTCACATCTCTTCTCCTATCTGGTTGAGGATGAGACCAATTTACCCTCTTGTAATTTCATCCTTTCATCTTGAACTGCTAGCTATATATCATATAACATATATTTTGGACACAAAATTCAAACAAGAAGGAGTGAGAAACAGAATATAATACTTTACAGATAAGACATAAGCATAAGGGTTTTCATAACATAACAATTATATTTTCATTCATAACCACCCATATAGAATGTCATAATCATATGAATGTCATGCAATGTTTTTAATGCTATCATCTCATTCATTCTATGCATGTGGGCCCTTAAAGCTTTAGTTTGCACTGGGCCAACCAGGAGTTTACACTGTTCCATAAATTCCGGATAATAATAACATAAATGCCTTCATGGCATATGAACAGCTCAACTAGCGTGGAAACACTTAGAGACTAGTCAGACTGAGAAAGTTTTTATTGTGAAAGTACCTGACACTAGGGAGCGACCCCAGGTCACCTGAAGCACCCTTTCACACCCTCTCATCCCAAGGCTCGCAATTAAGCCTCCTCTAATGTATCCTCGGTTTCTATAATCCGTCCCCAGGCAATATCACATCTCATTTCTCTTTAATGATTCATGATGCATGAACTACTCACATATTTAGTTGGTTAAGACTTTTAGAAACTCAATTATTAAATACCATAAAGGTTCACAAAATCATCATAATAAACTGTACATTCCCATAAGTTCTTCTTTGAACTTCTGTTATACTGAAATAATTTAGTACAGTCTTCAAATTCAGATCTTACCAAAATTGAGTTTCCAAGCCTTAAATATCTCAAAACTTTCTCTTAAAAATCTTCACATATTTACATAATCTTTCTCAATTTGAATCTTAACTAGATTGAGTTTTAGAAATCTCGACAAAATATTCTTTAGTTATTTCTTTGGGGAAAACCAAAATAATTTACTTTAAACTTCTAATTTCTAAAGAAAATAATTTAAAATCGTTAACTAAGAATACTTAAAACTATAAAAAATTTCTTTAATTCAAGAATTAATTATCTCAACCTCTGATTTTCATAAAATAGCTTCTTTCTAATACTAGATTTTATTATTGAAATTAAAAATAAAGTTAGTGAAAATTATTTCTAAGAAGAAATAAAAGACTAAAATAATTATAAAATACTTTCTCTTGGAATAAAAATTTAAAGAGTAAGGTAAGAAAATTCTTACTGAGTTTTAACTTTCCGTCATGCTTGCTATATGCTCAAACTTCATATCACAAGGTCATCAATCATTCATCAACCACAATCAAGTATAGTAATCTCATCAATCACAATCAAATATCATCAATCATAATTGCATATTATTAATCACAGTCTAATACAATATCATAATCGAAATCAAATACAATTAATTATAATCAAGTCAAATCAACTAAATATCGCTCATAAATATAATTCAAATTTTAGTGGTTATTTAAATTAGTAGATTTGATTTTGAGTCCTTATAGTCCATTCCTCGCACAGGTCTATATAAGTCCATATATATAATCCAGTTTTCGCATAGGTATAGTTCAGTCTAGACAAGTCATAATAGTCCAAGTCCTTGCATAGGTTTAGTTCGATCCATATAGGATATAAAAGTCCAAGTCCTTGCGTAGGTTTAGTCCAGTCCGTATAAGTTATAATAATTCAGATCCATGTATAGATATTTCAGAATAAGTTACACAATATATTAAATTTATTATAAATTTTAAGTTGAGAAGTTATTACTTAAAAATAATATTATTATTAAATTTAAAAGGAGTAGGGGACTCCTCCCTTTATTCTTATGTCTTTCATATTATATTCTTATCTCACTCCCCCTTACCTCTTGTATACCGATTCGTTACTGAAAATTCGTGCGCGCCTCGTCTCCGAGTTCTAAAACATACCAATTTCATTTTAATATAATTACAAGATGAAAATTAAGATTACTACTTAAAATAAAATGGTAAATTTTGAATAGTGAATAGTGAATAGTGAATAGTAACAGTGAATAGTAACAGTAAATAGTAAACGTGAATAGTAACGGTAAATAGTAAATTGTGAATAGTAACGGTAAATAGTAAAATGTGAATAGTAAAGGTAAATAGTAACAGTAAAGGTAAATAGTAACAGTAAATAGTAATTTACTATTGAAATAGTAATTTACTATTGAAATAGTGTTTTACTATGCAGAATAGTAACTTAAAATAATATTATTTCCAGTATAATAATAGATTTCTAAAAACGATATAAAAATAATCCTAAAAAATATAAAAGAGATGTATTCATACCTTAGAATTTTAGCAGAACCTTCTTCCAAAAAATTTATTTCTCTCTTTTACTTCCACCACTATCTCACTAACACTACTATATTAAGAAAACTTAATCTGAAATTGTGAATTCTAAAGAAGAATTCCTTCGGTATTTATAGGAAAAAAATTTACTATGCATTCTATTATTTTAATATAAAAATACTATGCATTTTTTGAAATTTAAAACCTGGTTACTGTGCAACTTTTGAAAATTTCATACATGCACAGTGTTTTGCATAGTAAATGTCGGCAGAATTATTAAGTCAAATAGTAACCTTTCACTCGGTATATTTTAAATATTCAAAATTAATCATTTTTGAAATTTAGCGATATTATATCGGTTCTCACTAATTTTATGATAAGTAATATAAAGTTTAAATTTTAAAAATCTAAAATTTTCTGTTAATAAAAATTTATTAGTACGTTTTCAATTTTTTTACGATTGGTAAAAATCAAGATTTTACTCAAACCGATAATTTTTAGATAAGTCTACTTGAAATAGATTTTAGAAAATTTTCTTATAATTTAACTTTACATTCTTGTAAATATTTTTAATTTTAAGCAACTTTATATGAATTTAAAATTATTTAAAATATATTATTTTATTAAAATAATTTAAAATTTTCAAAAAATTCCAGAAAATCATAAATATTATGTAGATCAAAAAGTTAAAAAGAACCATAGTCTAATTCCTTCAAAATTTTATTTTAAAATTCTAATAAGAGTTAAATCTTAAATATGTAAAAACATAAATATAAGAACATAAAATAAAAATGATGAATAATAAAGATATTAAAAATTCTTAATATAATTTTCTTAATTAGTGAATACTAATTAAGTCATTTTAAAATTCTCATTCAGAAATTTTTTTTTTATTATTATTTTAAAAAAACAAATAATTAAATATAAATACCAAAATAAAAAAATGATAATAATAAACTAACTTATAGTAAGTATTTCTCAAGAAAGATATATTAATATCTATTTCCTATTTGTGATGAAAATGGGATGTTACAGACATCCCAGGGATGTATGTCTCTGAAGATAACAAAATATCTTCCCAAAGCTTCAGCCATCTTTTCCCATGAATTAATGGATCCAGAGGGTAGACCCTTAAACCATGCTAGGGATTCCCTCGTTAGTGTACATGGGAACACGCGACACATAATGTCAACCTCAGCACCTAAAAACATGGCCTCATACGTAAGCATCGAGGTGCTATCATGGGTCTGTCTCACTCATATCCTTGCCTATAGAAAGAGATTGGGTGGTTTGAAGATGCCTGGGGATTGACACACTCATGAGTCTTCTGGAAAAAGTGATACTCAGCTTGTATCCAGACATAGGAAAGTTGGAAAAACACCCTTAGGCCTAAGGTTTGACTGATTTGCATGAGACTGGGTCTCATGCTCTTCTTCGTACATTGGGATCCTAAAGTAGGACAACGTATGTGACGTATTCTGCCTAGAAACCTCAGCACGCTGTTGCTGGGCCTCGATTGGGCTCCCCTTCTCTGCATGAGCAAGTCGCTCATACCTTAGCTCTACAAGCTCCTCTCTGAGCTGCCTAATGATCACATCCCTTAGGTCAAGAGTAACCACAAAGACTATCTTCCTTGTTGAGGCATTGGTTGTACCAAACGCCAAACGCCTTTGCTCCAAGAATGTCAGATCTTCAATGTGACCTTCTGGCTCACGCTTCTCTGTGACTTTTGAACTCAAGAATGTAAAAATGAGACTTAAAGTTTATAGGTCCCACTGGGCATATGCCAATGAACTGGTTTAGGCCGGGGTATGGGACCTAGCATCACGACAGTCCTTAAATCTCTCGTTTGCTCTCTATTATTATACCAGCCCAGTGGGTATCCTAGAGCTGTCAAAACGAGCCAATTAGTCCACCACAGGTTAAAATTCTTTGTAACCCAACCCAACCTGATTCGTTTTCTTGAGTGAGCCAATTTTCTCAACCTAACCCACCAACCTACTAGATAGCTCATAGGTTGGCCCACCTTTTTAAAAAAATAAAAATCAAATAAAAATGTGAAAATGCCAAAAAAATCCTCATATTCCAATACCATTTTTTTATTTTTCTCACATTCCAATACAAATCAAAAATAGGAAAATGTCATAATTCATTAATCCATAACCCATATAAAACAAAACTAAATAATTACATAGTTCAACTTCAAAATATACCAACCTGTGGGCCAACCCGGCTCATTAGGGTTTAGCCCACCATGAGACAGGTTGAATGGGTCAAGCCAGAAAAAGTTTTGCTTAAAAAATGAGCCATTTTTTAACTTGGCTCACCTAAAACCCACATCGAACCGGGTTGGCTCACGGGTTGGAACCCATTTTAACGCCTCTAGGGGATCCGATATTATATCCTCAATTCTAATGGGGAATGAAGGTTTTGGAGTGATTTCTCATGCCAAATCACTAGCCTTTATGCATTGTAAGGACGAAAGCGGGTGTCACCTACAAGGACACTCTGACGCTCAAGTCAGTGAAAGTTCTAAGGAATTTTAGAGCTCAAGCGTAAGGTTAGAGAGAATGCTCTTACATGTTATGTTGATGTATGAGTATTTATACTTGGAGGGGGTGGAAGAGCCTTCTTATTGCTCTCGAAGTCTTTCGTACATGGTGTGATGTCTTAAGTCAATTCATACAATTATCATAAGTTATTTTATTAAATTTGGTAATAAATTTTTTACAAATGGAATGATTAAAATGCCTCATATTTATAAAACAATTATTTTCAAAAGAAGAGGTCAAAACATAAAAGATGTTATACTTTAAAACCCCAAAAGCCACTAAAACAAGAAAAACTCAAAACTGGAATAGGGTCCTAACGCTACGCGTCAGCCCAAAGCTGCGCACCTGACGCTATACGTCAACCCCACACATAGCGTAGTCATGAAAGTAGAAGCACCTCATGCTGTCATGAGTTTTAGGCCTTCCAGCCAACTTCCGACCTACCTCATTGACCCGTTTCAAGTCTAATTGCCACGAAACTTCACGGGCCAACTGTTTTCCCCATTCCAGAACTGTTAGCGTTGTTCGTTCGACAAAATTCCATCATATGCACGAGTTATGCGTAGAATGCAGTTTCAACCAATTATGTGCAAAAACCCTTGCACCAAACAACCTAAATGGACACCAAATGACCCAAGGCCTATATGCACAATTTCAAAATATCCTAGGGGACCTATTGGTCCCTTCTGAGGGTCCCGAAACCCGCTGGATCTCAAATTCACCTATTTAATTCCTTAAATTCATGTAGAATGCCTATTGCAACCTATGCATCAATCATTCTTATCATCAACTCATTAATCCAATCCACAAGTGCATTACTCTACCATCATACATATATAAGACCTGCCTATAACAATTATCAACCACACAATTTATGGCTCCGGGCCAATACACATCAAGTTCATGAAAATCAATATAATTAGCATTCAAAAATCTCCATTTACTACTTAGACACACAATTATCAAAATCAACATCAATTCATCACCCTAATCATAATCGTCACGCCAAATCAACTAGGATACATAAAACTCATAAATCACACGATTAAATATCAACACTAATATGCCAACAAATCACATAAGGCATGACATAATATCACATATATCAAATACATATCATTATCCATTCATTTCATAATTCTGATTGCTCTTTGGCATCAACTATCCGCTTGGCTCACCTCCGGGGCATTGGCATCCTCCCTGTCACTGGTCACTAAAATTAAATAAACCACAGTAAGGGTGAGTGTTTGACATATCATAATTAATGTATAATGGAAATAATAAAGGTACCTACTTACTGCCTAATGATCTTCTCATTATATTACTTACCAGTTTCTTGCATTTACATAATTATCACTGCAATTACACACACACTAATATACTTTTCATTATGCTTTTACCATCAACTAAACTACATACCTCACCTTACACCCAATAAGATCCATGCTCATAGTCAATATGATAACTTTATCAATCATTAAATTCAATTTAAACCATAATATCAATTTTACCATTCATCATAAACATACATCAATATCAAATCACATAGACAACTAACTCACATGTATATCAGACTCCTAGTATCCGGATACTAAAGGACCGACCTTTAGCTGGGGATCCGACTTGACACCCTGTGAACCTGACTTGGTTCACCGAGCCCGACTTGGATCCCCACCTCAACCACTGGGTCTGACTTGACCACTAGGTAGCTCAACTGGGTATGAAAACCACTAGAGTCAGAAAACAAGGGGTACATCATACCGTTGGTCGTTTCATACCACATAATCACATACAAAATCATATCATCATGGCATGAACATCATCAAATTTGTTCATATCTATCAGAAACTGACATTCAATAATTCCGCAGAGTGGCCACATTGACCCATCCCACACATGCCATGTTACAACACTTCCATAATCACCATTTCATTATTCTCATCTAGTTATGCATGATTAAAATAACATATATCCCACTACACAATATTAATATCCATCTCAACTTATATTGTACAAAGCACCAGCCATGTATATAATTCATATACTCATTTCATTACTTTATATCACATATTTAATCAAATTAACATACTTCCTCAAACACTTAACTATTCAATTATGCATACACATGTATAGATATAATGATATAAGTATTTCCTAACTGCTCTACAACTTCCTAATAGCTCCCAATTATGTTATAAATTCCTCGAGCTTAATATTCAAACCAATTCTAACTAATCACGACCCAAACCCCCTTACCTCGATTCTAAGCTTCAATAATTTGCTCTTGGTGTCGATTGCGTCCTCCAGTCACATGGTTCATGTAACGCCCCGACCGCTTTTCAGGAATGAACAATCTCCCCACAAACCAACACGAGAACTTTCCAGTGTGCTTTTTGTCCTCACTCACACACTTCCTAAGAACTTCCCAGGAGGTCACCCATCCCAGAATTACTCCAAGTTAAGCACGCTTAACTTTGGAGTCCTTAAGTGATGGGCCACCGAAAAGGCTAATGCATTTGTTGGTATAGGTAGTACGAATTCATTCCTTTAAGCTATCCTAGACTGTATAATCTTATACCTATACAGTCTTTGGATCCCTCTCATTCTGGTATGTATTCGGTTCGTTCATGTGTCCCTCCCACTGGAAGCCTGCCAGGAGCCGCTCCTTGTCCGTGCCTATACATCGGCGATCACTCCCTGCCCTCAACAGTGCTCGGGATGTCACAGTTCACCGTTCCTCTTCCGAATTTGACGCCCACTTTATCAATCACCCGTCTAACACTCATTCTAGCACCTACAGTCACCGAAATACCAACCCAGTTAGTACATTACCTTCCGCAACATGCCAAACGCAAAACCCAAGCTTCCAAGTCCATAGAAACACGAAATTTGAACCCCAAACACAACATGCATGATTCGGTTTTGAAGAGGAAGAAGGGAAGGAGAAGAAGAACTTCAAAATCAATGATCCTTAGTGGCTTACCTTAGCTTCCAATGCCCAAAAGTGCAATAAATTACAAGCTTCCACTAGCCTTGGTCACAAATCGCATGAAAGGAGAGAAAAGAGGAGGAGAAGTGCTTCAGCCTGCTGTTTTGCATGCCTCGATTTAAAACAGGTCGTGACACTGACGCTACACGTCCCACTGATGCTACGCGTCCCACTGGCACTACGCGTCCCACTAGCACTACGCGTCAGGTCATTAATTCCCACCTGACGCTACGCACCACAGCCACGCTAAGCGTCAGGTCCCCTGATACCATTTCCTTTAAAATTCACTTTTAAACCCAATAATTCACTTCATATCCCTTAATCTTTATAATTTAAAATCAAAATACATTTATTTGCTTATTCCAATTATTAAAACACCAGGGATGTTACACATGGTGTCAATACTTACTCTACTATTCTGCAGTAAAACAGACTTGTGATTGTGACGTTTCGCAGGGGCTCTACCTACCCATCAGTCACTTTGCAGGCAACTCGTTCAGTACACTAAGTCACAGGTCAACTCTGAACCTCTGGTATTGAGTGACTAATTAGCAACAAGGTTAGTTTTGGGACCTTTTATGTGATCATAGATACTGGTGTTAAACCGGCCCGTCACGTGAGATGCCGACATCGAGAGAATAGCTCACACCGGTCATCATATCATACCGGTTCCAGAGGATAGATTTTAAGCAAATTACCTTTAAGTCTCGAGACCGGTCTCCGGACCGGATCAATATTTATAATATTAATATTTTTTATAAGACATAAACCTTAAAATATATAATGCATCGCATGAATCATAGCTAGTAAAGGATACTCTGCCAGTATAAAAGATGATAACAGCAATAGTCCTTCACACCAAGGAATTAATATGTTCCCCCATGAAAAGATGAAAATGTCATACAAAAGGTAACTAAGTGATCAAATAAATCGGTTAAAATTAATTGCGATTAAGTGCGGTAAACTAGCAAACGATTCTAGATCGTTGTTTGGAGATGCAAACTTTCCGTAGAAAGGAAAGAATTACTAATTTGAAAAGATATCTAAGATTCCAAGTTGACATGTGAAATGGAGGAGAGAGAAAGAGGATAGCAATAGGAATAGTCCTTATCACACCAAGGAATATGTTTCCCCATGAAAAGTCCTCCCTATATCGTTGCCAAATTTTGCATCTGGCAATGGATTTTAGTTTTGGACCCATTGATAAAATAAGAACCCGTTTGGTTTTTTTATTGTTAAACCTTGGTTTTTTTACCGACCCAAAAACAGATTTAATAGTTTAACAGAGTTTTGATTGTCTTAAATAATGTAAAGGGTTAATAATAATTTTTAAATTTTTTTATTTTTATACTCTCTTTTTATAACTACATACTAAACAGATCGTTAGAAGTCTCATATCACTATAATATCCATTCGCTTGCTGAATGTTTTAATCATACCCAAAATCTTATCCTTAATAGTTTCTACTATATCACTACATATAATTATGTCCGTTCGTTTGTTTTCAAACACCTTTTATTTTACATGGATCTCGTTTATAGTTTAATATATTCTTAATTATTATAAATAATAAAATTCTCTTTATCAATATTTAACAATACCATATTTTTTATGACTCGAACTTAAAATTATATGTACCATGCTACCTACTTAATGATAATTACGTGTTTCTTTTGAAAAATTAGGCTTTATTTAATATTTTAATATTAAACACGTGTGTATATATAATTCATGTAATAAAATAGGATCAGAATTTATACATGTATTTTTGTTCCGTGGATCAGAATTCTTTTATATTGTATAAAGTAGATAATATTATGTTATAGATAAGAAAAAAATGTAATAATTATGATCTAATTGATCATTGTTTATATTGGATTTTTTTCTGATCACATGACATTAATTGGCCTACCTTTTGTTAATATGAGAGCTGGATCTTGAAAAAAATAATACTATTAGGAAGAAAGCGGTTTTAAGATTTCTCTAACTCAAATTTTAACACGTAATCAAAATTGTAATGATTTGTCAGCTGTCAACCTACTGCATCTTTTCTTGACTTAAATTTCCTGTTTATCCATAATGAGAAATTTCCTCTGTTTCATCCATTCGAAATAAACCACATTATATAACGATTATTATGTGGATGACATTTCATTGCAATTTTTGAAATTGGTTTCTATTCCCTAACCACGATTGGAAATATTATAAATAAATAATCATGTTCTGTAATAAAAATAATTATTTTATAAAACAGTAAACTTATGATAAATAAATAACTAAATTGGATCAAATTACAATTTTTGGTAAAAATAATAATAACCATTATTTCACATGCTTTGATTGAGTATTTTCTAAAAAGTTGTAAAGTGAACGAGTTTAATTGAGTGAGTCTCTTGCACAAGTTTAATTTTTATTTAAATTTAAAAAATGATTTTTTAAGGTAAATATTAACCACTACTACTCGGTCAAAGTAATTTGCTATATATATATATCTCACTCTATTGTGACAGTTTGGTCCCACGATTTGGTGGATATTTCTCGTTGTGAGATGACCAACTTAACTTACTCCGAAACTAATTATTGTAATAAATACTCTAGCCAATAATTATGTGTACACGTTGAATTTCATAAAATTAACAACAAGATTCAAAGTTCTAAGGTGTTGACAACTTTAAAAATTATTTGATATTAACTAAAAAGTTTGATATTAATTTAATGTATAAAACACACTTTAGAATATATGTTAAATATTGAATATAAGGTAACATATATTTGAATGTTAAAATTTACGAAAATTTAGCATGCATAATAGTTACATTGATATCATATGGTTGAATATTCAGGCGTGTTTAGTACACATATATTTTTAAAAATTTTAAGAATTATGTTTTATAAGAATTATATCTTTTAAAAATGTTATAAATAAAATATTATACAATAAAAGTTTAAATAAGTTTATACTATATCATATTTTTAATTTTAAAAAAATTAGACTAGGCAGGAATTAGGGTTCCCACCCTTTTCGGGAGGAAAATTTTGATGAGAATTATTGATAAAAATAAATTCTTAAGAATTTTAATTTTTCAAGAATATTTCTTAAAATAGTTAAGCAAATGTGAAAATAAAAGATTTCTGAATCACAATATTTAGAAACAAAGATCTGCGTGCCAAACGCCCCTTCAAATTTATTAACTTGAATTCCATAAGAAGTGATTAAATAGAGTTAATACTGAAATCCCTCCCTTTTTTTAAGTTTAACAAAACCATCTTTGATGTTTTAAAAATGAATATTTTTCCCTTCTAACTTCTTAACCCGTTCTCTAAATGCATTAAATTTTGTAACACTATGTGATATCTTAATTTGTCCGACGATGGGGAAAAACGGATTACTCCGAATTGAAATGCGTGGATTTGGATTGATGGATTACGTACCCTAATTGGCCGATCTAACACGATGCTAATCACTAGCGGTTGTTCGAGAGAAATGGCAATGACTGTGACCGCCACACTAATCTTCTTATCAAATCACATAAACACCGTAATAAGATGAGACGAAATGGGTTTCTAGCTGGCAAGGGTCAATTGGTTACAGTGTCACTCAAAGATGAAACAGAAATAATTGGTAAAACGCCAGAAAAAAGGTGAATGGGATGGAGAGAGAAAACGGATCAAGGGGACCACGGAAACAAAAGTCTAGCCCATGTATAACGCTGAAATGACACAAACTACCAAATGGGTCTCATTCTTTCCATCAAAGGCCTTAGGCCCATGCTCATCCACACGGCATGTGGGTCACCCCTCGGAAATCCCTCTGATTAGAGACTCACCCAATGAGAAGGCAGAGATTAGGATCAACTTTACAATTCCTACCAATCAAAATCCAGATAAGGTCTTCCCCTTGTGGGCCCCAAAGGAGGTCCCAAAAGTGCAAATCCAAACAAACCCTCCCTTGTTAAATGGACTGCAAAAGCGCTTCTGGTGGGTCATGCTTCACCCTCCCTCGCTTCCTTTCCCATCCCTTTTTTCATAATAATTCCAATTCCCTCCGCTTTTACCAAACCAACATCATCAACACCACCATCGTTAGTGTAAGCCAATTTCGCCATTGGCTTCAGATTTTTTTTTCGTTCCAGAACACCAATCCCAAAATCCAGTTATTATATTTAATCTATTAGTGTGATGAGTTCAGCTAAGAACGTGGCAAACGCGGTTGGTGGCAAAACCGCAAGAGCATGTGATAGTTGCATAACAAAGCGTGCGCGATGGTATTGTGCTGCCGACGATGCATTCTTGTGTCAAGCTTGTGACTCCTCTGTTCACTCTGCTAACTCGTTGGCCCGTAGACACGAAAGAGTTCGCTTGAAAACGGCGTCTTATAAATCCATTGATGAACAGCAACAGCAACAACAATCCAACTGTTCTGCTCGTGCTCCCTCCTCGTGGCACACCAAGAAACCTCGTACACCAAGAAATGGCAAACACTTCCACTCCTCGGCAACAAATCATAGTACCAGCAACAACGAGGATATCATTAACAACATCAACAACAACCCTTTTCATTTGGTCCCTGAAGTGGGATCCGATGAAGTGAATTCCCACGAAGAGAACGAGGAGCAGCTTCTTTATAGGGTCCCGATATTCGACCCTTTTGTTGCGGAGCTATGCAGCACCAATACCAATAGTCCTCCTTCTTCTGTGACTTCAACTGAGGACAAATCGGCAAGCAAAGGGAGGCAGAGCAACGATGTTCTGTTGTTGGGGTGTAGCAATAATCACGAGATGGAAAATTTGCATGGGTTGCTTCCTTCGGAGATTGAGCTTGCTGAGTTTGCTGCTGATGTTGAGAGTTTGTTGGGTAGGGGACTTGAGAACGAGTGTGTTGGGATGGAAGAGTTGGGTTTGGGTGATGCAAGAGATATTGATGAGTGTTCTGTGGGAAGTGGAAAGGTGAAGATGGAAGAAGAGGAAGAAGAGGGGCATGGTAATTGTTCAAAATCATGCAAGGTTGAGGAGGAAGAGGAAGAGTTGATGGGAAGAGATCAATCGTTTGAGTTGGGGTTTGATTATTATGATGGTGAATCTCGTGAAGAGGTGAAGGAGAATGCTAATAATGTTGGTGGAGAAATCAAAGAAAATGGTGAGGCAAAAAAGAGAAAGATATCGTTGCAGCTAGATTATGAGGCAGTGATTATTGCCTGGGCTAGCCAAAAATCTCCCTGGACTAGTGGTCACAAACCAAACTTGGACCCTGATGAGTGCTGGCATGAATGCATGGTATATTTACTATTTATATGTCTCAATTCTCTTTTTAATTGCCACCAATCTTATACATATATTTGTCACTTTTATTCTACTTTTGGGGCTATTTTATAATTTTATTATTATTAATTTTTTATTGAATGCAAATGCACAATTATTTAATATATCTTATTCGTATTAGAACTGAAATAAGACTAATATGGTTTCTGAAGTTTCTCAATTTTTTCTGTTAAGTGGTAAAGGGGATGTTTTATTATTATAAATTGAGCATTGAGTGTTAGGTGGATGTTGTAAGGTCTAATGAAGCTTTGTGGTGTACATTAAGCAGGGAAGCTGTGGAATAGAGCTTCATCATCCTTATGTTGGATTTGGCTGTCATCCAGTGATGATGGACGGGGGTAGAGAGGCAAGGGTGTCAAGGTACAGAGAGAAGCGCAGAACAAGGTTGTTCTCCAAGAAAATAAGGTACGAGGTTAGGAAACTGAATGCAGAGAAGAGACCCAGAATGAAGGGGAGGTTTGTCAAGAGGGCTTCCTTTGCAGCACCGACATTTCCTTTGCTAAATAAATAAGAGCTATAGCTACCACTAATGCTTTGTTAGTACTATTTGCTAAATACTATATTCTTCCTATGTGACATGGATTCTTCATTTTATTTTCTTATCCTTTTGTATATAACAATTTTGTTAAGTTAATGCAAGCAATTCAGGGTAATAATTCAATAAGTCAATGAATCAATCTACTATTTCTATGAATCACAAAATCCATATTAGAAGAGTATATATTTTGCTAATCATTTAAAATCAATTTTTTAAAATTGGATCGGTTATTAAACCAATGAAAATATCGAGTCAAGTAAATTAAAGGTTCAGGGTAATAAAACAAATGAATCAGTCACCTAATTGATTCACGACTCAACTAGTTCAACCGGGTACATTTGACAAGTTTTAACAATCATGTATTTAAACCACCTGTGTGTTAAATCCTTATTAGTTTCTTATTTTAATTTTAAATGAGTCCTAATAAAAAAAGAGTTGTAGGAAAAGATGATTTTCTTGAAAATGAGTTTTTTAAAAAGTTGATATTATTTCACTTGTGTTCCGCATTCGTAATGTAGATGGATATCCCAAACCATCGAAGGTAGATGGCTAATAGACTATATTCGAGCATGTGTGCCATAGAGGAGTTTGTTGGAGTTAATAAATTCATATTATTTGTCACAACACAAGACAACTTCTGACATTACTAAAAGTTACGGTGCCCATGCAAGAAGAGTGATTGAAGGCAGTTTCAGGGCCCGACTAATGTGATGGCACATTTTTATGAAAGGGGTTTCAAGGAGCATTATTATACTTGACATTCTCACGAGGAAATAAGGCCACCACCAATGGTGGTTGATGTGCCTGAATTTAGGTACGATAGTGTTATGGGTAATATGAATGATTTGAATCTATTCGAGCAACTTGTGATGGATCATGCATGACCATCTATTGGGCAACATATAACACTCTTAAATACAGTAGTTATACCAACCAAATATGTAACATCCTAGGTTATTTTTGCATTTATTTTTATTCAAACGATTACATCTTACGATAAATTTTTCCTTTTCTTGAAAATTAATCGATATTTAGTGAAAAGCATTTATTCTTACTGACTTATTCAAGTGACAGCAGTCACAGTTAGATTAATTAAATGAGGTCTAGAAAAGAAAAGCAAGTTAATTTACGCACAACGGATGGGAGAAAGGGAATCAGGGCTTCTCGCTTGAGCGAGGCCCCTACTCGTCTAAGCGAGATTCCGGACTCTCACTTAAACGAGGTTTCTATTCGCTTGAGCGAATACCTTTCACACACCGGATTAGACAAGACATGCAGACGGACTCCCGCAAGTCTCACCCTAAAAATGATTCTGTTAATCAAAGGTTTGTCATAGCTACCACAACAACATAAGTAAATGACAGTAATGTATTTTAAAATGTAGATTTGCATTCGTCCGGTCTTGATTAAACACAACTAATTAGTAATACTTGGAAGTTCTCATACACATATATAACCCTATAGAGAGTCACTCAAAGTCACTTGGACCCTGGCATCGTTCTCCCCCTTGGCGCGACTCCATGGCTCCTTCCCCTTCCCTGTCTCTGGTTACTAAAAAAAAGGCAAGGGTGAGTGTTTGGCATTGTAATTAATATAGAATGGAACTTAACAAATATACATGCATATTTATACATACACATCAAGCATCACTTGTAAGTAAGCATACCGAAACATAGTGTATTACATACAGTAACTATATGAAACCAACCACACAATTCCATCACATTCATCACGATCACAACTGACTCTCATACAATTTGACTCTTAGTATCCGGATACTAAAGGATTGGCCTTCAGCTGGGGGTCCTACTTGACACCCCGTGAACCCTGCTTGGTTCACCGAGTCCTGCTTGACTCTCCACCTCGACCACTGGGTCCTACTTGACCACTGGGTAGCTCAACTGGGCACGAAAACTACGGGAGCCGAAAATGAGGGGCTATCATATACCGTCGGCCATCCCATACCACATAATCATTCAACAGTTTACCTTTCACATAATAAGATCAATTCCTCATCACTCGGGTAGCCTGCTTGCTAACCCGACGTCACATAACGCTGATCATTTCAACATTAGATATCACAAGATCATAACATGATAAACTCAACCACACCCGATCTTCCACTAACTAATGAAGCCAGTCACACATGCACAAGCATAAACACACAACTACGTTTAGCAACATTTTCCTTAACCTGTTTACATTTTCCTTAACCTGTTTACATTACCTCAATAACCTGTTTCCTATTCTAATTAATTATAACCCGAACACCCCCTTACTTTGGTTCCACGCTTCGATGATCTGTTCTCTGTGTCGATTCCTTCCTCTGAGCACTGGTTTCGCAGTCTCAACTCCGTCACTCAGTCTTCCGTGTCTTAGCCTACTACCTACGGATCATAAAGTACAGCTCGTCACTTCAATGCCCTTAGTTCATGGACTGCATTTGGGCTCACACTCATCGGAGGAGTGGAGAACAGCCACAAATATAGCCATGCATGGCTTTAAACCGCTAAAGAATAAAAGGAATAAGGGAATCACAATTGGAACGGATCAGTAGACTCACCTTGAAGCCTCGATCACAGGAATGGGAATAAATTGAAGTTTGGACACAAATGGAGTCCCTCTCCAGCGCATGCAACTCAGCGTTAAGAGAGGAGAAAAACGAAAGTGAAGGAACAGACCAACAGCAAAGGTAGCTTGTAAATAATGAAGAGGGAAGGAAGAGAATCTCTTTATATATATATATATATATAGCTCATGGGCAAGGTCGTCTTTTCCTTTATTTTATTTGTATTCTTACTAAATTTAATCAATTTCACTATATTAAACTATTGCATAGTTATCAAATCAATTACACTTATTTATTCCCTCAACGTTTAATTATTCACAATTCTCTAATACTTCGCAAGAGTATAGGCCCAATATAAATATCGGCCCCTCGGTGTCCTAGCTTAGTGTTCATACCTCGGAAATCCGAGCTACAACCTGAGAGGTCGGATATCTCATCCGTGCTCACCTCTTGGTTACCTACACCCGTTGTTTCAGTCATTATGAGGTTAATCCGGGCTATGACCCCGTGTGAGGCGCTCTCCTCACAACGGTTGGACCAGACCACCTAACTCTGTCCGCTCTTCTCCTACACTCCCGATCTTTAACTCCGCCTGCTCGCGCTTCTGAGACCGATCTCGACACCGGCTTTCTTATCTCTGGCTAAGACAGAACAAATATTAAATAAAACTTCTAAAACATTTACTAATCATTTCCCATTTCTTATAATTCTCATTAAAACATCAGGGGTGTTACAAAATACAATAATGGTAGTTTGGCTTTTTCATAAACAAGATTAGTAAAATAAGGACACTAGCTGTATTAGAATATTATAAAATAAATGATTTAATCAAATTAATCCTCTTAGAAAATTGATTATGACACTTAATGTTAATTTTTGTAGTCCTTACAATAGTGGTAATGAACAAAATAATAATCTATGTGTGTGTGTGTATTTCATGTATAAGAGTGGGTAACCTATTTGCAATACTATAGCATATTATAACACTTATTTTACATGTACTTATAAAAGTTTGTAGAAAGATTAACAAGGTTATTCATAATATATAGTCTTCCTGGTAGGTTAGTCATTAGCTAGAATATACACAATTATATCAAAAGGGAGTACTCCATGGCCAAGAGCAATTATATCATACAATAAAAAAACTATGTATGCCTACAAGCTAACTAGTCGGAGTCCTCAGTCAATATATGTGATTATAATACGTCCTCCTAGTCGTCCTTCATTATGGAATGACCGTCAGATGCTTCACCATCCTCGTCGCCCTAGTCTGCGGGAAGAATTAGAGGCAGTGGGATTATAGTAAGGAAATGATCGACATCATGAAAGTCCAATACCAGCTTAGCCCTGAATGTGATGGTAAGAGCCCTTAAGCTGTTAGGTATCCCTGGTATAGCTTGAGATAATTGTAAGGTGACAATTCCGTAGTACGCATGCACATGACCCATCCAATGGTGTCACCAATGTGCTGGGTCTAGTTGGCTAGGTCTTATTCTAATAACAACAATGTGGGGTTGATCATCATCATCCATAATGACTATCTGCTCAATTTGTATCCAATTTTATCATAAAACATAAACAAGGAAAATAGTGAGAAACAAAAAATACCAGTATCATACAAGGCATGCACAAATAATAGATTTTCACAAAATAATAAATTATACTTGCAATTTTTTCAAACATGACATTTACAACATTGAACATGGATGCATGCGTGACTGACAGTACTTATTCTATAGTTCTTGTCTCATTCCATAATTTAGTTGATGTCTAATGCTTTCCGTACCATACTATACCATGATATTTTATTAATTCTTTTATCGGTGATGAAGCAATGCATGTGGGCCCTTAAGTTTTCTTTTATCGGGAGCAATCCAGAGTTAACACTATTTTGTAACAAAATAATAATTGTTTGTATGACAAAACAAACAGCTCCATTGGCCTTAATATGAACTTAGGGCCTAGTCAAATTAGCAAGAGCTCGTTGTGAATTTACTCGACGCTGAGGAGCGACCCTAAGTCCTAGGCCTATCTTCACACCCTCTCATCCCAATGTTCATTGAACCATCCCTAATGCATTCCTTGGATTTTCACTGTATCTCCCAAAAACATTCTTTTATTTTACTTGTTAAATGATGCATATCATATATCATAAATTTAAATTAGTTCAAACTTTTAAATACTTAATTTTTATTCATCTTCATAGGGTCTACCGAAATTTCGATAGAATTTCCCCTCTAAATTAGATATTTTCAAATTTTAACTTTAACATGTTTCACTTAAGAGACAGTATAATATATCAAACATTAAATGTATGTTTTTGATTTGGGCATCAAAACTGTCCAAAATATTATTCCTTCATTTAAAAGAATCTTAACCATTTAGAATAATTATATATTTCTCTTCTCAAAAGATAATATACCTCATAAATATAGACCCACATTATAAGGATTTCTAAATAATAAATGTATGTCATTTAAACATAAATAACAGGATTATAAATAATTTAATAAATAAAGACATCAATTAGTAAATAGTAAATAATGGAAATAAGATAGCAACAAATATAAATGTTGAGAGGGTTAGTGAGTCCCTTATATTATCACATGTGTCTTATACTTAGCAATTCCTTATCTCACTATCCCTTTACCTTATGAACTTTCAAGTTAGGTTGTGAGCTTTTCATTTGAGCTAACTAGTACATACATAGGTTCTCAATCTTAGTATTTTGAATTATTTATGTATTCATTTATAAATCTTCCACAACATTTTACCTCATGCTTGGATTTACAGAATATTAAGATTTGTAACAATGATGATGATGATGATGATGATAATTGAACTGGTCTGTACTAGGGTAGCAAGTCTGGTATGGCGGCCAGTCACCAATGTGGTAATATTTACTTATTTTATACATCGTTTTAGTAGGGATCCGATATTATAATCCCTACTCCAGTGAGGATTGGAGTCCTAGAGATCCGACTCACCAAGCTCTCGCACTGGGGGCAAAAGGTGGTGCCACCTGCAAAAGGACTCTGACGCTCGAGTTAGCCCAAAAGTGATTGGATGCTAAGAACTTGAGTGTAACATGTGGAATGTGAGTAACATACCTTCGTTGTGCATTGCTTTGTATTTATATGCATGCATGCAAGTAACGTATGGGTCTTCTCGGGTAAGGTAACATTCATCAGAATGTGTCAGTGCAACTCTGCAAAAAGGCTACCATATGACATGGACACCCCCGCGCGTCTTTTCTAACAGTGCACCTTGTATTGTTTTTTGAGTTGGCAAATCACTTTCCGATGTGCCATGCGATGACCTGGACCCTCTGGCATAGTAAGATTAGCCTATACCGTTTATTGAACCTGAGGTATCGATCGCGACACTAGTTTGAATCATGAAACGCAAATGAAATTACCCTTTAGCCCATAGGCCGGTATCTAGTCCGGATCAATAACAATAATAATAAATTAACAACATAAAAATAACATAAACAATAATAATAATAATAACAACAACAGATAAATTAACACAATAAAAATAACTAATAAATAAATAAAATAGAAATCAATAATAATATTAACAAAATTTGAATAAATAAATAAAACATAAATAAATAATAAAGTTTAAATAAATAAAATTAAACAGAAAAAATAAAATAAATAAATATGGTAAATAGATAACAGTAAAAAATTAATAGATAAATAAACAAATATAAAACAGAATAAAAATCATAATTAAATAACAAATAAACAGAATAAATAAAATAATAAATAAATAAAGGAATCAACGTATTTAGGAATATGTGTGTGTAGATACGCATAAAGAAAGGAATGAAAAAATTTTGTTTACCTGTGGTGAAAGAAGGAGCGAGAGAAAGAGAGAGAACACACGCAAAAATGACGAGTGCACTTTCTAGAGAATTTTTAAAAAAAGTCATCCATAAGCAATATAATATTTAGTTTAAGCATTTTTTATGAGATAAATTTTATGTCTATAATCTGTTATGAATAGTCACTTTATATTAAAATATATTTAAGAAAAGAGGGTAAGTTTTTAATGGGTTTTTATCTCTTAAAATATTCCTAATGATAACCATTAACTACCTGTTTTTTATAAGTTTTATATTTCATTTTCTAACCAAATGGTCTCCAAACCTTACAAAATTTTATACTTAAGCTTGTATGCATAAATCCAAATTCCCCATCAAGTTTCATAATTTATCAATAACATTTTTTATACTAGTATATACTCGAATGACTCTATTTTAGGCTATTTTAAATTATTGTCAAAATTTTCAAAAAAATTCTATAAAATCCTATAAATTATAACGATCAAAAAATTCTAAAGAACCTTAAGCTAAGTTTGTAAAAGTTATAAAATATAATTTTCTTTATGAACTTATCCTTAGTAAAAGACAGTAAAAATGAGAATGTTTCACAACACATACAAGAGCACACACAAGTAGCAAATGACAACGATATGGAAGAAGACTCAAATCTCGAACACTTTTACTCTGACACAATATAGATGTGATGCACACGGAAAAGAATGTATTCATGAATATATTTGATACAGTTATGGATATCAAAGGGTGAACAAAGGACATTGAGAAAAGTAGTTTGGATTTACCAATATTGTGTTCAAGAAATGAGTTGGAGTTAAAGGAAATCATGGTTGTAAAAATGTTGAAATCAAAATGTTGTAGGGAGCGTTTAAGAGTCAAAAGGTTATGACTACCTTTCATAGTGCAGAGTAGGAGGGGTGGAGAGACAGGGTGAGGCTCCACTTCCTTCGACTCTAACATCCCAAATTTTAGAGAAATAAAATTATTAGATAATGATGATAAATTATTTATGGTCCAATACATGTAGAAAAATTAATTAAACACTAATTGTGATTTATCAGTAAATTAAAATATACTAAAACTGGATAATTTAACAGATGGTATGGGACCCACTAAGTCAAATTGGGTATTTGATGGGTCTAGAATATTTAGAAAATTATTTTGGTTATGGTGGTGTGACTAAAATAATTTTTGGTGTTGAGGAGATATTTATTTGGACACAGCGTATGATAATAAACGGTAAAAATACGAGCCAATTGGAATTAAAAGAAAATGTAAAATCTCATTTCATCTCTTCTCATCACTGTGCACCTTTTTCCACTCTCCTTTACTCACTTTTGTTCATTGGATAAAGGAAATTGTTAACCAGTGGTAAAAGTAAAATAATTCACCCTTTGGACCATTGGTTAATGACCAACTTTTAGCTTTTCTCTCTCCTCCCTCTCCTTATTTTTGGCAGCCATCTTCTCCCTCTCCCCTTCATTTTCATTTTTCATCTTCTCCCTCCACCTCTTGGCCCCAAAACTGCTCATTCTCTCTACTACCTCCATCAACCATTTTTCACTAAAAAACAAGTGGATTTCATGGGTTCATGAGGTATGGAAGGTACATTGGAGCATATCTTCCATCATCTCCTTATCTTCTACTCTCAATTTCTTTTTTCATATGGGCTAGGGAAAAGGTATGTATTTTTGGTATTTAATGGCTTATATTGGTGGTTTTAAGGTTATTGAGGCTTAATAATGGATGAATGGAAGTTATTTTATTGAGAAATGCATGTGGAACTTAAACCCTAGGTTAGGAGACCATTGGGTTTTGTTGATTTTGTTGATGAATATTAGAATGTGATATTATTGGATTTAGAATGCTTAGGATGATGCAAGAAAAAAAAATGTTGGAATTGATGTTGGCATTGTTGATAAAAACCCTTACATATGGAAACCCTAGAAATTTGGATTTGGGGCTTGTCACGACCTAGATCGCGGCGGCAGGCCGACCGTAAAAAGAAAATTAGGTTTCCTGAGTTCCCTCTAGAAACCGTAGAGTCGCCACCAATGTTTTTTAGGTAAAACATCAGAAAAACCCTAACGTGAAGGTACCGATCTTAATTCGAGATTTTAAAGTTCGGGAGTCTAATTATAGGTGGGAAAGGTATTAGCACCCCACACTATCCATTTTAAATGGTTACCCTAACTTGTTTAAGTTTTATGAACAATCCTAATAATTTGTAATTTTTAGCTTCTTAAAATGCCTTATGGGTTTATTGTCGATTTAATAATTTAAAATTATAAACTTTGCGATTAACAGGACGTCTCGTCCAAATTAATCGAGTTGTCGTTAAAAGCGTTACGATTTTATTTTATAAGTTAAAAAGATATATTTATTTTAAATTTAGGCCCGACAGGAATAATTGTTCCTGCTCCTACGTATTCCCCAAGCGTTAGGGGAAATCAAGGTTACGTAGTTCTTTGTTATTTTAAAAAATGCGAAGTAGATTGGAAAATGTCGAGATTTAAAACGTTAACCAAAAAGACGTCTCGTCCAAATTGATTTCAAATGTTGTATAAAAAAAAGGAACCTTGGGTTTTATTGATTTTATTATATTTTTAGAGAAAAAACTTAATAGTCTAGATTGATTTAAGAATGAAAAGTTTATTTGAAGACCTAGATTAATAGGACGTCTCATCCAAAGAATCTATAAAGATATTTTGATTTTGTTATATTATCGATATTACTAAAGTGTTTTATCGTCTAAATTATTTTAAAAAATTTAAAATAGATTGACAGGACGTCTCATCCAAAAAATCTATAAAGACCCTAAATTTGTTATCAAAATATTTTTTAAGGTCTATGTTAATTTTGAGACTATTAAAATTTATTTTATTTAAAAACTTAGACCAAAAGGATGTCTCATCCAAATTGATCCTAATGTGAATATATTAATTTTTGTTACCTATTGGCATCACTAGAATACTTTATGGTCTAGAAATTAAACATAGGTTAATGGGACGTCTTGTCTAAATTAACCCTAGCATAGAGATTTTAATTTTAGGCACATACCAAGATTAGTTTTATTCCCTATTTTACAAATGTAATACTCTAAACTTAGTTAGTAGCAAACCGGTGTTCGGTGATACTAATTATTAGAATATTCCTAAAGGGAAAGAGATTCCATAATATAATTCTTTAATAAAATAGGATTACATACAATCATAATAAACAAATTAAAAGGAAAAAGAAAAAAATACCTTTTTAATTGTTTTCCTGATAATTGTATCTAATATTTCAATTTTTCCTATAGCCGTGTGTTAATTGCCCAGCGTGAATCCTTGTTTTCTCTAAATCTCCTTTGGCAATAGCGTGGGTACTAACCCCTTTTAATCAGCCTCTTCTCCCCTTCAGCGTGGATGCCTTCATAAATATATATACCATTCGTTGCTTTAAAACCCTCTTTACTTCCTAATTGCGTAATCTCTTATATAATAATATAATAAGCCTTTTTCAATTGTGTTATCTCTAATTCTCTTAGGCTTATAATATAATAATAATTAAGCCTTATCTATGCGTGAATATATAATAATATCCATTTCCCTTTTTTTCATTATCTCATAGCATATAAATAATAGGATTAGCTTAATTAATATAATTATAAAATATGAAGTTGATTTTTTTTATATAATATATATATATTTAAAAAAACCTTAGCACATTTTATAATATACTCATTTATTTAAAAAGCTTTATCTCATCCTATTTAAAAAACTTTATCTCTTTCTTTCTCTAATCTTTTAAAATCTTATCCCTTATGAAATTCAAATTTTAAACCTCCTTGAATTTTAAAATTTTCTAAGTCTAGAAGTTCAAAAATTTATGGTTCTGATAAGGATTTAAAAATTTTGAAGACCACAGCCCAAATCAATAATTTGAAATTCAAACAAGCCCACAGGTTCATTTTTTTTCTTAAAAATAATTCCTAATTTTTTATTTTTTTATTTTTTATTTTTTTGGTATTTTTATTATTTATTATTTTTTGAAAATTTTAAATGGGTCCGAACAAAATTGGGTGGCAACAGGGCTTTTGGAAAAACTTAAGAAATTTAGGATTTATTTGTCATGAGAGTAAATTTATATGTGGAAATGAAGTTTGGAATTATTGGCATTAATTATGGTTGTTGATGGTTAAGGAATCATGTTGAAATGTGAGAATGGTGGTTATTGGATTTTGATGAACATAAATCCTAAATTTTGAGAAATTATATATGTATTGTGGTTAAGGGAATTAATTTCTAAGAACGAATGTGTGATACCTAGGTGTGGTGTTGATATTATGGTGAGAAATGACATTAGTAATGGCAAGTGACCATTGATGATGGAACTCATGGATGAGTGTTGTTATGAGATGTATAGAAATGGATGTGAACACCAAAACCATGGTGGTTGTGATAGATTAATGAAATAAAATTATGGTTTGATGAGGTCTTAGATCATGATAAATGCTATTTGGATTTGTTGATTGATGTTAGTTTAAAAGAGGCTAAAATGGTTTATGTTGAACCTTAGGTGGCAATAATAACATTTGGATGATTCATATAATATTGGATGCATTATAGATGATGGGTGTGATGTTGTTGATGTTGGGTATGGTTAACCCTTTAAGATTTAGAAAATCTTGGTTTTAAGAAAAGAATTCCTGAAACCTAACACAATTGCGTGAATTAGTATTTTGAGAAGTCTAGGACTTGTTATTAAGCTTTATGATATGTTAACAAATGTTTAGACTTGTGATGATGCCTTGAGATGGCTCATTGATTAAATGCAAGTATATATGTGTATTGGTATAGATGGTGTTTCGGACGATGAGGCGGAACGATCGAAACGTATGAATCGTTATTCTTCTCTTGAGGTAGGAGAGGGTTTACATTTCAAATGCATGATTTGAATAAATGGTGATTAATGTATATGATAATGCTTATGTTTACCTTGCCATGGTTGTGTTGAAATGATGCAATAACTAATTTTGTGAGGAGTGGTATGCTTGACAAATTATTGATTTTTGGGAATCACATATGTATTGGATAACAATGAAAGTTTTAGAGTCCCTTTAATGGGAGTGATGTGTTTGTTGATCAACAATCCATGATGGGATGAAGTATATATATTTTGTTAAGTTGAAATTTTAGGGGATGCATGTTTTAGATATGTTTGATGTTTAATTTGATGAAATTGAGGTATGGGGAATGTTTTTCAATTCATGAATTCTCTTGAATCGATTCACAGGCTACTTCATAGGCTACTAGAAACGCATGAATCCATTCATGGCTTAGCTTGAATCGCTTCATAGCCTACTAGTTCCCATGGAGGTGATTTCCAGATTCATGAATCGATTCATGTAACTCCTTGAATCGATTCATAGCTTACTGTTTGGCTAAACTAAAATTGCCTTTCGCATGAATCGATTCATAGGTATGTTTGAATCGATTCAGAGGCTTCTGTTTTATGGTCATGGACTCTTTCCACGCACGAATCGGTTCATGCCCTTGCTTGAATCGATTCATAGCTTGTTGTTGCCAATCTTCCATAATTTTTAATGCTTGCTTGATGTGTGTTGAGCCAAGGCTTGTTCTTTTGCTTCTCAAACACTTTTCCTTGGATTTTCCTCAAGCAACATTGGTATTTGGCTTGCTTTGGGTCCTTGCATTATTGATGATGACATTGTCATGTTCCCCTTTGTGAACACCTATTTCAGTCTGGTCGATCCGCAAGTGAAAAGCATTCAATTCAAAAAAAAAGTAAAATAAAATAAAATAAAATAAAAATAAAAAAAAGAAGAAAAAAAGTTAATTTAAAAAAAAGAAAAAAAAACTGACTCGGAAATGATCATTTCCAAGTAAGATGACTTGGAATGATCATTTCCGAGTAAGGGACAACCCGAGTGAGACGTAGCCGAGTGCTGTATCTCCAAATAGAGAGTTTCCAAGTGGGCCTCAACTGTCAAGAAATTTTTTTTGAAGATTCCAATTTCTGAATGCATCTGAAGGGTTGTTTGTCGACTAGAACCTTTCTGATTGAAAATAAATCCAACTCGGAATGATGAAATCCGAGTAGAATGACTCAGAAATGATCAAATCCGAGTTGATTGACTCAGAATGGAACGTTTCCGAGTGGAATACTTCACTGTTGGAGTGTTGCCGAGTGGAATACTTCACTGTTGGAGGAAAATCCGAGTGGAATTACTCAGAATGGAGCAAATCCGGGTGGAATACTTCACTGTTGAAGGAGAATCCGAGTGGAAAGTTCCTTGTCTTAGACATTCCGAGTAGTAAATGGCTGACCCTGCTGAAAAAGTCCCTGTTAGAGGTGAATCCAAGTAGAAGCTGTCCGAATGCAACCATTCCGAGTGAAAAAGGACTGACCTTCAATAAAAACTGCCCAAAGCTAATTCCGAGTGAAAGGATGCTGACTGAAACAGGTCTGACTAGGGAACAAGTGCTTTTCTGGGCAAAAACCCGTTCCGCGTGAATGGATTCCGAGCAGAAGAAGCCACTAAATGAATCACATTTGGGCAGACTCACAGTTCCACACTGAGCCTGAGTGTGATGTCCCCAAGGAAGACATCCGGTGAGTTGGGGCAGAAAATTGTTTTTCCGAGCAAGGCAAGGCTCGGACATGAAAGAACTTCTATTAGCCAGATTCAAGTCGTTCTGTCCCAAATTCTGAGTAAAGGGAAGACCGACTCCGAGTGAAATGAACAGGCTGAGAGCAGCTTTTCTGATTGAAGTGAAAAGGCTGACTCCGAGTGAATTCACCGAGTGGTCAAATTGTGGAACCATCCTAATTGGAAGATAAGACCGACTCCGAGTGAAATGAACAGGCTAGGAGCAGCTTTTCTGATTGAAGTGAAAAGGCTGACTCCGAGTGAATTCACCGAGCAGTCAAATTGTGGAACCATCCTGATTGGAAGATAAGACCGACTCCGAGTGAAAAATGGATATTTTCCGAGTGAAAATGGTTGTTACCGAGTGAGATATCCGAGTCAGATGCTCCCGAGTGAAGGTTCCAAGGAAAGCACATCCAGGTGAAAACAAGGCCGACTCTGAATGCATCCGGGATGTTGATTGTCAAGTAAAACCATTCTGATTTGAAATGTAGGGTCGGTTTCGAGTGAATGCATTCGGACTATTGGTTCCGAGCAAAACACCTCCGATTGAAGTAATTCCGAGTGGATGCTTCAAACAAGATCCGAGCCAAATACTTCCGATTGAAACAATTCTGAGTCACTGTCTTAGTCAACACCAACTCATTCTCTTCAATTTTCAGTCGGCTCTGAGTCATCCTTTAACCATTACCGAGCCACTCTTTTAACCATTTCCGAGACCCTTTCCACTCAGCTTCCGAGTCACTTTTCACCCATTTTCGAGCCATCCTTTTACCCATTTCCGAGTTACTTCTCACCCAATTCCGAGTCACCTTTTCAGCCATTTCCGAGACCCTTTCCACTCAACTTCCGAGTCACTTTTCACCCATTTCCGAGCCATCCTTTTACCCATTTCCGAGTTACTTCTCACCCGATTCCGAGTCATTATTCAGCCCTTTCCGAGTCCTCTTCAGTCAGTTCCGAGCCACTTATCACTCGGTTCCGATTGAATGTTTCACAGCAGCCTCACACGACCAAAACTTTCACTCGGTCTAGTGTACAAAATCACCTTTTCCACTCGGTCTTTTGCACAAAATAGACCTTTTCCACTCGGATTCAGTAGAGAAAGTGAAATCCGAGTCAGATTCCATCAATTACGCATGCTGACATGGATTTCCACTATCCAAGTGGATCCTTGAATTAAAGGGGGGCGGCTCACAATAAGGCAGAAAGAAAATGATAAAGAATTTCCACCAGCCTCCATTCTCCCTGATTGTCAAAGATCCAGGTTGTTTCCACCACACTGTCCAAGTTGATTTGCTAATTTCAAGGGGCGGCTGGTAACAAGACAATGAGGAAATAATAAAAAATCCTCACCAATTGGTAGCCAGGCTGTCTCGAGTCTGTTCAGACAATCAACATGCTCCTTAAATGTTCTATAAATACTGCAAACGAAGGGATCCTGGAGGCGTTCATGGGAGAGAAAAAAAAAGGAAGAGAGAACTCTGAAGCAATTTTTTTATTGTCCCCTCACTCATCTCAAGACCGTCCCTCACTCTCCTTTCAAACCAACGAACCTCCTTCACATAAACACCATACTGTCTTCTCCCTCTCCACACCATCACACTATCACACCGTCCCCCTCACCATACTGCCCTCAATCCTCCACACCATCACATTATCACGTTGTCCCCCTCACTCCAATCCTCCCTCAATTCACTCCAAACCGTCCTCACCCTCACTTAAACCGACCTCACCCAGCTCCCTTTCACCCATCCGTTCTCACTCTGACTCCAACCGTCCTCACCCTCACCAAAACGACCTCACCCAGCTCACTCTCACTCCAATCCGTCCTCAACTCCTCACTCCAAACTGTCCTCACTCCAATCCGTCCCATTTCCTCTTATCCAAACCGTCCTCACTCCCCATCCCAACACCGTCCCATTTCCTCTCATTCAACACCGTCCCCCTCAAATCCTCACCCAACACTGTCCCTTTTTAAACACACCCTTCAGCCTCCTTATCCAACACTGTCCAGTTTCTCTCTCGTTACACCGACCAGCTCCCTCACTGCACCGGTCCCATTCTGCTCCTCATTTTTAATATTTGTATTTGTTTATTTTTTGTTAAATTAATTGCTGTTTGGTGACCATATTTCCTTTTCAATTGTTAATTAATTTCTGTTAATTGATAAGTATTAATAGAAATGAGAGTTTCACACCTTCTATTTGGACTAGCATAAAATTTGTAATTATTATTATTATTTGTCATTATTATTATTGTGATTTTTATTATATTTTTTTTAAAAAAATGGTGGAACGAGTTTAATTTGGACGAGACGTCCTGTTAATCACATTTTTTATTTTTTATATTTTTTTTCTTCTTAAAAAATGGTGGAGGGAGTTTAATTTGGACGGGACGTCCTGTTAATCTCATGTAAAAATTCCATGTCTTTTTAATTGTTTATTTTTGTATATTTTATCATTTTGTATGTTTTTATGAAGAAGTTAAAATAATTTCTGAGTTAATTATAATACGTGCGCTATCATATTGAGGTAACCGTTTTTTATAACGGACAGTTGTGAGGTGCTAATACCTTCCTCACCTGTAATCAGACTCCCGAATCTGGAATGTTATTTTTTGACCAATGCTTTAGTAAAAGGTTTTCCCGGTATTTTATCCTAAAAAATATTGGTGGCGACTCCCTGTTTTTCTTTTCGAACCAAAGAGAAAATCATTTTTGAGGGTCGGTCGTTTCGCCGCGATCCCGGTCGCGACAGATGGCGACTCCACTGGGGACTTAGAGAGTCAAGCCAGTCAATTTGATAGCACATGTTTTAATTAGCATATTAATTATTTGATTTCTTCCTTTATTTTATTTTTCTTTGGTTTTTGTTTTATTTGTATTCTATCATTTACGTTCTGTAAATATTTGTGTGATTATTGAACCCTAGGGTAGATAACTTTATTTACTGCTTTGTGTTTGTTCTATGTGCAGGATAAGCAAGGTACAGGTATTGAATGCCTCTTTCACACACTACACTCATAATTTGCACACATTTTTGAGTGGGACCCTATACCCAGGCCCAAATGAAACTTAAGATTATGGGAGGTTGGTAACGGAGCCATTTGGGATGTACTTCCTGTCTGGTTACCGTGAGAATCTCAGCTAGAGTTCGACTTATTCATGGTGTCCGCACCTAGTAGACTTCCTACTATTTGTGGTCAACATCATGAGTAGGATCTTGGCTCTAGTGACCTTTAGAAAGTTTAGAATAAGCCACCTAATGCGAGATGTCACTGATAGACCAACCTTAGAACCGTTAAGAGACCTCCAGAAAAACCTGACTTAAGGCACAAAGGGGCAAACTTTACTTATACCTTTTCTCATTTTCATTTTCTCTTCTGATCCAAATTAAAGGACCACTTGCTTGTTTAGTGGATTACTTTTTCAAAAAATGACCTACTTTTAACCAGTAATCCTTTAATGGGCAAGTGGTCCTTCCCTTTTATATTTGCTTAAGTCTTAGGGTCTTGAGTTATGAATTTTTCTGAATCATAAAAAAAAAGCCAAAAAAAGGCCAAATTTTTTTTTTATTAACAATGATCAGAAAATCCATAGCTCACATGATCCTTGATTTATTGCATGTTTTGTCAAATCGTAACTTTCCTAAATACAAAATTGTTTTCAAGAAAGATACTAGGGGAGTATTAATTTGCAAAGCATGTCAGTTCCCAATGACTGATTTTTTCTTTTCTTTATGTTCTTACAGGAAGCTATCAAGAGCTTAGCCAATACCTCTGAGTGAAATATGGAAATTAACATGAGATCAGATAGTTGTGGTAAAAATATACCCGAATTGAAAAAATTACTGCATGTTAAGGCTAGGAAAGTCGATACAACCAGTTTGCAAGCCTTAGGGAAGAAATTGGACATGAATCAGAAAATGGTTTTCTCAAGGAAATATGGGAGGATCCTAAAGTTGCTAGAAGTGGAGGTACAAGTCGAGGCAATTACTGCTTTGATTCAGTTCTATGACCCACCCCTCCGTTGTTTCACCTTCCGAGACTTTCAATTGGCTCTGTCTGTTGAGGAGTTTGAACAAATTCTGGGAATGCCGTTAGAAGGACAAATGCCTTATCGTCACCTTGGACGTCAAGCGAATATTGCTACCATCGCCAATGTCCTAAAAATTCACCTGGAAGTGTTAAGAAGTGCACAACTGAATAGAAATCAGATCCTAGGGTTTGATTGGGAATATTTTGAGAAGCACATGCACCTGTTGGCTGAGAAAGGAGATTGGGAAACCTTCATGGATACCTTGGCTCTCACCGTTTATGGTGTTATCTTGTTCCCTTATATTGATAATTACGTGGACTATGATACTATTGGCGTTTTCCTTGCCCGTAAGTTCAAGTCTGAAAATCCTATCACTGCTATCTTGGTAAATATGTATTGCACCATGGACTTCTGCTATACACAAGGTGGAAAGAGAATCATTTGCTGTTTACCTGCTCTATATGTGTGGCTTACGTCGCATGTCTTCCACCAAGTCAGCAAAGTTGAATGTTCTGTCTCAGATCTGAAGTTATGTCAGTTAGTAGTAAAGAATGGGCATGAATGGGCCAATCATCTGGTAGGGCTCACGGCTGATAAAGTAAGGTGGTATCCGCAATGGCTGAAGGTTGACACCATAATTCACCATTGTGGAAACTACCCGAACGTTCCTCTCATGGGTACTCAGGGATGCATTAATTACAACCCTGTTATAGCCAAACGTCAGCTAGCCTATCCCTTACTTAGGTCACCCGATGAAGAATCTCTTACTTCTTTCATCGTTTACTACTCAGAAGGAGATTGTACCTCTGTCATTCGGGATGCAGCAAATGCATGGAAGAAAGTCCACAGACAAGGGAAAGAACTAGGAACTCGAAGCCACGCTGTGAAGGAAGAGTATTACCAATGGGTCCTAAACAGAGTTTCCGTTGTCAAGCTGCCATTCAGGAATCCCTCCTATCTCCCAACAAGCACACATGTTACCCCTCCTACCCTTGAAGAGGAGGCAATGAGAGCCAAGATAAAAGAGCTAACCGCCAAAAATAAGGAGCTAGAAAAAGACTTGCTGATATCTCAACAAGAATGTGCCCTTCAGAAAAGGGAGAATTTAGAGAGCAAGCAAACCATCAAGGAGATTGAAAAAAGAGAAAAATCGAAAGGGATTACCTGAGGAAACAAAGTCAATGCCTCCGAACGGCTAATACTCAACTGAAAGCGAAGAACAAGCAAAGGGATACCATGTTGACTGATAAGCAGCTCTTAAGGGACATGTTGGCAAAAGCCAAAGAGCGCGAGCAAAATGCCTTGATGCAAAAAGAGCTTCTGCAATTGCAAGTTAGCCGATTAGAGCATCAGCTTGATGAGGTCGTAGAAGCTTGCCAACATGAGATGAATGGCGAGCGATGGCGCACGATGGATGCTGAACGAGAATGTGGTGAAGCTATTCGTGTTCTGAAAGATGAACTAACACAGCAAAATGAAGATATTCATTCATGGATGAATCGCTTCGCCCACTTGGCATATTTGGCTAATAGAGCTCTGGAAGACCTCCCACTCCTACTCAAGCAAGCTGAGGGAATGGTTAATCCTTTTAACACCCCAAGAGAAATTGTGACTTTCCTTGATTACTGTAGAGAAAGGATTTGTAAAATGAGGGCCATGATTGCCCGGGCTAGGAATGGCTGATTTACTTTTTCTGCATAAAAATAGACTGGCAGCAGTAATGTATTATTAGAATTTAGAAAGAAGGAATCTCTTGTTTCCACAACTATTTCATGTTAATTTCCACTTATCACTTTTGAACAAAGTTCTGAAAAAGGTTGGAGGATACTGGCTGAGTTCCGCGATCGCTTCACATACCATTTGTTTTTCTTTTACTGCTTTTATTTAATGCTTTCTTTTTAACAATTTCTTGTTGACTTCTCAGACATAACAGGTAAACATCCTTACGCGACTAGGCTTAATACAAGACTTATGGCTGAAATGGAACAAGAGAATGAGAACTTGAGAGCTGAAGTCAATCAGTTGAAAGAGCAGATGGCTGAAATGGCCAAGCTTCTTGAAAGGAGAGTCACAGAAGGGGATTCTTCAGCAGGTATCGAAAACGCTAGACAACGACCATCCACTCCCCAACACACTCAGGGTCCTGCTGGAGGGCCAAGCTCAAACCCTGCTGCGCCTCCCTAACTATTCACATTAGGAAATCAAACCCTGCAGACACCCAGTAACCTATCTACATAGATGAGGAAGGTAATGCCATACCCTTTCCCCCATATGGATTTCCACCTGGATATTTCCCACCACTCCAAGAAGAGCCTGATTATCAGGAAACAATCCTTTATACAGCTCAACCAAACGCTCCGCCCGTCTGGGATCCTCAAACGATTCCAATCCATACACAAGCCGCACAACCACAAGCTGCTCAAGCAACAGCCAGACCCCACATCTCAATGCCTAACGCAAACCCGGCACATGTCGACCAACCAGTTAGGGGTACTAGTCATCATGTCGCTGCAGGTCCAAACGCTGCTGCTGCTACCCAGGAGGGAAGGTTAGAGTTCCTAGAAAGGCGATTCAGAGAAATGGAAAGAACGAACAGGTTTGGAATGGGTAGTGTCGCACAACTCTGTCTGATTCCTGATGTTGTCATTCCCCCCAAATTCAAAATGCCAGAATTTGACAAATATCGGGGGCTAACCTGTACGAAGAACCATCTTACCATGTACTGCCGGAAGATGGCCTCTCATGCTTCCAATGATCCTCTGCTCATTCGTTGTTTCCAGGATAGTTTGGCTGGAGCACCTCTGACCTGGTAAAATCATCTCAAACGATCTCGTATACGCTGTTGGGAAGATCTAGCAGATGCTTTCATGCAACAGTACAAGTATAATCTGGATATGGCGCCAGATAGAGTACAGTTGCAAAACATGACCAAGAAAGATAACGAGACGTTTAAAGAATATGCCCAACGGTGGCGAGAAGTAGCAGCGCAGGTTGACCCACCTCTATCAGAGAATGAGGTAATTTCTACATTTATTGATACACTCCAGTCACCCTTTTACGATAAGATGATTGGAAGCATTTCCTCCCATTTCTCCGACATCGTCACTATCGGGGAAAGAATAGAGAATGGCCTGACGACTGGGAAAATTACTCGAGGCTCACCTGGGGTTAGAGCAGCAAGAAAACCTTTACTTGGAGAAGGTAAAAGAAGAGAGGGAGAGACTAACCTGGTCTCTCACAATCAAAGAAGGAACCAGCCCAGACCACCTACCCCCATCACCTTTCCATCAACTTATCATAACGCACCACACCCATATGTGGCTGCAATCCCAAATTCGAACCCACCACATTTCCGACCACCTGTCATGCGACCACCTGCACCACCACAAGCACCATATCAGCTACAACAAATGAACCCACCGAATCCAAATCTGAGGAGACAAAATAATGACCGCACTCAAGTGCAATTTGATCTAATTCCCATGACCTACACCAAGCTTCTTCCCCATCTTATTGAAAACATATTGGTGGCACCTTGCCCTCTAAAACCGCTTCAACCACCTTATCCCAGAGGGTATGACCCGAATACGCGGTGTGATTACCATGCCGGTGCACCGGGGCATTCCACCGAGAATTGCCTGGCACTGAAGTTTAAGGTAAGAGATTTAATCAGAGCTGATTGGATAAGCTTCAAGGAAGGAAGCCCAAATGTGACCACCAATTGTAACATCCTATTTTCATCACAAATAGGAAATAGATATTAATATATATTTCTTGAGAAATACTTACTATAAGTTAGTTTATTATTATCATTTTTTTAAAATTTTGGTATTTATATTTTTATTATTTATTTTTTTTAATAATAATAATAATAAAATAAAAATATTTTTGAATGAGAATTTTAAAGTGACTTAATTAGTATTCACTAATTAAGAAAATTATATTAAGAATTTTTAATATCTTTGTTATTCACCATTTTTATTTTATGTTGTTATATTTTTATTTTTTTTACATATTTAAGATTTAACTCTTATTAGAATTTTAAAATAAAATTTTGAAGGAATTAGACTATGGTTCTTTTAAACTTTTTGATCTACATAATATTTATGATTTTCTGGAATTTTTTGAAAATTTTGAATTATTTTAATAAAATAATATATTTTAAATAATTTTAAATTCATATAAAGTTGCTTAAAATTAAAAATATTTACAAGAATGTAAAGTTAAATTATAAGAAAATTTTCTAAAATCCATTTCAAGTAGACTTATCTAAAAATTATCGGTTTGAGAAAAATCTTGATTTTTTATAATCGTTAAAAAATTAGAAACGTATCAATAAATTTTTATTAACAGAAAATTTTAGATTTTTAAAATTTCAGCTTTATATTACTTATTATAAAATTAGTGAGGACTGATATAATATCGCTAAATTTCAAAAAGGACTCATTTTGAATATTTAAAATATACCGAGTGAAGGGTTACTATTTGACTTAATAATTTTGCCGACAATTACTATGCAAATCACTGTGCATGTATGAAATTTTCAAAAGATGCACAGTAACCTGGAATAAAAAATTCAAAAATGCATAGTACTTTTATATTAAAATAATGGAATGCATAGTAAATTTTTTTCCTATAAATACCGAAGGATTTCTTCTTTAGAATTCACAATTTCAGATTAAGTTTTCTTAATATAGTAGTGCTAGTGAGATAGTGGTGGAAGTGAGAGAGAGAAGAAAAGTTTTTGGAGAGAAGGTTCTGCCAAAATCCTAAGGTAAGAATACTTCTCTTTTATATTTTTTGGGTTATTTTTATATCGTTTTTAGAAATCTGTTATTATACTGGAAATAATATTATTTTAAGTTACTATTCTGCATAGTAAACACTATTTCAATAGTAAATTACTATTTCAATAGTAAATTACTATTCAAATAGTAAATTACTATTTACTGTTACTATTTACCATTACTATTCACGATTTACTATTTACTGTTACTATTCACGTTTTACTATTTACTGTTACTATTCACGTTTTACTATTTACTGTTACTATTTACGATTTACTATTCACTATTCACTATTCACTATTCACTATTCACTATTCACTATTCAAAATTTACCATTTTTTTATTTTAAGTTGTAATCTTAATTTTCATCTTGTAATTATATTAAAATGAAATTGGTATGTTTTAGAACTCGGAGACGAGGCGCGCATGGATTTTCAATAACGAATCGGTATACAAGAGGTAAGGGGGAGTGAGATAAAAATATAATATGAAAGACATAAGAATAAAGGGAGGAGTCCCTTACTCCTTTTAAATTTAATAATATTATTATAAAGTAATAACTTCTCAACTTAAAATTTATAATAAATTTAATATACTGTGTAACTTATTTTGAAATATCTATACATAGATCTGAATTATTATAACTTATACGGACTGAACTAAACCTATGCAAGGACTTGGATTTTTATATCCTATATGGATCGAACTAAACCTATGCAAGGACTTGGAATATTATGACCTGTCTAGACTGAACTATACCTATGCGAAGACTGGATATATGGACTTATATAGACCTGTGCGAGGAATGGACTATAAGGACTCAAAATCAAATCTACTAATTTAAATAACCATTAAAAATTTGAATTATATTTATAAGCGATATTTAGTTGATTTGACTTGATTATAATTAATTATATTTGATTTCGATTAATGATATTGTGATTTATAATATTAGACTCTGATTAATAATATTCAATTATGATTGATGATATTTGATTGTGATTGATGAGATTACTATACTTGATTGTGGTTGATGAATGATTGATGATCTTGTGATATGAAGTTTGAGCATATAGCAAGCATGACGGAAAGTTAAAACTCAGTAAGAATTTTCTTACCTTACTCTTTAAATTTTTATTCCAAGAGAAAGTATTTTGTAATTATTTTAGTTTTTTATTTCTTCTTATAAATAATTTTTATTAACTTTATTTTTAATCTCAATAATAAAATCTAGTATTAGAAATAAGCTATTTTATGAAAATCAGAGGTTGAGATAATTAATTCTTGAATTAAAGAAAATTTTTATAGTTTTAAGTATTCTTAGTTAATGATTTTAAATTATTTTCTTTAGAAATTAGAAGTTTAAAGTAAATTATTTTGGTTTTCCCCAACGAAATAACTAAAGAATATTTTGTGGAGATTTCAAAAACTCAATCTAGTTAAGATTTAAATTGAGAAAGATTATGTAAATATATGAAGGTTTTTAAGAGAAAGCTTTGAGATATTTAAGGCTTGGAAACTCAATTTTGGTAAGATCTGAATTTGAAGACTGTACTAAATTATTTCAGTATAACAGAAGTTCAAAGAAGAACTTATGGAAATGTACAGTTTATTGTGATGATTTTGTGAACCTTTATGGTATTTAATAATTGAGTTTCTAAAAGCCTTAACCAACTAAATATGCGAGTAGTTCATGCATCATGAATCATTAAAGAGAATTGAGATGTGATATTGCCTGGGGACGGATTATAGAAACCGAGGATACATTAGAGGAGGCTTAATTGCGAGCCTTGGGATGAGAGAGTGTGAAAGGGTGCTTCAGGTGACCTGGGGTCGCTCCCTAGTGTCGGGTACTTTCACAATAAAAACTTTCTCAGTCTGACTAGTCTCTAAGTGTTTCCACGCCAGTTGAGCTGTTCATGTGCCATGAAGGCATTTATGTTATTATTATCCAGAATTTATGAAACAGTGTAAACTCCTGGTTGGCCCAGTGCAAACTAAAACTTTAAGGGCCCACATGCATAAACTGAATGAGACAGTAGCATAAGCATTACATAACATTCATGTGATTGTGACATTCTATATGGATGGTTATGAATGAAAATATAAGTGTTATGTATGTGGAAACCCTATATTCATAATTGATTGTATATGAGATTATGACTGATATTACTATATTAGTTTGTGAAAACCCTTATGCTTATGTCTTATCTGTAATATATTATATTTTGTTTCTCACTCCTTCTTGTTTGAATTTTTGTGTCCAAAATATATGTTATATGATATATAGCTAGCAGTCCAAGATGGAAGGATTACAAGAGGATAAAGTGGTCTCATTCTCAATCGATTAGATGAAGAGATATGACAAGAGTAGGATTCAAAACTCGATGGTTCAAGGACTAGGAAATGATTGTTCACATTTGTAGTAGAGGTATAGTTTAGTTTTATTTTGCCTTATTACAATATCAAGTAGATAATTGTAACAAGGTAAAGGTTAAACTTTGATAAACTCTTTCATTCGGATATAATATTGTAATGATTTATCACTTATGATTTCTATAAATTATTTTGTCATTATGGACAAATATTGAAAGACAATTTTTTTTTACTTTCAATATTCAAAGGAAATCAGATGTATATATGTCCTTGTATACACGAGATAAAGAGTGATAAATATGTATATCTTTCTAAAAGTTTTTTTTAAAAGTAAGAAGAATACATATATATCTCGTGTATATAAGGGGGTGTTACAAAGTGGTATCAGAGCAGTTCAATCCAAACCGGCTTGTGGTATGGTCTTACTAGCGTGTTAGTATACTCTGATGGTTGAGTTTGACAAGAGATTTTATGGTTGAGAAAAGAGGAAATTTTATTAGAGTAAATGGTAAGAAGTAAGTGAAGAAAAATTAGGAGTATAGAAAGAAGGAACTAATTTTAAGTTCATAAGAAGTATAAGTTAAAACTTTATAGCCTGTTACTTGAAAAATGTTATTGCAGGGATTATCAGAAACTGGCCATTCTGAAGTCTTTCTTGACATTGTTTAAGTACAGGCCTTAATGTATGGTGGAATGATAAGGTAAATTAACTAATGCAGTTATTTCCTTTTATTCCAAATGTATTGTATGGTGTTTGATTCTCTGATTAATATGTGATAGTAAAATATTCTAACATTTTCCTGTTTTACAATATGGTATGAGACAACAAGGGAGATAAGACAATAGAAAATTCTTAGAAATATTTTGGTATGAATTCTAGACTGGAGCTGTCGTGACTTTGACTACTTAGTTATAAACTATCGGGACTGATCACCCCGAATGATTTGCACTAAGTAGTGAAAGACATGTCAAAAGAAGGATGTTAAGATCAACGAATTTAACCTTGGGTTAATGTAGTATATGGAGAAATGGAGATAAACTCAATAAATTCTATTAGGATATTCCTTACCATGTCCTTGAAGTTGTAAGAGATACTTGTGTGAATTAGAATTCCAATGGGTAAATAACTGTTGTAATCCCAAACTAGTATAACAAATTCTTTAAGATAGAATCATAGTTTTTCCTTTGGTGATATATTTTGAAAAGAAAAATGTGTGGATGTATACTTTATGAAAAAATATGATAATTTATAACTTGTTTGATATAACAAATAATCATATTAGGAATTGTATCTCTGGCTATTTGTATTGATTCTTCTTTTGTATGACATATAAAATATGTTAATTATTGTTTGATTTGATGAAGTTTTCATTTATGATGTGTACGATTGAATAATATATATGATGGTTATGTGTGTAAATATATGAATTAATGAAACTTTTATGATTGTGACATCGAATGTAATTAACCATATATTTTTGAATTTTTTTTAAATTGATTTATTGTGATAAATATATCAATGAATGACCTAAAATAAGCATTATAGATCTTTGGAAGACATCGATATTGGTTTAATATTTAGAAATTGTGACATAAAATATTTTTGTGATTCCTAACAATATGATACATGTTTATCAAGTTATTTTCTTTTAGTCATCGATTTTGTTCGACGAATATATATACATGATATAAATCATTGTTATGTAATGACCATTGTAGATTTAAAATAAAGAAATGTGTTAGTAAACCATGAGGAAGTAGATATGAACCTTTACTTATTGATTACATAAGTCTTAGTTACCTATAAAAAAATATTCAAGTGAATATTTCTAAGTCAACGTAGTGATTTGTGATCATTTAAGATTGGAGAATTTATCAAATATATGTAATGGTTGTAGTCAATTATAATGGAATGTGTAATCACTTAGTTAAGGAATATTTGATTCATTATAGAAGACAATAAGAAATGATTACATACCCTGGATTATCATGAAGCAAAGACCACAAGGATTTAACTAGTACAACATGGACTAAGACATATTTATCCTTTCTCACTAGGATAATTTATTATACACGATTACATTAAGGAAAATAAAATAGAACATCTAGTATATCATAGATAGAGGTCTAAGAGTCTTGGCAATACAAAAATTATCCAAACTAGAGAAATAATCATAACGATTATAAGAAGTGAAGCACTTGTTACCACAACTTGTAGTCCATCCCGACTTCGTTCTTCCTTACTTCTAGGAAGGTTAGCCATCGAATAGTATGATAGTACTTGAAAAAAAAAAAGATTGAAGAAATTAGAAAGAAGAGAGAAACTAAGAAACCTTGAAGTTGTGATAGGAAGTGAGAATGGAATGAGAATTTATAAGCAAGCAAGGGAGGGAGAGTTGCAACGGTCATAAACGGCTAGTCCAACGGCTAGTCCAACGACTAGTTACTAACGGCTAGTTGTCCAATAATTAATTCTTAGCAGTCCATTTTACTATATTACGAGTAGGAATTTTAATTAATAGATGTTATGGATTATGTTAAGTAAGATTTTAATAGATTGAGAAACGTAATTATTGAGGTGTTTAGAGTTAACCATCAATTTATGATAAGCATGGTTGACAAAATTAAGACGAGTAATATTTTTGAATTAAGGAAAAAAATACAGATAAGATTAAAAAAAAAGAGATAAATGGCAATGTTAAGGAAAATGTACACAATTGCCAAGGAAACTAGAAATATATTTTAGAACAGTTCAGTTAGTTTAGCTATGGTAAGATTTATTAACAATATTAAATTTCGAGGACGAAATTTCTTTTAGGGGAGTAGAGTTGTAACATCCTATTTTCATCACAAATAGGAAATAGATATTAATATATATTTCTTGAGAAATACTTACTATAAGTTAGTTTATTATTATCATTTTTTTAAAATTTTGGTATTTATATTTTTATTATTTATTTTTTTTAATAATAATAATAATAAAATAAAAATATTTTTGAATGAGAATTTTAAAGTGACTTAATTAGTATTCACTAATTAAGAAAATTATATTAAGAATTTTTAATATCTTTGTTATTCACCATTTTTATTTTATGTTGTTATATTTTTATTTTTTTTACATATTTAAGATTTAACTCTTATTAGAATTTTAAAATAAAATTTTGAAGGAATTAGACTATGGTTCTTTTAAACTTTTTGATCTACATAATATTTATGATTTTCTGGAATTTTTTGAAAATTTTGAATTATTTTAATAAAATAATATATTTTAAATAATTTTAAATTCATATAAAGTTGCTTAAAATTAAAAATATTTACAAGAATGTAAAGTTAAATTATAAGAAAATTTTCTAAAATCCATTTCAAGTAGACTTATCTAAAAATTATCGGTTTGAGAAAAATCTTGATTTTTTATAATCGTTAAAAAATTAGAAACGTATCAATAAATTTTTATTAACAGAAAATTTTAGATTTTTAAAATTTCAGCTTTATATTACTTATTATAAAATTAGTGAGGACTGATATAATATCGCTAAATTTCAAAAAGGACTCATTTTGAATATTTAAAATATACCGAGTGAAGGGTTACTATTTGACTTAATAATTTTGCCGACAATTACTATGCAAATCACTGTGCATGTATGAAATTTTCAAAAGATGCACAGTAACCTGGAATAAAAAATTCAAAAATGCATAGTACTTTTATATTAAAATAATGGAATGCATAGTAAATTTTTTTCCTATAAATACCGAAGGATTTCTTCTTTAGAATTCACAATTTCAGATTAAGTTTTCTTAATATAGTAGTGCTAGTGAGATAGTGGTGGAAGTGAGAGAGAGAAGAAAAGTTTTTGGAGAGAAGGTTCTGCCAAAATCCTAAGGTAAGAATACTTCTCTTTTATATTTTTTGGGTTATTTTTATATCGTTTTTAGAAATCTGTTATTATACTGGAAATAATATTATTTTAAGTTACTATTCTGCATAGTAAACACTATTTCAATAGTAAATTACTATTTCAATAGTAAATTACTATTCAAATAGTAAATTACTATTTACTGTTACTATTTACCATTACTATTCACGATTTACTATTTACTGTTACTATTCACGTTTTACTATTTACTGTTACTATTCACGTTTTACTATTTACTGTTACTATTTACGATTTACTATTCACTATTCACTATTCACTATTCACTATTCACTATTCACTATTCAAAATTTACCATTTTTTTATTTTAAGTTGTAATCTTAATTTTCATCTTGTAATTATATTAAAATGAAATTGGTATGTTTTAGAACTCGGAGACGAGGCGCGCATGGATTTTCAATAACGAATCGGTATACAAGAGGTAAGGGGGAGTGAGATAAAAATATAATATGAAAGACATAAGAATAAAGGGAGGAGTCCCTTACTCCTTTTAAATTTAATAATATTATTATAAAGTAATAACTTCTCAACTTAAAATTTATAATAAATTTAATATACTGTGTAACTTATTTTGAAATATCTATACATAGATCTGAATTATTATAACTTATACGGACTGAACTAAACCTATGCAAGGACTTGGATTTTTATATCCTATATGGATCGAACTAAACCTATGCAAGGACTTGGAATATTATGACCTGTCTAGACTGAACTATACCTATGCGAAGACTGGATATATGGACTTATATAGACCTGTGCGAGGAATGGACTATAAGGACTCAAAATCAAATCTACTAATTTAAATAACCATTAAAAATTTGAATTATATTTATAAGCGATATTTAGTTGATTTGACTTGATTATAATTAATTATATTTGATTTCGATTAATGATATTGTGATTTATAATATTAGACTCTGATTAATAATATTCAATTATGATTGATGATATTTGATTGTGATTGATGAGATTACTATACTTGATTGTGGTTGATGAATGATTGATGATCTTGTGATATGAAGTTTGAGCATATAGCAAGCATGACGGAAAGTTAAAACTCAGTAAGAATTTTCTTACCTTACTCTTTAAATTTTTATTCCAAGAGAAAGTATTTTGTAATTATTTTAGTTTTTTATTTCTTCTTATAAATAATTTTTATTAACTTTATTTTTAATCTCAATAATAAAATCTAGTATTAGAAATAAGCTATTTTATGAAAATCAGAGGTTGAGATAATTAATTCTTGAATTAAAGAAAATTTTTATAGTTTTAAGTATTCTTAGTTAATGATTTTAAATTATTTTCTTTAGAAATTAGAAGTTTAAAGTAAATTATTTTGGTTTTCCCCAACGAAATAACTAAAGAATATTTTGTGGAGATTTCAAAAACTCAATCTAGTTAAGATTTAAATTGAGAAAGATTATGTAAATATATGAAGGTTTTTAAGAGAAAGCTTTGAGATATTTAAGGCTTGGAAACTCAATTTTGGTAAGATCTGAATTTGAAGACTGTACTAAATTATTTCAGTATAACAGAAGTTCAAAGAAGAACTTATGGAAATGTACAGTTTATTGTGATGATTTTGTGAACCTTTATGGTATTTAATAATTGAGTTTCTAAAAGCCTTAACCAACTAAATATGCGAGTAGTTCATGCATCATGAATCATTAAAGAGAATTGAGATGTGATATTGCCTGGGGACGGATTATAGAAACCGAGGATACATTAGAGGAGGCTTAATTGCGAGCCTTGGGATGAGAGAGTGTGAAAGGGTGCTTCAGGTGACCTGGGGTCGCTCCCTAGTGTCGGGTACTTTCACAATAAAAACTTTCTCAGTCTGACTAGTCTCTAAGTGTTTCCACGCCAGTTGAGCTGTTCATGTGCCATGAAGGCATTTATGTTATTATTATCCAGAATTTATGAAACAGTGTAAACTCCTGGTTGGCCCAGTGCAAACTAAAACTTTAAGGGCCCACATGCATAAACTGAATGAGACAGTAGCATAAGCATTACATAACATTCATGTGATTGTGACATTCTATATGGATGGTTATGAATGAAAATATAAGTGTTATGTATGTGGAAACCCTATATTCATAATTGATTGTATATGAGATTATGACTGATATTACTATATTAGTTTGTGAAAACCCTTATGCTTATGTCTTATCTGTAATATATTATATTTTGTTTCTCACTCCTTCTTGTTTGAATTTTTGTGTCCAAAATATATGTTATATGATATATAGCTAGCAGTCCAAGATGGAAGGATTACAAGAGGATAAAGTGGTCTCATTCTCAATCGATTAGATGAAGAGATATGACAAGAGTAGGATTCAAAACTCGATGGTTCAAGGACTAGGAAATGATTGTTCACATTTGTAGTAGAGGTATAGTTTAGTTTTATTTTGCCTTATTACAATATCAAGTAGATAATTGTAACAAGGTAAAGGTTAAACTTTGATAAACTCTTTCATTCGGATATAATATTGTAATGATTTATCACTTATGATTTCTATAAATTATTTTGTCATTATGGACAAATATTGAAAGACAATTTTTTTTTACTTTCAATATTCAAAGGAAATCAGATGTATATATGTCCTTGTATACACGAGATAAAGAGTGATAAATATGTATATCTTTCTAAAAGTTTTTTTTAAAAGTAAGAAGAATACATATATATCTCGTGTATATAAGGGGGTGTTACACCAATCCTCTGCCTAACTATGGGAGACCAGGTGTTAACGCTGTGGAAAGAGATGAGGAATGTATTTCCAAGGTTCAGGACATCCAAACACCGTTGGAAACGATTCATTCCCATATGCTTAAGATGGGATTGATAGAAGGATCATGGGATGAAGAGTGCAATGACCTCCAGTCCGCAAAGTGAAGAGACTTCCAAAAAACCCTTCAGGGACTTATGGACAATCATGTCATAGAAGTTTGCCGGCATCGTGAAGGCAGAATAAATATGGTACAAGAGCAAAGCCGAGTTCGAGCCCCAAAGCCTCTAGTCATATTTTACAACAAAAATGCACCAGCAGCTCCAACTCCTGCTAAAACTGTCATCACGGTGAATGCGCCAACCTCGTTCCCTTACAAGGATTCACGAGCTGTGCCGTGGAAATATGGCACTGATGTGGTTGTTACTAGTTCTGAGGCAGTTGAGCCTACGTCATCATCCCCTATCACAAATATTGTCGGAATTGGGGGCGTCACCCGGAGTGGAAGAGTATATGCTCCCCCAGAACCAAAACTTGACAAAGCTACAGGGGATGTTAGACCTGGGAAGGGAGAATCCTCTGGTGAAGCAAAGAAGACCGTAACTGAAAAGGAAGCCCAAGAGTTTCTAAGATTCATTCGTCATAGTGACTACCAGGTGTTGGACCAACTGAACCACACCCCGACAAAAATTTCTCTGTTGTCCTTGCTAATGAGTTCCGAACCACACCGGAACACACTGATGAAGGTTTTGAGTGAGGCACATGTGAAACATGATTTGCCAGTAGATAAGTTTGAAGGCATAGTGGGACACATTGTGGCCAACAACTATCTAACTTTTACGGATAATGAGACACCAGTAGAAGGAAGAGGGCACAATAAAGCCCTTCATATCTCCGTAAAATGCCAAGATCATATCATGGCGATGGTGCTTGTTGACAATGGGTTGTCCCTGAATGTAATGCCAAAATCTACGTTGGCAAAGTTGCCTTTTGATGGGACCCATATGAGACCCAGTTCCATGGTAGTCCGGGCTTTTGACGGAACTCGCCGAGAAGTTATGGGAGAAATTGAACTGCCTATACAAGTTGGGCCATGTACCTTTCAAATCCTTTTTCAAGTCATGGATATTACGCCCGCTTATAGTTGTTTGTTGGGACGACCGTGGATCCATTCGACTGGGGTAGTCCCTTCCACCCTGCATCAAAAGTTGAAATTCATCATCGACAACAAGTTGGTGATTGTCTCTGGAGAAGAGGACTTGTTGGTCAGCAAACCTGCCAACACCCCATATATTGAAGCAACCGAGGAAGCCCTCGAAACCTCGTTTCAAGCTTTAGAGATGGCCAATACAATAAGCATTACAAAGACATCCTTCCCAAACGTGTCTCTGATGGTTGCAAAGACAATGTTGAGAGAAGGATACAAGCTGGGAAGAGGGCTAGGACGAGAATTGGAAGGAAGGACCCAACCTATATGCCTTCCAGAGAACAAGGATAGATACGGTCTGGGATACAAGCCTACTGCAGCTGATAGAAAAAGGGTAGGAGAAGAAAGAATGGAGAGAAGGATTGCTCGTCTTACCGGTCAAGAGTTCGACACTGCTAGAATCCCTATCTGTGACCTCTATCAAAGCTTCAGGAGCGCCAGGATTATATATCCGGGTCAGGTGGCTATGGTTGGAGACGGACCCAGCTATGATGTAGAATTGGTGTATGCTTGCTTACCTGGTCAAGAACTGGACAACTGGGAAATCATGGAGTTCCCCATAACTATCAATCCTCAATCAAAGTAATTGTTGTTTTCAAAACTTGTCGATCCTTTTGCTATGCCTAAGGCTTTGGGATCTATTTTGTAATAAAGGCAAAAACTTGCTTGTTTATTAAATTAAATGAATGCAGTCCAATTTCATACCTCATCTTTGTTCAATCTCTTTCTTTTAAACCTTCCATTTGCTTGTCTTTCTTTGTTTTCATTCATTATAATATAACACCAAATGCAGATCTGAAAGCGATTCTTCTAAGAGTAATGAGAACTCGGTTCTATTTCATGACTCTGATAATCCGAATGATTACGCCTATGAAGAGAATGAGGAAGACTTTGAACCTTCACCTGAATTGACGAGATTAATGGAACAGGAAGATAAGGAAATTCAACCTCATCAGGAAAAGATTGAGACCATTAACCTGGGAGATGAAGGGGAAAATAAAGAAGTCAAGATAGGTACCCTCTTGAGCGAACAACGGCAGAGTGAATTGATTAGACTACTCTGGGAATTTCGAGATATTTTTGCATGGTCATATCAAGATATGCCGGGTCTAGATAATAACATTGTGGAACACAGGTTGCCTTTAAAGCCGGAATGTCCGCCGATTAAGCAAAAGCTGCGACGAATGAAACCAGAAATGCTTCTTAAGATCAAAGAAGAACTCAAGAAACAATTCGATGCTGGTTTCTTAGCCGTAGCTAAGTATCCGCAATGGGTAGCCAACATAGTTCTCGTTCCAAAGAAAGATGGGAAAGTGAGGATGTGTATGGACTACCGAGACTTGAATCGGGCGAGTCCTAAGGATGATTTTCCTTTACCTCAGATTGATGTACTGGTTGATAACACATCTCAGCATTCCATCTTCTCATTCATGGATGGATTTTCAGGATATAACCAGATCAAGATGGCACCAGAAGATATGGAAAAGACCACGTTCATCACTCTGTGGGGCACCTTTTGTTACAAAGTAATGTCCTTCGGATTGAAGAATGCAGGAGCCACCTATCAAAGGGCAATGGTGACTCTCTTCCATGACATGATGCACAAGGAAATAGAAGTCTATGTGGATGACATAATTGCCAAGTCCAGATCTGAAGAAGAACACATTACTGACCTGAGAAAACTTTTTGAAAGGTTAAGGAAATTCAAGCTTAGATTGAATCCAGCCAAGTGCACTTTTGGCGCGAGATCTGACAAATTGCTAGGATTCATTGTGAATAAGAAAGGGATAGAAGTTGATCCTGATAAAGTCAAGGCAATTCTGGAAATGCCTCCTCCTCGTACTGAAAAAGAAGTCCGAGGATTCTTGGGAAGATTGAATTACATAGCCCGATTCATTTCCCAAATGACAACAACCTGTGAGCCGATTTTCAAATTGCTTCGCAAAAACCAGCCTGGACAATGGAATGATGATTGCCAGATTGCATTTGAAAAGATAAAGCAGTACTTATTGGAGCCACCAGTCTTGGTGCCACCTGTTCATGGGAGACCGCTAATTCTATACCTGACCGTGCTGAATAAATCCATGGGATGTGTATTAGGTCAACATGATGAGACTGGGAGGAAGGAATGCGCCATCTACTACTTGAGCAAGAGATTTACTGAATGCGAGATGAGGTATTCATCTCTTGAAAGAACATGTTGTGCATTGGCCTGGGCTGCCCGGTGCTTACGGCAATACATGCTTAATCATACTACTTGGCTGGTGTCTAAGATGGATCCCATCAAGTATATCTTTGAAAAACCTGCTTTGACTGGGAGGATTGCCCGTTGGCAAGTGTTACTGACAGAATATGACATAACATATGTCACCCAAAAGGAAATTAAAGGGAGTGCGCTAGCAGATTACTTTGCACACCAACCCATTGACAGTTACCAACCAATGCGGCATGATTTCCCAGATGAAGATATCTTGGCCCTTTCCGAAGAAGAAGATGGTCTGGAAACCAGATGGATCATGAGATTTGACGGGGCTTCCAACACGCTGGGACATGGAATTGGGGTTATCCTGATCTCACCTGATAAGGAATTCATCCCTATTTGCGCTCGGCTGTGTTTTGATTGCACCAACAATGTTGCGGAATATGAAGCATGTTCTCTGGGAATGCAAGTGGCTCTAAATGTGGGAATAAAGATCCTGGAAGTTTATGGAGATTCTGCTTTGGTTATCCATCAACTGAAGGATAAATGGGAAACTAGAGACAGTAAACTAGTTCCCTATCATGCTCACATCAAAGAAATGATTAAAGAGTTCGATGAAATTACCTTCCATCATGTTCCACGGGAAGACAACCAAATGGCAGATGCTTTAGCCACCCTAGCCGCTATGTTCGAAGTCAGCAATGATTACGAAGTCCCTCTCATTGAGGTAAAGAAGCAGCAAGAACCTGCCCATTGCCAGGTCATAGAAGAAGAGCCAGATGGCAAGCCTTGGTATCATGACATCAAAAGATATCTCCAGTGCCAAGAATACCCTGAAGGCATTACATATAATGACAAACGAACTTTGAGAAGGCTAGCTATGGGATACCTATTGAGTGGTAACCTGCTATACAAGAGGAATTATGATTCCGTTCTCCTCCGGTGTGTTGATACCATCGAGGCAAATCAAATCATGAAAGATATCCACGAAGGATCTTTCAGAACTCATACGAATGGGCACGCTATGTCAAGAAAAATCCTGAGAGCTGGGTATTATTGGATGACTATAGAGGCAGACTGTTTTGCTTACGTATGCAGATGTCATAAATGCCAGATTTATGCTGATCATATTCATGCACCACCTTCATCCTTAAATGTCTTGTCAGCACTATGGCCCTTTTCAATATGGGGTATGGATGTAATTGGCCCATTGAGACAAAAGCCTCAAACGGTCATCGTTTCATTCTAGTGGCCATCGATTATTTCACCAAGTGGGTAGAGGCAGCTTCGTACACCAATGTGACGAAAAATGTTGTGGTCAAATTTGTCAAGCGTGAGCTGATATGCCGATACGGCCTACCAAACCAAATCATCACGGACAATGGTACAAATTTAAACAACAAAATGATGAAGGAGCTTTGTGAGAGCTTTAAAATCTCCCACCACAACTCCTCTCCATACCGTCCGAAAATGAATGGATCAGTTGAGGCAGCCAACAAAAATATCAAGAAGATAGTGCAAAAGATGGTAGTAACCTACAAATACTGGCATGAAATGCTCCCTTTCGCGCTGCACGGATACCAAACCTCAGTGCGAACTTCTACTGGGGCAACACCATTTTCTTTGGTCTACTGAATGGAAGCTATACTGCCATTTGAAGTGGAAATTCAATCCCTTAGGGTGATCATGGAAGCTAAACTGGAAGAATCTGAATGGGTCCAGGCCAAATATGACCAATTGAATCTGATTGACGGGAAAAGGTTAACCTCCCTCTGCCAGGGACAATTGTATCAAAGACGCATGAAGCAGGCATATGAAAAGAAAGTGCACCCCCGACAGTTCCAAGAAGGGGATTTGGTTCTCAAAAAGATTTTGCCAATTCAAAAAGACGTCCGAGGGAAATGGACACCTAATTATGAAGGACCATATATTATAAAGAAGGCTTTTTCCGGAGGAGCTCTCATACTCACCAACATGGATGGAGACAACCTGCCGATGCCTGTCAATGCCGATGCAGTGAAGAAATACTTTACATAATAAAGAAAAAAGAAAAAGCTCGCTAGGTTGAAAACCTGAAAAGGCGGCCTAGGCAAAAGTTGGAGCAACAAGATGAGCCGAAAACCTGAAAGGGCGGTTCAGTCTGAATCATAAACTCGACTCCACAACATAAACCCTTCAAGCCAAAGACAAAGGAGGTCAAAACGGGTATTAGGGTCGTTGTCAAATTACTCCCTCAGAAGCAAAATCAGAGGACGAACACAAAGTCGTGATAAAGGGTCAAGTTTCTCATTGCTCTCAGAAGATCACTAGAGGATATATGAGCCTTCCCCTTTCCACTTGCCTTCCATTCTCTATATCTTATCACATCTCTGTGCTTAATATTATTTTCATCTCTACTGTACATACCTGATGTTTATAAATAAAAGTCTCCCTTCTTCCTACATGTGTTCATGACTAAATTTTATGAATAAACAAGTTTTTGCCTAAAAGAAATTTTGAAATTGGAAACGACAGAGCGTAAAGTTATGGGGAACGAAATGCATCCTAGCGCCAGAATTCGCTTGGTATAAGCATAACTATCTCTGCTAAATACGCTCGCCAAAAGTCGGAGGATGTTTCTATTTCATCCATGAGTTATCTTAAAAAGCCAGTCGCCAGGGAAGATTTACCTGTAAGTCTTTTTATACTAACTCACTTTTTGTCAAAAGGACACCAAATTCATCATCCAAAAGCAGGTATTCGCCAAAGCTTTCTCTCAGCAAGACCCACTGTTCGTACCTAAGTAGAACACAGACTGAGGGTCCCTCCCGAAGAACTATAAAAATGGGCTCAGCTCCCTCAACCAGGATATTTCTTTGATCAAGCTTAGAAGAACTTATCCTTTCCCAGTGATTTCACCATTACCAAGCAGCTCAAACTGGGGCATCTCCCCAGATTTTTCCTTCCGGCTAAGGGGCAGTACCCCCGAAAATCAAAAAAAAAAAAGAGAAAAAATACAAACTGGGGCATCTCCCCAGATTCCTCTTCCAGTAAAAGGGGCATCTCCCCAAATTTCTTTTGTTCATCCAAGGGGCAGTTCCCCAACGACTTTCAGTCATATTAAACTGGGGCATCTCCCCAGATTTATTTATCCAAGGGGCAGTTCCCCAACGACTTCCAAGTCATATTAAACACGGGCATCTCCCCAGATTTATTCATCCAAGGGGCAGTTCCCCAACAACTTCCAAGTCATATCAAACTGGGGCATCTCCCCAGATTTCTTTTGTTCATCCAAGGGGCAGTTCCCCAACGACTTTCAAGTCATATCAAACTGGGGCATCTCCCCAGATTTATTTTGTTCATCCAAGGGGCAGTTCCCCAACGACTTTCAAGTCATATCAAACTGGGGCATCTCCCCAGATTTCTTTTGTTCATCCAAGGGGCAGTTCCCCAACAACTTTCAAGTCATATCAAACTGGGGCATCTCCCCAGATTTCTTTTGTTCATTCAAGGGGCTGTTCCCCAACAACCTTCAGTCATGTCAATCGAGAGGCAACACCCTCACCCTTTACTTTCCAGTCAACCGAGAGGCAACACCTTCACCATTTACTTTCCAGTCAACCGAGAGGCAACACCCTCACCCTTTACTTTTCAGTCAACCGGGAGGCAACACCCTCACCCTTTATCTTCCTATCGCCGATCAAATGTCACCCTTTACTTTCCAGTCAACCGAGAGACAACACCCTCACCCTTTACTTTTCAGCCAACCGGGAGGCAACACCCTCACCCTTTATCTTCCTATCGCCGATCAAATGGCACCCTTTACTTTCCAGTCAACCGAGAGGCAACACCCTCACCCTTTACTTTTCAGTCAACCAGGAGGCAACATCCTCACCCTTTATCTTCCTATCGCCGATCAAATGGCACCCTTTACTTTCCAGTCAACCGAGAGGCAACACCCTCACCCTTTACTTTTCAGTCAACCGGGAGGCAACACCCTCACCCTTTATCTTCCTATCGCCGATCGAATGGCACCCTTTTACCTTCCTGTCGCCGATCAAATGACACCCCTTTACTTTCTAGTCAACCAAGAGGCAACACCCTCACCTTTTACTTTTCCTGTCAGTTCCTAGGTTTTCCCCCTCATCTGATACTTTGATAACGGTGTTCACATCTTTACTCCCTTTCCATTCCAAAAGCAAGAAGAAACTTCATGCTCTTCTCATGGAAAAGAAGTAAAGAGGGGCATCCGTGAACACCTATTTCAGTCTGGTCGATCCGCAAGTGAAAAGCATTCAATTCAAAAGAAAGTAAAATAAAAAAATAAAAAAAAATAATAATAAAAAAAAAGAAGAAAAAAAGTTAATTTAAAAAAAAAAGAAAAAAAACTGACTCGGAAATGATCATTTCCGAGTAAGATGACTTGGAATGATCATTTCCGAGTAAGGGACAACCCGAGTGAGACGTAGCCGAGTGCTGTATCTCCAAATAGAGAGTTTCCAAGTGGGCCTCAACTGTCAAGAAATTTTTTTTGAAGATTCTAATTTCTGAATGCATCTGAAGGGTTGTTTGTCGACTAGAACCTTTCTGATTGAAAACAAATCCGACTCGGAATGATGAAATCCGAGTAGAATGACTCAGAAATGATCAAATCTGAGTTGATTGACTCAGAATAGAGCGTTGCCGAGTGGAATACTTCACTGTTGGAGCGTTGCCGAGTGGAATACTTCACTGTTGGAGGAAAATCCGAGTGGAATTACTCAGAATGGAGTAAATCCGGGTGGAATACTTCACTGTTGAAGGAGAATCTGAGTGGAAAGTTCCTTGTCTTAGACATTCCGAGTAGTAAATGGCTGACCCTGCTAAAAAAGTCCCTGTTAGAGGTGAATCCGAGTAGAAGCTATCCGAATGCAACCATTCCGAGTAAAAAAGGACTGACCTTCAATAAAAACTGCCCAAAGCTAATTCCGAGTGAAAGGATGCTGACTGAAACAGGTCTGACTAGGGAACAAGTGCTTTTCTGGGCAAAAAGCTGTTCTGCGTAAATGGATTCCGAGCAGAAGAAGCCACTAAATGAATCACATTCGGGCAGACTCACAGTTCCACACTGAGCCCGAGTGTGATGTCCCCAAGGAAGACATCCGAGTGAGTTGGGGCAGAAAATTGTTTTTCCGAGCAAGGCAAGGCTCGAACATGAAAGAACTTCTATTAGCCAGATTCGAGTCGTTCTGTCCTAAATTCTGAGTAAAGGGAAGACTGACTCTGAGTGAAATGAACAAGCTGAGAGTAGCTTTTCTGATTGAAGTGAAAAGGCTGACTCCGAGTGAATTCACCGAGTGGTCAAATTGTGGAACCATCCTAATTGGAAGATACGACCGACTCTGAGTGAAATAAACAGGCTGAGAGCAGTTTTTCTGATTGAAGTGAAAAGGCTGACTCTGAGTGAATTCACCGAGTGGTCAAATTGTGGAACCATCCTGATTGGAAGATAAGACCGACTCCGAGTGAAAAATGGATATTTTCCAAGTGAAAATGGTTGTTACCGAGTGAGATATCTGAGTCAGATGCTCCCGAGTGAAGGTTCCAAGGAAAGCACATCCAGGTGAAAACAAGGCCGACTCCGAATGCATCCAGGCTGTTGATTGTCAAGTAAAACCATTCTGATTCGAAATGTAGGGTCGGTTCCGAGTGAATGCATCCGAATTGTTGGTTCTGAGCAAAACACCTCCGATTGAAGTAATTCCAAGTGGATGCTTCAAACAAGATCCGAGCCAAATACTTCCGATTGAAACAATTCCGAGTCACTGTCTTAGTCAACACCGACTCATTCTCTTCAATTTTCAGTCGGCTCCGAGTCATCCTTTAACCATTACCGAGCCACTCTTTTAACCATTTCCGAGACCCTTTCCACTCAGCTTCCGACTCACTTTTCACCTATTTCCGAGCCATCCTTTTACCCATTTCTGAGTTACTTCTCACCCAACTCCGAGTCACCTTTTCAGCCATTTCCGAGACCCTTTCCACTCAACTTCCGAGTCACTTTTCACCCATTTCTGAGCCATCCTTTTACCCATTTCCAAGTTACTTCTCACCCAATTCCGAGTCATTATTCAGCCCTTTCCGAGTCCTCTTCAGTCAGTTCCGAGCCACTTGTCACTCGGTTCCGATTGAATGTTTCACAGCAGCCTCACACCGACCAAAACTTTCACTCGGTCTAGTGTACAAAATCACCTTTTCCACTCGGTCTTTTGCACAACTCGGATTCAGCAGAGAAAGTGAAATTCGATTCAGATTCCATCAATTACGCATGCTGACATGGATTTCCACTATCCAAGTGGATCCTTGAATTAAGGGGGGTGGCTCACAACAAGACAGAAAGAAAATGATAAAGAATTTCCACCAGCCTCCATTCTCCCTGATTGTCAAAGATCCAGGCTGTTTCCACCACACTGTCCAAGTTGATTTGCTAATTTCAAGGGGCGGCTGGTAACAAGACAATGAGGAAATAATAAAAAATCCTCACCAATTGGTAGCCAGGCTGTCTCGGGTCTGTTCAGACAATCAACATGCTCCTTAAATGTTTTATAAATACTGCAAACGAAGGGATCCTAGAGGCGTTCATGGGAGAGAAAAAAAAGGAAGAGAGAACTCTAAAGCAATTTTTTTGATTGTCCCCTCACTCATCTCAAGACCGTCCCTTACTCTCCTTTCAAACCAATGAACCTCCTTCACATAAACACCATACTGTCTTCTCCCTCTCCACACCATCACACTATCACACCGTCCCCCTCACCATACTGCCCTCAATCCTCCACACCATCACACTATCACGCTGTCCCCCCTCACTCCAATCCTCCCTCAATTCACTCCAAACCGTCCTCACCCTCACTGAAACCGACCTCACCCAACTCCCTTTCACCCATCCGTCCTCACCCTCACCAAACCGACCTCACCCAGCTCCCTTTCACCCATCCGTCCTTACTCTCACTCCAATCCGTCCTCAACTCCTCACTCCAAACTGTCCTCACTCCAATCCGTCCCATTTCCTCTTATCCAAACCGTCCTCACTCCTCATCCCAACACCGTCCCATTTCCTCTCATTCAACACCGTCCCCCTCAAATCCTCACCCAACACTGTCCATTTTTAAACACACCCTTCAGCCTCCTTATCCAACACCGTCCAGTTTCTCTCTCGTTACACCGACCAGCTCCCTCACTGCACCGGTCTCATTCTGCTCCTCATTTTTAATATTTGTATTTGTTTATTTTCTATTAAATTAATTGTTGTTTGGTGACCATATTTCCTTTTTAATTGTTAATTAATTTATGTTAATTGATAAGTATTAATAGAAATGAGAGTTTCACACCTTCTATTTGGACTAGCATAAAATTTGTAATTATTATTATTATTTGTCATTATTATTATTGTGATTTTTATTATATTTTTTTAAAAAAAATGGTGGAGCGAGTTTAATTTGGACGAGACGTCCTGTTAATCTCATTTTTTATTTTTTTTCTTCTTAAAAAATGGTGGATTTGGACGAGACGTCCTGTTAATCTCATGTAAAAATTCCATGTTTTTTTTAATTGTTTATTTTTGTATATTTTATCATTTTGTATGTTTTTATGAAGAAGTTAAAATAATTTCTGAGTTAATTATAATACATGCGCTATCATATTGAGGTAACCGTTTTTTATAACAGACAGTTGTGAGGTGCTAATACCTTCCTCACCTGTAATCAGACTCCCGAATCTGGAATCTCATTTTTTTGACCAATGCTTTAGTAAAAGGTTTTCCCGTTATTTTATCCTAAAAAATATTGGTGGCGACTCCCTGTTTTTCTTTTCGAACCAAACAGAAAATCATTTTTGAGGGTCGGCCGTGCCGCCGCGATCCCGGTCGCGACACCCTTGAAACTTGATACTTGAAATTTGTCATATGCTTGGCATTATCAAAAACCTGTTTCATCAGGCAAACACATATGATTGCATTAGAATGTATGTAAGTGGTGTGTCCTTAGTGGTATTTGATAATAACTAGAGATTTTGGTAAAATGTGTGTGTGTGTCTAAGTCATGCTTTGAAAACCAAGTATGTTCCACCACTAATGATAAGATATGATGAATGATGATGAAAATCGAACAATGTTGTTGTGTGACATACCCTTGAGTGATGATGAAACTATTGAGGGAATAATTGAATATCAATATATTTGTTACGAATCGATGAATTGGAGATAATGTTGATGATGAACAAAGATAAATGTTATTGTTGAGCATACCCTTGAATAAATGATTATTGCTATCATTGATGATTGTTGGTGCCATTGTGGTCGATACAAGTGTGAACTTGTATATGTGAACTGAATTGCATTTGGTGAAATATTGTGAATGCCACACTAAAATGTGAAACAATATTGTTGATGATTATAATGTCATTTTGGTTGATGCAAGTATAAACTTGTATGTATGAGATAAAGTGCTATTGATGGGAAAACATTATGAAATGCCACATTAAAACTTGAAACAATGGAAATACCTAATGGTAATAAATTCCACTAAGAATGGTGTGGTGGTATTGGTGATGATGATGATTAATGAATAGCATGATAGGATGCATAGTGTAAGAATGCACATGATTTGCATTTGCATTGCATCCATCGTATATTGCATAGCTGCCGGTATGGAATGTTAGGGGTTCCTCCGGTTGGCCAAGTGGGAGGGCGGCTCTGTGCACGAGCGTTGTTGTTTCCCTAGTGACTCGGTGTGTAAGTCACGAAGTTGCCCATGCTTAGTTACGGGGAGCTGCATGTGGTTGACCCTATGGGGGTGGCTCTTTGAGGAGCAGGTGTCCCCGGTGGTCCTTTGGATCACAACTGCCATGGTATGATTCATGGTTGGCCCACAACACCTTTATGTTGTTATGTTGTTTACCGCAGTCATGGTGAAAATGACCGATGTTGTAAGATGGACGATGCGGTTTGGTACCAGTAAAATATGGTGAACTACATATGAATTCATGAATAAATGTACACATTTTACTACTGCAGTAAGAGCATGACTATATATTCATGCCTGAACCCGCAATTGGTGTTTTATATTCCCACAGTTGGATCCATGATTGTTATTAACTCCGTTGTGTATATGCATTAGCCTAAGAGCATTTGCATATAACATGGTGATATGTCAAAAGAGGATGAGTTGAGATGATGGTTGGATTGGATAAAACATAACCTAAAGAACACAAGTAAAATATGAATACAAAGAAAAGACCTTGTGTATGGGTGTTGTTAATGGTGTTAGCCCAATATGATGTTGGAAGTGATGTGTATGTGTGTTTATATTGCAATGAGTTTGATTGATGAACATGATATATGTATATGTTGTTGGAATAAGGAAACTACGATGATAATTGATGATTTAAAGTAAAGTATACATGATGTTGATATGCATATGCACATAATCTCAAATGTATTCATAGTTGTCATTTTGAATGTATAACTCACTCTCCCATGTTGTCTTTTTTTAGCATTGTGATGTAGGATTATCTTGGGATGAGATTGTGTTTTTGAATCAAAGCTTTGGGAAAGGTAAATAGTAGTAATAGAATACCTTGGCCGGCAACGATTGTCAATTGTGGTGTTATGAATGAATTGTACATGATAATGTTGACAATTATCGATTTTGATGGATATTGTGTAAATGGCAATATAAGTGAATGATGATGTTGATGTAATTTTGAGGATTACATCTCTATTCATTTGGTAATATGTGCTAACCATTCTTTATTATAGAGTATTATGTAACGCTTGGATAAATATATTTGGATGCCACTATGTTGGTGATGATGATACTCATGTCAATAAGGAATTGATGAATTATGATCATTATAATGATTAAAGATTTCATATAAGATATGTGGTTAAGTTGCAATAGTAGATTTATATATATGAACATTAGGAAGTGGATAATTCATATCCTTATTTGATGATCAATACCTCATGTAGAGGCTATCTACACTTTATAATGTATGCATATAACTTATGTCTAAGGTTGTATGTGGCCAAATAGGCTCATGTTGTGAATTTGGCAAGCTTGGTTGGGCCTTTTTCCATATCTTCATATATGGGACTAGGCGTATGCCCTGTATACATATTCTTCTTCCGTTGTAAACTCAATTATTTTATATACACATGCGGGCAATTTATCTATCGATCCAGTCTGTAAATTTTTAAACCTCACTATTTGGTTCTCTATGGTTCAGGTCTTGATGTAATGTTGGACTTTCTTTTAAACGTGAAAAATTTATCCGTACTTTGATTGTTTAATTGTATTGCTTACATCGGGATTCGAGTCCGGGAAATCAGGGTGTGACACCAACAACGCCTTGTTCATTGAGGTTGTCAACGGTGTTAGCAAGAAGGTAGCTACAGAGTTTACGTCTAGACCAACAACATCCTCCACCTCCCATACGTCAAAGTATGTTCAGATCATCACATATATGAACAAGGAGTTAGACTCCCGAGATAGTCTCATCCACGAGCTATAAGGACTAACATGGCTGTCAAAGATGAAGAGATTCAGAGTTTGAACACAAGATACATGAATCACACAAACATCCTCATAGCACTTGTTGGTTGCTTCAGCATCCCACTTGATTGTCTTCATGCCTAGCAACAGCCACAACCACAACATCACGACCTACAGCGGCTACAACCTCAAGAAGATGACCACAATGTCTCCTCCCCAACATGCCCAAAATGATCATTGACTTTTATTTATCATTTATATACATTGTTTGACACTTTATTTCTATTTTACTCATTATTTAGAATATTGTATTATTTTTAATATTATTTGGTGGATTTTTTATATTATATTTACATTGGTTATTATATTATATTGAACGTATCAAATAAAGCCAAATAATATCACACAATTAAATAAACAAAATTTTTAAATAAATTAAAAAATAGCCATAGAAATATTAATGATTTACAACGGATAAATCTTGTCAAAGAATTGGCAATGAAAAAGTTATTTGTCGCCCAATCAATCAAAACTACGATGGAAATATCACACAACCAAAAAAATACCTATTAGCGACCACCAACATCCGTCGCTAAATAATGTTTTTACCGTCGCTAAATCTATTAGCGACGGAACTTATGACGGACAATACCTCGTCGCTATCTACATCGTACCACAACCACGACAACAGCCACCGTCGCAAACTTGTCGATGGCATCATGCCGTCGCTAAAAGGGTCCCTATGGCGGTGATGCATCCCATCGCTAATACTGGCAAACTAGCGACCACAAAACCTGTCACTAATACTGTTTAACTAGCGACTACAGAACCCCGTCGCTAATACTGGCTAACTAGCGACTACATAAGTCTGTCGCTAATACAGGGTAACTAGTGACTACAAAATGTCATCGCTAATACTAGATAACTAATGACCACAAAATTCCGTCACTAATATTGGCTGACTAGTGTTTTGAAGATAAAATGTTTTGACCAAACTTAGCCTGGGACAATCTATTCGCGGCCAAAACATGCCCAATTAGTGACAAAATTGCAACCTAGTGGTGATGGATATTTGTTACAAACATTGCGACAAAATTTAACGACGTTTTTGTTTGAAATTCAAATTGAAATTGATGACAAAATATGTTGTAGCTAAATTTAAATTTCATGACGGAAAATATCCATGGCTAATTACCTATGGATGATGATTTGTCATCGTCAAACATTTTAGAGACTACTTTTTTTGCCATGATCTTTATTCATGGTAAATTCTATGACTAAACATATTGATAACGGAAAATACATTGTTTGCGATGGAAAATACATAGAGAGAGAAAGTGAAAATACTTAAAGATTTAGCCGATGTAGATAGTTGAAAGTTAAGTTGATTTGGCTAAATAATTGCATTTAGATACACATATTTTTAATGACTTTTTAGGAATTCCTTTTTGAAAATTATTATTATTATTATGACATGTACACGTTTTATCAATACAATTTGATTAGAATGATCATTGTAGTTATCTAAATTATTATACTTTTATTATTAATACTATAATTATTATTAGACTCCTACCTATATAAATAAATTAAATTTTTGTTTAAATAAATTAAATATGAAATCTAAATGTTGATTAAAAAAGTTATCATAAAATATTGAATTTTAATTTTTCCCTAATTCTAAACTTATGCCCAAAATTCTAAATATACTTACATCCATTATATTGGTATAATGAAATAAAATAACTCATTAATTTGCTATAAAATATTCAATTTCAATTATTAATATATTTCAAATTTATGTAATCAAAATTTTTATTATTTTAATTTTGAGTGTGACAATTCATGAATTATAAAGTATTCAATTTCATTTATTTAGTTATTACAAACCTGTGCCAAACAATTTTAAAAAAATCACATAATAGTTCTAATTAATAAAATAATTTGACCTAACAAATTGGATTCATTTATTTTTCTATGTAAATTTAATGAAATAAATAGTTCTGAATATGTAATAATATTTATAAAAAATATTCGTATGTAAATTATATTAACCATTTCAATATTCAAAAAAGAGAAATATATGTAAAATAATCTATTAATGACTTATGACTTAATTTACACACACTACAATAAAATAATTTATCAATATAGACATAATTTACATGTAAAATGTATTATAAAATTAAAAATTCTAAATTATATTATATCTACATTTATTGTTACTAGAGATAATCTCAATTATATAAATAAAATTAAAATTTTTCCTAGATAAAGTTAATCCTTATACTTTAAATGTTAATAACAATTCATCGAATATAATTTATTTATTTATTATTGTAAACTTTTATCAAATTATTTCAAATCACGTTATACCAATATAATATTTTAATGTAATTAAATAACAATGATGCTTATAAAATAGTTTTAACGAGCTGCAATAAATATCCAACATGATTGTGATAAAATTAATATATTTTTAAAAAAATTGTGAGATGCTATATATATCTATATATATTCATTTAATCTATTACATTCTATTTTTCATATTTAATTTTTTAAATACTCTAATTGAATCGCAATAATACTTTTATATATTTTTTAAAAATATTTACTTTCAAATACTAAAATAAAAATAAACTCGTGTATCACACCAACATATTCCTAGTGTAATACTAAAACTAATTAAACAACAAAACAGCATTTATACCCTTTCTTAAAAGAATTCAAGGTGAAGGATGGGATATTAATTAAAGGAATTGCTATAAAATTGTGAGAATCAAGATTATTAGTACCTCAAAAATTTTGTGTGATAAGAAATATAAAGGACTTAAATAGATAAGTTTGTTATGGACTAATTTGTACTTCAACTGTGCGAAAGTCATCTAGCATGATTCTTAAGTCACAAAGTCTCTTAAGCATCAACAAGGACTAAATTTGAAATAAAAGTATTAAGTTTACTGAGTTCTTGCTTAAGTCTGCAACATACCAAAGTGCAAGGAAAACTTTAAATCAAGCCAAGTTTGGCTTTTAGTGTGTTTAGGAGTGTTTAAATGTATGGATTATTTTTTTGGTTTTTGGAAAAAATACTTATTTTTACTATTCAATTATGTTTGGATTTTTTATATATATAAAAATAGATTATAATCTATTAGATTATTTTTTAAAAAATATTATAATTAGAATATAATTTTTCTTTATATTTTGATTATAAAAAATATCTATTTCTTCTATATAATCATTCATTCTTATTCATCTTCTCAATTTCATAATTCTTTTATCTACTTTAATAATTTTAAACTTAAAAATATTTATTTAATATAATCCAAACAAAACATATTTTCTAAACACACACTAACTATACTATTTTCACTTAAAGTCCGCAAGCAAATTGTGCTTAAGAAGAGAGGTAGATTAAAATATGGCTGTTATACTAGCTACAACATAATAGAAAAATGTTCTGAAGAGACAAAAAAAAAAAAAAACCTATCAGAAAGTTGACTCAGTTGTACCTACACTACCGCAACACTATTAGTGGCTATAAATACCATGCATTGGAATGGAATCATTTTTATACACTTTATTGGACTAATCATTTGTATTTACTACAAGACACTTGTAATTATTTAGGATTTGTTTTATCATTGTTCTCAAAATATATATAGATTTATTTTGAATGGGAATAAATATTGTGCAAAGCTTTCTGACAGACTTCTGGATAGATGTTTCTAGGAGTGAGTGAATGATACTGTGTTTGAATCCTGTTGGTGCCTTTATTACGCTCATATAAATGAATAATTGAATTGTTCACTCCATGCTCTATCAAGATGCTCAATTTAAACATTCATGGGAATCTTTTCGGTCACTTATTCATGTTAAATTAATTTTTATAATTTGTTCTGCTACTAATAGTTTGCCAACCTTACTGATTCTCATAGTTCATAAAGTAGTATGAAGAATCTTTTGTTTGAAAATGTTTCAGTTTTTTACTTTGCACCTCCTGTGTTCTTACTATGCCATTGCTTTTCTTATTTATTAAAATAATTTCTTTCATGCATTATTAAGAACTTTCTTATCGTTGACCCAAGATTTCATATATTATAAACATAATACAAGTAGGTGCATAATCTGATTGGTGTAATATTTGCTGCACATGAGACCACTACAAGTTCTCTAACTTGGGTCCTCAAGTACTTGCATGACAACATCAATCTATTGGAATCTGTACTCTTTACTTCATTTTGATAATTTCTTCAATCACTTTATTGTTCAAGATTATTCAATTTCATTTTGATTTCTTCAATCACTTTCCTACTAGATATTGGTCATTTGGTCTATTCTTTAAAGAGCCAATGCTTGCTTCAAAAAGTGACCTATTTATGAGATAACATTGAATTTAATTAAATTTACTATTATTTCATCATTCTATGTGATCATTCTCTTGGAACTACCCCTACTATTATTTCATCATACTATTATTTCCTATTTCATTATATGTCCACTACCGGTTTGGAACTTGTACTTGTACCATTTTGGCAGGAAAAAATTTTCTGGGCTGTTAAATGTTTCTGAGAAAACCCTTGGTCTTTTCTTCTCATACAAAACTAATTTATCTCTGAGGTGAACTTATATAGGTATTTTTAGCAGTCTTACACTTGTCTTTGTACATTGTACATTGTTATCATCATCAACTGCATAATATCCCTATCCACACACTTGTTCAAATCATTATTTTGTTCATAATTTGCTAGAATCTTAGTTTTAAGAACTCGTTCAGTACCTACAGCAGCATCTCCCTCTATTATTGTTGTTGTGACAACACCCGTATCAGAAGCAAAGCCACCTCTAACACCGTTATCATGATCAACATTGGTGAATTCTTCCTCTTTGGTATTTTTGCATTCTTCACTTATACCACAGATTCCTTTCAGTAACTCTTCCTTGCCTAATATTTCAATGTAATATCTTTTTAGCTTCTGTGAAGAAGTAGTTGGCCCTGCCCTGGCAGCATTTTTGCTTCGGTGAAGAAGTAGCTTCTGAGGTGAAACTCTTGTGTGTGTATATTCTCGATTTTGACATGAACATTTAACATATTACACCAATAAAACCTTTTTGCATTTATTCTGAATTTCCTGTGGCTTATTTTAAATTTTCTATATTTTATGACCAGCAGATAAATAGAATTTGTTTTGTGCATAATGAATGAAAGGGCATTCTAATCAGGCTTCAGTTGTCTATTAGGTGTATTCTAATTAGTTACTCATCTTCTTTGTTAATTTGCATTATGCTTTTCACTTATATGTCATTCATCCATTGCTAAATGGAATTCAAACTGATAGGAGATAACACCGGAAGACTACACAGTGCTGAAAGTTTTATTTTATAAGGAATTAATAATATATTTTTTCTTTTATTTGCACTTATGAATTTTCTAACTAATTACGATGGTTTAAACTCATATGTATGTAAATGAATTTGTTCCCGTTTTCATCTAAGTGACATTTTTTTGTTTATTTGATGTATTTACAATTTAAGTCCTTGTTCGGGTAGTTATTAATTTTTAATTATAAAATTTTTAAAAACTAAAATTTGTTTTTGATTTTTATTAGATTTAGATTTTAATTTTCATTGTTTTAAGTTTAAAAAATATGTTGTAAAACTCTCATTTAATTTCAGTTATAATACTTGTAAACAACAACAATAATGGCGGTGGTGTGACGGTGATTGTGATGGTGATTGTGATGGTGGTGAGGGAGATGGTGGTAGGTCATTAGTGATGGTGGTCATGGTGGTTTAAGGTTTAGAGTTATGGTGATGGTGGTCATGACAACTGTTGCGGTTAGTAATGGTGGCAGTGGTTATGGCAACCATGGAGAATGTGGTAGTGTGGTGACAGTGGCAATGGTGATGGTTGTGGTTGCGATCGTGGTGACAATAATGGCAGGCCCGGTCCTAGGATTTCATAGGCTTTACGCGAAGCAATAAATAAAGGTCCCTTTGTATATTTTTTTAAAGAAAAAATTTATTAAATAATCAAATCAACCATTACTAGAAAAAGACCTGATAGCTACTCCAAGTTAACGACCGAAAAATGCCATCGCTAATTAGAGACCGCAATAGCGACGGCAAATGAAAAAGAACCATGAAGAACCATATTTGTGACCACATCAGCGACCAACGTAACCCCGTCTCTAAAATTAGCAAAACACCGTCGCTACTTTCATGTCTAAAATAAACCCGTCGCTAACACGATCGCAATTGTTCCCGATCCTCCAATTTTTGGGTTCCCTCTAACTGTTTTTGTTGGCACGTAACGTTAGCGACCGCGTTACACCGTCGCTAACTCCAAAAAAGTTAGACCTGTCGCTAATACAGTCGCTATATTTTACCTCTAAAAGTAGCGACGTCTACCCGCCGTCGCTAAAATTGGTGTAACACCCCTAATTTCATTATTTCTTATTTAAAATAAATTTTCAAAGGAATTTGATTATAGTTCTTTAGAACTTTTTGATTGTTATACAATTTATAATTTTTTGGAATTTTTATATTTTTTTCATTTTTTTGAGAATAACAAAATACCGTTAACCTTTCATCTAATAACCAAAATGCAACTGCCGACATCATCGCTTACTTATTGCTTGCATCACCGGTGGGTAAATACTTACATCATGAATAGTGACCGGTGGGTAAATACTTACATCATGAATAGTAAAATAAATAATTAAGTAATCTTAAATAGTAAATTTCTCTTCCTATAAATAGATGGCTCATTTACAATATTTTCACACCAAAAATTAGAGAGAGAATCTAGAGAGATAGTGCGTAAGAAATTAGTGGGGAGTAAATTCTTTTGGTAAAAACAGGTTCTGCCGGAGGTGTAAGGTAATAACATCTTTCTTCTATATTCTTTTTATAATTTTAGTTTATTTTTTTAGCACTCTTAAACCATTAATATGCTAGTACTATTATGAATAAGTTACTACAGTAAAAATAAATTACCACTGTGTTATTTTTACTATTTACCGTTACAATTCACTATTTACTGTTACTATTCATAATTTACCATTTACTATTATTATTCAAAATTTATTATTTACCGTTATTATTCAAAATTTATTAGTTATTGTTACTATTCAAAATTTACTATTTATCATTACTATTCAAAATTTACTATTTACTGTTATTGTTCACAATTTACCATTTACCACTACTATTCAAAATTTACTATTCATGATTTACTATTTACTATTATTATTCAAAAATTACTATTTACTGTTACTATTGATGATTTACCATTTACCATTACTATTTACTATTACTATGCATATTTACTATTTATCATTCTGATAGCAATCTTACTTTTTATCTTATGCTTATAGTGAAATAAATTAGTATTAATATTTTATTAGAACTTGGAGGCGCAGAGCGAATTCACTTTTGGTAGCAAATCAAGGTAAGGGGGTGAGATAAGGATATAATATGAAAATACATAAGAATATTGGGAGAAGTCCCCTACTCCTTTTAAGGATAACAATATTATTATTTTAAAACAATAACTTTTAACTTAAAATTTATAATAATTGTTATTAATAAATTAAATATCTCGTGTAACTTAATCTGAAATATTTATTCAAGAACTTGAACTATTAAGACCTATGTGGAATGGACTAAACCTATGCAAGGACTTGAACTACTACGAACTGAATTGAACCTATGCAAGAACTTGGACTATTATGACCTATATGGACTGAACTAGACCTATGCAAGGACTGGATTATCTTGGACTTACATAGACCTGTGCGATGAATTGACTATAGGAATTAAAACAAACTTTATTAATTTAAATAACCATTGAATTTTGAATTATGATATTTATAACTGATGTTTAATTATTTGATTTGATTATGATTGTTAATATTTATTTGTGCTTTATGATGTTTGATTGTGATTGACAATGTTTGATTATGATTGATAATCTTGTATTGTGGAGTTTGAGCATATAGCAAGCATGATGGAAAACTAAAATTCAGTAAGAATTTACTTATCTCCTACTTCTTTATTTACTTATTCATCTTTATTCAAATTACTTTTAAGAAATTTCTTAGTTTTCAATGAAAATACATAAATTCTTAGAAATCTCATTTTATCTTTTAAAAAATATATATATTTACTAAAATTAAGATTTCTTGTTAGAAAAAGAAAGAGAAATTATTTTACAAAGATAAATTTTTACTAATATTTTACTTTAAACTCTTAATATATATATATATATATATATATATATATTGTTTTCAAATTGTATAAAAATATTATACAAAATTGTCAAATACTAAGGTTTTAAAGATTGATAATTCCGAATTCGAATTTTTAGTAATTGATTTTGAATTGATTTATAAATTTTCTAAAGAAGGTTGTGAAATATATTTAAGGCTTTGAAACTTAAATTATAAGGAGATTTGATTTGTGATTTGAAATGGAACTGTACTAAAATTCTATGTGTATTTGAGAAGTTGAAAAAGTATAGTTTACTGGGGTGGCTATGTCGCGATTCGTAGGCCCCGATAATATAATTGAGTTTCTAAAAGCCTTAACCAACTAAATACGCGAACAGTTCATGCATCATGAATCATCAAAGAGAAACAAAATAATGTTGTCTGGGGACGGATTATAGAAACCGAGGATACATTAGAGGAGGCTTAATTGTGAGCCTGGGGATGAGAGGGTGTGAAAGGGTGCTTCAGATGACCTATGGTCGCTCCCTAGTGTCGGGTACTTTCACAATAAAAACCTTCTCAATCTGACTAGCCATACGCCACCTTAGGGTTTTGTATAAAAATGGTTCCTAATCCATACCCATACATATTTTACACTCTCTCAACAAGTAAAGTCACAACTAATGGCATATGCTCAACAAAAATGGTGAGAAACTTACCTCAAGTCAAGAAATGAGTGAGCATCCAAGAGGGAGAAAGTGGGTGACGAAAATTTAGAGGAGAAGGAGGAAAGGGCTTCAATACATCATCTTCTTCAAGCTCCATGCAGAAAAACGAAAATGGAGGAGAAGAGCATACCACCCCTTTAGGGTTTTTGGAGAGAAAGAAGAGAAATGAGATGAAGAGAATGGAAAATGAGAGGGAGAGGAAGTGTGTTTTTTGCCTTAAGAGGGAAATAGGGCAACGTAAAAAGAAAAAGAGAAAGTGAGAGTTTGGGTTTTAATTTTAATCCCTTCATTAAAAATTTACCATTTTATGACAAACAGAATCTCTGTTCGGGCTTAATACTTTATCCAAAAATTATTTCAAAGATATATTCGGATTCCCCATAATATTTTTAACAACCCTGACCAGCATTACCTCAATCAGAGATACTTGGCCTGACACCCATATTTTAATTGGGTATAAAGCCTCAATAAATTATAAATATCCATAATAAATCTCAACTTAATTATTTCCAAATTTTTGGGACATGAATCAACTCCTATATAATTATTTATTATTTATTCCTCTCAATTAATCATTTTTATAAATTTCAGGATGTTACACGCCCCACATTGAAGAAGCCAGACCCCGTCGATGATCCGATCCAGATGCTATGGAAGGTCGGGGCTGAGCTAGGTGAGGACGTTGTTGGGGTACCATAGCAGCCACTGATGTTCGGCCGTCCAAGTTCACTACCGCTTTATATTACACGGAGTGACTTGTGCGAGATTATGATGAGGACGACGATGCTGAACATATCCGCTATTTAGATTTGGGAGTTGTAAGTATATCATTTTAGGTTCAATTATTTCATTATACAAGTTATTTGTCACTAACCATGTCTAAAATTGTTTAGGTTTCTGCATAAAATTTGTGTGGACTTGGGTTTCGATGGAACTTATGGTTTCTTAGAGCCCTCTTTCATACAGAGGAGAGGGAACAGCAAGGAGGACACCCAGGCATACATCCAGAATTAGATGTATGAGTCTAGGAAGACAGTATATCTGGGCCCGTATCATAGAGGGTAAGATTCTATTCCATAATTATTGTCAATTAATTTTTGCATTTTGAAGTCTCACTTATCATTGGTAACTGCAGCGCTCATTGGACGCTCGTGGTGATCTGTCTCCGGGATTTAGTAGCTTTATACTTGGATTCTGTGCACGGGACTGTTCCATAAGACATCAAAACAATAGTAGACACGTAAGTTAAACCCTAAAAAATAAAATAACTTTCTACAAATTCGATTACGTCATTTGGGTTCTTCTACGGTTCTAACTTATCTTGTGTTTTATTTTGACGCAGGGCTGTGGTTGGATATAGTTGACTGCATGGAAGTAAGTCAAATAGAAAAAGACTCGTGTGGGTGCACCCAAAAGTAAGTCAATCAAATTCCTTCAAATCTTTATTATATTTTGAAAACTTGAATTCACTTATTCTATATTTTATATCCATTGTAGTCTTATAGGTAGGGGTGTTCGCGGTCCGGATCGGTTCGGTTTTATGACAAAATACCATCCGATCCGATCACTTTATTAAATTGCGGTTCGGTTCGGTTCGGTTGAAATGAATGGCACCATCCGATCCGATCCGATCCGATCAAATGCGGTTCGGATTGGATCGGTTTATGCGGTTTTTTTCCTCATTTTATTTTTTTTATAAAATCAAATGAATATTATAATTATAACAATGCAAAGAATATTTTAAGTTCTCAACTATAGAAGAATCATTAATAAGTAAAATAAGACAAGTTTTCAATAATTTAAATTTAAACATAAAATAAATAAAGTACTATTTAAATAAGATTCAATGTAAAATAATTGAAATATTAAAAACCTTGAGTCAAGATTTTAGTCTTCTTATTCTTCCTCTAACTCGGACAAATTTTTAAAAAATAAGTGTTATCATATACTTCAAACAAAATTACAAAATAAAATATAGAGACCAAATTAAACAAACTAATAAAAAAAATAAGTGAAAGAGGTTGTGACTAAATGAAATGAAAACATTAAAACATAAAACCTGCGGATCGGTTCGGTTCGGTTCGGTTCTCATAGGTGGAACCGAAAACCGATCCGAACCGCATATGAAATGCGGTTTTTTTGCGGTTTCGGTTTTTTTGGTTTTCGGTTTAATCGGTTTTGGTTTTCTTTGGATCGGTTGAGCGGTTTTTTGCGGTCCGGATCGGTTGATGAACACCCCTACTTATAGGCAGGAGGGTAGCTATGAGTACAGCGATTACGTCATGCACACCATGCTGACCATCATCCAAGAACATTTAGTAGATGGATGGACAGATGTATGTCTCATTTGCCTAGTTTTCTACTAATTTGATCAAATTTATATAATAAATACAGTTTTTGTTCTAATTGTTTTATGTATTGTTTGCAGTACTTTCAAGACCGGTCATACTTCCCTAAGACACATGTAGATAATGTTAGAAAGCAATCGGCCGCATGCTTCATTGAAGTAAGGCAAGGACTTAGATAGATATAGGATTTTTATTCTCTTATCATTGTACCTACTGTAGGGTTTAGGGTTTACATTTTATTAGTTTACATTCATGTAAATTGTATATAGTTTCATTTTCTACATTGTTATAATTTGATAGCAAATTAATGTTATATACTGATCCGGTCTAGATACCGGCTCCAAGGTTATCCGGTCTGGATACCGGTCCTAAGAGCAAGAGGCAGTCTCAGCCGTCCTGGAAGCCAATCGGTATCCCAGGATAATGATCCAGCCGGTAAACATGTTGATCTGGTCTCACCTAAAGTGAAGTCATTATAGCCGTCCTAGAGTTCAACCGGTGTCAAGAATACCAATCCGGTCTGCAACACACTAGGCAAACCTCTCTTACACCAGTCGTCCGAGGTGACATCCGAGACACCGGGTGACTTATCCGTCCTCCTACACCGGGTCACTGATAACCGACTGTCACAGTGTCATAACAAGGAAGGCACTCTGCATAGCGGAATATGTCCCTTTCATTCACCGACAGGAGTGGGTACAATCACCAGCGGAATTTATGGAAAAGGTGATTATCCTCCATCCATGTGACAGAAAAGTACACTGATAATTCACCTACCCTCCTGACACACTCTGAATACTGGGCCACTCGGATTGTCTCTTTATACACGTTATCAGAACCAGTGGGCCAACTCATACCCAACGATTTATCTTCCACGCTCAACTATAAATAACATGATGCAATACATGTGAAAGGTTACGTTGTTGTCCTTACTCTCATTCTCACCATTATACTGCTTAAGTATCACAGAGTTCATCATATACTCTTCTAACTTGAGCGTCGGAGAATCTTCGTAGGTGACACCACCTGTCGCCCACACCAACGCGAGAGGTCGGTGTGAAGGATCTCCAGGACAACAAGACCGACCTCCACATACTGAGAGGCCAGACCACAGAGACCGGATACACACAACCGGTCTTCAATCTCATTCAATCTTCAACTTTTGAGGCTGTCCCGACACCGGATGCTAGACCCCGGTTGAGGACAGATCATTGGCACGCCCAGTGGGACACGGTAGAGTTATTCCCACTTTCTGCAGAAGTTAGTAGTCTCACATGGAAGGAGATAGACGCGACTTTATGGATGGTCATGTGGAAGATGTGACCCATCAACAAGCTGAGGGGAGATTCGTCTGTGAATCACCAGCAACCCACTCCAGGAGGATGGTACCAGTAGCCACCCTTGATCCACGAGATGAGGTTATCAGGCAACTTAGGGAGGAGTTGATAGAGTTGCGGAGGGAGAAAGGAAGAACTGGAGACAGAATGGTGTCTCAGGCAGAGGATACTCGCCATGCATCTGCGAGAGAGAAGTCCACAACTCTCCAGTATTCTAAGATCCCTACTTATGAGAGGAGAGAAAAAACTCAAGATTCCGGGGACAGAATCAGTGCAAGGAGGAGGGGGCAGACAGCGATGACCGCTAGGGCATACCGACTCAATGTCCCTTTCTCAAGGAGGCTCATGAACGTATTCGTCCCCAAGCACCTGCAAACGACCCAACCACTTTCCATCGGAAAGTATAATGGAGAAACTGATCCCATTAAGCACCTTGATGCTTACACGTATGAGGCCATGTACTTGGGAGCCGATGAAGATGTGATGTGCAGGATGTTCCCATGAACCTTAACGGAGGAAGCTCTTGGTTGGTTCAAAAGTTTACCCTTGGAGTCGATAGACTCTTGGGAAGAAATGGCAACTTCATTTGAGAGCCATTTCATTATCTCCAGAGACGTTCCAAGGACCTCTCATACCTTGGCTCAGATAAAACAGGGAGAGGGTGAAACTCTCAAGGAGTTTTTGAAGAGATTTTACAAGGAGGCTTCTTTGGTGCCTAACCTTACAGAGGCTATTCAGCTCCACATCATTGTTGAAGCCTTACAGCCTGGATCCGCCTTTGCTTTGTCTTTGGCAAAGAGTCCTCCGACAATGTTGGAGGAGTTTCGAAGAAAAGCCTCAAAAAACATTGACATAGAAATGCACTTGGAAGCAACAGCAGCCAAAAGGAAATCCCCAACGCCACATCAACAACGAAGGGATAAAAATTGTCCTAGATCGGAACGCATGGAGAGACCGGCCCGAGGCAGCGTCTTCGATAATCCTGTACCTCCGAGTCAGGAAGAGCGGATACATGTATTTGGCAATTATGCTCCGTTAAATTCTAAACGCTCTCAGATTTTGAGGGAGATCGGATGGCCAACACTTACTGCTTACGGGGTCAGGACACCACCCCAGCTTCGCAAACATGGAGACCCTCAGAAATACTATGAATTCCATGAGCAAGAGGGCCACTCAACAGATGAATATCGGCTCTGAAGAATACTATAGAGACCCTGATCCGAGAGGGTAAAGTCAAACAGTATCTTTTCAAAGAAGCTACTTCTGAAAAGCAAAAGGGAGTTATGATTGGTGAATCGGCACAGCAAAGTGTTATGCCCCAACAACATCAGAGCCCCCGAGAGATCATTGATTAGGGATCAGGCCACCAAAAATAAGAGCGCCCTCTACTGTTATAGCTAGTGGGTAAGACGGTGTACACTCTTTTTCCTTACTTGGGTTTTTCCGATCAGGTTTTTACCAAGAGGGTTTAACGAGGCATACCCTGACTTGGCTCTCTTTCTCTCTTTTGTATTGTAATTCATAGTTAATGAAGCTTTATTTGACTCACCCATTGTCTTTATGATTTTATTTAAATGCACAACACTGTTGTGACAAGATTCTTTCAGGATGGATGATCCTAACAATGTATTTGATGTTAGCGATGAACCTCTTCGAAGGTACAAAGGGGTGAACCTCCGATTGAAGAAGGCTAGTAGGATTAAATCCAATGATTGAAGGCTCGGATTGTAGGATTAAACCGAACTCCAAGTACGACTAGTAGGTTTGGCCGAACGTCGGTGAAGACCTGGGTTGTAGGATTGAACCGAACCTCAGGAAATGGGTTGTAGAATTACACCGAACCCCATTTGAAGACCGGTGAATGGGTAAAATCCAACACCGAGTATGAAGAACGGTGAATGAGTAAAATCCAACACCGACTGAAGGCTCGGATTGTAGGATTAAACCGAACTCCGAGTACGACTAGTAGGTTTGGCCGAACGTCGGTGAAGACCTGGGTAGTAGGATTGAACCGAACCTCAGGAAATGGGTTGTAGGATTGCACCGAACCCCATTTGAAGGCGGGTGAATGGGTAAAATCCAACACCGAGTGATGAAGGCCGGTGAATGGGTAAAATCCAACACCGAGTAATGAAGGCCGGTGAATGGGTAAAATCCAACACCGAGTAAAGAAAAATGGTGAATGGGTAAAATCCAACATCGACTGAAGAAAAATGGTGATTGGGTGAAATCCAACACTGACTGAAGGCTCGGGTTGTAGGATTAAACCGAACTCCGAGTACGGCTTCTAGGCTTAGCCGAATGTTGTTGAAGAATCAATCGTTATTTTCATTATCGAATTCACTCAGAAGTATTCTCGGGAATTCCTCACTCAGAAATAATTTCACTTGGGATTCCTTACTCGGAAACACTTCAAATTCGATGCGAGACTCTTAAATACTTTAGTCGGCAATATCTCATTGAAGTCCGACTCTTGAATTCTGTAAGCTAAGAAAACCTCACTTTGAAGTTTCAATCAGGAATTGTTTACTCAGGAAAGCCTCTACCCGAAACGTACTCATCCGAAGTCGAACCATTTCTCTCTCCTGAGTGTTTCACTCAGAAAATGCTTCACTCGGTACCATATCACGTGGAGGCCGGAAATCCTTCGCTTGGTGCCGTATTACGTAGAGGTCGGAAATGTTTCACTCAGTGCAATCCCACACGGAAGTGTCACACTCGGGGACACCTCACTCAGGAAAGTTGCACTCGGAAATTTCAAACACAAATGAAGAACTCAGATTGTAGGACTAAAAACTGAACTCCGAGTGTAGTTGATACAATTAAACCAAGCGCCTTTGAAGGACCACTCGGAACCTTCCACCCAGGAAGGATCAATCGGAGCCTTCTACCCAGAAAGAATTAATATGAGAGATTCCACTCGGAGCTATCGATTCGGGAGAGCTTCCACTCGGAGATATCAATCGGAAATCTTCCACTTGGGAGTATCACTCGGAATTTTACTGAGCAACACGAGGTGGTTACAGGTAATGGAACTTCCCTTGTAACAAGGCCAGAATATGCCTCACTCGGAATCGATCACTCAAAAGTCAAATAGTCCACTCGGAATCACTCAGAGCCGTTCACTCCATAACGCTTGGGCATAATATTCGACGGTTAACGAGTGTTTCGAAGGTAAAAAACATAACTTGTTTTCTTGCAGGATACGCCGGCACACAGACCTCTTGTAAACTGCATAGCTTATATGAGCAACTTACAGTCCCTCACACAAGCTGGGGGACAAATGATCCGGTCTAGATACCGGCTCCAAGGTTATCCGGTCTGGATACTAGTCCTAAGAGCAAGAGGCAGTCTCAGCCGTCCTGGAAGCCAATCGGTATCCCAGGATAATGATCCAGCCGGTAAACATGTTGATCCGGTCTCACCTAAAGTGAAGTCATTATAGTCGTCCTAGAGTTCAACCGGTGTCAAGAATACCAATTTGGTCTGCAACACACTAGGCAAACCTCTCTTACACCAGTCGTCCGAGGTGACATCCGAGACACCGGGTGACTTATCCGTCCTCCTACACCGGGTCACTAATAACCGACTGTCACAGTGTCATAACAAGGAAGGCACTCTGCACAGCAGAATATGTCCCTTTCATTCACCGACAAGAGTGGGTACAATCACCAGCAGAAGTTACAAAAAAGGTGATTATCCTCCATCCATGTGACAGAAAAGCACATTGATAATTCACCTACCCTCCTGACACACTCTGAATACTGGGCCACTCGGATTGTCTCTTTATACATGTTATCAGAACCAGTGGGCCCACTCACACCCAACGATTCATCTTCCACGCTCAACTATAAATAACATGATGCAATACATGTGAAAGGTTACATTGTTGTCCTTACTCTCATTCTCACCATTATACTGCTTAAGTATCACAGAGTTCATCATATACTCTTCTAACTTGAGCATCGGAGAATCTTCGCAGGTGACACCACCTGTCGCCCACACCAACACGAGAGGTCGGTGTGAAGGATCTCCAGGACAACAAGACCGACCTCCACATACTGAGAGGCCAGACCACAGAGACCGGATACACACAACCGGTCTTCAATCTCATTCAATCTTCAACTCTTGAGGCTGTCCCGACATCGGATCCTAGACCCCGGTTAAGGACAGATCATCATTTATTTTCATTTATTGGTGCTGCATATGATAGGGATATACTGTGTTGGCTGTGTGATATTGCAGGTTTGAGAAATCAATAAAACTGATACCACATTAAAAAAACTCATATTTAATCATGATTATTGTAATAACCGTGGTTATAGAGCCTATTTAATCAAGATTATTACCATAACCGTGATTATAACTAGCAATGTAAATGCATGTTTTATGACCATTTTTACTCACGGTTGTGGTTGGAAACCGTGATTAAATAGGGTCTTATTTAACCACGGTTGTTTACAACTGTGGTTTAATCATACCCTATTTAATTACTGTTTCAAACAACCGTAATTAGATGTAATCTATAACCACGGTTGTTAACCGTGATTAAAAGTCTTCATCTATTACCACGGCTGTAACAACCACGGTTCATGACCGTGATTAAAAGCACATTTTAATCATGATTAAATCCATTTTCTACACCAGTGATTGGATAACATGGCAACATGTTAACTTAAAAATTTTAAAAATTGTCTTAATTTGAAATTGATCTCATAACCAAGGAGGAAGGATGTTCTACTCCCAGGTCAAAACTTATCCCTATTATGTGTATTTGAGTATTTATATATACAACATAAGCCTTAATACATTATTAGCATTAACATATTTATTTAATGCTAATTTTTTAAAATAATGCATTTTAATTATATATATATATCTTTAAAACAATTTAAAATAACATAAATATTATGAAAGATAGTCGCTAATACATTAAATATATTGTTTAACAATTTGTTAATTATATTATTATTATTATATTTTGTTAATTTTGTTAACAATATGTTTTAATTGTATCACTGAATAATATATTTGAAATATATTTTTAATAATAAAGTATTATGAAATGTAGTCCATAATAATAATATATCAAGGGTTAGAACAACGTAACCTTTTATGAGTGTAAGAATCGATTATTTATAGATGAGCATGAAGAATGAATTGTTAGGCACAGGTGGGGCTAGGAGACAAATAGTACACTGCTAAGTGTACGATTTTGACACGCGACGCGGGGTGAGCCGCATTTCTCGCGTATCATCCTTATGGTTGTACCCTGTATCTTTTGTCGGGTGACGTGGATACTTTCCGGTATACAGGCTAAGAACCTTGGCATTCCGGTATGGAGAACGTCTCATACGGAGTCATAGTCTGAAAGTATACCCGTGAGGCCAGTAGCATAGTGAGAACGGATGCAATTACCTGTCTGTCCCCATGTACCGGTATCAAGACCAGATCAGTTGTAGACCCAAATTTGATACTATCACTCTCACCTAAGAGAACATTTCTCATAAGACACATCATCTACTTATTAATATATATATATATATATATATATATATATCAAGGATAAGTTTTGGTTTGGTGGTAAAACATGTAGCGCCATCCTTGGTTGTTGGTTAAATTCTCACTCAAAGTAAATTTTTAAATTTTTAAGTTTACATGTCAAGTAATAAAATTGAGATAAGTGTTATGAACTTACAACATCATCTAATGGTATTAGTCTAAAACTGACAAAGAAATAAATTGAAATTCTTTAAAATGATAAGAAACCTGGTTGATTATTTAGCTTCAAATTAATGATAATTTTTTTTGTAAAAAAATTTATATGAGTTGAGTACCCGAGACTCACCAAAGTTAAGACATCCCTTGGGTTCAACAAATGTTTACAAAAATACTTAAAAATCACAAACTAATAAAGTTTTGTTATCAATGAAATTTAAAAACCATAGATATAAAGTGTAATTCTTAACAACTATAGCAATCTTTGTTAGCAATTAATGATATTTTTGATATCTTTAACTTGAAAAACCGACTTAGTAGTAGAGGATTTTAGTAGTTTATCTTGAACATCATAACAAAAAATTAATGAAACTTTTCTTAAGGCAAATTGAAGTTTAAGATAGGGGTGTCCAATTGTTATCCGTGTGAACCCGAGTTACCCGAGTTACCCGATTTTAAAGGTAAAAACGGGTCGGTTTGTAACGGGTTTTCGGGTAAAAAAAGGTCATTTAAACGGTTTATTGTGACTAAAAATGGGCGGGTTCGGGTTTAAAAAATTAAACCCGATGATACCCATACTCAACCGACTGCTACTAGAAATATCATGCAGTTATTTCTCTTTATTGATTTCTAGATATATTGACGATACTTTCTTTAAGATTAGTCTTTGTGTAATAAACCTGAAGTCATACATGAGTTTATCATCAAATTATCATATTCTAAATGCATGTGTTAGATTTGAATACTTAATAACTTTTAAGCTTTTTTTGGTACTAGTACAATCTATGATTAGAAAAAAAAAACAATCTAATAGAATTACTTCCTACTGCTTCAATGCTATGTCACTTTCATATTCCATAAGTCTTTGGTTCTAAAACGTGAAATACATCATTTTTATATGCAAGTTTTTGCTAACATTATTTTATATGTAAAAAGTGGCAAAAAATAAAAATTAAAAACTTAACCGAAAAATCCAACCGAAAAAACCGAGAACCACACTTAACCGAACCCGACCAAACCGATCATAGTATTGGGTGAAAATGGGTTATTATTTATGTTTCATGAATAACAACGGGTGGACTCAAAAGTAACTGAATCCGACCGAATCCGACCGATGGACACCCCTAGTTTAAGATATTGTAACCTTTATAATACCTTGTTAATTAAGCTATTTTTAAAGTTTTATATATTATATTGAAAAAGATTGATTAGTTTCTCTCCTTCCAACCCTGAAGAGAAAATCTTACCAAAAAAAATATTAAAAAAGATGACATATTCCAACAATTTATTTTATTAATTTTTATTTAATTTACACAGTTTTTATTTTTAATTTGTCTTATTAAATATAATAATTATATATTATTAATAATAAAAAGTTCAATATCCACTTCCATCGATGTTTTAATTTTAATTTTATTTGATGTTTAAAATATTTGGGTAGTAAACGAGTTTTTTGTTATATTTTTTATTTTATTTTAAGAGGTTTTAATGATATGTTGATTGTTGTTGATGATGATGAGGGGGGAAATGTTCTAGGATTTTTTCCCTTTTGAGGAAAAATTGGTCTATTTGATTTCATTTAAGCATGTTGATATACAACCAAAATGAATGGAATACAGGTACAAACAACCATACCAAAAGCCTCTCCCAAAGCAACATTAATTTACATTTTCCTGTATACCCAATGCCCCAATGTTATTCTTTCTTTTCTTTTTTGCCAACATTAAACTAAGATTAAAAAAAAGAGTATAATAAAGAGAAACTAAAAACAAATAAAATTAACTATAACGTCTTTTCTTGCAACTACTTGATTGGCAACTAAATCCAAGAGTGAGTTTCAAATTCACCCCAATTTCGCCGGTTCGGTTCGGTCCATCCTGGTTCACCAACGAAGGCTCCACGGTTTCCACGCTCTCACTCTCCCACCCGGTTCTCCCCAACGAAGCCTTGTCTACCGAGCCCACTCGCGCTTGGGGTTTGATAATTTCCCTGGCTGTGTTGAACAGGTTTCTCTCTCTCGTAGCCACGTCTTCCACATTGGTTGGTTTAGCCACGTGGCGTATATCACAGACGGCGATAACATGATCTTCACCATGCGTCTCTGTGACGCACCAATCACAATCTGCCACGTCACTAATTTTGGACCCACTCAGCACAGCTTCAACCGCAGCTTCGCATCGGGCCCACTCCCCGCTCCAGATCAGACCCAGGGACCCGTAAGTCGGGTTCACCAATCTCCCACATGCTTCATACAATAGCGACCTAAACACAGCTGAAAATTGAAAAATAAAATAAAATTAGACCACTAATCACATTTTTGTATTACTTTTCCAAATTTAATTACACTCTCATCATTTGATTTATGAGGACACCAAACAGTTATTAACAATTTATAAATTGAATCTATGCGGAAAACACAACAACATATGACATCAATTTTCATCTTTTTAATATTTTATTTTACCTTTAATTACAGAACTGTCTCTTTGTTCTTAACAAAAAAAAATTACTCTTATCAACAGGTTAATATAAATAATAAGCGGTATGTTATTGTTTACATAAGGTCGCGAGACTTTGTGCATAAAAAAAATCTCCACTAGAAATTTTCTCTACTATATTCAGATCAAGGTTGGACTAGCCGGTTCTATCGGTTGAACCAGGAACCGATCATGGTACTGGTTTAGTCAAGGAAAAAAAATCGGTGGATTTAGAACCGGTTAAAAACTGGTATTGAAAACTAGTTGAACAGTTTAGAGTTTTAATTTTTTTCTTTTTTGACTATTTTTTAAAAAAATCCATTAAAAATATTTTTAAATAAAATAAAACTATTTGAATATATTTTATTATCACCGATTCGACTACGGTTCAACCACAGTTGAACCAATGAACCATGAACCAGTACCTCCACCAGTTCAATCACCGTTCTCATTTTTAAATCATTGGTTCAGATACACAATGTGCGATGAGTTAAAAAAAGTAAAGTGATAATCTTATAAATAAAAAATATTTTCTCAAGTTTAAACCGGTTGTTTGATGTGAACAGAAAATCAATTTCTTAGATATAATTCCATAGTTATTTTTTAACTCCATAATGTAAAAATTAAAGGTGGGCATTAATGCAAAGTTGAAGGTGAAATCTGAATCCTAAATGGAACAACATGAGAAATGATGTTTGAAATAAAAAGAACCTGGACGAAGGTGTTGGGGAGCAGCACTAAGGAGGTTGAGCAAACCAGTGCGACCATAGAATTTGGCAAGGAAGAGTGTGGCGTTGGATTGAGACTCAGGGGAACTAATCCAATCAAGGCACCCCCTAATGATGCAATTCTCATTGCAGCCTTTGCGGAGTATGCGGCACCCATTGCAGCTTAGTTTCATGCTCTCTCTCTCTCTCTCTCTGTGTACGGTATTCACTTGTACGGAGTGAAAGTTGTGTGACCTGGGTATTTAATAGCACATGAAAAGTGGATTAACAAGGAGCTAAATGGTAACTGATACACTGTTTTAATGTGCAATCTATAAAATATGATCTTGGTGCGTATGTGGTTAGGTGAAAAGGATTTTGGCTGGATTTGATTGCATAATAGCCCTGCATGCAGAGCTGAATTACAACTCGAACCACTATATAGCGGGAAGTGGAATTTTGTGGTTGGTAATACAAGGATAAACTCATGTTTAAATGGAGGGATACGTGTGCGTTGTTACCATTACCGTGTTTAAATGGTAATATTAAATCATCAAATAGAATTTTAAAAAAAAAAATTGAATTTAAACTTTATAAATAATCTTTTCTTTTTACTGAAAGAGTTAACCATGACACAAATATATCTGGTTTAAACATGATTGATTCAATAACAGTAAACAACACAGAAGCTCCCTAAAATGGGGAGATGCTTTTCCCTGTAGCGGGTCGGAATTTGTATTTTTGTCTGAAAGACCAAATCTCATGTGTTCATTACTTTCCTTTGAGAGGGATTTGGAATATCCAGAGACTGTGGGCGTGGTGGTCCATTTGGTAAAATATCCGCCCATGGTTTTCTTTCTCCATTTACTCATGTCTATCTCTCTTCATATATGGATCAATTAACAAAATTTCTTTCTATATTTTTTAGAGGCAATCTTATTGGAGTGTTAGAATATCTACAAAATATATTATCTATAAGGTTTAAATATAAATATGTCTTTTAGGAAAATTAAAAATGAACCACTAAAAGTAATCACACGTATATTTTATACTAAGAAAAAACCTTATAAATTAACTATTGACTTTCATCCGTTGAAAATAAAAAGCTTAGAATTTCGTTTTCCTTTCTATTATCATAAAAATCTGAAAATAATAAGATTTTAATTGACATGTATTATAATATTTTTAAACTTTTACATTATTATTTAATTAATTGGATAGTATTAAATTAGAAAATATAATTGAATTATATATATAATTACTTTACTTCATAAAAAAGTTAGATAAATTGGACCTCAATGACTTATTGAGACTAGAACATGTTTTATGGTTTAATCGATAATTATAGAGATACTTACATATTATTTACCGACGTGATTCAATTTATATTATTGAGATTTGAACTAGTAATTTTATAGATACAAGTTCAATCCTTAGATAGTGTTTGATGAACATATCTAAATAAAATGGAATAAAATATTTAAGTTATATAGTTTAGAGATAGAAGAGAACGGTACTCAATGGAACATATTCATTTCTTAAAACAAAAGGTGGAAGAGATGAGAAGGTAATAAGACCACATCTATATTTTGTTCATAACAAATATCCTTAATTACCATAATCAAAATAATGATAATAAAATAATAATATTGTATTATTATTATTATTCTATTAATTATAATATTTTTGTATATATTCTGTTGATCAAATTCACTACAATAGAAATAACCTTAAGTTGTACTATTATTATTATATAAGTTATTATTATTACTACTCTTGTTCTAATTTAACTAACTAATATTCTAAGTATACATTATTATTATATTAATTAGTAAAAATAAAATAAGATTAATAATGATAAGGGTAATATTAATAAGCCAATCATTCTTAATGAAGAAAGTAAAAAAGAGAAAATATTAAAAATTATGAAATCTAAAATATGTAAAAAGTAAAACTATAATAATAAAAAAATAATCAAAATAATAATAAAAGATAACAACACTAATAAAAAAGTGGTAATAATAATAACAAAGTAATAATGCTGACGATAATAATAATATTATTAATAAAGTTAATCATAATAAAATAATGATAAAGAAATAAATAAAAACCATAAAATTAATTACTTTTATTAATTACTATATATTTATTTAACTTAATCTACTGCTATAGTCAACAAATCTACTAAACTAATAATAGTTGGTTATTATTATTAGCTAATTTTGTTATTTTATTAAATAGATGATAAGGATATCTATTTAATTAATAACAGTGTTCTGTTTTCTTGTCTCGGTTATTTTTACATTTCTAAATACAGTACGCGGAACAATATTATTCTGATCTTTCTTTTCTGTTATATCCCGCTAAATTAAGTTATGCTTATCTTTAAATGCTACCTTAACCAACTTTAAAAGTTATATATAGTTTTTTGTATTAATTTTCAATTAAACTTAAATAAACACAAATAATAACGCTACGAGAGAAACGTTATTTATAAAAAAAACGAGTCAAGTGTTTTTTCATGCCATTGTATGGAAATGCGGCGCAATGTGTTTAACGTAATTTATTTATTTATTTTATATGTTATTATCATGAAAATAAATCGTTTCTGAAGTAGTTAAAGATAATTTCAGTGTCAGTTCAATTGTATTTTTTTTTTTGGTGTTAAGTTCAATTACAATTTTGCTATAGCATATACCAGAAACTGTTTTTTTTTTTACCACCATTTGGGAATAACTTTGGTAATATCTCACGAGTTGACTTTTTTTAATTTCTTTTGTTTCTGCTTTCAGATAGCAAATCGTGATTAATAATTAATTTTATACAATACTCTGAGGTATAGAAGAAAGTCGAAGTACTGGACAAGCATTTATGATGTTTATGTAGTTTCATAACTTTGTAGGTAAGAATCCTTTCCTCAACTGTTACATGCTGCATTTATATTGTTCAATGTGAACACTGTTCGTTTCTTTCAAAGAAAAATAATCTTACGTGAATTAGTGTAGAAATTTATTCAGAAAGTCAAATGGATTGATTCTTGATTAATTTTGGTATTGGTGGTGTAAAAAACCAAATTAAGCCAGAGCAAATCTTTATTCTGACTTTACCAAAAAAAATATCTTGATTTTGTCAAAATTATATTAAAAAAGAATGTAATCCACTTTTAAATCAAAATTATTTATTTTTCAATGAAAATATATTTTTTTAATATACAGTTGTTGATAGGTTCCACTACTAAGATCAACTTAGCTATTGGATTATTGGAAGGGAATTGCTACAACTTTTGAAAATAAATGAACGAAAATCTACTAAATACTAAAATATTTTTCATGTCTCATTACTCATAGCATCCAACATTATATAGAATAACATTTCTTGAGGAAAAGGATAAGTATGCCCTAAACTAATTGGGCTTCAGGAAAATAAGAAAACACATTTTAAATAAAATCTTTAAACCACTTAGGTCTTATGGTCATTCTCTTGGGCCTAGTGTTAGATGTTATGTTGGAGCCCATTTGAGGTGTAACACTACCTCCCTGATGAGATCAGGCCATGTCCTCATGGGCCAGAGTAGAAGAAGAGTCTGGATGCCAATCACGTGACATGGAAGGAGGGATACGCGTGACAGGTTGGAACACGTTTTCTAGGGAAATTGAATGGGTTGGTAAAATGGTCATTTGAATGGATGGTGAGATTGGAGTTACTTGGGGGTTGTGAGGAATCGAGGGTTGGGAATTTAGGAGAGAAGGCTCGGTATTGGGAAGTGAAAAAATGGGCTGCTTAACTTGGGAAGCAGAAGTAGCCTTAGATTCTGAGAGAGAAATAGATAGGTCAGGGGCCAAAACAGAGGGAATGGGGCAAAAATTTTCTGGAGGGAAGTGTCCATGGAAGGCTCTGAGAGAGGAAACATAAAATACCGGATGCAATCAGTAATGCTCCGGGAGAGCTAGCTTATATGCTACGCAACCGATACGTTGTTGTATTTGAAAGGGGCCATAGAATCAGCGAAAGATCTTTGGGAAGGAGTGTCGCACCATCGTGTTATGGCGATATCTTCAGAGTCGTAGCCATACATACGCACCTTCATCGAAAGAAACATCTTGGTGATGGCGGTTCACTTGGGCAACCATTCGTTGATGTGTACATAACAGAGAAGTGTGAGCTTCGCAGAGAATGGTATGGCATTCTTGGAGGGACTTTGTGAGAGATGGGATCAATACTGATGTTGGCATAAAGTCAGAGATGGAAGGTGGGTTTCTGCCATAAAGAGCCCAGAACAGAGGCATCCCAGTCGCTGAATGGTAAGCGAAGTTATACCAAAATTCTGCCAAATAGAGGAAACAAAACCAAGACCTTAGGTGATCGGCATAGAAACAACAGAGGTAAGCTTCTAAAGTTCGATTTAAAACTTTCATTTAGTCGTCTGTTTCATGTTGGTAGGTCGTACTAAATTTTAATGTGGTACCTTGGGATTTAAATAGTTGCTGCCAGAAGGAACTAAGGAAGATAAGGTCGTGATCAGAGACAATAATCGAAGGAGTTCCATGCAGACGAAAGATGTCAACTACGAAGCGGTGGCCCAAGTAAGAAGCAGTGTATTTGGTTGGGAGAGGAAGGAAATGGGCCGACTTTGTAAAACGGTCACAAATAACCCAAATTGCCATATGGCTATAAGAATTTGGTAAGTGTATGATAAAATCCATAATAATGTCTTTCCAGACTGTGAGGTACAGGAAGGGGTTGAAGGAGACCTTTTTTTTGGTGGTTGATATTTAGAGCTTTGGCAGATTGAAAAAATTCCAATAAACAACTTTACATCCTTTTGCAGGCCCAACCATGAAAAAGAGGCAGCCAAGTGAGCCAAGGTTGGTTTGATTCTTGAGTGACCTGATGTAGATGTAGAGTGAAATTCATAGAGAAGTGTGTTGTGGATATCACTGTACGAAGGTATAAAAATTTTTCCTTTTATGAAAACAATACCATTTTGACTATTAAAAGTCATTGGATCTTATGTGAGTTTGACAAATAATTTTTTCCTTCTGAGTCCTGAGAATAATAGGATTGTAAGGTAGAGAGGAGTGAAGGGATCACGGATGACACACTGAGCAATAGGAGAGTATCGTCGACACAAGCTCGAGACAAAGCGTCCGTAACTATATTGGCAGATTCTGGGTGGTAAGATATATCAAAGTTGTAACCTTGCAATTTGATTGTCCATTTTTATTACTCTAGGGTCTGAATTATTTATGATAAAAAATGTTTCAAACTCTATTGATCAGTGATGATGTGAAAGTGGGTTCCTAATAGGTACTAAAGCCCTTTTTTCTGCTTCAGTAATAGCATAAAGTTCGCAGACATAAGTGGAAGCAGCTGCCATACATGGACCCAGTTTCTTACTGAAATAAGCAAGAGGATGACCCGCCTGTGTGAGGACCCGCCAACAGCCACCGTAGAAGCATCAGTTTCAATGATACAGGGCTAGGAAAAATCTGGAAAAACCAAGATAGGAGTAAATGTTAGCTTTTGTTTTAATTCTTGAAAAGCTATTGTAGGCTCTGTAGACAATGTAAATTTTGAACTACTAAGTAAATCGGTGAGAGAAGTGGCAAGAGAGACATAATGACGGACAAATCATCGATAGAAACCAATGAGGTCGAGGAAACCATGCAAAGCTGTGAAAGAACAAGGCAAGGGCCAGTCTAGGATAGCTTGAATTTTCTCAGGGTCTTAGGATACACTATTAGCAGAAATAACATGACCCAAGTAGTATACCGTAGGAGTAGCGAAAACACACTTAGAGAGCTTGGCAAAAAAATGATGAGTAGCTAATAGATGTAAAACTGAATTTAAATAAACAACGTGATCAGTAAGTGATGAACTATAAATAAGAATATCATCAAAGAAAACTAAAATAAGCCGACGAAGGTTAGGGCAAACTAGATCATTCATCACAGCTTAGAATGTTGATGGGGCATTAGCGAGCCCAAAAGGCATGACTAGAAATTCATAGTGTCCATCTCACGTTTGAAACACCGTTTTGTGAGTGTCAAAAGGGCGACCGCGTAATTAATGATAGCCAAAATGAAGATCCAGTTTAGAGAAAACTGTAGATGACCCTAGTTCATCCAATAATTCATCAATCGTGGGGATTGGGAACCAACCCTTAATGATATTAACATTTAGGGCTTGATAATCAACACAAAATTACCAGGAGCCATCCTTGTTTTTGACCAATAAGACTAAGGATGGGAAAGGGCTTTGGCTAAAAGTAATGATACCCTCCTGAAGCATGTCCTATAGAGGTTAGACATTGTAGTTTTCTGGGAATGTGGATAGCGGCAAGGTTTAACATTGATAGGGGAAGCATTGGGTAGAAGGAAAATGTGGTGGTCATGAGGGCGTGGGGGGGCAAGCCTTGAGCTTTAGTAAAGACAAAAGCATATGATAACATTGTATTAGAAAAGGAAGGGGTTAAATGGGCTAAGGAGGGATGGGAAGGATCTAGGGAATCTGGGGTTGTATTGGATTGGGTAGTATAAAGGTATGTAATGAGGTGGCAAGAAGCTATAGAATTAGACTATAAGAGCTGGCAAAACTGAGAAAAAATGGATGGGGATATGGATGTGAAATTCTCACCAGAAAAGGTGATGAGGTGAGTGTGGTGGCTAAAGGACATGCTGGGGATTGAGAAATCTGCTGTGATTGGGCCTAATGTTTAAAGTCATTCATTGCCTAGTACCACATCAGCTACTTCAATAGGTAACAAATAAAAGGAGATGGAAAAGTCATGGCTCTGAATAGAAAGAGGAACCTATGGGCATAAACCTGAACAACACAATGTGGGCACCATTACAGGGAAAGCAGGGACAAGTTGAGTGGGTAATTTAAGGTGGGTTGCTATAGGGGGTTGTAAAATATTATGAAAGCTACCAGAGTCAATGAGTACACAGACTGGAAGCCCAAATATATAGCCCTGAAAAGTTAGAGTCTGTGGGAAGGGTTGGCCCTTGAGGGCTTATAGGGAGAGCTAGAAGTTTATAGCATCTTGGTGAATATTAAGCGTGATCCCTGGGTTAAGGGCGTCTGTGTCAAGTTGGGATTCTACAGGAATAGTGTAACCTTCAATTATAAGTAACAAGAAACGACTAGAGGTACATTTATGGCCAGGGATAAATTTCTCATCACAGCTGTAGCATAGGCCTAAAACTCTACGCTCCTACATTTGAGGAGTAAGGCGTTTGATAGGTAAAGGGTTGGGAATATGAGGGCTGGGTGGTTTTGGGGGAAGGGGGAAGGGATTAGGTAAGTGAGGGTGGCACGGGAAAATTTGGGGCATGAGTCTTTTAGCTTAGATTCAACTAATTTGGCGAGGCCAATGGCTTGAGTGATGTGAGTGGGTTGTAAGATAGCCAGTTCCCATCTAATGTCAATATGTAGGCTCGAGATAACACAATTGAGCAACATTTCAAGTGGTAATCCCATAACACGGTTAGAAAGTTTCTCAAATTGAGCTTGATAGTCTGTAATGGACCGATGTTGACGGGGTTTAAAGAGTTCTGTCTGATGGTTCTTATAGGTAGAGGGGCCAAAACGAAGCTCAAAGGCATAAAGAAATGTAGACCAATTGATAAGTTGGCGATTATGATACATCCATTTGAACCAACTAAGAGCCCACCATAGGAAGTTGTAAATCTGAAGGAACCTGATCAAACATAAAAAAATTGGTCAACTTGAAAAATCTAATCCAAAGGTTTTGATCCATCAAATGGGGCCAGTTCCAATTTTAGGGCCCGTATGTGTGTGGGATTTTGGGTAGGTGAAAAGGGGAAGGATGGGTTAAAAGGGGACTGGGGAAAAATAGGTTAGGGAATAGAGGTAGTGGTCGTAAAGGTAAAGAATAAAGGTCCAGCTTGGGAAAAGGGACCAACATGGAGGGGTATATTTGGGACAGTATGATTAGGATTGGTGGGAGATGAAGAGACAATAATAGAAAGAGGGATAGTAAAAGGAATAAAAGTGGGGCTATTTGTGGAGGCAATATAACCTGTGGTTACAAAGGTAGAAGGGGATGATGACGAATTAGAGATGGAAGCATGAGCCAAGGGGTTGAGCTGTAGAGCAGCTACCTGCTCCAAGAGGCCACCTAAAAAGTTGGTCATGGCATCATGGCAAGAATCCATGGTTTGTTGAAGGTTTAGATGGCTGGCCCCCTGCATATAACGCTGATTGTCAACCTGTGTTTATAAAAGCCCAAGTTTATCATAGATAGACAATAAAACCTCCTCAAGGTCCTTACTAGTTGTAGGCTTAGAAGACATGAGGAAGGGAAATGAAAGCACCAAAATGATAGGTTCCACTACTAAAATCAAGTTAGCTATTGGATTACTGGAAAGGAATTACTACAACTTTTGAAAATAAATGAACGAAAATCTACTAAATACCAGAATATTTTTCATGTCTCATTACTCATAACATCCAACAGTTCGGAGAACAGACTTAGAATGAGAGGTTGAAAAAAGTCTGTTCATTTTTTTAAACCAAAAAGTGATATTCAAACTTTTGGAGCGTTATGCAGTGAACCAGACTTTTGAGGAGACAGAGAGCGTGTTATTTTGATTTAGTAAACATATTTTAGCCAGACTTTTACTATCAATTTTAACAATCATTATGCACCAAACTTTTGATAGTAAGAAGTAAAAGAGAAAAAGAAATTATACAAGCAATTTATACTAGTTCACCTCCAACACAGAGACTACATCTAGTACCTTCAAATCAGAAATATTTCCACTATGTAAAAACATTTTAAATTAACAGCCCAGACCGGGCCTGTGAGTATTATTGACTTCAGCCACTCCTGGCTTAAGCACAACCCGTGCTTCAAGTATTCTTAACACTGGCCACTCCTGGCCTTTGAGTATTCTTGAGTCCAGCCACTCCTGACCTAAGCACACCCCATGCTTTCGAGTATTCTTTTGCACGCACCCACTCCTGGGACAAACCCAAGTATTCTTTCACAAGCCACTCTTAGCTAAAACCCAAGTATTATTTCTAAAGCATCCTCAGGCCAACAGAGTTTCCCAATAGGTCTACCAAACCTATACATATAATAGATTGAAAGAATTTGAACATCAATAATGACAAGCCTCTTGACTTAGCTGTGCTAAGTGATGAGTCTGATCAACAGACTTATATAGATAAAGAAAATCTTGTTTACATATAAAAACTTAGTACATGTAAATGATGAAGTGAAGTGATGTACATACTAAATTTTTAATGCTAAGACAGAAACAATGATCTTACATAAGAGATGAATTGATTTTATGTCTCTGACTTAGTTGTTATGACTTCTGAACATATGAAATACATAACATCACAATAAGCTTTTCTTTTCTCTCTTTCTTCTCTCTTTCTTTCTTTCTTTTATTCTTTTTTTTATATTCTCTTATTTTCTCTCTTTTGATCTCTTTATTTTCTCTCAATTTTGTTTCATCATTTTTCTCTTGCTCATTTTTCCTTTTTCTTTCTCTGTCACAATTTGAAGAGAAGATTTGCAGCATATAAATACTTGTTCATCTAGGAGAGATAGATCCATTAGATTACCATTTAAAGATTGCTTCATCTATAGGAGAAGTGATTTTTCTTCAACGGATATGAGCCTACTTGGTCAGAGAGATGTTCTGCACATTTTGCATAAGATAGAGAGCTTTTGAGATTTATATAGATAGAGGCAAAGAAGGGTGGTACATTTTTCATCAAAAAAGGAAATTCCTTTATCATAGGAGTTCTGACCATTTTGAGAGTTGGTGAAAAATGAATGTTTTAAGGAACGAATCAAGATCTGCCTAGCTTGGATACTTTCCTTTTCTCGTGAATCTTTTCTTTAAAGCTCTGATGAAGATGTTTTCTAACCGTTGAAGTTCTTTGAACTAGACTCGTATACCTTTTAGAGGATTCTGAGTCTGATGATCCATTGGGTGTTAATGATGAGACAATTTAAGGCATAAATATTTAGATGCCTTCACAAGGTCTGGAAGTTTGAGATACTTGTGAGAACAAGTTCTGATGTTTTTACATACTTTGAGGTATGATATATAAGACCTTTCTGGTGAAGGTCTGGCAAAATATTCAGTTGCAAAGATCTTTCTCCTTGAGATTACTTTCCAGACTCCAAGACTTCTTTTGTCTTCAATCGTGGGATTCATGTTGAAACCAAGCTTTATGAAAGTCCTTTCAGATTTTTGACATATAGACTCCCCCTCTTTTTTATACTAAACACCTTATGCGACTAAACCATTTAGACTTTTGATGCATAGGCTCCCCTTTTCTTTTATGGCAAAAGCCTTACGTTTTTTTGAAATGTAAAATCCCAAATTTTAAGTAAAATTAATTAATTTGAGCCAATAAATAAAATAATTATAGAAAATAATTATTTGATCCCTAGGCATGTAGAAAAATTAATTGTGAACCTCTTGAGTTAATACGACGATTACAGTGATTACCGTCGTCCTTTAATTGACAAACGAGACGAGCATAATACAGAGACGGGCCCAACGGGTTCGGAAATGTTACATAATTATTAGAAATGAATATTTATGTCCCAACGATGAACATAAATTAATTTGAGCATTCGTGGATTTTATCGGCGTTGGTTAACGTCAAAAAATGAACGATTCGGGTAACGGGCCTCCATTGGGCCTCAAAATTCACTAACCCAAAAATAACTATTGAGTATTAGAAAATACTCAAATAAATATTTTAAACCCAAAAATAAACCCGGGAAAAAAATTATAGGTAATTAATTAGAGTACAGGGGGCTCCGAGCGGCCAAAATGCTTCGTTTTCGAGCCAAATGCGTAACGATTTTTCCCAATCTCCTTGGGATGGACATCCCAAGCAATATGGGCTGTTCCAAAATCTGAATTTTGAGGCCCATGGTTGAATTGTGCAAAAAAAAAATGGGCTTGGACCAAAATAATCTAAGTGAGTGACAATGTTGTAAATACTTGGAACTTGAAAATTTTCACTTTTCCCTATTCCTTCTCTCTCCAAATTCAAAAATGGCCATTCGTTTCCCCTTCCCATCGAAAATTCATCTTCTTCCTCTCTCTCCATGTGCCAAAACCGAACCATGTCATCCATGGAGGAAAAGTGATGTTTTTTTTGAAGTTTTATGAAGAAAGAGACTTGGTAAGTACCATGGAACCTATTTCCTCTCCTTCTTCTCATTATTTTTCATATTTTCATCTTCTTCTCCGTGGCCATAACCCAAAACCGAAAATCCCTTCTTGTCCTCCTTTAGATTTTTGAAAATTAGAAGTAAAAGAAGGCATTGTTGGACCTTTGGAAGCATTAGGAGGCATTGGAACCATTTTCCCCAAATTTCATCAATTCTTGAATTTTAGGGTTTCACCATAATTAGGGTAGGCCCTTGAACTCATTCTAAATCTTAAATTAATGTTAAATTATTGTTAGAAATGATGTTGTTAGTGTTAGAATTATTGAATGTTTGCATGTGGATCCAAACCCTAGGTTAGGAGACCATTTGGGAACTTTGTGTGTTGTTAGAAACATGATTAGGCACTTGAATTAGATTGTGATTGGTTGTTGGAATTGAGTTTAATGTATGGATTATGCTTAGTGGATGCTTTGATTAGGTTATATGTAAAATTGGAACATTGATGCTTACTTTCATTGGTGGATAAATTGCAATTAGGAGACTTAAATTATTTTGGATGGTTTATAATGATTGTGAGGCCTAAATTAGTGTATTGAAATGAATTGGTAATGTTGGAATGAATGAATTTGGTTTTGAATGGTAATAGGACCAAAATCCTAAATTAGTGGCTTACTTTTATTTAGAGGAAAAATTGTGTTTTGGACTTGAAATGGCTTAAGGATGATTTTGAGGTGATTATGGGACTTTGAATGGTGATCTAGAATTTATTTGATGCCTTGTAGACAAGTATGGAATTAATGCTAAGCTTTAAAATTCTTTTGGATAGTAAAAGTGATAAAGAGGCATAATAGGTCTAATAATGTACTAACCTTGTTAAATAAGCTTGAAACCTCTTATTGGATGTAGGTTAGTAATTAGAATTAGTGTTGAATAATTATTGGTTGATATAGAATGTAAAGTGTCATGAATTAGGTGAAGGGTTATAAGGATTAGGGAGGAATAGGCATATTACCAAAATGAATAATGTTGTTAGAGCACTTTAGGACTTAAAAGAGTAATTATGAAATTGTGTAGGTGCCAATAAATGTAGTTTGAGAATTTGAATGGTTAATAGGTAAGAAAGGTTAAAAAAAAGTATGTAGTGTAGAAGTGGATTAAGTGATGAATATAGACTATTAGAATTGAAGGGAAGATTAATGGTCTAGAAAATATTATTGGATCACATTAGGCATGAAAAAGCTACTAGTTGAACTTAGAGAAGGTTGTTGATGGTGATAGGTAACTTGGCCATGTAAGTAAGAAAATTTAGGTTATGATTTAGAATTAGATAAGACCATGATTTTAGGAGAACTATTAGTGAATGAGAAATAAAAGTTATAGATGAGTGGTGGTGATTGATAATAGTAGGAAATCATTAAGAATAAATGGTGCTTCATAAGAATTATAATGAGACACTTTAATGTTTAAAGACCATTAGTGACTATTTGTTATCTATAAAGAATAAAGAGCAAAATTGACTAGAAATGCTAAGTGATGAAGGACTTGGTTCCTTCCATGAGAAAACTATTAAAAATAAAAAGTGATGAAGTGAATGATTTAATTAAGGCTTTGGATAGACTAATGGATAACTTTTTGAATTTTGTCTAATTACCAATAGTGAATTTTAAATCCTAAGACAAAAAAATGTGATAAAGATGGTTTAGGTTCCAAACCTCCAAGATGGAGAAGGCATAAGCATAACAAAGTTTCACATGCATGAATATACATATGTATCTCTAAAAAGAGACTTAGTTGTTGACATTGATTTAATGATAGAATGATGTTTGATGTGGCCTTATACTTATTAAAAACGTAGGCTTTGACCATTCTTGTGAAACAGGACCATCCAACTTCTCCAACCCATCGGAGTACTTCTCTTGAGGTAGGAGAGAAGTTTATTTTCTAAATGTATAGCCTTGGTGTTGATAATGTATGTATGTGTAATGTATATTTATATGTTGTCCTTGGGTATCTTTATTGTTGCTATGTGTGATGAATGTGTAAAGTAAGACTTTTGAATGACATTGGTGGTAAATTGATGATTGTGATGGTGATATACCTTTTAATGTGCTCTTTTGGCTTATGTATGATGATGAAGTGGGATTATGTGAAATTTTAGACCATTATATGCACTTTCTGCATCTCATGGCATGCATAACATATATCATATGTGATATTTAATGATCTTGCATTGATTTTGAGAATAACAACCTTGTGTTGGTTGATTGTATAATTGACTATGCGTGGTCGTAGTGGATACCATGTGACATGTTTTATTGAACTTGTGTTGATCTTGAAAATAACAACCTTGCGTTGGTTGAATGTATAAACGACTATGCGGGATCGTAGTGTATACCATGTGATATTTAATGATCTTGCGTTGATCTTGAGAATGAAACCTTACGTTGGTTTAAAATATTGAACAACTATGCGTGGTTGTAGTCACATGAATGAATTATGCACATGAAGAGGAAATAGAATTTGTTCTAAGTTGGTCTCGTTACATATGCATTACTTATTGGATAACATATGCATTATTTGTGAGGACATGACATTTGAATTGGTGTATCTAAAATGAATATGCCTTATGAGTACCTTGAATTGAGAAATATTATTGGTGTTGTTGGCTATTGTACAAATGTAGTGATGATCATTGTTGGTGAAATGAGATTGATATTTAAAGCTTTTGGCATGAGTTGGCCTTTGGGGTGTATGAAGTGTGAGTTTGATTGTCAATTATAGTCAATGTATTATATCAATGAGATTAGATATGTTGAATGAAAATATGTAAGATTGCTTTACTATACATGAAATTATCATTATAATTGTTCATCATTGAGAAAATATACTCACTCTCCATGTTGTCAATTTTAGCCTTGTGATGTAGGTTCTCACTCATGGAATATGATCACATTCTTGGGATGGCACGTGTGAAGAGGGTATGGAAGTTGTCTTGACCAGTAAATTTTGGGAAAATGATGTTTTATGATTCTTTATGTGAATGCCTATTTTGTATAGCTTAACTATAGGTGTAAATGCCTAGGTTTTTAGAATTATGATTGGGTATTGTTAAATTATTTATTGATATGTTTGAGATATAGAGATTGAGTTATGATTTTGTTAGTATGTTGGAGGTTGTGAATATGAACATTTATGAATGAAGCTATTATGTATGAAAGTTGAGCTTGTGTCATAGTATCGTGTATGTTGCATGGATGTAGTTATGGAATGGATTTATGAGGTTTTAATCATAAGTGTACGATGCTAAATTTTTATCATATAGTTGGTGTATGGTGTGTAGGATGAGATAATGTGATATTTTATTCCTAGTTAAGAGTGTATAAAGAGGTCTAGTTGATGAGAAGCAAAGATTGATGATTTGATAGCATGTATGGATGGTATTCTCACCTAAGTAGGTGCTTGGAAAACTTTTGTTGTGGATGTGTAGGACTATGGGTATGTACCTTGAATTTGAAGGATTAATGATCAATATGAGTAATAGAGGAATTTAGTGCATGACAATCTTATATATTAATGAAGTTAAATAGGTACTTGCTTAACTTTTACTTTCTCATATCTTCACATATGGGTTAGTTTCTAATTAGATCTAGGGTAGTTATTATAAGTCTTAAATTGTGGTGTGCCTTAATTAAGAGACGAAATAGATGCGAAAAATTTTCCCTCCTTTTTATTAATTAGAAGTAGATAACTATAATATCAAATAGCGTATTTAGGGCACCACATGAAACACTTAAACACACATATCAGACAATAACATGTGACTTTATTCAAGTTCGCAAACATAATGTTAGTTATCAACAAATCTCATGGGATCTAGTTTATATAAAATTGGTTTTGTCTTTGACTAGACTTTTTCTTCAACAATTATATAGAATAACATTTCTTGAGGGAAAGTATAACTATGCCTTAAACTAATTGGGCTTCAGAAAAATAAGAAAACATATTTTAAATAAAATCTTTAAACCACTTGGGTCTCATGGTCATTCTCTTGGACCTAGTGTTAGTTGTTACGTTGGAGCCCATTTAAGGTGTAACAATTGTCCTAAAATTTATACATGCAATTTAATATTCATTATCTACAATGGTCTAGTTTAATTCAAACATAAATAAAATCTATTTATAAATTAAATCTCTCAACATGCAAAGTTCAATTTCCTACGTATGAAGTGATTGTCTGAAATTAACTCTTGATTTCTTATGAAAATAACTTTAATTATATGTTAGTTAAAGGTTAGAATATATTTTTAGTCTTTGATTTTTATTTTATGTTTTAATTTAGCTCAAAACAATTTCTTTTGTCTCAATCTGATCTTTTATATTTAAAAATAATTTTAAAAGGGTTCTTTTCATTCAAAAAACTACCACAACCTTTTAAAATTGGTTAGAACAAATTAAAAAAATATATTTTAAACCAGGAAAAGATATAAAATGATTAATTTAAAAAAATATTTTTTAAGTTGTTTCTCAATAAAAACTGATCTAAAAAACATATTTTAAATTGATTGAATGATAACCAATGGGTAAATTTCCAATCACTTTTTTTAAAAAGAAAATGACCATTTTAAAATCATTTCAAAACATCAAGAATTAAATTAAAAAAATATTTGGAACTAAATCAATACCTAATATAAATATAAGAGACCAAATATATATATTATTCTTATTTAAAACTCTAGCTAGTAGTTTATTATCATAAATGGTTATTTCTAAAATCATTTATAATTTCTTACTTTGAACAATCATTAGAATTCGATGATAATAGTTTATTATAATGGCTTAATTATATATCAATATTATTTTGTATTCAAAAGTTTATTTCTATAACTTGGATAGGTTATAATGGTGAGTTCATCATTCTTTGCATTGTATAGGGTATGTTTGAGAAAATATTTGACTAGTTGAAGCTATATTTTACTTAAGGTGATGGCACAATAAGTAAAATAGAAATGTTTACCATTTTTAATTAGTTAGTAATGTTTAACTGCTATTTTAACTAACATGTTTCAAGATTTTAACTAATAGTTTAAAGTTATTTTTATTTTATTGTCTGTTAATAATCATAATAGATCTTACTTCTGGACTTTATTTTATTTTAAAAATTAAAAGTTTTTCATGTATTAACACATGTGCCTTATAAAACTGAAGAAAATTATGGTCCTACACAATCAGAAAATGAAGGGTCATAGCTCATCTGACGATACTAGTAATTTGTGTTTATGATTAAAATGATGAATTATATATTGTTTTTTTGACTTCAAGTTTAGTGATTGTAGCTTGGCCTTATATTTCCTGAACAAGTGAGAGAGGGTTATTAAGGAAATTATTGAAAATAAGTCTCAACCACTGGAACTCATGCCATAACCCTAGAAACTAATCTAAGCCTAAATGTGCACTCACGTGAAAAGAAACTTATTGATTTTAAGGAGAAGTTGTATCTTGCTCCCTTGACTATTGTTGGTAATCTTCCTTTTTGTAGAGTTTTCAAAGTATCAGGAGCTTATGTAACTTGTGGCAAAATGGCAATTTGCACAAATCTTTTGTAGGTAGATACATGTGGATATTCTCCTAGTTGATTTGGTTGCTTTCTTTCTTTCTCAGTAGATGCACGTCTTCTTTTATAAGTTTGTTTCTCATGAACTGTCGACCGTTATTAAATCTTGTGAAAGTTTTATAGCTCTGTAACTTTTAACTTTTGTATAATGTGACATGAATTTAAAGTAGTCCCTATATAGTTTGATATACATGTCTTTTATTTGCAAAGAGCCAAAGACTAGTTTACCATGTTAACTTATATCCCTATATATTGACAATGTTGCTTTGAAGGGCTGCTTTTGAATATGGAACTCTTACATTAGGAAGCCGTAATTTCATATGTTTGCCAAAAAGTTTGTTCTGGACTGACAATATATAATCAAGAATGGAACTTGATTATTATTATTTTATTTCTCTAATCCTCCTTGTTTTGGTATTATGTGCATTACTAATATCACCTTTTCTTCAACATTCAAATGATATGTTTTTCCTTTATTTTTGTTGTTATTTTACCTTTGTTATAGGGTCAAGCTTCGACATGGGCAAATGGGCATTGTTGAGACATCATTCATCTAAAGATTTATTCAAGGTACAAATCTGTGGGGCATATCTGAATAGTATGGCATGAACAATTGAACTAATAAAACAGGAACGTACAATAGATTTTATTGATATAAATATGGGTTGCCCTATTGATATTGTTGTTGTGACGTCCTAGGTCAATTTACATTTATTTCTATTTGTTTTATTAATTTTCACAATAAATTTTTCACGATTAAATGATCTAATTATGTCATAATTTAAGAAAATATTCATTTTTACTAGAAGGTCCCAAAACAACAATTATATAACAATTTAAAAGTGCAAAATACCATTTAAAATGAAAAAATCTAAAATCTGGAAACAGGGGCCTAATGCTACGCGTCAGCCCCACACTACATGTGACACCCAGAACGCAACCCTAATGCCGTGTGCCAGGCTAACGCTACGCGTCAACTTGACAGTAACAACACTTGATGCTGTCATGGATTTTAGGCCAATCGGCCAACTTCTAACCTACCCAAATAGCCCGTTTTAGGTCTGATTACCTCGAAACTTCATGGGCCACATGTTTCCCCATTCTGGAATTGTTGGCCCCATCCGTTCGTCAAAATTCCAATGTACGCGCAAGTTATGCGCAAAACGTAGTTTAACCCCTTTTGTGCAAAACCCTTGCACCAAATACCTTAAATAGGTTCCAAATGGCCTAAGGCCAATACACACAGTTCCTGCATGTCCTAAGGGACCTATTGGTACCTTCCGGGGGTCCCGAAACCCACCGGATCTCGAAATCATCTAATTAGTTCCTTAAATTCATAAAACTCACTATATGCATAACTCTCTAAATTAATCAAATTCATCAATGCATCATCTAATTGCATCACACACACATCATATCAATCATGCATTTCAAAAGAACCTGCTCATATCAATCATTCACACAATATTGGCTCCGTGCCATAATTCATAATAATTCACACACTATATAGCCAATCCTCATGGTTCAAATTACCATTACCATCATCAATCATCATCATTAACCATCATCATCAATCATCCTCCACACACATTATCCGCACATTAAAATTAATCTAACAATCAAGCAAAGCATAACATACACACACAATTTATAACTTATTACACACATATTCATATATTACATTAAGTCATTCTTCCTTGGCATCAGTTCTCCGCTTGGCGCACCTCTGGGGCATTGGCATCCTCCCTATCACTGGTTACTAAAATAAAATAAATCACAGCAAGGGTAAGTGTTAGCATATCATAATTAATATAGGACAGAATAATAAAATCTAATAATATCTGCTATTTGCATTACTAAGGGACCTTTCCTACTTTCCACGTTTATACCTATATATTCATATATCTATCACCTCTTTTTTATAAATTCCCCCAACACAAGCTATATATATATATATATATATATATATATTTAATCTTAATTAAATCAATACCATTGGATTATCATATACATCATAAATCCTAAAACGCATCATCAATATTTATCAATCATTAATTCTATCATGAATATATAACCATATATTCCACAACTGACTTGCATGCATCTGACTCCTAGTATCTAGATACTAAAAAAGATCAGCCTTCAGCTAGGGGTCCTACTTGACACCCTGTGGACCCTGCTTGGTCCACCGAGTCCTGTTTGACTCTACACCTCAACCATTGGGTCCTACTTGACCACTGGGTAACTCAACTGGGCACAAAGGCCACAGGTGCTAGAAAACAAGGGGCTACACATATCGTCGGCCGTCTCACACCACATAATCACATAACAACTCATATCATACATGGTATAATATCATAACATATCATATACAATGAACAATGTCAAATACTGACATGTAATCCTCGCTTGGGCGGCCTACTTGTCAAGCCCACCAATGCAAGCCATGTTATACATTTTCCAAAATCATCATTTCATTAAATCATATATATTAATACCAACAATTTTCACACCACACATTACTAACATCAATCAAATTCCATAATTTATTTGATGTTACTCACTTATATAATTTATACATTTAATTTCCTTACTTCCTAACTCACATTTACTTAAATCAATATAGTTCTTTATCAAATAATAACTCAGTCACACTCAAACATACATATAAAAATTATATTAATTATATTTAACCAACCTACATCATTCGTAGTTATTTCTGAATAAATTCTAAGCCTCTCAAAGCTAACATATATTCGAATCATAATTAATTATAACCTGAACACCCCCTTACCTCTATTCCAAGCTTCAACAATTTGCTTTTAGTGTCAGTTGTGTCCACCGGTCACTTGATTCATTGCTCCTCTTTCGAATTCAATGCCCACTTCGTCGATCGCTCACCCAACGCTCGTTCCGACACCTACGATCATCGAAACATAGAACCGATTAGTACCTTTTCTTCCTTACACTCCCAAATCCATTAGATTTCAGAATCAAGGCCACCCACAACACATGCAAATTCGGTTTAAGAAAAGAGAATGAAGGGAAGAAAAGAAAACTCGCAATTAAAGGTTCCATGCGCCTAACCTCACTTCCCAAGGTCTAAAACCACCAAAAAACAAGGTCCCCGCTAAGCCCCAAACAAAATCACCAAGGAAGAAGAAAATAGAAGAAGAGAAGAAGAAGAGCTTGTGGCTTCTGTTTTGCATGTCCCTGTTTTAATCTGGTCGCGACGCTAATGCTACGCGTTAGCTCATTAATTCGCACCTGACGGTACGCGTCCTAACCACGCCACGCGTCAGGGTCTTGATTCCATTTTCCTTAAAACTTCATTTTAAACTTCCATTTTCATTCAAGTATACCTTCTTTAAGCCACATATTATTTTAAAATCCTATTTCTCTTAATTCTAACTTAATTTATTATCCACTTATCACGTCTCATTTAATTTTTACCAAGGATGTTACAGTTGTGAACAGGGGGGCTGGATTAGCTCTTCCTATAAAACCAACATGGATGAAAAGCATTGTAGAGTAGCTTTAGGCATAGCGATTAACCAATAACTGTCAAGGTATTTGCCATGATAAGATAAAGACTATGCTTTTGGACAAAATGGTTTATGGTAAATTTCAGTTAGTATTTCAATTGATTACTCTCATTCTTCCTCTATTTTGTGGCCATGGATTTTGTAAAACGTTGCCAGGAAAAAAAGTGTCATGCATTTGATTTCCTTAATAAGCCTTCCCAAGATATGTACATCCCATTAATCTATAGAACAAATACGAACAACTTATTTTGAAGAGAAGAATCAGATTGATTCCCTGATAGCATACATTGGTTCTTGGGGAGCAAGTGACAATACATGGTAGGTCACGCCAATAATGTTATAGCAAGCTTGTTGACTAAGACTACATATGTAGGCCAAGAAGGCCCCGAGTACATTGTCTATAGTGGGAAATGGATATATTTTTTTATATGTGGAGTGGAACAACCACATAATTAAATATCACGAACTTGTTACATGCATGATTCTTCTAATGTAGGAATCATATGAACTTGTTGCATGCATGATTCTTTTAATGTAGGAATCATATAAGGATTAGATTTCCAAGTATGTATTGTATTTTTTAAATATAGGAATCATATGATGTATCATATGTTGTTTAACTTTACATACAAATATTTGGTTTACAAGAATTTTTATAAATAGGATTTTGTTACATATTGTTTTTCATTTAATTTTTTTGTTCTTTTTTATATTTTTTAATGGGTTGATATTGAAAAATATACAAAGAGAGATATATAACATAAAGTGTGAATGATTTAACAAATTCACTTAAATAATTAAAAACTTATCTTGCCAAATGAAATTAAATTTATGAGGAAGTTGGTCTAGCCTTGTATCAAATTTATGGGACTATCAATGAGGAAATATTTAAGGTTTTGTGATGATGCATTGCTACAATAAAATAAGATAATTGGTTGTGCAATAGACTAACAAACTTTTAAGGGATTTTATGCAATTTAATAAGAAATCTTAACTACAATTTAGTGACAAAATATTAATAATAGTATCATACAACAAAATTGCTACACAAATTTGGTCATGGATCTTACCTTTAACTTAGCAATAAACTGGAAACATATGTTTCCTTGCTATTTTATAACCAATGATAGATTAACAAGAAAACCTTATCCGTAGCTCATTAACAACTTGTTTTTTTTTCCTAAGAAAAGGTTCATGCTTGTTTTCTTGCTAATACATTTTATGAGGCTTTAACGACATATTTCTTCTTCTATAAATCTCAATTTACAAAAAGAAAAGATACAAGAAAGTAGACATTTTACATATGTTACATTTTTATGAAATATATTTTAGTGTTAGTAAAACTTAAAATTAAAAAACAAATAAAAACATTTATAATATTTATTTAAAATTTCATTTACATCATAATTTTGTAATATGCTACATTGAAATATCTTTTGAATAAATTTGTATCTAAGTCACGATTAATTCGTTGGATACTTTTATTATGGGAATTTGACTTCATCATTAATGATAAGAAAGGAAGCGAGAATTATATAGTTGATCATCTATCTTGTCAACAAAGAAGTTACCAATGCTTAATCTGAAGTTGATGAGGAATTTCTAGATGAAAAGCTTGTATTGATTCAGGAAAGGTCATGGTTCGCTGATATTGCAAATTTCAAGGCAGTTGGTGTTATACATGAAAAGTTTAATTGGCAACAGAAAAACAAATTTTTGAAAGATGTTCAATAGTATATGTGGGATGATCCATATCTATTCAAGATTGGTTCAGACCACATCCTAAGAAGATGTGTTTCACTAGAAGAGGCTAAAGTATCTTATGTATTATCACAGTTCAGCATATGGTGGCCACTTCAATGGAGAAAGGACTGCAGCTAAAGTCCTTTAATCTGGTTTTTATTGGCTAACTATGTTCAAAGATGCCCATTCCTATATAAAACATTGTGATAGTTGCTAGAGGACTGGAAACATATCCAAATGTCATGAAATGCCACTTAATGTTATTTTGGAGGTTGAGGTCTTTGATTGTTGGGGAATTGATTTTGTAGGTCCTCTACCATCTTTATTTTAAAATGAATATATTCTAATAGTAGTAGATTATGTTTCTAAATGGGTTGAAGCTATTACAAGTCCTAAAGTAAAAGCTAAGACTATCATTAAATTCTTGAAGAAGTTAGCATATATTGAGATTGAGAGAGTTTATAAGTTAAATTGGATAAACTAATGGATTGAATTAAACTTATGAAGTTAATGAATGCACATCTACACACATGTTGTGAATGCATCTGGAATGACTTAATTAAAATGTATGATATGATTCTAGTGGCTAATTTATGTAAAGAGTAGTTTGAGAATGATTCCATTTGGCATGTAACTCAATGGTACCATGTTTTCTACATAAAAGGGGCTAAAATACTACAAGGGTCGATCCATGACCGTGGTAGGTTCCACATCTAAGGCATGAATCATTTCGGTTGTCTGTAAAATTTTAGGAATCCCTGGTAGTGGTACAGTCCAAAAATGCAAAGGTTGGTATAGACTTGTGTAAACAGTTCTAACTTAAAAACGCTACGCTAAGCACAGCAGTATAGATTTTCCCAGACATTATGAGTGATTTAAGATAAAAGCTTCTAAGGAATGATTAGCTTTTCGTTAGCGGTTCTGACTACACTGCTAAGGTAGTTGTACATTTTTCTTAGCACTTTTGGTTAGAAAAGTGTAAAGATTGACCCATGATTTACAATGGCATGAAAGAAAAACCGCTATCATGAGTCCAAGTTGGTTTTTGTTAGCGGTTGTAAATATAAACCGCTAAGGAAGGTCTAGTTTTTCTTTACACTAAAATAGGCGTAAGTCCAAGGTAGGTTTCCTCAGCGCTGTGAAAGTAGAATTGTTAATGAATGTACAACTTTTCCTTAATGGTGCTTACAAAACCACTAAGGTAGGCATAGACCTTCCTTGACAGTTCTCCATGAACTTGGGTAAGATGGTCCCATGGAATTTACCGCAGTACGAAATTTGTACCGCTAAGGTGGTGTTTGGTGCGGGGGATCTTTGAACTTTCCTGGGAATGTTACTTAAAATATTTCCTTACCCATGTTTGGTATGAGATAAAAAAATACTCCCAGGAATGTGAGATTCCCAGGAAACTTAATTATAAAAGAATTAAAAACTTCATTTTCCCATTTTAACAGGTGGGTATCCTATACATTCTCGGGAATAAAAAATTTTAGGACAAAAATGCCCCATTTTCTTCCCAAATCCTCATAAAACAAAAAGATTCTGGGGTAAGTTTTTTAATACCAAAAATGGGAATGAAAGAAACTAAAAAGATTCCTGGGTAAGTTTTTTTAATACCAAACATTGGAAATAAGTTACCCAAGAAACGCATTCCCGGGAATCTCACTTAAAAAGATCTCTCGTATCAAACACCACCTAAGATATATTCCTATCACTTTTCCTCAGCGGTTTAAAATAGAAACCGCTAATATAGCCCTAGACTTTTCTTAGCACTTTTCATAAAAATATTGATAAGATAGGCGTAGAGTTTTCTTAGCATTCAACGTCAAAATACTGCTAAAATACTTGACATTAAAGTATCAAGCTAGAACCAATAAGATACGTGTCGTACCACTGAGATATGCTCTTGTCTACTTTCCCTGGCCGTTCTTCTTGAAACACGGGGAAGATTGGTGTCATCTATTTTATGGCAGTCCAAAATAAGAATCGCTAAGATACGTGTACTCTTTTCTTAGCGCTTCTCATAAAAAAACCGTTAAGATTTGCCCCATTTAATTTACAGCTATACAGAATCAGAACCGCTATCATAAGGCCATGTATGTCAACAACTTTATAAAAATTTTGTTAAGGAAGGTGCATGTTTTCCTAAGCGGTTCTGACTAAAATGGCAAGATAAGGCCTAGACTTTCCAAATTTTTTCATATTATATCTCACTCGTTAGGCATCCAAATGAGACCAAATTCTATCTCAAGTTATTTCTCACCATTTATGACCTACGTCAACAAGCCACACTCCAAAATTTCTAAAAATGGACAAGATATGCGTGAAAACGCGTATAAGCCATTTTAGGACATTTCAAAGGACTTGACCTATCAAATCCCATCCAATTTGCTCCATTCTAATTCCAAATAATTCTAAATACCAACTATGAGTTGTTCAACCTATCTAGAGGTTCCAAAACCTCACGGATTTCATTTTGACATGTTTAATTCCTAATTATGCATAAATTCCAATAATACACTATGACATTTATCGAGAACAATGGTACCATGCCATTTCTCATCACTTTTAGCATTATGGATGCAATACAATATCCACAATACGCTGCCTATAATGTCCACTCTACATAATATGCAACACCTATGTAATATGTACCTTCCTTGGGCATAACACAATCAATGAATTCATCATGGATCCGTCCATGGTTCTCAAAACTAAAGCATCACCATATGTCATTATTAACATCATAATTCATAATTTCTCATCAAGAACCAAGCTATATACATATCATTTACCATTATATAAAAAGGTACAAGAGTTAAGTGGAGCTGGCCAAGGCGTACTATATCAAAAGCTATACAATATCAAAATAACTTTAATATCTACATCATGTATGTATTCATAAATTCTCCACATGAACTTCTTCTAAGGCTTGGTGACCTCTAATCATTCATCATCTCAGTCTAGTTCTACTGAAAAACAACCACAAATTTAAGGGTGAGCATATATATGTTAAATGACAAGTACTGAACCAGAATCCAATATGGTAACTACAATTACCTATCCAATTCTACAACAACACACCAATATACATACATCATCATAATCATCATCATTTTCTATCATCTAACATCATTGTATTACCTCAAATGCAAACCCTAAACCAATACATAACATGAGCTATTTCTATAAAATCCTACATTTTTGTTTATACATTTCAAAGGACGATAAAGAAACATATTCACATTAATTTATATACCATGAATAGTCCCTTTACCTCAACTCTGAGTTCTCGTAACCTTGATTTGATCATCAATTTATTCCAAATGCGCCAACACTTTAAAATTAGAAGAAATCAAGAATTAGAATTAAGTCATTATCTCTGAAACCGTATTCCATTCCTCTTTACCACTTCTATTCTTCAAATTAAGGTTATTGCAACTTACCGATATCTCATCCGCTCTTTGGTTCCAACCTCCTCTTCTCCGATTACTCTGTCGGCCTTTGTTCTACAACCTACTATAAATGAAACAGAACCCTGATTATCATTTCAAAATGCCCATTACCTTTATAATCATCCACAAGCTTCAATTATCAAAAGAATGAAATGAAACCTCATCCCCCATGTAAACCCCACTCGCAGCCCTGGAGAGAGAAAGAGAAAAGAGATTACGACTCTTGAAATTAAGGGTACCTTTACGTAACTCTTGCTTTGAGGATTCCAAAAATATACTCAATTGCAAGAATCGCTTACGAATTGACTTTTAATTTGGAGTTCAAAGTAAACAACAATGGCATGCAAGTTCTTTGTTTTTCTCTTAGTGTTTTATGCGAAGATGACAATGTGATTTTGCTAAATGTTGCTTCATTAAAGGCAAGGGCAGAACGACCATTTCATAATTCCATTTTCCTATTTCTTTTAATTCTAGAATCCTATTTTCTTTTCTTTACCTAATTAGTCAAAATATTAATAATTACTATAAATCTATTTTTACCTTTTACCACAAAGTAGCTATTTCTTTATCCTCATAATTTAACCAATTTCTCATTTAATCGCGCCCCTCTATTTAATTTAATTAATTCAGGATTTATCTAATTAAATTTTCACTCAATTCACCACTATTTATAATTTAATTATGCATAACGTTATTTCATTATTTTTAATTAACTGAGATGTTACAAGTTGCTACAACTTAAAAAGATTCATACAGAAGAAAATGGAGTAGACATAATGACAAAGACTCTTCCAAAGGAGAAGCTGGAATATTGTCGACAAGCAGCAGGACTGGTGGAACCCTCTATGCAATCAGGAAGAGAAGATTGTTACGGTTCCCTCATAATGGATGACCACTTAGCAAATATAATATAATAAAAAATTGGTTTGTGGTTATAAAATGCAAGCATGCATGGATGAAAGAGCACCACAAAATTGTTGTGGTTGAAATTAATTTGTTGGGTCTATAAATAGACATTGGAAAATTGCAGCAAGAGCATCAAGAAAACACATGTTATCTAGTGAGTAATTGAGTGTTTCTGAGGTCAAAGCAATTAGTTAATTGTTTTGATGATTCGTTGAGTGAAGAAAAATATTTAGGAGTGACAAAATAGTGAGATTACCTAGAGTGTTTGGGAAACACTTGAGTGTCACTATTTGGGGTTAATCTCAGATTTGAGTCTCTAATATTTTACTAGAGAAGTGTCTCTTATACGTCTACTAATTTTATTAGTGGAAGAAATTTCAAAGTTTATCCTGTGAACGTAGCCCAAATCAAAAGGATGAGTCACGTTATATTTTTAGTGTCATTTTAAATTATTTATTTTTAGTTATTTTACTCATATTAAATTTATTTTGTATCCACTTAATTTATTAGTCCACTATATATATATATATATATATATATATATGTGTGTGTGTGTGTGTGTGTGTGTGTCTCAATTCTTAAATTCCCGCAACACATTTATGGATGTGATGGGAAATTTTGAAAGGATTTCCAATTTTCAAATTTAGAAGTTGTCACATTGGTATAGAAATTGTTCTGGTTGGACTCTGGACTATACCAAGAGGCCTTATATTAAAGTTACACATAAGGAGTTGCAACCTCTTGTAACTTGTAAGAATCTTTTCTCTCGATCGATCGATCACAAGCGGCTAGAATGATATATCAGATTAGGTTCTTGGTATTCGGTAAACTAGCTTTAACTAAATCTTTAAATCATGTGGCTTCTACTACGTAGCATCCAACCATATCTACCTTCTATAATTCCGCTTTACTGTTTATCTACCTAAAGACGCACACTTTAGAACAATACACTTCCAAAATGTAACTATCATCAATACAGTTCTCTAATTTTGTTTTATACCTTTTCTTTCTGTTCCCCTTTATCCAACAATTAATTTCATCATCATATGAATAAAGAGATTCATATCTCTTCCATAGTAGTTTGCGTACAATGCTTAAAATATATGTTTTCTTAAACAAAGGAAAGAAGCTTAAAAATAAATGTTTGTACAGGACCACAAATTTTAAGCGAAGGACAAATTGCAATTAATTTTTAAAACAAACTACTAAAAGTACAAATTGTGTTAATGAGTCTCTTAAAAGTACTAATTGATAAATTAAATATTCTTTATCATAAGGGTCTTATTAGCTACTTAACTTGTTCCTCTAAAACAATGTAAAGAGGAGGGATAAGAGTGGGAAGCAAGATTTTCAAACTCTAATTTCAACATTTAAGTTTCATCTCTGTGCTAGTCTTATATGTAGGCCATGTTAAGGGCATGAAGTGATATTTTTTAAGAAAAAAAGTTGTGTTGAATTTCCATAAAAATCAAACAACTACGTTTTGAACAATAACTTAAAATTAATATTTTCGCTTAAAATATTATATAGTGTACTAATAATATAAGAATAGTTTTATAAATGTATTAAGGAAACACATTAAAGAATCAGAAAATAAATATTTTAAAATAATAATTATGTAATTTTATAATGGTTTTCTATAAAGATTTTTCATTTTTACAGTGCACGGAAGCATATATTAAAAAATGGGAGGATATTTTGGCTTTTCTTACATAAATGTACGTCTACACCTTGGTTGGCGATAAATTCATATTAATTGCTGGAAGATTTTAGCGAAGTGGTCACAACACAGGATGGGAACGGCGTAATGATATCATATGTCTGGCCCGTTTCCTTTCTCTTTTTGTTTTTACAACACATATCAGACAGTTAAATTGAAGAACAACCCAAAGGAATAATATTTTTATAATTTTTTTCCTCAACTATATTAAATCATAATAAGTTTTGGGTCTATTTTATAGTTTACGTGTTTTTGGTAGGATATAGTTTTTTAATAAGTTTATTTAATTAAAATTATTTAATAAATTAACTTAAATTCCATTAAATGATTTTAAAACAAAAATGGATCTTCTCTAGCAACATCTTTCTATCACACTTTTTACAACTGATATAAAGATACTGGTGTAATTATCTTCCTATCTGTTGTAAAAGAAAGTGTGATGAAGAGAGATCGAGGAAAAGTGGATTGCAATGGATATAGTCCCTTCAAAAAAAATATATAACTAATAAATAGTTTATAACTTTCAACAAGTCATCAGCTATCCCAAATAGTTTTTTAAAAGTTATAAGTTTATAATTTTTTAAAATCTATAAACTCTTTATTTTTTTTGTTGATGAAACATTTCTAGTAGTTTTGAAACGTGTAATTGGTTATTTGGCAACATAAATTCTATAAAGATCCTGAATGACAATATAAATATCACATTAAGTACTTATTTAGTATGTAGGTAAAGAGACAGATTTACAAAAGAAAGAAATTAAATGATTAATTTTATTATTCACAACATTTAAAACAATTAAAATTTTATTTGATTATAGAATTAACAAACCCCTCATAAAAACACTGTTTAAGACTTCTTTAATTCTCGAACAAACATACTGTAACTCTAGGGGTAAGGTGCATGTAGCGCGGCCAGCAAGGCATATAAGGAAGATTGGTCCAACAAAAATGGGCCTTAATGAAAAATTAGAAAAACGAAGCATTGGTGATTAGTGAATAGAGGAGAAGAGTGTGGGAATGGATAGTCAATTTGATTCCAAATCCAAAATGCTTAAAGACAAAGTAGCAGACTCCGAATCGCTGACACCTTTTTATTAAAACCTCTTCTTCGCCGCATAATACGTGGCGCTTTCTTACATCGATTACTCTGCCATTTTCAGTTTCTTGATTTCTTCCTCTGGTCCCTCTCATCAGCACCCAATTTACCAGAATACGATAACCCTTTGTTCTCTTCTTTGGGCCTTTGCAACATTACCAACACATAAATCAATTCCCTTGAATTCAACCAAATCACCCTTTTTTTCCATGTTGGCCTTTTCAATAATGCGTGGGTGTTTTCGTAGAATGAGACAGAAAGTTGATTTTATATAAACTAGTATATAAAGTAAAAGAAACTTTCCATGCTCTAAACTCTAAAGTCTACATAATAACATTTAACTAGTTTGAATCCAAACTCTTCTACGTGGCATCTTTGTTTAATTCATTAACCACCACGTTTGAAATCCCCTTTGTTAAGATTACTATATTAACCTTCCTCTAGTAAATTCAGTTGTCTAATCATGTTTACTAGGAATGATGTTTTGTTTTTAATTTTTCCTTGCTGTCATTTTCCTCATTCGACAAGATGGACGAGTTGATTAAATTGTTTAATCATGCATGTTTCCAAATTAATGACTAGTCTATTAATATAATGTTGTCCTCACAATATGTAAGTTGTACCACCCTCAATAATTCATCATAAAAAGATGCTCTCCAACAATAATTTAATTGGTTAATTAATTATATCGCTCATATTTGGAGACCTCTCATAATTAAAACTTGATATTTATATCTCTCATCTACATAGCTGTGATCCTCATTCCACATGAATATGTTAGATTATAGTTATCTTCAGTTTGCTTACTTTTGGTCAACACTTTTGTTTTAATGCACGAAATAGACAATTTTTTAAGGGAAAAATAAAATTTATATCATTTCAAAAATAGAGACGGATATAATATAAACCTCTATTTTCGTAACAAAAAAAAATCTTAAAGTATTTTTTAAAAAAATTAAACAAATAATATATGAATCATAAAGCTAGCTAGCATATTGGTCCAAGTAAACTGGTGAAAGATGTGAAGTCCACCAATCCAAATTGATCATTCTAACGTTAAAAGAGTCAAGGGTTTGATGTTTTCATTTTGGATTCATTTTTTTTTGGTATGTAGTTAGGAAACATATTTAGAAAAAAAAGAAATTAAATGATTAATATTGATCATTTACATTTGAGACAATCAAAACTCTATTTAACCGTAGGATAAAAATCTCCCTCCACTAAATACCGTCGATTTGAGGGTATTCAACATTTAAACAAACAAACGAGGAATTATATTCAACCCTCGTGATTTATTATACTTATGTGTGAATAATGAAATGTTGCTTTATGATAAACATGAATTTTTGCGTTGAATAAAACAGAAAAAAAGTAGGGCCATACACATGATAAATATATCTGGTCGAAACTAATCTAATTAAATCCTCATTTTTACTTTTATTGTTTAGATTTCTTAAGTTTTGTAAAGAATTTTTTAATTATTTTTTGGGTATTCTAATTACTCGATCGAATTACTACCCAAATTTGGTTAAGTTTAAGTTGTCTTCCAAAAAAAAAAAATTCTCTAATCCAGTTCATTCTTACCCAAGTCAACTCATACTCACCTACTTGCTTATGTATGATGCATGAACCTGCAATAGTTCAAATATTTGAAAATTATGCACAGAGGTAGATACCTGTAAAACCCACTGCTTAACAAATTGATAGAAATAAAGTATCAGACTCAAATAAAACTGAAACGGGTCTTGCAAACATGTTCATCTGACATCTAACGAACAAAAGTCACCGTGTACTTTTCTGAATTGAAAACTGATGCTAATTAAGTGATTATTAAGCTTACCCTTTGCCAATTGCCAAGTGATCACATTTTTTCGAACCAAATAAAAAAAATTGAAATACATTGATACTATATTATTTGACAATATCAATTAATTATAATAGATTGGTATATCATTGAAAGGAAAATAATATTTAAGATACGTTTGTATATATTCCTTAATTAAGAATCTATGGAATAAGTTATTTTAAAAAAGTTATACTTATTTGATGATATAATTTATTGGAATAAGTTTAAAATTATAAAAAAAAGTTAAAAAATTATTTTTATAAGTTGGTTATAAACTTTTCCGAACTTAACTTTATTACAAAACCAAATTCTTAAAAATAACAAGAACACACATTTTTCTAGTTCCTTTGAGTTTGATAAGTTTTGTAGAAATAAATATTCACATAATGTGGTTTTAGAATTAAAACCTAAAATGTATTTTTTAGATTGTTTATTTTTACAACCAATTAAAAGATTTTTTAATACTAATTATTTTTATAAGAGTGTAAAGATTTATTTTTTATATCGATTATTTTTATAACCGGTGAAAAAAGTATTTTTACATCGTTTTTTATAGAATATGTAAAAAATGTTTGTTAAATCAACTATTGGGAAGAAAAATTTCCACGTTATATCTATATTTTATATTGTATCGTTAACAATAAAATAGTCATGCTGTTTATAATTTTTTATTGAAAAATTTAACTTTTTTTATGCAACAAAAAAAAAAGTGTTATTGTTTTCATGGAATAAGCGCGAAAATACATTCGCACCAAATAGTGGTACTCATCATTAAAATTACCCTTTATGTTTTATATTAGCTGTCATTGTAAAACATTTTTACAATAAAAATTCATTAAAAAAATAAAATTAAGAGTATATAGGTTGAACATTTTAGTTTTTAAAATAAAAATTAATTTTGTCACTAAGTTTTATAAAAGAATCTTTATTTTAGTCCGGTACAGAATACAGAAATTGAAATGACTAAAATAAATAATATGATATGAAATGAAAGACTAAGTCCAAATTCTAAAAATTTTAAGTACCAAAACCCCTTTGCACTAATTCATTAATGAAAGAACATTTCTTAAGTGTTAGACCTTGAAATCACAAATCACAAATGAAGCTAAAATAGCTCCTTTTTTGGTAAATAAGCTAAAATAGCTCTATATTAGCTAATCTACCCACTTGTTATCACAAACAAAACAATTGAGTATTCAATCGGCATTCTAAATGAAGAAAAATGATAAATTTATTAGTGTATGAATATTATCGATAATAAATGAATATTTCAACTTAAGTAAGTGAAAACCAACTGCTGAGAATTTCTGATGAAAGTTAGTCAAGGTCAGATTCCAAATAAGATCTTTTGACAAAAAAATTTAGAAAGGAGAGATGAGTAGAGAAATGAACAATCCCCAATTTGATAAAAATGTAAGAGAGCATGTGAGAGAAACAATAAATAAAGATGATAACTTACCAAATGCAGCAAAATATGTATCGTCACCCAGAATTTATGCAGACTGTGCACTGAACTTCACTAAAGGTAGATTAGCTTTTCCTACTTTTATTTTTCGCGAGCAAGTCAATTACCCCTAACATTATAAAAATATACCATGTTTCTTAAATTTAGATATTAATAATAACAATAACATTGTTACCAAAAAACACCTACAATAATTTTAAAAAATAACTTAATCAATGCATATGAAGTTAATTCAGCTCTTGAAGAAGGGAGAAAGTAGAATTGTTCTGATATTGTTACAGTGTATAGATATACAGCTCAAAGGCGTGAATGTCTTCATTACTGCACATACTGCCAGATTTTTCAGCTTCCCGTTCTCATGTCCTTAGGGAAAAAACCATAAATAGAAAAGAAAAGGATTCAAGTATCACAGAGTCTAGCTAAACAAAATTACAAAATTTATCCAACAACAATCTGACTCTATAAATAATTAACATCTTCTATATACAAGCATGGTCTTGGTGATAATGATCTTCCATTTTTGGGATCCTCCATGGATGAAAAAAGAAGAAACAAAAAATTCTTCTAACTATAAAACCAAAATACCCCCGGTTTTCCCTCATATTATATTCTACAATAGCAAGATATATATTACCGGATAGAAAATGACGAGAAAAACGTGGGTATTTTGGATGAACATATATGAAACAAAGTAAATTTTTTTAAAAGAGAAGAGAAACGAAAAGGGGTAAAGTAAAAAGATGAAAAATTGGAAGAGAAATTCTACTTGTTAATTGTGAAGAGGATCTGGGCAACTGGGTACTCTTCTTTTGCTTTCATCAAAGGTTGTGTTGTTGGGAGCAAGAGTTGTTCCTCCGAAGTACTTATTAAACAGATCCTCCTTGTTCCTCTTGTTATTCATCATATTGCCTTTGCTCAATTTCATGTTTGCCACTGCATTTTCTGGGGTCACACGAATCGCCCCAACTTGGCACGTGTGGCACACTTCCAACACTCGTGTCACCAGAAGCACCACCACACACACATAGAGGAGTGATCTCTTGCCGCCGGCAAACCACATGGCCGGACAATAAAACACATAAATTTTGGGCCTTTTTTCCTTAACCCAATTCCCAGACACCCTCTCTTTATTTTCTTGCTTGATACTATATGGTTCTATTTAAAACCCCGAAGGAGATAGAAAAGGAAAAATAAAATAAAATAAATTAAGGAGAATGAGATAAAAGGGAACTTGGAGTTTGGCTGTGTTGGCGGAGTGGTGAGAGCGTGACTTGAGAGAGAAAAAAAAAACCAAATGAGTCAATTGACGGCTAGTTATTTTAAAGAGAGAGATGCATGGTGCCTCATGTCATGACCATTCCACACTCACACTGGCCCACGTGAAACCAAGACCCGCAGTGCCCCCCTAATACCACATAATATTATTAATATTATCATTATTTCAGATCCGGACTGGTCGTTAATTCGATAAAGACACGATCTAAGTAAATAATAATTAGTTATAGTTAAATCAGTAATATTAAAGAATTAACCCAGGTCAATCACCTAATCGATTCATGATTCAATTGGTCAGACCGGTCACATCTATTCAGTTTTGATAATGATTATTATTATTATTATTTCGAGTTAAATAATGCCTTTTAAGTGTATTATTTTTTATTATTAAAAATAGTTCGAGAAATGTTTAGAAATGATGATGAGTGAATTTTTGATGGTGTTTTTAAATAAAAAATTATTTTTATTTCTTTAACTCTAATTTTTAAGGTATTCGTTAAGATTTCTTCATCAATAATATATTCATTTAGCCACATACTGGCAACCGTTTAGCCATATGCTCTTCACGTATATATGTATAATTTCACTGACAGAAACGCCCTACCGTTTTCATTTATTATGAAAGACGAATTAACTATTATTGGTATGAGGTGTGATGACGATGATAAATGTTTCTTAACTCTTTCAAGATACCTATGATTATTCAATAGGAGCTATACGCTTTCTCAAGCTTAAGTTTTTAAGATATGTTTCGTGTCGTAAGTTATAATAAAACATAAATTAAATTATTTTAATTGGTGAATTATATCATAATATTATATGATGAATATAGATAGAAATTTTTTAAAAATTATATATTAATTTATAAGTATATTATTTTGATATTTAATATTTTTAGTTATAAATTATATAAACTTTCTTGAAATAAAGTTATTAATAAAATAACTACTATGATCAGTGTCAACATAAGTCTTACAGTAACAATCTTCAAGATAACCCGTAACCATTGGTGTCACACCTAGTATCAACTAGAGGTTGAGGGATTTGTTTGGGGCATACATAGTCCATACTTGTACCTATGTTAGAATTGTATGGGCCCTTGTGAACCAAGACAATCACCATTCCACTCTATAAACACCACTCATTTACTATAATTTAAGGTATGTTGAACGACCCTAACACTTGAGCTATAGTATTGAATGTGTATTGACTTAAGCATGAGAATGTCTTTGCAGGTGACACTCTATCTTACCTCATAATGTAAGATACTGGAGTGTTAAATAAAGATACGAAAAGACCTTAAGATTCTCATTAAACTTAAGGGTATAATACCAAATTTCCATTGGACTAGTGTAAGAGCTACTAATTACCTAAGCTCGGTACCCACACCAGAACTTTGTCCCCTCATATATCAAATAAATCATTGACACACCTAGTGAGACACACCAAAGTTATTCCCACTTTCATAATCGTGAAGAGAATTCAAGACATTCAAACTTTTGAGTCTAAAGCATATGGCACCCTTTTATACATACTTCCACTCTTCCTCATTCAAGCCATCCTTCAACCGAAATGGCATAATGAAGTGCTTGGTGTGGTCCCCCACAGGCTTAAGGAAGTGAAAATAATCATGCTCGCTAAACATATTAGACGGGATTGAAATAGGTTCAGTAGATTCTTGGGGATCACCACCAACATCAACAAACTTTTCTAGTATGGTCTCACCAACACAAATATCAACAACCTTCTTACCCTTTTCTTTGGGTTAGTTTGCTCTCTAGGGATGGCTTCATTGCCCTTCCTCTTTCTCCTAACTAGTTTTGCACCTCCCTTCATGTGAATCTTTGGGCTAGATTTTATTCTCTGCCCCTGTTGCATTAGCATTGGTGCTTTAGAGTTACTTCTTCAAACCTGCTAGAGTGTCTACAATTATCGATCCCGCACAACGGAGTAAGACCATGGTTAGCACATCAGATAAGTAAAATAAAGAGGGAATCAAAAAATAACCAAGGGATTTGAGATATTCATCTCACGTCTTAGAATCCCCCAACAACAACTTACATTTTATTAGGTCATATTTGACAGCCTCCATGAAGGCATCAATAACTTTCTTCGTTCTGGAGACAACTCATTCTCAACCACTATGTAGGCTGCATTCTCGAAAATGAAGTGTTCATGTGTTTAGTTAGTATAAAAGTGTCAGGATCAATCAGTGCTTTCCTATAACATTAGTCGGTCTTTATTCACAACAACCTTATAATAAGCATGTTTGAAAGATTGGCCTTCGGTCTTGGCAGACATTATGTACGATTCAAAATTAATTTTGTGACTCTAACATTGTAAGTTCAGGTCACTTAACCCATTGTCAAGGTTTCCTCTTCTAAGCAATCAAGCATACCGAAAAAACATAGCCACAATAGGCTCAAAGTGGAAATACTTCCCTAAGACTTCTTTTTTTAACACCAACCCTAACTATTTAGATGGAGTTTCCTAAGGGTAATATTTAACTAATTTAATACCCTCATCTCAAAGTTATTAAGTGGAAACCTCACACCAATCATTGTGATGTAAGTTTTGTATATGTACGAAAAACATGATCCCAGATAGTGCCAACTCTAACCAGTTACTAAAGGTGCAACAATTGAGAAGTCATCTTATAGGATAAAGACTCTGACTTGGGGAAATGAGGTTTATTGAAAGAATCAAAAGAGAGTTTCATCTTAGCAACATATATCGGCGTAGGTCCTCACCCGTTAACCTCTCAAAACTTAAAAGACCAGGGAAAGCTACAACAAATTTCTCTTGTTCCGTTTTTAAGAACCAACATATATCCATTTATGACTTCAATGCTTACACAAAATTCCATAGACGGCCATGACGGTTGTAACATCCCAAAATTTGTAATTTTTCAAAAATTCATTTATTAAGGATTAATGAAGAAATTCTGAATGAAATTCCGAGTGAATACCATTTGAAATATGATATTCTGAGTGAAAATGGTGCGATACCGGGTGAAGTAAGACCGAGTAAGCCATTTCCAAAAGAAGTTAAGATGTTTCCGAGTAAAACATCATTAAGCGAATTATTTCCAAGTTAAGAAAATGGTGTCCGAATGAGACACTTTTGAATAAGGAAAATCCGAGTGAAATGTGTTCCGAATGAAACGTTTCCGAGAGAAGTACTTCTGAGTGGGGAAAAACGTTGAAATTTAATAAGTACTTCTCAGGACGGATTTTGAGAGAATGACCTAACGGGATATACCGAGTGGGTATGTCTTTAAATGAATAGTTCTGAGTAAACAATTCTCGAGGAAAGAAAATATCCGAGTGATGAGTTATCGAGTGGTGAACTTCGTTAAATGGTGCTCGGATCGATACTCAGAGATACGAGAACTCGTGCTCGGGTTTGTCTTCGGAAATGTCCTTGACCCCGAGTGATTCCTTCCAGTGGAGAGACTTCCGAAAGAGAGGATTATTTTCAAATTCCGAGTGATTTTTAAAGGAAGACTTCCGGGTGACGTAAGTAAAGGACTGACTCGGACATAAATATACCTGAGTATGTTTGAATGAGATATTATCGTGTGGGATGCTTCCGAGGAAAGAAAGCCGAGTGTTCCATGGGATGGAACCTTTCCTCCGAATGAAGGAATTCTGAGTGGACAGAAGCTTACTCGGAAAAGATGTGCCCAAGACGAAACCGAGTCAGAATTATTGATTATTTTAATTATGAATACTTTCCACGTCACTCTATTCTTCTACCTTCCAACAGATTCTTTTTCTGATATTTTCTAAGTATGGGACCCTTTCTCATGTGCTGTCCCTTTTCATTAAATGCTTATTCCTTATTCATCATCTGAAGAAAACGTACAGCAAATATCTTTTTATTGTTCACGTCTCTTTTGCATGAACAATATAAATATCAATTACTGTTGGATAAGATTAAAGACTTTGAAAAGTGAAAAACATCATCCACAATCTTTCTCTTCAAACTCCTGCTAAAAGCCATTAACGAAGAAGGAATCAAACTCCATTTCTTCTCTTTACGAAGAAATCTCTGAACTGGCACGAAGCTGAAATTCCAGTCGGAATTTACAAGCTGTGAATTGGAATATAGCTTTAAGAGCTGCAAGAACTCTTTATTCCAGGTAGGGGGAGCGTACATCTCAAATAAATAGTTTATGAATGGATGTGAGGTGATATTATTATGTTGTATATATGTTGTGTGTATAATTGTTATTGAGACCCCATTTATATGACACTTTATGTTTTCATATATATTCCATTCATATTGTTGGTGTTGATATGATAATGATATTGAGCTCATGAGAGATATATGTGATGAATGATGATTCATGAATTTTTCATGATATCTATGTATATGCTTGAGATGCATGTGTGATGATTGAATATGAAATATGATGTGGTTTCCACAAAAGACCTTGGGTGGGACTCAAGGCAACCTCTTGAGCGGGGCTCGGGGTTTTGGCCCGTGGCACTCACCGTTGTCACTTAGAGTGATGGTGTCACATAAGGGTGTAAACGGTTTTGGCCCGTGGCACTCACCGTTGTCACTGAGAGTGATGGTGTCACATAAGGGTGTAAACAGTTTGGTACCAGTAAAACGGTCGGTTTAGCTGAGAGCTGAGTTATGGCTCGGGGAGCCAGTGTTGCAACACAAGTAAAAGACTTAATAATGGATTTATCCGAATGAGTACCTGTGTGCATTGATATATATGTTGTTGAGAATAACATACTGTTTATGTTGTTTCATATGGCTCGGTATATGTTAGTTGTATAGTTATGGATTGGACTTTTAATCCAATTCAATAACTATTATTTGATATGTTTATGCTCACCCCCTACTTATCATTTTTACAGTGGATAGAGGACACAGTGATGACACTTGAAGTCACTCGACCGACTAGAGCATTATGTATTAGTATACACAATACATAGTATACATAGTTATTTGGGTAGAAGCCTTGGCCCGCTCTTGTGATTACCGAGTGTTGTATTTTATTTGTATTATAAAGTAGCCAGTCGGCTTTTGTAAAGTGATAATAATCTTATTTAATTCAGATTTCGTTTTAATCTTGGAATTATTTGTGAAAAGTTTATTTGTATTTATTTGTATTTTAAATGGTTCGGTCGGATTGATGTATAACCGGTATTTTTAATGCTGAATCCGATTCCTGTTTGGAAATTTAAATTATTTGTGAAAAATTTACTTGATTTATTGGAAATTATTTTTAAAAATTAAGGATGTTATAACGGTGGCTCAGATGGAATCTTAATTCACTCGTCACTCATATGACTATCCCCATGTCCCAAATTCAAAGAAAAAAAGAGTATCTACGAAGTAAAAAAAATGAGGTGGGGAGGATACTTGGTGAGATAACGCGAATTGTTTGCCATGTATGAGCCAAGAATGTTAGTATAGCAACAACAATATTAGAGCAATGAGAATTTTTAGATGCAAAGTAAGAAATGATAAAAAAAAATAATCCCTATTTTATAACTGAGTATTGGAGGGGCAAAGAGGTGGGAACGGTTAGACTCAATCATGACAATATGCATGACGACTATATAAAAATAATATTCTCACATCCACTCATAAGCCTACACATGTCACCAGCAAAACATAGCTTTAAAAGAAATCCCATTTCGATGAAAAATGTCATCATATTGAAAGAATTTTAAAACCAAATTCTTTAAATTAGTCCCCAAAATACAAATCAAGACCCACACATATTAGCTCATTTTAGCAACCCTCAAGAGACTTCAACAAGCTTGGGAGGTAAATGATTTGGGTCTGATATTAGTATTGGTATTACAGGACCTACATCGGTGCCAATACTACTATGATCGGTGTAAACATAAGTCTTACATTAATAATCCCAAAGACAACCTATGACAGTTGAACTTTACCTGTAGCTATATTAGAAATATATACGTCTATGTAAGCTTTCCTCTAACTTTATGAAAAAACATTGACACAAGAACCAAGGCATTCAATCACTACTCTACTCTATAAATACCAATTATTTACTATAGTTTGAGGTATGTCCAACAACCTTAACGCTTGCGCTCTGATATTGGATATCATATTGACTTGAGTGTTGGAGTGTCTTTGCAAGTGACACTTTATTTCACCACATAACGTGAGATAACGGTGTGTTGGATGAAGATGCGCAAGACCTTGAGATCTCCACTAAACTTAAGGGTATAGTACTAGATACTCACTAGACCAGTGTAAGAGTTACCAAGTATGTAAGTTTGGTAACCATTCCGAAAGTTTGTCCTCCCTACACCAACCAAATCAGTCCCCATAAATTTTTTTGTTTAGTATTATTCCTTGAAAAGATTTAAGTGTTTGTTATAGGTTTATGTCGTTAAGATTTTCTATTAACTAATGATGTGGAAATGAAAATTGCCTTGTCATCATTGTCATGTGTACATAAATATATTACATCTCATCAATTTATTTTTTCTATATCTTTTTCTTTCTTTCACTTTCTACTTTTTCTCATTCTCTCTCAAACCCTCACCACCATTTCTAATCTCTTCGTTAACCCCACCACACACACACTCGCAACCATAAACCACTACTGCCTATCACCGTCACCTTTCATCAAAATTAAAACCTTTTCCCTTTCCTTTATCAAAGCAACAATCTCATAACTCTGATCAACCCTCCACCTTTTGGGCTCTCATCCCCAGCATTGAATCCTCTCACCTGAACTCTAGCATTAGCACCAACCCCCAAACCTTCATGAATGGTATCATTGTCAACTTGGGCACAAAATAAATAGTATCATCACCAACAAAACAAAATACCTAGTTGAGAAAATCAAAGCAAAAACATAATTACTACAAACTCTAAATCAAATAAGAATTCAATAAAGATGATAAAAATTCTTAAATCAAACAAAAACAAGCAATTACAAAATCAAAATATTCCTACGCCAAAATGGAACAACCAATTAGAAAATCCTTAAATCCTAGTCATTTGACGAAGATGTTATGGTTGTTAATGTCTTCCTCTTTCTTAATTAAACATTTATAATGGTCAAAGTAAACCTTATGGAAGATTTAAAAATGGGGGTGAAGTTAGTTACTATGTAGAGATAGAGAGAAAGAGGATAAGGGGTTTTAGGGATCTGAGGGAAGGGTGATCGGTGAGGTAGTGAATGAAGGAGACAAATGGTAGATGGGAGTTGAGGTGAAACCAATTGACATGGACGAAATGGCTGAGCTGTAGACGGTTAGAAAGGATGAGGTTGGTGTGCAAGTGAAGGTATGGTAGGGTTGAGGAAGAGATCATAAATGAAGGCGAGGTTGAGAGAGAATGAGAAAGAGTGAGGTTAGGAGGGAGATAGAAAGGGTAGAGAGAGAGAAAGAAAGAAAGAAAAATAAAAAGTAATAAAAAAAGGAAATTGATGAAGTGAAATATATTTGTGTACACATGGAAATGATGACATGACATTTTCATTTGTCACGTCGTCAGTTAACAAAAAAAACCTTAACGACAAGAATCTATGAGTAATAACAAACACTTAAATTTTTTCTAAAGCTAATACGTGATAAAAAATTATAGGGATTAATTACAAAATTTGACAACTTTTTAGGGATAACAAACATAATTAAGCCTTTAATTTAATATTTCAATTTAAATTTTTATAATAAAAATTGAAATTATAATAGGTTCAACTAAATACTTTAATATATATATATATATATTACTTAAGTTGAAAGTTTCGTGCCGACCAACTAGTATATTGTAGTATTATAGGGACAATACAATTTTGATTGCTTATTTTATATATAGTCTGTTGATCAGTGACATTAAGAGGTCGTTTGGTTCAACGTCCTCCACCTCCATTCTGGCCACCTAACCGCGTCTTCATTCGGTGAACGCGTCGTGTTTGAGTGTTCGTGCAGCCTTTATTCCATCATGGTAGCTCGATTCGTGTGGCCAGAAACTCTGTTAGCCATACCTCTGTTACTTCTTCCTCTAGCCATCGGGGTTGGAGGAAAGAACCTTTATACCTCTATTGCCAACTTTAAAAAGCCACCTCCAACCAGAAGTTTCACCCTCTTTGCTTCAATTTACTACGATAGAAGGAAAGCCTCAATCTTTGCTCTGATCTGTTGTCGTAGAAGGAAAAGCTCCATCTTTGAAGGGGATCCACACAAAGGTAACGTTTCTGCCTTTTTTTTTCATTGTTTTGGTATTTGTTAATTCGTGTGGTGTTGTTTGGAGTGTGGACGGAGGTTGAGGCCGTGGTGGAGATAGAGGGCTTTGGGGTTGTCATGTGGTATTAGGGGTGTGTGACGGTGGGGGTGTTGCTATCGTGATGTGTATGGAGGTGGTGTGGTAATGGTGGTGGAAGGCGTGGTGTGGTGGTGTGGTGTCAATGGTAGAAGTATGGCCGTGGGCCATGGGGTGGTTGGTGTTGTGTGTGATGGTGGGTGGTGGATCATGGGTGTGGTTTATTGTTGTCGCGACCGGGGTCCCGGTACACGACGCGGACTGGTTAAAGACAATAAAAATATGAAACTATATTGAAATGAGACCCTTAGACGTCCAAAAAATAAAGGGTTCAGAGAGTCTCCACTAATATTTATCAAGGAAAATATAAGAAAAACCTTTAAATAGCACTGGTTTTTTTTAAATGAGATTCTGTTTAGTCCGGGAGTCGAATTACAGGAGAGGAAGGTATTAGCACCCCACACTATCCGTCCTAAAACGGTTACCCAAATTGATCATGTATAATTTTTTAAAAAATGATTATTAAATATTTCATCCTTCATAAAAAAACAATAATGATAAATGCTATTTACAGACAATATACATAATAATGAGGACATTTTGAAAAATATAAATAGAAATAAAACAAAATTAAATGATAAAACACATCACCTAAATTTTCATCATTTTTAGTCCAAAGAAAAATAATAATAAACAAACAAGTGATTAAAAGACAGTAAAATAAATAAAAAACAAATAAGACGTCTCGTCTCCATTATTTTCTAGTAATAAAAAAATAATCCATTGATCTTATTGGGAAATATATGGTTCATAAAAAAAATGAAAAGGTAAAAAAGAATAGACATAAAAAAGGAAAAAAATGGAATTAAATACATAAATATGAAAATAAAGAAATATATACACTTAATTAATTAAAATTAACAAATGAACCTTATTCGATTATTTTTTAGAAAAATAAGATTAATAAGATGTCTCATCTAAATCAATCTCATTTCGAACTTAAAAGAAAGATAGATGAATGAATAACAAACTATTTATTAGCCTTGGTCTTTATTATTTTTTATAATAATTTTTCTTAATTATCAAAAGGTTGCTAAGAGAAAATAAGAAATCATGGCAATAAATAAAATGGATAATTATGTATATATATAACAAAAATTATCAAATAAATAAATAAATAAAATAATATGGGTAGATAAGAGAGAGAAATGAAAAGATAAATAATAATAAGTAAATAATTATTTTAAAAAAAACAAAACTTAAGAAATTGTATATATATGAAACATAAAATTAAATGATTATGTAAAGGATAATTTTAAAATTATTATAAAGTAAATAAATAAATGTAAAAAATAAAGGATGGAAGAATAAAGTATAGAAAAATAAAATATGGATGTTGAGGCATTTTCTGTAAGATGAATGAGGTGATTGGAAAACATATGGATGTTGGTAGATGGTGGGATTTGGTGGCCTTGGGTTGCCGTATACAAAATTTATTTCTCCGCCTCTTCTTTTTACTGCTTCAGTTGCGATTTTCCCTGCTGTGGATGTTCCAGATGCTCCTTGGGGAACTTTGCCAGTTTTCATCCCACTTTCAATTCATTCTCCAATCACTACTATATCAGAGAAGTTTGATGAGACACTCCCAAGCATTCTGTCATAGAAGGGTGCTTGAAGAGTATCAATGAACATAGCAATAAGTTCTTTTTCAACCAAAGATGGTTCCACTTGGGCTGCTAATTCTCTCCACCGCCGAGCATATTCCTTGAAGGATTCGTTTTCCTTTTTGGACATATTTTACAAGTGGAGTCTATCCGATGCCATGTCCATATTATACTTGTATTGCTTAAGAAAAACTTTCGCCAAGTCCTTCCAACATCGGATGCGAGTCCTTTCAAGATGTGTGTACCAGCTAAGAGCCAATCCAACATGACTATCTTGGAAGAAGTGGATCAGTATCTTCTCATCATAAGAATATGCAGCCATCTTCCAACAATACATTGTCAAATGACTACGCAGACATATGGTACCCACGTATCTGTCAAATTCAGGCATCTTGAACTTTAAAGGGATAACTACATCTGGCACCAAGCATAATTTAGCAACATTTGTTGTACCGAGATTGTTTCCTCCTTCCACAGCTCGGAGCCTTTCTTCCAACAACTCTATTTGCCCTCTTGGCAAAGAAGTTGTGATAGTATTTGGATTCATTGTACCGAGGGGAGCATTTTGGGCAAGATCTTGATGGACAGACGGCCGGTGTGTCATATGTAGGTAGGCATATTGGAATGGGTTAAATGACGTAGTTGGACGTATAATATTGGGTTGTGGGGTGGTTTGTGATTAAGTTTAAGTATTTTGGGGAATGGTTGTTGTTTGATTGGTAATTGGAGGGTTAGATGTCTGAGGGTTGGGAATTTGTTGGGCGATGGAAGGATTTTCCTGAGTAGGGTAAGGATTCATAGTGTAATATCCTTAAGGTAAACCGTATGGAGGCCATGCATATGTTTGCTGAGTATTCCCGTCTTGGGGAACCAAATATGGAAATGGCATACCATAAGGCGGGTGCTGGATGGGTTGAGATTCCATTACTGGAGTAGGGTTATTTGCATGTATGGTCAAGGGTATAGGATTCCCCTCCTGATCTTGCAAGGTAGCATCAGGATCCCCACTTGCTGTAGAGGATCCCCCTTCTATGACCTTCTTCTCTAGAAGCTGGACCATCTTTACCATTTGCTCCTTGAGCTGATTGACCTCATTCCTTAAATCATCCACAGTAGATGGTTCCGTCTCAGCCATGAGCCTTGCTTGCAGTCTAGTCCTATAAGGATACCTTGAACCTCCCGTGCCCGTAATGTGGGTAAGTACAAAGAAACCCCCTTAGCACAAAAACAAATAATGTTAAATGACATAAAGAGACATAAAGTAAATACGTGATGAATTTTAAACATCGGTAAGTAAAGATAAACCTTTCTTTTAGAATGTCTTTTTCTAAAGTACTAAGTTAGGAAAAAAATAGAAATTCAACATGAGATTTGTTCATTGTTCAACAGGTTCTGATACATTATTTGTTACAACAAATCAAAATCAATTTTCTCTCGCTCTAGCAATCAAGACCTTCATTTCATCCAATCGCCCCTTGTAGTATTGAATGAATGTTACAATTTCTTCTGGTGTAGAAAGTGGATTCATCATTGCTTCAGCCTTCTTCAACAGGTGAGGAATATCTCTAAGTGTTCTATTGGCAAGACCAGCCAAATTAGAAAAACATTTTCTCCAAGAATAGACAATACTTTCCATCTCAACCCTCTTTAGTGTCATTAAACGTGCAATCTCTTCATATCTATCTTTATCTTCCATGGCTTGCAATTTTTCCTCATTTATCTCATGCTCGCAAGCATTGACGACATCTCTGACTTGTCGTTCTAGTTCATCAATTCGTGCTTGCATAAAGTTCTTCTAAACTTGAGCTTCTTATTTTGTCTTGGCTAAAATTTCTCGTAATCGCCCTTTGTCAGCTAATATATCATCCTTTTGCTTCTCTTTAGTTTTCAATTGGCTGTTCGTTGTTTGGAGGCATTGATCCAATTTCTTCGTATATTCTCTTTCAATTCGCTGCTTTTTACTAACATCTTCAAAGGCAGTTTCTAATTCACACCTTTTTCTCTTAAGGGAAGTATTGTCTTGTTGAATCTTTATTACTTCATCCTCTAATACTTGATTTTTCTTCGTCATTTCAGCTAGCTTGCTTTTCAGGTTTTCAATCTCTTCTCTTTCAGTGGGAAGTGTATTTTTTACATGAGCACTATGATCTTTGAAGGGTAACTTGATAATAGTTACCCTATTTGAAATCCATTAGTAGTAATTTTCCTTTGCAACATAACTTCGGACACCCAACTCTTTTCCCTTCCTATGAACCTTGGCCCAAGTCTCAATGACAATTTGGATAACAGGAGGAATATTCACCTCTATATAGTAATGAAGGAAAGATGCTACCGTTTCTTCTTCCGGAGGTTGAAGCATAGGATAAGTAAGCTGTCTTTTTGCAATGACAGGATTGTAGTTGATGCATCCTTGAGTTCCCATGAGAGGTACATTGGGAAATTCCCCGCAGCAGTAAATAATGGAATCCACATTCATCCACTGAGGGTACCACCGAATCATGTTTATAGACAAACCTGCTAGATGTCCTGCCCATTCCCTATTAGTCTTCTTAGTTAGTCGAAGGAGCTTCAAATCAGAGAGAGGACATTCGATCTTGCCAACTTGATTGAATACATGAGAAGTAAGCTGTAACATCCCTGGTAATTTAATATTGAGAAAGGTAAATTAAATATTTAATTGAGTTAAAACTAAAGGAAATAGGATTCTTAAGTGAATATATGATTTTAAATGGCATTCTAAAGGGTTAAGGTACATTAAAATGAATATTTGAGGAATGGGTATCAGGGACCCTGACGCGTAGCGTGGCTGTGGCGTGTAGCGTCAGGTGCGAATTAGTGAACTGACGCGTAGCGTAAGTGTGACGCGTAGCGTCAACATCGCGAGTCAGAATTAAAAGCTGAAATAGAGACAGACCCGAGACATGCATAACCCTTCTTCTTCTTTCTTTCCCCTTTCTCTTAAACCCTAGGAGCTCAATTGAAGCTAATTGATGATGGATTCTTGGACGAAAATACATTTATGGCGTCGAGGCAGTGGGGTAAGCATCCTAGAACCTTTAATTTCATGGTTCTCTTTCTCCCATTCTTATTTTCTCTCCCTACCTGAGACTAGTATGTGTTAGGAGAGCTAAGTCCTTGGATGGAACAAGTGTTTGAGGTGTAAATGAGAACCTTAAAGCGTTAGGTATTCAAAAGATGTTGTTAAATCAAGGATCGAAGTCGTTCGAAGTTATGGAGCTTGGAAACGGAGACCAGAAATGAAAATGGTAAGCTTTGATAATTTAAGATTGGGGTTCAGAGTTACTTTATGGTTATGGATTATAGTTTTAGTAATTATAATATTTAATGGGAGTTTTCTTAAATGAAACCCTAGAGTTTTGATGGACTTCGGAGGAACCCGACAATTGGCTGGAGGCTTTAGAAAGCTCAGAATAAAGGTAAGGGGGGTGTGCTGGTTAAGGTTAATTTAGAAATTGGTCTGCATCATTGGCGACTAGAAAAAAAATGATATATTATAGCTATTGTAAATATGTTAATTGAGTTTAGAAAATACCTATATGAAAGGTTGGAGAACAAAAAGATAAGGACGCATATTATAATCATTGTGAGTGGAGAATAAGTGGATAAGTGAATATATAAAGTGAATGTGTCGATGTGAAATGATTAAGGGAGTTTTAGAATGTACTAACTTACATGGAATAAGAAAGTGAATGAAATGAAATAATATGATATGATATAAGATGTATGAATATGTGGGGTAAGTATGTGAGAATTAAATAATATGAAATATGACAAATGGGGAATTGAGAATTGATGTTGAGAGCTATGATAGGAATGATGATTAAATAAAAGAAATTGGTAATGGTGATAAACAGTAAGATTGTATAGATATGACATGTTGAATGAAATGGGATTCTATAATGCCCGTGAGTTAAGATGTCTGCTGTGAATGGTATAACATTTATGTTGATTGTATTATTGTTATATTTGTCGGTTTGGAATTATGATTATTTTATGATGAATTATGGATACGATGAGTATATAGGTATTAACGTGATTTATAAAGGTTTGATTGGGTGACCGTCCCGTGAGGTGAGTATATGTCAACTTTTGATATTATACCTGAGATTAAATATGTTTAACTGTATTGAGATAAGTTATGTTAGTATGTTGATCATGTGATATGTATTGTATTGAGGGGTTTGGCAAGAAGGCCGCCCGAGTAGTAAACACATGTCGGTTTCTGACATTTGTGTATGTGATTGATGATAATGGTTTATATTTAGCTACATATTAAGGATGAGGTACCCTAGACACTGTTGAGGGCGGGGAGTGATCGCCGGTGCATGGGCACGGACAAGGAGCGGCTCCTGACAGGCTTCCAGTAAAGGGATTGTATATACTATATGATTGATTATGCGAGATGACATTATATTGATGGGCTTGACAAGTCGGTCGCCCTATGTTGTGAGCACATGTTAGTTTCTAACAGTTGCATATGATGTTTGTAATAATATGCCATGATGTATGATATATGATATGTGATTATGTGGTAGAGGACGACCGACGGTATGTGTTACCCTCGTTTTTGGCTTCGGTGGTCAAGTCGGACCCAGTTGAGCTACCCAGAGGTCTATGACCCAGTGGTTGAGGGGGAGCCAAGTCGGGCTCAGTGAACCAAGTCGGGTTCACGGGATGTCAAGTCGGACTCCCAGCTGAAGGTCGATCCTTTTAGTATCCGGATACTAGGAGTCTGCTTATATGAGAGTCAGTTGTGTTTTACACTCCTTGACCTATATGTGTATATCTACGATGAAGCTTGTATAACATAAAGTAAGATGCTAGTTTGAGTTGGTGATGGTAAGTTCATGGTCTTGATCATTGGTTAAGGTGTTGCGTTTGTGTGTAATGTACTTGGATAACGAATTGCAAGATAAATGATGGAGTAGGTGAAAGGCAAATCATAATAATTGACTTACTTATATATATATATATATAATTGAAGTGTAACTAGAGTACTCTTTCCATTCTTGCTGGTTATTTTTATATTAACGTTTAAATCTAGTCACTCACCCCCTGTATTTGTGGTTTTAGTGACTGCTTGCAGATATGGGTGCACACCGCGGAGACAAGAGCTAAATGAGGCCAGGGCGATGTGGAATTTAGAAGAGATGTATATGTATATATATATAATTGCTTGCTGGTTTATAAAATGTAGGATTATATTACTTGTTGGTGTGAAAATATATTGATGTAGTACGATAATACTTTAGTGTGTCTGTGTGTTATGTGGCACGGAGCCAATGATGTGTGAATGATGAATGCAATGGGCAGGTGTCGTATTAATGCATGATTGATATGTGTGTTGTGTGATTGATGCTTAATTGATAGTTAGGATTGATTTAGGAAGTTATGCATATAGTTGATTTTATGAATTTAAAGGAACTGGATATGTGAATTAGAAATCTGGTGGGTTTTGGGACCCTTGGAATGCATGAATAGGTTCCTTAGAATATTTAGAATTTGTGTGTATTGGTCTTAGGTCATTTGGAACTCATTTAGGGTGTTTGGTGTCAAGGTGTTGCACCTATTTGAATTAAATTGCGTTTTGTACATAACTTGCGCATATGTTGGAATTTTGGCAAACGGATAGCGCCAACAGTTCCGAAATGGGGAAAACAGGTGGCCCGTGAAGTTTCGTAGCAATCGGATCTAAAACGGGCCAATTGGGTAGATTAGAAGTTAGTAAAATGGTTTAAATGTGTAACAGCATCAGGTGCTGCTACTGTCATGCCCACGCTACGCGTGAGGCTGGCGCGTAGCGTGAGGTGCGCAGCAGATGGCTGACGCTACGCGTGGGAATGGCGCGCAGCGTCAGGCCCCTGTTTCATATTTTTGATTCTTTTCTAAATTAAGGGAACTCTAAGGTTTTGTTAAACTATATAATTATTATTTTGAGTATGTTTAGTGAAAATAAATATTATTTTGAAATGAGAAATAATTAAATTTTATTAAATGCGAAAAAATTAGTTGTGTAAATTAATTAAATGGATATAAATAAAGGTAAATTGACGTAGGACGCCACAGGTGGTATCAGAGCAGTTCTTTTCAGGACTGGGTAAATGGGTAGATGTAGTAGATTGTGTGAGTCCCATTACGAACTATTTTGTATTTCATCACAATTGTGAGTGATTAATTGCATGTTGTGTCAAGCTAGTACGAATTGTATGACGCACTAATTAATTGTTTGAATGGTATATACCCAATGCAAATCGGCGAGTGAGGTTATAGTTATGATGTGAGTGAAATGTTTCCAATGTATTATGGTGGTGTACTAAATTATGTTGAAAGGTTGATTGAAATAAATTAATGAATCAAGTTGAGGACTATAGTATACATGTGAAAACTTGAATGCAGATAATTTGTAATGTATGATAAGTTGACGGGTGATTGAAGGTGAGGTTAATTGAGCCTTTTGCTAGTCTTGTATGTTGATTAATCAATGTGATACATGAGTGGTGTTTGTATTATATTATATGAAGATCTTCCAGGTACCCTGGCGTTGACCTCATTTAGTAGCTCCGTCGGTTGTGGCATTCCTGCTTAAGGTAAGATTTTTTTAAGATTGTTGTTTCGGAATTTATAGTACAAATTAATTTAAAAGAGGAATATGATTATATGATAGCCTCATGGAGTGATGGGGTTATTATGCGTGCATGATATAAAATGACAGGTAAATATTACTTTGGTATATATACACACTATTGAGTAAGTTGATCACTATGCCAATGGGTAGTGCCAATTTAGTTGTCAGTAGTTGCTAAGATGTTAAGATAATTGAGGTCTAGTGGTGGTAAATAGTCTATACCATAAATCTGATAATCGTTTGGTAGCCATTGATATTTATTTGAATAATAAAGTTCGATATTATATTGAATGAAATGACATTGTGATGATGATGTATATTGAAATTGTTAGATAAAAGAGATTTGTTAATCAATCAAGAAAGGACAACTAAATTTCAAAATTTATGGAATGTTAGGAATTTCCTGGTATATGGTGATATTTGTACTCAGCAGTATTGTAACATTAATGATTGAATGAGAAAATTTGGAATAAAATAAGTTGATAAATGCTTTGATATGATTATTCTTAGGAAGAGTGAATTCCCTATATCCTTCTACCTTATCTGACCGACGACAGGTATTAGTGTTCATTTTTTTTTCGTGTTGAATATATTTGATGGACAAAACGAAAAACTCTCAGAATAAAGGAATGAGTTGTAGTAATAGACTGCCTTGTATTGAGTTTAAAATTAGAGAACAATTGATGGTATGTTAGTAGCATTGAGTAAAGCAACCAAAGATGTGAATGCATTGGTGGTATAAGTAAATAGAAGGGGTTTATGAATAAATCAAGAAAAGATGGTTGGACATAATTTGAGAGATTGTTAGGACGTTAAAATAATAATAATAATAATAAAATAAATTTATGTGCAGTGGTACTTGTGATCAAATAATGTTGATTTCCTAAAGCTGGGGAATAGAGAAGTGAATAGACGAATGATAGGTAATGCGAATTAACAACATATTGATAAGGTTAATTCTCTTAGGAGGGGTGAACCCATGTATTGTTTTTATGAAGTAGGTTTAAATAAGCATTGTCGGGTATTATGCTCAAGCTGTGGGTGATTGACTGATGGACATTAAAGAAAAATTATGAATAAGTGAGAAATAATGGTACGAGAATGCCTGAATAAGTTTAAAGATAGGGGTCGATGGGTAATTATTGATAATTTTGGTGGAATGACCAGCGAAGCGTGAATTTATTCAAGGAAGAGTCAAGAGAATATAGTACATAACTGATGGTCAAGTAAAGTATCTACTGGACTATTGCGTAAGCAATAAGGAGGGTAGTGAATGAAAGATAAGGGATAAGGTAATTGAAAGTAGTTGAGTAGGCAGATAATGAAGATGATAAGAAATTTTACCTGGTCGTTTGGACTTTACACTGATATTAGTATTATGTGGAAATTATAGCGACTGGCCACCCTGGGTTCCTTCTAACATTAATTCATTGTAGGGTTGCCAGAGGTAAACAAGTTATGATGTAGTCGACTGACATATCGATTGATAAAGTGAATAATTAGGTTGTATACTTGACTTTCACATGGTCTAGCTACGGAGTGTTGATCTCTTGAGGCTGATCACCTCAGGTAGTTGTACTAATAGTTGAGGTTATATGGGGTCAAGGAGACAAATGTGTTTTAGCAAAGCTTGGATAATTAGACTTAGAAAAGAGAAGTGTATGATTCTTAATCCTAGAATTGATAAAAGATGAGGAAACAGGATAAATTGAGTACTTATTAAGGTATAGTGAGAAAGGAATTGATAAGTATTTGATGGAAATTAAAGAAATAAGATAAACCAGAGGAGAATGAGTTGTGATTTCGTAGTTCATGAAAGATAAGTGAAAGGGTAGTTGAATGGTTCAGATATAAGAGGGAAGGGAATCACAGCATATTTAACAAAAAGTAAGAAAATGAGACAAGGTATTCATAGTTGTTGTGTATGGGATGTTAACTACAAATGCCAGATGGAGCCATAAATTTAAGGGACGTGAACAAGAGAATTTCTGGACTATGAAATAATAGTATAATGTGAAAGAATTGATAGTGATTGGAGTTTTCCTAACCGATGGATTTCGGGGACGAAATCCTTTCTTAGGAGGGGTGCATGTAACATCCCTGGTAATTTAATATTGAGAAAGGTAAATTAAATATTTAATTGAGTTAAAACTAAAGGAAATAGGATTCTTAAGTGAATATATGATTTTAAATGGCATTCTAAAGGGTTAAGGTACATTAAAATGAATATTTGAGGAATGGGTATCAGGGACCCTGACGCGTAGCGTGGCTGTGGCGTGTAGCGTCAGGTGCGAATTAGTGAACTGACGCGTAGCGTAAGTGTGACGCGTAGCGTCAACATCGCGAGTCAGAATTAAAAGCTGAAATAGAGACAGACCCGAGACATGCATAACCCTTCTTCTTCTTTCTTTCCCCTTTCTCTTAAACCCTAGGAGCTCAATTGAAGCTAATTGATGATGGATTCTTGGACGAAAATACATTTATGGCGTCGAGGCAGTGGGGTAAGCATCCTAGAACCTTTAATTTCATGGTTCTCTTTCTCCCATTCTTATTTTCTCTCCCTACCTGAGACTAGTATGTGTTAGGAGAGCTAAGTCCTTGGATGGAACAAGTGTTTGAGGTGTAAATGAGAACCTTAAAGCGTTAGGTATTCAAAAGATGTTGTTAAATCAAGGATCGAAGTCGTTCGAAGTTATGGAGCTTGGAAACGGAGACCGGAAATGAAAATGGTAAGCTTTGATAATTTAAGATTGGGGTTCAGAGTTACTTTATGGTTATGGATTATAGTTTTAGTAATTATAATATTTAATGGGAGTTTTCTTAAATGAAACCCTAGAGTTTTGATGGACTTCGGAGGAACCCGACAATTGGCTGGAGGCTTTAGAAAGCTCAGAATAAAGGTAAGGGGGGTGTGCTGGTTAAGGTTAATTTAGAAATTGGTCTGCATCATTGGCGACTAGAAAAAAAATGATATATTATAGCTATTGTAAATATGTTAATTGAGTTTAGAAAATACCTATATGAAAGGTTGGAGAACAAAAAGATAAGGACGCATATTATAATCATTGTGAGTGGAGAATAAGTGGATAAGTGAATATATAAAGTGAATGTGTCGATGTGAAATGATTAAGGGAGTTTTAGAATGTACTAACTTACATGGAATAAGAAAGTGAATGAAATGAAATAATATGATATGATATAAGATGTATGAATATGTGGGGTAAGTATGTGAGAATTAAATAATATGAAATATGACAAATGGGGAATTGAGAATTGATGTTGAGAGCTATGATAGGAATGATGATTAAATAAAAGAAATTGGTAATGGTGATAAACAGTAAGATTGTATAGATATGACATGTTGAATGAAATGGGATTCTATAATGCCCGTGAGTTAAGATGTCTGCTGTGAATGGTATAACATTTATGTTGATTGTATTATTGTTATATTTGTCGGTTTGGAATTATGATTATTTTATGATGAATTATGGATACGATGAGTATATAGGTATTAACGTGATTTATGAAGGTTTGATTGGGTGACCGTCCCGTGAGGTGAGTATATGTCAACTTTTGATATTATACCTGAGATTAAATATGTTTAACTGTATTGAGATAAGTTATGTTAGTATGTTGATCATGTGATATGTATTGTATTGAGGGGTTTGGCAAGAAGGCCGCCCGAGTAGTAAACACATGTCGGTTTCTGACATTTGTGTATGTGATTGATGATAATGGTTTATATTTAGCTACATATTAAGGATGAGGTACCCTAGACACTGTTGAGGGCGGGGAGTGATCGCCGGTGCATGGGCACGGACAAGGAGCGGCTCCTGACAGGCTTCCAGTAAAGGGATTGTATATACTATATGATTGATTATGCGAGATGACATTATATTGATGGGCTTGACAAGTCGGTCGCCCTATGTTGTGAGCACATGTTAGTTTCTAACAGTTGCATATGATGTTTGTAATAATATGCCATGATGTATGATATATGATATGTGATTATGTGGTAGAGGACGACCGACGGTATGTGTTACCCTCGTTTTTGGCTTCGGTGGTCAAGTCGGACCCAGTTGAGCTACCCAGAGGTCTATGACCCAGTGGTTGAGGGGGAGCCAAGTCGGGCTCAGTGAACCAAGTCGGGTTCACGGGATGTCAAGTCGGACTCCCAGCTGAAGGTCGATCCTTTTAGTATCCGGATACTAGGAGTCTGCTTATATGAGAGTCAGTTGTGTTTTACACTCCTTGACCTATATGTGTATATCTACGATGAAGCTTGTATAACATAAAGTAAGATGCTAGTTTGAGTTGGTGATGGTAAGTTCATGGTCTTGATCATTGGTTAAGGTGTTGCGTTTGTGTGTAATGTACTTGGATAACGAATTGCAAGATAAATGATGGAGTAGGTGAAAGGCAAATCATAATAATTGACTTACTTATATATATATATATATAATTGAAGTGTAACTAGAGTACTCTTTCCATTCTTGCTGGTTATTTTTATATTAACGTTTAAATCTAGTCACTCACCCCCTGTATTTGTGGTTTTAGTGACTGCTTGCAGATATGGGTGCACACCGCGGAGACAAGAGCTAAATGAGGCCAGGGCGATGTGGAATTTAGAAGAGATGTATATGTATATATATATAATTGCTTGCTGGTTTATAAAATGTAGGATTATATTACTTGTTGGTGTGAAAATATATTGATGTAGTACGATAATACTTTAGTGTGTTTGTGTGTTATGTGGCACGGAGCCAATGATGTGTGAATGATGAATGCAATGGGCAGGTGTCGTATTAATGCATGATTGATATGTGTGTTGTGTGATTGATGCTTAATTGATAGTTAGGATTGATTTAGGAAGTTATGCATATAGTTGATTTTATGAATTTAAAGGAACTGGATATGTGAATTAGAAATCTGGTGGGTTTTGGGACCCTTGGAATGCATGAATAGGTTCCTTAGAATATTTAGAATTTGTGTGTATTGGTCTTAGGTCATTTGGAACTCATTTAGGGTGTTTGGTGTCAAGGTGTTGCACCTATTTGAATTAAATTGCGTTTTGTACATAACTTGCGCATATGTTGGAATTTTGGCAAACGGATAGCGCCAACAGTTCCGAAATGGGGAAAACAGGTGGCCCGTGAAGTTTCGTAGTAATCGGATCTAAAACGGGCCAATTGGGTAGATTAGAAGTTAGTAAAATGGTTTAAATGTGTAACAGCATCAGGTGCTGCTACTGTCATGCCCACGCTACGCGTGAGGCTGGCGCGTAGCGTGAGGTGCGCAGCAGATGGCTGACGCTACGCGTGGGAATGGCGCGCAGCGTCAGGCCCCTGTTTCATATTTTTGATTCTTTTCTAAATTAAGGGAACTCTAAGGTTTTGTTAAACTATATAATTATTATTTTGAGTATGTTTAGTGAAAATAAATATTATTTTGAAATGAGAAATAATTAAATTTTATTAAATGCGAAAAAATTAGCTGTGTAAATTAATTAAATGGATATAAATAAAGGTAAATTGACGTAGGACGCCACATAAGCCACAGATACAAGGCAGGTAGACAACAGACGATCTTCTTCCCATTCCAGTTGTGACAAGAATCCATTGTACAATAGATGTCAGCCAAGATAGCGGTAATGGAACTTTCTCTTCTAAGCTTTCGAGCCAGGAAAACATCATTTGCCTTGAAATTAATGTAATTATCAAGATTGGGGAAAAGGACCACACCATAAATGGCTAATGCCAAAGTGTCAATAAAGACGTGTCATTCCCCTTTCCCTGCCTGACTAAGGAGTTGCTACTCAAAAAATGTTGGTGCGAAGCCTGAAATCTGATTCCTGTTTAATTGAGCCTTTTTAAGAATTTTAAGATCTATCTTGAGAACATGAGCTATACTGAAAATAGAAGCATGATGTTCGGTCCGTCAATAAGGTTTCAAATCCTCCAATGACAAGCCAAATATCTGCTCAAATTCTTCTAGAGTAGGAGCTAATTAGAAGTCCTTGAATGTAAAACAGTGGAGAGGGGAATCATAATACTGGGCTAGAGCAGTAAGGGCTCCTTCTTGCACTTCAACCTCCAAGAATATCAAAATCTTTCCATACTTCCTTGCAAAGGTCATTTTTTTGAGTAATATCCATCCGTTTGCCCAAGGATAACAGATTGCTAGTATTTGATTTCATGATTTTGAGGTGTAACAAATTTTTCAAACCAGTTGCCTTCACTTCCTGATCACTTGATCTCATGTTAAATTTCATTTTTTGTGATACTTACCAATATTTAATTTCACCTTTAACAAAAGAAATAAATGAATTAGATTAACAAAGAAAAAGGTTTGATAAATATCATCCTCACATAATAGTGTGATAATATTTATCATGACTTAAGTCTAGAAAATGTACATTTTTTATGATTTTTTTTAAAAGGAAAACTTTCTACAAATGAATAAAAGATAAAAGGAATGTCTGCCCAATTATGTCTTAGACAAGGTAACCACCTAATTGGCTCTAAGGCTCTTTAATCGTGTTTCCTCAAAAGGTGGTTGTTCTAATTGGTTCTAAGAAGGTCACCGGAGCTCTGATCTTTAGCTATGAATCTTATGCAAAAATAGGGAATCCTACTTAGTGTGGACGTCATAACTAAGATAACACCTCGGCTGAGATTTTCACGCGAATCTTGGTAAGATGTATCGTCCTAAATGACACCGCTAATAATCTCCCCTAACCTATGTCTTTTGCGGGGCCCAGGAATAGGGTCCCTTCTAATAATATGTGCATTATGGTAAATGTGAAGTATGTGGGGCATTCATACCTGAATTTTTACCAATTCTTCACAATGAACAAACACAAGACAAAACAAATATCACATGTCTTCTACCCTATGGTTCTAAATTAAAGCAACAAAGAAGTAAAAAAACAATATAAAATCTAAAATAAATAGAAGATTAGATGAACGACGAGAATAGCATAATAAATAAATATGAAAGATGAAATAATTAACAATCAATAAAATACATAAGATCAATTTAACGGGCTTGACTCTCAAAGATCTCCCCAGTAGAGTCACCATCTGTCACGACCGGGGTCCCGGTACACGACGCGGACCGGTTAAAGACAATAAAACTATGAAACTATATTGGAATGAGGCCCTTAGACGTCTAAAAAAATAAAGGGTTCAGAGAGTCACCACTAATATTTATCAAGGAAAATATCAGAAAAACCTTTAAATAATAAGAAGATTGCTAAAAGAAAATAATAAGAAGTCATGGCAATAAATAAAATAGATAATTATGTATTTATAAAAAAACTGTACAAAAATTATCAAAAAAATAAACAAATAAAATAATATGGGTAGATAAGAAAGAAAAATGAAAAGATAAATAATAATAAGTAAATAATTATTTTAAAAAATAAAACTCAAGAAATTGTATATATATGAAACATAAAATTAAATGATTATGTAAAGGATAATTTCAAAATTATTATAGAGTAAATAAATAAATGTAAAAAAATAAAAGATGGAAGAATAAAGTATAGAAAGATAAAATAAAAGTGTAGAAAAATAAACATAAAAATAGAAGTGTAAGAAAATAAATGAACAAATAAATAACTACAGGAAAATAAAATATAGAAAAAAAATAAAGCACAGTAAAATAAATAAATAACAATAAAAGCGTAGAAAGATAAAAATAAAAGTACAAAAAAATAAATAAATGAAAATAAAAGTATAGCAAAATAAATGAATAAAAATAAAAGTATAGAAAAATAAATAAATGAAAATAAAAGTATAGCAAAATAAATGAATAAAAATAAAAGTGCAGAAAAATAAATAAACAAAAATAAAAATGCAGAAGAATAAATAAATAAAAATAAAAGTACAAAAAATTAAATAAATAAAAATAAAAGTACAAAAAAATAAATAAATAAAAATAAAAATACAGAAAAATAAATGAATAGATAAATAACTGTATAAAAATAAAGTGCAGAAAAATAAAGTGTAGAAACATAAATAAAGAAAAATATAAGTGCAGAAAAGTAAATAAATATCAATAAAAGTACAAAATATAAATAAATAAAAATAAAATGTAAAAAAATAAATAAATAGATAAATAATTGTAAAAAATAAAATGCGAGAAAATAAAGCGCAGGAATAAAAATAAAGAAAAATAAATAAGAATTAAATAAAGACAAATAAATATAGATAAATAAATAATCTCGTATTAATTAAAAAATGCCTTAGTACAGAAACAAATAAAGAAGTATAAGAGCGAAATTCGGGAGATCGATCTTTGTAGATTTCCTTTATTTTTGGCTTCGTTTGGACCCAATTTGAGGGTGTTTAGGATACCGGTTACAAGACTTAGACAGTATTTTAGTTCACAAAGCTCACATATTAAGACATAGTAGAATGACGTACTTATTTTCTTAACAACATTTCTATAACATAATTTTACAAAGCAAAAACTTCTAAAAAATCTCATAAAAATTTAACATTCTTTCACATTTTTTTCTTCTTCTCCCCCTTTTACCTTAGTATCATGCCATATTTATAAAAGAAAATTGGCCTTAGATTCTTCATAAAATGACATCACTTTCCTACTTTTCCAATTTGTCCAAATTTGATATCAATTTCACCAATTTTCTCCAATTATCCAACAAAACTGGGTCCCACTTCAATAAAACCACCAAAACCTCTTTTCTTTTTTCTTTTTTCTTTTTTCTTTTTTCTTTTTTTCTGATTTTCATTTTTTTTATTTTTTTGGCCCATTTTTTATTTTTTGACCCTTTTTTAGCCTATTTTCGTTTTTTTCTGATTTGATTTTTTTAGCCTTTTTATTTTTTTTAATGTTTTGAATACAAATGAGTAATCACTTACTCTTATAGAAACATAAACTATTTTAGAATCCTAAAATTATTTATTACACATATGGCCATAAATAAAATACTCAATAAAGATAAACTACTACCCATACTACAAGGAGCAAGAAGGTAGTCACCAAATATCGGTTTCCCTCTCTTATTCTTTCCTCTTGGCTTCGACACCTATTGACCATTGCTTGAGTAAAATTATGAAAGAAAGTTGATGAAAGGAGAAGTGTGGTAGGAAATGAGGAGAGATTAAGTATTTATAGAAATGGAGGAGGTACTATTCCCAATAGTCACTATACAATTTTTTAATATTATTGTTTTTCTTTTTTTTAAATTTTTTTATTTATCTGGACAAAAATAGGTGTTCACAATGGTCATTGGTGTATGGTAAAGAATTAAAATTATTTTTTGAATTTATTTTAAAATTTTGAAATATGATTTAATTTATTTATGTATTGGTTAATTGTAGTGTAATGTAATATTTGTTTAATATAGTGGTTTTTAAGTTAATTGAGTGTTTAAGTTATTTATAATAATGATATATAACATGATTGGTTTGTTGTTGGTGTGATGATGAGGTGAATCATAATGGTGAAGTATGGGTGGGGAAGATTTGGTGTGGTGTATTGTAGAAGATAAGTATTGTATGTTTATTTTGGTTGAATTATTAAATTTAATTTAGTTTACAATTTAACTTTAGTGTTATTTTGATGAAACTGTAAAGATATTACGACTAGGTGTTGGAAACACGGTAGCATTAGCCCTAATATTCTTAATTACATGTGGCGAGGTGGCATTAGCTTTGGTCTTGCGTTTGAAAATTACATGTTAGATGTCGGTAAGAGATATTTAGGGGGGAAACGCGACTTTGTAGATTGTGCATTGAATTTAGGCAATTAGTGACTTGATTGTTTTGTTTATAATAATTCTCATTGAATAATTGCTTTATGAAGGATCAAGCCTAAGTTACTAATACTTCCTAGGCTTCATATCCACGTGTAAATCTGGAATTAATAATATGGAAAAAGATTTTAGATCTTACATTATTATTTAACTAACTTCTAAATTCACTCTTTTTCTTTCTTATCATCATCACATGTATTTTAAGTATAATTTAGAGCCTTAACTTATAAATTCATTGGACTAAAAACAAAAATAGAAACATTACATACATCAGCTTATTTTACTATTTTATAGTGCTTTTAGCATATATATATATATATATATATATATACATTATATTCATCCTAAATTATTAAATAAATTTATTCATTACTTCCTTTGAGATTAAATTGTATATTTATTCCAATAAACTTTCCCTATAACTGTTATACTATTTATATTAATTATTCCAGTACTTAAAATACTTACTTTTTACTCTTTAAAATATTTTATTTTTATACAGAATAATAATAAGAAATTAAAACTAATTAGGGACAAATCTAATTATATACAACCAAATCACATACTTTGTTCTCTTTTAAGATATTGAATTTTACTTGGAAGGGTGGCCTCTGTTAAGGTTTCCTTGCTAGGAGAATCGAAGATTGGAGAGTTTAGAGAGATGATGGGAAATTAGCAAAATTGGAGTTGGTTGGAGGGAATAGATCGAAGCGTATGATGTAGTTGGTGGAATCTTATATTCGTGATATTTGTCATCCATTGGAAGATGCCTTGATTGTTATGTTGTTCGGGGAAACTTTCAGCTTTACAGTTATGAAGGACTAACTCGGTAAAATATGGAATATAAGTATGAGTTTTGAACTAACGCACCCTAACTTACCTAGATACATAGTACGATACGACACGAATATGTGGATATAAGGTATTTTTAAAAAAATAAGATACAATATGATCTAGATACGTTCATAGAATTTTTACAAAAAATTATAAGAGATCATTTTAAGCATTATTTTAGCAACCATACAAGATATTTAAATGATGATCATAATTTATAGAAAAAAAGACACTTGTGATCACAACAATGAAGTATAATTACATCATATAGCTTTTCCCCTAAGTTAAAATGTCACAAAAAAATTACAGCATTCTCTTATCCAAGTTAGAACCACCAAAATGAACTACATTAGTGATCATATATGACAACTTTATTGTTGCCTAACACTAACTATTTCAGTCTTATCTCTGCCATTCCCATCATCAAGAAAAAACATAACTTCCAACTTTGGTTCATCAAGAGACATTTATGCTAATTCTAAAAATCCAGCACCATTATCCCATGGGTCATGCATATCTCCACTAATGTCCCACAATCTTGCCTATCCCTTAGCATATGTATCACCTTTCCTAGATAGGAGTCGAAGATTGGAATACACATAAACCAAATCCTCTCCATTTTGTTTCTTTTCAAGGAATGGATAAAAGAGTATGTACCCTAATTCCTCTCACAGTAAGAGGAAGAACAAGGTTAAATAAGCAATTTTGAAGTAAGTTTTTGAAGCAGAGGAGTATGAGATCCATATATCACCCACCATTTTTTTGGGGTAAACCCCATCTATCTTCAATGGAATCAAAGGAAGAAAGCACCCACATAAGATGAGAATTTAGAGAATTCTAAGAAAATTTTTCTTCTTTCCTTGGCAGTTGGAAAATATATTTTTAGACACTTGTTTCTTTCTTTACAAACTTCTTCATCTTGATGATAAGGAAATCTATTTGGAGCTTCACTAAGCCATATTACACTATAATACCTCTTTTTCATTAAAAAAAATAAGTAACTAAATTAACTAAGAATGGTGTTATTAAAAATAATAGATAACATGAAAATTCCAATTACTTAGGATTCAATGAATGAGCCAAGTAATGAAGTGAAGTACAACTCTTGCTCCATCTAAGATTGAGTATCTTATGAACTATTTTAAAGAAGTTAGAAACCTCACTTGTCTCATTTCCTTCACACCTATATATGGTTGCCATCACTTTTTCTATCATGGAATCTCATATTTCATACATTAAATGAAGAGTAGAAGCATCTGTGTCACATATCATAAGCATTTCATAGATTGAACTTGTGAAAGAAAGTAGGTAATCTACTTTATCCCACCATAGATAATTCAAAATAACCTCTTTAACATGTACAACTTTGTTGGCATAATCTTCTCTATAGCTATTCCATGTTTCATTAATCACCATATTTTGCAGAGCATGTTTCAACAACTTGAATCCTTTTAGCATTACAATCATTGAAGCAAAACGAATCTCGACAACCAAAAGCAGTTGAAAACTCATTGAAAATTGCTAATCTCATAGAATGTGCCATTATAAAAGTCTTGATAGGATGCATCATCAACCACTTTAATGATCCAATGACATTCATTGTAAACATCTTCATTTCCATCAATATTCCTTAGTGCGCATATATTCTTTAAAGTTAAATTCAAAATATGGACCACACAAGGAGTCTAAAAGATGTGATTAAATTCAACTTCAATCAACATTCTCGTTGTTTTACACACCAGAGCATTATCAACTATGAGTTGGACAACATTATTTGGTTTAGCCTCTTTGATTAATCCTCAATTATCCTATCCATATAATGTTTGTCCTTATAATCTTTGGAACCATCAATTGCCTTAAAAACATAGGCCCTTCTTCACTAAAAGCCATGAAATTAATTAAAGGCCTTCTTTGTCGGCTACCAATGTTACTCCTCTCTTGTTGCAAAAGGCTAGTTCTCAAAGCATTGTAGTTGGGAAGAAGGAAACCGCTAAGATTATAGGTAGCAACAAATGAATAAGAATTGACATAATAAGGATTCTAAGCAACATTGAATTATAAACCAACTAAATAAAACATTCTTGCTATATCTACTCTAAGATAATTCATATCATTAACATTAAAGGCTTTTTCTAAAGCACCACCACCCATCCTTCTTCTCTTTTGGGGTTCTGTTGGAGGCTTTGGAGGCAATATATTAGTAGGCAAAGACGTTTTTTTTGGTTTCACCTTATTTTTAACTTCTTCACAAATCTTTTTTAAGTCAGCTAAATATTGTGGATTAACTTTTGGACAAACAGCAACTGCATTACATGTAATTCTAAGTAGATGTGCTTTCACCCTAAAGTATAAACTTTTGACCACTTTGTTACAAAAATTGCAATTCCAGACCTTATTCCCATTAGCCATCATCTACCTTATCTTTTATAGTGACAAATGTCCAAAGAAGACCATGATCATCTTGAGGAGCATCCAAAGAAGAAAACTAAGTAGTAATACTTGGTTTGGAGTTAGACCCAACACTAGAACCCATTTTCCACCAGTTTCAACCATTTTCACTAAACATCAAAACATATATACAATCACATAAGTGAATACATAGAAAAAAATAACAAACATAAGAAAATAATGATAAAAACAAAGTCTGAATCAAATCAACATTGTAAATAAACTTTGAAATAATTCAAATAAACATTAAAATCAAATCAATGCTGTAAAAATAAGAATGCATTGAAATATTAGCAGTGGCAGGCTGTCAGCAAATGGTTGAATTTGAATAAATGAAAAATCAAATTAAATCATTGAACAAACCTTTAAGGCGAACAAGAGAAGCTCTGACACAAAGAAAGGCTCTAACGCAAAGTGAAACTCTGATGGGATCACTACAACTTCCACATCGAATAAGCTGAAGCTCAAAATAATGGGTCTGGCAGAACCTTGAAGCAAAGACACATGAAAAATGAGGTTCAAATAAAGCTGAGAGAAGAGAAGATGAATGAAGCTTGAAAATATAAATGACGTACCAAGGAAGAAGATGAGTAAAAGCTTGAACCAAAGAAAAAGCTCAAAACCATAACTCCAATCGGAGAAGAACGCTAAGGAAGAAAAAGCTTAAACCAAAGCCCGAAACAGAAGAAAACATCATCGAGGAAACTGAGACACCAAACCGTAAGCAAACAAAGCATGAAACAGAACATCGTCGAGATCGAACTAGAAGCAAACAAAGTACGAAACAAAAACACAAAATAGAACATCGCCGAGCTCGAACCAGAAGCAAACAGAAGCATAAAATAGAGCATGAAACAGAAGTGCGTGAAACAGAGCACAAATCTGAAGCACTAAACAAAGGTGCGAAATAGATGCATGAAACAGAAGCAAACCCCGATGAATAAGCTCGTCGAGGAAGAAGCTAGAAATTAGAAGCCGACAAAGAAGCTCGTTGAGGAAGAAGATGGGATGAAACCATGAGGAAGGGATGGACCAAATGAGCTTTTCTATTTTACATAAGAGAGAATAAAGACACAAGCCCTAAGTTCAATTTCTATCTAAACTTGGGGGAAATATGGCAATGTGGGTATTATTCTGTCCAATTTAGTAATTAAAACATTTTATTTTTTAATTCAAAGTTGAGCCATATTTGTGACGTCCTTCGTCATTTTGTATTTATTTCTACCTGTTTAATTAATTTTCACAATAATTTTTTTCGCATTTAACTAAATTTAATTGGTCTTAATTCGAAATAACATTTATTTTTACTAAACAGATTCTAAATGATAATTATGTAACACCTCGAAACTCCAAAACCCAATTATTCACAAAAGAAACCAAAAACCTGAAACAGGGGCATGACGTTGTGCGCCAGCCCCACGCGTAGCGTCAGTCTGGCCCTACGCACCTCACGCTACGTGTCACACGTGTAGCGTAGGCATGACAGTAACAGACCTGATGCTGTTACACACTTTAGGCCAACTGGCCAACTTCTAACCTACCCAATTGACCCGTTTTAGGTCCGATTGCCATGAAATTTCACGGGCCACATGTTTTCCCCATTCTGGAACTGTTGGCGCAATTCGCTCACCAAAATTCCAACGTATGCGCAAGTTATGTGCAAAACACCATTTAAGTCATTTAGGTGCAAAACCCTTGCACCAAACACCCTAAATGGGTTCCAAAGAGCTCAAGGCCTATACATGTAAATTCTAAATGTCTTAGAGGACTTATTGGCACTCACCGAGGGTCCCGAAACCCACCGGATCTCAAAATCACCTACTCAGTTCCTTAAATCCACAATTATTCACTATATGCATAACTTTCTAATTCAATCAAATCATCAATTAATTCATAATCTATCATTATCTCATTATCCATTTCACATGCAACATTCATGCATCATAACAGAACCTGCCAATCGCATCCATCATTCACACATCATTGGCTCCATGCCTCAATTCGTTATAATTTACACATCACATGTAATTACTACTGTCATCCTCAATCATCATGATTATCATCATCAACAATTAAATATGTAATCACACTCTACATATCATTCAAGCATACATATAACACAATACTTGCCCATATCATGCAATCATGTAGTGGCTCTGCGCCACATAACACACAAACACAATAAAATGCTTTCGTACTACATCCATATACTTTCACACCAACAAGTAACATAATCCTACATTCTATAAATCAACAAGAAAGTATATACATATATACATCTCCTCTTCTAGATTCCGCATCGCCTTGGCCTCATTTAGCTCTTACCTCCGCGGTGTACATCTATACCTGCATCAATCACTAAAACCATAATATAGGGGGTGAGTGATTAGAATTAAGAATTAATATAGAAATAACAACATAACTCGGAAAAGCATAACTTAGCTATCTTCCTAATTACAATTACCGATCATAATTATTCGCCCTTCATGACGTCTCTTTACTTATCACTTAAATCATTATACCTCCATGATCTTATCAGTTACCAAGATCAATGCCAGTGCTAACTCATTTCCAATCAATTCCACTCTAACATACATACTAGAGCTGTCAAAATGGGTTGCAACCCGTGGGCCAACCCGGCTCGAGGTGGGTTTTTAGTGAGCCGGGTTGGAAAAAAAAGACTCATTTTCAAGGCAAAGCATTTTTTGACCCGGCCCGTTGAACCCGGCTCGCGGTGGGTTAAACCCGTGGTGAGCCGGGTTGGCTCACGGGTTAATCATTAAATAAAAAAAAACCTGAATCTGAACTGAAAAGGAGAAGGAGGTAATTTTTGTTCCCATTTTTTTCACTCACTCACTCACCACTGCACACACTTAGCCGGCCCTATTTTTTCCTCAAACTGCCGTGCCTGATCTTCCCTTCTTCTCCACACTGCTGCGTGACTGCGTCCAGATCTTCTCCTTCTCCACACTGCTGCTGCTACATCAGGAAAGAAGGCACAGTTCACGCTCACGCACCAGAGGTTCTCAAGCACGCTGTTCCTTTCGTTTAACGTTTCTGCTGCAGGTTTTGTTGAAGTTAATTTTTTGATTCAATAAAGCTGAATAATATTGGTTAAAGAATTTAATGTTGTTCATATTTCTTTGATGAATGTTAATGTTGCTGCTGCTTGTTTAATGTTTTGGAATATGAGAAAAATTAATGTTTTGGAATATGAGAAAAATATTTTTTTTGACATTTTTCTGTTTTTATTTAATTTTTATTTTTTAAAAATGGTGGGCCAACCCGCGAGCCACCCGGTGGGTTGGTGGGTTGGGTTGGGTTGAGAAAACTGGCTCACTCAAGAAGGTGAGCCGGGTTGGGTTGGGTTGCAAAATATTCTAATCCGTGGTGGGCCAACCCGTGTGGGCCGGGTTGGCCCGTTTTGACAGCTCTAATACATACCTAGTCCTTCATCCTCTAGGTCATTATCCAATTCTACCATACACGGGTTCACATATTACTTAACCTCATCCTTTATATTCATTATCATTGGATAATTCAACATCAAGTGTTACATACATTCAATAACTCGGTCATCACATCATATACCATCATCATAACATATAAATAAGTCAAGGAGTGTAAAACACAACTGACTCTCACTTAGATAACATGACGCCTAGCATCCGGATACTAAAAGGATCAACCTTCAGCTAGGGGTCCGACTTGACACCCCGTGAACCCAACTTGGTTCACCGAGCCCGACTTGGCTCCCCCTCAACCACTGGTCATAGACCTTTGGGTAGCTCAACTGGGTCCGACTTGACCACAGAAGCCAAAAATGAGGGTAATACATACCATCGGTCGTCCTCCACCATATAATCACATAATTATCACATTACATAAATCATAGCACATCATTATAATCATCATATGCAATTGTCAGAAACTGACATGTGCTTACAACATAGGGCAACCGACTTGTCAAGCCCATCAATATGGTACCATCACATATAGTCAATCATACAGTATAAACATACAATCCCTTTACTGGAAGCCTGTCAGGAGCCGCTCCTTGATCGTACAACGCACCGACGATCACTTCCTGCCCTCAACAGTATACAGGGTATCTCATCCATAATACACAACTTAATATAATTAAAGCATCATCAATCACATACACAAATGTCAGAAGCTGACATGTGTTTATCACACAGGGTAGCTGACTTGCTAACCCATCTATATACTGTTACAACTTATTTTAACACAGCTAAACCTCATCAGTTTCATGTATAAATATCAAAAGTTGACATATATTTACCTCACAGGGCAGCCACATAACTCAACCTTCACAAGCCATGCTTCAATATTTCATCTAATTATACATAATTACATTACCCGCACTATCAGATATTACCTGATTAATATTCAACTAGCACTATCAATCTCGATTATCGTATACACCATTTTCCATTATTATTATCCTTATTCCTTTTTACCTTATCCTCACTTATTAACTTCAGATCCCATCATCAATTTATTCTAACTTTATTCATATTACTTTCCTATTATGATCATTTATTACAATATAAAGCCTCTCGTCTACTTACATAGTCTTATCAACTCATTAGTATTTTCATATATAATCGACTTCCCTTTTTTCATATTTCACCATATTAAATCCTCACTTACTTACCTAACACACACACACACACACACACACACACACACACACATATATATATATATATATCCTTCGTATCACCAACTTTCTTATCCAACATAAACCATTATATTTAAAACTCCTTTAACCACTACACATTCCACATATTCGATTTATAGATTCACTTATAACTTATTGACCAGGGTTATAATACATATCATTCTCCAACCATCCATATTGGAAATTTCTAAATTCAATTAAGGTATTTACAATAGTTATAATATATTCTTTTCCTTAATTGCCAATGGCGTAGGAAATTTCTTAATTAACCTTAACCCAACACACCCCCCTTACCTCAATTTTGAGTTTTCCAAGGCTTCAAATCATTTGATGGGCCCTTCTTGAATCCTTAAAACTCTAAAATAAATTTAACGAAGCTTCAATAAGTTATTATAATTGGGGCCATGTATGATCCTTGATTATTATTTAGTTGCCTAAGGAGTTTCTCTCTCCAACAATAAAAGTTTTGAAAACATTAGTGTGGGTACGCCTTTCAGGTTTGAATTTGACCTACTTTGATAAGAGTGTTATGCTTGCTATGGCCAAAACAATTGGGATGCTAATTAAACTGCACGTAAATACTATTAATGTGTCAAGGGGAAAATTTGCTAGGGTATGCATGGAAATATATCTTACTAAACCTGTAGTGGGTAAAATAGATCTTCAAGGTCTGACATCCTATGGCTTATGTGGGACTACATGTCACCTGTTCTAACTACAGGTGTTATGGTCATTATTCTTAGAATTGTTGTGAGAAGTAAGCAAAGATGAAATGGAGTAAAGGCGAGGCACCATCTTCTTCTCCAACAAAAAAATCTATGGAATAAAAGGTAGTGCACTCAATCCTTAACCTTAGCCTGGCATTCCTTTATTTAGAGGTTGATAATGTGGGGAGTGGATGATTTTCTAATAGAAATCAAAGAAAGATGAAGCTATATAGAATGTGTATTTTTTGAAGTTACAAATCAGGAAACCAAACTTGTTGATGGACCATTCTACATACTAAATGCTCTATAACAGGAAAGATCAACATAACGTTATAATCATGATCAAAATAAAATACAAATGCATTAATAGAAACAAAAGTTAAAATGATTACATGGCTACAACTATTAAACAGGAATGAAAGTTATAAAGACGTGGAATAATGATTACACGTTTACAACCTACATCTTGATCCCATAGGAAATTCCTATTCCATTTATTCTAGAGACAAGGGAATAGTCATTCTTTGCAAACTTGGTGAATTCAAATTTGTTATGTTTCCTTTTTTTAGCTTTACTATTTATGAATTATGCATAACATTTTGATCCAATGCTTGTTTTGTATACTAAGCATGAAAGAAATTAACGTGTAAGCATCAAATGTTGAGCACAGTCCGTGTTCATTCTGACATGGTCTAGTACGTCAAGGAGATTAACACACAGGTGAGCATGACCTAAGTTCATATGATCATTAGTCGTGTTCAAGTCATGACCAGAATTAAGGTTTCTATTTTTGTTGAACAATTAGAGTTTCTACAGTTCATAAGCAAATCAAGGTTTCCTCTTTGAAGATTCAAGTCAGCCCTACCTTTTGAATAAGAAAAAGGACAAGCTTGTAACGACTGCTTTTCTACATCCTTTTATAAATACACAGGTTGAAACACAAATGAGAAGACACAAGACACACAAGAATAAAGACAAATCATTTGAAGAGTCATTTCCTCGTGCAAACTAGAGCTAGAAAGCTCATACTCTATTTTTCTCACACATTGTAAAAGTGAGTCTAAACATTGTCTATATCCAAGTTTCCCTCCTAGAAACTTATTGATTGCTTTCTTTGTGAAAGTCTGACTCTCAAATAGCTAAAGGTCTTTATTAAGTGAGATTAGAGCTTAGTTTTTAAGCATACTTTGTTTTTTCGTGCAAAGACTGCCACATCTCAAAAAATCATCCATAATTCAACTTCCTTCCAAAGGTGTTTACTTACTTACTAGTTAGGTGGATTAGCTTGTAAGTGTGTACAACTTGCATGTGCAAGGTTATATTTTAAGCTTGCAAATGCTTTAGGGAATAGTACTTGTGTGAAGAGCTTGAAAAGGCTTGATAAGAAATAATACTTGTATTCAATGTTGAATAGTGAAATAATGAATTTTCATATCTTATTCTTTTACTTTAGACTTGTTAAGAATTGTTAATACTTAATACTACAGACAATAATAATTTAAGAGGTTGAGAAAATATTTTTAAAGTTATAAATCTTGTAAAAATTAAAGGAATTTTCAATTAAAGTGTATTTTTTTAAAATAAAAATGAGACTATATTCAAAACCAAAAAAACTTGTTTTTAAAGAAAATTCTAGTTTTCAAAATCTGTTTAAACAACTAATTTTTTCAGGAATAGAAATACCTGTTTTAAGAATATTTTAATTCAAATAAGTTTTTTAAAGTATTCTAACCATGCCAGTAATCTTATTTAAGTATCAAAAGACTTAAAATAACAAAATATGATTATTTTAAAATAAAAACCAAAATTTATAAGTATCACAATTCAACCTTTACTTCTTGTGACTTTCTGACTTCTTCTCGTTCTGTTGAAACACATTATGCAGTTTACGCTAACAGAAGATGACTCGTAACAATTTTATCTCCATGGCACACATTGCCAGAATTTCGACTCCTACATCCACAAGAGCTAAAACTTTTCTGAGTAAATCACCGACTACGCAATGCAATCCTTGTCAACTGGGCACAATGCTCCTCTCAGATGCTACATCACACCTTCAAAGCAAAAAGAAATCATTCAATACATGCTTTAAAAATTAAAAATTCTGCCTCAATTGCCGCGGGAAAACATCTTAGCCGTACATAATTTACTACTATTATATATCAGCGGTAAGAACACCACTACCAATACATTTGCCCACAGTAACCATTCCAAAAGAAGTCAAAATTCTGTTTCCCTCTCCCCTCTTTTTTCTTTTATTTTTTTAAATTATTTAATAATTACAAATAATGTTTTGGGGTGAATTTCTTTTATGGTGGTCTATTTTTCTTTAGAGTTTATTAAAAATAATACTTTTTAAAAAATTATAAAAAATACTAAAATAAATAGTAAATTATTTGTTTTTATTAAGATGACGGGCCTAAGTAGGATGCCGTACATAAAGCTTCTTCCAACCTATCTTCTAGTCCGTTTTTAATAAGTCAGTTTGACGGGATGAACATATTCTACTATCTTTACCTATAATTATGATTCCAAAAAAATATTACTATACAACATAATTCTCAATCATTCAAAAACATGTAGCATATGAAACAAACTCAAAAGAGTTTTTGGATTTTTTACTTCTTTGGTAATCTAATATATGAAAATGGAGTTGGTAAAGAAGTGAGTGTCGTTTTCATATGATCTTGTTTAGCAAGTTTGGAGAAATTAAAATAAAAGGAAGATGTAGAAGAAAGCCAAAAAGGAAAAGAAGAATGAAAAGGTAGAACAGCGAGGTAGAGAGCCGAGGAAGCTGGACCGCGAATCGCGCCGGAGTGTTGTGTTTGTGTCGAGGTTTGAGTTTTAACGTACGCAACAAGATATCACATTTTCTGTTCCTATTCCACCACCGACCCTACCATCTTCTGTATCAATTACCTTTGTTTTGATGCAACTTGTGAACGTAACACCCATTGTCGTCCCTCAAGAAGGGTGAGTATCTTCAATTGTTAGGTGTATTTGTAAAAAAAAAATTATATGTTTGATGACTTAAATTTTGTTAATCCAATTATTAATTAATTTGCAATTCTTATAAAGTAAATTAATCCCACTAAAGGTTTGGTGCGGTCAGAGACATTTTGATTGGGCAGAAGTAACTAGGTAGGAGAGGCATTTGCATGTTCCATGGCTCAGACTGTCACTTTATATAGGCAGCAAAGAAAGAAGCCACTCCCAGATTCTAGCACCTATATATCTTCAATACACAGCTACGTACTGATCTCAACATCACTCTTTTCTTGTACCAAAAGTACCATTCACTTGTCTCCTCCCACAACTAAGAAAATATATAACTCCCTCTCTAATAATTTAGACAAAGATAGACTTATTAAGAAAAAAAATGCTAATGTGATAATTTTTTGTAAAATATGTTGTTTATTTAAATTTAAATTCTGTTTTATTTTAATATTAATTATGACATTTTTAAAAAAGTGATAGACGTAAAAAATATTAAATAAATAGTATCATTAAAATATTTTTTAAAACCTTATAAATAGGACCGGGGAGTAGGAATAGAAATGAGCAAGGACTGGCCGGGCTTTAAAAGGTCTGAGTCTGGCCTACATCAAATTTTTAAGGTCTGAGTCTAACCTATTAGCTCGTTATAAACTTTTTTTTTTAGGTTATAGGTTTTTTTTAAAGTCTGGTCTGACCTGTTTGAATGTCTGACCCGTTTAAAAGCCTGTTTAAAAGACCTATTTATAGTGAGACTTTTAAAATATCAAAACCAACCTAAAAAAATTTGTGTTTTAATTATAAACTTGTAATATTAATTTATATTATATAAATGTAAATATAATATATATATATATATATATATATTATTCTATGTTATAAATATATTATATATATAACTAATTAACAATTAATTTAATTAAATAGGCCGATTTGTTGGGCTTCAAAGGCTTTTTAGAAAGCCTATGTCTGACCTCTTTAGTTAAAAATACCTTTTTAAAAGCCTAACCTTCTAAGCCGACAAACCTGACGTATGTAGGCTTTAAACGAGCCGGGCCATAGCCCCCGACGGACGGCCTGACCCATTTCCATCCATACCGAAGAGTAACTTATCCAAATTTACTTATCCAATTAATTTCAAGATAATATATAATATTTATATTATTTTTCATCTTAAATATTTATTAATTTCTATATTTATCAAATAGGGATTGATTTAGATTATAAGTGATGTAAAGATCTTATGGTGCCTAACATTTTTCTTTGAACTTGAAATACCACTTAAGCAAATTTTTACTTAAGGATATAAATAGAGATACTCAAGTAAAATTCCCCAAAACAAGTATATGACCATGCAAGACCCACTAATTAAAACTACTAATAGGCCTTTAAACTGAGATACAATCAAAAGCCTAGGCCCATTAGGCTAATCCAAATCTTATATAATGATGATACAACCCCAAAATATGCAATGAGATACAATGAAGCCTAATTCTCTAAAATAGTACATGAGAAGTATAAGTAGGTCTTCAAGGAGCCATTCATGGACTTGGGCGCAACTTGAAGTATTAGTAAGGCTCACAAGCTTGGTGAGAGTATCCCTTGCCTTCTTAACTCTTGACCTAGTCATAGGGTGTTGAAGTCTTTTCAAAGCATCCTTCACCCTTTTAGTGGCCTTCATGCTAGTGAGGTCTTCATCACTCTCCCGAATTTGTCACAATGACAGCGACTATAGGGTTGGTGTGATGGTTATGGGTTTGATTTAATAATGAAAGATTAAGAAGTTGGTGATAGAGGTTATGGGTGTGGATTCAATTTCACAAAACTTGCATCTTCATAACTGCATGTCTTCGATGATATTTTTGGTTAAGTGTATGGGTGGATTGGGGTAGGTTTTGCGATTAGGTGGATTGGTTATGGGTATGGTTGGTTGGTTTACAATTTTAATTGCTTTGGTTTTGGTTGTAGGTGTGGGTGATTTAGGGTTTATGGTTGTGATTGTGGTGGGTGATTTGATAGTTAGGGTTGCATTATTGGTTGTGGCTTTATGGTGGGGATCGTTGGATGTTAGTGGTGTAATGGTTGTGATAAGCACGAGAGAGAGAAGGTGAAAATTTAGGTGATGGCTTGTGATGGACGGGAAGTTAAGTCACAAGAGAGAAAATTAGTGAAAAAGGAGAAAAAAGGTAAGTGATTAGTTGGAATTATGTTCTTATTTTTTATTTTTTAAAATTATATTTCAAATCTAAGTAATTCAAGTATGTCTCCACGTAGCATTACTTACATGTGCATTGAATAAATCATTCATTATTTAATGTTTCATCTAATTTATATTATAAGCCCTATTTTTTAAGGACACATAACTTTAAGAGAGTGACTATTGTATTGATCTTTTAAAAAAATAATTTTATCTTTCCTAATTTATCCTTGTATAAAATCAAATGCCACTATCATCTAATTGTACAAATGCTTAAAGGTAAAATATAAAAAATATAATAAATGCTTCTAAATTTTTTTAGGCACTTATAAAATAAAACACCTATTTTTTGACTTATTTTTGTCTTGAAAAGGAATAGTGTAAAACCAATAAAATAAAACTTAATTATCAATAAGGGTCAAAATTATCTATTTAATTTAGTTGAGTACCTAAAACCTTAGTTTTTTTTTTCTCAAAGACAAATCAAAATCTGAGGAAAAATAGAACACCAAAAAGTCAATTATGTGACTTGATGGAGGGGGTGGTGATAGAGAAGCGCGAGACAGAGGCATCGTAGGTAGAATTAGGATGCATAAGTTCCAATTAGACGAAAGCAAAAGCCTCTTAACTTTCCGTATCTCAAGTCTGCACAACAACAACACTATTTGTCTGACCCATCTACACTCTACACACTCTATCCAACCTACCCTAGATCCCTTGTCCCCACTTCCATTTTTTTCCAATTAAATTCTTAGCCCGTTTAGTATCAATGTGAAACGAAATTTTAAAAATAAAAAATCTAAAAATTAATATTAATTATTTATGTTCTTTAAGACAATCAAAATTCTATTTAACTGTAATTTTTTTTGTTTCTGAAGAAATATCACAAATTTTAAAAAAGCTTATATATTCTACCCTTCAAAAATATTACTCCACCTTAGGGTATATTTACGCACATATTCGTTAGATTAAAAAAGTTGGGTATTCTTTTCGCGAAATTCCTTAAGCACACTGTTTAATTTTTTAAAAACATAATAATAAAAACTTATGATGAAACTGTCTTAAAACAAGATTTGTTTTTTTATATATAAAATTAATTAGAGCACGTGTTAATATTTTGGTATCTTAAAAAGATGAAACACGGATGAGAAAGGGATATACGAAATCTGAATGGTGCCTTGCAGGTTCAGGCAGACAGCAATGCAAAGTTGATAGTTCTGCTTCTACGTTTGCCTTTTTCCTCTTTGGACTTATTCTTAATTTGCCTTTTCTATTTGCCACCATTTTATGGAATGGGGATTATGAACTCGATAGAATATCAGCTTCTTCTAATAATTGTAACAATTATAAAAAGTAACATTTGTACAAAATTTGGCATGCCAAACTTGGTCATGCTAATTTCAATGATTTTAGAATGTTATGAATAAATGTGATATTTTTGTTCCTAAAGGTAGCACTTTCTCTGTATACAAAGTTTGGTTTTTAGGCAAAACACATAAGCAACCATTTTACCCTTCTTTGTCTATGTATGATAGTCCTTTACAGCTAATTTACACTAATATATAGACACCTTCTTCTATACCTTCCTTTACAAGCTGCAATTACTCCATTCTTTTCATCGATTCTTACTCTAAATTTACCTAGATGTATCTCATTACTAATGAATCTCAGGCTTTGCATTGCTTCATTTACTTTTAAAACATGATTGAAAATCCGGTAGAGAGAAAGGTTAAGTGTTTACAAAGTGATGAAGGAAAAAAGCATATGGCATTCTTATATTTCTTAAAACAACATGGAATTACGCATAAAATAGTATTGCTAAAAGAAAGCATAGGCACGTAGCAGAAATGGGTTTATCCTTAATTGCTCATGTCTTCTTACCATTAAAATTTTAGGGAAAAGCTTTTCAAACTATAGTGTATATCATCAATAGAGTTCTTACACCTACCTTAGATCTCATTTCTCTTATAGAAAAATTGTTTTCTAAAATTCCTGAATATAATCAATTAAAAGTCTTTGATTGTGCATGTTATACTTATCTCAAACCATATAACGATAACAAGATGAATTTTAGATGCCCTGAATGTGTTTTTCTATGCTATAAGCCACCTTATAAGGGCTATCTATGCATGTCTTCCATTAGCAGATTCTTTATTTGTAGGCATGTCACTTTTAATGAACATCTTTTTCCCTTTGTTGCTAAAAACTTTCTTTCAAGTATGAATAGTTCCTCCTCCACAGAATCTATTCAACATTTCATGCCCTTTATACCTATCACAACACATCATCTTGCCATTGGTGATCAAAAGCATAATATAATACCTAAGACTGTTGTTCAACCTTCTTCAACTACTTACACCTTACCAAAATATCCCCCTCCTTCTCATATCCTTGCTCAACTAATTCTAATAACCAATTCACATCCTATGGTTACTAGAGCCAAGGTTGGTATTCATAAACCAAAAACCTATTCTACTACCATAACCTATTAAACCTCAACATGATCCTTTTTATGAATCTAAACTCATAAAAGAGGGTCTCTTTATACCTCATTGGAAGAAAGCAATTGATGAAGAATATATTGCCTTACTCACAAATACAACCTAGCAACTCACCACTTTACTTGAAGAAAGGAATCTCATTGCTGCATATGGGTATTTGAAGTGAAGCCTAATGCTGATGGCTTCATCAACTGATATAAAGTCAGACTTGTGGCTAAAGGCTTTCACTAGAAGGATGACTTCGACTTCATAAGAACATTTAGTCTGGTGGTTAAGCTAATCACCATAAGGACTGTTCTAAGTATTGTTGTCTCCCAAGGATGGAATCCCAGGCAGATTGACATAACAAATACTTTTCTTAATGGTGATATTTAAGAAGACATATTCACAACCTAACCCCTGACTATACTTCAAATGATACTAACTTATTTTTCAAACCACAAAAATCTCTTTATGGCCTAAAACAGGCTCTTCATGCTTGGTTTCAAAAGCTTCATCAAACTCTCATTCATCTTGATTTCTCCTCTGCTAGACTTGATACCTCTTTTTCCCTTAAATTTCACAAATAGCGTACTACCTTTATCCTTGCATATGTGGATGACTTGATCATATGTAGCTCAAGCAATTTGGTCATTGACAATATCATTCACCACTAACAAACCAAATTTCCTGTTAAAGATCTTGGTTTCCCAAATTACTTCTTAGGAATCTAGGTTACCAAAAGTTCATACAGCTATCTTTCCCCTTCTCAAACCAAGTATGTTATTGACTTACTTTACAAAGCTAATATATTGACTTCCAAACTTGTTAAAACTCATGCTTATAAGTTTCAAAATCACAAGCACTGAAGGTTCGATATTTGATAATCCAATCCCTTACAAGAGCATTATTGGGAACCTTTAATACTGCACTAATAAGGCTTGAAATTTCCTTCTCAGTTAATAAAGTTTGTCGGTTCATGTAAGCTCCACTTGAGCCTCACTGGCAAGCTGTTAAACACATTTTATGATATCTAAGTGGATCCATTACTAGTGGCCTTCTATCTTGGTCCACTAATGTAAGATTAACTACTTTTTGTGATGCAGACTGGGATCAAACATTGAAGATGGGAAACCTATTAGGCTACATTATCTACCTTGGCAATAATCCTATTTCCTAATCCTCCAGAAAACAACATGTGATTTCCAGATCTAGTATAGAGACTAAATTCCATAGCTTAACAAATGTTGTAAGAGAATTGACTTGGTTTAGATCCCTTTTAGGTGAACTTCATATACCTATTCAATATAAACTAGTTGTGCTTTATTATAATCTCAGTGTGTTCTTCTTACTGCTAATCTTATTCTCCAATCAAAGACTAAGCACCTTGAACTAGATCTATTTTTTGTCAGATAAAGTCCAACAAGTTGACATCGAGGTTCATCATATTTCTTTTAATGAGCAGATTGTAGACATCTTAACCAAGCCCTTAGTCTTCCCTTCTTTCACTACTTGTTTATCCAAACTCAGGATCATTTTACTCACTTATGAGTTTGTGGGAGGATGAATGGAAAACTATATTTAGTTAGAAGTTACTTTCAATTCTATTTTATTTTTAGTTTGTTATTAATTTTCTCCTTTAGCTAGATATATAAATTCATTATTGTATTTAGTTTCATCAATGATATCATATTACTATTATGTTCATTCTTATATAAGCTCATTTTTATATTTTGTATTCTTATGATAATACAAATCTTTCTTTCATCTCTCTTTTATGTTCTCTCTTAATCTTGCTATGCAGCTCTAATTCCTACATATAGACACCAGTGTTTTAAAGGCGAGCGAGAAAATATTAACCGACAAGAGAAAGCCAAAAGCTACAAATCTATTACTTCCATGTACAAAAAGTGCCGTGAATGGGAGGAGAAGAAATTGTCCTTGCTACTCTCTTATTTTCAATCACAACCAAGAAAAACAAAAGTCTTGGTGAAAATAATATGCAAAATGGTAAAAATTGACGCTAATGATGTAATTATGTACTTATTTGCTTAAGCTAAAGACAAAATTCGTCTTTTAGACTTTTAGATATCACTACTTATCTGTATTAAAAATATTTTATCAACTTGAAGGATCTGTATATCTTGAAAGCTAAAAATAACCTTTAACGTTATAGATACCCTTGAGTTTTATTTTTATTTTTATTTTTAAATCCAATAGAATGACTAAAGTGTACATATTTTAATAGGTAAAAAGAGTTTATTAACTCAATTAAATCTTGAGGCACAGACGTTATACACAGCCTAAATTAGAAGTAGAAGTAATATAACTAATTGTTGTGGATTCGTGTGTGTGAATAATGTGAATATGGATAATTGTATAACATGCATAAGTTTTAACACTTACTTATATGCATTCGTGTACGCACCCGTCAATTAAACCCCTATTTTTATATGCATTCGTGTGACCTTTTAAATGATCATATGATTTTAATTTTTTTTAATTTTAACCATCTATTATATGATTATACGGAATATAAGAAAACTTTTCTTATAAAATGCATCCTTAATAATCACTACTAATATTCTTTATATATTGTTTGATGAAACCAATAATAACAATAAAAATAAAAGAAGACAGTAGTATATCACGAATTCGGCTCCTGACCTGTTGTGATCTTTTCTAATAATAATAATTAAATAATAAGCTATTTTTCTTAAGAAATATCGCATTCATAGAAAAATAAAAATACACAAGACAAAATGATAGAGTGACACTTTATCAGTAACCCTATAAGATTGTATACATATGTTGATGTCTTTTGTTTTTTTTTCCTCTTTTCTTGTTACTATCATTGTATTGTATTAGGCTTATGTCGAGTCTCACATTGGTTTGAAATGCAATCAATTAATATCGCATATACTAATCTTTATTTTATTAGCTAACTTTTGCTTTCCTTGTAAATTTTAAAATGGCGTCAAAATGTTTGTTTTTGAAAGGAAAATTTAGAGGATCTCCTAATTACAATGTGGCTTTGTCACTATCTTCATTTTTTGGATCCACGATTTTGCCACTATTTGGAAAAATATTGCTACATATTTTTCAGGGCCCAGTAAATATCCCACACTATAAAGCCTGCCAAAAGCCCAGTAGCTTCAAATAGGTAAGGCCCTCATATGCAAATCTTCAAAGCATTCAGATTTTGACACTTCTTAAACACATCTAGTTCACAAAAAAAAAAAAAACACATCTATATGTCATCAACCCAGGAAAACAATTTGGACCACATATCCTTCTTTTAGGTATTTATATTCTATGAAGCTCTTTTGTGACCAAATTAATTTGAAGGTTTTGGAAATATTTAGGTCCATATAGTTTTTGGATAGTTTTCAAAAATATATCTGAGATATTGAAGTAGCAAAAGTATTAATTAACATTTTATTAATTTATTTACAATGGAATCGTAACTGACGGTCTTTAAAAAATTACATTTGAAAAATCAAATGTTAAAAATTACAATTTGAAATTAAAATATTTAAGAATTATTTTGTCGCATAGATAGGTTTAATAACGTAAAAAATTCCCGAGGTCTAGAATAACCATAGGTGATAGAATAATATAGAAAATTTGTATGCTTGGTGATTAGACACATGTCGAAGAAAGAGGAGAGAAATAATTAGAATATTTGATTCATCCATTAAATTAATGAAAATTAATGGAACTTTTGAAATGAGGACATTTTTACGTATAATGGGTATACTGGGTAAAATTAATGGATAAGGTAATTAAAATAACAAGTTCAAGTGTATAAATTATCTCTAAATAAGAATATTAAATTCTTGACTTATTATTTTAATAGTTATTACAAAAATTATTTTTTATACAAATGATTAAAATAATCGGTGTAAAAAATTAATATCTAATAAAAAAGTTGGTACTAAATTAGTAAACTCTGAAATTAAAATAGATGATTTTAATGTTAAAAACTATAACTAATTGAAATTATGGTTATAAGATTTATGATTTCATATGCCACCAAATATATAGGTAAATACCTTGTAAGCAGCTTGAGATTCCGAGTTAACTCGTCCAAATTTTATTTTTTCCTAAAAAAATTGGTTTAATCAACGTTGGCAGAGTTCATGCAAATCCTTAAAAAAAAGGTTCACCACAAAAAGTTGAAGCAAATGGAAGCATAAGCAGATTGTATCATGATTTGGTTCAAAGGTGGCCATTATCCATTAAATCTCCAAGTTGATAACTACCGCTAATTTAGTTGTTTCTTTCAAAGTTCTAATGAGTCTGCTTCTATTGGACTATGCTGTTTGCAAATTTACACTTAGAAAATCCACACACTTTCTAACGTGTGTTAACGAAGTCCATCTATCTAAGTTTCTCTCCACCAAATGCAGAGTCATAAAATTTGCATGGCTACCTATGCCGACAAATAACTGTGACCTTGAATGTGTTAAAGTAGGGTTGTCAAAATAAATTAGGTCGATTATATAAGATGGAACTCGAGCATTAAAAGAAGAGTTTAAATTTATTTTTTTTGGTAAACAGAAGAGTTTAAATTAAAATTAGGTCTTTTTAATTTAACTTGTGAAAATTTTTTATCCCAGTTGAGGGCTTGGACCTAAAATTAAAACCTGAATTCGAATAGGACCTAGTCTAAAAAAAAGCCTAAACCTGTTATAATTGGATTGGGTAGCTCATTTTGACAACTTTTCTGCTAAGTATTCACTTGGCTCTAAACATAAACAAATAACCTATCCAAAAAAAGCCTAAACTTGTCATAACTGGAATATGTTGGAATTTCTTTTGATCCTTATAGAATTCTAGATAAACTTATGAAACATTATATCAGATTATTAAGTAGTGATAAAAAAAAAGAGGGTTTGAGAAATACTTGGATCCATAGAGTTAGATAAAATAAACAAAGCAAAATATGAACATTTTGGTGTCATGATCTTCCTCAATCAAATCGCTTTAATCCTCTAATAAAGCCTATTGTTTTCTCTTCTGATGGGAAGAGGAGTAAACTTTTGGTGACTTGGTATTTTTAGTACCATGTCCATTGTTTTGTTTAAAACTTATTAGAGTTCTCATTATTTCCTAATGGGTCTACACCTAGTTTCCATTTATGAAGCTCATATAACTTTGTATTAGAAGTCTAAAGACTTATCAAATTAAATCACTTATATTAAGTTCATAAAAGTTGTAAATAACTAATATAAATGTTATAAATAATATGTAGCCCATTTTATATTATTAGAAATATAAAATTTCTAATAATCTCCTATTTAGGTTGCATATTTATTTTTTGACATTTATATCACAAAATCCTGTGTAACTATACTTTATTTACTTTTAGACTCTCCTTCAATAATTTGGTTCGTCCCATACAAGAACATGGAATCATTGTAGCTTTTATCAAATACAATGTGATTAAACTATAATGATCACCACAGTCACATGTACTTGAATGACATAGATTAAATATTGTGACATCCCTCGTCAATTTTCTCATTTTTCACAATAGATTTTTCACTTTTAATAAAAATCCACCCGGTCTCAATTATAAAATAGTAATTACATTTATTAAATATATTCAAAATAATAAAATCATACTTAAAATAGTAATAACCGACTGAAATCGTTTGGAACAGAAACCATTAATAAAATAGAGTTATTCAGAAACAGCGAAAGAAGGAAAATAGAGTCAGGGGTCAATCGCCTGAGCGAGCCCTTGATTCTCTTAAGCGAGTATCGACTCGCTTGAGCGAGTATCGACTCGCTTGAGCGAGTATCGACTCGCTTGAGCGAATGCCACACGGCGAACCAAACTCACGAGTCGGGGTTTCGCTCGGAAAAGGACCACTCGGTTATGTGCACTCGGCAGCAGCTTACAATTTCATCACTTAGAAAACTCTTAGCTTTCATTCACTCGGAAACTTTTTCTCTCGGGTATACCTCACCCGGAATACAATCTTAAGCTTCACTCAAAATAGTTCGCTCGGCCGATAGCTAACTCGGGAACATCCCACCCTTCCTTCACTCGGAAGAGCCCTCAATCCATCACACGAAAAACATTCTAACCACTCGGAATCACTTTAACCTTCACTCGGAAACACCCTAATCTTCCACTCGTAAATGGGTCTCTTGGTTATTCTTCTCTCAGAAACAAGGGGTACCCGAGCTATAATGGGCACCAGATCAATCGGCCCTTGCTCGGATAAAATAAATCCACTCGGTAATTGACTATACTACAGAAATACGAATTCATTCAAAATAAACACCATTCATATAATCATCAAGAATTTATATTCACTTCACACAGCGTACTGATTCATCATACAGATGGCATCACACTCGGAAAAATATATATATATATATATTACACTCAGAATTCATTCCAAAACACTCGGTTCCTTGGCATCAATCCTCCACTTGGCGCGCCTCCATGGCTCCGACCTCTTCCCTGTCACTGGTTACTAAAAATTGAAAACAGCAAGGGTGAGTGTTTAGCATCATAATTAATCTAGAACGAAATTTAAATAAAATACGAGTATAAACTCCATCTGATTCCTTTATTCTCAACTGCACATTTCACTCGGCATTTACTCTCACTCGGTAATATACTTGCTCGGTAATCTAAGCAATCAACACTCGGCTATTTTAGCCAATCACTCACAAGTAACTCAGCAATATATCCATCAACACTCCGCTTTATGGCAACTCTCATTCGGAAATTTTAGCATATAACATGCATCAAGTATAACACCTTACCACTCAGTCATCATAACAATCACTCGGCTAATATATGAAAGTGCACTCGGCAATCATAATAAGTTACACCAAACAGTCATTCATACAGCAAGTAACTTTCACTCGGCAATATAGCAATTTTCCACTCGAAAAATATAACAACTCAGCAATTATAATACTTCATATTCGGCAATTATATTCAACCTCATTCAGCAAATATAACAATTTATACTCATCAAATGCAACATCATACTCATCAGTTTTCACTCGGATAATATGACATCTTACTCAGCAAATACAAAATTTCATACTCATCAAATATATCAAATTCTCATTCGGCAAAATCATTAATTATCACAACTGACTCACATAAAATCGACTCCTAGTATCCGGATACTAAAGGATCGGCCTTCAGCTGGGGGTCCTACTTGACACCCCGTGAACCCTGCTTGGTTCACCGAGTCCTGCTTGACTCTCCACCTCGACCACTGGGTCCTACTTGACCACTGGGTAGCTTAACTGGGCACAAAAACCACGGGAGCCGGAATGAGGGGCTAAACATACCGTCGGCCGTCCCACACCACATAATCACACATTCACATTTCACATTTTCATCAAGTGGCCATTAACATCACTCGGGTGACCTGCTTGTCAAACCCGACTCCACATTGCCACAAAACACCAATTGTCACAGCATTTAATATTTTTAATTTCAATCGACTCAAGCCACACACACACGATCGGAAACCGATCGGTGTCCATACATGCATCCATATTCATATACAATTCATTCGGCAATATCTCAATTATCACAACATTAAATACTTCTCAAGTCACGTACACACGATCAGAAACTGATCGGTGTTCACATACATACATGCATACTCATACATTTGCAGCTTTCATTCAGCAGCAACATCAGATATTTCTTAAGTCACTCACACACACACACACGATCCTAAACCGATCGGTGTGCACATCCATACATACATTCATATACATATTCACATAATTTCACTTGGCATCATCTCTTACCCGGTTCACAGTCATTCCAATGACCCGGACAGTGTCCAATTCTAATTAATTATAACCTGAACACCCCCTTACCTGGGATAAAGCTTCCAGTCATTTAACACAGCACTCTGCTTTGGAGGAACTCCGAGCCGTTCACCTTCTCGAACAACTCTGCCCCCATGACACTCCACGCTCTGCATGCAAGACAGTGGAGGATTCCAAGCCTCCAAGACACAACGCTGTTCTCTCCCTTGAGCAGCTCCGTCTCACCTTCAGTGGGATATTTCTACAACTCTCAGGCACTTTAATGTTGCATACTTCCACTCGAGATTCCAACATCCTTCGAGTGGAAGAAGAAGGCGAAGTAGAAGAAGCTTGGGTTGATCACAAATAGCACCTCTGCATGCACAAAGAGAAGTGGCTCACTCTCTTCCGCAGTCTGACCCTCACCAGCAGTGGAGGACTTCAAGCCTCCAAGACACCACAACCGTGGCTGATGAAGAGAAGAAGACTGGTTGCATGCACGGAGGGAAGAAATGCTCAATTCCCCCTTTACCTCTGTTCCACGCCTTAACAGTTCCTAAGTTCACCGTTCCACCACTGTTCCAGCAGCAGCCTTCTTACGCGTTTCACCACCTTGAAACCACAACTACGTAATTATCTCAAGATTTAATGCAAAAAGGAACCTCCCTTCAAAACTTTCAGCTCTCAACAATGGAGGAAGGGGAAGAAGGAAAGAAACAGATGAAGGAGAAGAAGATTCTCGCGAAAAGATGAATGATTGAAGAAAGAGAAAGAAATCTTTCTTTAATAACCATGGCAACCGATCACCTGTACAACTGGTCATTTCTCCATCCCATTATAATATCTTTAATGATTTCAATTAAATCTCTCTTCTCCTAATCACCCTTTCATAATAAACCAATAATTCTTAAAAATATCCAATAAATTCCTAAAAACAATTTTTAATTTTTTCACTTCACAAAATTTTCTATAAATATCCGGGATGTTACAAATATTGATAAATGGCACGAAAATTACATGTAATGTGATCTTAATTATGTATATTTCCAATTGGTCCAAATTTTATTCTCTATAAAGATCAAATCAAAATTGCAATGTAATTATAACATAAAACAACTTCAAAATAAAAACACAAACACTTAATTTATTTTGAATCAAACATAAGCATATAGAATATAAATAGGACTCATTTAAACCCTAAAAATAATAGCATGTAATCCTTATTCTAACTAAAAAATGATATCTTATATTCTTAAAAAAAATTAGAAAGTTGTTACGTCATTATCTCTACTTTTTTTTTTTTGATTTAGGATAGTTTTCTTCCTTCTAGTTGATTTTTTAAAAGTTTGGCATCATCTTGGTTTGTTACATTTTCTTCTTCTATGTTGAAATTCTCCATACTTCCAATAATGGAGGAACAGAACAATATGAAAAAAAGAAGAAGAAAGAGAGTAAACTTAAGGATGAATCCATTTCATTTTTAATTTTAATTAATTCGTAGCGGCACAAGTTAACATAATTTCAATTTCAAGTGAGAAACTTCTTTCTCTCAAGACTTTCTACCCAGATTTATTCTTAATGAGGTAACGGTATTTTTTTACATAGTAAATCCCTTTTGCATTATTGATGTATATGTGTTTTTTTTAAGAAAAGAATAATTAAGAAGGGTGGTTAATTCAATCATTTTCTAGTCACTCCCGACTCATCTCATAATTGAGTTTCCTTCAATTTCTAGGCTCCCGACCAATGAGGTGATTTGAGAAAGAAGGAGAACCAACAAAGAATATACCAACAACATTAGTCACATTCGTGTCCCCTTCCAACACTTGAGATAAGAAAATGATCCCTTCCACATGGTACAAAGGGTTAGTGCTTGATGATAAGGCCACAAATTTTCCTTCACTCAGTGCCTTCCATTACCTATCAATAGACCTAGAGATGTCTAACATTTGATAAAAAACAGCAGCTCATGAGCAGCAGCAGCATACAATTACTAAGGCAATGGTCCTTGGAGCTTTTATGCTTTGGATCTAAGGAGAACCTACGATACTAGATTTTGCACCTTGTCAACACATGATTTTGTCTGGTTGTCAATTACATGAAAGTAATGTATAACTACAGTCATGGTTACGAAATAAATTGCTACATTTGTGGTATTCATCACCATACTAGCAAGGAAAAAAGGGCACTGAACATTCTTTAAGAATATTGTCCATATCACACTGAATTCTTTTACCTAATATCAAGGAACTTGAAAATTTTATATTCTTTGTACAATAAATTAATAATCAAAGCTAAAACATGTGTATTTTGCTTCCTCTGTCAACAAGAATTTGAGACTTCTTATTATTTCCTAGGATCCTATCTCTGTCCCCCTCTCCCTTGTATCATCAGCTTAAGAAGCTCAATAACTTGCTTGGAATGAGAATCAAGATCATATCTATGATTCTTTTGCTTCTCTTGCTCAACTAGTTTTTTTTTCCTTTTTATTTAATTTTCCTGGGTACATTTTAATTGATTTAGCCTTTTCAAAATGTGCAAGAGCACATGCTATTGCTAAGCATGATAGAGGGAATGCCGCAATGTTTACACTCGGGTCATTGGATTCAACCACTCAATAATTGACATCAGTTTCATTCCCTACAGTCCCTATGGTTTGTGAATTCGAAAGATTATACATTTTGATCTAATCTTTAGATCATTATCATTTTCATCTACTGTTTCTTTAGTTGTACAACCCTGCTTTGTCCTTTTGATCCAATCTTTAGCTCTTCTTGGATTCTCTGCGTAACCAGAGTTGTTTATCAAACGTGTAGTGTGATTCGTGATCCCTATAGCATGATGGTCATTGAAGGATAATGAATGACAAACTTTGCTGTCAAAAATTAAAATTACATTTATCCTCCATGCTACTATGTTGGCCCATTGTACACCAGAAAAAATTAATCAGAAGTACATTTTAGCTTTACAGTTTAGTTTGTGTAAAATCCTGAACATATTGAGTTGAAGATAAGATTCTTAAAGATAGGAATAATATCCCAAAGCCACGCTTCTCCTCTACACGTCTAAATTGAGGGTCATGTTTTTCTGACTCCAGAAGCACTTGCTGGATTTGACATCCCTTAGGATTCGTTTACTGCTAGAGCTGGATACTCTTAGACTCTACTATTTTCATTATGCTCTTTTAAGACCAAAAGTAGGATTTCGACTTGGACTTATGTACCCTTCAAACACAGAAGTAATTGCTGCTTTTACAAATTGACCAGCCAATAGTAAACTCAGAGGCAGCGCATAGGCACCACTAGTTGGATGAACAAAAAGTAGAGAAGACACACAGGATAACCTGTATCAATAATCAATCTTCTCCTAGCTAAATTTCCCCCTAGTAGAAGTCGCATGGTTTTTACACTTCCACGTTCCCTGCAACGGTAATTTCAGCTGTAATATCAAAGATTTTTTAGCCTTAAAAAACTGTATCATAACTGGAATCGCCCATGGCTGCATTTACCCGCATTTGACTGCAATATTAAGGTTCTTCACATCATTAATCGCAATTTAAAACACTGCATATTCCTAATAAGTGGAACAATGTACAAAACATTGCACATTCTTAATAAGAGGAACAATGTTTTCCAAATAATATGCTCATGTGCCCTTTGATAGCCTGTTTTGATCCTATGCTAGCCAATCTTTTATAAATGGAATAACAAATGATCTTCTGAAGGACTTTGATACAATTCTAGTAGCCACATTTACAAATTTAAACTGTCTTACACATACTTTGCAACATTTTACTCAAATAGTACTGAGTCCGATCACATTAATTAAGTTTTGAACCGGTGGTAGCAAGATTCGAGTCTGGTATTCATGATGTCACCAATATGTTTCTGATTTTCATGAAATTAACACCAAGTTGCAAGTTTTGGCGTATATAATAATAATAATAATAATAATAACAACAATATCTACAAACTCAAATAGAGATGATTACAGTAGATAAGCTAAATTAGCATTGAAAAACAACTATATGATTGAAGAGAAATTACTGGAATTCCATTCCTAAACAGAAAGATATAAGATATGTTGGAGCATGAAGGAACTAGTACTACAATCTACAACTCTAGAAAGTCTACTCCAAATCAAACCTCTTTCTATCTAAGGGAATTGGAATTTGGCTGTTGAGATTCCAGATATCGTCATCCCAAACAACATCATTGTACAAGGCAGAGAAAGATTCACCCATGAAGTCCATGTCCCAACCAGGGAACCAAGTGGAACCCCATGACATTTGCTCATCCACCACACCTCCCAACCACGGCATATACTCCTCCCAATTCAAACCCATCATCACAACATCCTTTGCTCCTTGATGATGATGCACCATCTCCTTCCTCTCCTCCTCTTTCACCACCACCACCACCTTCTGCTCACCCTCTTTCTTTGCCTTCTTTTTCCCCATCACAGGCACATCTTCAACAACATTGGGAGGGTTCATCATGGGGCTAACACCGTTCACATTCACACCCCTCTGCCTCTTCATGTTGGATCCTTCCCTGAAGAAAAAAGGGTCTTCTTTTCTTATTCTTCTTCTTCACTTTATCCTTCCCTAAGTAACACGGTATTTATAGAGGAACATCACATCAGGTGCCAGCAAGATTATGGAAATGTAGAGTGTGGACAATTTTGTAATCACAAGGGGTGTGATGATGTGATGTGAGCAGTCTTTATGGATTTTATTTTGGGTTCATAATAAGATGCATATCATACATTCATGTGGTTTACCGGCATGCCCTTTTCTCTAATTTGGAACAAAACGACAAAAAAATCTTTCCTTTGAGACAACGTAGGGGTCAAGTACCTAGTAGCTATAGTTAGAAGAACCAAGTCAAACTCTTTATCTGGCCCTTTTCTTAAGTGCAATGAATTTTTCGGTGAAAATGAGGGGATTTTTGCCAATGTAGGGTACTTTTTGAAATTAATTTATGAAATGGAGTTGTTTTGAAACAATTTAGTTGTCTGGGGTTAAAAACGTCACATCATCTTTTTATTACGCATTTTGAAAATACGTAATAGCTGTGAGTGTGACATGTGGCGCTGGGTAACGGAGCATTGTCAGCGGTTAAAGATACAAACCGCTGACAATTCTTCTTTCTTATTACGTAGGGTGGAAAGACGTAATGACAGTCTCATTGTCAGCGGTTCAAATGTTCAACCGCAGACAATGGGTATATTTAACAATTTTTTAATATATATTTAATAATTTTTTAAATATATTAAATAAACTTTCAAATATATTATATATTTAATATATATTAAATAAATTTATACTTTTATATTTAAATACATTTATACTTTAAAAAATTTATTTAATATATAAATTAATACTTTTATATATATTAAAGTATAAATTTCTTAATTATATATTTAATATATATTAAATACATTTATACTTTAAAAACTTTATTAAATATATAAATGAATACTTTTATATATATTAAAGTTTAAATTTATTAATTATATATTTAACATATATTAAATACATTTATACTTTAAAAAATTTATTTAATATATAAATCAACACTTTTATTTAATAAAAGTATTAATTTATATATTAAATAAATTTTTTAAAGTATAAATGTATTTAAGTATAAAAGTATAAATTTATTTAATATATATTAAATATATAATATATTTGAAAGCTTTTAATATATTTAAAAAATTATTAAATATATATTAAAAATTGTTAAATATACACATTGTCTGCGGTTGAACGTTTGAACCGCTGACAATGGGACTGTCATTACGTCTTTCCACACTACGTAATAAGAAAGAAGAATTGTCAGCGGTTTGTATCTTTAACCGCTGACAATGCTCCGTTACGCAGCGCCACATGTCACACTCACAGCTATTACGTATTTTGGAGATACGTAATAGCTATTACGTATTTTCAAAATGCGTAATAGAAAGATGATGTGACGTTTTTAACCCCAGACAATTAAATTGTTTCAAAACAACCCCATTTCGCAAATTAATTTCAAAAAGTACCCTACATTAGCAAAAATCCCGAAAATGAGGTGCCTATGTTTGTTTTGTAATTTTAAAAAAATAACCAAAGGTTCTTGCACCTTTTCTTTTACGGTTGTGCGTATTATTATTATTATTACCTAATGAATCGTGTTAGAATCATGCATCCACATGACCCTGCCTAGCTGTGAGATTGCGGTTTGCTTGCAAGTTGTTTGCAACTTGCTTCTTTCTTTGATTTCTTCTAAAAATGTTTTGAAGTAAAAGATCTTAAGAAATCAAGTGAGTCCTGTGAATTCCTTTCTCGGGAAGGTAAATCTCAATTATAACGAAAATATTTCACCTTTTAAGAAATAACATTATTTAATACAAATGCTAACATATTAATTAAAAATTTAAAATAATATAATTAATTTAAGTGGTATATTTTTAGTTATTCATTTTAAGTAATATATTGGGGTTTGATTCATAAGTATTGTCTTTATGAGATAACTTTATTAGAATTTTGATCACAGTTTAAGTTGTTTAATTTTTATAAATGAAAATTTTTGTTGCTGTAAGAACTAATTCCATCATGATATAATATTTTCAACTTGAATAGAATTGTTTCTTGTGAATGATGCTTATGATTTTAAGAAAATCAAAATAATAAAGACAATGTTATTCATAAATGCCATCAAAAAATTATATTTATTAATTGTTAATGATGAATATCTTTAAAACATTTATTAATAGGATTCTTAAACTAATTTTTTGAACTATTCTTATTCAAGTCAATTTCAGATTTGACACATACAAAAGTAGAATCTTTTGTTTTAAATCAAGAGATATTACTCATACTTTTAAAATATTTTATAAATAATAAGGATATATGTTAACCAAATAAAATTCTCTTCATCAATATTTTAAAAGAAACAGATCAAGGAATTTAATATAAAAACCAGTATTAAAAATTATGCTACAGCAACTGGATTAAAAATTTAAAAATGGCACCAATACTACTTTTAATGAAAAAAATTTAAACTTAAATTTATTACTATTTGTATTTTCTAACAAAAATGTACTGTTATAAAATATTTGCAGAGCAGTAGTTATTGCTGGATATTATGACCCCATTTGATTTCTGTATGAGATTTTTGAAGTGGTTAAATCAAAGACAATCTTGATGATTTCCTTCCACAACTACCATAAGATGTTGTGTGTGGTGTCATTAAATGAGAAGGCAAAGTTAGAGCTGAGAGGGTGTGCATGTTGGGGAAGCGGCAAAAGAATATTGAATATGAGTGCGAGAGATGAAAGGTGAAATAACAAGTAGCTATAGCATGCCTACTCACTCCCCTTCAACTGTTTCATGCATGCTTAACTGTCGGCATAAAGGCCAAATTGTTTTGTGGGACACTCAACGTTTGTATAAAGCTGGAAAGTGGGAAAATAACCATCAATTCCCTCCCCTCATTCTTTATCTTTTATGCTTCGGATAACTACTCATCTTAGTGGGTCAACCATGCACAATTCCAGATTATTAGCACCCTTCAAACCTTACATAATTCAAACAAGGGCTTTTTATCCTCCAATATTTCATCATCACGATCATCACCGACTCCTTTAAAGATAATACTAATTATTTTAACCATGAATATAAAAGACAAAATACTTTTTATAAAAATAAATTTAATTAAATAGTTAAAATAGAAAAATACGACTCAATAATGTTTACTTTTCTCTCATAATAAATAAAAATTATGGAATGAAATTCACAATTAATTTATTTACACATGTAATCTTTTTTATATTCAAAACCAATAAATAAGTTTAACTTGTTTTTTATATATTTAGAATCGGAGAAAGTAATTAATAAATAGTTTTTTCTAAAGATTAATTTAGTTACCATATTAGTTACTTTTTTAGCACAAGTCGTCCTCCAAAGAATTATTTTGACCATAAAAAATATAGTGATTAATTGGGTAATCAAATATTTAGTAATCATAATTTCTTATAAACTTAATCCATAGTAAACCATTACTCTACTTCCCCCACTTATAATCTTATATTAATAATGTGATTATGAATATATATAGGAAACAATTAGAATAAAGTAACACAATAAAAAAATAAATGCAACTTCTGAAGATAATTTAGATCAAATTAAAGGATAAGCTTAATTTAAATAAAAATTAATATTATGCACCGCATATTATCTAAAATTAATCTCACATTCTATTTAATCATTTATTATCCCTCTTACTCCTCTCTGTCCTTACTTAATAAATACATGTACATCAAAATATTTAATCAACATCTTTAAATCTCTATTTCTTTTAGATCTCTTTGTGTGCATCCAACATTTTGATAACCACTTAATTGTTCTTTTAATAATTGATATGTTTTTGAAGAACTATTTTTTCATTTACAAATTGTTTGTAGAGTCAACTTTGGATAACAAAACAATCAAATATAGTTTTACTAACTATATATTTTTCTTGTAGTTAAATGAATTTATGCTACCATGCGATGATGAATTGAAGTCGAAGATGGGACAACTATTTGTTACTTTAGAAAATGGTGAAATTTTTTACAAACAATTCGAACATAATGTTGGATTTAATATGCATTCCTCAATAGAATGTAAACATGAAAATGACATGAAGCGTTAGAAAAATTTTGTTTGCTTTAAGGAATATTACAATCCTAAAACAGGTGAAGAAGTCAAACAAAGTGAAACAATTGCTAAGCATAGAAAAATGAGAATTAACAATAAAAAAAAATACAAAACAAAGGTTGGTTTCAAATTAGTAGAAGGTAAACATGAGACTGTTAGATTTCATAAAAGTCATTTACATCCACTTACTTCACTTGAGAAAAGATAATTTTTAAGATTGGTAAAAAAGGTAAATGTTGTGTGTAAGAGGTTATTAAATACATATTATATAGCAAAGATAAGGGACAAAGAGAATGGGATAATGAAAGATTAGGTAAAGTGTAAGATTACTTTTAGATAATATAGATACACAATATTAATTTTAGTTTAAATTAATCTTATTATTTAATTTGATTTAGATAATCTTAATTAGTTATTTTAATTTAGTTTACATTCACTGTACATATAAAAAAAGGTTGGGATAAAGATAATATACATATTATAATTACACTAAAATAATTGATTCTATCAATTTTTTTATTAATGATGTTTTAATCAAAGTGGCTATTTAAATTATTACAGAAACTTGATTAACACAATCAATTATTTTCTTAAGATAACTACATAATCTTATATAAACAACATCTAATGGAGGAGTCAGTTTGTTTTTCCTATGAACTAGCATTCAGATATGGAGCGCGGATTTTTGTTTCTTCTATTCCCCTTCGTGCTCGTCAACGTGAGAACTTGATTGAAAAGAACTCGATTAAGGTTATCAATGCAAGGGGAATCGTTTATCTTCGAAGGTAGTTAGTTATCATTTGTGAAGCACTCAATATCCTCCGGATTAGAACGTATTAATAATCAAGTCTAAATAGTATGAATGAAGAAGTTTTATATCAAATAAAAATAAACAGGTAAAATAATTTATAAGTAGATGAACTTATACACCTAATATCAATTGGTTTTAAGTTGTAAGATAGTGTCTTTCGTTTAAACTCCCCCAATAAGATGAGTATTTAAATTCTTAAATCACTCACATTCCTATCAAAATCAAGATATATTTTATCTCTAATTTTCCTTAAATCCGATCAAATCATATATTTTGTTGTCAAAATCATAAATTTCCACCAGTTAAAACTTAATTATCATTGTACTTATTAGAGTGGGACCAAGTACTATGGTCATTGATCCGAAGCACATATGTTTTGCGGATTTGTTACGACGTGTATCAACCCATTTTACCAATATTAGAAATAAGGTTACATAAATATTCACAAGTGAATTTTAAAATCAGTATTAATTAATGAAAGAAAAATGATATACTGTATTAAACGAATACAACTATTTTACTTTTTTAAAAATTAAAATATATTTCAATTATTTTCCCAAGCAGGATTGAGAGAGTTATTCAGAATTGTATTATTATACAGCTGGAATTTTGGAAGTTTAAAGGAAGTAATTCTGCGTAGTCCATGAAAAGTGGAGATTGTTCGCTGGAATCTTGCTGATATGTGGTGTTCATTGAGAGCGATTGCAAATAAAAATCACATGCTCCACTCTCTCACTCTCTTTTGCTTTGCTCATTCACATCCCTTCTACCTTTTTTCTTATGAATCTAGTTTAAAAGAGCTCTTTATAGACTGATATAATTCCATGTAAATAATAAAATCGAGCAAAAATAAATAAATAATTAAACTAACTAAAAATCATAAAAATTAAATTTTTTTATTGGATTAAATTGGACTTTGAATTTATGTTTTCTCACTAATCCGATTCAATTCAAATTGAAGTTTTATTTATGTATATAATTATTTTATAAAATAAACATGTCATAGTTACATTTATGTAATTATATATTGATAAGGTTGTATTATTCAATTATTTATTAAATTTATTTTTAAAGTTGGACCTTTTATTATTTTTCATGAGACACATATTTTAATATTTTAATATATTTACAAGTTTATTTTAACTTCAATTTAAACTTAATTTATGTTTCATTCATTTTTTTATTATTTAAATTTTACATTTAGCATTAGCAATTACCTTCTAATTAAGCAACAAACAAAACTATAAAAACTGTAATTCAATATAATCCAAACCATATTTTATTATATCGGATTTGATTAGATTTAAAAAATTATTCCAATTGATTCAATACAAACTATATTATCAGATGATTTTTTGTTTTAAAATTGATCTTATCCAATTCGCGAACACCTCTAGTTTTAATTGGCCATGACCTCTCAATTTTATTTTTTAAAAGATACTATAATGTAGTAAAATAAAAGAAAAGGAAGAGTTAAAATATAGAAGGTAGAGAATAATGAAATTGAATTAATAATAAGTTATCAATAGTACTATTAGATGTCTGCACACAGAAAAAAAAACTGCATAAAAAAAAGATGAACATGATAAACAAATACCGAAAGAGAATTGTGTTATTTTCATGACGAGATACTCAAAAATAAATAATAGTAGTGCAATTTTTTTGGAACTTTAGAACCGTCTACAAACAAGAAAATTAGATATTTATTTACCTCCTATTTGTTAAAAATGTGTACTTACTTAATTGGTTTTTATAACGATAATGGAATATTTCTTTATTTATATGAGCATCATCAAAACTAAAATTTGAAATAAAAATAGAAGATAACTTTCTATAATTTTGCTTTGTATATATATTAAGATGAACATTTCTTCTCTTCTTTTTCTGTTTTGCTTTATATGGATTTCATAGTACGTAGGAAGATAGGACTCTTTTATAATATTTTTTTGAATGAAGTTTTACCATATAGTTTAATTACTTTGAATTTGAGTTTATACATGTTTTTTATATTTTATTTTATTAGTATTTTATATTTTATAAAAACTAAAAATTCATATATGATTTTAGATTTCCAACTTAAAATATTTTTGTATTTGGCCCTCTTAGTCTCAATTCTTTACTCCACCCCTAACCTTACTTAACCAACTAAATTAATCCCTTTGACCAACTAACTCATTTATAAATGCTTCAATAAAAAAAATAAGTATTAAATCATTCTAATATAATAAGTATATGTTTGACTTAATTTATTTTGAACTTCTCTTCTTTTAGGAGAAGCTAGGTCAACCAATATTTTAGAAAATTACTTATTTTAGAAAAGGGGCTTATTTTTAATAAAGAAAAATTTAATAAAAAACCTTTAATCAAAAACTAATTAATGAGATTAACTTCTAGCTTTTACTTTCTAGCATTAATTTCATTTAACATCTCTATTACCATTATGACCACAATCATCATCAATGGCATGACCATAGTTGGCATAACCACCGTTGTCGTTGTTGTTGTCACCTTCACCCCCTACCGCCTCACCACTGTCGCCGCTTCCAATGCTTTTATCATTATCGTTGTCATCATTATCATCGTCGCCACATCCATCTCTATTTTTGCCTCACCACCACCAGTAATGGTTATCGTCACTATCATCAGCCCACCTCATCGATGCTACCACCACTTTCGATGTCGCTACCATCACCATCTTTACTACCACCATCGCTAATGTTGCTATCATTGTTGTTTCCACCACTACTATCTCAGCCACCGCCATTGTCATCATTTCCATTGTTGTTGCCACCACCATTGCCATTGTCACTATCACCATCACAACACCATTGTCACCACCACTTTCATAGTCACTACCACTACCATCATCATTGCTACTACCATTGTCTTCATCGTAACCACCATTGTCACTGACACTACCATTGTTACTGTCATCGCCATCATTGTTATTGTCGCCACCACCACCACGATTATTTTTGTTATCGTCGTCATAGCCACCACCACCGTCATTGTTATTGTAACATTTTGGGTAGTTAAATTAATTATTGACGATATATGAAAATTTATAAATAAATTATTTAGATTTTAATTTGGATTTTTCTAAATTATTATAAATTAATTGGCAACTATCTGGAGGTGGTAAACTAAATAAATTAATGGAGTAGTAAATTGTAAGTTAAAATTAAAATAAAGAGGTGGTGGTAAATTTATTAGTTATACCAAAGGGTAAAAAGTAAAAGGTTTTATTAAAAGGGTGATGAAAGAAAATGGAAAAGAAAAGAAAAATGAGTGAATTTACCATTATTCCCCTAGAGTTAAATTTATAATTTCATTTCATTTCATTTCCTATCTTCTTCTTCTTCGATAAAGAGAGCGAAAAATCGAGAGGGAGAGAGTCCTGGGTCGTGACTTCCTAGGGCAAAATTAAGAGCCAATTTCATGACCAAACCTACAATAGAAGATATCGTGGTGATTGTGGAAACAAGGTGAGCACGTGGGTACCTTTAATTTTACGTTTCCTTCCCTTCCTTCTCTAAACCAAAATAGGGTCCTCTATTATTTATTTATTTATGTCCTAAGGGGGTGGGGATTTGGGGAGAGGGATGGGAATCAAGCTTTGTTGCTCAAGGTGATCGTCTTTCTCTTTAAAATCTCTTTTTTTGTCACATTTTTTAATATCTTCTTTTCACCTAAATAAGCCAAAAAAAAGTAAGGTGTATCACCAACTTTTTGTACGTTATAACTTGCAATCATGGTAGATTGATGCCTTGACAAAGCACACAAAACTTTACCAACAAAGTCTAGATTAATTAGCACATAGGTGTAGGATTGTGTAAGTATATTGAGTGTCCGTTTAGTTTCTAGTTGGGGGAATGGAGAAATTTAAGGGTTGATATTGATCCTACATGTAGTTTGAGACAGTCAAAATTTCGTTTGACCGTTGGATGTATTTTTGGGTTGGTCAAATCCCAGTTTGACCAACCGGGGTTTATATCCAAACAACCCCTGAGTTGGGTTAGCTTGTCAAAAAAAATTTGATGCGATCATGTTAGATTAAATTTGTGTATAATTTTTTTATATATCTAGTCCGATACAATCCGGTCTAAGTTTATTTGCATTGATTGGTTGACAATCAGATTTATTATAATCTGTTATAAATTTTATGAAAAAAATATAAAAAACTTCAAATATTATAAAATTCATATCAAACATTTAAAATAACTAGACGTGACTAACTTGACTATAACAGGACACTAAATCTCCATGATTACAAAACAAAACCATAAAAAGAGCATGAACTTACTATTACAATTATAAAGCTCTATGAAAATTAAAATTGTGACCACCAAAAACATTAACATTAGGTTAATGTGAAACAAAAACATAAAATAGTAATAATGATATAAAATTAAGTTGGATACTAATCAAATACTCAAATTTATGAATCTTAAATCCGATAGTTGATCTAATTACAATTTGTTTTTGGTTGGATTGGATCGGTTCTAATATGATTATTAGAAAATCCAATCTAATTTAATTCAATTGGATTAGATGATAGAGTTTAATAAGTAAATCTAATTCGCTATTCAATTATATATAGTTGAGTTCTTCAAGTATGATATGATAAGTTTAAATCCTATTATATATGTATGTATAGATGTATAAAGAAAACTTTGTTTAAAAAAGATAAGATCCATTTCAATGATCTTTACCTCTTAGAAAAATTAATCTTTAAATTTCTGTTGGGAAATCTTTTTTTTTTTTGGTTGACCAAATGAGCAACCAAAGCTCTACGGACGCATCGGTTCAGGAAGCAGTAAACAGGAAAATTCTTTATTTTATTTTATTTTATTTTAGCTTGTAATAAAACGGTTAGAATTTTTTTGTCATTTTTTTTGGCTTGAATTTTTTTTTGTCAATTCAACCTAAGAAAAGGAGCTATGGCGTATAAATTAAAATGGATCCTGAGTTGGGCCCAATAAGCATTTTTAGATTCTGGGCCTTCATTAGGCGTGGGTTTCTTTCTTTCGTCTCAATATGTAGATGTTTTTGAGAAACTCTACTTTAGACTTAGACTATTCTTTGTTTACCAAAAAAAAAAAATAGATTATTCATTTGACCGAAAAAAGAACAGATTAGATTATTCATTACAGCACTAAGTATCTGTTTAATGAGCAGAATAAGGAAAAGAAATGATAAGCTATTATATTTTATGTTTCCTACGTCAATAAGATTTAATAACCTTATCATGTTGGTCTTTGTAATTTCTATTATAAGAAAAAACTGTATTAGGAATTGATATAATAGGAATGTATATTTTTTTATCGAGTGTATATTATTATTATTATTTTATTATGATAATAATATTAAAATAATAAATTTATCTAACTCTTATCTTAGTGTATACCAAATACTAGACAATAAAAATTTATCAAATCTTTATCCTACATATCATATTCTATTTATTTATCTTATCACATCTTGCTGTAAAATGGACTCGAAAATATATTCTTATTTCAGTAACTATATCAGACGTTAAATTGATACAATTGCTGATTTATATATTTTATAGATGAGTCTTGATTTGATTTAAGCAAAATTGACCTAGTAATTATTAAATATATATTTAATATCTTATGATATATAAAATTACATTACAGCAACAGAAAATAGATTGACAATGGAACTCCAATTTAACCTAAAAACACATTATAAACAGGTTGTTCTTATCTATTTGAGGTTCGGGCCATAATGAGGATAGAGACCCATAAAAAAATAAATATTTTTTATTGCTAAATTAAAAAAATTTATAATTTAAATAACTATTAATATTACTTGAAACCCAAAACCTTAAAAAGTATATATGATTATAAACTTAAGACTTTAACTAACAAAAACAATAGTGCTATTTTAAAATCACTAGGAATATAAATAATCCTAATGAGTTAGTTACATGTTTCCGGCAAATTAATCACTCATCATTCTTATTTCTTATCCCTTCATTTTCTTTATTCTTTTTTGGAATTTGGTTGGGAAAACTGCGCAGTATAGGTTAAAAAGTTTGGCCTAATATTTAATTATAAAGCTTGAATTTATCTTATTACTTGATGCAAACTATATTTTTAGATTTGGTCTATCCCCATTTAGAAGCTTGAATTATCCCGATAGTTTGTATAAAAGTTTGATTTACATTAAAACCAGTAAAACGCCAACTAATATTAAATATAAATGACTTCATCTTTAATAAATAAATAAGGCTCTAAAACATTAAGAACTTATATAAAATATTTATTTAATTATCAATTTTATATATTAAACTTAATTTTAATATATTTTAGTCTAATAAATTTTACTTTATATAAAAAATATCATGTGTATTTATAAATTATAATATATTATAAACTCTTATTTATTTTATAAATTAATACAAGATTTTAAAAATAAGACCTGATAAATTGAAAATATGTTTTTTCAAAAGTATAAACTTTTTTTAATTAAATAGACTTTTCAAAAAGTCTTGACATAATTTTAATATCAAAACTGAACCTTAAAAAAGTTTGGTCTTGAAGCCCAACAGGAAGATTAACATGTTCTCACCTTTATTCAATAAGTGTTATGCTAAAAATTATTTTCATGTGCCTTGTGACTCTTAATGACTCTTAATTTAGTAAAAATTCTAAGTTGTTCTTTTATGAGTATACATAACAATTTTTGAAATTGAGTTTTCTTAAACTATGGGTCTTGGGCAGGTGCCCACCTCGTCAGCCCTCATGCTAAACTATCTAAACCGCTCATTATTAGATCAATACTAATGAATTATAGAAGTAAAAAAAAGTAATTTCAAATAAAATTTAAAAGTAAATACTAAAAAGATTAAAACTTGTAATCAATTTCAAATATTTTAATATCTAAAAAAAACATACCAACAAATTATAAATATTTTTTTTGGTAAACAAAATATAAATCTTTTAAAAGCATGCTAACAAATTTAGCAATTCTCAAAAGAATAAATTGTAAGTTAACATATAGAGGCTAAGAAAAAGGACAAAAATAATCCTGCAAGCATTAAACCCTTCATTATATTTGGTTGAATTTGTTTTACTATACTTAGTTTTCCTCCAACAAATAGATACATCCAATATGAATTTCCTATTCATGGAAGACATCTTCCAAAGATACTGGCTAGCTACGTTCCAAGTCAAATGGTGTTAGATAACCATCTGCATCGATCCAGAAAATTTGATTCAAGTCTTTTAATACACACCACAAAACAAACAAATAAGCACATATCACTCTTATTTTTCAATGAAAACTATCAATCTTTTAAGAAAGTGAAATAATTTCATTTTATACATCTTGTCACTTGTTGATGCAACGTCACTAGTATAATTATTTGGACTCAAGCTTCTTCTTTTGTTGTTTTTTTTACTCTAGCTTCTTTCATTTATTCATTCTTTACAAGGGTTAAAACTTGACTCAATAAAGCGACTAATAATTAATGCTTTAAATTTACCTATATTGGTTTTTTTACCTTTTTCTTTATTGCATCAAAGGAAAAATAGAAAAAATAACAAGAAAACTATGAGCCATGAAGGGCAAAGTTTTCGAAAATGTAAAACAAAACGTCGACAGCAGGGTTCGAACCTGCGCGGGCGAAGCCCAACAGATTTCAAGTCTGTCTCCTTAACCACTCGGACATATCGACGTTGTTGTTAACATATGTTGGAATATATATATATAGCTCCTCTTTCTATTAGTATATATCCAACCAAAATATTTACCGTTAATTACGATATTAATTCTGATTTGTTTTGTTGGTAAATATGGATGGGGCCGATTGTACTAAGATTCATCTTTCTATTATGATTATAAACCTGTGATTTCGACCTTTAATAATATCGTTAATTATTTACTTTTAATAGTTTGTTGAAGTCCTACTATAGTATCCCTATAAGATAAAGATAAATGAGAGAGAATAACTAGATTTAAATGAGAATCGAAAGATGGTGGAATTTTGAAAAGGTGGCACTAAAGTTTTATATCTTTAGTTAATTATAATTTCTCACAAAAATCCTAAAATTTCTGAATTCTTTTGTCTCAACATTTTAATTCTTATAAAATATAATTTTCTCGTGAAATTTCTCAACGTAATATAAAGTGTAATTTTAATGGTTATTTAAAATAATATATTAAATAATTAATCTAAGTGTATAGTGAAATAAAGAATATACTAAACTTGTTATCCGAAAAGAAAAACAATGCATTAGGACCCGTTGAATGTCCAATATCCATACACCTAGTTAATGGAAAAATATGCATCACATCATTATCTATAATTAATTTTCACCGACAAAAACATATAAGCTTTGTTACCTTTTTTTTATTTTCCTTCTAAAATTTTTAATAGATTAAAATGTTTACATATGATAAAAGTATCGATTAGTTGCTTCGATAGAAAATGTAAAAAAAAGTGTCATGAGAAAAAAAAAATTGGTGTGTTAATATAGAATATCATCTCTCTATATATTCTTTCTAGTATCAAACACATAACATCCATTTCTAGTTAGTCACATTCTATTTAGAATGCCTATTTTGTACACATTGTATTCAATACAAATAATATATTTCAAACTCTCCCTCTCTTCCCCTCCAACTTTTTTCTCTGGTATGGTAATCAAAGCTTGTCCTGAACTAGACAACAAAAACTGTATGCTTTGGAAGCAACCAGTCAAATCAGTGTTGAAAGATCATCGTCTTCACACATTCGTTGTTAATCCAACCATCCAATTTGCAAGTGTTATGTTTCTATTTCAAATAAATCACAATTTGATTTCTGTATAGCATGTTGCAAAGGGAAGGCACATCTCTTACACTCTTCTCAATCCTTGATGCTTTCACTCGTTTCTGGTGGATTTATTTTCTACACTCTAACGTCAATCCAATCAATTCAGTTTAAAAGTCTAACATACAAGTTAAGATTATCATAATATCTAATAAAAAATATACTCGTCATAATCCTAACCGATATTAAACTTATCTTAAAATCTTTCATAACTAAAAACAGACCCTATTTTTGTTATTTATACGTGAAACAACACAAAAATAAAATAAACCCACAACATACCTACCCATTTACGTGGAAATCGGGATCATGCAAAGTTACATCTTTTCTCTTTTTTCTGTTTGCTTGGGACTTATGGCCCACACTACAACCATATACTTTTTAATAATAACAATTGGTTGTCCCACGCAATGAGAAAGGGAAGCAAAATGAAGTATATTCTTATAGTGTTAGAAATATTCATCATCGTCAAAACAATATAGAACGAAAACACTATTATATCAGAGGTGTCCAATTTCGACGTTATCCATGCGAACCCGAGCTACCCGATTTTAAAGGTAAGAACGGGTCGGTTTGTCACGGGTTTTTGGGTAAAAACGGATCATTTAAATTGTTTATTGTGACTAAAAACGGGTGGGTTCAGGTTAAAAAAATTAAACCTGATGATACTCATACCCGACCGACTGCTACTAGATATGCTACTAGAAATATCGTGCAGTTATTTCTCTTTATTGATTTCTAGATATATTGACGATACTTTCTTTGATATTGGTCTTTGTGTGGTCAATCTGAAGTCATACATGAGTTTATCATCAAATCATCATATTCTAAATGCATGTGTTAGATTTGAATACTTAATAACTTTTAAGCTCTTTTCTGTGCTAGTACAATCTATGATTAGAAAAAAATAATCTAATAGAATTACTTCCTACTACTTCAATGTTATGTCACTTTCATATTCCATAAGGTGTTAGTTCTAAAACATGAAATACATCATTTTTATATGCAAGTTTTTGCCAAAAATTATTTTATACGTAAAAGGTGTTTGACAAAAAATAAAAATTAAATTTCCCTAAGAAACTTAACCAAAAAACCCGACCGAAAAAGCGAGAACCGCAATTAACTGAACCTAACCAAACCAACAGTAGTATTGGGTGAAAATGGGTTATTATTTATGTATTATGGATAACAACGGGTGGACTCAAAAGTAACCGAATCCGACCGACGGGCACCCCTGCATATCACATTATTGAAATCTAAATACATAGATTGGTATCTTATGTATTAATTTTGTTTCAACGTTGTCCCTTAATATATTTTTTTTAATTTTAAAATAGTCATTCTCATTAAAAAAATATAACGAATATCCATTGGTTTGAAATTTTAAAAAAACCCAAAACCTAAAACAAGAAGGATTGCAAGCCTAGCCACTAAAACACAACGAATTTTTAAATCAAAAGAGACTAGTTTTATTCATATAGGATACCTTTGATTTTTTTTTTTAAATTTAATGTTACCTTAAATACAATAATAAAGTGAGTGTTAATTATAAAATATAAATTTGTATTACTTATTATTAAATATATTATTCATTACATTTTAATAACATATCTTTAAAAATATATTTATTGTATATTTTTAAATAATGTATTTATTAAATGATCCGGGGTGGCAATAATTAAGGACGAGGTCCTAATGCTTTGCGTCACGTCCCCAATAAGAACTGACGAGTCACGACCAGAGTTCGAAATCATATGTTGACTACGGATCTTCCCCCTTAACCCCGCTTAATAACTGACAATCCAACAACCAGTCAGAAGAGGTATGAGCAACCTGACCCTACAGACACTGTACCTACAGTAAGTTAGGAAGCTAGTCAAATCACTTCCAAAACTAAGGTAAACCCTATAAATACAACTCATTTATTATTGAAAGGGATCTAATCTAATTCCCATAAATTACCTCCGTAACCTTAAATTACCTTAGTTACCGTACTGACTTAAGCATCGGAGAATATTCTGTAGGTACCCCTCCGGTGTGGTCTTGAAGCACCAGTACGGATTAAGACATCAATTACCACCTTTACTCGAAGAACCTCGGATTCCCACTGAACTGAGGTATATAATATTGTACTCTACTGAGACGGTGTAAAATTGGGAGCACGTGAGGTAACTCCGGTTAGGAAACTGAACTAGGATTCCGGTCAAGATAGTTAATTCTGAACCCGGATTCCATGACAGATCATTAAATTTATTATTAAATATTATCCTATATACTGATTAAATATTATTTTAATGTATTTATTAAATATATACTCCTGGTCTCATATATTTATTAAATATATACCACCCGGCCGACTAAGGGGGAGTATTAAATTTTTTAAAATATATTTAAATTTTAAATATTTTTTTGAAATTATAATATGTATATATATATTTAAATATGTTATTCAAAAATCTATAATACATATATTATTAAAAATAGATAATCAATATATTTAATAAAAATATATCTTTAAATATATATTTGACCAGGTCTCAATATCAGCCTATGGGTAAGAAAGTAATTTGACCTAAAGCCGATATGCATGACCAGTATATCACATAATATTGTAAATCTAATACTGGTTTCCAGCATCGCACATGAGACTCATGATCTAATACTGGGACTAGTCATTCTCTCGATACTAGTAGGTCAAAGTTGACTTATGCAATTGCATGCTGAGAAGCAACCTGCAAAGTAACGGGTAGGTACATTCGTTAGGTAGTGTCCCTATTATATGTCAACTTTCTTGCAGAGATTAGAATCATATTGACACTGCATATGAAAAATTCTCCAAAGTAGAACGACTCTTCCGTTACTCTAAAGTATAAATACCTATAAATCAACAATGAAAAGAGAGAACTGATTTACTCTAACTTATGCTCAAGCTCTTACATTCTCTCTAAATATTTCACTGACTTGAGCGTCAAAGTATCCTTACAGGTGACACCCCATTTCTCCCCATAACGCGTGAGGTTAGTGAGATTTCTCGAAGGATCACTCCAGGACTTCTACTTCCCCATTGGAATAGAAAGTATAATATCGGATCTCCTTGGACCGACGTAATACAAACACAAATACCATAATCTGAGGGTTGGTCTCCATACCGAATCATACACCCCGACCTAGACCGATTCATTGTCGAGTTTGCTTTCACAAAAAAGTTATTATGGAGGATAATGCAAGAATCCCTGAAGGTCACACACATATGCTAAGCAAGCAGTTACAATGGTAACTTCCAATCCAAGGGATGAGATTATCTGGTTGCTTTGCGAAGAGATAGCAAAGTTAAGGCATGAGCATTCGACGCCCGTTGAGAAGGTGAGTCCTCACGGACATCGCCAACCCGCAGCATCAAAGTAAGAGGTGTCCCATACACCTCACTATTCGAAGATCGCCATCTATGACAAGGAGCATCTGTCACAGCCTCAGGCTGAGCATCAGACCCCTCGACGAAAGAACCTTCCCATTAACACTCCTCCTATAGGATATAGGCTCAACATTCCTTTCTCCAGAAGGCTGACAAGTGTCCTTATCCCAAGACACCTCTAGACTACTCAGCCTCTTTCTACATAGGAGATACAGACCCGAACAAGCACCTTGAGCTTACGTCTACGAGGCCATGTTTCTGTAGGTAGAATGTATTTAAGTGTACCTTAATTAAATTCGTAGAATGTATTTCTTATGTACCTTAATTAAATCTATCTACAAAATAAACATTCCCACCTTTTCTCATTCACTCACGATTCTAGTTATTTTAAATCTCCTCCATGCTTTGATAACTTAACTTAGTACCCTACATAAATATTCTAGTCAAGTGTTAAAATTTTGTATCACTCTCACAGCAACTGTATAGCATCACTATCATCACGTTAACACTTGATCAAATTTATGATGAGATTCATTTCAAGATATTTTCTCCTTTTTTATTTAAAATTCCATACCATTGTTATGTTCAATCATTTCTTCCTATGAATTTTCTTATGGAATATGAGCTATTTTTCTCTTTTTTTTATCTGTTATTTTATAGAGTCACATAGAGATCTGATTCTTATTGGAGCTATTTGGGGGTGTCATATCTGCTATTTGTTCTACCAAGCTCATGTAGTAGCAAAAAATAAATAATTGAAATTGAAATAGCAAGACAACTATATTATTTTTGAAGTTTGGAGTCTTTTTAATCTAGAGTGTAGAAATAAGATCAATATAAAGAAGAATATATGTATATATATCCATGCACCAATTCTGCCTCAATTTAGTTTTAACACCACATATTAAAACATCCTAACTTAATAAAAACAAACCTGAAAACACAAGGAAATTTTTCACGATGCAATCCAGAACCGGAACAAGGGTTTAGGGATCATACAACTTAATATCAATCGTAGGTGGTGATTTGGTGGGTTTTATAAGCCCAAATAATTTATAATTTTCATAAAGAAATAAGGGAAACCACCCAAGATTCAATATACATCAATTAGGTTTCAAATAGGTGTAAATTGGGATTTAACAGGGCATGACAAATTTCAACATTTGGACATATAAGATAGTTCATTTTTAGTCTTAAAAATAGTGGGATATATCTCATTAGTCCCAATTTGACAACCATACAAAATTGGGTTTAAAACCTTCTTAAATTCAAGTTTTACAACGTAGTGGGTCTGGTGTTTTATGCCTCATGAGAGTTAGAAAACTCCATTTGAGGTAAGACCAATTTTCACACCTCCGTGACATAATTATCTACAACTTTCATGAAGAAGTTAAAGGCCAAAAATATCATTAAGATGCCCAAATAGGCCAAAAACAGCAAGAAAAATAGAGCAGTTGGAAATTTTCTGACAGTGGGGAAACCCACTGGCCGTGGGAAATTCCCACTGGCCGTGGATCCCACTGTTTGGACCACCCAAAATGGTCATTTTTCCCATGTTTTGAGGCAGAACGATCCACTGGCAGTGAAAAATTCCCACTGGCCGTAGATCTCTCTGCTGCAACCACTTTTCTGCAGCTTTTTGGGCCCTTAAGTTTTTGTCAACTTCTAGACACCCTAACTCTTTCATTTTAAATCTAATGATCATGAAATTTTAACACAAGCTAGCTTACATCATTTGTGATGTGTAGCCACTGGCCGCACTCAAAAATTCTTAAAAAGGAGGAATTATGCATAAAAACGCGTTTGGCTCGTTTTGGGACATTTTTGGCAACCAAGGAGTCATTTCTCAATGGAATTGACCAATTCCAGTTTCTACAAGTCACAAATCATGCATAAATGCTATTAAAACTATTCTATGCCATCCAATCCTCATAATTTGATATTTGACTACCTCAGTTACTCAATTATGCATAAAAACCATACAATTGTCACACTTTCAAGGCTTTAACACATGGCCATTGACATTTCTCATACAACAACAATCCCTAGACATTTTAAGCATCAATATAGCATCATATATATGTCCACAATTCCTGGATATTTCAAACTCATATATATATATGGTGGGACCATCCATGGTCTCCACTATCCATCATCATCAAGTATCATTACCAGTCATCAAACAACATGTATATACTCAAAATGGATTCTAAGCTTCTAATTGAAGTTGCAAACTATCTAGTCCATTACAAATTCATACATACACACATTCACATACGCATAACAAAACGGTATATATAAGAGCCGGCCAAGGTTATACCACAACTATATACAAGTATGTACACTACATCTGTACACAAGCCTGATGATCTCTCATCAATCGCCATCACGGCCTAAGTCCACTAAAAATATAGCCACAAATAGGGGTGAGCATTATACATGTTAAATGACAGTTATTGAACCGAATCAATCATCCAATTCTCAGTCATACACTATGATGTCACATTCACTCAATAACATAAACTGCTACTCAATATGGGTCACTCACCACTCACAATTATCATCAATTTACTCATGATAACTCATTGTAAGGCTATATCATCATGTTATTCTCAATATCATACACATATGCATATACATTCATATCTCATTCAATTGGATCCAATTATATATATATATATATATATATATGTGTGTGTGTGTGTGTGTGTATGTATGTATCATTAGTTTTGTGTTACAACACAGGCTCTCAGCCATATACTAAGCTCTCAGCTGATCCGGCCATTTTACTGGTACCAAACCGTTTGCCCTCTCACGTAACATAATCACTCTCAGCGACAACGGTAGTG